>NQVE01000040.1:0-1295000 GCA_003260385.1 Cuscuta australis
TCTTCAATGCAACTTTCATAAAATCTTGAACACCATTTAAAAATTCGGGATTTATCCAACCATTTTCCATCAAACGTTTTCCCATCCATTCCCTTCTATTTGACATTAGTAACTAACCTACAAGAATTTAAAAAATTATATAATTAAATTATAAAAATTCATGAATATGCTAATTTTTGTATAAATTAAATGAAGAAGTATTTTCAATCAATAACATAATTAAACTAAACGTAACTACAAAATTTATTATCTAAAAATTGATTTAATATACAACTCTTGCATTTTAATAGATATGGGACTGTAAATTTTCTGATGAAGTAGAAGCAATAAAAAGATTTTTGAATGAGGATAGTCCTCATATTCAAGATGAGTATAAATAGGTAAATAAAATAAAAATGAAAGATAATGTTTAAGGAAGAATAAAAATTCATAAAAAGAAAAGTATATTAAAGATTGGAAGATAAGAAAAGAATGACTTCTAAACACAAGATACTGTACTAAAAATATAAGCTTCATTAAGAGATGGATATTGGTCTCTCATACTTGTCTCAACTTCTGAGACAGATATCCGTCTCCTTTTTCGGTCTTTAGTTTTTGAGACGGAATTCTGCACCTTTTTTCTGTCTCTCTATGTGAGACGGAAATCTGTCTCTTTTTTCTGTCTATTCTGCACTTACATTCTTGTAGTGAGTCAAAATAGAAATTTTTTTTGTAAAGGGAGTGAGTATGAAACAAATACCAATAGTATGTGTGGAGGTGATTTTCTTAATTTGTAAAAAAAACTGGAATACTATCTTTTTATTTTTTTCAAAAAATTAAGTTTTAATGTCTCACATTCCGCTAGAAATGAAGTTCTAGATAGACACCTGGACTAAAATGAGGAGCCAACATTGCCTCTAGATAATATAGTTTTGATTTACAAAGGGGTAAACTAAATTATATTAGGTCATAAGACACTTGATCAAAACTAGTAAACAGATTATTGAACCTATTCTTTTACCTAGCTTAATTTTTGACTTTATTAAGCCTAGGTGTGTGTGTGTGTGTGTGTGTTGATTTTGTATCTTTTAACAGGAGTTGTCGTTTAAGAGGGTGATCAAGCGTGAAACATTTAGAGCAGTGCTGGAGATGCAGGTATACCCGTCGTTCATCGCGACTTGCTGCTGCGTGGTCGGGCTATTCGCTAGCGGAGAATGGAGGAGTTTGAAGGGGGAGATGGAGGGCTACGCGAAGGGGAAGGTGTCCTACGTAATGACCTTAGTTTGGACCGCTTTGTGCTGGCAGATTTGTTCGGTAGGGCTGTTGGGGTTGACGTTCGAGGTTTCTTCCTTGTTTTCCAACGTCATAAGTACGTTGGCTTTGCCAAGTGTCCCGGTCTTGGGTGTCATATTATTTGGTGACAAGATGGATGCAGTTAAGGTCATTGCCTTGGTTCTTGCAGTGTGGAGATTCCTCTCTTATGTTTATCAGCAGTATCTTGATGAGTCCAAGCCTAGGAGGAAAGATCCCATTGTGGTATAGGGCACTTTGGGACTGCATAGATTCATGAAATCAAGCAAGGGGTACCCCAATTTTGACTCCAGTTTTGACACCGGCTTCTTACATGAATTTATAGGCATCCGGTGTGAATGTGAGAAAATTGGTGTCAAAACACGAGGCAAAATTGGTCTGGACGCCCCGAGTTTGATTCTAGATTCATAGAACTCAACTGTTGTGAGATGTGTGTGTGGTAGTGAAATAGGAGACACTTTTCCATTATAAAACTTTCCCACAAAAATGCAATACATGAAATCACAATGCATATTATAGATATATGTACATTCAAAGAATTTTTTGTAACATTTTCACCAAACAGTATTCTAAGTGTTTCTATGAAGAATGTTTGATCATTTCATCTAGTCTTATTTTGTTTTCTTTTTTTGTGTCATTTTTCTTTCTAATGAATGCTTATTTGAATGAGCACATATTCTTTTCTCTCAAAAGTGTTAATTTGCAGACATTAGATGTATTATTTATACTTATCGTGTTTCAAAAAAAATCACGATTTGACTCCATAAAATTTAAGAAAAACGCTGAAATATGAGAGTGATTTGTTAGAATTTGCTTAGAAGGAAATTTGGCAAGTAACGTTTACTCCGTTCCAAAATAAATTTGAATTTTGATTTCATAGAGTTTAAGAATGATATACTCCCACACATTTATACTACCAAAAGGATCGTGCTAGAAACCCACCACTGTACGGTTGCTTTCACTGATGACAATCACAAGTGATTTTATACATGAGCAATGCTACGTTCACAAACAGAATGGTCACAAACTTCACAAACTTACCATTTATGGTTTAAATTTTCATTTTAGAATTACTCTAGACCATTTAAATTTTTTTATTGAAATTCACAAATAGTAAGTTTGTGAAATTTGTGACCTTTTTGTTTGTGAATCTAGCATTTCTCTTTATACATACACAAGCAATAATCATTTGTGTTCACAAACGATTATCGTTTGTGGATGTAGGTTCAATTGTCATCCGTGGAGACACGGATAGTGGATTCCGAACATTTTTGTTACCAAAATACCCTCCGCCATTCTCACTTATAACTCACAAGTGCCAATACAGTGTCCCCAGTGTCCAAGTCACCAGTGTCCCCAACCACAACAACAAACCCAATAAATCTCAACTAATGGGGTCCATTTGGGAAGTTTTGAAAAATTGATATGATATGGGTTCTAAAATCTAGAAGAAACGATACGGGTTGTAAAATTTGAAAAGAAATATTGGATGAAATCTGAAAAAATAGTTGTTAGTGATAGGCGGGAGATGGCTCGCGGCCGGCAACAGTGAATGGGCAGTAGGGGCGGGTTGCGGGCGACAGTGGCCGGCAGTGGGACAAGATCTAGTCTATTATTAATTCGAAGCAAAAATATTATCAAATAATGAATCTTTCAAACTCCATTGACAAATGGACTGACTATGATCTAAAATCAATAGTACATCTCAGAAAGTCAATTGTTATCATCAACAGAATACATTTTATATATCCTTAAACAACACAAGTTGATCACAAAAGCAAAACAGTAGAGTTGAAAGGAAAGATTTACACTATGTTTGGTTCAAGGAAAATAAAACAAAATGGTTCTCTCATTTTCCCCATTTTCTTTTCCTTTGATTTTTTTTCTTTTCCTCTCTCACCCAGCAAGAAAAATTGTTTTCCATCTCATTTTCTCTTCTTTTCACTTTCAAATTCCTTGAGCCAAACACAATGTCAGTGTGCAGGTGGAAAAATCCGGGAATAGGGAGAAATAACACGATCTTGAACATATACCTTGGGGTTACTGGGATCAGGGACCCAATGAATCTCGCTCAGGTTAGGAGTCTCAACAAAGGACATAGTGAACTCTCCCACCTTTTCTGCCCTACCTCTCCTTCCGGCTCTCAACACAAGAATGTTGCGGTGGGGGCGATATTGGCATACGAGAAAATGCCATTCGACAGAGTGATGATATCGCTGGGCTCAAACTGGTCGCACTCATCAGCCCACATCTGGAAATGGACGGATGCGGTCTCATCAGCCACTAGTGCCAAGCATGTCTTCTGTTGCTGTGTGTCTGCTGATGATGATGATCTTCCTTTGTCTAAAACTATGAATTTCGTGTTTATATTGTTGAATGCAGCTGGGACAATGTCTTTGAGAACTTGCATATCCTTTTCTGCAACCAATAATCCTGAAATCATTTCAAGATTTTGCAACACTATTGTAACAATTAACAAATATGTAGAGGGTGTTTGGCAGTGCGGTGGATTCTTTGAAAAGTAGAAGTCGTAACGCATAGGCCCAAAGCCTTTAATCCTAACTTTACCAAAACACACTTTGGGAGTCCATTTTGCACTCTCAAGTCATACGCGATAAGCAGAAATAGATTTGCCAAACAAAAAAAATAACTTTTGGACAAAGTAGAAGCTCAAAATTGTTCTCTAACACCAGTGCCAAATACCCTCGTTAGTATTCCTCACCCAAACGATAAAATAGTTTAACTCAACGAAACCAATGTGTAGAGCTTTCCTTTCAAAAGAAGAAGAAGAAGCGTAGAGTGTATTTTTTAAGTAAAGCTTTATTGATTTACAGTATATGATTAGGCTGCAAGCAGTGGATAGATCATAGATGTCAATGTTAATACTTCTTCCATCCGAATTTAGTTTCTTACTTTCTAAAAAATCCCATTTACAAGAAATTAGATTAAAATGGCTAATAAGTCTATGAAATGTGTTTGTCACTTTGTCATTCATTAATATCAACAATGCACATACCTTATCTCTATAGTTTTTTAGATAATTCATCATAACTTCTTTATTGAATATGGAATGTGGACAACTAATTGCACACAAACGAAAATAAAGAAAGAAGACACTTAAATCCAGAGGGAGTACATAAGTACATTATATGCAAAGATTGAAATCTCTTTATTCAAAGTTGTTCCACGACATCCAGGATATAAATTAAGAGAAAAAGCACTAGCGTAACTAAAAACAGAAATCGTGGCTCTCATATTAGCATCTACACTATGACAGAACATGGGAAAGGATAATTTTGTATATATATTTTTTCAATTTGTGTAGCTATAGTGTATACCGCCTAAACACCAAATAATAAAACTAAACTAACCTGTATATATGACAGGTTCATATCAATCCCATAAATAGTTAAGAGATGACTACTAATTGACTAATTCTTGGATTTTTTTAAATATGACTTTAAGCTAAACAAAACTAAATACAACAACATTACCCCAGTGCCTCAACGGCTCCCGCCCATTGCGGGGTAAGGGGGGTCGGATGTACACAGTCTGACCCCTATGTTTAAAACATAGAGCGCCTGTTTCCAAATGACCCATGATGAGCGTCGGAAGTTGCATTGACCAACTGCTATTTCACAATTGCAAGACGCACAGACAGTTTAGAGAGCCAATTTGTTTTATTCCATCATACCCCAAAGCCAAAACTAAATACGAGAAATAAAACTTAAATGTAACTTACGCAATAGATAGAGATTTAACTAAAAAGGTTTTAGAAGAGGTTTCCAATCTCGAGTATTAACTCATAAGTTTGATTTGATCATAGACACAACAACTATTCATTTATCATAATAGTTTCCTTAGATTATTTGCGAGCACACAATAACGGCAGCTGATATTGGCGCTCCACTAATGTTAGTGGCACTCCACTTTGCCTTTTTATTGTCAAAAGTTTACAAACTTGCCCTTCTACTAGTAATTGTTATTGGGGTTTTACAGCCATTTTTAATCAATTTTTTTTATTAAATTTGATTTTTTTTAAGTTATGGGGTACTAGTTATAAATTGCATTTGGGTGAGAGTTGGGATGTTTCAAGAAAATCACAGCATTTGTGAAAATTTTAGAGATGAGCAAAAAGACCGAACTAGTCGATCGGATTGGACCCTTGAAAAGACCGGTAATTTTTAGGACGAGATCGATCTTTTTTTTAAAAATCAATTTGGACTAGTCCGATCTTCATAAAACAATATGGATTTTATGGGACCGGACAGTCCTGTTAGGACCGGTTTAAGTCCGGTTTGATCCTTATTTTTTATACGTAATTTTTTTAATTTTTGTTCTTTACAAACAAAAGATAAAAATTCTTACTCTGGATGATTTAATTTATTTTATTTCTATACTTCATTGATTTATAATACGGAGTAACTATTTATGCAACATAAATATTATTATCTTAAGTAGAAATTGGAAAAAATCAACGAAACCCTAGGTATTGAGGATAGCATCATTAAGAGTGGTAAAATTCTGAATTTGGAGCAGCAGATGAGTTTGGTCAGACCTTTTAACTCTCAACAAGTTAAAGAGGTACTGTTCTCTATCCCAACTAATAAAAGCCCCGGGCTAGATGGGTATGGTAGTGGCTTCTTCAAAGGACAATGGAATGTCGGGGAATTGGTAACAAAGGCTGTCCTGGACTTTTTCAAGGAGGGCCAAACACTGAGACAAGGTAATGCCACTAATTTAACCCTTCTGCCAAAAGTGACAGATCCCAAGGGGCCATCTGAATATAGGCCTATAGCGTGCTGTAACACAATATACAAGGTGATATCTAAGTTGATTAGTATGCGACTGAGAGAGGTACTTACTACCTGACATTGTAGACCTTAACCAAGGAGCGTTTGTTCAAGGAAGGGAATTAATACACAATATTCTGATCTGCCAAGAAATTGCTAAGGGGTATAACAGGAAGGCCATTAAAGGTATACTTCATAGCCTGATGTTCCCTGATTTGTTTATTAAATGGGTTATGTTCTGTATATCTACACCAACATATACCCTTAGCATTAATGGGGGGCGATATGGGTATATAAAGGGAGCAAAAGGATTGAGACAAGGGGACCCAGTATCTCCACTGCTATTTGTGTTGGTGATTGAATACTTGACTAGAAGTTTCAGAAGAGCCGTACAGAATGAGAGGTTTAGGTATCACCCCATGTGCACCTGAAAATTGTGAATTTGTGCTTTGCTGATGATCTTATAGTAGTTTGTAAGGCGGATAGGTCTTCCATTAATTGCATCATGAATGTACTGGAGAAATTTAAGAAAGCAACCGGGCTCAGTATCAACATACACAAATCAGAGATAGTGTTTGCAGGAATTAACAATCAATTGAAGGAGGAGCTCTTGGGGTTGACTGGGATGAAACCTGGTAGGCTGCCTTTCACCTATTTAGGTAGTCCTATCACAACGTCCAAATTGAAGAGGACTGATTGTGATACACTCATAAGCAAACTGACCTGCAAAATATCAGCATGGGGGTCTAAACATTTCTCCTATCAAGTAAGAGTGAGAATTATTAATGCAGTGCTGATGGGGATAATCTCATTCTGGTCGAGAATTTTTATCCTTCCTAAGCAGATTATGAAAAAGGTCATGGCCATCTGTAAGAATTTCTTATGGGGTTGCTCATACAAATACATGAAGGTGCCTCTAGTGAAATGGGAGGAGGTCTGTCAGAAAAAGAAATATGGGGGGTTGGGTATTAAAAATGCAGCAAACTGGAACAAGGCAGCAATTATGAAACTCAATTGGGATGTTGCAGATAAAAAGGACATACTCTGGGTAAAATGGGTACATGGAAGATATCTCAAGTCAGGAGACTTTTGGGAGTATACCCCTAGCCAAGATTCATGCTACTACTGGAAAGAAATGATCAAGGTCAGAGAGGTATTTAGAAGTATGCCAAGACAGAAACAGTATAGCATAAGGGAGGGGTATGAATGGCTGCAGGGTGAAGGTAATATCCCCCGATGGAAGGATTATGTCTGGAACAAACTTACTCCCCCAAAAATTCATTTCATTACATGGCTACTGATGAGGGGGAGGTTACAAACTAAAGCAAGAATAGGGAAATAAATTAACATATATACTGACTGTGAGCTATGTGGGCAAGTTGAAGAGACTGACATCCATCTCTTCTGGGAATGTCAAGTGGCGCAGAGGATCACTAATACATGCCTTAGTAACCACAACATACCAGAGAGAGTGATGAAGATCCAAGATTTGGATAGGATTATTCAGAATAAAGGGAGAAAGAACAATATGAAAGTCTTAGCTATATGGGCTTGCTGTAATTACAGCATATGGAGAATGAGGAATAGGAGAATGCATAAGGATATATGCACCATGGAGGCCATACAATTTGCACTTTATTACATTAGTAGTTTTGTTTTGTATAGGAGTTAAATGTAGGGCGGCTGTATTGTGTTGATGTATTGAAACTTGGTGTTTGGTAATGAAGTTGTGTTTATGTGCAAAAAAATATAATAATAATAATACAACAACAACCCATTTAGGTTTTAAAAAGTAAGATCTAGAATCAGAATAATATAAAATTAGACTAAAATAAATTGTTTAAAGTTCTTTTTGGTTTTTCAATTTTTTAAAATTTTTTCAGTTTCTTCCAGTTCTTCTAGTTTTTCAGTTCTTTCCAGTTTTTTCTAATTTCTTCCAGTTTCTTCCCATTTTTCTAATTCTTTTCAGTTTCTTCTAATTTCTTACAACTTTTTCCAATTTCTACCAATATCTAGCTCTTTTTTCTAGTCCTAAAGAACATGTTTTAAATCTAGAATAGTTAATTAACAATTACACGAATGATCATCATAATGTTATAAAGAATAAAATTATTACATTTTCACAATTTTAGGATCAAATTTTATTCATTTTCTAATTTACCTATTTTTGTTACCCAATTGAAAAAACAATATAATCATATTACCGCTTGTCTTATAAATTTTTTGATGTGGGTAGTAATTTAAAACGTGAAAATTTTGTTTTTAAATTTCATCTTTATTGTCATTTAAATTAATAGAATATAATTTTAGTCATATATCACAAGTCGAAATAAACAATTTAAATTAGTATGAAAGTAGAAGCAATAATCTTAACTTTAATTTGAATCCGATCAAATCCATTTAAATCAGATCAGATCCAATCAATTTACATCCAATGAGATCCTATTAGATCAAAACTATTCAGATTAAATCAGACTAGACTTTAAAAAAATCATAACAAAATCAATTAGATAAATCAAACTAACGCAAACCTAAATCCAACTAACAAATTTCGTTCAAGAAATTTGAAAAAGAAAAAAATGAGATAAAATATAATTTGTTTTTCTTTGATAGAAATAAAAAAATAAAGAGACAAAATATACTAAGAAAGAAAAATCAAATTCCTCTAATTTTGTTAAAAAAAAAGAGAGCAAACTACTTTCTTTTTATTTTTCTTCCATATTCCTTGAACCAAACTAAGTATAAGAGCAAAAGAAATGGGTCTAACGCCGGGGGCGTACCAAACACCGCCCCTGTTTGGCGAAAGGTTAACGGCTAAAAATATACCGCTGAGCATTTGTTTAAAAAAAGTTAATTTCAATGCTATAAATACCCCTAAATTTTAACACAACAAACGCACACAATATTTCTCATTCTTTCTATATTTCACCCAAGAGATATTCTACTTATTTTAATTCTCTCTACAAAATACTAAAACAATGAGATCATCTTCATCTGATGATGAAAAGAGAGCTTTCATTTTTTGTTGTTTCGCGACGGTTGTTATCAATGGTGGCAACAAAGGCCAACGAGAAGAATCGGAATCGTTCCGGCGCCCGACCCAACGTCAACGTTTAATTTGTGATCGGGCAGCTAAACACGCTTCACTACGCAACGACTACTTTAATACTCTGTGCATTTATACATCGGAGGATTTTAGTAATCGTTTTCGGATGAGTCACTCTTTTTTTACGCATACTCGCCGAAATTGAACGCGAGGTGTTTTGGTTCACCCAACGCTTTAATGCGAGACACCAACGCGGGTTTAGCAGCGTCAGGAAGTGCACTGCTGCGCTTCGTCAGTTGGCGTACGAGACGGCATCTGATATGTTTGACGAGTACTTAAAGTTGTCGGCTCGGAGCATCAAGTCATGTGTGTATAAATTTTTTAAGTTATTATTCAAATTTATCATAAAATAAAGGTTTTTACGTAAGCCGACAACAAGCGACATTGAGCACTTATAAGCTAAGCATGCCGCTAAACACAGTTTTGTTAGCATGGTGGGGAGCATTGATTGCACGCATTGCAAATAGAAAAATTGTCCCACTATGTGACATGGCAAGTTCTTCCAGGGTGATTACCTCAATCCTACTATCATGCTCGAAGTTGTGGCTTCAAATGACTTGTGATTTTGGCAAGCTTTTTTCGATGTTGCGGAATCGAACAACATCAATGTTCTTGATCAATCTCCTGTTTTTGACGATTGGGTTAATGAGTGAGCTTAGAAAAACGCTTTACAAACGTGGATATTATCTTGCTGATGGAATATATCAAGATTATTCCACGATTGTCAAGTTCCTCTTCAAACAAATGGGTCTTAAACACCAGACCTACAAAAAACTCATGAGGCGGCGAGAAAAGATATCGAACGAGCCTTGGGGTGTTGAACGCTAAGAAACAAAGAAACCGTCAAAAAATTCGAAGTCGGGAGATTCACAATGCACTAACGACGAATTTGATCGAATATATTTTTAGTCGCTCAAGTAATCTGTAGTTTGTTCGTAGTGTGTAATTTTTTAATGGATGTAAATTTTTTTATTTAATGAATGTAATTTTTTTATTTAATGAATGTAGTGAATGTAAATTTTTTTAAATGAATGTAATTTTTTATTCAACTATTCTCGTTTCACTCAATTAAGTAATTAAATTTTATTAATTTAATTTTAGAAGATGAATGTTTAAAATGTAAAAATGAAAATTTAAATCCCAATTTGAAGTCCTCAGACTCCATACGTATTTCCACTGAAACTGTGAAATAATTTAAAACTTACCTGACAACCACATTGATTGAGATGATGTCTTCAACATACCCAGAGTTAGCCAAAATTAAGGTGTCACATATAGAATCTTACACGCTCTTCCTTATTACAAAGCCAAACTTTGTTATGTGGTACTATAGTATATATTCATTTTTTGGACCTCAATACATTAATATCATAAACAAATCGAGCCTTTTGTTAATTAAAAAACAAGATCTACTTGATAGCCCATGAAAAGTGTGAAAGTCCATGAAAAGTGTGAAGGATTTATGTTTTTACATATGGATCTTAAAACCACGAAAGAACTCAAATTTGAAATACACAATTTATCCAACGGTTGGGGTGGGGGAAGAAACGCGAAGCACAGTGTTCCACAAGCTTAAACCATAAAATGGATGTATAAACCTCACAAAAATCTTAAAACTGTTAACTGGAGAAAATTCTTCAGCAATAGAGAGTTAACTTCAACCAATTCTCAAGTAACAAAAGTACAAGACACGGCTTATGCTAATTCATCTTACTGATCAAGTCATTGATCTGATCTTTACGGTTCCTAGTGTCTCCTCCGTCTGTGAATCGCTTTTTATTTCCCTGCAAGGCTTTTCCTGGCTTGTTCAGAGTGAAGGGGCACAGAAATCTACTTACTTCCTTGAAGTGTGGACCAACATTGGCAATCTCATTGACAACGTCTTCTAAACAGATTATGCCGTGTTGACCCAATGCCTGCCAGGAAGAAAATAAAAGTAACACGTTATGTTTATTGTGAAAAGATAAAACCCACAATTGGTCAAATACCACAAAAAAACACACAACGGACTTCATTGTTGATTTACCCGTTCAATGATGTTATTGTCTGTCAATGGCACTCTCTGTTCATCAACTTTTCCCATCCCTTTTTTGTAGATAAGATCCTTCACATTCTTGAGATTGGGACATCTTCAATCATGAATAAGGTGTTAAGGTATACATGGGAAAACATCATTATTGCAGAAAAAGGAATGCTATGGAATATCCAATTAAAACCAGTCTCCACCAAGGAAAAAGAGAGTGTAATAACATTAAAAAGCCCCTGTTGGACATTCTAATTCATAAACAGGCATGCACTTCGTAAAAGAAGAAACAGTAGAACTGAATTTTCTTCATTTTATCATATAGAACTAATAATGAAAATAATATTTAGGAGACATTGGATTAGTTATGACTAGCATTATGCTCAAAAGGCTCTATACGGTTATGATCATTGTAACTTTATTTGTTTTTAATTTTTTATGCAACAATAGTATCTTACAATGGACAATGAATCAATTAGTTATCATTTAAAAAAAATCATTCACGTTTATCCTTAAAACAATAAATAAGAATAAAAGTACTGTAGTAATAATCCCTTTTCATACTTTCAGGCACCAATGATAATCTCATGATCCAAAGTTCCAAACCATCAGAACAACAAAAAACTAACACGCACTGATCTCAATAAGAAGTGGAAATCAACTCATCTTACCCATATGTGACGAAAGGCTCCAACTTTTGCAAAACTCCCAATGTTCTTTCATCTGTCTTTAGAAATACCCCGTTGAATAGTCTCCTAAGCCTCAACGAGTATAAAAGTTTCCGTGTTTTTGGATGCATATCAGTTTTCCTATATGATTTGGAAAGTAAGAAAAGATAAGTAATCAAGATAATCTCCTTTTTAAGAACTAAAAGCATTATAGAGATGCTAAACACACCCTCCAATACGTATGACAAAAAGTAGCTTGGGAGTTCGGGGCACTGATATTCGTCTTTTACTCCTGTGTTTCATTCGTACAAGGTCAAGCTCCTGAAACAAATAAGAATACTGTTAAAAAATACGGAGTAGACAGCAAATATCAGCAACTAGTTCTCTTTGTTGGGAGGGTGAGTGTATGTACAACTTACTCCTACTTCAAAAGCAGAGATGCTAGGGCCACCATGAAATGAGCTCAATATATTTCTAATATAGTTTAATTCAAAATTAAATATCTAAGTATCTAACACGATTTTAACTATGTATTTCATGTAATGTAAATACTAATTTCATGTAATGTAAATACTTAGAAAGTAGAGAGGCTAGGGCCACCTTGAAATGAGCTCTACAAAAAAAGAATAAGTATGCCACATTCCCTATGTTCATGTAATTTACATAAATACTCCCTCCGTCCTAAAATTAACTTCCCATTTGATTTTTCACGGTCTCCAATGCGACATTTTGACCATCAATATCTCAATTTTTATATAAATATATTATATATAAATTATATATTTCAAAATTATGTTTCAAAATGAATCTATTACTAATAAATTTATATGAAAATTCAATGTATTTTTTCCGTAATATACGGTCAAAGTTTAAAAAGTTTGACTACAAAAGCCAAATTGAGAAGTTAATTTTAGTACGGAGGGAGTACATAATTATTGACTATTTTTTCAATTTAAATGGTGTGAATAAAACAATGACAATCCAGCCTTCCTAGGAACTGGGCCACCTCATTTAGCATATTCAGGAAAAATCTAGATCCACACATTTCATTCAGAATCTAGGCACTGCCTAAATTGATATTTAGAGCACTACACATAGCTTACAAGCAAAATCTGTTTAAGGACTGATTACATTTTACACAGAGTATGTACTGCAGGATTTAATAGAGAAAACTAGAAGCAAGTGTTCGCAAAAGATGAAATGGGCATATCCCATTGAACACACTTTCTGAGAACCAAGTGTAATCACCAAAAAAAGCTAAGGAGAAGTGCTTGTTCACATCAACCAGAGGGAAGAAAACAATAGAATTGGATGCATGAAGAATTTGTTTACTTAATTTTGAAAGTAAGAATAGAATAATGGTTGAATGACAGAAGAAGAAATAGAGGGAAAATTCTAGCAGATGAGAATGGGTTTACCAAATGACAAATAGTCCAAAAAACTCATGTTACCCAAGTTTTCGACCAGCTGGTAGCTTTTTCTGTTCTTAAAAGTCGGGCCCAAAACTTTGAGGGAGATTAGGTAAAAGAGGGGATGAGAATGATGGAGAGGAACGATGGAACCGGAAAGTGGGAAATTTTATCCAAACACTCTGTTTGATTTTGGAAGGGCAGAGAAAAGACAATAGTAATGAAAAACATTTTTGGCATTTGGTTAGAAAGATAAAGAGAAGAAATTTGGGAGAAAAGTTAAGTCAAGAAAATATAACGTAAGAGTGAAAATGTGATTTCCCACCATTTTGTGAGGAAAAGAAGAGAAAACACAAAACTCATCCCTTCCCCACTCCCCCCCCCCCCCCCCCCACACCCACCCTCTACCCATTTTCAAAAATGCCTTTCCTTTGTTTTCTGTAGAACAACCAAACAAAGGAGTTGCTAAAGTAATTGCTTCATTATTTTCTCTACTAACCAAACAAGAATAAGATCTTTGGTTTCTTTGACTTTTTTACTTCTCCTTCACGGAGTAACAAATGTGCAAGCTCTCATCTAGATTTAGAACTAGGTCTGTGATGGACTCTTGTTATTTTATGTAATTCAGTTTAACTCTTCATCTTGTTCTTCTTATTCAACATTCGAGTTCAGGTCTAATTGAAAAATCAGCACATCAATAGCTACGGCTCTTGATTCTATGTCTCCTTTATGAATATACTACACTCCTGAATGAAAATATGAGAATTGAATTCTCTTTATAAAAAAACAAACAGTTGAACTTAAATTATAACAGAGTAAATTTTTTTAAACACAGTTTGACAATACTTAACCAATATATAATCAATTAATCATTCATCATACACCATTATAATGAAGTGCCAATACATGAACAATGAAAGCCAAATTGTGCTAAACACATAGTAAAAAGCCACTAATAAAATGAAAATATGCTATCTAAGATCAAGCACATTACCCTATTGCGGTAATCCCTGACGAACTGTTCGGGCTTCTTGATGATGAAGCTATCAGACTTGAGCTTCCTAAGTTTCTGCTCGAGTTGAAGCTTCCTTCGTATTGCCCACTCCTCATTGTTCCTCCTCTTCTTCAGGACAACCTCGTCTATGTAGTTCAGAGGCTGATCTTCTTCCACCGTTGTCGCCATATCTATCTGTACTAAATCAATTAAAGAGCTAAATTATAGAAAACTCAGGAAAACCGAGCAATCACGAAGAGGAGATCTGGTGGCGGGGATGAATTTAGGGGGCGTTTGGTTCATGCTGAGGAAAGGGAAAGGAAACAGGAAAGGGAATCAGGGGGGAAGGGAATGATTACCCCTGAATTACTCTGTCTGTTTGGTCCAGTACACGAAAGGGAATAGAATTCCCTTTATTCATGTTTGGTTCAAAACAGGGGAATCAATTTTTTTACACAACTATGATTAATTTGTTAAAAATAATACTTATTTATTTTTTCAAACATACAACTAAACAAAATTCACACATCAAAACATACTTTCAAGATGATAAGTTCATTTCAAAAAACATTACTTGTCTAAAACTTCAAAAACACAACAATGCCAACAATACAAGGTAAAAAAACAATTGTCATGAACAAGACAATATCATCCAAAATAAAGACACCAATACAAGCATCAATACAATTAGGCAATTTAAATATAATATTGGGGCTGTTTGGGTAAAAGTGGGGCTAGGGGACTTTTTTTTGCATCAATTTTTTTTGGAAGCAAATTTGAGGAGGATCATCATCATCATATCGGACGTCAACCCCATCAACAAATTAAATTGAATCCTAAGCTTATGTATGCCCATATTGTCAAAAAAATAAATTTATTTCTCATTACTTCCGTAAATTTAAAGGATTGAGAGAGCTAGGGTTGGAACTTGAAAAATAAAACTTGAGGGGTTTCAATTGAATTCTAAAAATTTGTAAAAAAAACTTGTGAAAAATTTTGAAAGGCAGTGTGAGGGGGGAATCGCAGGGGGGGGGGGGGAATCGGAGCTGGAGGGGAGGGGGAGGAAGGGGAGAACATACCTAGGCTGCGGCGGATGGAGTTGCAGCGGCGAGAAGGTGTGTGGCGGCGAGGAAGAAAATAGAAGGGTTGGGGAAGGGGGTAGAAGGGTTAGAATAAGGAAATGGTTTCCCTTCGAACCAAACGCCCCCTTAGGGTTTTGGGCTGTGAAAGTGAAACAAGTTTGCATTGCACGCCCATTCGGCCCAATTAGTTTATAGAAGACCATACAAAAGTTCAGTTGTATTATGGGTCATTGTAGTTTTAAGTATTGTGTATATGTAAAATGTGTATCTTCTAACATATAGTTCTTCCATCTCTGAAAACATTAAATATTTTAATTTTTAAAATATTTAAGGAAAATATATTTTGATATTGAGTTTCTAAAATTGTTTTTGGATGTGATAGGTAAAAAATAGAATTTGATATGTAGATTAATAGTGAATAGATGTGTTGTAATATGTAGGTTAAAAGTAACTTTTTAATAGAAACGAAAAAAGTTTTTTAGGACGGATGAAAAAAGAAAGAAGAAGGGTTTTTAGGGACGGATGTAGTATTTTATTAACTCATAGTAATTGTATTGCTATCCCTTTACAAGAATTATTACATTTAGGTGAAGTTTTGTTCAACTTAATTTTATTATTTATTACTTTTTCATATTGAAGTTAGTTCATATCAGAAATAACTTTAAATATAACTAGATTCAGGTCAGATCAAGTTGGACCAAATTAGATCAGATTAGAATTTTTTCCCAATCAGATCAGGTGATGATAACATGAGTTTAATCAATGCCCCATTGTCACAGTGTAAACTCATATTTTGAAGATATAAAACATGGAGTTCCAGTTTCATGCTCTCTCTATGTTTTACTCCTATTTTGAATGATTCCTTTAAATAGGCTTGTGAATGGTAACTACAACCCTATTTAGGGGCGAATGTTGTACTCCGTATTATTTAGTAGGGGTGTTCAAAAATATCCGATCCGAAATATCCGTCCATGATCCGGGCCGATCCGATCCAAAAAATGGATATCCGATCCGATATTTTAGCTTGCGGATATTTCGGATCGGATACCCAAAAAAAATCGGATCGGATATGGATTCAATTTCTGGATATTTTTGGATAATCAGATATCCGATTTTTTTTTGCTATATGTTTTTGGAATTTTATGGATATATATTATGACTATCTGTTTAAATGTAATTTTATGTTGATTTTGGAAATTACCCATTTTGGACTTTTTGCATTAGCATTTTAGAATTTTTTGTTTTAATAGTGTTTTTTTTCTTGTTTAGGCAAAATTACCAAAGTTACTCCCAAATTAAATTTGGTATCATTTTTTATTAGGCCATTACCAAGTGGTGGAATTTTTCTTTTAGTAAATCTATATTGAATTTGATATTTTGGGTTGATTTTGCTATTTTATCCTTTTTTTGTAAATTTTGGCTAAAAACTCAACTTTTCGGATAATCCAGTGATCCGATCCGAAAAATCGGATATCCGAATTTCGAATATCCGAATATTTTTGGATCGGATATGGAATGAGTTTTGCATGATCCGAAATTTTCGGATATCCGAATTTTCGGATCGGATCGGATCGGATCGATCCGATTGAACACCCCTATTATTTAGTCATCGAGATCTATTTTCTTTATTTAGCAAAGTATCATATTGGTATCATCGAGATCTCTCTTCCCCTGGTGCAATTCCATAGCAAGTGATCCATTGTTTCTCCATTGCCATCACATAGCCCACAACAGTCCAGTCCTGGATGTCCATGAATGTGCTGAGTTTATTCTTGGTCATGAGTTTCTTTTTGTTGATAATCCATAGGAGAATTTGGTGTTTAGGGCCTATTTGGGAATAACGTTAGTGATTAGCGTTGGCGTTTTAAAAATGCTATCTACGGGCAGCGTGTAGCATTAGCGTTTTCAAAATAATCTGCACCGTTAAAATTTTATCTAAAATGCTAACGCTAATTTCTAACATTATTCCCAAACAGACCCTTAGAAATGTGGGTTTTGTTTCAGACCCGAGGTATCCATGAAGGTTCAGCTCCATCACCCATAAGCTAGGCATAACCGTACCCTTTCTAAGAGCATGAACAATGGTGAGACAGAAATGGAATGTCACACGCTGACGTGGAGCATGTCAACCAATAAAACACAGTCCAGTCAACGAGTGGCACGTGAGTGGAGTGGCATGCCTTGCAGTGGCAAGTCATTGTTTTCATCACTTTTTTAAATATTTTTTCCATATTTGAATTATTAAAAATAATTTTACTTATATATTTTTATCATGAAAATATTTCTATTTACTGAAATAAATAATTTTTTTATATTTTAATTATTAAAAATGTTTTTGTTATCTACTCCATATTTTTATTTATTCATTCATCTCAAATTAGATTATTATTTTAGAATTTCGATGCAAAACTCTTTGTTTTTAAAAATCATTTTATTTAAAAATTGGTATAAGAATTAAAAATAAAACTTACACCCTCCGCCCAACAATAAAGTTCATGTTCACTATTCACAAGGTCAAACTTTATTCAGGCCTATTCTTGTGTCTTATTTGATAAAATAATATAGTGATGTCACCTTAGTTTTGTAGATCTTTTATGTAGTTTTTAAATATGTACTTTTTATTTTTTAATTCCATACCATTTTTTATATAAAATGATTTAAAAATAATTTCAGTCAAACATCGTAACGCGCAATGGGAACTTTATGTGTGGACGGAGGGAGTATAAATTTAAAAATTACATCAAAAGTTCTACAAAAAAAAGATGTGACAATTTTTTTAATTAAATATTCAATAAAAATAATAAGTAAACAAAAGTTATCAAGGGATGAAAAAAAATTTAAATCTATTAAGAGACAAAGAGAGTAAAAAGTAGTTCTACTTCCTTCTAGAAAACATTTTTTCCCTTTTTTTCTTTTTTTGAGAAATTCTTTCTCAAAAATAAAAGAAAAAAAAAAGAAAAAAATAGGCTTACAGTGCCTCGCATAAGCCTTGCCCACCGTGGAGAAAAGATGTTCCCACGCGAGTAAGGATAGCTTTCAATCCGATGTGGCAGGGCGTGGCAAATGTTTAGATCGCTGCTGCTGATGCTCTAACAAAGAACTCACCTTCATCATCATAATCTTTAAACTCTTCCCTGACCTTAATCAAATCTTCATAATCATGGAAACACAAGAAAAAAATTTCAAGCTTAATTATACACTTATTTTAAGAGAAAAAGAACATAGGATTCACCTTGAAATCACAAGGCTGGGAGGAGTGGGAGATGCCGAACGGCAGAGGTCGAAGAGCAGACTACGACGGCCAGTGCAGGATGGGCAGACGTTGGAGGGGGTGACGACGGTCTTGTTCTTCGTCGTCCTCTTATTCCACTAGTGGGTGGAGGAGAGAAAAGACTGAAACAACGTGTGATCTCGAATAAGGTTTTATTAAATATTGGCCACGAACGTCAACCCGTCGGAGATTTCGTCGCTACAAATTTAATAAAAATTTGACGGTCAAATGTTTGCGGCGGAAAGGAAAATCCGTTGCAAATTGCGACGGAACACAAAAATCTGTCGCAGACTGCAGGACATTTTAAAAAGACTGAAAAGTTAAAATTTGTCGCAAATTCTATCGCAACGTGCCATGGAATTAATCCATCGCAGTTTGTTCGTCGCAAAGCGAGATAATTCTTGTAGTGTTTTAATCTTGTGCTTCACATGGATTTTTATATATTCTAAATTTTTTACTTTGTAACATATCGGTAAAATTATATTTTGAATTATAATATTTAGTTTTTTATTTAATTTTCTAATAAATATTAGCATGCAATATCTAAATCTTTTTTTATAATAAGATATGATAGTTTTAAAATAAAATTGTAGTGTTAATAATGATGCACATTTATTAAATTTTAAATAAAATTTTGTTTTTTAAAAGCAATAAAAAGGAAAATGGCGCGTAGTTTTGAATTTTATATATAGCTTTTTATATTTTTAAAAAATATAATAAAACTTACATAAGCAGCTTTTTAAAATAATCATTTAGATTAAAAAATTTGAATATGAAATACATATTGGTATAATACCTAGAAATGGAAAGTTTATACAAAATTATTGGTCAAGAATAATAAAAGTTTTTTTATTTTGTATCAATTAGTAATTAAAATAACAGCTTCAAAATATTTTAAAGTTAGTTCTAAAACTCATATAATTCTTTTTGAAAAGTTACAAAATAAAATAAATGGTTGATAATTCTAAAAATATATTTAAAATGTCTGTTTTAATTTTAAAAAGTATATATAATTTTTTTAAATAATAACATAATTGTACATCATGAGAGTATTTAGTTAACGTGGTGTATTTAGTATTTTAGCGGATATGACTAGCACTATCGAATAAGAGCATTTACAATGGCAAGGCAATGCCTTGCCTTGCCATGTCAGCAAATTCCACTCAAATCATGGTATTCCATGGCTATTCCACTCACTTTTCATTCCATGTGCAAGGCATGACTCTTTCATTTTTTATTTTTTTAATATTTTTAATATTTGTAATTTTTGAAAAAAATATTTTTTAAAAGAAGTAAACATATTTTAATAATAAAATAAATTTTTAAAATAATTTTTTATAATTAAAAATTATTAAAAAGTGCAAAATTAGACATAAACAACGACTTGTCACTGTATGTTATGACACTCCACTCATTTGACATACAATGACCGAGTTATTTTTTATTAGTTGCAATAATCTATGTCACCGTGTGACATTTCATTTTTGTTTTGACATTCTAAATGCTCTAACAATGATTTTTTTTGGGGGGGAATTGAAGGAATATCAACCTTGATGTTGCTCCGGCCAAAAAGATGGACATGCAAGAAAAATTAACAGAATCCGCCTTTTTATTTATTCAAATTAATGCAATGATAATATCTCTTCGTCCCCGGCCGAACCCGAACGATTCATGACCCGGTGAAGACGCCGCCGCATTCACGTGCGCCAACCGTATCCAAACCGTTTCAGATTATTCACTATTTGAATTTAAATAAATAACCAAAATACGTACATTCATTCCGTTACGACTCCCACTCTCATCCCCTTCTCTTCTGCGTCTTCTGCTTCCTTGTGCTCTGCTACTTCCCGAGCTTCGTCCCGGAATGGACGGCTTGATCGCGCTTGTTAATCGGATTCAGAAGGCCTGCACGGTGCTCGGAGACTATGGCGATGATCGGACTTTGCCTACTCTCTGGGACGCTCTCCCCACCATCGTCGTCCTCGGCGGCCAAGTAATCATCAGTCCTCCCCGATCTCCATTATCTCTACTTCTTCTCTATCGCGTATATACACATGTATCACGTATGCTATCTGTGTGTCCACATTATATTTCTATGTACGACAGCTTTGATTTCACGCTTTGTGTGTTTCTACTGCTCCGTATGCTCATCTGATCGGCGTGTCTGTGGATCTTCGTGTGTGCAATTGTTCATGCATTGATCGAATTTAACTTGCTGTGTTGTTTTCTGGTTGTGTGAATTCTGGCCGGTTGGATTGATGAATTGTTCTGCTTGGGTGCAGAGTTCCGGGAAGTCGTCCGCTTTGGAGAGTATTGTAGGGCGTGATTTTCTTCCCAGAGGATCAGGTATGGTGGAGTTAATTTTAGTAATTTGGAGATTTTTTTTTTGAATTTCGTGTTATCAACAACTGGACTTCTAGCTAGTTATATTGTTGAAATCCTCAGTACAAAATCATAAAGATGATATCATTATGTATAGGTTGTGCTGCTCTTCTAGTAAAAATCTGTACTCCAAGCAGTAATATGTAACTGCTGTTTTCTTCTACATAGTACTTCAAGGCTCCTTTTGGCAGGAATTGTGACAAGGAGGCCACTTATTTTGCAACTATACAAGACGGAACAAGGGCAACAGGATTATGCACAGTTCCTTCATTCCGGAAATAAAAAATATACAGAGTTTTGTAAGTTACTCATTCTGCAGTTACATGAAAGGAACAATTGTGCATTGGGGTTTGTTTTTACTCAACTATTCAATTTTGGATATTAGGTCTCCACTTTTGGACTGTAATTTTGTAAACAAACAGAAACATGTACATGGAGATTTAAATGGTTGATATTCTTTATCTGATGTAATCATTCATCATTCTCTGGATTTTTATGAAGCATTGGTTACAAAGGAGATTAAAGAAGAAACCGACAGGGTCACTGGGAAGCCAAATCACATTTCTCCTCTTCCTATTAACCTTAGCATTTACTCTCCAAATGGTATTGTTCCATAACTTGCCCTATCTTTTAAAGAGGCAGCCTTTCTTTCCCTTGGCTTTCTGAATTAGTTTATGATTACTCCAATGCAGTGGAACCTGCCAGTTTGAATTCCTAATTGGTTAGCTTGAGTGTTGTGCTCTTTCAATTATATCTTTGCTGGTGTCCTTAGCCTTCATTTGTGTTTTATGCATACAGTGCATTCTAACATACTTTTGTAGCATATATTTTCAAGTAACTGCATATCCTTCTTACTTTTATACAAAAATGAAAATTAGCATATAGAAATTATTCTTATTTGAAGAATCTTAATGTGACTGGTTTTGCTAAAATCTATAAATTTATTATGATTTTATCTGTCGGTTATTTATTCTTGTTAGCTCACTCTTTTTTTATGATTTATAATATTTGGCAGTTGTTAACTTGACATTGGTAGATTTGCCTGGGCTTACTAATGTTGCTGTGGGTATGTTTCTGCAAGCTTAATTTGTCAGTTTATCTTTCTTAATTACTCTTTTTACTATTCTCTTATTAGTAATTACTGGGGAGTGGTGACTGTTTTATGCAGAGGGCCAGCCCGAGAGCATTGTTCAGGAAATTGAGAACATGGTTAGATCATATGTTGAAAAGGTACAACAATCGGAAGAGGCTTCACTAATGAAATTAATATTTTATATGACTAATGAATGTATTGAGATTTTCTTTGATTGATCTTCTGGAACTATTTTTCCTTGTATGCAAGGCTCAGTGTTTGTATATTTGTTTTAAGTGATGATCCAGCAACATGTTACATATATTATCAATTGAACTTACTGATTTGAAAATAATACGAAGTAATCAAAATTTGACTCGTAAGACTGTCTACTGCTATCTAATTTTGACTTTAAACTATTCTAGTAATAACTGCCTCCCCATATCATGAGTTCATTACAATTCCAATTGAATATTATTTCTCATGCTTCAGCCCAACTGCATCATCTTAGCTATAACTCCGGCCAATCAGGATGTTGCAACATCTGATGCCATTAAGATAGCTCGAGAAGTTGATCCAACAGGTATTATCTACTTTGTATATTTGGAGATTCCTTTGGGTGTCATCTCTGTATTGTTTAATAAGCCATTAGCTCATTGACCTGTGCACCAATAGGAGATAACTTATCCAGTTGTTCCTTGTGTAGGTGACCGTACAATAGGTGTGTTAACAAAGCTTGATTTGATGGACAAGGGAACAAATGCATTGGATGTAAGCCATAATTATTTACTCCGTATATTTTTAATTCCATGGTCTGCTCTGTGAAACTCAAGCAGCCCCTTTTCACTTTAGCATATGAAAATGTCTTTCCTCTTCAAGTCTTAGGTCCACACAAAACATTTAGGACATAAGGTTGTCACTTTCCTGTTTATGCTGGTGTATGTGTGTGTTCCTATATGCATTTCTTATTTAGAATTTTGAAGGTTTGCTGCCTTAATGAAGGTTCTTGAAGGAAGATCTTATCGGCTTCAACATCCTTGGGTTGGAGTTGTTAATCGTTCACAGGCGGACATTAACAGAAATGTTGACATGATTGTTGCAAGGCGTAAAGAGCGAGAATTCTTTGCTAAGAGTCCAGATTACAAACATTTAGCCAGCAGGATGGGATCAGAATATCTTGCAAAAATGCTTTCTCAGGTACACATACTGTGTTACCTTTTGTGTTGCTTAAACCTTGAAATAAAAACCCAAAAGGGTGCGTTGGAGAGTAGGGGAGAGAAAGTGATTCATCTCCTATTGGTTTAAAACTTTGTTTAACGTGAGATCCAAATACCCCCACCCCCCACCCCCCGAACAAACACCCTATTAATGCAACCGCATGGATAGTTGGATACTCATATGCCATCATTTTCAACTATGTTTTTTACAGCGTCTAGAATCTGTGATCAAGGCTCATTTACCGGCTATATTGTCTCTTATTAATACAAGTGCTGATGAGCTTGAAACAGAATTGAATCATCTTGGCAGACCTGTAGCTATTGATGCAGGGGTGAGAATGTTTTCAATTTTCCCACACCCGTCCAGCTTTCAGCCTTGACTGACAGTATCTACTCGTGTTTTCTCATTATAGGCCCATTTATATACTATTTTGGAACTCTGTCGTGCATTTGATCGGGTATTCAAGGAGCACCTCGAGGGAGGGTAAATGTTTTCTATTTTCCCTTTACTTCTTTCTATGAGTAATGTGAAATAGGCACGAAAGAAACGGAGAAATGTAGGAGATAAATGAAGAATTTTGTTGTTTTGCAACAAGAAATAGGAGTAAGGAATTGAAATGATGGATCTCACATTTCTTATCAACTTCTATTAGTCACAAAGTTTATACTATTTGGCAACTATTTCTCTATTTCACCTCTTTCTCACTCGTTTCTTTATTAGGTTTTTCATTCTTAAACCAAATAAAGGATACACTGAACTCAATAGTTGTATAGAAGGATGATAAAGATTTATGACATCCAATCCATTGGACCGGGGATGAAAAGTAAAGTAGCTAATTGATCATGAACAACTGTCTATCCAAATAGCTTGATCATCCATTCCAAAATATAATATGTTCACTTTATCAAAAAATAAATAAATCATTATGTGTCCACAGTATGGTTGAGATTGGAATATCAAGTACTCTTCCATTCTTTATCATTTGATTTGTAGGAGGCCTGGAGGTGATCGAATTTATGAAGTATTTGACTACCAGCTCCCTGCTGCTTTGAGGAAACTTCCACTGGATCGCCATCTCTCGCTGCAAAACGTTAGGAACGTTGTCTCTGTGGCGGATGGCTACCAACCTCATTTGATAGCACCAGAGCAAGGTTACAGGCGCCTCATAGATGGTGCCATTAACTATTTCAGAGGGCCCGCACAAGCTTCGGTTGATGCAGTGAGTGCTGTATTGTTTATTGATAGTTCTGTACCTTATTTCGGCCATTGATAGAGCTTTTGATTGGTAATGCACTAATGCAACTTTTTTCCTATAGGTGCACTTCATCTTGAAGGAGCTCGTGAGGAAATCAATAGGGGAAACTCAGGTTTGTGATGCCAAGAACCAACCTGCCTTCAATCTGTTCTTGAAATCCCCTGCTAGACACGCTTAGTCTCCCTCTAGAGTAGACCCCAATATCCTTAAGACCTGTAAGTCTGCTTGGAAGTGGGTTTTGTTGATAAGGAGGGTGTTTACTGTTTAGTCTATGTCTTATTAATAACAGAAATCTCATTGAAAATGGCAACACATGTGTTTACTTTAAACATACCTTGCTTGTGATGCAGGAATTGAGGCGCTTCCCAACTCTTCAAACCGAGATTGCAAATGCAGCAGGGGAAGCATTAGAAAGGTTCCGTGAAGATAGTAAGAGGACTGTGGTCCGTTTGGTAGACATGGAATCTTCATACCTGACGGTGGATTTCTTCCGGAAACTCCCACAGGAAGATGACAAGGCAGGAAGTTCTACTCTTTCTGCTGCTGATACTCACACCGAGGAACACTTCAAAAGAATACGCTCAAATGTCTCTGCATACACCAGAATGGTATGCGAGACACTCCAGCAGAGCATACCAAAAGCTGTTGTTTACTGTCAAGTTCGGGAAGCCAAACGCTCTTTACTTGATCATTTTTATGCTCAACTTGGTAGAAGAGAGGTAAATGTCTCTGTATCCTTTTTTTTAATGTATTTATTTTATATAAGTGCAACCCTTAAGAACTCATTAATCTTAGGGTGAGTGTCTCTTTCAAATGGGGGGGGGGGGGGGGGGGGGGTAAACATTGTTGGGCATGTTTAGGTTGAGTGTCTATATTTTGGAAGCCATTTTTAAGTGTACCCTATAAGAGTGTCTATTTCAAGTTTTCCCCGCACGATGTTTACCAAGTTGAGCACTCATAGTGAGGCAGTCTCATAGTGAGGCCATTTTTGGAAGCCAATAAACATTCTAGATAGTGAGGCGAACAATGGAGTAAACATTGTTGGGCAAAACTCCTGTGGGCAGTCTCATAGTGAGGTGACCAAAATGCGATATCTCCATATGAAACTGTCTATTTCCACTTTCTTGATACATTAAAGAATGAATGAATGTAGACATAAAAATATGTCTACATTCATTCATTCTTCAATGTATCAACAAAGTGTTAATAGACATTTGATATGGAACGGAGGGAGTATTATTAAAAAAAACTGTTTTAATTTGAAGAATCATTTGCAGACTAAGATTTATTCCGTACACTCTAATGTATTACCGCACACTTCGGCACCACCTAGTGAATGTCACTGGTTTTGTTTATTGTTTATTTGACGTTACAATGTTGCCGATGATGGTAGGATGAAGAGCTTTATCAGATGTTAGACGAAGACCGAGCGCTGGTGGAGAGGAGACAGAAATGCTCACGAAGGCTTGAGCTGTACAGATGCGCACGAGACGAAATTGACTCGTTGTTGTTGGCAAGATGAGATGAGATGAGATCATTTGTATTAAAAGGTAATTCAATCAAACAACCATAGTTCATTGTTAGCTAGTTCTGAAGATTAAAAAGCATTGCAATCCTCCTGTTCCAACTTGCTTGAAACTGGGTTTTGTTGGTCTTTTCAAATTATACAACAAGCTTAGAATTATACCAAGTTGGATTTCTAATTTCTAACTTTGCCCAATAATGCCCAAATCAAACCACAAAGAATGTTAACGGTCAAAGGAAAAACATGAGTGAATAAACAAAGACCCAAAACGAATTAATTACTCCGTATAGAAACTAAGATACCTAGTATAAAAGTTTAATCCAACTTATTAATATGAAGTTTTGTAGGAAGAAATCACCGAATGTATGTGTAAAACACAATACTACTCTCCAAAATAAGAAAGACATTTTTTATCCTAAAATAGAATTTTGTATTGTGACATTGTGTATTGGTATTTCACAATATCTTTTGTATTATATGTTGACATCATTGACATTCTAAGATTTATTTTTGGGATATAAACTTGAAGATTCTATTTTGCTTCTTTTCCTATATTGTATGAGGTGCCCAAAAATAAATTTGTGAAGGTTCGATCTAAAGTGGATAATAGCCTACTAGTATGTTGTGCGGAGTTCTCCGTAAGCTCGATGTGAAATTATTTTTTTTGTTAATGACTTAAATGAGAGATAAATTATTTAGGGATATGCATAAAATTTTTGGAATAATTTTTTAAATGATTTGGTCAAAATAGAGAAATGAAAAAATGACTTAAAGATAAGTAACGTGAGTTAGTTGCTTAATTCTTTGACTTATTTGCAACTTATAAATAAAGAGAAATATTTTATTAACTACTTTCTACATCCTAAAACGTTCTTCTCATTTATTATTCACATGATCAAACTTTAACCATTTTGTCTATTTTCGTTAGTTATTTGATAAAATAATGTAGTCATCTCATTTCTTGTTTTGTAAAACTTTCGATGTAGTTTTTAAATATATAAATTTTATTTTTTTAATTTTATACCTACAATCAAATAAGTTGAATTGATCGGTCAAATCTCGTAAACAAAAACACGAAGAACGTTTTAGGACGGAGGGAGTAATTTATAGGATAAAAACATTTTTTTAAAATATAAAGTTCCAATCCAATTCATTAATATGAAAACTTTTGAAAGACTGTTACGAAATTAATGTATGGGCAGGCTAACACATTTGTTTTATTGCTTACTAGTGCATCTCCCGTGCGATGCACGGAGAGATAAGTTTATCACAAATTTAAAAAATTATGAGAATAGTTGATGCTGAATATTATTTAATTCTCGAAGATCAGAGTGCCAACTTTCAGTACTTTGTGGTTCAAAATTCTTGAAGATCTGATTGAGTTCAAATACTCTTAGGTGTGTAAATCCCCAACTAAAGAGGCATTCATATCCCCGAAGATCTGATTGAGTTCAATTGAATGTCTTACGTGTTCCTCCATATCCATAAACAAAAAAACATTCCACCAATGTTCTTTCCAAATGCTTCCATGATAGAGGAATACACGTGTCTTTACTCGTTGGTTAACTTTGATAAAAGCTGAATATGCTCGTTTTTCAAATGACGCCGATCATAACACATTTCATCGTTAATCAATCTATTTTCACGAGTGTAAATAATCGGCTCTAGGATATGACATTTCTTGAGAATCTTGCAAACTCCTACCATAACCGTGGAGTAGCATATTACCACTATATCCATTGGTCAAGTGAAAATATCACGGGAAAATAACAATTAATAATGATATATAAACATTTACATCTACATGGATTTTGGTTTGTTTGAATAACGCCAACTTTAAGTGAACTATACGTTGCAATAAATTCATGTATTGCCTTATTATATTATTTTAAATATGTATTCGTTAGTCATTATGTCCCATTTTTAGGATCCATTTTTGATATATTTCTTAAAATCAATTAATAATTACATTTTGAAGCATAATATGGGTTTATATAAAATAAACATTTCAATTGTACTCATTATAATATTGGAAAGTTTAAAAAAATAAAAAGGAAGCCTATTTTAGGATGAAGAGAGACTCAAAATCATTTAATAAATCACTCCTTCCGTCACATTTAAATCCCCATTTTTGGTTTTCAACGTTTTACTCAATTTAATTTCAAATCATTTTATTTGATAAAAGATATAGAATTAAAATACAAAAATTACATATTCTAAAATTGCATAAAAAGATCTACAAATATAATGGGGACATGACTATATGATTGAATAAAATCACAAAATAAAATGAAAAAGAATTTGATTAAAGTTTAACCGTGAGAATAGTTCACATGCAATTGAATTATACTTTGAGGGAGTAAATTATGTTCATATAATTTATCGATGCTTTTTCCAACCTAGTAAATATTAATCCAATAAATATATTTCTCCTTCCTTGAGTATTTGTTTATACGTTCATATTTGACTATTTTCCATCAAACTTGGTAAATTTTGACATCAAAATAAATAAAATTGAAATTGTATATAGTATATGTGTGTGTGTGTGTGTGTGTGTGTGTGTGTGTGTGTGTGTGTGTGTGTGTGTATCACGCACACACACAAATAGTTTAGCAGAGTTAACTTATAAAATATTGTCAAAATATTTTTTTTATCTAATAGGAATAGAAAACAATTAGGAATATATTTATGTGTGTATATATAGAAACAGGAATATTAGCCCAATCATTGGCCAGGCCCAAGTTACTTTCCCGGCCCAGTAAGTTAAATATAAAACGAATTTTCCTAACCCTACGTTTAATTTCCGCCGCTACGATCCTCTCTTTCTCGACCATCGTCTTCATCATTTGTCTCCGCTCATCCGTAATCATCTCTCCCTCTCTCAAATACAGTATTAAAGTATTTATTATTATTATGTATATAGAAACATTTTTATTTTTTCTTTTAAAATTTCAGTTTTTTTAAAACATTCATGCGGTTTCATTTTTCAAGATCTAACGTAATTGCTCTGTTTTTTTATATGCCATTTTTCTGCATTTTTTTATTTTTTTCGAGTTTTAGATCTTAAAAATCAAGTTTTTTTTCAAAAAGGCATGAAATTTGGTCTGTACAAATCTAAAGAACTTGCTGTGCTTTTAAATTTTTAATATATTTTTGTGGATCTATACAACGGTAGACGTAGCAGGGTTAAACACTGGTCGAAGAACATTTCATTAAAATCTCTATGTCTTCGGAAAGCTATTATCTACACTTTTTCATCTTTTTTTAATGTATAAATTATATTTTATAATAATAATGGGAAATTTTTCATATACGATATCAAAATTAAATGAAGAAGTAAAGAATAATTATACTCTTGTTTGTCAGTTGTTTCGTTTGGTTCCACATATTTTCCCAGATTTTGTTATTTTCTTCATCACTGAACCTTTCCAGAATTTTCAATATACGTTTCTTGAAAAAAAATGGCTTTTTAGATTAATTTGCTAACATTGTTGTCTTCAAAAACCTGTAAAAGAAGAGCATATAAAAGTTAGTAATTTTTATTAAAGGAGCATATCTTTTATATCCTCTTTCTGGTTCATAATTTAAAAACAAATATTTCTAAAATTGAAATATAGAACATGACCATGATTCCATGAATATAGAACATTGGAGCATTTTCAAAACTTTCCAACGCATTAATCTCTCCAAATGATTTCAGATTGAAAAAATGCCTAGGGAATTGTTCATCCAAAATCTCTAAGTCCTTTTACCAAGTGTTAACTTAAATTTGTTTGAAACAATGTGAGGCTTGTTATTTGATAGAATTGCATGATTACTTATTGTATATAACTTCCCTTCTTTTAGTGTAGCTCCAAACATTGGTATTTCATCCTTTTGATAGATTGCAAGGATGTGGTTCCCCTAAAAAAAATTTCAAATAATTAATACTATATTTTAGAAAAGTGGCTAGCCACACAAGTCTTGAAGAAAAATACCTCATTATCGTGAAAAATACACTCATGTGCATAAACTTCTCCAGCATTCTTGTAGGACATTAGATTGTAGGAACAAATTTATCTTAATTTTAGATTGGCTCAAAGGTATATGGTTTTAAATCCATCAACCACGTCCAAAGGACAGGCATTTTTGAAAACTATAAGGCTAATTCTTATTAAATCAGTGTAGTGTAAGAATTTAGGGGAATCTAATATAAAAGTGGAAGGGTGTGTAGTGTGTTAGATTGGAATGGTATTTATACACCCAATGGAGTGTGTTGGGTTACAACTTTAACACAAGGGTTTTATGGAAGAGATGTTTTCTACTCCATATGTACTATGAACTGACTTTGTTGGTCTTTACCACTTGTAATGGGTATTTGTTGTGTGGTACAGGGACCATGTTCATAGCATGTCTTGTAATTTATTGATTTCATCATATTTTTGCAGCACTTATTTCCTTTACGAAGCTAGAATCTTTTTAATAAATAAGAGGCTGTGATGAATGGTTTTATATGACTTGAATGGCATAATATATGTTGGTTTCCCTTCTTAGTACTGACTGGTCTTTAGCTCCTGTAATGGGTATTGGTTGTGTAGTACAATGACCATGTTCAATGTATGTCTCGTAATTATGTGATTTATCATTCCTTTGCAGCCGTGGTATATTACACATTTGCAGGTGGAATAGTTTCAGTAAATAGAGGCTGTTACAATATCTGCCAGTTACAATATGGCGTGATATCCATTGCACTTGTAGTTCTTTTGTCATTACATTAGTGAACTACTTGGCTTGAACTGACTCTTTGGAGATACCATGTACTGGAATTCTTGATGTGAGGATAATATTCTTTTGTCTAGAACTGATTGTATATCTTTATAGATAGAGATTTCATTGGATGATGTCATGTGTAACAAACTATTTTCAGCCATTGGATGAAGAAATCTGGCGGGAAAATTGGGAATTGTAATTGGCATTGATTTCTCATGGGCTTTTTATATATATAGTAGATATGCGATTAACTTTGTTCGAACTCCGAAGAAAGAGATGTGCTTGAAAGGTTCTTTTACTTCTCTTTTGCAATTACGAGGGAGGAGCTTTGCGAAGTTTTCTACCTCTTCACCCTTGGAAATGAATTAGGCTTGGGACACTCGATGAGTCGATGTTCTCTCTAAATTTGACTTCATCTTTTCACACACACGAAATGTTATTATGTGTGTGTAAATGATGAAGATAAACTTTAGAATATAAAAAAAATCCTTCAAGCGAACTAATATTATTCTTAAAAATTATCAAGCATATGATATACTTGAACTCGTTGATGCTCGATTTACCTATGAATTGTTATCAAACTATTGAGTATTTAACATATTATCTTTAAGAGCCTATCCTTTAGAACTGGAAGAAAAGAGTTGAATGTTAGAAGAAACTCAAAGAAACTGGAAAAAATAGAAGAAACTGTAAGGAACAAAAAGAAACTAGGAGAAACTGGAAGAAACTGGAAAAGAATCTTAAAAACCTAAAAAATCTAAATAAAGTTTTAAATTTTTTTTGGTGTTTTTATATTATTCTCATTCTATTTCTTGTTATAAATTATTGTTATTATTATTATTATTATTATTATTACTATTATTACTGTCATTGTTGTTGGTGATGGTGGTAGTGTTATCACGTTATCTTAATGAATGCCTTTAACACAATTTTTTTTTTATTTTTCATACAAAAAAAAACTGTTTTTGAAAAAAAATTAATTAGAATATAAAATTAGCATAAATATAAAAATGTCAAATACTTAAAAGTTAATATGGCTATGCAGTATTTATCATAAAATAATATATTTGCAATTATATTATATACATTAAAAGATTTTGTTTTAAATATCAGTCATATCACATAATTTAACCAAACCTATTTTTTATTTAATGATTGACATTTTATTTTCATTGTAACCCTACTTCTATAATAAATACATAGAACTTTTTTTTTTTATATTTTTTATGTTTTACTCATACTTTAGTCATTTTCTCTAAAGTACTTTGACTTTCAAAATTTATATAAAAATTATAAAAATGAAAAACAAAATTAAATTTTGAAATAAATAAAAAAGAGAAAAAATTGAGTAATAAAGTACTCCCTCCGTCCCAAATTATAATGCATGTTCACTATTCACAGGGTCAAATTTCATTCACTTTCTTTCTCTATTTTCGTTAGCAATTTGATAAAATAAAATATTATTGTCACTACTAGTTTTGTAGATTTTTTGATGTAATTTTTTAATATGTAATTTTTATTTTTTAATTCTATACCATTTGTCATATAAAATGATTTAGAAATAATTTGAGTCAAACATCGTAAACCGAAACAGGCGTTATAAAATGGGACGGAGGGAGTATAAATTTTCTGTTAGTTGTATAAATTGACCTCCAAACGTATAAAGTTTTTTTAATTGTATTTTAATTATTGGTGATATTATTTACATTTTTATTCGAGTTATCTGAACTTCTTTTTTACACTTTTTGGGTCATTTTTTCTTTTTCAAAATGTAGGTCTCTCTTGAGTACGAGATACCACATACAAGTTTGACGAATAAAATATTACAAATAAACAATGATGCAATGCCAAATAATCCATGATGCATGAGTTAGACTGCGCAGGGACACCCCTGCCCTTCAGTGATCATCCCCACACGGTAGATAAGCCGAGGAACGCCTTAGTCTCCGGGAGGAGCCTAGAATGTGGGTGGTAACTGAATGCCTAGTTACCATGTACGTACACAAGCCCTCCTGATGAAACCCGTTGGATCCCGAAGGTTCCTGGACGGGCCCGCGAAAGAGGCGCACTAGGCCTGACCTCTTGTCGCGGTATGTGAAACCCGTTGGATCCCGAAGGTTCCTGGACAGGCCCACGGAAGAGGCGCACTAGGCCTGACCTCTTGCCGCGGTATGCAAGTATGCCATGATCCTAAAACATGTGTCCAGGATGTACATGATGAAATGAATACATTGTTTGAAGAATGAAGTTAAGTTCAACGCATACATATATGTTTGATTCCGTATCAAAAGAATTTGTTTAACATGATGGCCCTGGGTACAGAACTGGCTGATAATCGATTATCCATTGTTGATAATCGATTATCATGCTGTGCAGCTTCTGTTTCCCAAAGTTCTGCGAACTGTGATAGTCGATTGTCACCTTATGACAATCGATTGCCAAGTTGGTTTGTCCTGGAAATCCTAAGTTCAGAGAGGCTTGATAATCGATTATTGCTTATGTGATAATCGATTATCAGTGAAGCCAACTCAGACCCAAGAATCCGCAGGGCCTGATAGTCGATTATCACAAATGTGATAATCGATTATCACGCTGTGCTGAATCAACTGAGGAGTCCAGCGTGGCCTGATAGTCGATTGTACTATCTTGTAACTCGATTATCAAGGCACGCTGATTCCCATTTTATCTGTTTGTTTGTTATCAAAACGTTGGGAGTTTTAGAAATGAATGTTCCATGTTAAATAATTGATGAACTTACAAGGTTTCAAACGTTTATATTAATGAGTACATAATCGAGAGGTCCAATAACGAAGAGTCATGATAACGTGGACCCACGTATGTTTAGCCGGGTAATCTTATGAATATAACAATATGTTTATACTATGAATTCTAAGGTTAGAGGACAACGTACTCACCTCTAACGCAGGGATTAATGATAATGGAAAATGGATGAACGAACGGACGACAATGGACAACAAACGGCTTCTCACGTGAACTTCCTTCTCTTTTACCTCCTCGTCTACTTGCCGGAAACTCCTCCTTTGGTTGCTATGGGTTGACCGAAACACAAGAGTGCAAGAGAGAGGGTTGTGATGTTGAATGCCTTGGGAGTTACAATTTTGGTGGAGGAGGTGAAGGGAGAAGGGGGGTTTAAATTGAGGAGAGTAAAGAAGAATTGACAGGGATTTAATATGGGGAAAAGGAATGGGTGTGTGAATGTGTGTGGCGTGTGGATTAAATGGGGAGTTATCTCCATAATTTCTATTCCGTTTTGTAAAATCGGACCTGAACGGTACACGCTTTTCCCCCCAAACGGTTCCGAATCGAAATCCGTTTGCGTTTCTAGAATCAGACAGTCAAGACGAACATTATGGCGTGATCAAATAATTCTTCTAAAGACTTTCATTTTCCCAAACCCCAGTCCGAGTTAATAATTAATTACTTATTTAATCAATTCTAATAGATCGGGTCTTAGGGCGTTACAGTTAATTACCGTGTCAAATTAATTATAGTAATACGTGTGATTACCGTGTCAAATTAATTACAGTAATTAAATGTTAATTACTGTGTCAAATTAATAATAGTAATTTTAATTATAGTAATTTTAATTAAAATTGTATATTACGCTATTAATGAAATCTAATATTACATGTAACTGCATAATTGTATATTAATTACCGTGTCAAATTAATTATAGTAATTTTAATTATAGTAATTTTATAATTTCTTTATTTTAATTATAATGGCTATATTTTATAATGGCTATATTTTACTATATTTTAATTATAGTAATTTTAATTATTATCGTAATTTTAAATATAATAATTTAAATATAGTAATAGTAATTGTTAACTATTTAAAGATGGTAAGAATTTAAAGTGTCCGAAATTATAGTAATATAAAATGGACTATAACTACTAAAAGAATTAAATATCCTTTATATATATATATATATATATATATATATATATATATATATATATATATATATATATATATATATATATATATATATATATATATATATATATATATATATATATATATATATATATATATAGACAGACACACACGTTTAATAGCGGGAAAGGTAATAATTAACTGTAACTTTTAAAGTGTCCATAATGATACTAGCAAGAAAGTTAATAACAAAAAAAAGGTAATAATTGACCACGGTAATAATTATATAACCGTGTGACTACATAATTGTATATTAATTACCATGTCAAATTAATTATAGTAATTTTATAATGGTAATTTTATAATGGCTATTTTAATTATAGTGGCTATATTTTATAATGGCTACATTTTACTATTTTACTATTATTTTAATTATAGTAATTTTAATAAAAAAAGGTAATAGTTAACCAAGGTATTAATTATATAACCGCGTGACTAGATAATTGTATACTCCATATTAATTACCCTGTCATTTTAATTATAGTAATTTTAAATATAATAAATTAAATAATTTAAATATAGTATTAGTAATTTAAATTCGTTATAGCACTTTGAAAAATGAATAATTTTTTTTAACCCCGTATGCAAAAATCATATTATAAATACATCCATTTACAAAGCTTTAATAGCCATTACATTCATGATGAAGCTACGAGCAGTTAATGATGAAGCTACGGGCAGTTAGATTTTATCACAAGTTTTCGTAACAATAATTCAACATGTTTTAGTAATGAACAACTTTATGTTGCAGTTTCAAGAGTAACTAATCGTAGTGGGTAGAAGATTCTGATATGCAATGAAGATAATATTCTCACAAATTGTATAAATAACGTAGTCTATAAAGAAGTCATCGAAATTTGTAAAGCAGTGATCTTTTGTAACTTAAAATAATATAATCTCTATATTCTATTGCATCTCATTTTTTATCATTGAAAAATGATTTGAATTTAATAACATAAAAATGACCCGTGCAACGCACGAGTGTGCTACTAGTTTAACATAAAAAGCGTGAATTTAGCCAAAATTGATGCAGATATAATATCCAAAACAAAAAATACACTACTTGTTTCAGATATGTAAACAAAGGCCGATTGGTTCAAGGATCTAAGAAGGAAAGAAAAAGAAAATGATTTCTTTCATTTTCCTCTCCAAAATGGAAAAAATCGTGATTTCCCTCTTCCTAGCTTATTTTAGCTTATCAATTTCTTTCCCTTGTACTTTACTTTTCTTTTTCTCTCTAACCAAATATGAAAAATGAGTTTCCATCTCAATTTTCTTGGGTTATATATGCTTTTGGGGGTCTCTAAAAAACAAATGATTTTTGCTTTTAGTCCCTTTAATTTTTTTTATATCATCTCCTTGTAATTGTTTTTGTTTGCAAATAGTCATTTCACTATATATTTTTACTATAGAGTTAATGTTGAGTTGGGTTTTAGTCCCTACAAAATGAGTGATTTTGTTTTTAGTCTCTCTAAAATATTTTGAATCCAAAACGATTTTGTTTTTGCTCCTTTTAGACCTTGAAAAATTAACTCTAAATTTATCGGAGGACCATTTCCAAAAAACAAATATTTTACAGAGATATTTTGATTAAAAAAATATTTTAGGACTTAAAACAAAAAACACTCATTTTACAGGGCCAAAAAATGTAATTTATCCTTTTTTGGGTCCTCATGCTTCTCATAGACATAGACAGACGATAATTGTTTATGCGACACAGACGATAATCGTCTTCGTATGTGTGTATGTGAGAAGCATGTGGGCATCAATGATATCACCCATGCAGTGGTATCCTAGCATTATTCTTTTATTTCTTTTTTTTTTAATTTTTCAAATTCTTTAAACCAAACATGAGTGTAGGGATTTGATTGAAGCAAAAGTTGAAAAACTCAATTTGTGAATTATGCTACTCCATTACGAACTCTTTGATAGTTGTCAACTTTCAACCAGGGGCGGAGGCACGTTGAGTCATACGGGGTCACGCGACCCCATGGAAATTTTATAATTTTATATATATACATATAGGTATACGTACTTAGTAATAATCTATTTTTTAAAAACGCACTATGAAAGAGTAAAACTAGTAGCCTGAGTGGAAATCGCGAGCTCTCTCGCCTGGAGCATCCTGTATTCTATTATGATTGAGGGTCCTTTTTTGCTTTTTCGAAATCTCCCCACAAATCTCTTTTTCTTGTGTATTTTTTCTTGATCTTCTTCCTCTTTAAGAGACGGTTTCTTAAAACATAATTGAATGTGAATTGGATATATGTATTTGTTTGTGAATTGTGAATTTTAAAATTTATTTTTTTAGATTTGTATATTGTGAATTAGATTTATGTTTTGCAAGCATTCTTTTGTTTTTTTGAAATCTCTATATATACTAAGGCTTCTTTTTTGTGTATTTTTTGTTCTTCACTCTTCAAGAGACAATTTTTTTAGCATGATTGAATGGGAATTGGATATTTGGATTTGTTATTTGTGAACTGTGAATTTTTAAATTTATTCTTTTCAATTTTTAATATGTTAAAATGATTGAGTTTTGTTGTAAATTTATAATGCTCTTAATTATTTAAATTTCAATATAGAAAACAAAGGTATTAAGTATTATAATAAATCACTTTCAAAATATGAAAACTAGACTTTCAAATATGTATTTTATATTTTTAATGAAAGAGTATTACTCCCTCTGTCCCAAATTATAATGGATGTTCACTATTCACAGGATCACACTTCATTCACTTTCTTTCTCAATTTTCGTTAGCAATTTGATAAAATAAAGTACTATTGTCATTATTAGTTTTGTAGATCTTTTGATGTAGTATTTTAATATGTAATTTTTATTTTTTAACTATATACCATTTGTCATATAAAATGATTTGAAAATATTTCAATCAAACATCGTAAACCGAAACAGGCGTTATAAAATGGGACAGAGGGAGTATTAATTTGTGATTTTACGGTATATGTGAACTTTAATATTATACTTCCCCCAACCCTTAATGTCCTTCCCATTTAGACTTTAGGAGAATCAAGGAAGAGATATCTTTATCTTGACTTTCCAAAAATATTCTTAATGAGATGACTAAAAATAAGATATGACGATAGATTATTAATAAAAATATATGATGTGATAGGTAGAGTAAGAATTAGTAGGGATAAAAATAATTTTTTAATAAAAATAGAAAGAATTTTGTGGGACAAAGAAAAAAGAAAGGAAAAAGAGTTTGTGGGATGAAGGAAGTATACTGTGAAGTATTTTTTATTTAATTTTAAAAATGTTGCGGTTTGATATGAATTTATTAGAATGCGACCCCATGATTCAAAAGTTCTGGGTCCGCCCCTGCTTTCAACCATCTATTTTGGCGGCTTTCAACGACTCTTGTAACTTAACCCTTCAAAATTGATTGGAAAAATATCATTGAAACTAGAACGGACTCTCTTCACCCAGGGTTTGTTTCGTACACAAAATTAACGGAATAATAATTGAGTTGAAAGTTAAATTGATTTGAATGAAAATGAATTCTCCAATTCCAGTTCATTTTTAGCACTGCCAATTGCAGATCTACACATTTTTGTAATATCAAACAGCATAATTATATTTATTGTCCCCAATTCCAATTTCAAAGTTTGAATTCCATGTACCAAACGTAGCCCAAATGATAATGGCCTGACCCATACACCAAATTTGACAACAAAGATCATTTGTTGAGGCAAAGCATAGTGCGTATTACGCCATATATTCAGTCATATTCCCACTGTTTCATAATTTTCATAAAGGAAAAAGAAATATAAAAACCAATCCACTCTTTCCTCAAGGAAAATGGATTTTGTTTTTGGACAATTCAAAACAAGAATAGAAAAATAAGTATGGGAGACAGGGGAGTATCAAAGAATGAAACAATAGTGTTTCTTTAAAGATGGATAGCTTTCCTGAACCATATTATAAAAACTACTGTAAAGGATAACCAAAATAAAGTATATGGTTGATACCATACCAAACATTTTTTATTCATTTTCATCAGAAAGCATTCTACTCATCAAAATATATCGAAAAAATATATCACCGGAGCACCTGTCCTACACTGGAGAATCCCCCTTGAATATGAAGTATTTTCTGAACTAGCTTCAGTTTTTATTGTATATCAATGCATAAAATGCAATTCTTACGCGGTTATCCGTGTACAAGCATTTTTATCAATACCTTCAAGAACTGCCCATAGTTTAGGATCTGCATAATCTTTGATGAGGAGTGCAGGCTTTGCTTCCATCAGTAAATGGACAGGATTTTGAGTGGTCAAGCCAATAACGGCCACCTCGGCAGCCACCCCAGCTTTGATTCCCGAAACAGAATCCTAAAAGAAAATTGAAATGTTTTATTAAATTTTGAAAAGAAAAAAAAACAGAAAGGGAGCATGGTTTTATGAGAAATCAAACCTCGAAAATTATGGTATGGTCCTTGGAAACCTTGAGGACTTCGAGCGCCTTCAAGTATGGGTCAGGAAATGGTTTTGCACGCACACACTCGCTCCCGACTATTACAGCTTCAAAGAAGTCTGCAAGGCCTAGTACTTGGATCATCATTTCAGCATTTGGCCTGGGGGCATTTGTTACTGCGGCTCGTCTCAAGCCGCGATCTTGAATCCAGTTCTTCACCTTGTCTAAGCCATCAATGGGCTTCAGGTTTTCCCTTGCCAATCTGTACAGTTGTGAGATGGAAGCTGGGATTAAAGAATAAAGTGGTAGTTTAAAGTTATGTCTGGATCAGCAAATATGTTAGAGACAGAAAAGAAAATGCTAAGGAAACATTATTTTTGCGGTTGGCTTTATATTGGTATATGCGTAGGAAAATGAAACATGATTACTTATTTTACATTTTTTATTTGTCTAAAATATGTACTCCCTCCGTCCCAGAATTGTTTACGAGGTAAACTCTTGTGTTTTATAGAATCATTTTATTTAAAAATTGGTATAAGAATAAAATATAAAACAAGTTTGAGTTTGAAAGAATTATCTCATGTTTTTGCAGATATCTAAAACCAGTTAATTGAGTTTGAGTTTATCCTTTATCTTCCCATTAATTTTTACATTCCCTTTTTCCTATATGTTTTCATTTCTATTTTATTTCCCTAGTAGTTTACAGTTCGCACATTCCAAACAGACCATAAAAGTCGAAATAAACACCTTTCAAAAAACAGACTTGAAAAGTACATTTTAGACCCGTCTCACACAAGTCAGGGTCAACTAGGAATACCTTCGAAAGAGAGCTTCTTTGTCCTCCATGAATTTTAGACCCCTTGCATGATCATCGGGGAAAAGGAAAGCAGCAATGTCATCATTGTGTTTGCCAGAAATGTTTTTGATAAAGAATTCCTCATCAACCGGTACGCCATCATTGTAGCCTATCTGCGTTAGGCAAACCCTTGAATCGCCATTCACATTGGCAATATGAGACCCTTTGGTAAACGAAAGCAGACAAGATAATACATACCTCTTGAAGCATTACGCGAAATGCATTAAGGTGGATTGGATCAGTGTCACATAAAGTTCCATCAATATCGAATAACACTGCTTCAAGTGGAACAAGTCGCGCAAGACAAGAACTAGTGCCAGCAAAGAATACGGAGTCTGTTAGATTTTGATGTTCTTCTATCTCCCGTAGTCTAACCAAACAAAAATCTTCTAAAGTTCTAATATATACTCCCTCTGTCCAGATTTAGTTGTCCATTTTCTTGTTTTTGTTTGTCAAGAATTAGTCGTCTATTTTCCATATTCAATTAAGAAATTATAATGGATTGTCTAAAATATCCTAGACATAGACTATGAGAATAACTGACATGAATGAGTAACAAACTCAATTTAAAAAGTAAAATAACATTTTAAAATCACTTATTAAAAGTGGAATTTTAGAGAAAATGGACAACTGTTTCCGGCCATAGGGGACAAATTGCTACACTTTTTCCTCTGTCCCAACGGATTTTTTCTTTTTCCATTAGTCCCAAAAAACTTGGCCAACTTCCTTTCCAGGAAAAAAAAACCTTGTGGTCCATATTATTATTCTCTACCAAATAATTCGTAAACACATACGGAGTATATTTCATTTTCGTAAGCTCTATGTCCAGTCAAGCTCGATGAAGTATATCGAAACAAAGGTAGTAAAGTACTTCATAGTATATATAGTTTTATATGAAATGGTATTCATTTACAGATCAATACATCAGGCTAATCACTACTGTCAACTATCTAAATACATATTTTTTTCAATCATACAATTCTTAAAATAAAAAAAACAACCCATGCTTGAATTGAACAACCTCAGTAGTCAATTCTAAATCTCATATGGAATGATCAAAATGAAGTTAAAATGTTAAATAATCGATCTGAACATTGGCTTCCTACAGACTGTTTATACGCAAAGTATTCATCATCTCCAGTTCCACATTAACAGGATATCCATAACGAGATCAAAAACATCAAAACAACAATGCACACAAAAACACATCGAATCAAAGGCTCCGGGAATTCATTGGCGTCTCCAAGAAATTGTACCCAATCAAATACAAAGAAATCGAAGAACACAAACAAAAGGTAACGAAGGAGAAAACTCAGATCTAAACACGAATGGAATAACGCATACATATGTGCAAATTCAAAAGAGAAATAGTAAAGGAAGGACCGCAGGATCACCTTTCCATGGAGTTTTCTGCAGAACAGACGAATTCTGGATTCTCTGTGTATAAAATTTATACTTTTGAAATGCGCAGACTGCAGAGCGTAGATCGAACGCTGGGTTATGAAATAAGGAGTTTGAATGAACGACGAATATGAAGGACAGGAGAAGTCACCAACCAACGCTCATGTACACAGTATTTTATTGCACTTTACCAATAAAAATTTTACACGGTGTCAGCTTCGGTATCAAAATTATTGTTTTAATTTTATACCAACATAACAATTAGGGAGTACAATAATGCCAGGGATAGACAAAAATAGAATATTTCCTTCATTCCTAAATATTTGCCACACTTGTATTCCCGAGTCAAAATATTAAGTTTTTTCAATTCATTTTATTTACATATTGATATAAAAATAAAAAACAAAAGAGTAAATTCCATAAAAAGTCCCCAATTATACATCGTTTTACATATTTAGTCCCTACATATCAAATATTACTAATTTAGTCCTCAATTATTATATCATTTTTCACGAATGGTCCTTTGTTAACATTTTTGTTAAGAACATGAATAAAATTGTATATTCATATTTCTCTCTCTCCTCAATTAAGCTTCCTCCCTCCTCTCGTACTCTTTCCCAAACTCGTTGCTGAGTTTGAAACTCTAAACATAAAACTGAAATGATCACTCCTCTCTCAATTATTACTCTTTCTGGTGGAACCTAAAATCAAAACCAATAAGCTTTATAGATGAATTTTATCAGTTAGTCTCAAGAAATTGCAAATAAAATAAACATTAAAACTCATCCATGAATGTTTAGGTTTCGAATTTGGGTTCCACCAGTTCGACAAACAATTAAGAAAAGAGTGATGATTTCGGTTTTGGGTTCAAAGCTTCAAACTCAGCGATGGGTTTGGGAAAGGAGTGCGAGGGGAGGGAGGAAGCTTAATTGAGGAGAGAAAAGAGTGATTTTACAATTTTATCCACGTTCTTAACGAAAATATTAACAAAGGACGATTCGTGGAAATGAATTTAATAATTGGGGACTAAATTAGTAATATTTGATATGTAGGGACTAAATATGTAAAACGACCTATAACTGTGGACCTTTTATGGAATTTACTCAAAATAAAATTTACATATAAAAAAACTACATGAAAAGTTTTTCAAAATAAGAGGTGGCAAGAATATTTTATTTTATCAAATAACCAATGAAAACGTAGAAATAAACAAAAGTTCCCGCGACTGCTGAAAAAGCAAATGTTGCAAATAATTTGGAACGGAGGAAGTATTTTATTTGTATACTAGGGAGTCACCACGGCGGAACTGCCATCGCTTGACAGAGGGCGTGAGGGATGGTGAAGCCCTGGGGACACGCCCCATAACGAAGGGCCTTAGTTCTTTAGACCAAATATTTTATCTACATATGCCCTATAAATGAATGACTATGGAATATTTTCAAAAAGCGATTACTACAAATGTAATATTATAGAATAAAAGGCTAAATATGAAAACCGCCAACTAGAAAAATCGAAATTCAAATTAGTGTGACGTACTTACGTGCATTGTTTTTTTAAATTCAAATTAATTGTTTTTAAATTAATTGATTTTGTACATTTAATTGTTATAATTAAAAAAACAAAAAAATCCAAAACAGGGAAAAAAAACTAATAACGAAAGGTAAATTTTAATTAATTTATATTACTCTATCCGTTCCAAATTAAACTGCTTGTTTACAATTTACAGAGTCAAATTTTATTTAATTTCTTTCTTTATACTCGCTAATCATTTGATAAAATAATATTTTCATGTCACATCTAGTTTTGTACTCCTTCCGTTTGCAAAAAAGCTTCCTACTTTGACTTGGAGCCAAAATAATGAATTATTAAATTATAGTTGACTTTCAAATTTGCCCCTGATGTGATGGATAGATTATTAGAGAAAAAGTATGATGTGATAGATAGGGTATAAAAAGTAAGGGTAAAAGTGGTTTTTTAATAGAAAGTGGAAGTGTTTTGTTGGAAGTGGAAAAATGAAAGAGGAAGTGTTTTAGAGAACGGAGGAAGTATATCTTTTGATGTAAATTTTAAATATGTAATTTTTATTTTTTTAATTCTACTCCATTTTCCATATAAAATGATTTGAAAATAACTTCAGTTAACATCGTAAACCAAAATAGGCGGTTTAAATTGAGATGGAGGGAGTATTATTTTATAAAAGATAGAATTTAATTTGAATAGAAATATGTAATTATTTATAAAAATAAAAGGGTAATCATTGTATTCGATGTGAGGCACTGCATATGTGAAGCCAGTAAGATGGTGACGTTGCCACCGATGATTATGGAATTTTGTCAAAAAATGATAACTTCAAATGCAATATCATAGAATAAGAGACTAAATATGAAAACTATCAGTTATCTACAATCATTTATGGGCTTTGTTTATGATTTTATTTATAAATTGGTATAAAATTGAAATAAAAAGTACTACTTATATATTTAAAACTATATCAAAATTTTAGAAAACAAATGGTTGCATGTCTATTTTATTCTATTATAATAACTAATGAAAGCATATACGCAATAAAAAATTATCAAAAAATAGGATTGGCCACTAAGATGAACATACTTCTTAGGTAGCGTTCCGTTCAACTTATTTTTTCTACTTATTACTCATTCTTATTAAAATCAAATTAGATCAGATCGGATTAGAGCAGATCAGATCCAATCAGATCAAATTCATTTAGATCAAATCAGATCAGTTCAGATCAAATCCAATAAAATCAGATCTAAACATTATTATTATTACTATTAATATTATTATTATTCAGATCATATTACTATTACTATTATTATGATTATAATTATTACTACCATTTTTATATTATTATTAATATTAATATTAATATTATTATTATTATTATTATTATTATTATTATTATTATTACTATTACTACTACTAGTATTATTATTACTACTTTTGTTATTATTAATGTTTCTATTAATATTTTTATTATTATTACTATTATTATTAATATTTCTATTATTATTATTTCTATTATTTTAATCATATTCTTATTATTATGGTTATTATTATTACAATCATCATTACCATTATTATTTTAACTACTCCATATTATTTTTTATTATTAATACTACTACTTCTACTATTATTATTACTACTATTACTATTACTATTACTATTATGATTATAATTATTATTACTATTTTTATTATAATTATTATTACTATTACCATTAATAGTATTACTACTATTATTACTATTATTATTATTATTATTTTTATTAATATTAGTAGTATTATTATTACAGTTATTATTATTATTATTATTACTATTCTTATTACTATTCCAATTACTATTTTTATTATTATTATTATTTATATTATTATTATTATTAATTCTATTATTATTACTACTATTATAACTAATATTTCTTTTATTATTTTTACTATTATTATAACTACTATAATAATAATTTTAATTTAAATTGAATTTGTATCAGATCAAATCCAATCAGATTAGACTAGATCACAGTAGATCAGATTAGATCAAATTATATTCAACTAGATCAGATTAGATCAGATGAGATTCAATCAGATCAAACGCACGGAACACAACTTTTGCATACTATTTGTAATAGAAATCACCCTAAATAGGACTAAAACACAGAGAAAAGTACGAAAATAGGACTTTCATATTTTTTCCCAAAATAAGACTTTGCACTGTGGTAATGTGACTTTGCACTGTGGTAATGTGGTAGTCTACATGTGCACATTACTATATTTTTTTGATAATGTATATGATCATGTTTGGTAATGTAAGTCATATTTCAGAAATAAAAACATGGAAGTCCTATTTCGGTATATTTTCAATGTTTTAGTCCTACTTTGGTCGTTCTTCCGAACTCACCCTAAATAGGACTAAAACATAAAAAAGTACCAAAATAGGACTTTCATATTTTTTTTTCGAAATAAGCTTTTTCCCTGTGGTAATGTGGCATTGTACATGTGCACATTACTATACATTTTTGATAATGTACATGACCATATTTGGTAATGTAAGTCCTATTTCGGGAATAAAAACATAGAAGTCCTTTTTTTGGTATATTTTTAATGTTTTAGTCCTACTTTGGTCTTTCTCCCTTTGTGAGAAAGACCAAGGTAGGACTAAAACATTGAAAATATACCAAAATAGGACTTCCATATTTTTATTCCCAAAATAAGACTTACATTACCAAACATGGTCATGTACATTACCAAAAAATATAATAATGTGCAAATGTACAGTGCCACATTACCACAATGTAAAGTTCTATTTCGGGAAAAAAACATGAAAGTGTTACTTTGGTACTTTTCTCTATGTTTTAGTCCTATTTAGAGTGATTTCTATTTTTATAACTATAAGTTTCTGATGTGAAGGATCTGTACTTTGCGCAATCACGGAGCATACTTCTTATAGTTTTTAAGAAAATATTTTATTTGTATATAAGAAGAAGTAAAAAAATTTACCTTTTAGGAAGAACAGGATTTTGAGCAAATTTGTGTTGATAGCGTGTTATAAAACGAGATAAAAACTACTAAGATATTATGAAGATAAATATAATATATTTCTGATTTCATTTCTTTATTAATTCTTCACTCTTCTTCTTATTGTTAATGATGTTTTGCAAGGATTCTAAGCCTCCTATTTATAGTGGAGAGACTTAGTAGTAACAGTATTACAAATAGGGAGAAAGACCAAAGTAGGACTAAAATATTGAAAATATACCAAAATAGGACTTCCATGTTTTTATTCCCGAAATAAAATTTAAAATGCATTTACATTACCAAACATGGTCATGTACATTACCAAAAAGTATAGTAATGTGCACATGTACACTATCACATTACAATCACATTACCATAGTGCGAAGTCTTATTTTAGGATAAAAAAAATGAAAGTTCTATTTTGATACTTTTCTCTATGTTTTAGTCCTATTTATGGTGATTTCTATAATAAAATTAGATAAATTAAAAAGGAATAAGTTTCATCATAATCGCAGAAAATCATATTTTTGAAAAACAAAGACAGAGAGTAGAAATTAATATTGAGTAGCTAAGATTGAAGAATAAAAATTAAATTTATCTTTTAAACTATTCTTGAAAGATAAGATGTAAAAAACCATTGAAATCAAGATATGATGAACTTACTATCCTGCTATTCTTGAATTCTTCTTTTACACATCTTTGATAGAAATAAATAATATCACTTGCTCTGGTTATAAGTTTTTTTTGGGTTTTAAAGAATGAACACCATATAGGAAAGATGCATCTAAAGAAGGATAATAGATAGAGTATGTGAGAGGAGAGTGATACGAACTCGTATCGGGATAGAAAATGATACTCATAGTTAATTAAAATATTTTAATTAGTTATATTATTATTTAGTAGTTGCTTATCATTATTAATTAATATTCTATGGATTAGGTTTTTTGTATGGGCCCAATCCCATTTGGTAATGTAGGGTGACGTCTCGTCACTATATATTATAATCTCGTATCATTGTCATGCAAGGAATCAATATACTAAAATTACTCTTAATCTTGTTCTCTCTTCTCCAAAGATGCTCGAATTTCTTTCCTATCCCGAGTTTGTATCAACTGGTGCTTTCATTAATTTGAACACACCAAAAAAACCAACAAAAATTTGATCAGTCCTGTGCCACCGTCCCAAAGCCGCTACCCAAATTGTTGTTGCTCCCAAATTAGATCACACTGCCGCTCTATCAGTTGCTTTGTGGCCGACTGGTTTCGTTTAAGAGGAAAAACAAAAAATTGCTGTCAGGTACCCTCTATTTTGTGGTAAGAACTATCAGGTACCCCTAATTTTTAAAATATACTCTCAGGTACCCTAAATTATAAAAAAATATACCAAGAGGAGATTTTCCATCCATTCTCCATCTATCCCGGCCCCTTTCCCGGTTAAGTGCACCACCACCATCATCATCCATCATCATCATTCCACCACCACCATCCCCATTCTTCCTCCTCTTCTTTTCTTCTTCTTCTTCTTTGTTCTCCTCCTCCTCCTCATCCTCTTTCAACTTTCGATCTTCTAGACCCCCACCACTCACCCTGATTTCTTCTTCTTCTCCTTCTATTATTATTATTATTATTATTATTATTATTATTATTATTATTATTATTATTATTATTATTATTATTATTAGTATTATTATTATTACCATTATTATTATTATTATTCTTATTATTATTTTTATTATTTAGTTGTTTTACTACTACATTTTTAACAAAAAAAACACTAAAGCTCCCACCAAAAAATTGTATACTCCATTAATCTTTAACAATCTTCATTAATGTAAAAAACAAAAAATTACTGTTTGGTACCCCTAATTTTGTGCTTAGAACTGTCGGGAATTTTCAATTTTATAGTGAAACTATTAATTCATTTTTAATAATAATAATAATGAATAATAATAATAGAAGAAGAAGAAAATATTACTTCATAATAATAATAATAAATAGTAGAGGTAGAAGAAAATTATACTTCGTAATATTAGTAATAATAATAATAATAATAATAATAATAATAATAATAATAATAATAATAATAATAATAATAATAATAATAATAATAATAATAGAAGGAGAAGAAAAAGAAATAAAGGGTGAGGGGTGGGGGTCTGGAAGATTGGAAGATGAAAGAGGAGGAGGAGGAGGAGGAGGAGGAGAAGAAGAAGAAGAAGAAGAAGAAGGGGATGGTGGTGGTGGAATGATGATGATTATGGTGATGATGATGTTGCACTTAACGGAGAAAGGGGGACAGATGGAGAATGGACAGAAAATCTCCTCTTGGTATATTTATTTATAATTTGGGGTATCTGAGAGTATATTTCAAAAATTAGGGATACCTGGCAGTTCTTACCACAAAATAGGAGTACTTGGCAGCAATTGTTTGGAGGAAAAAAACTACTGAAGCAACCTGGGACAAAGAAGTACCGTTACAGCATCTGGAAGTTGAAAAAGCACTTGGGTTTTTTTAGGGCAATTGGTTAAGGTTCTCACAAAAAGTTCGTCAAATCAAGAACAGAGGTAATTCAAGCACCTTGATTGTGAAAAAGTAATTCGATTTTTGTCGTGTTGACTTAATGTGATGATGAATTATATATTGGATAATCTTTTTGGTTTAATGGAGAATGTTTTACATGGAGATATTGAATATGACAAAGAAGTGTGTACAATTTTTGATTAGGTGTATGAAATTATTAAAAATCTCAGGTCGATCCGTCATATTGAAAGTCAAATTAGTTATGATGCATTCGACGCAGAAATCTTTTGCTCAGTACAAGATTTGGTCCGTGGACCTCCAATTGTGCCAAGTAAAATTCCTTTTGAATTACAAATTTTTAGAGTACACATTATGGGTATTATACAGAAAGGGACAGGTGCTCCACTTTTTCCACCAACGTTGCCTCTAAGATGTGACGAAACCAAACCCGTGTAGTGGTTAGCTACGGTATGTGAGTATTTCCAGTTTTATGAAGTCCCTTTAGTTGATCATTTGAACCGTGTGAAATCAATGTTAGAGGGCTCTGCCTTGGCTTGGTTTAATTGGCGTATGCGTGGCGGCTTAATTGATGGTTGGGAGAATTTTGTTGAAAAGTTCAAGCTTTGATTTTTTCTGTTACATGCTTTAGATTATATTTCTTTTGAGAGGACATCAGAAAAAGCTAGAGACATATTTATCCACATGAGGGAAGATGCCACCACACTCTCTGCCCCGACTATGGATCGAAAGACATAAATGAGTCAAATTAATCAAGCGCGAGGTCTCATATCAAAAAAGATGATTGTAGCGGGTCTGGAATCATTGGCGAGGGTGGTGGTGCTATTGATGAAGATTATGGTCCTAATATTCAAAGTGATGACAAGCCATCAAACAAATCTGTATCTATACCTCGTGAATTATATGTGCCACTAAATGCCTCGGTGGGATGATAATTGTAGAGTATGAAGCTCTAGCAAGTATCGAGAAGGTGAAAAATGTAGATAATAAGAAAGTGGACAACCTCATTTTATTTTATGACACCATTAAGTTGTTTGACTTTGTCGATGTGGTCAAGACGGAGCATCTGATTTCACCGAGAGCAACTACATATGCTTTGCGCCCCGTCTCATCTTTTCATCACTTTGCTGCAAGAGCCATGATGGTTGAAGATTCAAAGAGTAGACTACTCCTTTGGTTCAACATTCTTTCTTCGATCTTAAAGCACGAGTGGAAGCCTCCACCTTGAGGACAATGAGGATTTTAAGGGGGTGGGAATGACACAGATAGTTAATTAGAATATTTTAATTGGTTATATTATTATTTAGTAGTTAGAGTATATATTATTATCTATTAATATTCTATATATTAGGGTTTTTGTATGGGCCAGAGCCCATTAGGTCACGTAGGGTGACGTCTCATCGCTATATATTGTAATTCGGTATCATTATCATGCAAGGAATCAATATACTAGAATTACCCTTAATCTCGTTCTCTCTTCTCTGTAGCTTGAAAATGCTCACATTTTTCCTTCTCTCTTTATCTCCCGTTTCTTGGAGTCCGAAGACGCTCAAAGTTCTTTCCTATCCTGATACGAGTTCATATTAGAAAGAGTAATAGTTTTGATGCTTTATTGCTTATCTTATATGGAGTATTTAAAAATTTAAAAGTTGTATGTTTTTTAGCACAGAAGACATACAACAAAATTTAGTTTTGATATGTTTTTGTCTTCTTTTATTTGATGGTTTTTAGAAAAAGAAAATAGAAAAAAAAGGAATCAAATTTTTATGATGTATATTAGGGAAAAAGAATTGCATGGTCACAGGCTCACATGTCTAACAATTGTTTTTTGTTTTTGATCATGTGATTGCATTATTTGAAAAAAAATGTGCTCTTACCCTTGAGTTTTTTAAAATAAAGCTTTAGAGTAATCAATAGTATTCCGTACGTTTAGTAAAAATTTCTTTTCATTTGGTAAGAAAATTTCATTTCTACACCCATTCACTTTGTTTTTAACAAAACAATAATAATAAATTAAAATTTATTGTTTTTTAGTTTTTCTAAATGGCAAACATCACCAAAAGAAAAATTGGCATTCTTAGTTTATCCGTTCAAAGGCACTTGGAGTGAAAAGTTGATGCCTCGGCTCACTTAAACACTCATGGTCTTGGACATATAATTGTTGACAATAACCCAGTATCATCCCAACAAAAGGCAAAAGCTAAAATTTTTTTTTGCCACCATCTTCACGAAAGTTTAAAGTCTAAATATTTATTGGTGGATGAACCGAAGGAATTATGGGATAATCTTTAAAAGAGATATGGCCATCAGAAAAAGGTCATTTACCAAGAGCTCAATATGAATGGACTAATTTAAGGTTCCAAGATTCTAAGTCAATCAATGGCTACAATTCTGCTCTTTTAAAAGTGACAACCACATTAAAGTTATGTGGGCAAAATATCACTAAGTTTGAAGTCTAAATATTTATTGGTGGATGAACCGAAGGAATTATGGGATAATCTTTAAAAGAGATATGGCCATCAGAAAAAGGTCATTTTACCAAGAGCTCAATATGAATGGACTAATTTAAGGTTCCAAGATTCTAAGTCAATGAATGGCTACAATTCTGCTCTTTTAAAAGTGACAACCACATTAAAGTTATGTGGGCAAAATATCACTAAGCATGAACTGCTGGAAAAGATTGTATATATTATGCATGCCACAAATGTGGTATTGCAGTAACAATATAGGCAACAAGGTTTTAAAAGATATTCTGATCAAATATTAGTATTACTTGACCAGAAAACATTGATTTTCTGGCATGATCGCTTGGGTCATCCTGGAAGTCTGATGATGCATAAAATAATTCAAAATTCACTTGGACAATCATTGAAAAATATAAGAATTCCAAGATCAATTGATTTTCCACGTACTGCATGCTCTCTTGGAAAAATGATTGTCAGGCCATCGCTAAATAAAACTAGAGTTGAATCTCCTACATTTTTGGAAAGAATTCAAGGAGACATTCGTGCGCCAATGGCCCATCATGTGGACCATTTCGTTATTTTATGGTGTTGATCTACGTATCAAGGCGTGGTCACATCTTAGTCTTTTTATCTACCAGAAATTTTGCATTTGCAAAACTTCTTGCTCAAATCATACGTTTGAGAACTCAATTTCTAGATTATTCAATAAAGAAAATCCGACTTAACAATGCAGGAGAATTTGCATCCCAATCATTTAATGACTGTTATATGTCTATTTGGATTGATGTGGAGCATCCAGTTGCTCAGGTGCACATTCAAAATGGTCTTTCTGAATCTTTAATCAAGCGATTACAATTAATTGCTAGACCATTATTGATGAAATCTAGTTTACCTGCATCTGTTTGGAGACATGGTGTATTACATGCTGCAAATTTAATTCGGCTAAGGGCTATTGTAAATCATATTTTTTCCTCATTACAATTGGTAATTGGGAAGGAACCAAATATTCGTCACATAAAGTTATTTGGATGTGCCGTTTATGTACCAATTACCTCACCACATCGTACAAAAATGGATCCTCAAAGAAGGCTGGTAATTTATGTTGGCTTTGATTCTCCTTCAATTATAAAATATCTTGAACTCATGACTAGTGATATATTCACAGCTCGGTTTGCTGATAGTAATTTCTATGAGACAGTATTCCTAGCCTTAGGAGGAGAAGATGAAAAAAGACGCATGTACGAAAGAGATTACTCCCTCCGTCCTAAAACTTTCTTCCCGTTGCGCAAAACGAAGAAAAATCCCAAGTTTTTTCAATCTATTTTATTTAAATATTGGTATAGAAATAAAAAATAAAACATACATATTTAAAAACTACATCAAAAGTTCAACAAAATGAGTGGTGACAAGAATATTTTATTTTATCATATAGGCCATGAAAAAACACAAATAAATATAAATTCCCATGAAGTTGGAATAGTGCTCTGGGAAGAAAGTTTTAGGACGGAGGGAGTACATGGAATGCAACAAGATTATTTTTCTTGATTCAAGAACAAATACATGCGAACAAGAAGTGCAAAAGATAATTCATTTACAAAATGTTACAAACCAATTGCTTGGTGCATTCACAAATTCAAAGAAAGTGACAAAGTCACATATTCTTGCTATGAATGCTCCTTCGAGAATTGAAATTTATTTAGAGAAAAATGAAAAAACCAAAAAAGCTTAAAAGGCAAGAGACAATGTTTGAAATAAAAGATGACATTCTTGAAGAAAAGAAAATGAACAAACTAAGCATGTTGATATAAAAAATAATATCAACGGACAAATTGTTTCAAATGAGGATTTAACACTATCTGAATATGCGGAAAGTTCAGATGAAGATAAAAATGTTGATAATTGTGAGATCTCAACAAATAACGTTTCTACAGGATTGCAATGGAACAAAAAAGATGTTAATGTAGATGATATATTCGCATACGCCATTGCCACAAACATCATGGATGAAAATGATGACATTGAGCCAACTTCAATTGATGAATGTCGACGTATACATAATTGGCCAAAGTGGAACGAAACAATTCAGGTAGAATTGAAATCACTTTAAAAACGAAGTGTTTTTGGGCATATAGTTCCTACGCCAAAAAGAGTGAAACCAGTTGGTTTCAAATGAGGTTTTGTGCGCAAATGCAATGAGAAAAAAAATGAAATTTTGATATATAAAGCTCGAAACATTGCCCAAGGTTTTTCTCAAATTCCGGGAATAGATTATGAAGAAAATTATTTCCTAGTAGTTGATGCAACTACGTTGAGATTTTTGATCGGCATGACTATCTTTGAAAACTTTCAAATGCTTTTAATGGATGTAGTGAGAGCATATTTTTATGGATCTCTCGATACTGACACATATATAAAAGTTCCTCGAGGCCTCAAATTGTCTGGTGTTTGTAGTTCAAAACCTCGAGAGATGTTTTCCATAAAATTGGAAAAGTTACTATGTGGACTAAAATAATCTCGCAGAATGTCGTATAATCGTCTCACTGAAGATTCGCTCAGAGAAGGATACAAAAATGATCCAATTAGTCCACGTGTTTTCATCCGTAGATCTAAATCAGGCTTTGCCGTAATTGTAGTATATGCTGATGATTTAAACATCATTGGAACTTCTGATGAAATTGAAAACACTATAAAATATCTCATTAAAGAGTTTGAGATGAAAGATTTTGGGAAAACAAAATTTTGTCTTGGTCTTCAAGTTGACCATTTAAAGGACGAAATGTTTATCCACCCGTCAAATTGTGATTTTACATGGATAAAGCACATTCTCTCACATTCCCAATGGTTTTCCGCTCTCTCAATATACATGATGATCCTTTTCAACCTCGCAAAGATGATGAAGAAATACTTAGTCCAGAAATTCCATACCTGAGTGCTATTGGAGCTTTGATGTATCTAGCAAACCACACTCGACCAGATATTGCATTCTCAGTGAATTTGTTAGCCAGACACAATTTTACCCCGATAAGGAGGCATTGGAGTGGCATTAAACACATTTTCCGATATCTCAACGGTACCATCAACCTTGGTCTATTCTACCGCAACGGTTCCAAGGCCACTCATGTTGGATATGCTGATGCAGGATATTTGTCTAGTCCACAAAAGGCAAAATCTCAATCAGGATATGTGTTTACTTATGAAGATACCACAATATCATAGAGATCGATGAAGCAAATTTTGATTGCCACATCATCAAATCACGCAGAGTTATATTAATAGCTCTCTACAAAACAAGTAGAGAATGTGTATGGTTGCGATGAATTATCCAACATATCCAGAGCGAGTGCGGTATAGAAACAATCACTAGCCAGCCGACTCCTATACATGAAGACAACACCGCATGCATTGCTCAAGTTAAAAAAGGCTACATCATAGGAGACCGAATAAAGAATATATCACAAAAGTTCTTCTCAATACATGATCTCGAGAAATATGGAAAGGTTGACATCAAGCAAATCAATTCCAGTGAGAATGCTGCTGATTTATTTACAAAAGCATTGCTCCCAAAAAAATTTGAAGAACTTGTACACAAGATTGGCATGCGTCTCCTCCGTCAATTATGCTTAGCTGAGGTGGAGAATTTTATGCACTACACTCTTTTTCCCTTGATCGGGTTTTTATCCCATTGGGTTTTTCCTGATAAAGGTTTTTGATGAGGCAGTACATAAATTTAAGATGAATTTCAAAACTATGCCCATTTCACAAAGTACCTATCATCAATTGAAAAATAAAAATTCAGGGGGGAGTGTTAAGAAATATATGAATTATTCATTTATCAATTGATTAGGCCATGTTCCATCATAGTTGCTGGAACAAATTGTCTATCATCACCATCAAGTTGCTATTTGTATAGTATGTATACTATTTCTAATATTGTTACCACTGAGCCTCACCACTAAACATGAGGCCTAGGATCCCTCCAAAAGACCATTAACAATAAGGAGAAGAGTGAAGAATTAATAGAGAGAAGAAATCATAAATTTATCATATTTATCTTCATAATTTCTGAGTAGTTTTTCTCTCATTTTATAACATCAATAAAATTTTTCTTTTTACTCTAAAGTATGTGAGATCAAATTAAAACTTCAGTTTAGAGATATTCCGTACAAGTCCCTTGGGGGACATCCGATAAAATTGGAACGATACAAAGAAGATTAGCATGGCCCTTGCATAAAATGATATACACACAAAAAGTTTATTATATCATGACCTCCTAAATGTGCATCGTTATCCATTATGGTTTCAAAACTTACATTGTTACTCCTCTTGGTTGTGATATTGCTACGTCAATGCCATTCTAGACTAAAATATCCACCATTATCCCTTATGGTTTCAAAACTTACACCGTTACCCCTCTTGGTTGTGATATTGCAACGTCAATGACATTCTAGACTAAAATATCCTTCAAATATTATGAGAATAGCTTCACTGTCCCCTATGGTTTTGGAAACTAGCATAAACATCCCTTTTTTCTTTATTGTTTTTCTTTTTTCTATTATTTTTTCATAAATGTTTTTTAATTTATTGTTATTTGGTTGATTTTGAAAGATACTTTGGTCCAGAGAGGCATTGACGTCGTTACAATAGCAGAAACATAAGGGATAACGATATAAGTTTTAAAACCATGAGGGGTAATAGTGCACATTTAGCAAACCACAAGGGGTGTTGGTGCAATAAACTCCACGCACAAATCAAGAAATGGTCTGAATTTTTCTTTCAAAAAAAGAAAGAAAGAGAAGAGATAGTCCTTACAACAAGCTAAAGAGTTCAAAAATTACTTTGGTCTAAATATGATATTGCACATATAACAAAGTTCCAAACCTCACTCAAGGCGCAAAAAATGTCTTCTACTTTTTCAAATAAGAAAATCATCTAAATTACCACACCACATAAGAACATCACTACTCATTCTCCTTTACTCTTCTCTTACATCATTTGTTTCTAATACTACATCATTTACCTCTTCAATATTCCTCACCATAATCTACATTTTTACTATATTTTTTTACACTTGTCATCCAACCATTGGTGCACAAAAAATTAAAAATACAATGTATTATTAAAAGATGTTCTCCCTCCAGGGGATTAATATTCCTCCATATTCTTCTCTCTCTTCTACTCCTCTCAACTCTCTAATCATTCTTCTCTCATTTCTCCTTTCACATAATCTTATTCTCCTCTCATTCTCCCTCCACCAAAGATGCTCTAAATGCATCACTAATGGGGTGGAATGAAGGGAGGAAGAGGATGATGTGGAGGAGGAAATAAGAAAATTAAAGAATGATTAGAAAGGATAGAATGCTAGAAAAAAAAGGATGAGCCACATCTCCGAGGGCCCCCTTAGACCCGATTGGACGGTCAATGAGAGGAGATAAATTAGACTTTGATCGCAGATTGGTGACAAAGTGTGGAGCATGAACCTGGTACTTGCAGAGATCCTATGTTTAGCATAGTTGCCTCCCAATATAGTTGTCAGAAATCAAACTCGTGTCTTATCCCTTGGCATTCTTTGCATTTGCCAACTGCGCACATAATTGATTGGTCAAATGTTTTTATTGTGTTTTCTTATTTTTTGTACAAATAAGATGGCATGTGGAAAAAAATAATTTAAAAAGTAGGAAAATGATTAGAGAAGGGTAGGGAAAGTTGAAGGTGAAAGTGATGTGGTATTAGAAGTAGATAATGTGAAAGTGGAGTAGAGAGAAATGATTAGTGACCCCCATGAGGCATTAAACATGACCCCCAACCACGCGCATTATCCGGGCGGCATCAAGTCCCTATCAAATGTTTAACAGGCAAATGAAGCAAATGATTAGCAACCCCCCTGCCTTCCAACGGCTATAATGCCGTTACGTATTAAAAAAATTCCACCTCTACAAATTGTTTCTCTTTAAAAAATAAAACACACAAATACAAATCTCTCTTCTTTCATAAAAAAAGAATCCTCAAGTTTTTCTCTTATTTTTATCATGAGTCTCTTTGATTCTTCCACTCTTGCGTCCGGTCTTGAGTTAAACAAGTACGTGATGTGGCTTTACCAAACATACGGGAATAATCCAACATTTTCGATACGCAATCCTCGATGAATCTGGAAGACCCCAAGTTTGTTCCAGCGATGAACAAGGAATGGTTGAACAACTACGGGCGTTCAATCTTAAGAAAGAAGAGAGGGAGAAACGAAGGGTAGAGAAGGAGGAGGTCGAAATGATAGAAACTGATCTTGATACGTTAACATGATTCAAATGTATGAATTACGAGAGAAGACAAAACGAGATCAAGGTGAAATACAATGTGTTTTAGTTTTTTTACTAATGTAATTTTTTTAATTTAATATTTTTTATTGAATGTATTTTTTTATTTAATGAATTATTATTGTTTAAATTCAATTAATTAATGAAGTCTTACTAATTTATGTTTACAAAATGTGAAGTAAAAAAATTTAAAAAATAAAGATTTGAAGTCCCAGTTTGAAGCCTCAGGATTTCAAACTTATTTCCAGTAAAACTATAAGGTAAGTTAAAAGGGATTAAAACTAATGTCGCAGAGAGAATGTTTGAAGCCCAAATTTGAAACTCCGAACTTCAAACATAGGGGTGAGCAAAATAACCAGATCGACAGTGAAACCAAGAATCGAAAACCAAGATAACTGATTTTTCGGTTTCGGTTACCCATTCTCAAATTATCAGTTTTTCGGTAAATTTGGTCGGCTTTCGATTCTTTTATTCGGTTAACCGAATAACCAACTATGTTCCTTTAATCATTTATTGCTTCTTTTTGCAAGATACATATTTTTCCATATTCATCCCTTTATTCCTTTTCTAATTAATCCTTAGTTCTGCTTCTTTTATTATTTAATTTACAAATTGAAGTGTTAAATAAATTTTTTGCTAATTAAATTTGCATTTAGTAAATCTTAACTTTTTACGAATTAAATATGTACATAATTAACAATAAATGTCTTAAATATGCATTTTTGCATTTCTTTTGTAATTATAGTTTACTTTTTTTTATTATTTCATAATTGGGTTAAAATTCAAGGTCGGTTCGGTTATTTTCGGTTCCGATTCGGTTATTGTCGGTTTCGGTTTGTTCGGTTTTAGCCCAATTCAAGGTCGGTTCGGTCGGTTATTTTGAATCACAAATTTTTTCGGTTAGTTCGATTTTGGGCCGAAACCGACCGAACCGACCCGATGATCACCCCTATTCAAACGTATTTCCAGTGTTCTAAGTGAACGTAGCCAAATGCTAAAACTTGGACTGGCCGGAACAAATTATACATTTTAGGCCAAATTAATCGAACTCTAGAATTTTTTCCCAACTCAACTTATTCAAAGTTGGTTTTCTTTGTACTAGTATCTCGTAGCATTTTCTTTTTGCTGGCAATTTTTTTAGTAGCTCCGTATCCATGAGTAAACTTCTTAAGCACAAAGATGTAGAGAAACTTAAATTGGCTACCTTGCCACTACGCCAACATGCTTTCACTAGCCGCCGATAGCTATTTTTAAGTTTCACTCATGTCTCCTCCAAATGTGTGGCTATTTTACATAACCATACATTTAGAGAAAGGCTTAGAAAGGGGCTAGAATAAAGGGTTAGGTAGGGTAGGAACCATAAATTTTGTAAACAGAGTGATCCAAAAATGCAATTACACCGGAGTGACACCGTTGGCCAGTCAACGGAATTGTGTCCTTTATAAATATGTACGAAGTAATTTTAAATTCTTTTCAATGTCATACGCATTTTCAAATAAATTGAATGTAAAGTTATTTTAGTCAAACAGAAAAAAATGGACAACCTATATTACTATAAATTACAAGTATAATTAACTCTCTTATGAGGGGTTAAATTAATCCCAGTTGAAAAGACAGATCAAACCCCCAATTAATGAACACTTTTACATCTTGAGTTTGATGTTATCCATGTTTTGCCATTGTTGGCACTGAATGAATGCATTTTCCTTATTTTGTGAATGAAAATTCTGCAATACTGTTGTGCATTTTACACACATTTTGAACTGCATCAATATAAATTGACTTCTCAATCAGATATTACAGCAAATGAAGACTACATCAAAATACGTCTATATCATTTCAAGCAAAATATATATATATATATATATATATATATATATATATATATATATATTATATATATATATATATATATATATATATATATATAATATATATATATATATATATATATATATATATATATATATATATATATATATATATATATATATATATATAATATATATATATATATATATATATATATTATATATATATATATATATATATATATATATATATATATATATATATATATATATATATATATATATATATATATATATATATATATATATATATGAATGTTTTGTAGTGCATAAAAAGTTCAAAACTAAAAGGCCTGTGACTAATATCCGACGAACTTGTCGACCAAAGACCTGGTTTTCACAACATAATTTCTGCCTTAATTTGAGCATTTTCAGTGGTAAGAACAAATGATACCTACAAGTTTATGGAACAAAAGGCATTTGAAGAATTCCTCACGCGTAGAGCTTGATTCAGGATTAGTTGGAAACCAATGTGTAGCTTCCCTGTGCCACTAGTTTGGAACAAGACAAGTTCATTTTGGATTTAGCAGTTGCCAAAACCAAGATGATGTTCCACAAGTCTAGCCACTGAGTTTGCTAGGGCATCTGCTCCTTCCTGATTGGTGGCTTCAGCATATATTCTCACAACGTCTTCTGTTCCAGATGGTCTGACAAAACACCTTCCCCGTGGGTATTTTGCTGTATCAGAACGACAAGTCTTCGTTGGGGGACACTCTCAAGTCACAACATGTTGAAACATATATGTATGGATAGGTTTTTGAGAGGGTGAAAGAGTGAGTTTTGTGTAAGGTTTGTGTCAAAGTTGGAGAATTTTAATAATTTGGGAAGTGTGAAAAACCCCCTTCAACTATGACAGATAGTACAAGTAGCAACCTAAACTTCAAAAGGGTTCATTCAAACACTTGAAATGGGCAAAATAGTTCAATTGGCAGGCATTATTATAGTCTTAACTAAGTTCACAGAGCACCAGGTAATCAATTCCTTGAAGATTACTGCGCAATAGTGATGATTACATTATTTTCCCAGTTTCAGGTATTTGAATGGAACTTTTTGAAATGTAGGGTATTAATTGCACAATTTCTTACTCCCTCATCCCAAAAAGATGGGCCCAATTTGAACGGGTACCTCTTAATAGAGCAAATACTGTGTGGTTGAAATTTAAGCAAAGGAGAGAGACAACATGAACCGATGTTTTGAAATCCGAACCTGACTAACAAGCACCTCTTTTTGAGAGGGGGAGTATAAATTCGTAACTTCTTTGACACTTATCCATGAAGAATCAAAATATATAATTCACCATTTATTTACTGCAAAATTTTTATCATCTTCGTGTATTCATGGCAATGGGCTTTATTGCCAATATTTAAAAACCTGCAAACTACTCTGTAATTCAATAGCAGTATGTACCGATCGAACTATCAAAAGAAGAAATCTACAGATAGAGAGAGGTTATGTTTTAAAGTTATCAAATTAACTTACCAGTTTCAAAATGTATTGCTTCCTGAATAGCAGTTGGCGTAACAACAACAGTCTCTGCATTTGCTGTGACAATTGCAGTTCTGTCAAGCACTTTTACCTGAAATAAGAGGAAAATTCAACAATTTAATTTATAACATACATAAACTCTGCAATCCCCCTTCTATTGAGAAGCAATTATTTGAATGTTTTAGTCACGTTTGATACAAAAAATCTAAAAGAAACCCAACTCCTTTGGGCTTTCGGTGATAAATGAAGGGTGGATTTAAACTACCGACCTTAATCAGACAATAGAAATCAAGCAAAGACACAGCAATTGATAGGTTAATAAGTTTTCCTATATCAACATGCTATTAGTTTCAAGAATTCCATAATATAACACGGGTTTTGAAAAGCCTCTATTCACAGAGTGGCTTCAGTAGCTTGCCTCCAGCCAAAGTGAATGTCGAAAATCGGGTGGAATAAAAGAACAAGACCTACTAATAAAGGAAAGACCTTAATTTGTCGGCTGGGTAGATCATGATAAAGCTCACTCCATTGATGGAAGGACCATCCCATATGATGTAAGATAGCCTCCACCAAAAGTAAATCACTTAAAGCATCCCCCACAGCTTGATTTATCAGCTTACTAATAGCCAAGAGTATTGAAGCAGCTCTTTTTTCTTCTGAACCTGAAACCAATAATAAACATGAGTTATGAAAGGCAGTTAATGGCCATCATCGCCAATGCATGGGCGAGCACTTCTTCAAAAAGAAAAAGTCAAAACACTAACCTTCAGATGTTGATAAAAGGTCACTGCTCCTGCTCTCCAATAAGCATAAGAATGCTTCTGAAAACAGAATGGTTCCATGTCCATTTGCCTCAAAATAAATGCCAATATCAAACTCTGCTGCTTTCTCATGTAAGTATTTCACCCCTGTTGGTGTCAGCACTACCTCTAGACCCATCGACTTAAGAAAATCAGATGATGCCCCATTTGCATATGCTGTCTGAACAACGCCAAGCCGTGCTTGACAAGACTTATTTCCTTTGCCATCTATGCTCTTATCCAAAATATCTAATTGCTTCTTGATGAATAAAGCAAATATGGATAGTATTTTGTCTCCATCAACAAGGTCGATTCCTTTATTGTCACTTTTTATAGAAAAATAAACAATCCTATCAGCATCACCATCAAGACTTGCACACCTGAAACATTAAAATCATCTATTTCATACCTTAATGACAGAACTTAAGTGAATTACTTAAGTGGCAATATACATGCATAAGTTTAGCGAGACAACAGTTCTACAAGAGTAGTAGAGCCTACCAATAAAAAGCAAAAAACAACACATTAAAGAACCAAACGATCATAATTACCCCACAGTTCCTGAAAATAACATTTTGAAAAGAAGAGGGTGATAACTCACCTTAACCCAACATCTGCATGGTCAAAATTACGTGGCACAGTCCTCTCTTTTTGCACAAAATCAGCACCAACCCCATCATTAAGAACACCATCGCCACGATTACGAACTTCAATGGAGATCCCAGTCAGCAAACTGTTCAATTCTTCAAGCTTTTCTCCACCCACGCCATCTGCACAGTCGACAATAAGTTTTTCATTCCCAGCAGTGTTCTGATCTCTTTGGGGTGCCAACCCCATCAAATACCTATACAATCATGCACAAGTGTGTACAAATTAACAACAATATACTCGGCGTATCCTACAAGTGGGGTCTAGGAAAGAAAATTATACTTCAGCTAAGGGGAGTGGTGTTTTATAGCTTTCTCAGCATAAATCAACCTGAACGAGGTTGCAAGTTGATCAAAGTAACTACGTTCAGATGCTTTCATGCCTTTGTTTTTTTCACGGACCATCCAGTGAAGTTGTGGAGTTGTAAGCACTCCAACATCTATGGCGACGGCACCCACAATCGATGCTACTCCCTTGAATTGGGTTGCAATAAAACATTTCATTATTATGGAGTATATCAGGATAAAGATAATGTAGGATGCAGTAAAATAGTTCACTAAAGGTTAACGATAACTTTAAATTATAGGAAGCAGTCAAAAATATGTAGATAAAATAGTTTATTATGGCATAGTTACCCGAAGTATAATATGTAAATTTAACATGCATCTATCGGATAACTCGGCCCTTGAGAGGTAGAGGATAGAAAAATAAGCAAGAGCAAGACAGCTGAGGCTGTGCTACTTGAGAGTTTTTTTAAGATATAGTCAAAACAGAGGGTGTACTCGTTTTCATTATACTCCCTCCATCCCAAAATGAAGTTTACAGTTTGACTTCATGGAGTTTACAGAAAGTGTTGGAAAGTAAAAAGTGTGTTATTGAAATTCTTTAGAAGCAAGAGAAATGCTGTGAGCTACATATTCATTTCTTTTATTGGAAAGTAAGTGTAAACTATATTTTGGGACAACTCAAGAAGGAAAGTGGAAACTTATTTTAAGACGGAGGGAGTGGCATTTTTTATGGAGTATTTTTATTTGAAAATAAGAGCAATACCAATAACACTACTACTTAGGGCTCACAGGCTCAAAATGTTGGTGTGGCTGGAGCGCCAAATAGCAAAAACACTTCCAAATAGATCACATAGCATACATTCACGGGCGAATGCTTCCAAATATATATATTTTAGATTGCATACAAACACTAGCTAGTAAATGGCGATAAAAAAGAGTTGTACTTTCTTTGCAGCTGCAATTAGATGCTTTCCACTAGGCCTAGTGTCTCTCCCTAATAAAACCACAGGTACATGCTTTCCATCAAGTGTGATATTTTCCTTCTTCACAAAATCAGCTATTAACTGTTTCAAGAGACAAAAGGAATTTGTCAGACGAACGGAAGGACACTGTGCACATAATAGAAATTAAGCATAGAGTTCACAAGAATCCAAAGAAATAGTTTTCTGTGGCATATTCGTATAGTAATCGAAATATGAGAATTATTATTATTATTAACATCAAGAGTAAGAGGAAAAGGAAAATTAAGAACTAAGAAGAGAGACACCTTCAAAAACAGAATATCTACCATAGCTAATAGTAATGCCATAACCTCCATAACCCCTCATATTTCTCTTTTTCGTTCTACGTTGAACTTGCACAAAATTTGAGTCAGATCATCCTCTTAGATATCTCAAATATTTAAAAAACACCTGATTCTAGCACAGATTGAATTAAATTTCTGAATAGAGAGAGATATTGATAAAACCTCAAGAACAGAGCTGGGACTGGGGGCACTAGCAAGCTGGTCGGCAAAGGGCTCCCAGTCTTGAGTCAACATTCCGCCAGATGGGTCAGCCACCTTGACTCCATTATCTGATACCACATTGTGAGACGCAGTGATCATGAGACCAATCGCCGATCCAGTCTTGAGAGACCTCAGTGCAGCCAGTATCCCCACCCGGAAGACCGTTGATTCAAGCAATGACGAATCGGCTCTGAAGCCTGATGTGCCATATGACAGCTTCAGTCCTGTTCCAACATTCTAACATTATCATCTGAAAACTAATCAAAGAAGAAGAAGAAGAAGAAGAAATGTTTTGCAGAAATTAGTAATCCGAGGAAGTACGAGAAATTTGACCTTCAGGAGGTGGAAAGAGAGCAGATGATTGAAGAAGGAGTGCCCTCTGTTGCTCGTCCATTACGGATCTAATTCGTCAAACGGGAAGAAAGCTTATTTTATTTTCAAGCCAAGAAGACGAATTTGCATTTCACAAAACTTAAATCGTATCTTGTTTCAAATAAAAAATCTTATCTTAAAACATTATGAATTTTTCTTTAAAGCACCACAAGTTTTAAATTTTTCATAACTAGTACTCGTACTAATTAGTTAATTAAGGATATTCCAGTGACACTAGTGACATTGGCCAATGATGCGAGTAATGGTGTTATTACGTTTTTAGAGCACCTCTAGTAATTCGTTTGTAAAATTAATCGTTTTTATTCTCATAATTTATTTAAATGTGTGGCTATTATGTAATACATAATAGTCATACATTTGGTGGGGGGTAAAAGGGGTCTAGGGTGGAGGCATAAAGGTCAAGCTAGAGTTGGGTGCTGTGGAGGTTTAGAGAGGGGGTTAGGGCGTGGAAACCATCAATTTTGTGAACGGAGCATCGGAGGAGCTCCAAATGAACGAGTGTCGTTCCTTGACACTAGAAACCAGTGTCAACGAAACCTTTTCCATCAATTAATTATTGATCATTACTTTTAGTGTACCAAAATACCCATTATATGATTTTATATTTAGTGACACATCACATTCTACTTTCCTACATTGGCCGCTGATCACAAAATACCGACGTCAGTGTCCCGCTGCCAGTTCATTAATGTCCATTATGCATGATTTAATGACTTATGTTGTTTTACTCTAATAATGTCCAGTATCGCTTTTAATGTCTACATGTCCATTGTCAATGCATTATCGGTTGAAAAAAACATTCTCGCAATTATAAATGTCCACTGCATTAGCCATCAATGTCCTAGATTAGTAAACAGTGTCTATAATTTTTATAATATCCTATGTCCATAATTTTTACAATGTCATGGATCAGTGAATAATATTCATTTTTTACAATGTTCATAAAAAAGAAAATATAAGCAGACGAATCAAGGAAAGAGAGAATTAATCAAAACAATAAAAAATATAGTCTATATTTTATACACAGTACAAAATAATTAAGATACAAGCTAAGAGTGTTTTAGTAAATGGATATTATTGATAATTGATTAATTAATTAATTTAATGTTATTTTTGGGGAAAAAATTATTTGGTGCCATTTCGAGAAAAGTGTTAAGTTTTGGTGTTACTTGGAGCAAATTTCACTTGTTTGAAAAACGAAATAAAACTCCAAGTGTATGGTGTAAAGAGAGGTCACGCTATATCACAATTAGGGGTGGACATGATCTTGGTACGAAATTGCCACTGGCGCCGAAACTGGCAGTTCTACCAGCGGACCAGAGACTATAACTAAGTCATATTTATTTGGTGTGACTTTAATATACTTTAACTTATGTTTGTATAGTACTTTATCGCCCAGAGTACAACTCAAATTATAATCTTTTTTTGCTAAAAAATCAAACTATAATTCTATTTTGTCAAAAACTATAACTAAGCATTAACTTGTTGAGTAAGAATGCATAAAAGTATTGGTACATTATTATTTTTAATTATGTGGATTGATTTTTATGAATAAAAATATTTTCAAAGCTTCAAATTATTATGGTGACGTTTGATAGTAGTATGTTAGGTATCATCTCATTTCTGAACCAGATGTTACTGAATGGGTTAAGCAAAAAATCAAAATAATGTTGAACCGTTTGAATAGTAACTATATGGTACAAATTCTTTAAAAATACCTCACCGTCACAGATCTTATCGGCCCATACTCATTTCCAAAATAGAAATCACCCTAAATAGAACTAAAACATAGAGAAAAGTATCAAAATAAGACTTTTCATGTTTTTTTACGAAATAGGACTTCACATTGTGGTAATGTGGTTGTAATGTGACATTGTACATGTGCATATTACTATACTTTTTGGTAATGTACATGACCATGTTTGGTAATGTAAATGCATTTTAAGTCCTATTTCGAGAATAAAAATATGGAAGTCCTATTTTGATATATTTTCAATGTTTTAGTCCTACTTTAGTGTTTCTCTCTTTCCAAAAAAAGTTTTCATTTGACCCTTTGAGGTCAGAATTTTCAAACTTTGACTTTGAAATTTGAAAAAATATAATGAAAAACAATTTAAGTTTAATACGTTTGATTTGTCTCGAAATGTAATATTAAAATATTAGATTTTTTATAAAATTTATTACGTACAAATGTAGAGATTAATAGTCAAAGTGTCACATTAGAGACCTTTAAAAGTCAAATGTGAATCCTATTTTGAGACTCAAGGAGTAATAACAAAGGATTGAATTTATCAAATCAAATTTTAAAAGATTTTAATAAATTGTTTAGAACTTATTATTATATAAAATCCATGAATTGTTTTATAAGATTTGTTTCGATAGACTTTAATGTATTTTAACTACAAGATTTTACATGATTCTATGACATTGTTTATAATAATGAATTATTTATACATAAACTTGATTTTGTTAAAAATATATACATTGTTCTAATATTAATAATTTCTTTTAAAATTGAATGATAATTTATAAACTATACAATAAAATAAAAATAAGGGTCAAGTATATTTTTAAGTCCTGAGTTTTGTTTTTGGTCCCACTAAAATAATTTTTGTTAAAGTCATCCTTACAAAAAAATTTATTCTAAAAATGGTCCTTGAACGTAATTAGCGCATACTTCTAATTAGTTGAGATAACACATTTATTCCATATTCAACATTTTTAGTCTTACATTTCTAATTACCCCGTCACAATTTCCAAACATTAAATTGTGAACTTATTCATATTAAATCTCCAATTCCCAAATTTCTTAAAATATAAAAAATTGGGACTTGGATATGTAATTTGATAAAAGAAAACAATATAATTTAGGACATGAGAATTGTGTCTAAGATAATTAGAAATGCAAAACTAAGTTATTGAGTATGAAATAAATGTATGATCTCAACAAATTAGAAATTTTAATCATGTTTAAGGACTATTTTTAAAATAAAAAATTTTGTAAGAATGATTTAAACAAATAATACTTTATGGGGACCAAAAATAGTGACTAAAACATATTTAACCCTAAAAATAATTATAATGTTCCTTAAAAATTGATATTAGAAATTTATTAGTATAGAATAAAATATAGATCATTGTCATAAGTAATAAATTATTTCGCAGCCAAAAGTATTACTCTGTATTATCGGTCCAGGATTTGGCCATGTAGTCAAACATAGGGGTGGACACGGTTCCGGTTCTGGAACCGCCGGTTCCGGTACCGCCACCCCTTGATACCGGTATAAAACGGGACGACCGACCCCAAGGATCATCTGGCATGTTTTCAGGTGAATGTAGTCATGTATGCATACCTAGAGGAGATTCAGTGCCCCTGTTTCTTGGAGACTTTTAAAGGACAAGTGGAAGGATTTGGCCGACACGTTTTTGGAACATTTTGTGTCAAGTCAAGGGCAAAAGCTCCCTTACTCCCACCCGCTCAACGTCAAGGTCTATAAGGGGGAGCAGCTCCAGGATTTCATCACTTGATGGGAAAAGGAGGCTAGGGACGTCCAAGGTACGGACGACCCGGCTTTGGTCTCTATGCTCCAAGCAGCACTCCCCCTAGGGGATGTGCGCAAGGAGCTGCGGCGAAACCCGCTTACGACTTACCAAGAGATGTTGGCTAGGGCGAAGTATCTAGCATTATAAGAAAAGGTTGATGAGGTGCCTATCCAGAAACAGAAGAAGAGTGTTAAGCTAGCAGGCGATAGTAGGAAGAGGAAGGATTTTGGAAGGGGCCCAAATCCTACACGTTATCAGGCGAGTAGGCTGCCAAGCCGCACAGTCTAATCCTTACCAGCCCCTCCCCGTGGTCGGGAAAGCTATAGCGTCCAAGACGCTCCAAAATATTGCGAGTACCACCGTAACAACACCCACAATACGTCGGAGTGCGTTATGCTGAAGAAGGAGATGGATCAGCTGATAGCTAGGAGACCACCGCCTCGAGCGAAGCGGCAAACACCCGGAAACAGGACATGGATGAGACCAGCCGCTGCCACCGCCGGGATCACAAATGGGGAAGGACAGGCGGATGGAAAAAGGCATTTGGGAAGAGACTGTGAAGATCTCGATGAAGATGAGAGGCAAAATCGATGACACTTGGGGTGTCGATTCATCATGGGAGGTAATATCGGAGGAGATTCAGCGTTCTCCAAAAAAAAGTGGAGGAACATGGTACACCTGGCCGAGATAGAAAGGCCCTCACTCCCCAAGAAGAAGAAGAAGAGAGAACCAATTATCTTCACAGATGAGAGGCAAAATCGATGACACTTGGGGTGTCGATTCATCATGTACAACAATACCTTTAAGGAGCTAGGCTTGTCTCAAACAGATCTAAAACTGATACGTACCCCATTGTCTGGTTTTACTGGGGACACGATTGAGGTAGAAGGGACGATCACGGTTAAGGCTGGGGTAAGAGATGACACCCACCGACTCTGGCTCGACATGGAATTCATGTTAGTGCAGCTCGATTGTGCACACCATCTAATCCTAGGACGACCAAGTCTGGAAGATTTGGAGTACATAATCTCTCCCGCCATTTGTGCATGAAGTTCCCTACCTCTACGGGGGTAGGTGCGGCCAGAGGTAACCAAAGCTTGTCGAGGTCGTGCTATGTTAGAGTGACCAAGAGTTATGCACGAATAATCGACGAGAATGTCTTCTGATGGGCCGTTACCTGCCGGACAGCCCAATCTATGTGCCCAAGCAAGTTTGGGGCCTGCGGTTATTTGAAATTAGTATCGGGCCGGCCCAAGGCTTTGGGCTTGACCTGACCCAAACCAAAGCACCATTGGGAGTCAGCATGCTGAGAAGGAGAACGCAGTTAGGTTGCGGGAAAATAGCCGGAGAAATAGGATCGCGCAAATCATGAGATTAGATTCCATAATTGATAATTACCTTAATTATGTAGAGAGATATGTATAAATAGAGGAGATCAGAACAGGGATTCTCAAGAAAAACCTAACGTATAATTTCATAGTTCTCGAGTTCTTGATTCAATATTATTTTTATGATCCGCCCTTCAAGTCGGATTATTTGGTGGAATTCTTGTCCATTAGGCCCAATATTATTATATGTTTATTATATATATATATATATATATATATATATATATATATATATATATATATATATATATATATATATATATATATATATATATATCACATCTCTCTGTAGCCCCAAGCCGAGGTAGATTCCTATAGGGCACCCCCTATAGTTCACTACGGCAGTGCGGAGCCCCACTACTGAGCGGTGGATGGACAGGAGGGGCTTCGCAAGATACACGACTCGTGTACCTCGTCAGGTTTGGCTGTCAGTACCTGATACCGTGACTAGCACAGTAGCGAATCCCTAAGGGTGATCGATGGTCCCCCAAAAGACCAACAATCTCCCCCCCCCCAGCGACACCCGGGGGATTCGAGCCTGCTTCCTCGCTCTGATACCACTTGTTGGATCGTTTTTCTGGAACTTCCCAGTAGGTCACCCATCCTGGGACTGTTCTCGTTCCAGCACGCTTAACTACAGAGTTCTAAAGTTAAAGAGGTGCCAAATGCTTCCTAGCACGCTTAACTACAGAGTTCTGAAGTTAAAGAGGTGCCAAATGCTTCCTAAAACGAATTGGTGATAGGAAGGCAGACACTTTGTATTTAACCACATCTCTCTGTAACCCCAAGCCGAAGTAGATTCCTATAGGGCACCCCCTATAGTTCACTACGGCAGTGCAGAGCCCCACTACTGAGCGGTGGATGGACAGGAGGGGCTTCGCAATATACACGACTCGTGTAACTCGTCAGGTTGGGCTGTCAGTACCCGATACCGTGACTAGCACAGTAGCGAATCCCTAAGGGTGATCTATGGTCCCCCAAAAGACCAACAATTTCCCCCCAGCGACACCCGGGGGATTCGAGCCTGCTTCCTCGCTCTGATACCACTTGTTGGATCGTTTTTCTGGAACTTCCCAGTGGGTCACCCATCCTGGGACTACTCTCGTTGCAGCACGCTTAACTACAGAGTTCTGAAGTTAAAGAGGTGACAAATGCTTCCTAAAACCAATTGGTGATAGCAAAGTAGACACTTTGTATTTAACCACATCTCTCTGTAGCCCCAAGCCGAGGTAGATTCCTATAGGGCACCCCCTATAGTTCACTACGGCAGTGCGGAGCCCCACTACTGAGCGGTGGATGGGCAGGAGGGGCTTCGCAAGATACACGACTCGTGTACCTCGTCAGGTTGGGCTGTCAGTACCCGATACCGTGACTAGCACAGTAGCGAATCCCTAAGGGTGATCGATGGTCCCCCATAAGACCAACAATCTCCCCCCCCCAGCGACACCCGGGGGATTCGAGCCTGCTTCCTCGCTCTGATACCACTTGTTGGATCGTTTTTCTAGAACTTCCCAGTAGGTCACCCATCCTGGGACTACCCTCGTTCCAGCACGCTTAACTACAGAGTTCTGAAGTTAAAGAGGTGCCAAATGCTTCCTAGCACGCTTAACTAAAGAGTTCTGAAGTTAAAGAGGTGACAAATGCTTCCTAAAACCAATTGGTGATAGCAAAGTAGACACTTTGTATTTAACCACATCTCTCTGTAGCCCCAAGCCGAGGTAGATTCCTATAGGGCACCCCCTATAGTTCACTACGGCAGTGCGGAGCCCCACTACTGAGCGGTGGATGGGCAGGAGGGGCTTCGCAAGATACACGACTCGTGTACCTCGTCAGGTTGGGCTGTCAGTACCCGATACCGTGACTAGCACAGTAGCGAATCCCTAAGGGTGATCGATGGTCCCCCATAAGACCAACAATCTCCCCCCCCCAGCGACACCCGGGGGATTCGAGCCTGCTTCCTCGCTCTGATACCACTTGTTGGATCGTTTTTCTAGAACTTCCCAGTAGGTCACCCATCCTGGGACTACCCTCGTTCCAGCACGCTTAACTACAGAGTTCTGAAGTTAAAGAGGTGCCAAATGCTTCCTAGCACGCTTAACTAAAGAGTTCTGAAGTTAAAGAGGTGACAAATGCTTCCTAAAACCAATTGGTGATAGCAAAGTAGACACTTTGTATTTAACCACATCTCTCTGTAGCCCCAAGCCGAGGTAGATTCCTATAGGGCACCCCCTATAGTTCACTACGGCAGTGCGGAGCCCCACTACTGAGCGGTGGATGGGCAGGAGGGGCTTCGCAAGATACACGACTCGTGTACCTCGTCAGGTTGGGCTGTCAGTACCCGATACCGTGACTAGCACAGTAGCGAATCCCTAAGGGTGATCGATGGTCCCCCATAAGACCAACAATCTCCCCCCCCCCAGCGACACCCGGGGGATTCGAGCCTGCTTCCTCGCTCTGATACCACTTGTTGGATCGTTTTTCTAGAACTTCCCAGTAGGTCACCCATCCTGGGACTACCCTCGTTCCAGCACGCTTAACTACAGAGTTCTGAAGTTAAAGAGGTGCCAAATGCTTCCTAGCACGCTTAACTAAAGAGTTCTGAAGTTAAAGAGGTGACAAATGCTTCCTAAAACCAATTGGTGATAGCAAAGTAGACACTTTGTATTTAACCACATCTCTCTGTAGCCCCAAGCCGTGGTAGATTCCTATAGGGCACCCCCTATAGTTCACTACGGCAGTGCGGAGCCCCACTACTGAGCGGTGGATGGGCAGGAGGGGCTTCGCAAGATACACGACTCGTGTACCTCGTCAGGTTGGGCTGTCAGTACCCGATACCGTGACTAGCACAGTAGCGAATCCCTAAGGGTGATCGATGGTCCCCCATAAGACCAACAATCTCCCCCCCAGCCACACCCGGGGGATTCGAGCCTGTTTCCTCGCTCTGATACCACTTGTTGGATCGTTTTTCTGGAACTTCCCAGTGGGTCACCCATCTTGGGACTACTCTCGTTCCAGCACGCTTAACTACAGAGTTCTGAAGTTAAAGAGGTGCCAAATGCTTCCTAGCACGCTTAACTACAGAGTTCTGAAGTTAAAGAGGTGCCAAATGCTTCCTAAAACCAATTGGTGATAGGAAGGTAGACATTTTGTATTTAACCACATCTCTCTCTGTAGCCCCAAGCCGAGGTAGATTCCTATAGGGCACCCCCTATAGTTTACTACGGCAGTGCGGAGCCCCACTACTGAGCGTGGATGGACAGGAGGGGCTTCGCAAGATACACGACTCGTGTACCTCGTCAGGTTGGGCTGTCAGTACCCGATACCGTGACTAGCAGAGTAGCGAATCCCTAAGGGTGATCGATGGTCCCCCATAAGACAAACAATCTCCCCCCCCCAGCGACACCCGGGGGATTCGAGCCTGCTTCCTCGCTCTGATACCACTTGTTGGATCGTTTTTCTGGAACATCCCAGTGGGTCACCCATCCTGGGAATACTCTCGTTCCAGCACGCTTAACTACAGAGTTCTGAAGTTAAAGAGGTGCGAAATGCTTCCTAGCACGCTTAACTACAGAGTTCTGAAGTTAAAGAGGTGCCAAATGCTTCCTAAAACCAATTTGTGATAGGAAGGTAGACACTTTGTATTTAACCACATCTCTCTGTAGCCCCAAGCCGAGGTAGATTCCTATAGGGCACTCTCTATAGTTCACTACGGCAGTGCGGAGCCCCACTACTGAGCGGTGGATGGACCCCCTATAGTTCTCTACGGCAGTGCGGAGTCCCACTACTGAGCGGTGGATGGACAGGAGGGGCTTCGCAAGATACACGACTCGTGTACCTCGTCAGGTTGGGCTGTCAGTACCCGATACCGTGACTAGCACAGTAGCGAATCCCTAAGGGTGATCGATGGTCCCCCATAAGACCAACAATCACCCCCCCAGCGACACCCGGGGGATTCGAGCCTGCTTCCTCGCTCTGATACCCCTTGTTGGATCGTTTTTCTGGAACTTCCCAGTGGGTCACCCATCCTGGGACTGTTCTCGTTCCAGCACGCTTAACTACAGAGTTCTGAAGTTAAAGAGGTGCCAAATGCTTCCTAGCACGCTTAACTACAGAGTTCTGAAATTAAAGAGGTGCCAAATGCTTCCTAAAATCAATTGGTGATAGGAAGGTAGACACTTTGTATTTAACCACATCTCTCTGTAGCCCCAAGCCAAGGTAGATTCCTATAGGGCACCCCCTATAGTTCACTACGGCAGTGCGGAGCCCCACTACTAAGCGGTGGATGGACAGGAGGGGCTTCGCAAGATACACGACTCGTGTACCTCGTCAGGTTGGGCTGTCAGTACCCGATACCGTGACTAGCACAGTAGCGAATCCCTAAGGGTGATCGATGGTCCCCCATAAGACCAACAATCTCCCCCCCAGCGACACCCGGGGGATTCGAGCCTGCTTCCTCGCTCTGATACCACTTGTTGGATCGTTTTTCTAGAACTTCCCAGTGGGTCACCCATCCTGGGACTACTCTCGTTCCAGCACGCTTAACTACAGAGTTCTAAAGTTAAAGAGGTGCCAAATGCTTCCTAGCACGCTTAACTACAGAGTTCCGAAGTTAAAGAGGTACCAAATGCTTCCTAAAACCAATTGGTGATAGGAAGGCAGACACTTTGTATTTAACCACATCTCTCTGTAACCCCAAGCCGAAGTAGATTCCTCTAGGGCACCCCCTATAGTTCACTACGGCAGTGCGGAGCCCCACTACTGAGCGGTGGATGGACAGGAGGGGCTTCGCAAGATACACGACTCGTGTACCTCGTCAGGTTGGGCTGTCAGTACCCGATACCGTGACTAGCACAGTAGCGAATCCCTAAGGGTGATCGATGGTCCCCCATAAGACCAACAATCTCCCCCCCAGCGACACCCGGGGGATTCGAGCCTGCTTCCTCGCTCTGATACCACTTGTTGGATCGTTTTTCTGGAACTTCCCAGTGGGTCACCCATCTTGGGACTACACTCGTTCCAGCACGCTTAACTACAGAGTTCTGAAGTTAAAGAGGTGCCAAATGGTTCCTAGCACGCTTAACTACAGAGTTCTGAAGTTAAAGAGGTGCCAAATGCTTCCTAAAACCAATTGGTGATAGGAAGGTAGACACTTTGTATTTAACCACATCTCTCTGTAGCCCCAAGTCGAAGTAGATTCCTATAGGGCACCCCCTATAGTTCACTACGGCAGTGCGGAGCCCCACTACTGAGCGGTGGATGGACCCCCTATAGTTCACTACGGTAGTGCGGAGCCCCACTACTGAGCGGTGGATGGACAGGAGGGGTTTCGCAAGATACACGACTCGTGTACCTCGTCAGGTTGGGCTGTCAGTACCCGATACCGTGACTAGCATAGTAGCGAATCCCTAAGGGTGATCGATAGTCCCCCATAAGACCAACAACACAACACTGCCAATGGAAAGCTCACCAATTGCCAATGCAAAGCTCACCACTGGGTTAGGGGGGGATAGAAACCGTCGTTTTTACAAACGGAGTACCGTAAGTACCCCAAACAAACTGGTGTAAGCAAATGACACCAGTAGTACTGGTGTCATTTTAGACTTACCATATATATATATATATATATATATATATATATATATATATATATATATATATATATATATATATATATATATATATATTATATATATATATATATATATATATATATATATATATATATATATATATATATATATATATATATGTATATATATATATATATATATATATATATATATATATTATATGTATGTATGTATGTGTGTGTGTGTGTGTGTGTGTGTGTGTATATATATATATATATATATTAGAGTGTCATCCATAGAGCTTACACTTTAAACACTACTTGCTCATTTGTGACTCAAGTCTTGGTGTTGTAAGAAAGTGGGGCTTGTGTGATTCAAGTTCGCAAGTTGTACCGGTTTTTCAAGTACCCGTTGAAGCTTGAAGATTAGTAGGACCTTTGAGAGAGTCTTTTGGAGGACTGGACTAACCACAAGGTGGTGAACCAGTATAAATCTTGGTGTTCTTCCTTCCCTTACTATACTCTTTACATTTATTCCTGCGATTTTTATCTCACACACGCGAAAAATGCACATTCTTGAAAACAATTCTATTCATCCCCTCTCTAGAGTTGCACATTTGTCTAATAGGATTTAGAGCTTTAAACTCATTGACGAGTTTGGGTAGGAGTACGGGATGAGGGAGGAAGCTGTTAAATATATTCTATATTTAATGTAAATATATTGTTTCCTATTATTGTCTCCTACCTTGTATAGGATTAGGAATATATTGTTTCCTATTATTATATCATACCTTGTATAGGATTAGGAATCCTTGTGTATATATAGACATGTACTCCCACATATTCATTTAATGAAATTAACCTTTCTACATGGTATCGGAGCCTAAAAATCAAAAACCCTAAATCTCCCCTCTCTCTCGTTCGGCCTTCTCTCTCGCCGTCAGCGCCGACCCCCCACGGCGGCTCTCTTCCCCGGCGACACCCTCTCCCCCTCGGCGGTCTTCTTCTTCCCCTCACCATGGCCGAAAACAGCGAGGTTACTTCCCAAAATAACTCCTCCAAACCTCCTCATCTTGCTTTCACAACAATCTCAAATGTGAAACTTCATGTCCCCGTTCCACTCAGTCTCTCCCAACCTAATTACAAAAAGTGGAGCCGACTCTTCCTTCTTCTGGTTCGGCGGTTCAAACTCAAGGCCTACATCGATGGCTCCGTCGTCCCCCTCTCCGATAACGACGACGAATGGTTCCAACTCGACGCTCTCCTCCAGGGTTGGATCCTCTCCACCATCACTGATGAGGTCTCAGATCTGGTCATCTCCTCTGTTTCTACTGCCTCTGCTCTCTGGAAAGTCATCCACGACTTGTTCCACGACAACAAACATGCCCGAGCTATGCAATTGGAGCATGAATTCCGCACGACGGTCAAGGGCTACTCAACCATGGCAGCCTATTGCCAACAACTGCGGAATCTTGCCGACTGGTTGGATGATGTCGATGCACCAGTCTCCCAACACCAACTCGTCCTTCAAATGCTTCATGGTCTCCCTGCCGATCTCTAGGCACAAACATCATTCATGCAATTTCAGGATCCCATGCCCACGTTTCTGCAGGTTCGATCCGCCCTTATGCTGCTGGATCGACAACGGACGAGTTCCTCCAACTCGGGCACCACGGCGTTTCTCACTACCCGAGCCGGCGGCAACACCCATGGCAGCACTCACGGCGGTACTCCCGGCGGCTATGGCGGACAGCATGGCAGCATAGGCTATGGGGAAGGCAACTCCGGGCAACGTGGACGCTATGGACGAGGACAAGGCCGTGGCGGTGGAACTCGGGGCAGAGGTCGCAGATGTCAAAACGGCTCACGACCGCGGCAATCCTACGACAACAACAATACCTAGAACTCACCGTACCCTAACCCTAACCCGGGTCTCTTAGGCCCACGCCCTACTCACCCCTACCCCGCCCACGCCCACTACACCATATCCCCCTCCCTCATCTCACCCCCCACCCCAAATAGCCACCTGACAGCCCCCCCCCCCCTTCAACCCATCCCCATACTTGTACCCCCCCACACCTGCCGTAGGGCAGTACCCCCCCTCCAGCCTCACCCGACAACCCAAAACCCCACCCCCACAGCCCTAGCACATCACTTTGACACTATGTCCCTCCGTGAACCCACTTGGTATATGGACACTGGTGCATCCCATCATATTGCCTCTGACCTAGGTACTATTTCTAATGTTAATTCTCAATATTTATATTCACCATTATATATCATTGTTGGTAATGGATCTAAAGTAAGCACTACGGCTGTTGGTAACCATACCCTTCCCACTACCCCCTCCTTATCCCTTAAAAATATCCTTCTCTCTCCTCACATCACTCACAACCTTATCTCTGTCCGTCAACTCACTCGCGATAATAATTGTACAGTTGAATTTGACTCTAATGCATCGATCCAATGATATGCATGGGACCCCTCTACCCCCTAGGACGCCCAGCTGCCGCTCAAGCCAACGTTGCCGCTTTCGATCTCCAGACTTGGCACCGGCGCCTAGGCCATGCGAGTCACAATGTCCTTATCAATATTTCTTCTCTTCCTTTTTTTAAAAGTTACCAACATTCTCTTTGTCATGCATGTCAATTGGGAAAGCATGTGCGCCTCCCATTTTATTCCTCTAGTCGTGTTTCCATGTTTCCGTTTCAATTTTTACATACAGATTTATGGCAATCTCCTGTTCCGAGTATTACTGGTTTTAAATTTTATATGTTATTGTTGGATAATTTCTCACATTATCTTTGGGTTTTTCCTTTACGACATAAAAGTGATGCTTTTAATCATTTAACCTCTTTTGTAGCATATGTCAAAAATCATTTTAATACAACAATAAAAGAAGTTCAGTGTGACAATGGAACAAAATATCGTAATTCACCACTTAAAAATATTTTTGACTCCTTAGGTATCCTCTTTTGTTTCTCGTGTCTTCACACCAGTCAACAGAACGGCCGAGCTGAGCGCACAATTCGTACCATCAACAACTCGGTCCGTTCACTCCTCTTCCAAGCCCAACTTCCACCTACTTTCTGGGTTGAGGCCCTTCACATGACAGCCCATATCTTTAACATTCTTCCCACCACCACTTTACAAAATAAAACCCCCCACGCCACCCTCTTCCATTCCCCCCTCCTACAATCACCTTCGCGTCTTTGGTTGTTTGTGTTACCCCAATATCTCCGCCACCGCCCCGCACAAACTAGCCCCACTCTCCGCTCGCTGCATTTTTCTCGGCTATCCCTCTAACCAACACGGCTTTCGTTGTTTCGATCTTACCACCAACAAAATCATTATCTCCCGCCACGTCGTGTTTGATGAATCCTGCTTCCCCTATGGTCACCCCGTGTCCACCCACGAACTTAACTTTCTTGACACCCCCAACGACGACCCAACTCCATCCTACCCCTATCACCAGCCCAGCCCGCCCAACAACACCCCCTGCCCATCTTTCCCGTTCCCAGCCCCTGGGCTCCTCTACGGCCCAAACCCCCCCAACCCCCTGCCCAGCCCACCCCCACCAGCCCAACCCATTCCCCCCCTCTCCTCACTTCCACAGGGCCCACCTCCCCTCGGCCCGCTCCAGAAACCCCCGCGGCCCAACCCAGCCCCAACTCTCGGCCCAACCCCGAAGCCCACTCCAGCCAGCCCAGCTCATAGCCCACCTCCCCGCCACGGCACACCCCCCCCTTCCCACCTTCACCTAATGGCCCACTCCCCTCCCCCACCGGTCAACGCCCACCCCATGCAAACCCGCTCTAAGGCCGGTGTTTTCTGCCCAAAACAAATCTTAGACCTCCACGCCACCACCTCCATCTCCCCTTTACCCCCAACTTATCGTAGTGCTATGAAAGATCCAAACTGGCATGCTGCTATTAGGGGTGTTCAAAAATATCCGATCCGAAATATTCGCCCACGATCCGGGCCGATCCGATCCGAAAAATGGATATCCGATCCGATATTTTAGCTTTCGGATATTTCGGATCGGATACCCAAAAAAAATCGGATCGGATATGGATTCAATTTCTGGAATTTTTCGGATAATCGGATATCCAATTTTTTTTTTTGCTATATGTTTTTGGAATTTTATGGATATATATTATGACTATATATTTAAATGTAATTTTATGTTGATTTTGGAACTCAACCATTTTGGACTTTTTACATTAGCATTTTAAAATCTTTTGTTTTAATAGTGTTTCTTTTGTTTGTTTAGGAAAAATTACCAAAGTTACTCCCAAATTAAATTTGGTATCATTTTTTATTAGGCCATTACTTAGTGGTGGAATTTTTCTTTTAGTAAATCTATATTGAATTTGATATTTTGGGTTGATTTTGCTATTTTACCTTTTTTTTTTTGTAAATTTTGGCTAAAAACTCAACTTTTCGGATAATCCAGTGATCCGATCTGAAAAATCGGATATCCGATATTTGAATATCCGAATATTTTCGGATCGGATATGGAATGAGTTTTACGTGATCCAAAATTTTCGGATATCCGAATTTTCGGATCGGATCGGATCGATCTGATTGAACACCCCTAGCTGCTATGTGTGATGAATATAATGCTTTGTTAAAGAATGACACATGGGAACTAGTACCCCCCTCCCCAAACCAAAACATAATCACCGGTAAATGGCTCTTCCGACACAAATTTGGCCCATCCGGTGAGTTATCCAGGTATAAGGCTCGATGGGTGGTCCGCGGATTCAATCAGCGTTTTGGCATTGACTACAGCGAAACTTTCAGCCCCGTCATCAAGTCTGCCACGGTCCGAATCGTCCTTAGCCTCGCGTTGTCTCGTGGGTGGCCCATCCATCAGCTCGATGTCAAAAATGCCTTCCTCCTTGGACAGCTTCAGGAAACCGTGTATGCTAGCCAGCCCTCAGGATTTCAGGATGCAAATCGCCCTCATCATGTCTGCCGGCTCAAGAAAGCTCTTTATGGTCTGAAACAGGCACCCCGGTCATGGTATCACAGATTTGCAGGTTTCATTCAGACTATTGGATTTCGCAGCTGCAAATCTGACACCTCTCTTTTCGTCTTTACGCATGCCTCGGGGACCGCCTACCTCCTATTATATGTTGATGATATCGTCCTCACTGCCTCCTCGCCAGAGCTTCTTCAGAGTCTCATTCAGAAACTCAAGGCTGAGTTTGCCATGACAGACATGGGTGATCTGCACTTTTTCCTTGGCATTAATGTTCATCGCACTGCTCAGGGCCTTTTCCTCCATCAGACACAGTTCACTCACGACATCCTTGAGAGGGCAGGGATGGTCTCCTGCCGCCCCATATCCACTCCAGTCGACACAAAGGCTAAGTTGTCTTCCTCCTCCGGCACGGCACTTCGAGATCCTTCCCTTTACAGGTCCATCGTTGGTGTTCTACAGTATCTCACATTCACCAGACCTGATATCACTTATGCCGTTCAGCAGCTCTGTCTCCACCTTCATGCGCCTCGCAACTCTCACCTCACGGCCATGAAGAGAGTTCTCCGTTATCTTAGCGGCACCGTCACTCACGGTATCTACCTGACTCACTCCTCGACAAACTATCTCCAGGCTTATTCTGATGCTGATTGGGCTGGCTGTCCCGACACCAGACGTTCCACTTCCGGGTACTGTATTTTTCTGGGCGACAACCTGATTTCCTGGTCTTCAAAACGCCAGGCCACCACTTCCCGCTCCAGTGCAGAGGCAGAATATCGGGCTGTGGCAAATGCAGTTGCTGAGACTTCTTGGGTCCGAAATCTTCTTCTTGAGCTCCAGCAACCACTACGACGCGCCACCCTCGTCTTCTGCGATAACATCAGCGCCGTCTATCTCTCATCAAACCCAGTTCAGCACCAGCGCACCAAGCACGTTGAAGTCGACATATACTTTGTGCGAGACAAAGTCGCACTCGGCCATATCCGAGTCCTTCACGTGCCCTCTTCTTCACAGTATGCTGACATCTTCACCAAAGGACGACCTTCTCTACTCTTCCTCGAGTTTAAGTCCAGTCTGGGTATCAGACCCCCTCCTCATCCAACGTAGCCGGGAGCATGTTAAATATATTCTATATTTAATGTAAATATATTGTTTCCTATTATTGTCTTCTACCTTGTATAAGATTAGGAATATATTGTTTCCTATTATTATCTCCTACCTCGTATAGGATTAGGAATCCTTGTGTATATATAGACATGTACTCCCACATATTCATTTAATGAAATTAACCTTTCTACAGAAGCTTAGTTGAAGAGAGAGAGAGGAGTGAATTTACAATTTTATCAACGTTTATAACGGGTATGTTAACAGAGGACCATTCGTGGAAAATAATATAATAATTAGAGAATAAGTTATTGATATTTGATATGTGGGGACTAAATATGGAAAACAACCTATAATTGGAGATCATTTATGGAATTTACTCTGTATGATTTTAATTATTGGATATTTTTAAATTTAATTTTTTGAATGTATAAATCTATATTTTAATAGTCCTAGTGTTATAAATATGGATATGGTAAATCAAATTTAGCACTAATTTTATTGTAAATTAAATTTAGAACTAATTTTATATGTAAAATAGGGTCCAACACATGATATCTCTAAAAGACCAATCTTATTTTTTCACATTTTCGAGTCAGCTCTGACTTTTGATGTGTAAATGATACAAAGTACTACTCCCTCCGTCCTATAATGATCTTCCCAGAGCACTATTCCAACTTCACGGGAATTTATATTTATTTGTGTTTTTTCATGGCCTATATGATAAAATAAAATATTCTTGTCACCACTTATTTTGTTGAACTTTTGGTGTAGTTTTTAAATATGTATATTTTATTTTTTATTTCTATACCAATATTTAAATAAAATAGATTGAAAAAACTTGGGATTTTTCTTCGTTTTGCGAACCGGGAAGATCATTATAGGACGGAGGGAGTATTTTTGATACTAACTTTAGATTATAGGGATCGGGGACTTTGTAGTCCAATGATACCGCTCTAATTTTCTCAAATGAGAAATCACGTATTCGATTCATAATGCTAACAATAATTCTACGAGTTTTAATATATTGGAATTGTATGAACATAGTTATAGAGTAATTAGGTTTCAAAAAGTTTTTTTAGGATAGAGATACGTACAGTTCGTTGCTTTGTTTCTCTTTCCGTTTCGGAAACGAACAGAGTGATGTTTTATATAGAAAGTACTCCCTATAATATACACACCTTCTTCACCATCGGCAACAGCAGCTGCACTGCCATTTACTGCCGGCGGCCGGTTTCCCGGCGTCTGTTCCGGCGGATATTGTGGAGGCGGTGTACGTCCGGTAACAGAGGCGAAACTCAAGGACAATAACGGGCAGTTGACCGAATCCTTGACGCTCCGTTCGTTAGCCGTCAATTGGATTTTCGGCGACGTTCGACCGTAACATAGAGGTGAGTACCGTGACGCTAGCGAAGACATATAGAATACGGATTATATGATAATTGTCTCTATGTGTTTGTATGTTAAATGATCGATTACGTCCAAATCTCTATTTTACAATAGAGCTGTTACACCAGTTCGTTTGGGATACCTATGGTGCCCCGTTTGTAAAAATGATGATTCCTACCCCTCTAACCCTTCCCTAAACCCTCACCCCAGTCCCACCCTTGACCCCCAGCCCCCCTCCCGCCCCTGGCAGTATACTGCCTGGGTAGGGAGGGGACCGGGAGGGGGTTGGGGTGGGGGGCAAGCGTGGAACTGGGGTGGGGGGTTTAGGGGGAGGATTAGAGGGTAGGAACCGTCATTTTTACAAACGGGACACCGTAGGTACCCCAAACGAACTAGTGTATAAGTAACTGGTGTCATTTTAGATGCTCACTTTAGAATATTGATTGTATAAATAGTACTCTAAAAAAACTAATATTAGAATATTGATTTTATTAATTTTATCAATACTAGAATATTGATTTTACATTTCGTACTCTAGACATATATGAATAACCCATAATTAGGGATAGGATGAAAAATTACTCCCTACTAAACTTCCAATTAATTTAAAGGGAGCGTCTAAAATGACACCAGTTACTTATACACCAATTGCTTTCACCAGTTCGTTTGGGTACATATGGTGCTCCGTTTGTAAAAACGACGATTCCTACCCCCTAACCCCCCCTAACCCCCCACTCCAGCCCCACCCTTGCCCCCCCCACCCCAGCCCCCCTCGGTTGAAATTCTAATAAAAATGAAAAAGTTGGAAAAAACTAGAATGAATGAAAAAGGAAAAAATACATTGCTAAAGAAATTGCTTAATTAATTGATCATCCAAATAAATATCTGAGGAAACTATTTTTGAATTTAAAAAATTCACTTATATCCGTGTTTTATGTGTTGTGCTATAGACTTGGATATGTGATGTTATTTTATATACTCATCATATCTAAATAATTTTTTAAATCGTTGTTGGATGAAATTAGAAAAAGTTGGAAAAACTAGAAGAAGTTGAAAAAATTAGAAGGAATTTGAAGAAACTAGGAGTTGAAAAAAATTGAAAGTTCATTTTTCTTACCCAAAAGATCAAACTCTTAACTTAATTTTGAGAGGAACAATAATAAAGTAGGGGTGAGCGAAAATACTGCCCAACATTGGTGTTCCGAACCGGACCGACATTATACCGAATCGAAAAGCGGGTTTTAAATGATTCTAGTAAAATATATCTCAAACCAAACCGACATTGTACCAAATCGAAAAGCGGGTTTTATATGGCTCTAGTAAAATATATCTCGAACCACACCGTAACATTTTCAAAGTGGTATGGGACGGATTTCCAAAAAAATAAATACCGAAAATACCAAACCGAACCATTATCACTAAAATATTAAATTAATAAAATAATTATCGATTTTCTTTTGTTAATTTTTAGTAAGTTTAGGTGATACTTATTTGGTGTGACGTTCACATACTTAAATTTATATTTTTATAATGATTTATTACCCTGAAGTATAACTCGAACTATAATTTTATTTGTTGAAAAAGTAAACCATGACTAAGCTTTTTCAAAAATTGTAACTAAACTATACACTTGTTGGGTAAGAAACTAAGAATGTGATGGGTGTATTCCACCCACGACCGGTCAAAGGAGAAGGCCAATTAGTTGACCGGACAATCTCGAAAGTTTTGGGAAGGGAGACTTAAATCGTCAGCAAAACGATATATAATCGGCCAAAAGATGACCGGTATACTTTACGAGAAAGGATACCGGTCAAACTACGTTGTCATCCTATTTATTCCCAGACTTCGATGAATTCGTCCCTTGGAGATTACCCGGTGTAGTTTCTACGAGGGCTTGACGTGTAGCGACCCATGTCAGTAGAGGACAACTGGAGATGCTGAAGAATCCATCCAAGGCACTACTCGACAAAGGGAATAATCCCCCTCACAAGGCGACAAGGCAGCTCAAGGACGAAACCAGTCGCCTCGCACCACATCAGCATCGTGCCCCCGCGTGGGCGCACGTGGTCTTGTCCCCCATAGCCTAGTATAAATACTCGTGTAAACCTCAGAGAGAGGGATCCGATGCTGATGTGGAAGAAGATGCGGTTCATAGCTGTGGACATCAAATGCGTCCACAACGCAATTCTTGGAAGGCCAGACATCAATAGAGTCGGGGCGGTAATTTCCATGCCTCATCTATGCATGAAGTTCCACACTCTAGGTGGTGTGAGTGAGGTGAAGGGCGACCAGAGGAACGCCCGGGAGTGCTATGCCCGGGCAGTCAAGAAGATGACCAAGGGGGTCAATGTCATCTCCCAAGAGATCACAAAGGGAGAGACCCGGGAGAAATTGGAGCCCAAGGCCGAGACGGTGGAAATCGAACTTCACCCAGGTGATTCTTCGAGGATGGTCAGAATTGGAGCAAATCTCCCCGAGGATCTCAAGCCACAGATTACACGGGTCCTCCAAGAATACGCGGGCATATTCGCATGGAGCGTGGCGGATATGCCCGGGATAGATCGCTCTGTTATCTGCCACCGGTTGCCCGTGAGGGAGGGAAGTCGACCGGTACGACAGAAGAAGTGGTACCTGGCCAGTGACCGGCGAGACTTCGTCAAAAAGGAAGTGAAGGACCTCCTCAGTGTTGGTCACATCCGGGAAGTCAAATACCCGGATTGGTTGGCCAACGTTGTCCTTGCTCCCAAGGGCGACACATGGAGAATGTGTGTGGATTATACGGACTTGAACAAGGCTTTTCCGATGGATTCATACCCCCTTCCCAGTCCAGATCAAATGGTGGACAAAACTGCGGGGTGCGAACTCCTAAGTTTCATGGATGCCTTCAAGGGTTATCACCAAATCTACATGGCCAAGGAAGATGAAGAGAAAACGTCATTCCTCACACCCGAAGGAACCTACTGCTACCGGGTAATGGCGTTTGGCTTGAAGAACTCGGGGGCAACCTACCAGCGCATGGTGAACAAACTCTTCAAGCCACTACTGGGAAAGACCATGGAAGCATACGTCGACGACATGCTGATCAAAAGCCAGGTATCTCTCAACCATCCGGCTGATATGCGAGCCACATTCGATATCATGGCAAGATACAACCTCCGGCTGAATCCTAAGAAATGCATCTTCGCGGTTTGTACCGGGAAGTTCTTGGGATTCATGGTAACCAAGAGAGGAATAGAGCCCAACCCAGAGAAAATCCGGGCCATCACTAAAATGCAAGCCCCTACCTCCGTTAGGGATGCTCAAAAGTTGACCGGTCGTTTAGCGGCCCTCAGCCGGTTCCTTTCCCGGTCAGCTGAGAGATCCCGGCCCTTCTTCAAAGTTCTGAAGAAGGCCAACACATTTGCATGGGACGAAGAATGCCGGAGGGCATTCGAGGAGCTGAAAGAGTACCTAGCGTCGGATATTGTATTGTTTAAACCCGAGCCGGGTGAAACTCTGTATCTGTACCTGGGAATTTCCCCAAATGCTGTAAGCTCCGTTTTAATAAGAGATGATGGGGCGCAAAAGCCCATTTATTATGTGAGCAAAGCACTAAATGGGGCTGAGAGTAGATATACGGCGATGGAAAAGAGAGCCTATGCGCTTTTCATCTCCGCAAAAAAGTTAACATCCTACTTCCAAGCTCACCCGGTAGAAGTCTTGACTGACCAACCACTGGGTGCAGTGTTGCGAAATTCAACATCCTCCGGGAGGATGGTGAAGTGGGCGATGATGTTAACTCAATTCCACATTGAGTACCGGCCAAGGTCGGCAATCAAGGGACAGGCCCTTGCTGACTTCCTAGTAGAAATGACCGGTCTAACTCCAGACCTACCGGTCAACAAGCCCACTGAGCAATGGTGGGAGATGGCAGTTGTGGGGCATCCGGTCCTAGGGGATACGGGGGTGGTATCGTGTTTACCACCCCGGAAGGGTTCAAGATCTACCATGCAATCGTCTTCAACTTCAAGCTGACGAACAATGAGGCAGAGTATGAAGCTCTGGCTGGAGGGCTCAGACTTGCCCAAGCCCTGAAAATCAGCCGGGTCAGTATCAAATCTGACTCTAGCCTCATTGTTGGGCAAGTGACCGGAAACATGGAAGCAAGGGAAGGACGCATGGCACAATATAGGGACCTTGTACTCGCCCTGTTGAAAGGCTTCGAAGAGTTCAAGATCGCCCAAATTCCCCGGGCAGATAACGCGGATGCAGACCTTCTCTCCAAATTGACGCAGTATGCACCCGAGCATGTTTCAAAACTTGCCCGGGTAGAGATCCTTGACCGTGCAAGCATCGAAAAATTGGAAGTCGCTGCTATAACGGCCGGAAGCCAATTTGACCGGTCAAACCTGGTCGGGGCGGACGACCATTGGATGTATGATCTGATGGAATATTTGATGGATGGGAGCTTGCCAGAACAAGATGACCGGGCAAGAAAAGTGAAGCTCAGGGCGCCCCGATTCCAGGTTCTTGATGGAAAATTGTATAAAAGGGCATTTGGGGGGCCACTCCTGAGATTTCTAACCAATAGGGAGGCTGAACGAGTCATAGCGGAAGTCCACGAAGGCGTATGCGCGGCGCATCAAATGTCTCGTACGCTTTCCCAACGCATCATCTTGTAGGGGTATTACTGGCCAACAATTGTCCAGGATTGTGAAAGGTACGTTCAGAAATGCAGGACATGCCAAGTATTCTACAAGTATCCTGGTAGACCGGCGACCTACTATCACCCCGTATCAAACGTCATCCCATTCGCTAGATTCGGGGTTGACATCATCGGAGCATTCCCAGTCGCCCAAGGAGGGAAGAAGTTCGTGATCGTAGCCATCGATTACTTCACCAAGTGGATCGAGGCCGAAGCATTGGCCAACATCACCACGCAACAATGTAAGAAATTCATTTGGAAGAACATCATCACGAGGTTTGGAGCGCCCATGAACCTCATCACCGACAACGGCCCACAATTCCGAAATCCAAGATTCACCGAATACTTGGAGGGCTTCGGGATCAAGCACAATCGCTCTTCGGTGGCGTACCCCCAAGGAAATGGCCAAGTCGAAAACACCAACAGAACCATTGTAGATGGTTTGAAGAAACGGTTGGGAGAAGCAGGAAACAAGTGGCTAGAGGAGCTCCCGCACATCATATGGGCATTCCGAGTAACACCCAGGAGGGCTCATGGGGAAACTCTGTTCTCCCTAGCCTATGGGTGTGAAGCAAGGCTGCCCATCGAAGCTGAATTCCCCACGTTTCGGGAGTCAAATTATCAACCCCAGCAGAATGAGGAAGACCACTTGGCCGAGCTCAACTTGGTCAAAGAACGAAGAATGGCCGCGGAGGTTAAAATGAGTACATACCAACAAGTCGTGAAGAAGTACCATGACAACAAGGTTGGGCCGCGGTACTTCCAAGTTGGAGATGAAGTCCTACGAAGAAGAGAAGCAAGTAGACCCGGCGATGGAGGAAAGCTGGCAAAAAACTGGGAAGGCCCATACAGGGTTAGAGCCATCATTCGACCAGGAACATACCAGTTAGAAACTTTAGATGGTGTACCGATAGAAAGAACTTGGAATTCCCACCATCTTCGCAAGTTCTACAAATGATTGTAATACTAGGCGAGGCCTAACTACATTATCAATCAAAGTGATGTTCAATACTCTACTTGGTAGCGGCAGAATTGATAGTTCGAACCTATCCCAGGAGGACTTCCTGGGTGGATCGGATCCACTCGGACAAGCCAACTGAGACACAGGCCCGGACCTGGCACGCTGGTTACTACACCGGTCTTGCTCAGTATAATAGAAAAAATATTAAAACCCGGAAGAGGGTATGCCTGCAAGAGGGCTGGACCTGGAAGAGGGTTCGAACCGTACTTACACGGGCCCATGAGGTTTGACTGGTGTCGGGGAATCAGCCGGCGCCGTCGAATTGATTGGGGACTAAAAGATGCCCATTAAAAGAAATAGAAGGGGATCGTCCACCGTGGCGCATCCTGTTTCCCCCTTCTCAGGGAAGACCTGAACGGGGGGTGAGCTAAGGCCTTCCCGGGATGGTAGAAATCAAAGGGCCATTAAAAGACTTAATCACCCGGAAGAGGGGGCCCTGGAAGAAGGGTGCATTTGAACCTTGGAGAGGGTTCGAAACCATTCGACATGGTTAAATCTTCAGTACTCTTACCGGATAAGGATATTTCAAGAATTGCTAGGTTACAGGTGTTTCCATCTACAACCTACCGGTCAAAAAAAAAAAATACCCCGGTCGGGTATGGGCATAACAGAACTTCGAAAGTTCCAAAAGGCAAGGCAGATGACCGGTCAGACCAGGGAGTGGAACCTACCGGTCAAACTGTACTTTATCAAAGAATTTGTGAAGCTATCCAAAAGGCCAAAGTAAAGTTCGGCCGGTCAAACTTTTTAAGTTGGCCAAAATGATGAAGACGTTCGAAAAGCAAAAATTAAAGTTTAACCGGTCAAAGTTACTCGAGCTAATCCTTCAGATGAAGTGATCGAAGAGAACTTTGAAGTTCCACCGGTCGAAAACAATTGAGAAGTGGCCTGATTTATGTACCGGTCAGAATTTCTATGATGGTATTCTAAGAAGCAAGAGCAAAGTATAAATCAACAAGCAAGCAGATATGGAAGATTAACCGGGTAGGATAACAAACATGGTATTTAAGGTAGGAAATGTAAAATGTTTACAAGTACGCTGGGCATACCCGGGGAAATTTCTGCTCAATGTTTTACAAAAACAACTGGGCGCAGCCGGGGAGATCCTAATCTAGGGGGAAGGGGGGAGTTGGCTCTTCTTCCGGGATTGGAGACAGGCCATAGGATGCAGCGCTGAAGTTTGGATCTCTTCTGAGTAGTACCCGGTGAGAGGCGATCCGGTCTTTCTTTTGACCGCACTTGAATCCGAAAGATCCCACGGCGGTAATCATCTTCTTCCCTTCAGGCTCTCGGTACAGGAGCCTGAAGGACTCCATCGTGGCTTCCGGCGTCGCCGTCATCACCCAGGCAGCAACAACTTTGTTCTCTTCCACCCAGGCAGATGCACACCCGGGGAAGGTTTCTTCCTTCTCCGCCATTTCCCTCTTGGCCTCAGAGACTTCGTCCATGAGCCGGCCACTCTCCTCCTTCAGCTGGGAGATCTCGGTCTTCATGGCCCCGGCTAGCCCAGACAGCCTGATCAGCTCATCAGCCTGGCTCTTCAAGATGAGGGCCATCTCTTCTTTCTCCCTCTTCAGCCGGTCGACTTCAGAAGGGGAACCCATCCCCAACCGGTCCACTGTGTGCGGCCCAATCTCCCCCGCCTGCACAAAAACGAAACATACCGGTAAGTTTCTCGATAAAGAAAATAAAGACCGGGATAGCGGCAGGACTTACCTCCTTCAGCCTAAGCCCCAGATTAATGAAGGCCTCTTCAATGGTCTGGTCGGCCGGCTCAGAATCCGACCTTGCCCTCTTCTTGGCATAGGAAGGGTGCGTGGTGGCCACCTTCTTCATCCGTCGACCGGTCTTTTCCTTTTCCTTCCCCTTAGACCGGTTGTCTTGGGGATCATCTTCGTCGAGGATCTCCACGGTCTCTAGATTGACCGGGAAGGTTCTGGTAGTATTGGCTTGGAAGCCCCCGGTCTCCCCGGCTGGTTGGTCGTCAGGGATGGCGAACTCCTCGAACTCCATATTTGCAAGAGAAGCTAAAATCGTTAAGTACTAGGAGAGACACCGGTCAGCTACAAAACACAAGAAAAATGAGAAATATCTGGGTGGTTTTGGCCCTCAGCCTCTGCAGTGTTGCCCGGGGAGGGTACCCCGCGCCCCGCTGCTTCATGGGCCTGGGAGGTACCCTCACCACCCGACTCGATCCTCCAGACCCAGCTGCCATAATGGAAGATCCTCCCACTGAAAGGATCCCCGCACATAAGGACCTCAAGATTCGCTTCCAAGTCTGGGGAGGAAGCCGGTGCAGCATACTCTTGGTCGAGGAGATGGTCATTCCATTTAAGACCGGCCAGAGGAGTGACGAAGGGGGGAAACTCGATGAAAACAAACTTTTCCTTCCATCCTCGGTTACTCTCGGGGACTTCGGAAATGAACTTCCTACCGGTACGGGCTTTGAAGAATACAAAACCTTCGCAGCCAGATCCGCCCGGTAGGACTTCAAAGCAAAAGAGAAAAAGACGCAAAGAGGGGAAGATTTTCAAATGAGTACAGATATTTACAAAGGAATGGAGATACCGGTGGGCATTAGGTGTTATTTGACCGGGCAAAATCCTAAACGCATGGCAGACTTCGGTAAGGAGGGGGCGAAGGGGAAAACTATGCCCGCATCTAGTGATATGGTATGAAACCCTATCCTGTCCTCCCGGTGGGGTTCGACAATGTTGGGCCAGTTGGGTTCATACAGGAGGGTATACCCATTCGGGAGCCTCCTACGAATTTTATTCAGAGCGATTTTGGATACACGGGAAGGGATGTCAAGGACGTAGAAAGTGGGAAGCGGAAAGTAACCGGCAACATGAAGCCGCTCCTCCCACGCATCCCGGGTTTCGTGTTCAGGGTCATAGGGACCCGGTTCGTCATTGACCGGGTCATCCCTCCCCACGAAAGTTTCACCGGGCATCTAGTTAACAGGATGCGGGTCGGGAATAGAGGAGTTGGGAACCTGACCGGGCGTGGATTCAGGAGAAGAAGACCCGGTCGAGGAAGATGAGTTGGAGTCCTCAGAGGAGCAGTCCTCTGAGGACGAGATCCTATCGCTAAACGAAGACATGGTCGGGAAAGAAAAAAGAGAAGGAAGGGGGAACTTACTTGACTCGGAGGGCTGGATAGCGAAAGAGAAGGAACTTGACCGGTGAAAGCTTTGAGACTTGATCGCGGAAAGTGAACAAAGAAGAGGGGTGGAGGCCTTTATATAGGAAGAGGAGGACTGAAAGAAGCGACGTGGCCTCTTCAGGTTGCGCCGCGTCAGGCGGCGCAATGATGACCCACTGGTAGGCGAAACGACGGGTCTGCAGCCGACTGATTGCAATGGTTGATGCGCGACACGTGGCAAAAATCAGAGTTTGAAATTCAAATTTCAAAAATTTTAGGCGGGAAGAGCCAAAATTTCAAAATTAGAGTCCTATTTCAGACTTTTTACTTCCCGCTCATGACAAATTGCATGACCGAGAAGTGGAGGGCTTATTGATGGGTGTATTCCACCCACGACCGGTCAAAGGAGAAGGCCAATTAGTTGACCGGTCAATCTCGAAGTTTTGGGAAGGGAGACTTAAATTGTCAGCAAAACGATATATAATCGGCCAAAAGATGACCGGTATACTTCACGAAAAAGGATACCGGTCAAACTACGTTGTCATCCTATTTATTCCCAGACTTCGATGAATTCGTCCCTTGGAGATTACCCGGTGTAGTTTCTAGGGTTGGAAAGTGTCGGTAGAAGAGAATCTACGAGGGCTTGGCGTGTAGCGACCCATGTCAGTAGAGGACAACTGGAGATGCTGAAGAATCCATCCAAGCACTACTCGACAAAGGGAATAATCCCCCTCACAAGGCGACAAGGCAGCTCAAGGACGAAACCAGTCGCCTCGCACCACATCAGCATCGTGCCCCCGCGTGGGCGCACGTGGTCTTGTCCCCCATAGCCTAGTATAAATACTCGTGTAAACCTCAGAAAGAGGGATCCGAATTCATTCTCTCTACTCCCTTGTAAAAGCACCCGTGCATTCTCCGTTATAATATAAATTGGGCTACAGGTGTTCCACCTAAAGTCCCACCGGTCAATCTACGAGGTTTTACCTTTCTTACTTTGCCAAATCAAGCAAACTATTCTAGACCCGGTCTAGTATAGTTTGACCGGTCAAGTAATTTACACCATCAGAATGTATAAAAATATTTGTGCACAAAATTTTTTTTAAATTTTTTTGGTTGTTTGTTATAAATAAAAATATTTTTAAAGCATCGAAGTATTATGGAATGGTTTGACATTACTATGGCATGGTACCATCCTGTTACCGAACGACATGGTACCGAATGGGTTTAGGCGTAAAACTGAAACCGTACCGAACCGTTTGAATAGTAACGATATGGTACGACATATTTCTCACCAAATGCGTAACTAAAGACGTTTTCAATGACATCATTTTTAACTTCGCTATTTTTTGAAATAGTCAGGGGCAACTTCCGTGACAAAGTGTATGGAGATGTTGGAAGCTGCTTGATAGACACAAATGTCATTTGCCTGCTGCCTACCAACTGTTCAATGTGTGTATTGCTTAGGGTGCGCCCATTGGGCACGGAAGAAGTTCTACTACACTGCTGGCCGCGAAAGCGAAAACTGGCGCCTTGCGACCCCCGGTGAGTTTGAGCCCGTGCCTCGTATTTGTCGGTATATTCTATCTGTGTATGAGGATGACCTTAGGAACCCGCTCTGGGCACCTCCTGGAGGGTACGGTGTTGATTACGAATGGGTAGTTGCCAAAAGAAACTACGACGACACTCGTGGAAAAGTAGCACCGTATATGATATATCTCGATCACGAGAACGAGGAAATAGTTCTAGCTTTTAGGGGTCTCGATTTGGCCAAGGAGAGTGACTATCTTGTCTTGCTAGATGACAAGCTCGGGCAGGCTAAGTTTGACGGGGGGTTTGTTCACAACGGCCTCTTGAAGTCGGCTCAATGGGTCGTAGATAAAGATTCGAAGCTTTTGGGAGAACTAATTGCGGGACATCCAAACTACACCTTGACATTGGCCGGGCATTCTCTAGGGGCGGGTGTGGCGACCATGTTGACAATGTTGGCTGCGAAGAACGGTGAGCGATTCGGGAACATAGAACGAAGAATGATCAAGTGTTTCTCCGTTGCCCCGACAAGGTGTGTGTCACTAGATCTCGCAATGAGATATGCAGATGTCATCAGTTCTGTTGTATTGCAGGTAAAACAAACATTCTTATTGTATGAAGCTTTAATTTGTACTACTTATTATATGCATGATTATGAATACATTGATGTATGATATTTGATTAGGACGATTTCTTGCCTCGGACAAGACTGGGACAGGAAAATGCCTTCAAGACACTTTTCTGGTAAAAACAAAACATTATATTCCCTTGCCTCTAAAGCATTAGGCTTTATTCTCAATGACTAATTGATACCAATACGTTGGGATGAATAGTTTACCATGTGTGCTCTGCATAATGTGCTTGAAAGACACATTCATGGTGGAGGAGAAGAAGAAGCTTAAAGATCCAAGAAGCCTCTACATTCCCGGTCGTCTTTATCACATAATTGCCCGGGAACGCTTCAGGTTGGTGCATATATCATCCGTCTATGCAAGTATTGAATGATAGTGTTTAAAAGAGTCTAAAAATAGTGGGAATTTCAAAATTGATCTTTTATAACAGAATATTTTTCCTATTTAGTCTTTTATTAACAAATATTACTCATCGGGTCCTTTTATGTTCTTTTCACATATATTCTTTTTTTCAACTTTTATCATGTTGGTATTAATTTGATGGCTAAACGTGTAATTTCACAGTGATCATATATGTTGCTTGTCCTACACAATTTTAGAAGCTACTCCCGATGCGTCACTTGTGAATCACAGTCACTTTCCACTATAATCGAAGTCTATAAATGTAGTCTTTCGTTAAAATCCACAATCATAGTTAATATAATTGTGTAGTCCGTCTAACCAACATCAGAATATGCCACTGGATATAGTGTTGATGTCAAATTACACTTTTAGCCATCAAATTAACATCAATATGACAAAAGGTCAAAAAAGACTATTTGTAGATAGATACATATAAAAGGACCACAAGAGTGATATTTGATAATAGAAAACTAAATAAAAAAACCTCATATATAAAAGACCAATTATAAAATTTACTTTGAAAAATACATCATTACATATCCCAAGTGAGAGCCTATATTGTACATCTGCATGTACTTAGAGTTAGGTACATCCAACAAGTGTTTATTTTGAATCAATATACTGTTCATTCTGAAACAACGTAGTTTTCATTTCAAATCTGCTCAATATAGTATATTCATTTTGAAATAACAGAGTTCATTCTAGAATATTTTTTAATTACAAGTTTTTCATGACATACGGTACATTTGACTGTACCGGCCATATAATTTGCATCCGAAGTATTTGGGACAATTTTCGCTTGTTTTGGAGTTCATTAGTAAAGCAAACCACTGAAAATAGAGATGAATAGTAGAAATAAGCAGCTTCAAAAAAAAGAGCAAAATATAACTTGGAAAAATGATGTTATTCTTATTTGAATAGTGTAGTGGTTTTAACAAAGAAAAATATTCCTAACTTTTGTATGAAGAACTATTTAAAATTGAGTGTTTTTTTGGTGCACCTTGGATGCATATAATTTTGTGGATCTTCTCATATAAAAATATCTTTTTTATTAGAAAAACAAATGCTTATTTAAATTGTAAAAAATACTTTTTTTACTCATATATAGGTCCATGGTGAACCTAAGTCCACCATAGAATTTACCTTTCAAATAATCTCTAATTCTAAGATCATACTCCGTATTATTTTACCAAACAGAGATTTTAATTAAAATTAACAAGGTCGAAGCTCTACCATACATAGAATTATTTTCTTATGATCTTTATTTTCCACTTCCTCTGTTCCAATTTAAGTTGCACATTTACTATTCACATTGTCAAACTTTAACAACATTTTTTATCCATTTTGGTTACTCATTTGGTAAAATAACATAATCTTGTCGCCTCCTATTATGTAGAACTTTTGATGTAATTTTTAAAAATATAAATTATAATTTTTATTTCTACGCCAATTTTCAAAAAAAAATATTTAAAAATAACTTCAATCAAGTTCCATATACAACAGACAATTTAAGTTGAGACAGAGGAAGTATATATATTTGTATTAAATCTATTTTATTTAAGGTTAAATGCTACTCCCTTGGTCCCAAAAAAATTCCAAATTGGGTTTGACACAACGTTTAAAAAAGTAAAATTGTGGTTGAAGGTGATACAAATGAGAGAGTGATGCTGGGCCACACAAAATTTGCCAAAAATGGAAAGAGAGGTTTTTCTTGGATGTCCTGAAAAGGAAATAAAAAGTTTTTTTTAGACAGAAGAAGTATTAATAAAGAGGAAGAGAGTAGAGCCCATGTTCTGTTTAGAATCCTTTTATGATATACACATTTTTGGGGACCTTTGTTTAATTGTTTTAGTAAACAGTGTGAAGCAAAACTTGTGTGAAGAACTTAGGTTTCTGCATGCAGTTCCACAGACATACCACCTATTGTCAAGACATGTATACAAGTGGATGGAAGATTTGAAAGCATTGTTGTCTCTTGCAACATGATGACCGATCACGCAATTATGTGCATATTGACTGAATCCGAAAGGACACTTGGTGTGAGTCCTCTATTTCGTTCAAAACGGGATACATACCTTTTTTTATAATGGTTGGATAACGGTTTTGCCAATGTTATACAGACAATGCTGGAGAGAGACGATGCCATGTCTATTCCCGAGCAACAGAGAATGAAGCGATAGGCAAAGGCATCTCTTCCCGCAGACATGACCAGAAGAGAAAATTAGGATGATTTTAGTTGAGCACCTTCCCTGCAAAGATGAGTTATGTCGAACGAGCACCATTTATAGAAACACATGATATATGTATGTTAGTTTTATATAGATGAATCACATCTATAGTGTCAGACAACAAAGCATTTGTACACTTGTACCAAAGGTTTTTCAGAGATCAATATGAAAGTTATTACTTCATTGTATTTAAAAATTAGGACAACCATTCGTATTTGATATACTTATATTGTATTACTTCATATATTACATTTTCGTTTAAAATTGAAAAGGGATAGTGTGCAGTGTGCTAACCTTAAAACGAGTCTAAAATGTTCTGACATTGCTATAATCGACATAGTGCCTCCTCTACCAGAATGGTTCTTCCTAAGAACAAGAATTCCAACAACACCCACCATAAGAAAAATGGTAGAATGAAGCAATCACTACAATCTTAGAGATTGAGCTCATTAGGTATGATAACAGACTGAAGATAATCTCTTAACTTGATATCTCTTGGTTAATGATATGGAACTAGTCTAGGGTTAAGAGAAAATGTGCAAAGGACTTGAAATATACAAAGTAAAATGTAAGAGAGAGTGAAGTCTCACAGAATTATTCAAGCTTTATTGTATGCTTGTATGTATTTTCCAACAACTTCTTTCTGCACCCAATGTTTTACAAGAGAACAGGAAGGATTTCTTCTGGCTTTAACTTGATGGAGAGATAACATTGAGGTAGGGGGGGGGGGGCAGGGGGGGGGGGATGAGATCATACCTCCAAATGACATATTCCCTAGCATGTGGTTATGTTTCTCCAAGGATGTGTAAAAATATGTTGATGGGTTTGAACTCTATAACACTCTCTGCTGATATTTATGCTTGGATTTCAACCACGTGGGATAGTGGTTTAGGTGGTCAACATACGGTTAGGAAATGTTTATAACTATATATCATGGCGGATTGTAAGTGCCCTGGCATCTAGACCTGTTTGTGGGCACTACATTCTTCCTTCGTAGCAGCAAGGGTCATAGTTAATACTCCCTCAGTCCCTCGGTTCCACCACTTTTGAGACATGGGGTAATGACACGCAAATTAAGAAAAATTAAATTCTGTGGTTCATATTGATGCTAAGAAGTAAGAAGAGGTCAGAATGAATGTAACCACGCAAATCTTACTAAGCATGGTATGAGACAAAAATAGTAGGATTTATCATAAACAATTGTGGGACGTACAAAAAACATAAAAGAAAAAGAAAAAAATAGTGGGACGGAAAAAATATATCACATTTAAACTCTGTAAAGGTCAAATTTAATAACAGTTTGATTACGTGTTCCCGGACTAGTCTAATAGGGATTACATGTTTCCTAGCGTAAGAGGTTACAATGATCTGTGGGCATACACAGATGTTCACCCGCCTCTATAAAACCACCTCAGCTATGTAAAAGCAGCAGATACCTTTGATACCCAGCCTTTCTGTTGAGAAGATAAGTCCATTTGTTTACTTAACTCTGGCCTTTCCCCATTGAGTGTTTTTTTCTTCCCTGATGAGCTTAGAGAGCCCTCAACTAGAAATACAGAGAACAAGCTGATTATGCATTTGTACAAGTAAAATCATTTACCCACAGAACTTGAGTAATCTTTTGTTAATATAAATTAATAACCAGTGGCTAAGGTAGCATTCCATTCAACTTATTTTTTCTACTCATTACTAATTCTGATTAAGATCAGACCAGACCAGATCAAATCAGGTCCAATCAAATCAAATTTAACAAAATTATTATTATTATTACTATTATTATTATGACTATAATTATTATTACTATTGTTATTATAATTATTACTATTATTATTACTATTACTATTAATACTATTATTATTATTACTATTATTATTATGATTATTATTGTTGTTGTTACTATTATCATTATTAATATCTCTATTATTATTATTATTATTATTATTATTATTATTTTCCATTACTATTACTATTATTATTAGTATTATTATTATTATAGTTATTATTATTATTACTATTACCATTATTATTACTATTACTATTATTATTACTACTTCTACTATTATTATTAGTATTTCTAGTATTATTATTACTATTATTAACATTTCTATTATTATTATTACTATTACTATAACTATTATAATAATAATTTTAATTTTAATTTAAATCAAATTTATATCAGATCAAATCCAATCAGATTGATTAGAACTTCAAAAAATCAGATCAGATCAAGTGAACGGAACGCACCCCCCCCCCAAAAAAAGGAAATGACAAGATAAAGTAAGCATGTCAAAACATTCGGCAAAACAGTAAAAGGTTTCACTCATGCAACCATAGTTGTCACGGTGCCAGGACGCCTAGTCGGCCACCTAGGCGACAATTAGGAGACACATAATATAAGAGAATTGCTATACATTAAAAACACTAATATAAATATATCACATTATATATTGTAGTTGATAAAGTTGAAATTTTTCAAATACAATAGTGTTTAATAACCAAAGTTACGTTTAGGTACTTTCCTAAAAAACCAAAGTTGAAAAGAAAGCATTGCCGACTTAAATTGGAAACAAATTAGTCATTTAACATTTAAAAAAATTATGCAGTGAGTATTAATTAAGAAGATAAAGTAAAAAAAACATTAAATTGAAAATAAACTAATTTATAAAGCACTAAAAAACAAAGCACTGGGGTCAGGGGTATAAAACACTTAAAAACATAAAGCACTAGCGTAAAGCACTGGACTAAGTGAGCCTAGGCGAGGCCAAGGCGACGCCTAGGCAAGCCCAAGGCAAGGTTTAGGCGACGTTCAAAGCGAGGTCTAGGCGAGGCGAGGCCAAGGCGACGCTGACCCCTAGGCGGGGTGAGGCCAAGGCGAGGTATGCAAAATCAGGCGAGGCAAGCTCCCATGGCGAGAGTAGAAGGGTGCCAAGACGCCTAGGCGACGCCGTGACAACTATGCATGCACCCAGTACATCAATTATTGCCTGGAAAAAGTTTTGTGCCATACTTTAAGCTTTCAACTTACCCTGAAAAATTCAGAAATTTAGTAGTCTCATTGAAACAAACACAAGATGTGATATGTACCTTGCCATTCCCAGACAACCTTAGATTCACCCTTCACCACCTTAGGGTACTGTTCTAATCGTGAATCTTCACGAACCAACTCCTCAACCTGTAGATTTAGTTTTATTCCTGGCTTGTAAGCTGTAACGTAAAGGCAGTATAACCCTTACAGCCTAACAGATAAAGAGAAAGACTGAAATAGAACGTGCGATTGTAACAGAATTTCATACCCCTAAATATCTTAAGCATTCCTTCATATAAACTCTAAGAAAATTTTATGAACTACACAAATAGGAAACCTTGATGCGCAGAGGAAGTTCGATAAAGCAAATGCAAACCCTTAAGGGATTAAAACATACAGGTTTTTATGAGTAGGGTTAGCACAGGCTGAATAGGGGTTGATATAAGAATAGACATTTTTAATATTACCAGTAAATGTTGTTTACAACATTTAACAAATTAATTTTATCTCTATCATAACCTTTGTCTGCAGAAGTTGTAGACACCGAAAGTTGAGTGAAAAGAAATGACAGAACGCATGCCTTGAGTAATATCTGCTACTCTGCTAGGATATAGTATCCCTCTTTTAATAATATACAGAGTATTTAAAATACCTTTTTCCACAACAATGGGTCCTTCCTTTCCTTGGGTGAAAGAAGATAATCTCGTAGCCATGAAGCCATCACCCATGGTTCACACTCATTGTTTGTACTCCTTGCAGCCACTGCCTTATCTTCAACTACATCACAAACCTATTAAGGATTCTTAAATTAGGCAAATTATTACTTAATGTATTATTTCATGTATATTAATTTCATTATGACCTCCCCCCCCCACTGGTACTCCGAGTCTCCTATGCAAGCATCATACATGAAGTAAAAATTGTAGATTCAATCTTTAAGCAGCACAAGTTTATTGAATAATTGATGCTAGATTGGTATTGGTGCCGCGAAACATAGTTGGGTGGAAGTAAAAGCTAGAAGCACCATAACAAGCTCTGCAATTGAAAATTCAAAGGACACTCTCACCTTATTATAGAGTTCTTCTGCTCGGACTGATAAGTAGTGCCTCCGCCTGACCTTCAACAATATCACAGAGCACCCAACAAGCTGAAAATCTCAATTACATCAACAAAGCTTGAATGTGTTGGTATCACAACCTTTCAAAAGCTGCATTTTATTATTGAGTACCAATGCACCAGCAGCAAGTAATGTTATCGCATGCTTTGCTATCCAAAGCTGAACACAACAAGAAAGAGGTATATGCTTTTGAGCTAGCTGATCTGGACACTTCACCTCCTTAATCCTATAAAGTAAGACATATAATTTTAATAAAACTTATGAGCTACTAACTCTCCAATTTTATGAGATATTCAAATATAGACTAGATTTTAAAAGTGACCTGAGAATACAACAACAATCCAATATAATCCCAACTCCATTGAGATACTAAAGATGTATGCAGTCTTACCCCTATAAAAACAGAGAGCCTATTTTTGTTAGACCATAGATGCATTTTTATTTACTGCCCAAAAATTCATAGAGTGATAGAGAGTAATTTTCCAATTTTAAAAACATCCATGAGTTTCACTTCTGATCATCGTCTCCAATGAACTCCATTGGCAACAATTCCCATGGTATGCATACCACCACCAACCACAGTCGCTGCCACTTTACTACATCCATATCACTTAGGGGGTGTTTGTTTTTCCGCCAGAAGACCTTCTGGCGTCTTTTGTCTGCGCCGCGCAGACGCGCGCAGATGATGGGCTCTGCAGATTGTTTGTTTTTTGGAAGACATTTCACTCAAAAAGGTCTTCCTAGCATCTTCTTGGAGAAGACATTAACCAATGTCTTCTAACATCTTCTAACATCTTCTCCTTTTTTTTCTACTTCTCTTCACCACCACAACCGTTCACCGCCACCGTCCACCATCACCGTCACCGTCCATCACCATCGTCGTCCACCACCACCGCCACCATCCACCGCCACCACCACCACCGTCCACCACCACCGCCATCAACGTCCACCACCACCCTCCACCACCACCACAATCGTCCATACACCACCACCGTACACTACCACCATTAATTTATATAGCATTCTACAGACATTAAAAAAACAAACATTCTTCTTGCAGACCGCAGACCTTCAGTACACCACTTCTCCTGCAGATGTCTACAGTAGTGGTCCGCAGACCGCAGACCTTTTCCTGCAGAAAAAACAAACACCCCCTTACTCAACGCACACTAACATTTACGTGTATCTTACATCTGCCTACCAGTTACCCCAACACAACAAGCTTACTCTCTACTACTGCAGCCACTACACAATAAGATTTTCATTTATAAATTGGATTGATATCATTCCCTACCATATTTTTTGTGCAGGTTGAGCCGGGGGTCTCTTGGAAACAGCCTCCCTACTTCCGAGTAGGGGCAAGGTCTGCGTACACACACCCTCCCCAGACCCTACTGTAGTGGGATTCAACTGGGTTGTTGTTGTTGTTGATTGATATCATGATGCAATGGAAATATACATATTCCAACTTATTTTAAATTTGAGAATAAATATTTGATGAAAGCTATCTAGTATTCATAAAAATGAAAACATGGCCATTCAAAAAACATTTTTTGTAACTAAATCGGGTTGTGTTTTCTCACATAATGTACTAAACATAAATCTTACCCATGGTGGCCCATCCTTCTCTCGAGCATTTTGTCAACTGCCTCAATAGCTCGCTGCTTTGAATGACCATATGCAACACCACTTATGCCATAATGCTTCGTCAACTTATTTTCCTCGAATCTATTCAAAATCTCACCTTCTTGAACCTAAACACGGAATGAATATTTATACAAATTATTTTAGTGCGCCATGTTCTACAACCCACTGGCAAAATCATAAATCGGCTAGAGAGCACACATAGTTATAGAAACAATTGTTGTTGGATAGTACGAGAGACTTTAGAAGTCACAAACCCAAAGAGCACCAGAGCCACCACACATATGATGAGCATACGCCTTACACACATGATCTTCTACAAATTTGTACTGCAACCACATTATGCACACTTTGAATTAGAACTTAGTAACTTGCTCATAAAGCATAAGAAATAAAATAGTTTTCCTTTTTCTCTATTCAATAATAACATAACCAAAAAAATTTATAGTAACATACTAGTTCCTTGGCCACTTCACTAAGTTTTGAATCCTCTATACATAAGTCTCCATGCTTCCGAAATCCATGTTCACACTCCAATTTTCCATCATAGCATACTCCATTAGTTGGACAAGGCTCACACAAATCTAAAGCATGAGAATTGAGAGGTAATTATGAGGCCAAAGATAATTAAAAAGGCAGCATGCAAATTGAGAAGTAACTGCAAGATTATTAAGAGGGGCATAGACAAAAATAACTTAGAAGAAAATACTTTCTAAGCTGCTACAGGGACAAAGAGTTTGAAGCAAATGGTAAAATGTAGCAGACATTCAGAGTATCATGAAGACTACATAGATGAAATTTTTCTCCAACAGATGATTGTTCAATGTTCACCAGAACCCAACCTCTGCGATTCAACTTTTTGGATGAGAGTGGTCATGAAAATTAAAACTCTCTTTTATTCAAGTTGGTGGTGACTGTAATATGATTAATACCTTTATTGCCAAACAAGATCTCGTATATGAGTTGTCAGAAAAAATATGCATTAATACTCCCTCCGAAATTAAAACAGGATAGTCATGTGACCAGCTGTGATGCATGGGTGTGGGTGTGAGCGTGAGCGATAAGAAAAGCTCCTGAGTAGAAGTTATAAGTTGTGGTGATGTGGATGTTGCATAAGAAATATGGTCATACCACGTTGGACCCAATATTGGATGTGACATTCCAGGCAAAGCTAGGAGTTATGCCTATTAACTTTACAGTATGAGAGGGTAAGCTGCAACATTTTAGCCATGCCTGCCTCAAAGATGCTTTGAGGTAAGTGGAGAGCATTTTGGTTAAATGGATGATGAGAGCCAATTATGATGTGGGCTATGCGATGAGAATATGAGACCGAGTGTAGCAGCCTTAAAACACTCCAAGGACATGGCCTCTAAAAGGTGGTTCTAGGAAACATCATATTAGGGAAGTAGATTCATTATGGGGTTTGTAAGTAGGTGTTCTTTGGTAGTTAGGTGCTCTTGGCACACACAGTTAGGTGTTAGTTGTGTGGGCATTTGTTGGTGCTTTGTTTTCTTGCTCCCCTACTCTTTTCTTGTCTTCTACGCTCGTACTTATTTGGTGTTCCCTATTTTTCCTTTTCCATTGCTTAATTTCGTGCTTTTCAACTACTTGCACTATATACATCACTGCTTATGGATGGACATAGTGAAACAGATCCCTTGTGGCTCGACCATAAGGGAGAGGGATTGAAGGTGTGCTTGTTCACTCACCTTTTTGCCAAGGTGGGAGCTAGCGGGCAGGGCTTGCTTACCCAGAATTGGGGTTTAGGTATTTGTTGAAAATGAATTGGGATTCTACGGGGTCGTTGTTGCTCATTTCAAATGAGTTTTCCTAATTCCCGAGAGGGTTGGGAAAAAAGTGACAACCTTTTTCTTTTTGTTTTACTTCATTTTTGATACACATTTTCGGAAAAGAACGAAAAGCTATTGTTTTTACCCCTAGAGATGTGAAAAGTAAGTAAGTACCCAATGTGCATATAGTGTCTCTACTTTTAAGGATAGACTATGTACATCTCACCTTCTCGGGCCTCCCCATACCTTACTTCCGAGTAAGGATTGGTTTGAATTGCTTAGTTCTTAATATTTTAAGTGATAAAGTGAATGAATCTAATTTTATAAACTTCAAAGTGTAATTTAATTCTTAGTTTTATTTAGGCAATAATTTCTTTGAAACATGGATATGTGTGTGCTTGTGTGTGTGTGTACACACACGCAATATACATATCCACATTTATCTCTTGCAAAAAGTTGAATAATTTACTTATTGCATTTTTATAGCATGACAAATATTCAATGATATATCATAAATTGTGTGACTGCTTTTTATATTACTTGTAGGAAAAGTTCACACCAATTCTCCCGGATTTGGCCGATTATACAATATTACTTTCATATTCCCTTTTGCATGCGAATACTCCGAGAAAATACAGGATTTTACATCGCTACTCTAGCGTGACGGAGTGACGGTTGAGGCATAATTACGTGGAATTCTTCTGGCTAATATAGCATCTGAAATAATGAGTTGTCTTATTCCAAGGGCATCTTAGCTCTGAGATTGAGCTGCTTTCACGCCGGGGAAGACAACGAGGAAGAAGACGGATGCTTTCACTGATTCAATAAGGATTTTTTATTACGTTATTCGGACAAGTCCAAATGACATATAATTTAATATCATTACTTTAGATGTGTTGCCAACTCATTATTTCAGATGTCATGTCAGCCAAATAATTCTTCGTAATTATGCTTGAAGCTCACTCAAGCTAGAATAGCTATTTAAATTCCGGTGATTTCTCGGGGTATTGGCATGCAAAAAAAGAATATGAGAGTAATATTTATAATCAGCCAAATATGGGAGTATTGGTGTGAATATTTCCTAACTAGTATTACATTTGTTCGGAATAATAATAAAATATGAATATTAAGTGAGAATTTGTTTCATGTCTATTATAAGAGCTACGTGGGTGCAAAATGAGAGATATGTGCACATGTTTTCTAACACTTCATAGTAGTGCTTTGGAGTTATTCTAATATTGACAGAAACCCATTCCAATCTTCCCATAACACCTTTCTCAACTCTGAAACTCTAACCTCTTCTTCTAATACATTAACCAGCTCCTAAGCCTCTGAAGTCTGAATACCCGCTGTTATATCCCACTCTTCCACATATATTCCTCTATGCATCTAATTCACTCCCTTACCTAGTTGCATATAATACTTAGGTGTTCAGTACTTGAGTTTTCATATCCAAGCCTTACAAGTATATCTATAATTTTTTTGTTTTTTCACCTTCATTGTGTAGAACTGAACAAGCGGAAGGGACAACAACATGATCTTCTGCTCTCTGTTGGGGTATCTATGAATACTAAATAGCAAACCACAACCAAACAAGAACACACACAAAACAGAAATCAAAACGGAGAAAACAGAACACAAGATTTATAGTGGTTCGGTCGGCTGACCTAATCCACTTTGCAACTAGGGTTTTTATTATCCAGGTGCTCAAAGAATTACAAGTACAAAGATCGCTATTTATGAAGACTAAACTAGGGTTGAAAACTTAATCCCCAAGTTAGGCCCAAGCCCACATAGAGAATTAGGGTCAGCTAAATTAAAAACCTAATTTACTGTCATATGGGTCGAACCAAGACTAGGGCCGGCTGCCCTTCCTGGTCGAACCTCCACACTCAATTCGCCCAACAATCTCCCACTTGGAGGCTCGAACAACGCCCCTTAGTCTTCATCATCTGTAACTCTTGTAATCCTCATTTTCCACTAGTTGCAGCGGCCTTCTCTTCAATTATCTAAAGGACCGTTGAAGCTCCCAAAGAGCTTCAACTCATCAGTCACAACCCGTGACTCGTTCTCTTTCTCTGCTAGCTCCGAGTGTGACACATCTATCACTCTCAAGGCTTCTAAGACAAACTGAGAACCTACATTAACAGGAGAAACTTTCAACGCCGGAATACTAGTTTTCGTAACCCACTGTCGGATTGGGACTGAGGCACGACCTGTGCTCCCATTGTCACAAAATTCCCTGACTGGTTGAACCTTCCGAGCTACTTCATCCTGAATCTGTACTCTTTCTCTGAGTTTCTCCTTTGCAAGGGTAACCCTCTTTAGCACACGAGATTCTTTGAACCGGACCTTTTCTTTTACAAAAACTGGACTTGCTACTTCTGGAGGTATCTCGACCATATATAACGAACCCTTTTTCTTGCCACGGGCAACAACAAGATTTCCTTTGACCACCTTCCATTGTCCACCACCAAATTTAACATCAAGACCCGAATCATCCAACTGCCCAACTGAGATAAGCATCCTCTTCAAGCTTGGAATGACTCTGACGTTTTTCAAAGTCCAAGTGGCTCCAACTGAACTTTTCAAGTCAATATCCCCCATGCCCGTAACATCCAGAATTTCATCGTTACCAAGTCGTACCTTACCAAAGTCCCCAATCTTCAGATTCTTCATCATCTTCATGTTGTGTGTGAACAAATGTACCAGAATCCATCACCCAGAAATCTATACTACTCTCTACGCTACAGATTAACACATCATCACTATTGTCTGAGCAGCTTTTTGTAGTATTCAGTTCTTTCTTACCATTCGGACACTGACTTCTAAAATGTCCTGTCTGTTTGCAATCCCAACAGAAAATTCCTTCCCGATGCTTGGACTGACTCTTGCCTCTACCACGGTTGCTTCCTCTTTCATTCCTTCTTCCTCTACCTTCAGTACTCAACAGTGCACTCGAAGAATCCCCTGAACTTCTGCGTCTGATGTCTTCACCTAGAATCAAGTCCTGAATTCCTTCAAAAGTAAACTTAGTAGTACTAGATGCACTACTAACTGCAGTCACTGTCAGGCAAAGAAGATAAAAGCAGCAACGCCTGAAGTTCATCATCAAACTTAATTCCAACTGATCCTAACCGAGTTATGACCGAATTAAACTGGTTGATGTGAATGTTAACTGAAGCATCCTCCCTCATTCTGGTGTTAACCAACTGTCTGATCAAAAACACCTTGTTCAATGCTGCGGGTTTCTCGTACATATTCGACAAAGCTTTCATTAACCCATGCGTAGTCGTTTCATTGACTGTGTTGAAAGCAACACTCTTCGCCAATGACAACCTAACCACTCCCAAAGCTTTCCTGTCCAAAATCGCCCAAGCCGCATCACTCATCTTTTCTGGCTTTTCTCCTGATAACGTTTGGTATAAGTCTTTCTGATAAAGAACATCCTCGATTTGCATCTTCCAAAACCCAAAATCACTTCCATCAAACTTTTCAATCATTATCTTTTCATCTGCCATTGTTTCCATACACGGCTGAAAAACTGATCTGAGATTGAAAAAACCAATAACGAACTAACCTTGGTAGCGACTATTCGGAACCCTAGCAGCGGCGGCTAAACAAAACCCTAGCAGCAGCGGCTGTTCACAGCGGCGGCATGGTTACTGTTCACAAGACAGTACAGACCGTATTCTGCAGCGGAAACTATGACGGTGGTGGAACTGATCTTCAAACCCTTCGAAACCCTAATCTTCGATTTGAACTTGATCTCCACGAACCCGAGGGAAGACTTCAAACGATCACGAACCTAAGGCTCTGATACCAGTTCTTGGGGTATCTATGAATACTAAATAGCAAACCACAACCAAACAAGAACACACACAAAACAGAAATCAAAACGGAGAAAACGAAACACAAGATTTATAGTGGTTCGGTCGGCTGACCTAATCCACTTTGCAACTAGGATTTTTATTATCCAGGTGCTCAAAGAATTACAAGTACAGAGATTGCTATTTATGAAGACTAAACTAGGGTTGAAAACTTAATCCCCAAGTTAGGCCCAAGCCCACAGAGAGAATTAGGGCCGGCTACATTAAAAACCTAATTTACTGCCATATGGGTCGAACCAAGACTAGGGCCGGCTGCCCTTCCTGGTCGAGCCTCCACACTCAATTTGCAAAACACTCTCGACATACACAATCAGAAAAGAGTGTTCAATTTCTATTCACTGTTTTTTCATATACTGTCATGTGAATGTCCAATGAACCCTTTTGGTCAATAGAATTCCAACTTAAAACACTGTATTTTTCATCTTCCAAAAATATGAGCTTTTAAGTAACTTCTGCCCAATACATTTGCATATTATACACATTTTATGTTGTTCTTTGCAGCAGTTATTAATTAAAGACAAAACTGAAGGAAAAAGAAACATAAAACAGTTCTTTTATTGATCAAGAAGCTCAGCTTGTTAGTTAGATCATTAATCATTTACAGAGTACATACTTAAAAGAAAATTTCCTGGACCTCCTGGTGGTCTTTCTCATAGAAAATGAACTCCTTACTCAAAGGGGTATTTGGCAAACAGACAATAGTAATCATAGCAATGATAGCAGTATAATACGGAGTACAATTTTTTGACATTTTGACCAGAAACAACGTTTTGCAGGTCAAAATGTTGATTAAGGTATTTGGTTAAGTAGCAATTTGAATTACCAATATGTTTAGTAAGATAATGATTTGAAAATGTTAGTTTTATCTTTTAGAATTCTGCTAAGTTACCAAACATCTTTTCAAAAATTGTAAACTATTGTGCTAGTCATCCTATCTGCTAAGTAATTACTAATGATTGCCAAACTCCCCCTAAATCACAGAGTAAAAATACAAGTAGCTACGAAAGCAGTGCAATGAGTAACTAAGAAAGATACAAAAAAATGGTATCAGGGCAAACCAGATAGGGCGTCATCCAACTCCGAATTGGTAGTACAAAAGGGTTTGGGCTGTCGATCTACAACTGAGGCTATGTAATTACACACGAAAGCTATGAAGGCGGCGATGGAGATTACAGAGACGAGCCTCAAGAACTCCGCCCTTGAGGTGGGGAAGAAATTCTGGGATGGTTCGAGGGGCGATGAATCTGACGGCGGCGAAATTCGATTTCTAGAGGGTTTCTGGTTGACGATGGGAGTGAGCGGAGTAGATGATTTGCGCGTTCTTGGTGTAGAAGCCATTGGTGATCAAAACTTCCCTTCCTCTATTCCTCAGTTCCTCCCTAATTTTCATAATAAGTATTTTTCAAAATTAATTTTAACTTATTCTAATTCTTTTCAGTTTTTTTCAACTTTTTCCAGTATCTATTTTTAATTTCTTTTTTGTTTAATTTTTTTTTCAGTTTCTTCCAATATCGATTTAAAAAATATGTTTACAAATGTTGACTACTTATAATCTAAGTTATATGGTAGAGCCGGATATGGCATACATCATGGTAAATTTGTACTCGTAATAAAAAAATGTTTCAAAATAAGTATTACGTTGTATCAAAATGAACACTATGTTATTTTATAATGAATACACTACATTGAGCAGACATGGAATGAACACTACATGATTTCACAACGAATTGAATACTACGTTGATTCAAAATAAACATTTGTTGGATGTACCAAGCTCTAGATACTGTCGTGTAGAGATATTTGGAATATTATTATTGTATTTCACACACATAAGGAATGATAAATCTGAATATATTTAGAGAGGATTCCTAACATAATTAGAAACCAAATATAGAAGTCTACTTTAATTAAGACTACTTAACATAAATGTCTAACATCCCTCCTCAAGCTGAACTCCGAGTCACGAGTGGAAGCTTGGACATAAGAGCACGAAACCGTGGTGCAGGTAGTCCCTTGGTCAACATATCAGCCAATTGATCTCCAAAAAAACATGAGACACACTCACTGTCCTAGCAAGGACTTGTTCTCGAACGAAGTGACAATTTGTCCCAACATGTTTCATACTTGTGAAATATCGGGTTCTTTGTGAGACATATAGCAGATTGATTATTGCAAAAAAGTTGAGGTTGCACCAGGGGGTACGATAGGTGAACCACATAACCTCAGATACTGTAGCAGATAGTGCACGATATTCAGCTTCGGTAGAAGACTTAGAACCCAAGTTTGTTTCTTTGTAGATATTAGATTCGGTCCTAGGTAGACCAAGTACCCGGTAACCGAACACTCATCTGTCATGTCATTAGCCCAATCTAAATTTGAGTAGGCCCGTAACTGACGATCATTGGGCTGGAACACAAGACCTCTATCAATAGTTCCTTTAACAAACCGCAAGATCCGTTTTAAGCTCTGAAAATCTTTCTCTGTAGGGTCATGCAAATGCTGACATACATAATTCACAACAAATTGTATGTTCAGACAAGTAGTAGTAAGATACTAGACACCCCCAGCCAGACTTCAAAACAAAGTTTGATCATGAAACAGCTGATTCCCCCCATTCTCCATCGTTGGTGGCTGAACGGGCAAGGGGGTCGGTGTTGGTTTACAGTCGGCAAGGCCAATCCGTTGGAGATGTTTTGTCGCATACTTCTTTTGAGAGACCGCGAGAATAGATGAGGTGCGAGTGACTTCACGGCCAGAGAAATAATCCCAGTACCAATATCCTTTGTTTTAAATTCTTGGCACATACGTGCAATAAACTTTTGGACAAGAGCGGAGAAGTTGCCTGTCACAATAATATCATCAACATATACAAGGAGAATAACAGTACTAATAGGAGTGTGAGAGACAAATACTAGTGTCATGTACATTCTTTCAAAAACCATAGGCAAAGAGAAAGGACGAGAGACGCAGGTACTAAGCACGGGGAGCCTATTTCAAACCATACTGAGACTGTGTGAGCTTGCAAACATGGTGTGGAAAACGCCTATTTCAACATAGCCTGGGGGCTGAGTCATGTATAGATATTCCTCCACTTCACCATGCTAGAAGCATTACATACATCAAGCTGATTAAGAGACCACTCATAATGAAGAGCAAGACTGAATATAAGTCGAATAGTTTGTTGTTTCAAAATAAGACTAAATGTTTCAGAGTAGTCCAAACCAAATTCCTGATTATCCCCCTTGGCGACGAGACGCGCCTTGTACTTGGAAACAGATCCATCCGCATTATGCTTAATTTTATACACCCACTTACAGCCAATGGGAGCACAACCCAAGGGTCTCGGCACAACTACCCAAGTGTTCTGCTTCATCAAGGCAGAATATTCCTCATCAATAGCACCGTGCCAATACTCATTTGTGGAGGCCTCTTTATAAATGTTGGGCTTAGTAACAGGAGGGGTGGTAAGGATGGTGGAGTAGAGCTTGGACTTAAAAATGCCACTTTTGGTACGGGTAATTGGGTGTGTAAGGAGAGGAGGACATTGGACCGTGGGCTGAGGGTGAGAGTCGGGTTGTGAGCTGGAGTGGGTCGGGGTAATGGGCTGTGGGAGAGAGGGTCTTGGTGTACTGGTAGAGGAAGTAGGTTGAGGGATGTGGTCAGTGGTAGGATAAATGGGTTGCGGGGTAATGGGCTGGGGGGTTTGGTGCGTGGGTTACGCTAAGCAGTAGGGTACTTGGTGCGGGTTGGGTGGGTATTACCGGGGGATTGACCAAGTGAGCCGAGGCGGGAGACATAGTCAAAGTAGGTGGGAAAAGAGGAAGGACACTAAAGGCTGACGATGACAAAGAGTATGTGGTAGAGATAGAGTAAGGAAAGACATGTTCTTGAAGAACATGACGAGAGATATACACACGTTTGGTGAGAGGATCATAACAGCGACAACCTTTGGATAAGGACTCATAACCCAAGAAAACACATTGGGTGGAACAAGGCTGTAGTTTGTGATCAATATATATCATGGCAAAGGTGAAGGCAAATGAGGCAACCAAAGACACGAAGATGAGAGTAATCTAGTGGGTGTGATGAAGGGCTTCATACGGAGTCTTATAGTGAAGAGAACATTTAGGCATACAGTTGATGAGGTAATTGGTTGTGGCTAAGGCTTCAACCTAAAATGGGCAGGTAAAGAAGAGGTGTAGAGAAGTGTGATAAGAGTTTCAATTAAGTGTATGTGTCTATGCTCAGCGGCCCCAATTTGTACAGCAGTGTAAGGACATGATTTATGATAGAGGACCTCTAATTGTTCTAAGAAAAGACCAAAGTGATGATTCACATACTCACGACCATTATTAGTAGGGAAGATGTTGTTGAGGACTTGTCGTAAGGCCCAAAACAAATTAAAAATTTATAAAATATCCTTAACTAGCCCCCAATATATAATCAAATAAAAACTATAGCTAGGGCAAGTAAGGATCGATCCCACGAAGAAAGTTTGTACTTTTGAAATCAATTAGCATGCAAACACGTTGTCACTAAAAAACTACTACACATATAATAAGACGTATAAAACTTATAACTAAATAAGTATAAAAACTTATAAATTTAACTTATAAACGAAGAACTATAATATAACTATAAACATAAAACACATACTAAAAATATAATATAAAGAACTTCTATTTATAACTTATAAACAAGTACTTATAATATACACTTATTAAATAAAACTTATACTTATATAACACAAAGGGGGGTTGAATGAAAAGTAAATATTTTTGGTTTTTATGTATTTTCTTATTTTTTTGGATTTTTTGATTAAATGGAGGAAAACAAACTCTAAAGATATTCAACTTCTCCAACTAAAGTAAACCCAAAAAAACACCACCAAGAACCCGAAACAAAATGAAAAAGAGAACAAACACAAATCAAACATTACACGTATAATAGGCACGTAGACAATATATTACGTAACTTACGCACTTTAGAATAGAAAAAATCAATCAAAGGCCGAGTCGATTCATTTCCTTAACCACGATATGGAGGATTGTCAACTCTCCACACGGCCCGGAGTCATGCAATTCAAAGGCTCGTTTTGAAATATACCTTGGAACCCCAACTCTCTATTCAAGCATGAGAACATACTTCCACTATAGAAAAAATTTATAAAAGAGAGAATCTATTATGCATTCAACTCTCATACATAATCTATTCACAAACCGCCAATACCTTATGCATTTTAACAAACTTTTTCTCCTAATGATGAGCACATTATTCTCAAACCAATGACGTTTTTTCTATTCACATAAATGAACACAACATATTTTCACTAAATCAAAAATTGTTTTTGAGCTTCAACAACCTTAATTTAATGAAAATAACAAACGAACACACGAAAACATAACAATCACTTAATAACGAATTCTAAGGAGAATGAATCAACTTATGGGGCTAAGAAGTCCAAAATCCTTAAAATCAACAAACACAAAGCACAAAAAAGAATCACATATGAATTCGGAAATCATTTAACTACCTTATGGAGCTAAAATAGCTTCAACAAAAACCGAATTCCACATACCAACCTACTTATGAAATTGAATTATGCAATTCAACCAATTCGACAACAACTTGCTCAATAATTGAAGAAAAACTAGTTTGAATCAATTCTCATTCATAAGGGATTTAATATAGACATAAAAAAACCATAAAGAACACCAACCATTTTTGGAATTTTTTGAACAAGCTAACAAATAAAAAATGTAAAAATTAAACTAAAATCAACACTTTACAAAGAATTGGAGAAAAAATTGAAGAAATAACATATAGGGTTACCAATTGTTGAAGAAGATGAAGAAATTGAGGAATTGGAGCTTGAAGGAACAGCCTAACCTCTGCCTGGAGCTACTCCCGACCGCTCGCCGGAACTGATGCTGCCGCCGGTTCTGCCATAGCAGCGGCTTGGCCGCTGCTTTATTCTCGTGTGTTTCCCCCCTTCATATGTGTCGATTCTCTTCAATTTATAGCAAGGAGGAGCTGAATTCTTCCCGTTGATAATTGATTACTACGCAATTGATGGAGCCAAACGTTGGAGGAGTTATGCGTTTGATTTGGGCGCGGCGCTCCGTTGATGATGGCGAAGAAGGAGTCATAAACTTTTTTTTCTTTTACTTGTGCGAATTAAAAAGCAGAGGAGGAATGGGCCGGTTATTGTTGTTGATGATGGATTGAGCTTCAACTCAATTTTGATATCTTCTTTTTAAACTTGAACTGCACTTTGGCCTTATGCTGCACTTTCTCCACAAATAAGATATCTGATAATTTGGGTTAGGAAAAATAAAATAAAAATAAAAGAAATGTAAAAAATTGATTAAAAAGTTACTATTTTTGAGAGAAAATAAAAAGAGTGTAAAATAAAATTAAAATAAAACTAAGCTAAACAACTAAATATTAAACTCTAAAAATATTAAAAATGCCTAGAAAAGAATAAAAAGTACTAACTCAAACCCGGCTTATCAGATGTTAATATTCATTCCAAATTTATTTTTAACCATGGAGTGGAAACTTTTAAGAGCACCAAAGGCTTATGATTTATATTTGAGAGTATAGATCCAACAATATTTGGTAAAATCATCCACAAAATTGATATAAAAATGATAGTCACAAAACGAGGACATGGATGTACGCCCTCCAAACATCAAAATGGATTAATTGAAATCGTGCAGTGGTTACAAAAGTAGATAATGGAAAAGACAATTTATGAGATTAGGACATAGAACACGAAGCACAATGGAAATTATCAGACTCTGAATAGATACCTAACTTAGAAAACATTAATTTTGTAACTTGGAGAGACGGAAGGCCAAGCCGACAGTGCCACTAATGAGATGTTGTCTTCAAGGCATTGACCACCAGTGAGCCTGCGGCAGGCGACAAAGGAATGGAGGATAAGTTGGTAGACTTGGCCGGTGAGGGGTATAAACCCCGCTCACATGGGTCTTTGTAGATCACTTTGTTGGTTCGGTTATCCAGGATCATAAAGTTCTTAGAGGTAAACAAAAGGGAACAATCACTTGTGAATTGGTGTAAAGATAAAAGGTATGTGTTTAAGGTAGAAACGTGGTGAAGGTTGGATATAGTGAAAATACATGTGGGTGTTGTGACCTATCCTGAGCCAACATAAAAGATTGGTAAAGAGTGTCTTCCAGTAGTAGAATCTGAGTTGGAGCCAGAAAAAATGAGTAGGATTAGACAGACGTGATAGATCAGAAGTCACAGGAGTAGAGGCACTAGAGTCTAAGTTCCAATACCGTCTAGGATCATTAGCGTAGGCGGTGTACAAAGCTTGAGCATTCTGATCGTTTCTTCTTGAACGCATGTTTGTCTCTACCGTTCTTGGCTTTTGGACATCTTGGTTTGATATGGCCAATCTCGCCATATCCATAGCACTTCGGGGGACCGTCGTGCTTCTTCCCTATGTGTTCAAATTCTTTCCTTATGAATTTGTGGAATTTCTTGATAACAAGCCCAAACTCATTATCCTCGTCGCTTGATTCTCCTTCCACCGGTTCCTTGGTGGCTTTGAGCGCTATTCACTTTTTTATTTGTTCATCCAAAGCTCGGTTAAGTATGGTAGATTCGTAAGTTTTGATGTTACCTCTTAGCCCATCGATGGTGACATTTGAAACGTTGATTGACTCGTAAATGGCATTGGCCTTTGAGCGCCATTCGGGAGTCAAGCTTTGTAGGATCTTCCTCACTAGATCCATGTTGGAGTAGCTTTTCTTTAGCGCGTGAAGATCATTTATGATTTTAGAGAATCGATCAAACATGTCATCGATCTTCTCCCCTTCTTTCATTCTGAAGATCTCATATTCTTGGGTGAAAAAGTCGATCTTTGCCTCATGCACTTGATTCGTACCTTCGTAAGTCACCTCAAGCTTGTCCCACATCTCTTTGGCGATTGAGCATCAAGAGATCTTACGGTATTTGTCGGGGTTAATAGCACAATAAAGCATGTTTATGGCCTTTGCATAGTTTTCGACCTTCTTGATGTCTTCGACATCAAATTCGTCTTCGGTCTTTGGGACCATGGTTTCTCATACCTTTTTCATCGGTACCTCTTCACCATTCTATTCTCTCCCAATCATAACACCCATCTCTCCCTCTACCCTCTCTTGTGTTCGGCCAAACAGTAGCCAAGGAAGGAGGAGTTCTGGCAAGTAGTCAAGGAAGAGTGAAGGAAGGAAGGAGGTTTATGCGTGAAGCCGTTCGTCGTTGTTTGTTCATCCCGTTTCCTTCCGTCAATCCCTGTGTTTAAAGGTGAGTACGTTGCCCTCTAACTTTAGAATTCATAGTTCACTCATATTGTTATATTCATAGGATTACCCGGTTAAACCTACATGTGTCCGCATTATCATGGCCTTTCCGTTACTTGGAATTTTCGGTTACGAATTTGGTAATATAATCTCTTTGAAACCTCGTAAATTCATAGACTAGCTTACGTAAAAACATAAATTTTTATTTCAAAACTTCCAACGTATTGGTTACAATTAGACAGACAAAATGGGAACCCGCGTGCTTTGGTAATCGATTAACAGGACACGACAATTGATTATCTGACCACGCTGGACTTCTCGTTTAAGCAGCAGAATGTGACAATCGATTATCACATAAGTTAATCGATTATCAGACCCTGCTGGATTCTGAGTTAGAATTGGTTCCACTTGATAATCTATTTTCACAGGGAAATAATTGATTATCAGACCTCTTTGAACTTGGATTATAGAGCAGACCAACCTGACAATCGATTGTCTCAAAGTGAAAATTGACTATCAGGGGCTGTAGAACCTTGGGACAGGAACTGCCATGCCTGATAATTGATTATTATCAATGAATAATTGATTATCAGCACCCAGGGCCATCATGTTGAGAAACAAAGCATTTTCGGAAGAAAGCTAATATAGAATCAAACATATATGTATGCGTTGAACTTAACCTTCCTTCAAGCAAGTCACTCATATCATCATCCTAGACGCATGTCGTAGGAACATGGCATACCATTGCATACCGCGTCAAGAGGTTAGGCCTAGTGCGCCTCTTCCGCGGGCCCGTCCAGGAGCCTTTGGGATCCAACGGGTTTCATCAGGATGGCTTGTGTACGCACATGGTAACTTGGCATTCAGTAACCACCCACAGTTTCTAGTCTCTTCTAGGAGACTATGGTTTCCTCGGCTCATCACCGTGTGGGGATGATCACCAAAGAGAAGGGAGTCCCTGCGCAGTCTAATTCATGCATCATGAATCATTTGGCATTGTGTTATTTTTTATGCAACTCTTATTTATCAAAATTGTAAGTGGTATCTTGTACTTTAATACATGTACGAATATGTTTATATCAATGTGATATGTACTATGCATTCTATTGTTAGATTACCACTCACCTTATGCTGAGCGTATAGCGTTGTTATTACTATACGCAGGTAAGCGAGAAGATCATGGAGCCTAACCCATATGATTGGGAGATCGGAGCGGAGGATAGGCGACGACATGGACCCAATTTAATTCTTACTTTATATCATAAACTATTTTGGGCTTGAACCCACCGTTGTTGAATTATTTCAATTAAGACTTCACGTTTATTTTCTTCAATTGCTTCCGCAACGAACATCTCTTTAAAGGAAATTAATTTCCCATCGATTTTACCTATTTAATATATATCAAGGATTTCCGTTTTACAAAATTAATGCAAGGATTTTTTCTGTATATGGCTCTAAAAACCGTCTACGTAACCTCTCCGGCTCGTTGGGCCGCGACAAACTAGGGTTCACGGGACGGAGGGTGTAGTAATGAAAGAATGAAGTGTATAAGGCTCCTTATATTGATAAACATACATGGATGCCTTGGATTATTTCACACCCACCCCACCAAGCTAGGAGCCAATTGTGATGAGAGGTGTGGTGGTTGTATGTAGTGGGGGTTGGGAAACAAATTAGTGTGGGATGGGGATGATGGGAAGAGAATTTTGAATATTTTAGTGGGGAAGTCATGGGATTATATGGGGGAATGGACGTGGGACTTGGGATAAAATCTGTGTTCCGGAAGATATTGTTTATCTATTTGAATTTCAGGTTGTTTTTCAAACGAAGTCCGGCGGTGAAACCTATTGCGTATTTGAACTTTGAAAAATAAATAGAATCCAACGATATATTAGAACTTTTTTTCCTAATATTTTAATTTTTCAGGCCACTAGGGCCTACACGGTCAAAATTGGCTGTTTACATAGTTAATTCGTCTATACTGGTTTTCGTGGTGTTACAGTATCATTATGTATTAATCCATTTTTTATTATAATATTTTATTAATTCAAACCATTTTCATTGGTGTTTAATTCAATGACCATTAATAATATATAATTTTTTTGTTTTTAAATTGACATACAATCTATATTCTAGCAGTTTAAAACATATTTTGTCACTATTAGAAAACTAAAATAACTAACATTGTAATTGTAGAATCTAAAAATTTTTGAATATATGCAAACCCGTGCGAAGCACGTGGTTAATACTAGTTATTTGTATATATCTGTACACCTGGGTTCTCATGACATTGATCTCAATGTCATGGATAACCCAAGGTTCTTACGATGCTCCGTTAGAGAAATTGATGGTTCCTACCCCATAACCCCTCGGTAAACCCTCAACCTTGGTCCGGCCCGAACATACCCCCGCACTCCCGTCAATTGCATGCCCAAAGATTTAGTTGACTTTAGAGCTAATTTTGACCTAAAAGTCAACTAAATCTTGTGGCATGGAATTGATGGGGGTGCAAGGGTATGTTCAGGGCAGACTGGGGCTGGGGGTTTACCAGGAGAGTAAGGAGGATAAAAACCATCAATTTTTCGAACGGAGCATCATAGATACCCTAATCAGGGCCGATGTACTAGGATGACATGAGGTGTCATGTCACCCGAACCGTCGCATATCTGTAATGTAAGTGATGTAACACACTTAGGCTGCGTTCCGTTTCCCTGATCTGATTTTTTAAAGTTCTGGTATGATCTGATCAAATTTGATTAGATCTGATCTGATCTCATCTAATTTGATTAGATTTGATCTAGTTTGACCTAATCTGGTCTGATCTGATTGGATCTCATCCAATATAAATTTGATTAAAATTAAAATTTTTATTGTAATAGTTATAAGGAAAAATTACCTAAATTAATCCCAACTTTACCCGGTCTTTAAAAAATAATCCCACCTTTCACTGTGATGCATAATAATCCCAACTTTATTGAAATTTGCCAGTTTTGGGTCGGCGTTAAGTTTCTAACGGAGGGTTAACGGAAATGCCCATTTTAGGCAACAAAATGAAAGTTGGTATTATTTTTGATGAATTTTTGTTTTTTAATTTTTTTTGAAATTTTTATTTAAATTTTTTGAATTACTTTCAACCTCCATTTCTTTTTCTTTTTTTTTAAAGATTATTCTTACCTTAGAAAAATAGATATAAAAATAATGAAAATGAGAAAAATAACTAAAACTATACAAAATTAATCAAATAAATAATGTAATCAATATAAATTAAACAGAAACTGGTAAGAAATAAAATAAATATATGCGGAGTGATGGGTTTTAACATTTTACATGCTATACGGAGTCTTAATGTACTACTTATTTTTTAAAAGAACAAGCCGTTCGGTAAAGTTGGAATTATTGTAGATAATTTTTTCTAAAAAATAAGAAATGATATGTTAATACTTTGTATAATGCGTAAAATATTAAAACCCACCCATATATTTTTATTTTACTTTTACCAATTTTAAGTTAGTTTCCATTGATTACCTTATTTATTTTATTATTTTTGTATCATTTTAGTTACATTTCTCATTTTTTTCATTTTTATATCTATTATTTTTATTTTTTAAACTAAGTTTAATCTTTAAAAAAGGAAAAAGAAATGATAATGGAGGTAGAAAGTAGTTTAAAAAATTTAAATGAAAAATTTAAAAAAATAAAAAAAATCAAAGTTCATAAAAAATAATCCCAACTTTCATTTTGTTGCCTAAAACAGATATTTCCGTTAACCCTCCGTTAGAAACTTAACGGTGACCCAAAACTGGGAAATTTAAGTAAAGTTGGGATTATTATGCATCACATTGAAAGGTGAGATTATTTTTGAAAGACCGGGTAAAGTTGAGATTATTTTAGGTAATCTTTCCTAGTTATAATTATAATAAAAATATAAATAATAATAGTAATAATAATAATAATAATAATAATACTAATAGTAATAATAATAGTAGTAATAATAATAGTAATAATAATAATAACTATAATAATATTATTAGTAATAGTAATAATAATAATAATAAAAAGAGTAATAATAGACATATTGATAATAAAAGCAATAGTAATAATAGTATAAATGATAATAATAATAATAATATTAACAGTAATAATAGTAGTAATAATAAAAATAAATATAATAATACTACTAATAATAATTGTAATAACAATAATAATAGAAATAATAATAGTAATAGTAATAATAATGTTAGTAACAATGATAATAATAATAGCAAGCCTAACTACAATAGTAATAATAATAGTAATAATTAAAATAACAATAGAAAATAATAATTATAGTCATAATAATTATAGTAATAGTTATTGTAATAGTAATTGTAAAAGTAATAATAATAATAATAATAATAGTAATTATTGTAATAATAATAATAGTAGTAATAATAATAGTAATAATAAATATAATAATAACAATAATAGTAGTAATAATAATAGTAATAATAGTAATAATAATAATAGTAACAATAATAATGTTATTAATATTAATAGTAATAATAATAGTAATAATAATTATAATCAAAATATTAATATTAATAGTAATAATAATACTAGTAATAGTGGTAATAATAATAGTAATAATAATAATAATAATAATAATAATATTATCTTTGTTTAGTTTGATCTGATCTGTTCTGATTAGATTTGATTTATTTTGATTGAATCTGATCTAGTCTAATCTGATCTTATTTAAATAAGAATAAGTAATAAGCAGAAAAATAAAAACTAGAACTGAACTCTACCTTATTATCCAAGCCTTTGCTTGAATTTAACACTGTGTTTGTTTGGAGGTAGGGAGAGGTAGAGGGAGGTAAAATTAATATTCTACTCCCTCCGTTTTCAAAAACTCTTTCTCTTTCATTTTTTTTACTTCCAACAAAACACTTCCACTTTCTTTTAAAAAACCATTTTTACCCTTACTTTTTCATACCCTACCTATCACATCATATTTTTTCTCTAATACTCAATCCATCATATCTTACTTTTACCCATCACATCAAGGGCAAAATTGGAAGTCAACTACAATTTAACATTTCCTTATTTTTACACAAAGTCAAAATAGGAACACTTTTAAAAAACGGAGGGAGTACCTTGTTTGGTAACCAAAATTGAGATATGTCAACTGAGGTAGGGAGAGGTAGAAGGAGGTAGGATTACCTCTTAACAGTGCAATTTATATGACCGCCGAATCTGCGAATTATTACGATCTGCTCTGCTCCTCAATTCTGATCGCTGCATAGTTAATTTTTTTGTTTCAATTTCAATCGCCATCTGCTCCTCAATTCCTATTGCCGCTGCCCTTTTTTCCTCACTTTTTTCATTCTACTCTACCGCCTTTACGTACTTCAATCTTCAATTTTGGACTTTTTACAATTTTCAATTTCTAGTTTTTAATTTGCTCTTTGTACTACAGTTTTCACTTTTTTTTAAGTTTCCAGCTTTCTTTCACTTTTTTTTCAGTTTTTGATTTTTTTGTTTACCTTTTTCAGTTTTCGTTTCTCATCTGTTTTTTCTGTTTTCTTTGTGGTTTTTAGTAATTTAATAATTTTATTTTCACAAGTATATATTAATAATTTTATTCTTTTCTTACCTCACATTACCTAATAAGCATCCAAACACAATTTTTTAACTCATTATCTTACTTTACCTACCTTTAATTACCTACTTTCAATTACCTAGCATTACCTACCTAATAAAACTTTTACCTACCTCCAACCAAACATACCCTAACTTCTTCCAGCAAAGCCATCTTCCACCACTCAAAACACGCTTTCTTTTTCGCGCAGTTGCCATCTGACTACATCTGGAAATAAAGGTTTGATTTTGAGTTCAAAAGATCACTCGTAATTAACCATTGAAATCTGATGTCCGATTTCAGGGAGTCATGTATAGTCCTCCCGAATTTCGTTTCTTTTCTTCAAAAGGATTTGCCAAAGCTTCTGAAGTTATGAATTTTCCAAAACTTCTGAATTTGCTAAAGCTTTGAAAGAATTTTCTAACGTTTATGGAATTATGAAACTGCAAAAGTTCATGAATTTGTGAATTTGCTAAAGATTATGATATGATTTTAGGAATTTGCTAGAGCTTTGGAATAATATTTTCAAGATTCATACGTAATATTCTTTGTTTTATTTAAAAACTTCTGAGATTTCATTTTTTTCCTGAAAGTTCCTAAAAATAAATTAATTTTGGTCTTTCTGCATTTAGAATGCTTTTTCTTGTGTGGAAATCATACCTCTTGGTGATTGATGCTTTAGTTAATTTTTTTTAATGAATAAACCTAAAGCTGAACGAATCTACCTGTTTTATATTTTAGTGTAATTGTAATGACTAGCTGACCAATGTTATTAAAATAATCATCAAGGAAATTCGGTGGTGCGAAGTGCATGTTTCGTTGAAATTGTTACAGTCTCGTTTTGTCCTTAAGTACATTATTGGGTTCAAGGGAGGTGTTGGGACCGCGCGTGCCCACACCTGTCCGCTCTAGGCCAAGCCTTCACGGATTTGTTTTTGGGTACTTCCAAAAAGGTCTCATACTAATGGAGTTGAGTGAACCTATATATGTTGGTTCATTTACTCCTAAACTTCCGGTGTGGGACTTGGAGGATTCCCAACAAACCTCCCCTCAACCAAGGACCACAAAACTTCAATATTCCTTCCAGCAGTAATCCATTTTTATCTGCCAACTTCTTGCACTGCCGCTACCAGTCTGCGGGACATGTCGCCCGACCTCCAGCCGTGAAGACTTTCGACGCAAGGCTCGAACCGCAGATATTCCCTTTGTTGGGCTACACCATTTGATCTGCCAAATCATCTTGTATCGCTGTGGCTATAACTTCACGGGACACGCCGCCCAACCTTCTCTCGTCGGGAAGACTTTCGACACAAGGCACCACCTGCGGATCCCCTTTCTTGGGACTGCGCCTTTCAGAGGATCCAAGTAGTGATTCCAAATTTCTAACACTACCAAGTATCAATATCTCACAGGATTAATATGTAAAACCAAACCAAAGCCGATTTTTAGAGTTCAGTTATGATCAAAACAAGATTCGAATCCGAAACCCACCACTAATTGCAAGGGTTGATTAGATCAAAGTTTGAAGCCCCAAATCCAAGGTCTGCTAGAAAATCTGCTGGTTGATTTCCTGTTCTACAAATGTGGTAAAATGAAATCAACACCTTCATTTTTAATCTTCTCAACTTTAGTGATAGGATGACTCCTTTCCCAAGGCCTACCCATGCTGACATTTGAACACGATTGTCATGTTTGATAAAGTCTATTTCAACACAGATTTGAATACATTTACTTGACACAACTTTAAACCTTCTAGAAACATGCAATGCATTCACTTTTGTCATCTTTATAAGTCATCCAGCTAACCCGTCCTCTTTAAAAGTAATATCAGAATTTTATTTAATCCAAAATGGCTGTGTACTGCATTGGGTTGTGGTAGCTCTGCCAGTCCCCTGCTTGGTACATGCTTAGGTTAAAAAAAGAGCATCCTTTCAAAACCTAGATATATGCCAAAAATCAGTTTACTTCCATCAATTGCCACATCTTTGTCCTTTATATAACCTCTAGCATTCCAAATTTTACGAATTAATGAGCATCGGAATGGCCGCTCTAAGCCAACTGGGGCCTTGGCCTTTTATATTTCAGTGCAGAAATCATGTTTTGAATGGACAACTTAACCTTTTTAACCCATAAAAATATTACCACTTCTCATTAGCCCTGTTGTAGTGCAAGAACATAAATGGGATGTTATGATTCATTGTGTGAGATGTATATGGAAAGGGTACAGTAGAGAAACTGTCAAAGAAGAGATGGAGACCACCAGAGAAGATTAAAAGGAAATGTCAAAGCTGGCCTCTGATACCATGGGAGAAACTATAATGTTATTTTGTTCTGATCCATAATTGCAAAAGTGAGCTATATTTATAGCCATCTACACTCATAAGAGAAGATGACATAGCCATTATGGGGATGTCATTACGATGATGTCATCATGATAATGTCAAAGGTTAGGAAAGCCCTTGTAAGACACATCCTTATGATCTACATAATTATACAACCTGTGTGTGTTGTGTGTCTATGAAGGAGCTGGACTTTTTAGCAGACCAGGTTCTAGGAAATGCTTGGATGGCAAATTGCTCATGGGTTTCTAACTTAGGATATTTTACATGTTTTGAACCATATTGAATCAGGTGCTCCACACTTCCAAGTCATTTCAAAGCTTAAGAGATTTGGAAGGATACTCATTTATGATTGTACATTTGGTCCCATCACATGAAATTTTCAATTGTAATTCGTTGAGATTTGATTTAATAATCAAAGAAACAGAAAAAAATGAAAGCAAAGAATTAAGAAGAAGAAAGCAACGAAATAGAACAACTTGCTTTCGGTGGAGGTGGGTCCAGGATCTTGTCACCAATATTTGTTGGTTTTGTTTTGGACTTTTGGTTACTCCGTATATGGCTATTCCATTTGGCTATATAACAAGGGCTTTACCAAAGTGTTGTGTGTGTGGGTTTTCAACACGTAGAGAGAGAAACATGGGGGAGGTTCTACACAAGAATACCACCGGGAAAATCCAAGTGGTTTTGGTTAGTTTGGGTGAGTGTAGGGAACAACTGGTATCTAGTTATTTGGACAAATACATTTGGGTATATGATGTGGAAAGGTCTCTTTATTAGTGTCTGGAATTTAGCCTTGCAAACAAGGAAGTGTTTTTTTGTATATTACCCTGAAATAGTGGAAATATAATTTTTCTCTCATAAATTCTTCTTGTGTTTGTTCTCTCATTTTTTTGGCATTCTCAATATTTTCCGTGTCTTACTCACTTAAAATCCCAACATTTGGTATCGGAGCTTGGTTGTGCAGGAGGGCTTTGTAAGCGGTAAAAGGAGAAATTTTGAGAGCCTAGGGACAAACTAGTTTTGGCTAGAATGCAACCATGGGACTTCAGGAACAAAGTGGAGGGGACTAGGTATGAAGCCAATGACATGCTGGCTTTGTGAAGTATGGTGCACGATCAGGACCTGAGGAGACTTGTGGTTTAGCAGAGTGAAGATCTATGGTTTATGTATGACAAAAAAGTTGGTCGGGCAGCGTGTCCTGTAGGTCTTGTTGCGGCGGTGCAAAGTGGGCTGATCGAAACAAGCTAATTGCTAGAGGGGTGGTCTCAGAGTCGTTGGTTTTGGTGTGTGAAAAAGGTGAGTTGTCATTTTTTTTAGCTCGAGGTGGATGATTAAAACTTTGTGGATCTAAGGTATTGGCAGGGATCTTGACGGGGTTGGTTGAGAATTGAGATAGAGTCACGGGTACAATGGTAGTTGGAAGCGGCAAGGACCTTGTGGTATTGAGCAAAGTGGAGCCACAGAGGCAACACATGGTGGCGGATACATGCGGAATTCGCGTAAGATCGAGTCACGAGATAATTTTCAATGTGGCGGTGATTTCAATGAATTGATTGAGGTGGAGCCACGGGGATTTTTTTCCTTGAGGTTGGCGGTGATATCTGGGAACAAATCGAGATGGAGCCAATGAGTTTGTTTTCTCTTTCGAGATAGCGGTGATCTCACAGGGAAAGTAAGGGGGAGCTATTAAGTTTTTGATTATTTAATCAAGGTGGAGTTTGTTGAGATTTGATTTAATAATCAAAGAAAAAAAAGGAAAACAAAGAAATAAGAAGAAGAAAGCAACGAAATAGCACAACAGCTTGCTATCGGTGGAGGTGGGTCCAGGAGCTTGTCACCAATCTTTGTTGGTTTTGTTTTGGACTTTTGGTTACTCTGTATATGGCTATTCCATTTGGCGATATAACAAGGGCTTTACCAAAGTGTTGTGTGTGTGGGTTTTCAACACGTAGAGAGAGAAACACGGGGGAGGTTCTACACAAGAATACTACCGGGAAAATCCAATGGGTCTTGATGAGTGTGGTTGAGTGTAGGAAATAACTGGTATTTATTTATTCAGACAAATACATCTGGGTATAAAATGTGGAAAAGTCTTTTTATGAGTGTTTGGAATTTAGCCTTATTAACAAGGGAGAGTTTTTTTTGTATATTGTACTGAAAAAGTGGAAATATAACTAATCTCTCATATATTCTTCTTGTGTTTGTTCCCTCATTTTTCTGACATTCTCAATATTTTCAGTGTCTTACGCTATTAAAATTCCAACATAATTAAGCATCTATCACAATGTTCATCTTATTGGAGGCCATCAATCTCTTAGCCCCCGTTGGCATTAGCTTTAGCGTTTAGCCTTATAGTTTTGAAAATGCAATCCAAATGTAGCTTTTAGCTTAAGCATTTTCAAAATTAGTTTACATCATTAAAAAAATTATTAAAAAATAATCCAAAAAGCTAATGCTAATCACAAATGTTGTTCCGAAGCGAAGCTTTAGTTAACCCTTGCTTTTATATAATATGGGTTCCCGATAATTTCTTGTGAAATCATGACTTTAGGGATTGGATAACTTAATTTTATGCAATATGCCTTCATTTCAGGAAGACATGCTTGCTATTTGTTCTTCTCCATTTAATTCATCTGTTTTTTTTCTTCTTGCTCAGAGATTTTTCTGATACACTCTCAAGCAAGCCTGCTTTATGAGCTGAGCTGGTTCATCATGTCAGACTTGCCAGGGTATTTGAGAGCCTGCTTACAAACTGGGAAGCTAGCTTCCTTGGCAGTTTTAGTCTCGGGGGGGATTGTGTTGCAAATACTGGTAAGTCCTTTTCACAGATACTCCTGTGTTTTTGGTTTAAAAGAAATGAAAATGTTTTAGAGATGGAGTTTATGCACAACAGTTTTCTTTAGTCATTTCTATAAGCTGTCTTATACTCCATATTATTTGCCAGGCATGTGCTCTGTATAATAACTGGTGGCCAATGCTAACAGGTAAGTCGAGTCACGTTCTACGTGGATACCGTTTATGTACTAGAAGTAATGGATTATATATTGGTGTTACTTCACTATTTTCTGCTCTCCAAGTATATAGATGAATGACACTCCCTCCATTCTGCTATTTTAGTGAAATTTTGTGGTTGATGTTAATGTTGAAAAGTAAGAATCAATTTGAGCCACAAATGTTACCAAATATGGTGTAAGACAAAAATAGTATAATAGGACAAGATAGTGATACAAAGTACATCGGAAGTAATATCAATTACTCCCTCTATCCCCAAATACACTTTTTGGTTTGGTTCATGGTGTTTAAATGAAGTTATTTTCAATTCAATTTATTTAAATGTTGATGTAGAATTAGAAAATAAAATTGATTTGTTTTAAAACTACATAAAAAACTATACTCCTTCCGTCCCTGCAAAAGTGTCAAACCTTGAAACAATACAAAAATTAGGAGGTACCATCTTTATTATTATTTCTCTCCCATTAATATTCACATTGAAACTTGCGCATTTACTCTTGAAAATCATCATCTAACTTTTTTATTCAATTCATTGGCTATTAATTAATGATAATTGTTGGAGATGACAAACACAATATCTAGTTTGCAATACATAGGGATATTGAATAACTCCAACGTGGATTTGAAAAATATTAGAGCACATAAAAATATATAAAATTGACCCCTTTCTTTAGGGATAAAGGGCGTATAAAACAAGAGGCTACATGATTATCTTCTTGTATCAAATGATTAAAGTAAATAAGTAAAGAACAAAGATATAGTTTGACTTGTGACTAGTAAACAAAAAGTTTATTTAAGAACAGAGTAATTGCCAATATGTATATTACTCCGTAGTTCTTTTAGAAATTTTACTTAATTGGAAATACTGACAGTGAATAAGTTGCATGCATCTGATGTGTGTTCCCTTTATACCCCTAGACCTTAATGGAAGATACCAATTTATACCAAGAGGTATCATGATTTTACGTTAGTAATTTGGCAATGGATGTTACTATCTCTGTATCTCAACTCATCATCATCCCATTATTTTTTTTTGTGACTGTAAAAACTGATGATGAGGCTGATTTCGAATTTTTTGATCATTTTTTCCTTCTCAAGAAAGGAGCAACAAGAAGGCCCTTTGATGTAAAAAATTCCCACTAGATTGTCTGAAACTCTGAGTTTATAGTCTAAATTTTAGACATCTAATTATAATACACCGTAAATTTATGTCACCAACCCAACCCTATTTGGAGCTCGGACTAACATGGTGGTGGTTCTGATGATGACTATAATACCACATGCTGCACAGCTATTCAATTCTTAGTGCGTGTCTTTCATTTCTCCTTTGTTTTAGTAGATTTTATTAAATGGTTTTGAAATTTGATTGTAGAGGTAGTATTTTCCCACTATGTGAAAAAACATTGATATAGGCTTCTAGTTTTTGTTAGTGAGATTTTAAGATCTATAAACATTGATGATCATGTGTTTTTAATGAACACATGAAATTACCCTTGGTTCATGTATTTCACACTATTGAAATGAGTGTATGGTTCTGCGTTTTTCTTTGTTGTAACCATGATGATCAGGGAAAGAAAAAGCAATAATAGCTTGTTCACTTTAACTCAGTGTTGAAATATGACACCGAGCCACTTGAGGGTAATATGGTGCTCTGTTCGGACCGGGATAAGGTGCTACCCCCCAGCCCACCCCACAAACCCATACTATTTCGCCGAAATGTTTTGGGGGGGGGGATATGGGATGTAGGGGGTGGGTTAAGGGTGTAGGACCTGGTCTTAGGCCCATTGGAGTACTGTAGGACCCCCACATCATATCATGACACCCAAAATGGCTATCAAAAGATTTGTGGGCTTATCATCATCATCATCGTCGTCATCATCATCATCAAACCTAGAAAGCCAACCACCGTCGCAGTGGGGTAAGAGCCAGGCAGCAGCTTACCACAATGACAAGTGCAATCCCATATGTTAGCCAAGAGCAGAACCTTATTGATATTTTGCCTTTCAGCGCTGCTTTAGTAAAATACGGAGTGCTTGGTTGAATGATCAAAGGTTTATTGTTCGTATAATACCTGAATTTTACCTTAAATATTTCCAGTGATAATGTATGTCTTACTGCCAATGCCACTGGTTTTCTTTGCTGGGTCAGATGCTTCATCTCTCTATTCGGAGTCTTCAAACGGGTAAGACTCTTTCTTTATATAGTGCAGTTTCTACGACAGAGCAATCATACACAGCTGATTAACAGCATATTTTCTGTCTTGCTGCTTCACCATTGCAGTTGGATCGATGCAGCTAAATTCTTAACTGGGGTTTCAACAGTGGGAAGCATAGCAATACCGGTTATCTTAAAGCATTCTGGTGTAATTGGTTGGGGAGCCATGGCAATGGAACTCTCGTCGTTCTTCGTTTTCGTGCTAGCAATTATTTGTTTTATTGGAACAAGTGAAGATGACGATGGATATCAGATGTTCTGACTGTAACATTGATTGTAGAAAATAATAAGAGAAAATATTTTGTATATTGAATTGGCTTGTTCAATACAAAGGATTGATCCCCTTTTTATCAGAGGGGAAAACAAATCAAATAAGTAAACTACTATAATTCTATTCCTACCATAATTCTATTCCTACTACAATAGAAATTATAATCAATAAGGAAACAAAACAATCCTTTCCTTTTTGTGTCAGGACTCACACGTCCCAACACCCCCTCAAGTTGGAGCATGCGGATTTTGTTTGCCCAGCTTGGATAGCAAATGTGAAAATGGAGCGTGAAAATGGAGTGGAAGTCAAAGCCTTTGTAAAAAGATTTGTCGGTTGATATGCGGTGGATATATGCTTGGCACACAAAGCACCTTTCTGAATTTGATCATGCACAAAGTGATAGTCAATCTCAATATGTTTTGTGCGTTCATGAAAAATATGGCCAGCTGCGAATCCTGCGATGTGGAGAGCAGCCGAATTATCACAAAACAACCGCATGAACTATTTGTGACGCACTCCAAGAGACAGAAGAAGAGATTTCAACCATTTTTAATTCACAAATTGTGGTTGCCATGGCCCGGTACTCGGCTTCTGCAGAAAACCAAGAAACTACGTTTTGCTTCTTTGTTCGCCAAGACACCGGGGAATTGCCAAGACCGATAAAATAACTTATAACAGAACGCTATGTCAAAGGACAACCAGCCCAATCAGAGTCACAATAGGCTTGAAGTGTAAGATCATTCTGTACGGGGAGAAACAACCCCTGTCTGGGCCGGGCCTTGATATAGCGTAGAACCTGGGTTGCACCATCCCAATGTTCCTGACCTGGTTCCCCCATAAACTGTGATAGCACGTGGACAACATAGGCCAGATCAGGACGACTAATAGTAAGGAAGATTAAGCAGCCAACTAGCTGGCGATAACGCGCCGGATCTTGTAGGAGCGGACCACTTGCTCGAGCTAGACGATGATTCTGAGGAGGATGAGTGGAAGTAGACCCGTGCAAATAAGGATCCGGGCCGGGCTTGATACAAATTATTAGCTCATTTACATGGGCGGGCTTGGCCCGACCCGGATTTGATGGGCTAAACTCTTTTACCCATTCCCGCCCACCTTAGCGGGTCGAACTGCCCACCGGGCCGCCTGGCCAGGATAAAACATCAAGAAAATCTTTTTTATACAAAAATATCAAAAAGAAAATATTGAACTCGTTTTCAAATGTTTAAAATAAAATTACCACTCGCCACATTTACATAGAAAATATGATAGAAATCTTGTTACATAATTAATAAACCCATCATACAGATTCATTAAAAGACTATTGATTTTTGTTTAAGAGAATGAGTGATATGAACTATTATACATGAATTAAAGAAAATTTTAAAATTTATATTGTCTAGATAATTAATAATAAAGTAAATATATTTAATGAATATGGGCGGGCCTGTTGGCCCGGATGGGCTAAAAGTAACTTCCAGATCCGCCCAAATACACTTCGGGCTTGGGCCGGCCCGCCCATGTGGGTATTAAAGATTGTCCATATCCGTCCATTTTAAAGGGCGGGCTGGGCGGGCCGGACGGGCCGACCCTTGTTTGCACACGTCTAAGTGGAAGTCGGTCATGCACCTAGAAAACCAGTCTCACAAAAATATCAAGAGCATATTTGCGTTGGCATAAAATATCCCTTTGGAATTTCGGGCAACCTCAATACCCAGAAAGTATTTTAAGAGGCCAAGATCTTTCATATGGAAGCAATCGGAGAGATATTTTTTAAACTGATCAATAAAAGCTTCATCATTCCCTGCAATAACAAGGTCATCCACATACACCAGCACACGAAGCTCAATGGAACCACGCGTATATACAGTGAATAATCAGCTTTGGATTGCTGAAACCCAAAGTGTTTCAAAGAAGAGATGAGTTTAGCAAACCAACAACGTGGAGCTTGACGAAGGCCGGAGAAAGATTTATGAAAACGGAAAACATGCCCTTTTCCCCGAGAAGCAAAACCGGGAGGAAGAGTCCTGCATTATGAAGATCCATTTTGTGTAGATACCAGTTGCGGGCAGTAGCAACTGCTCCGATACCATGTAGAAAATACACTACAAGAATTTTTCTGGTCTGCAACGGAAATCTGCTACGAACATGTTTCCGTAGCAGATCTGCAATGAATCTGCGACGGACGAATTATTCATGAAAAATGAAAATTATCTGCGACGGAATTACATATTCCGTCGCCGATCTGCAACGGAAATTTTGGTTCTGTCACAATTTTGAAAACGTCCAAGATGGTCAATTTTTGCACAGAAAATCTGCAACGGTTTTATTATTCCGTCGCAAAACTACAACAGAATCTGCTACGGAATCCATTCCGTCGCAGGGGTTTAATTAAAATCGAATCTCAGTCTCACAACGCAAAATCAAAATCAGTTCAAGTCTATCCCTCAACCCCCGTCAGCCGTTCAGCCGCGCCTTCCCTCGTCGTCGTCCTCGCCGTGCTGCGCCAACGCTCGCCGCCCTCGCCGCCACCGATGTCAGTGTTAGCCCATGCCGCGCCAGATCCCTCGACCGTCAGCCGTCCAGCCGCGCCAGCCCTCTCCCTCGTCGCGCCGCGCCAGCCCTGGCGCCCTCGCCGCCGCCGCCCTCGACCGAGTTCCCTCACCACCACTCGCCACTGCCGCCACTCGACCGCCAGTCTTCCTTTCCGGTCCTCTTTGCCGTGAATTTCAAGGTAAGGTATTTTGTTTAATTTTATACAATTTATTATTATTGTAATTTTTGGTGAAATTGAATTTGTTTGTGTGAAATTGAGTGCATTTTTGGTGAAATTTAGTTTAAATTGTGTGAATATGAGTTGAAATTGACATGAAATTGGGTAAAAATTGTATTAGTTTTTTGTGAAATTGATAGTATTTAAGGTGTAATTTTAGTTGAAATTGTGTTTGTTAATTGGACATTTATTGAGAATTGAGGTAAAATTTACTTCAATTTTGTGAAATTGAGTGCATTATAGGTTGATATCTGTATTTAAATGATTGTTGTTGATGGTTCCCCCCTCCCATTTGCCGATTGGCTACAGTAGTTTAGCTTCAAGATTCATATGTTGATTTTGTTCCCCGAGCCTGAATCAATATATCAACTCTGTCTCGTGATATATTTTGTGAAAATGACAAACTTCTGATGTTGTCACTATTTTTAATTTTATCTCCCCATGCATGCTACACGCAAAGGGAATCCAGTGTGAAGCTTGGATACAATAATGTTCTAAATGAATGGATAGTGTCAAATGGTTTTAATTGCCGCTATGAATTGTATGCTGCCCACCCCTTCACAGTTGGATTAAGGTGGCGATGATCATTATAATAAAAAGCACCAAAAGCACATACTATAATGGTCAATTGCTGTTGGAAACAATCTCTTTATTATAACTGGAAAATAACTCAAAACCAATTACAATAAACTCTCATATGTTTCTCATATGACTCTCATATCGAGGAAGAGACCAAGACTAGGATGATGATGACCAAGATGGAAGTCAATACCGAGATGGTCACGATCATGGGTCAAAACGAACAGGTGAAAGAAGAACCAATGATCGTCAGAAAGGAAGAAAGGATAGATCAAAGGTTCAGTGTTTTCGATGTGATAAATTCGGTCACTTTGCATCAGTGTGCCCGGAGCGTACGAAGAAACAAGAGGAAGCTAATTTAGCTGAAATTGATGTTCTGGATCCATCTTTGTTCATGATGAGATGTGATCAAGAGAATGTCTTTCTAAATGAAGAAGGGGTGATTCCAAAGCGTTTCGAGGTTGAACCAAAGGAGAAAGATATTTGGTATCTCGACAACGGAGCATCGAATCACATGACCGGTAATCAAGCTTACTTCTTTGAACTTAATGAACGTGTCACGGGAAAGGTGAAGTTTGGAGATGGATCTTGTATTGACATACGAGGAAAGGGATCTATATTACTTGAAGGGAAAACAGGGGAGCAGTGCCTGTTGACCGATGTGTACTACATACCCAGCCTACAAAGCAACATCATAAGCCTTGGTCAAACAACGGAAGGTGGATGCAACATTCACATGAAGTGCGACTTGCTAACCATTCATGATGACACGGGGAAGCTTATGATGAAGGTGACGAGGACCAAGAATCGTTTGTACAAGATCAATCTCAAGATAGCAAGTCCCAGTACACAAGTTAGCATGATTGGAATGAAGAGTTTTGTGGGTGGGGATCTACAAAGAGTTGATCAACTGAAAGAAGGTACGCGAAGTACGAGTCAGAATCTTCTTGGAGATCCATGTTTAATGGAGAAACCCAAAATTCAAAGTCCAAAGAAGAATGTTCAAGAGTTTAAAGGAGATGTCAAGAAAAGGATTCTAACCCAAGGAAGGACGTGTAATGATCGTAAGGAGCAAGTGTTTGTTCAAGCTAAGTGGAGCCCGAAGAACACTGCAAGGGATCATGAAGAGCCTCGGGAGAATCAAGATAAAGAAGACATGCTTGGAGTTGAAGATCACCCGCAATCCAACTCGAAAATTAGGGGGGTGATTGTTGACTAATTATCGAGTAGGATTAGGATTACCCGAGATATTCTAGTTCAAGTAGGAATAGAATTATGGATCCTAGATTACTTGTTGGCCAAGTTGGGTTAACACTATATATATCATAGCCAAGCCTTGGGTTTTGATATATATAGTGTTAACCCAACTTGGCCAACAAGTAATCTAGGATCCATAATTCTATTCCTACTTGAACTAGAATATCTCGGGTAATCCTAATCCTACTCGATAATTAGTCAACAATTGCAATGTTACAAGTGCAAATTTATGCATGAAGAACAGTGATGCATATAAGCCCGTGCCTAGTCTTCTAGTCTTACTAAAAGCTAATGGAAAAATCCATCCCAATTTCAGAGCTGAATTTTCCCGCCATATTTGTCAATTCAATTAGGGGTGGGCACGGATCGGGACGGTCCGAATTTTAGGTTGTTCCGGTCTTGTCCCGTTATATATAAATGGTCCGGAACGGTTCGGATTGCAATCTTATCTCGGTTTGTCCCATAAAATTCGGGACCGGAACAAACCGGGACAGATTCGGGTCGTCCTACTTTGTCCTAATCCCAAATATAAGAGGGGGGTACTCAATCCAAAAGTCACAAAATGTCATAGATAAAAGTCATTAACTTCCTAAGAAATCAAAAAACTAGTTGTGTTCATATACACCAAGCAATTAGCTACTGTCATTAAAAAAAACAAAAGCAGTAGGTAGTATTGAAGTTAACTTAATTAATTAAAGAATAAGTGTATAGAATTAGAATTATATATTAATAAAATAGATAAAACGGGACAAACGGGACGGATCGGTATAAATTTAAGTTGTCCCGCTCATGTCCCATTTGATAACGGGACAGAACGAGTTCGGGATAAAAAAGTTGTGTCCCAATTATTCGGTACATTTACAAAACGGATTCAGGATTTTTTGGAACGGTCCAACGGGAACGGATTTCGTGCCCACCCCTAAATCCAATGGCTGTAAATAATAGGTACACATGGCAGCAGCTCATTAAATCTCTGTGTATAAAATTATACAATCAATTATGGACAAAAGAAAACTATCCCCACAGCCAATAAGATTACTAATGTACAAACAAATAAGCTGCCAGTGCAATGAAAGTTGCAGATAATGTCCTGTTCCACAGAATGCCTCCTCCACAGAATCATCTTCCATGCCATTCCCACAAAATAGCCCAGGCTTAGGCAGTGTTCATGAAGCTCAGAGTTGGACACCAAAAAAACTACATTAGACTACAGTTTATACAACTCCATTAATTGTAAAATTTTATATTTCAAGGCTCAGAATATATTTCCCATTGCTACAGAGAAAACGATAAGATCGCCATGGCTGCAACCGCGGTGGCAAATTTACGGCTAGCCTCGCCAAGATACGAATCATTTGATGAAATATTTGTTATCAGAAAATCACATAAAAAAATCGCCACAGCCTCATTCAAATGTTGATTCAATGTCACCAGACCTTATAAATAAGTTTATATTATGTTTTCAAAAAGTAGAAATTTTCTTTAGGCTCGGAATTCTTTTCCATTGCTACACAAAAAGATACGATTGCCATGGCTGTAACCACGGCGTCAAATCTTTTGGATAAGCATTGGAAAATACATAACAATATCGTCACAGCCTCTTTAATCTCACGGAATCAGTTCATTAAAGCATGTGTAATTTCCAGCAAATTGCCCATCACTAGATGGGCTATAAAGAGTCTCAGACTTTAAAATATTTTTTTACTATCACAGCAAAGAGGATATTAAAATGCCATGGCTGCTTCTCGATGCCTACAAAGCCACGCCAAGATACGTCTTATCCCCTTTTTTTCAGTACACAAAATCACAAAACATATAAAAAAGATCATCATAGCCTCTTTAATCTCCGTAATCAGTTCATTAATGCAATGTGTAATTTCCAGTAATTTGCCCATAACTACATGGGGTATAAAGAGGCTCAGAATTTAAAATATTTGTTTACTATCACAACGAAAAGGATACTAAAACTCCAGGGCTGCTTCTCGATGCCTACGAAGCCACGCCAAGATACGTCTTATTCCCTTAAGTTCATTAAACACAATATCACAAAACATATAAAAAAGATCATCACAACCTCTTATTTATTAAAACCATTCCAGCCTCAGATATAGAAATATACCATTGCTGCAAAGAAGAAATGAAATCAATTAATCACATAACCTACAAGGAACATGGTCCCTCTAATACCTTACAAATATTCATGACAACTGGTAGATACCAAAACAGTCAGATCCCACCTGACCACCATGCATGTATTATAGCATTCAACTCATAGGACTTAAAAAACATCTCTTCTTTGAAATTGGGGACTTTCAATTGTAACCCAATATATTCCTATGGGTGTATAAATACCCTCCTCCTGTTACACACTACACACCTTTCCACTTTACTTATATAGTACTCCCTCCGTCCCATAAAGTGTTACCCATTTTGACTAAAGTTGAAATTTAGGGAGGGATAATTTTGTGTTGACTTTACAAAAATACCCTTGATGTGATGGGTAAAAGTAGGATGTGATCTGTAGATTATAAGAAAGAAGGTATGATGTGATATGTAGGGTTTGAAAAAGTAAGGGGTAAAAGTGGTTTTTTAATAGAAATGGGTAAGGGATTGTGGGACGCAATTTTTTTAAAACGTGTAAATCTTTTTGGGACGGAAAGAGTATATAGTATATAGTATATAGGATATAGTATATAATATATATATATATATATATATATATATATATATATATATATAGTATATTACCCTAAATTTCTTTTCTCCACTGTTTTCTAAGAATAAGCGTTATATTTTTCAAAAAATGCCTGCCCTTTGGACAAGGTTGATGGAACTAAAACCATCTTCATTTCGGGCCAATTCAAAACTAAGATTATTTCGTTCCTACGATCTCATGTCCTACAGGAATGATGGAGAAATTTATGCTCGGGAGTGTATTTTTCACGACAATGAGGTATTTTTCAATAGACTTTTGTTTATTATCCACTTTTCCCCAAAGATTTTAATTTTATGGAAAAAAAAATCAGGGGAACCACATCCTTGCAATCTATCAAAAGGAGGAAATACCAGTCTTTGGAGCAACTCTAAAAGAAGGGAAGTTATATCGAATAAGTAATCCTGCAGTTCTATCAAATAACAAACCTACCATTGTTTCAAACAAATTTAAGCTTTCACTTGGTAAAAGGACAACCATTACTGAGATTGTGGATGACCTATTCCCTAAGCATGTATTCAATTTCAAGCCATTTGGGGAGATAAATGCCCTGCAAAATTATGAAAAGGCTCCAATGTTTGGTAATTAGTTTACTGATTTTCTCATACCATTAACTTCTTTAAACTCATGAGTCCATTTTAATTTTAGTAATAATATAAGATATTTTTCCTTGAACAGATGTAATTGGGGCCCTGTTTCTTAGTGACCCAGCAATCACCAAACCAATAAATGGTAAAGAAACCCTCATCATGGATATTAGCTTGGAAGATTTGGAGTAAGTACTTTACCAAATTCATTATCCAACTTTGTTTTAATTTAAACATTTGACAAGTCTAATGTTTAAATAACATTACATATGTTTATAGGGGGGAAAGAGTTGCATGCACTTTGTGGGGAAAAATATGCATCAGATCTTATGAAATTTGTGGAAAAAGGGGCAGTGCAACCAGTCATAGTTATTATTCAGTTTTGCAAGGCAGGGAAATATAATGGTAAGCTTTCTTTGAAATAGAAATTAAAACACAACATTCCTGCCCTAAAAATTTACCCCAAATTAAAATACAGAACAATATTTCAATTAAATAGAAATATTAATCCTAAAAATTAAATAACTTACTTAAATTACTTCACATCATTTCCTTAAAATTTCTCCTGGAACAATTAAAAAATTAATCTCTAGGGTACATTACCTAACTTTGAAACGTTGATATAAAACTAAACATAATATAATGAAGTAATACCTAATTACTAAAAATATTTAATGAAATTATGAAACTGAAAATTTAAGTCCATTTAGCAAGGATGGGTGAGATGCTGTTAGGAATGATTTATTCAATCCTGAAATTTTTTTCTCAAATACGAAAGGAAGGGATAAATTCAAAGGAACAGTCTAAATAGAAATTATGTTGGGGAAATTAATGATAACTTGGATGAATCGAGAGTTGTGTAAACACTTTCAGATTGAATATTTTGGTTGTTCACTCCAAAATTCAATCGGATAAAACTCGAAAGTATCAAGAACGAAATATGAGGATTGCCATATAAATCCGAACTCAAATCCGACCAAGGCTTGCGGGAATTTATAAACTTGCGGCAGAAGGAGAAGACGCCTATCGCGTCTCTTTCCCAAGTTACGCAATCCTTCGCGCGGAAGTTCTCCAAAAAAACGGTGCTATCCAATCGGAGGTTTTCTTTTAAAGAAAATCCGAAAATTAAAATTCCAATTGGATTTTTTTAACATCTCGACCCCAGCCAGGGGCTCTGCCCCTTGGACCCCGCAGGGGCTGCCGCCCCTTGAACCCTGCTCGGGGGCACTGCCCCCGAACCCCCGCCAAGGGGGCGCTGCCCCCTTGGAACCCCCGATGTAACAGGATTTTTATCGTAACAAACTCAATGAAGCGTGCACTCCGCACCACCAAACTTCGTGTTGATGATTATTAGGATACCATTGGTCATAGTTTTTCCAATTACACTAAAATATATAACAAATTAAACATACAATCTGGTGGTATTGCAACAATTTCAAAGCTCAAGTTTGATTTCATTACTTTGGCGCGAGTTTTGAGTCCCAAAAAAGAATCTGTGTCAGAGTTTAATTCCCAGAAATACATAGAATGTTTTGTAAAACGAATCATGAAACTAATATGAAATATAAGGAAGCCAAAGTATATTTGAAGCTAATATGAAATTATAGTGTCAAGATCTATATACATTTTCAACAAAAAAAATTCAGTGAGATCTATGAAGATATGTTCTAGAAATAAAAATCATGCATGTTAATTGAATCAATATTATAACTTTTTCGAGGCAAAACAAATGGCCATAGATCGGAGACCCCCTTAAAGGTCAAAATTTTGATCAAAATTGAAACTTTTCGGATCTAGATGCAGAGGTGTAGAAGAAGAGATAGAAGAGATACCAAAAGGGAATTACCATCGGAAATGAGGAGCGAAGAAGAGATAGAAGCATATTGGACCAAGCTACACTTATACCAAAAAATATACCCCATTTATACACCACAGGCTTGCACAAACATTTCGATGGTTTACACCGACACAAGTGTTGGTGCGTTAATAAATATTCACACAGACACAAAGGTTGGTGCGTTTAACAAAAATTAGTTTTACACCAATACAAAGTATTGGTGCAAAACTGCGGGGTACAAATTGGGGTACAAACCTTGGGGTACACATAGCATAATCCAAGCATATTCATGTAGGAGCGAAGAAGAGATCAAATAGATGGATCATTTTAAGTCTAAGTTAGATTTTAATATATTTTATCAGCAGGATTTTATTGGATTCTGTCTGATTGTTTATAATCCATATATTATTTATACATAAATAAGAATTACTTTATAAAATTATACATTATTGTAACATCAACTATTGTAATTAGCTATTAAAAATTTTGAGAAGATTATAATAAAATAAAAATAAATTATTTTTTAAAAACTTTTTCATCATCATAATATGTTTGTCAGAATAAAATAATACTACGTGTAGTGCTCAATGCCATAAGCAATAAATTTGTTTTTACAACTAAAACGGTTATTGTCTCTCAACTATTCTTCTTGTATGTCTAGTTCATCAATGAAAATAAAAAAAATACAAAAGAAGAGATTATCTAAAATTTAAAGATAATTGAAAAATAATATTTTTAAACAACAGAGTCTTCCATTTCAACTTCATTATCATTAAAACCTTCCTCATTCTCCTCATTAGCATCATTTTGTGGTCGATCGCCCCACATAGCTTCAGCAATGCCATGTCTCCAAGCGTTAGCTTCTGTTCTTTGTTGTTGTTGAGTTTGAGAAAGTATATCAAAATTTTCTTCTTCCATGTTCAGATATGATGAAGAAGACGACTTTAGTTCTGGTTCTGGAGGAAATTCATCAGAACGATACTCTTTACGAAGAAAGTTGTGTAGTCCTGAAATGGTGCTGATGAAGATTGAACAACTCATTTGCATTTCGGGGGTGACGACCTTGACCTCCAAAATCTTTGAGATGATATCGGACACCTCGAAATGATGCTAAAAATTGTCGTGGATTAGCAAATCCACAGTCAACCAAAAAATATTTTCCTGAAATAAAAGTAGGATGACATATACCCATAACAAACATTTTAATGTAAGTACACTTAAAGAAACACAAGGTATATTTGTTCTTTGATCGTTTTGGATTTAACAAGAATAAGTAGACACACAAGATAAGTGGATAATAAGTAAAAGAAAACTCAACCACAGATATATTTGTTCTTTGATCGTTTTGGTTTTAAAGAAAACTCTTTCTGCAGTTTATTGTTATTATCCAAACAAGATAAGTACACACACACATTGATAAGTGAACTCAACCAGGCATAATGAATTTTTATCAGGAAAAAAGTATTACGGAGTACATACGCCAATGTAAAAAACAGAACAACCAAGCACAACACAGAGCACTTATAATGGCCATAAATATCATTTCCCAACTGGAATAATGCATATAAAATTGAATCCCAAAACAAACAAGACTATCCCACAAATAATCTTTGAAATAGATTCTAACAATTCTTTAACATATTAAGAACAACTCTTCTTGACATTTCTTCAAACACATAGAGGGTATAACCATATTAACCTAGAAATCTATAATTGAACACACTAAAAGAGAATAAAAAAGTCAACATTCTCAAAAAAAACACACAAACACAAGTAGAAGAAGAAGGCAAAGGGGACAGAGATGAAGAAGGATAGTATTAAGAGGACATACCAGGAGAGATGGAGAAAAGAGGAAGAAAGGGAAGGAGATGAGGAGTAAGAGGCGGAAGCTCTACCGGAAAAGCAGGAGATCGAGAAGATGAAGATCTGCCGGCGGAAAAGATGGAGAAGATGAACCGAGAAAGAAACCGGCTCTGGAGTGTCACAAAATCCCTGGCCTTTTGAATGGATTTGGAAGCAATTTTTTTTATTTATACTTCAACCTCACAATCCATCAAAATCCATTGTTTATAACAATCCTTTAAAATCTGTCAATTTTTCAATATCATTAGATTTAGAAAGATTTTTTAAAATCTCAATTGAATATCTCAAAATTTTAAATGACTTTTCAAAATCTTGATTGAATACTCATTGACTTTTAAAATCCAAAAAAATCCTGCAGAGTTGGAATTGAATACACCCCTCTTAGGGTAAGGAGGAGAGTATGTTAAGAGGCCAAATATATGGGCTTAGGCCTGAGCCTATTTGAAAATTGGAATTGGGCTTGATCCTGATTTTCTTTTAAATAATCTATTGTGTGAGGTTTAGGTTCAATGGCCTAATGTTTATTAATACACATTTCTAATGTTTCAATATTTCTATTTATAATTTTTAAAATATTTATAAAGTTATGTACTAGTAATATTTAGTATTTCTTCTTTCTATACAAAAATTAAGGTTTTTTTAATAATAATATTTAGCGGTGAGCAAATTAACCAGATCGATCGCAAAAACAAAAACCGAAAACCAAAATAACTGAAAATTCGGTTTTGATTTCAGATTTCATGAAAAAAGTATTTTTGGTTTTTCAGTCGGTTTTCGGTTTTTTGTTACAAAAAAACGAACCGACCGCACCGATGATTTTATTTTAATTTTTTTAATTATTTTTTAGAATAAGAAAATATTTGATTAACGTTTGACTTTTAAAAAAAAATATTTGTTAATGTTTTGAACATATTAATAAGAAAAGTACAACTTTTATATGTTATGGATAGTGTATATTCAAATAAAAGTTAATCTACCTCACTAAATTAATGACAATAGAAAAGTCTTAATCTAAACTAATTTAATACATATCAATCTACCTCACCGAATTAGTTTCTTAAATTTATACTAAAAAGTGAAAATAGAAGTAATTAAAATTCGGTTTTTTGATCGGTTTTTTGTTGTTTGGGCGGTTTTCGGTTTCGGTTCAGTCGGTTTTCAACCATGTTAAAAAAATCGGGTTTTTTGGTTTCAATCCGAAACCGACCGTTGCACAGCCCTAATAATATTTATACAGGTAATGTGCAAATAATTGTATATGACTGTTGACTTCTCAAAGTATTTATCAATCAAGTTTATTGCACAAACGAATATCATTACACATTTGTAAAGTTGTGATATTTCTATTTATAATTTTTAAAATATAATTTATTTTTTTTTAAAGAATATATTACTAATTTTTAGCATTTTTTCTTTACCATCTCTATTGACACCTCATAAAAGCTTACAAGATTTATTGTTTGGAGCCCCTTGCAAGCATAATCATTTCAAAAAAAAATCGTGCCTACAACAATATGTTTTGATTCACTTCAATGGGTGGAAAAGTTGACCATTCCATGAATAACAGAGAAGGGTCACCTACTTACACTGTGAATGGACAGAACTACCATAAAATTGAGACATTCCTTCCATGAGAAGTGCAAAATTCATAAGTTGATATAGTGGTACATTTATGATACGTCGAACAAGGTCAACAAAACGATTAAATCAAACAGGTAGACGTGTAAATTAGTGTATTTGTAATACATTTTTTAACAACTATTTACTATGTGTTGTATATGCAAAATCAGGATGGGTGATATCGTCTCGCAAGGGATTAAAAATAATGATATGTAATTATTAAATTAGTCTATCTAACACTATGATGAATGGAGTTTATAAAGAGGCCTTTGACAATGTATGATTGATGTTAATGTACACATTTTATTTTTCTTCAGATGCTGTATATGTATTGAATATTGTACACTCTAAAACTCACTCTTTTATGTAAGTAGTTTTATTTAAAATAAACGAACAATAAGATATATAAGCGGAAGATGGACATATCTATTATTTATTAAATACGATCCAGTTACCATTTTTTTGTAATTAGAATAAGTTTTTTCGTTCCGTGCATCGCACTAGTTTGTTTCATAAAAAGGCAATAAAATGATAAAAATCATACGAGTGTACGATGTTCAAAATAAGGGAATTGATATGTAGGGAAAAGTGACCAAGCATATATTCAACCACAGATATCATATCTGGGAAAGATAAATTCTTTTAGATAAGCTTATCCAAGTAAATCCAACCCATGGATCATTAAGGCCATGCTCTTTTCAATTTTTTATTCCAAACTCCACTTAAAATCTATTTTTGTCTAGTGAAAAGCACTGACCAGTGGCTTTAAATAGGGCTCATAGAGTCCCCAAAATAAGTGTATTACTGGCAATTCATGTTTAAATTCCTTGATCATGAAATATAAGCTTGCAAACAATATGCATATGTATTATCAAACACTATCTTTACCAGTCCAATAAATCGGCAGACATGAAGGCCTGAGAGAAGAAAAAAGAATTTCCTAATTGTATTGCTGGTCTGATAAACACAGTCGAGGCCTAGGCGAACTAAGCATGGTGCCCGGTTTTTTTGGAAGAACAAGACTCAACAGAGAGCGAGTGAAATTAGAATGGCGCGTAAACGTGTGTCCAAATTCTGCCACGGAATATATTTGTCTGTTGCAGATCGGCAGTTTTCTTGTAGTGATAATAAAGGGAGAATATATTTCTGTATTGAATTGCCTTGTGAATACAAAGATCTAACCCTCTTTATATAGGAAGAGGGTAAAGCAAACAAGAAAATTTCAATTCCTACTAAAACAGAATCAAGCAAACTAGGGAAGATACTAAACCGAAAGATTGGACAAAGCTTGAGGAAGTCGCTGCCATCGTTGTCCAAGTGCCATCTGTACACTTAGTTTTTTTCTTCAACAGAGACGCCAAGCTTTTCGAATCTGTCGAATAATCAGTCGAGTAAAGGAACGCCATTCTTTTTGAACCTTCACCGTTTTCGAATGAACTGGGGGAACGTCATTCTTTTCGAACACCCTGAACGCCAAATTTTTTTACCGTCCACAAAGGAAAGAGTTGTGTGTCTCTGTAGAACAACTCTTGTCGGACAACTTCTTCAAGATTGATGGTTGGGCGGGATTCCTCGACAGCAATGTTCTTTGTTGAAGGAGTTCATGACATTCTTTAGTGACGGAGAACAATAAAAAATTACAATATCCCACTGGTAGGCATTGAATTGTGTATGCCCACCGGCAGCCCGACAGGGGAAGAAGCGTGTTTGAGGTCTCAAGAATTCAAAACTTGCTCTGATATCATGTAGAAAATAATAAGAGAGAAAATATTTTGTATATTGAATTGGCTTGTTGAATACAAAAGATTGATCTCCTTTTTATAAGAGGAGAAACAAATCAAATAAGTAAACTACCATAATTTTACTCCTAACATAAATCTATTCCTACCACAATAGAAATTATAATCAATAAGGAAACAAAAGAATCCTTTCCTTTTTGTGTCAGGACTCACACGTCCCAACATTGATCTTTTGCTTCCCCATTATAACTCTTTTCCAGTATTTAAAGTCTAGACGTCGGTCATTTTTTCTTCCGTCGTTGTCTAGTAAATGGTTTCCCTGCCGCTGATGGGCTAGCAACCAAACAAGGACTGATACACTATTGCATGGAAAAAGCTTTCTAACCCCAAAACACAAGTTTAATCTCAGGCTGATATGTGGAAGTAGTCTCCAAGCTAAAAGAAAACTTGGGGAATCTCTGGGCATATATACTAATTAATGTCCTCTGTTCCAAATATAAGAGGATTAGAGGAAGATTGCCAACATGTCTTCTGTGACTGAGTACACAAAAGCAGTATGCAACAAGAAGATTGGTGAGTGGGCAAATTTCAATTTGGTGGATTTACAATTGATACATTCCTCACAAAACTCGACTGGAAGAGAAGCCCGAAACATAAGGAAACAAGTGATGTTGAGAATATGACGATGTTTAGATTCAATCCGCTTGTTCTGTTATGGCATACCAACAGAAGAAGTTTGGTTATTGGGATGCAAGCCGGCAGATACTCTTATTCAATCCAACTATGATCTCGCTTGTTCCACTAGAGTTAAGAGACCCAACTCGTAAACATCCTGTTGTTGGTTGGGCGACTATCACTAGGCCGGTTTGTTTTTCTCTTTTTGCAAATACTAGCATTACACTCGTGCGCTGCACGGGTCATTTTTATGTTACTAAATTAATATCATTTTTCAATGCTAAAAAATGAGATGTAATATAATGTAGATATGATATTATTGTATGGTACTCCCTCAATCCCAAATTATAATGCATGTTCACTATTCACAAGGTCAAACTTCATTGACTTTCTTTCTCTATTTTCGTTAGCAATTTGATAAAATAAAGTAGTATGATAACTACTAGTTTTGTAGATCTTTTGATGTAGTATTTTAATATGTAATTTATATAAAATGATTTGAAAATAATTTCAGTCAAACATCGTAAACCGAAACAGGCGTTATAAAATGGGACGGAGGGAGTACAAAACATTTTTGCTTTACAAACTTTGGAAGACTTCTAAACAAATTTGCTTTATAAATTTCAAAAGACTTATTTACAATTCTGGTTTAAAGAAGTCTTTCGAAATTTGTAAAGCAAATTGTACGAATAATGCAACGAAGACAATGTTCCTACAAATTGTACGAATAATGTAGTATATAAAGAAATCTTTAAAAATACTAGGGAGACCCATGTACCAAGTGTGCTGCAAGTTGAAGGAATTGAAGGGGCATCTGAAAGGGCTACATAGAAATAAATTTGGGAGGACATTTTAGGATGTAGATGCCATCAGGACCAAGCTGCATATTACCCAAATTGAATTGAAATTAAACCCTATGAATGAAGAATTGATTAAGGAAGAGAGCACTCTGATCCATAAACTGCAAGGAGCTATGAAGGCATTTCTTTTTATGATGAGTCAGATGTATAAAAGGGATTGGATTACTGAAGGGGACTTAAATTCTAAAATGTTCTTCTCGTGGCTAAGGAGAAGAAGACTCCAAAACCAAATACTCAATATTAGGAATAAAGAAGGCCAATTGGTAGAAGGGGAGGAAAAGGTGGTAGCAGTCATGTTGGAATTTTATGAATCACTTCTGGGAACAGACTTGGACACAACTAATATTAGAATTGATGCCATGGGATATGGAAACAAACTTGATATTCTACAACAACTTGCTCTATTGAAAGAGGTCACAGATGAGGAAGTGAAGGGATGCCTCTTTATTATGCCCAACAGCAAGAGCCCAGGGCCTGATGGATATAGTAGTGGATTCCTTAAGAATCAATGGGGAACAGTGGGGGGATTGATCACAAAGGCAGTTTTAGAGTTTTTCTCTAAGGGCAAACTTCTGAGATAGATCAGCTCTACAGTTCTGACACTGATTCCCAAGATAGAAGTACCTGTTTGTGCCAAAGATTACAGACCTATAACATGTTGTAATGTGATTTATAAAGTCATTTAGAAGATCCTCTGTAGTAGGCTAAAGGAGATGTTGCCAAACATTGTTAATCAAAATCAAGGGGCCTTTGTACAAGGTAGGGACTTGGCCCATAATATCTTGCTGTATCATGAATTAACAAGAGAATATAATAGGAAAGGGATCTCACCAAGATGTTTAATTAAACTGGACATCATGAAAGTATATGATTCAGTTAGTTGGAAGGATATGATTCAAATCATGGAACTCCTAAACTTTCCTCATTAGTTTGTGTCTTGGGTGGAACAATGTATCACTACACCTTCATTTACAATACAGTTGAATGGTGAAGTACATGAATTTTTCAAAGGGAAAAGGGGGATTAGGCAAGGGGATCCTATATCCCCCTTGTTGTTTGTCCTTGTGATGGAATACTTAAGTCGTTTACTACAGCAAATATCCTAGAAGGAGTTTAAATTTCATCCAATGTGCAGACCCCTCAACATTACTAGCTTATGTTTTGCAGATGATCTCATAATTGTGTGTAAGTCTGAAGAAGGATCCCTTAATTGCATCATGGAGATGCTGAGCAGATTTCAAGAAACTACAAGTCTGAGTATCAATGCTACCAAATCACAGATTGTATTTGGTGGAGTAAACAAGAAAACACAAGACTACTGCAGAATACTAAATTACAACTGGGTGCCCTGCCTTTTTGGTATTTGGATCCCAGAACTACTGCGAGAATCAGTGGCAAAGACTGTGATAGACTAGTGGCCAATTTAATTGACAAAATCACATCTTGGGTCTCTAAACATATGTCCTATGCAGGTAGATGTAGGGTCATTGGTAGTGTGCTATTTGGTATAATAACCTTCTGGTGCAAATTATTTGTTATCCCAACAAAGGTTATGCGAAAGATACAGAGTATATGCAGGAATTTTCTAAGGGGAGCTACTGCCAGTTATGCAAAAAGACCTTTGGTCAACTGGGAGGAGGTTTGTATGCCTAAAGCTGTTGGGGGATTGGGCCTAAGAAATATGGTACATTGAAATAGAGTTTATGTATATAACTACTGGTGGGATATTAACAAAGACAAAAATAGCCTATGGGTAAAATGGGTACATGAAAGGTATATTAAGGGAGAGGTGAATAATTATGAGATTAGGGGGGATAACTGCTTCTATTAGAAGAAAACTATGCACAACAGAAAGTGGTTTAAGTCCCTGGACACTGCAAATGGCTATACTACTGAGATGGGATATAAGTGGCTACTAGGGCTGAAAGCAAAACCTGATTGGTTCCTTTCGTTTGGAATAAGTTATTTGTCCTAAACATCAGTTTCTCCAATGGCTGATTAGCAAAGGAAGGGTCAGTACAAAGACTAGGCTAGCAAAGTTCATGGACATAAACAAACATGTGAGCTATGTGGTGCAGTTGAAGAAGACCACGATCATCTATTCTGTAACTGTAGTTTCACTAAGGAACTACTTGATATAGTATCTTCTTGGTTAGATTGCAAAATAGAGGGCGAAGGGGTCCAAGATCTAAGGCAGAATCTGCTGCAGTTGCAGGGGATGAGGAGAAAACAGGTTATAAGTGCATACTCGGCAGCCTATTACACCATTTGGAGAACAAAAAACAAGAAGTTACATTCAAAGGGCATGCCACAGCGGGAGGATATGATGCAATGGTTACAATCTACCATTACTACATACTGGAAGAAAAAGAAGAGGAAAAAGATAATAATTATGAGTAGATAGTTGGCTTATTAGCTTGTGATGTAATCGTTTTAATATTTGTATGTAAACTTGTTGGAGGTGGTTGAATGAAATATGTGCATTTGGTTAAAAAAAGAAATCCTTAAAAATTTGTAAAGCAAATTTGTTTTCTACCATAAAATAATTTAATCTCTATAATCTATTACATCTTTATTTTTAGCAGTAAAATGATTTTAATTTAGTAACATAAAGATAGAAAGGATTATTTTATTATTATTACTTATCAATTGTTTTTTTTACATACCAATTTAATTTAAGATTATAACACGAAATCCTAAAACATATAACACGGTACCATTTAATCTTTATATATAAAATTTGAGAGTTGGGCTTTTAGGATTGTGACATGTGGCACGCTTATAAGACAATTTTTTTGACATGTCAGCATGCCATGTCAGCAACTAATATTTAAAGAATTAGTTAACAAAAATACTTATTTTATGGAAATTAAATCTCATATTTGTTAAACACAGATTTCTCAACATAATCGTGTTTAAAAACTTTTATATTTTACTTCATTATTAGAAAATATTAAAATTTAATAATATATTTTGATACGTAGTATTTAAACAAGGAACTCATATTAAAAAAATCAAAACAAAGAAATTTATATCAAGAAGGGATAGATTAGTTGGACTAAAGTAAATCTTTAAATATAATATAAAATTTGAGAGTTGGGCTTCAAGGATTGTGACATGTGGAACGCTTATTAGAAAACTTTTTTGACATGTCATGCCCTGTCAGCAAGTAATATGTTGGGAAAAATATCATAGATTTTGATGATGATGTATTTAGAATGTAATAGGAACTTTAGGTCTCCCCAGATATTCAATGTAATTTTTCCTTTAGAAATATTGTTAAAACCAAGTTCTTGAGATTTCCAATAAAGTGTTGATATTTCTTTAAGCGGTTTGATGCCTGAAGACTTAATCAAATTCAGGAATTTGGAAATTGGATATCTTGATCGGAAATGTCAGAGAGAAGTAAGGATCTCTCAAAGCAGACGAAAATCCTCCTATCTGGAATACTACATGAGAACCGGATGTCTCATTACAACCCACTGAAGGCTAAGTCGGAAGACTAGCGCGGATTTCCTTCTCACCAAGAAGACTGAGTATGACTCTTCCGGATTTGTCAGCTAAGAACCGGATGCCTCAGGGAAGACCGGAATTCTCAAAAAGCGAACAAGTGAGAAAACACTTAGAAAATTATCTAAGTCTTGAATGAAGAAATTCTACCCGTTGGTAAGGAAAAATCAATCTCTTGATTTTCAACGGCTAGATTGAAGATAATTATGCTGATTCAAGAACAAATGACTCGAAGACAAAGTCTGGACCTCTAAGAATTGAAGAACCTGTCCAGAATTCCTAAACAAGCACTTGAAGACAAACAGAGTAAAGTTCTACAGTCTACAATACTTGAACAACAGCTAGAAGACGGACTCTATGGAAAAAGGAATCTCTCCTTTAACAATTGGGTATGTCCAAACACCCATTCCAATGAGGAATCTTCAAATCCCAATCTTCATTCAAAATTGAAGCCAGCAAATGCAACGGATAGTCTATTTTGATTCAACGGATAGATTATCCAATCCAGCTATAAATAGCATCCTTGGAAGACTGGGGAACAAAATATACAATAACTCATCAACAATAAGAAGAACAACCACAAAGAGGCTACCTCATTCACAGTTAGCCCAAAGAGCTTGATAAAGAGAGATTTCTAAACTCCTTATCCAGAAGCAAACTTCTCCTCCTTCCAAAGAGCTATAGTGTAAATACTTGAAGGTTTCCTTGCCTCAAGTACCACACCACGTTGAAGGATACAACTTTTGATCAAACTTATTGATTGAAAGAGGGTAGGTCAACTTTCTTACAAGTTGGTCTTGCAAGTCCTATTGTTCGGACCTTGCAGTTGTTGAAGAAGCGTGACCTTCGAAGGAACAACAAAGCCAGCACGAGTGCAGTAGCAACATTGGCCTTGCGAAGATATACCGTGCAGAAATTCACACAAGTGTAATTGTTGGTTCATTATTCAACAACCAACTACATAGTGGATTTTGAGGACGTAGAAGGATTACCCCACCTTCGAACCTCGTTAAAGTTTGCGTGTCTCTCTCTTTTATCTTTACTCTTACTTGCAATTATATTAGCTGAGAAAACTAACCCATCCATATTGATTACTGCTCACTCTACCCACCAACTTCCGCACATAATCTAAAGTTCACAAGAACTCTAGATTAACACTCATTTTCACGTTCTCAAAAGAAACAAAAAAGTTTTTAAAATTTGTAACAAAGTCTATTCCCCCCCTCTAGACTTTGTAACTCACCACTTCGGGACCATCATAATATTTAAAGAATTAGTTAACAAAAACACTTATTTATGGAAATTGAATTTCGCATTTGTTAGACACGGATTTCTCAGCATAATCGCGTTTAAAAATTTTTATATTTTACATCATTATTGGAAAATATTAAAATTTAATAATATATTTTGATACGTAGTATTTAAACAAGGAACTCATATTAAAAAAATCAAAACAAATAAATTTATTCCAAGAAGGGATAGATTAGTAGGACTAAAGTAAATCTTTATATCTTTATATATAAAATTTGAGAGTTGGGCTTCTAGGATTGTGACATGTGGCACGCTTATAAGACAACTTTTTTGACATGTCAGCATGTCATGTCAGTAAGTAATATTTAAAGAATTAGTTAACAAAAACACTTATTTTATGGAAATTGAATTTCGTATTTGTTAAACACATATTTCTCAGCATAATCGAGTTTAAAAACTTTTATATTTTACTTCATTATTGGAAAATATTAAAATTTAATAATATATTTTGATACGTAGTATTTAAAGAAGGAACTCATATTAAAAAAATCAAAACAGACAAATTTATTCTAAGAAGGGATAGATTAGTAGGACTAAAGTAAATCTTTATATATAAAATTTGAGAGTTGGGCTTCTAGGATTGTGACATTTGGCATGCTTATTAGTCAACTTTTTTGACATGTCAGCACGCCATGTCAGCAAGTAATATTTAAAGAATTATTTAACAAAAACACTTATGGTGGTCCCGAAGTGGTGAGATACAAAGTCTAGAGGGGGGGTGAATAGACTTTGTTACAAATTTAAAAACTTTTTCGTTTCTTTTGAAAACGTGAAAATGAGTGTTAATCTAGAGTTCTTGTGAACTTTAGATTATGTGCGGAAGTTGGTGGGTAGAGTGAGCAGTAATTGTAACACCCTAATCTGTCCAGGTCTGCAGCCCCTTTCAGATTAAAGTATTAACTTGGTAATCGTAAAAATTTAAAACATTTCAAACACTTTTATTTATCACAATAATATTTTTCATAATATAAACAGTACGGAGTTTTCAATATCGCGGAAGCTTAACAATCATAATCACAAACATAATTTATTTATGTTCTTTAATTCAAAACCATCACATCCATTCCGACAATCTCGCCTCCGTCTGCCTCCAGGATCACGTCACTTCATTAACCTGCGTGTAGCAAATAAAACATACTACACGCTCAGCGTTGAAGCTGAGTAAGCATATCTAATGCATCGAACATCCATATAAACTGAATCTAAATTCATAATCAAATCATTTGATATCATGCACATAATGTTCAGTTCAGATAATCAATAATTATTAAAAATTATTCATCATGCATTATTCAACATTTATATTCACATTCAATGTTCATCAGTCATTCATAATAATTGCAATATTCAATTCAATATTCATCATTCAATATTTACTCATATTCAATATTCAATATTCAACAATATCCTTAAACTATTCTTAGTCTAAGGCCAATCACTTTAATATTTGTCAACCCTTAAACGAATTCTAGTTTAAATAATTAAACTATATTCCAGTATAAAATATTCCTAAATAATCCTTAAGCTAGGCCTAGTTTAGGATAAAAGGGTTTTGAAAATCTTAAACTTACCTTCACTTAAGGCCAACCAAAAACCGACAGCGTAGTGTTCACTGTTGGGTGGGTGGTACCCCCAAACGAGTAGGTACTCAAGTTTGGTTCCTGGATCCCGTACGTACGTTTTAACCCTAGCCACCAGGGTTCATACCCGCAAGGCCTAACTTAAATAGGTATATCTTAGAGGTCTTCTAGATACCTTTCAAATCAACATTAATATGGGTATATCTTAGAGGTCTTCTAGATGCCTTTCAAATCAATATTAATATGGATATATCTTAGAGGTCTTGCAGATACCCTTAACAATACATTTTATTTTCACAATCATCAATATATTCATTGTGATTTAATCATTCACAATTATCATTTTTAATCAGAATATCCATCAAGATTCAATCATCATAATAATCAATCAATAATCATTACCATAATCATCAATCAACATAATATTCAATAACAATTAGCGGCCTAGCTTCGGGTGTTAACACCCTAACTTACCGTCATGCATCACATAACATTTTTATTTGTTAAAAACATCATTTTTATTATGGTAAATCATTTTTCCAATGATCATAATCAATTGGTGGATTTTAGAGCATATATTTTCCGAATATTTTCGGAACATGATCTCGACTTAAGAAAAATCGATTTTTATTTTTAAAAATAATCAATTAATACCTAAAAATCGATTTTTATATTTAAAATAATCCATTAATAGCTAAAAATCGATTTTTATATTTTAAATAATCAATTAATTGCTAAAAATCGATTTTTATATTTTAAATAATCAATTAATTGCTAAAAATCGATTTTTATATTTTAAATAATCAATTAATTGCTAAAAATCGATTTTTATATTTTAAATAATCCATTAATTACTAAAAATCGATTTTTACAATTTAAATAATCAATTAATTAATTTTAATCGATTTTTACAATATAAATAATCGATTAATTCATAAAAAATCGATTTTTACAATTTAAATAATCCATTAATTCATAATAATCGATTTTTACAATTTAAATAATCAATTAATTCATAATAATCGATTTTTATAATTAAAATAATCGATTAATAACGTTAAATCGATTTTTATGATTAAAATAATCGATTATTATTATTTTTAAATATACTGACTATCTGAACAAATTTTTAATCGATTATTAGGAAGGAAATAATCGATTTTTCAAACCTGTCAAACATAAAACTCAACCAAAAGACCGTTTATGAACGTAAAAATGATCTATACGAACATTCTAATCACTAGATATATCTACGGGCTTACCTCGAAGGTAAATGAAGGTTTTGAATATTTTCCGGTGAAACTTCCGGCGAACACCACGTCTTGTTCCGGCGACCTCTCACCAAATTGACAGCACCACTGCGTTCTCCTTACTTTGAGCAACAGAATAGAACAAGGTAGTATAGGTTTTGGTGAAGAATTGAGAATGCTTAGCTCCCTTTATATAGTAGATTTGAGGAAGAAGAAGACACTGGTTGCTGAGCGTAGGAAGATTCACAATCGGCTTAGTGCGCTGGGTGGCGCCGTTCGCACAGTGTCCCTGATTGGGGCCAATTTTGGTTCCAGTCGGGGAATACTTTTTGGTCCAACTTTCTCCGAATTGAATTCCGTTTGAACCGTTGCGATCGGGCAGTTAAACTCTATCTAACGATATAATTTTTATATTTATTTGTAATACTTTTTCCGACATCATATTTTTGGGTGTTTGACTTTAACAGAGTCAAAATTGGTTTAATTGACCTTTATTCAAAAAGGTTCTCACATTTAATTCATATTAATTATTTCCATGATTTATTTCAATAAATCATTTCAAAGTTCACATTATAAACAATTTCTTCATTTATTCTTAATTTGGGTCTGTACTCAGGTTCCCAATCAAGATCACACAATAAATCAACATGTTGGATTTATCTCTATGAGATTTATCCCAATTATGTTTATTGGATATCAATATATATTTTATTTCAGCCCAAAGCCCAACAACAATTTATTTTAATCAAAACAAATTTTGTTTAATTGAATATTTAATTCAATAAATTTTAGGGTATATTTTGGGGCGTTACAGTAATGAATATGGATGGGTTAGTTTTCTCAGTTAATATAATTGCAAGTAAGAGTAAAGATAAAAGAGAGAGACACGCAAACTTTAACGAGGTTCGAAGGTGGGGTAATCCTTCTACGTCCTCAAAATCCACTATGTAGTTGGTTGTTGAATAATGAACCAACAATTACACTTGTGTGAATTTCTGCACGGTATATCTTCGCAAGGCCAATGTTGCTATTGCACTCATGCTGGCTTTGTTGTTCCTTCGAAGGTCACGCTTCTTCAACAACTGCAAGGTCCGAACAATAGGACTTGCAAGATCAACTTGTAAGAAAGTTGACCTACCCCCTTTCAATCAGTAAGTTTGATCAAAAGTTGTATCCTTCAACGTGGTGTGGTACTTGAGGCAAGGAAACCTTCAAGTATTTACACTATAGCTCTTTGGAAGGAGGAGAAGTTTGCTTCTGGATAAGGAGTTTAGAAATCTCTCTTTATCAAGCTTTTTGGGCTAACTGTGAATGAGGTAGCCTCTTGTGGTTGTTTATCTTATTGTTGTCGTTGTTCCCTTCTTCCCTGTCTTCCAAGGATGCTATTTATAGCTGGATTGGATAATCTATCCGTTGAATCAAAAATAGACTATCCGTTGCATTTGCTGGCTTCAATTTTGAATGAAGATTGTGATTTTAAGATTCCTCATTGGAATGGGTGTTTGGACATACCCAATTTGTTTAAGGAGGGATTCCTTTTTCCATAGAATCCGTCTTCTAGCTGTTGTTCAAGAATTCTGAACTGTAGCACTTTACTCTGTTTGTCTTCTAGTGCTTGTTTAGGAATTCTGGACAGGTTCTTCAATTTTTACATGTCCAGACTTTGTCTTCGAGTCATTTGTTCTTGAATCAGCATAATTATCTTCAATCTAGCCGTTGAAAATCAAGAGATTGATTTTTCCTTACCAACGGGTAGAATTTCTTCATTCAAGACTTAGATAATTTTCTAAGTCTTTTCTCACTTGTCTTCTTTTTGAGAATTCCGGTCTTCCTTGAGGCATCCGGTTCTTAGCTGACAAATCCGGAAGAGTCATACTCTGTCTTCCAGGTGAGAAATCCGCGCTAGTCTTCCGACTTAGCCTTCAGCGGGTTGTAACGAGACATCCGGTTCTCATGTAGTATTCTGGATAGGAGGATTTTCGTCTGCTTTGAGAGATCCTTACTTGTCTCTGACATTTCCGATCAAGATATCCAATTTCCAAATTTCTGAATTTGATTAAGTCTTCAGGCATCAAACCGCTTAAAGAAATATCAACACTTTATTGGAAATCTCAAGAACTTGGTTTTAACAATGTTTCTAAAAGGAAAATTTACATTGAATATCTGGGGAGACCTAAAGTCCCTATTACATTCTAAATATATCATCATCAAAATCTATGATATTTTTCCCAACAACTTATTTTATGAAAATTGAATTTCGTATTTGTTAAACACATATTTCTCAGCATAATCGTGTTTAAAAACTTTTATATTTTATTTCCTTATTGGAAAAATATTTAAATTAAATAATCATTTCCTATAATAAAGGAGACTCCGATTTACAACAATTCAACATTTGGCATGTCTATTTGGCAAAGCTTTAACATGTCAACGCCACGTAATAACTGAGTAAAATTTAAAAAATATTATACACAGAGTAAGAAATTCATGCCGATTAAATTATTGACCTTTAAGATATTAATTGATAAAAAGGTTTAAATAATTTTCATATACATGTTTATACCACGAAGGTTAAAAGTCAAAAAAAATTATATACGATCCCCAATGCAATGTTTATTACATAGCACATGGCTTATTTTTATTAAAAAGAAAACAAATGATAAAAAGTATTCATGCACACCTCAAATTTAACATCTTTGAGGTTAACATTATTTTTCAAATACTTCTACACTATTGAAAACCTACTAGCAACATGAATTCACCAAAAAAATAAACGACCATAATATTGATGTAAAAAATACTCTCATGTTTATTTGAAACCAAAAAATATATCATACCCAAACACTATTTTCTTTAAAAATAAAATTGAATAATATAAATTTTATATTTCAAAATCTTTTTGAAAATATAAATGTATTCTATGTATATTAAAAGGCAACAAAAATATGAATGGAAAAATAATGCATTTTTTTAGTATAACACATGCCTTATTTATATTAAAAAAGGAAAAAACTGAATAATAATTTGACTTTTCCAAAAATTAAAAAAATAACTTAATAAATTAATGAAAAAAATTTAAAAAAACATGTGGTTGAAATTTATTTAAAAAAAGAAATGATACTCAAATTCTTTTCCTTAACAAAAAGAAAATGGTAAAATCTAAAATTTATTTTTAATTTTTTTTAAATAATAATAAGAACAATGAACATATATTTTGTATACCCTGAAGTCTTTCAAAAAATTTGGTATTAATTTTTTTTGTGTTGTACAATCAATCCCTCAAATAATATTTATTCCACTTTGGTTTTTTTCTATGATATTAAATATCATGCGAGAAGTATGTTTTCTTTATTCTTGAAAAAATACTGCTTTAAATTTTATTTAGAATCGACAAAAAATTTTGTTCCACTAGTGCATGGCACGGATTCAAATACTAGTTACTTATTTATCTATTACTACCAATGATTACTTATCAATTAAATCACTACCTATCAATAGCACAAAATTGAAAAGAAAATCTTTATGCTAATTGTACAAATTTAATTGCACGGCACAATTTTAATGGGAAAACGGATTTTTTTTATTTATTTCCGTGCGGCAAATAAATGATATTAAGAGTTTCTTTTTTATCTATACTTTATTTAAAAAGAGATGAATGTTTTCCCGCCCATACATAAGACTCATATATGGAAAGTGTTCACAACACAAATGGTAGTTTAATTATTTTGCCTTAATATTTTCCTTCCATTTTAAGTATGTTTTCATTTTTATCTAAATGTTACACCATTTAAGTATTTAAATTAAATTAAATTAAGTTAAATACTAGTGAACCATTGGGGAACTATAGTATGGAAATAAAATACAATATCATTTAAATATTAAAATAAAATTTAAAAACTACAAATTAATAAAGTATGGGCGAGATTAGAATGATTTATTTTAAAAAACTACAAATTAATTATTTATTACAAAAATATACTATAATTTACAAGCACCGATGTGTACAAATGAAACTTTTTCTAAAATAGATTAGAAAATAAATATGGTACGGTAAGTAAATGATAAAATTTAAATACAAGAATAAAATAAAAAACTACAAATTAATATTAATACTATAATTTACAAGCATGGAAACATTTGAAAAATGACAAGTGTTCTAATTAGAAAATTAGAAAACAAATAGGTATGGTATGGTAAGAAATTGGAACTATTTAAAAATGAAAATAAAATGAATGACAAGTGTTCTAAAATAAAAGAGAAAATAAAATACATCTAAAATTGAGAAGTGTTCTAAAATGAATTAGAAAATAAATGTGGTTCGATAAGTAATTAGTACGATTTAAATACGAAAATGAAATAAAAAATTGCAAAATTAATATTAATACTTTAATACTATAATTTAAAAATATGAAAATGTGTTTTAAAAAATGTAAGTGTTCTAATTAGAAAATTAGAAAATAAATACGGTGCGGTAAGTCAGCACGATCAGGAAATGGTACCATTTAAACACAAAAATAAAATAAATGGTAATTTTTCTAAAATAAATTACGTAAGTATTCTAAATAAATTAGAAAATAAAATAAATATCAAAATTGTAAGTGTTCTAAAATATATTAGAAAATAAATATGGTACGGTAAGTAAATGATATCATTTAAATACAAAAATAAAATAGAAAACTACAAATTAATACTACAATTTACAGGCATGGAAACATGTAAAAATGATAATTGTTATCAAATAAATTAAAAAATAAATACGGTACATTAAGTAAATGGTACCATTTAAATTCAAAAATAAAAAAATTATAAATTAATACTATTAATACTATAAGCATGGAAACATGTAACAATGGTAAGTATTCTAAAACTAATGCTATTAATACTATAATTTACAAGCATGGATACATGTAAAAATGATAAGTGATCTAAAATAAAATAGAAAATAAATATCCTAGGGTAAGTAAATGGTACCATTTAAATACGAAAATAAAATTAAAAAACTACAAATTCCAAAATAAATACATTAATATGTTGAATTATTGCTTAGATAAGTCAAATTATTGAATTATCGTTAGGGACAATATTGTTGGAACACACTTTGTACGATAAACTAAAGTCGTGTTCATTTCTGACAGGTTTTGATAATTACCAAACCGCCGTGGATATGAAGAGTTTCGTTGAATAACTCAAGGCGTGAAGAATGGCTTGGATACTAGCAGTTGGCCGTTGGCTGTTTATGTTAACTGATTTGAATGGCTGATTGAGTTAGCTGTTTTGACCGACTATTTCTGTTAGCAGTTAAATTTTAAGTGTTTGGCAACTTTAGCTGTTTATATTAAGCTGTTTGTAAATAAAATTACATAAAAGGACATCCCTCCATTTATGGTATATTTTATTTTACAATTTTTTTAAATATCATATCATAAATATATTTTTTTTAAATTAAAAAATTAAATATATATATATATATATATATATATATATATATCTATGTATGTATGTATGTATGTATGTATGTATGTATGTATGTATGTATCTATGTGTGTGTGTGTGTGTGTGTGTAGACATGATATTTATTTTTCATTTTTTTACATGTAAAAATTAAATCTTTACTATATGGAATATTAAATTTTAATTTCATTTAATTCATAATACATTATAAATATAAATTTTTTAATGAATTATAAATATAATTTTTTTAATTTCGTTTTATTTTTTCGTATTTAATTTTTTTAACTTTTATTTTTATTTTTTACATATATTATAAAATATCTTTCAACAAAAATGATTTAAAAAAAAATATTTTTTCTAACTGCCAATTCCAAATGCTACTCACCTTGGCATTTCAGATTTTGGCTTTTCGGATCAAAATGCCAAGTGAAAAAGCCATTAGCCAAACAATGGTTTTGGCGGTTCGCTTGGTCAAAAAAGCCAAAGTCAATCAAAGATGCCAAAAGCTATCCCAAATGCTGTTTTCCAAACACGGCCTTAGTCGAGTCGGTCTTTTGTGATCAAAACCAACAATAAATTCAAGTCTCGGTTCTCAAAGAGTCAAAACAATTTTTACAAATCATAAAATATTTTTTGTGCATCAAAATAAATATTTCTGATGATTTTTTTATTGATTAAAATCTCTGGTCTTTGCTCGGAACCTAAACCACCTAAGTAGGCGTTCGGCGTTTGGCTTTCGTCGTTCGGTTATTGGAGCCCGAACCAACTCCGTGGTTTTCAATATTTTAAACCCTGTTTTTACCTCTGAGCATTTTTAAAATGTTCCCAAATAATTATTTTATAAAAACTACTTTTGTATCTTGGTCAATCGGTCTAACACGTGAAAAACGGTCAAAACCATACGCACGTGATGTACGACCTTAGAGACTTGGTTTTTACCGAACAAGTCTTGTTTTCACTATTTTATGTCATATACAATGTTTTTAGAGACTTGGTTTTTACTTTTGGGAACACTTCGTCTTTGGACCTCGTTTTTTCAAAACGGGTTTCAACTGGCTAGACTTTAGCTGGGTGATAATCGATTATCACCTTAGTGACAATCGACTATCAGCCCCTGCAGCTTTGAACTTCCAAAGTTCTGAAGCACGCAATAATCGATTATCACTTATGTAATAATCGATTATCAGTCTTTGCAGCCAAAACCCAGAATATTCTGAGAGGACCAATAATCGATTATCACTTGTTGACAATCGATTATCTGGGTTACCGTTGTCCTCCAACGAATAGAATTTTAAATTTTTGGACAAGGAATCTTTAGATAATCGATTATCAAGCTTGGATAATCGACTATCAGCCCGTGTCTCTGAAAAATTTGTCTTCATCCTGTTGGAAATTCTAGCAACGGATTTATCCCTTTTTGGGCTATAAAATGGCACCCAAATCCTCTCATTTTACACACAATTCTTCAACATTTCAATACTCTTTCATTGCATAAGCATTCCTATCTTTTCTTATCTATTTGAGAGCCAATTCTTGAAGAAATTGTCGTGTTCTTGAGCGTGTACTAGTTCACTCATATCTACTCTTCGTGAGAGTTTTTATTCCTGAGTGTTTAAGTGTTTTCATACACTTTAAGGGAGGTTGTCCCCTTGTTGTAAACTCGAAGGAAGTCTTTCGTTCCTTTGTGAGAAGTCTTGGAGTGCGGTATCTCCGAGCAAAGGCGTTGAGGCTCGTGTGACTCGGGTTCTCAAGTTGTATCGGTTTGTTAAGCACCCTTAAGCTTAATGGAGTTAGTGTAGCTCGAGAGAGTCTCTCGGGAAGCTGGATTAGCCACACGTTGTGGTGAACCAGGATAAAATTCGGTGTGCTCCTTCCCTACGCTCTTTACTTTAACGCTCTCGTTTTAATTTCCTGCGATTTTGTTTGAAACGCTATTCACCCCCCCCTTCTAGCGTTGGGCCTTTATTCTAACAAATATGTTGAATTATTGCTTAGATATTTTGTCATGGGCAACTGTATGTTGCAGTTTCAAGATTAATAAATCGCAATGGCTTAAAGATTCTGATATACAACGAAATGAATACTTACACGAATTATATGAGTAATGTAGTTTATAAAGAAGTCTTTCGAAATTTGTAAATCATTTTACTTTTGTACTTTAAAACAATAAAGTCTCTACATTCCATTACATACCAATTTATATTCATAAAAATGATTTTAATTTAGTAACGTAACTATGTCCCGTGCAACGTATGTGTGTGATACTAGTTTATTTTATCGAGCATTTAAAAGAGTACCAAGTATATTGGAAAGAGTATTTTATTATTATTACTTATCAATTGTTTTTTTACATACCAATTTAATTTAAGATCATAACACGGAATCCTAAAACAAATATCACAGTACCATTTAATTACTTATTACTTTATTACTTACCAATTATTACTAATCAATTAATTCACTACCTATTAATACCACGGAATTGAAAATGAAATTTTTATGTTAATTTTACAAATTTAATTGCACGGTACAATTTTAATACGAAAAGGAATTTTTTTATGCCAATTGTACGAATTGAATTGTAAATATTAAATTTTATGTACGAATTTAATTGTAAATATTAAATTTTACACTTTTACACTCACCACATTGTCACGTTATAACTGTCACACTACCACCGCCGCACTGTCATTTTTCGTCACTCGGCAACCGAGGACCTTCACGGATCGCCGATGATTGACGGATCGCATTGACATATTACACTGTCATCAATTTTTTATCACAGTATCAACACGTATTTTTACACTATACTTCCATTATAATTCTATTTTGATCTTAAAAGACATAAGATCCTATTTTGGAAATTACATACTTTTTTACTCCTATGCAGGTAGATTTGTTTTAAAGTATATTTTATTATTTCCCAATTTAAGTCCAAACAACACGACATCAATTTTTAATGGAAAAGGAATTGAATGCTTACCAATTTATTAATAGAAAATGTAATTTATTTACCGATTCACACAATAGGGTACCAACTAGAGCTGGCAAAACAGAACCGGAACCGATTACCCGAACCGAAATATCCGAAACCGAAATCGAAATGACCTGAAAAATGAAGATCCGATCTATAACCGAAAACCCGAAATGATCCAAATCGAACCGAAACCGAACTAAATAATTCATATCCGATTTAAATCTGAAACCGATTAGATCCGAAACCGATAATATCCGAACCGATTAAACCTGAAACCGATTAGATCCGAAACTGATAAAACCCGAAACTGATTAGATCCGAAACCGATTATATCCGAAACCGATTAGAACCTACATAGATAATTTTGGAAGTATGTTTTCCTTTCAATAAGCATATTATGCTTTTAAAATTTTACTTTTATTTTACCATTTGAACTAATTATATTACTTGCTAATTCTCTCATAAAATGGATTACATGTTTTAGTCTGGCTACAATAAGTTATCATATCCAAATTTCTAAAAAAAACTTATAATGCATGTAATTTTATAATTAAAAAATTATAATAAATACAAATAAATTTTAATTATCAAAGATGGTAAAATAAAACAAAAAAGTAAAACTTTTCCTTAAAAACTAAAAATATATTTTCTATCAAAATTATAAATATAATTAGTCAAATAAAGTGTAGAATAATAAGATTCATAGAAGAAATTAATAAATACATCATACCCTCGCATACCACGATATCTAAAAAAATGAAATGTCTAACAAAGTTATTTAAGAAGAGTTAATGTATTATCTTTCATATGCACATACATGTATAATATTTATGTATTCCATCAATAATAGACATTGTAATTGGATTACTTAAAGAGTTATTCTCTTATTTATTTAATGTGAGTTTTATTTTTTAATATAATACGGAGTACCATTTTTAAATAGCTATACTTATAAAAAAGTATACGAGTCAGTGCAAAGCACGAGATAAAAACTAGTTGCTTCGACTAATCTTTCCCAAAAAGTGGTAACACAATCCTAATACGATTTGAATTTATCTTTTATCTTTTTATTTATAAAGATAAAACTAATGATATTAATAAATTTGTACTAAATAATACTAAAACATAATTACTTTCTTAATCTAGGACTTAAACTTTTTTATTCCTTAGAGAGAACTTAATAATGTCTTAGTGGGAGGAATAATGCCAAGTAATAAATTAATAATGGACACTTACTTGAATAATGACTAATTAATAATGACTAAAAGTCCTACATTGGGAAATAAAAACATATGGTCCTATATTGGGAAAGTCATTGTGTTTTAGCCCTATTTAGGTAAATTTTAATATATCAAAACTAAATTTTAAAATTAATATTATGATATTAAATTTATATCATCATAAAATATATTTTTTCATAATTTGTAGTCCACTCGATCGAATATATCCGAAACCAAAATATATCCGACTCAAAATCTATCCGAACCGATTCATAACCGAACCGTATCTGAACCGACTCGAAACCGAACCGAACCGAACCGAAAAATGTATAGAACCGAAATCAAATCCGAACCGAAATTTAACCGATCCGAACTGAACCGATTATAACATATAACCGAAAGATATCCGAACCGAAAAAGTTCAATCCGGAACCGATCCGGTTGATCCGATTGCCACCTCTAGTACCAACTAATCTTAGGATTATTTTATACTAGTATTTCTACCCGTGCCACGCACGGGTTCTAACGAAATTGTTTTCGATTCTGAATTTATTTCAATGCATTATTTTTTCTAGAATAAATAAAATATATTTCTCACATAATTTTTAATACTATATGCAAAAACGACGAAGTAAAATAAATAATATTTGAGGAATTAAATATGTACTCGATAAAGTTTTTTATCACAAAATTTTCTAAAATAGTTGATTCACAGATCCCAACTCAATAGCCTCTTTTATACCTTCAATAATTAAATCCAACAATTAAATGAGTATATAGTCTAACAGGTGCGTATCATCATACAATTAAATGAGTATATAGTCTAACAGGTGCGTATATAGTCTTACCCTATAAAATACCAACTCAACCAAAAGCTCAAGCTTGTGGTTGTGGCCCAGGAATGATTGTTATATAGTCTAAGAGGTGCGTATCATCATCATCATCATCTTTTATGAATTTTTTGTATTTCTTTTATAATTGGGTCTTCTCTCTGTATATAGTGTCGCTATTGAGCTACGGAGTTTGCAACACTACCTACGTAACGTCCAATTGCTCAAAATTATTGCAATTACTTTCCATAATTTTTTAATATCAATATGCAGGGTGTGTGATCTCCCAATTGGAATTTGTGGCAATAGAATGGTATTTTATAGAGTAAGAAAGTGCAAATTAAATAATTGCTAACACACATCAGGAGAATCACTATAACTTGGATTTCAATACCTTTGCGAAAGATGATTTTTCTACCGTTGAAAATCCAATGGTCTTATTAGTCTCCATTCAAGAGACGATATACAAATTATCACTCATAAATATTCCATCTTTGAACATAGCTATACAATGAACTTTAAGTAAATGTTTTCATTCCAAACTTGAGAAGAGAAAAAGGGAGAGCGCAACTCCTTAAATTTTGTAATAATCGAGTCATTAAAGCATATGTCAATCACATCGTAGGTAGGTTCAAAGTCATTGAAGCTTGTGGTCCTAAACTCAACCTTGAAGATAAATAATTTATCTAGAAGCATTTGCTTGAACACATCTACTTGTTCATTTCTTCTTTGCACACATCCTTTGTAGGCAATTATGAACATCATCTACTTTGAGTTATACCTTTTGTGAGAAAGGAAGATTATATATTGTGTGTACATACCTCACAAAATTTCAGCATCTTGGAACATGATTTATGCAATAATAAACATCACACGCTCTCAAATGTTACAAAAGTTGTAATATCTGATGCATCGATCACTTTAGCCTTAAATCGATACCTGCATACATTCATATATCCATTGGTCCATTCCAAAGTATCCATATAATTCAGTTATTTTTAGTAAAATTAGACAAATTTAAAGCGAGTAAATAAGTATGCCAATTAAATATTAGAACATAAAACTAAAAAAAACTTGCTAAAAATAATTCGGTGCAACTTACTTCGTATGTAATTAGTAAACAAAATTTGTCTAGAAACATAAAATAAAATGCTAAAGTTTCTACCGAGAGTATATTTAAATGCCAAAAGTCTAAGTGTAAAAAGTCAGATTAATTTCTTGTGGGCGTTTTACCTTGGAATCACATTCACAACACGTTTTTTACAATCGCTGCAGTAGTGAAAGCGATTCCGTGGAACCACTTCTGACCCACACCTACATGCTGGTATAAATCGATCAGCAAAGCTCTATCATCCACACACCTGATGGTACCGTATACTACGTATTCCCCATCTTCTACGTAAAATAGGTCAATCATTGATTACAATCATTTTCAACTGTCATAAAGAAACATCTATTAAAATATGTATAACTAACCTTATTGGAATCCTTCAAAGACTCGATTGATTTCGCCTGCATATTATTCAAAAAATATTCCTCAATGGAGTACACTGGTCTAACACTCTTACCATGCGGTTTTATATTTATTGCTCGAACATATTCCAAGTATTTTTTTATGGGAGTATCATCGTGGCATATTTTTGACACTCTAAAAGAGTGTTCATGTTGGCTTCAGTTCATATCCCTTAGAGGTTACCTCAACCTTGAAAATATACATCTTTCCAAAAAAGAAGCTATCAAACTCTTGGTTTTTCAAAACTTCCATCCTGAGATTTTTTTTCAAGACAAATAATGCGTTCAAACTCAACTTTTATGTTTTACACATTACATTTTAACTGTCAAAGATAAAAAAAATTGTGAAATTTTTGATGTTTTACATCCGTTTCACAATTTTTAGCAGCATTTACTTGATAAAATACAACCCATTTTTTACTTAGACAATTTATGTATGTTTTATTCATTTTGGTCAAAATGGTAATGCCAAAGTTATTAACCAAATTTTCATTTTCTTCTATTTTAACCATGTGTGGATCATATAAAAATAAACATCAGAATACAAAAATCAAGTTCATTACATCAATATGTTCTTTAGTAAACTTCATCTTGAGAACCTTCCTCAATCTATGTAGAGATAATGAGTGAAATGACATATAGACGAATAAAGTTGATTAACAATCTTTTAAACGGATACAGAAGAACTCAATAGAGTTTTAAGTTACCAATACCTTGAAACATCTTGACCTTAGCATGTCAACATACTCACCAAATAACGTAACATCTAACCTCTGTCTCGTTTACCAAAGTTTAAAAAAATGTCAATACACGTGTCTTGACTCTTAATTTAACAACATGATTTTTTTCCAATGAAAGTAAAATAATAACATAATACCCTTATGTTTCTAACATAATCACAATCATCTTCGCTCTTTTCGACTCTCTCACTATATATCTCTTTCATTTCCCATAGCAGAAAGAATATCCATAGTGACTGCAATATCATAATGATATTCAGAATAATTAACAATAACATATTCCATCTAGGTTACTATACCTCACTAATGTTTATTTATTCAAATAAACAATGCTCATCAGGTGAAAGGAAAGAATTACCAACTAAGCATGGGTAGTTCGAATCTGCACGCAAGATATCCGGGAAAGCAACCAACCTAATTCCATAAAGTGGTATTTTGTCACAACTTTTGCCAGTGAGAGTCGTCCTTGCTTGAAATTTTAGGCGAAACTCATGTCTTGAAGTGCGATAATATCCACTACTATTGTCGACGCCAAAATAAGAAAAGACATACTAAACCTTCATTGATTCTCTTTTCAAAAGTTCCCACCAAACTTTTTCGTGCAGTGGCATGGATAGTAGTTTCCTACACAACATAAAAAATAAACTAATCAATGTCTGTAGATAAAAGCACTTGCAGCATTAGATCAAGGTTTTGAAAGGCGAAAACGAGCCTCGAGGCGGTGGAGAAAAATGCCTTGAGGCGTAAGCCTCGAGGCGGAACGAGGCGTAAGCCTCAGTTCAGTTTGAAAAAAACAAAGCTAAAATGAATACTCCATAGTAATTACAGAATACATAATCCATAATCATGATGCTGAAATCTAAAGGCTTCAATTCCTGATTTTTGCAAAAAGTAATACCCTCTCATAGTTTTTAAAATACAAAAAAGAAGAGAGAATTACTCTAACAAATTTAAACAATAACATAAAACACAAAGTCACAAATGCCTCAAATCCGTCTTCAAACATGATAAAATAGATAAAGTTTCATGATTTTGTTATCTACTACATAACCAAAATTAGACAAGTTTATTTCCACTACATAATACAATGAAATTTGTAGTTAAGCGACCTTCATACAAATTAAACAAAAACCATAGATGAATAGGGAGAGTAATGCTGGGAAAAGAAACAGAAATTTAAAGTTGGAAAAAAAATTTGAAAAAATTAGAAGGCGAACTAATTAGAATATGAAGCGATTTTTGTCCATAAAGAAGAATATGAAGCGATTATGTTATGAAAATGGAGAGACCGAAGGAACAAAAGGTGCGTTGTGGATAGGGGGTGCTGAAGTGCTGCGCGAGAACTGTGCTAGGTTGAGAATGGAGAGGCAGAAGTACAAGCAAAAAAAATCCTAATTTATCAAGTGTAAGAAGTTTTTAACAAAAACCTAATGCCCAAGATTGTTTTTAAAGGCCCAATTCCTTTGTACAGAGTATCATTAACCCATAGGTGCTGAATTTTTAATTTGAATAGAGGCTACCGCCTCAGTTTTGCCTCACCGCCTCAACCGCCTCGTACCGCCTTGGCCAGGCAAGGCGTACGCCTCACATACTCTTACCAAGGCTTACGCCTCTGAGGCTTAAAAGGCCCGCCTCACCGCCTTACCGCCTCGAGGCGGTCCGCCTCGAACGCCTTTTAAAACCATGCATATATATTTGTTTAATTATTTACTCTAAAAGCAATAAGAATATGCACATTGTAATGTTATCAATGATTAACTATAAAAGCACTTGCAGCACAGGATAATATTTGTTTATTTATTTAGTATAAAAGCACTAAGCATCTACTTATGGTAAAGTTATCAATGATTGACTATAAAAGCACTTACAACATTGGATATATTTGTTTAATTATTTAGCATACCAGCACTAAGAGTCTGATGATTGTAACATATTCAAGATGTACACTATCGGTATCTTAGTGATCTAAGGGAAAAAAAGTCAGCCAAACAATCTATGGATCAGATTCTGCAATACAAACAAAATCAAATGATAAAAGGCTAGCTAATCAAACAATATGTGGATCAGATTCTGAAACTCAAACAATAAAAAAATGATCTTACTCTCTCTCCTCATGTGAATATTTTCTGAACCATCCTCACCATGCACACCATACATTGTGTTTTTTTTTAAAGTAATCAGTCTTATTCACAAAGCACATTTGGTAGCATAAAAACACAAAGTACATTTGGTAGAAGAAAAACAAGAGAATTCCAATAAATAGAAAGAAACATTGATTACTTTATGATATTGGTGTAAGATGCACAAAAAGATTGATTTAAATCAAACTCCAAGTACCAAGTCATCAAAACTGTTTGAAGTAACTGACTGAACCAAATAATAATTTAAACAATCTCCAACCAATCAATTGATAATCATTTCTATAACACTATTACCATAACACACTTTGAAAGAACTAAATTGGTTCAACAATGAAAAGACACTCTTTGGTTAAAAGAATCTCAAAACACACAGACCATTGGTTTAATAAATAGAGTAAAGATGCAGCAAGGATTTACATACGTGTTCCATGAATACCGTTTCAGTTGAATTCATTTCCTTTTCATAATTTTACACCGGCAACGTATACATTCGTATCACACGAACTAAAACCCTCAAACACGCACTGTTCGGAGTGATCTTTGACAAAGGATGAACGATCCTGGAAGACATGCCAATAGAGCAAAGGAATAAAAAAATGCATTGCATAGATTATATTTATATTTAAAAGAAGTTTCATGAACTCATCAAGAAACAAATTTTGTTGAAGTGCCAAAATTTGGTCAATCTTTTCCCAATTTGTAAGACAATTTGTCCTCAATCCCAAAGAAAATTGGTCTGGAAAATAATATTGATAATTGAATTCAATTTAACCAAAAATAATATCAAGTTGCTGTTTGTAGAAGGAAAAAGAGGATTTTTTTCTTAAAATTAAATTATGAATATCAATCCAATTGAATATATCCGCTACATCGTCAAATCACACACCAATCGGAATCGATAACTCCTACGAAATTGATGTTTGCAAAAGGAAAAAAAGGAACTGTTCATCAATCGATATCAATATTATCAATCAGAATCCGAGATCATTACCGGATTTTGCAGGATTTTGCAGATGAAGGAATTTTGCCGGCCTAGAAGGAAATTCCCGATTGCAGATGGTAATCGTGAAATGAAGAGAGGAAGATCGCAGATCGTAAGCTGAATTACATAATCTGGTTCAAGAAAGCACGCATAGAAGCTAAGTTAGAGGTAACAATGCCGTTTTGAACGCCTCTACAAGGATATCGAGGAGAAAGACAGTGTTAATCCACTGTTCCGGCTTGCTAAGGTGCGTGAAAGGAAGGCCCGAGATCTGGATCGCGTGAGGTGCGTGAAGGGCAGCGATGGTAGAGTGTTAGTTGAGACTGCCAAGGTGGCTAAACGCTGGGGAGTACTTTAGTGAACTCTTAAATGCGGGAGGAGACCAGAGGCTAGTTCTGGATGAGTTGGGACAGCCCGGGGCGTCTCGTGTGTATTGCCGGCGCATTTGCCTGGAAGAGGTGGTTCGGGCTCTGCGCGGGATGCGTAGTGGGAGAGCTTTGGGACCAGATGAGATTCCGGTGGAGTTTTGGAAGCATGCGGGTCGTGGTGCGTGGGTTTGGTTAACCAAACTCTTCAATGTTATCCTCCGGACAGCAAGGATGCCTGATGAGTGGAGGGAGAGTCTCTTGGTCCCTCTGTTTAAAGGCAAAGGTGACATTCAGAGCTGCGAGAATTACAGAGGCATCAAACTGCTTAGCCACACCATGAAGGTTTGGGAGCGAATCATTGAGTATAGGGTGTGGAAAGGGGTTTGCATCTCTGAGAACCAGTTTGGTTTCATGCCTGGCAGATCGACTACAGAGGCCATTCATCTCATGAGGAGGTTAATGGAAGAGTATAGGGCTAGGAAGAAGGACCTTCATATGGTGTTTATTGACCTTGAAAAGGCGTATGATAGGGTGCCAAGGGAGGTCTTATGGAGGTGCCTTGAGGCGAGAGGAGTTCCCATCGTGTACACCCGCGCGATCAAGGATATGTACGATGGGGCTATGACTAAGGTAAGGACTTCCGGGGGCGACTCAGGTTCTTTCTCGGTAGGGATGGGGTTGCACCAGGGGTCTGCCCTTAGCCCTTTTTTGTTCGCCTTGGTGATGGACGTCCTAACTCAAGGTGTTCAAGAAGGGGTCCCATGGTGCATGCTTTTCGCGGATGATATTGTGCTTATCGACGACACACGTGAGGGACTAAATGATAAGTTGGAATTATGGCGTCTTGCCCTTGAGACGAAAGGATTCAGAATAAGTAGGAACAAGACTGAATACATGGAATGTCGTTTCAGCGGCCGGGATACAGAATCAGAGGTGGATGTCAGGATTGACTCTCATCTAGTACCTAAGGTAGACAGGTTTCGATATCTTAGCTCGGTAATCCAGGCTGATGGGGAGTTAGATGCGGATGTTGGACATCGTGTTGGAGTGGCTTGGGCCAAATGACGGTTAGCTTCAGGGGTGTTGTGTGATCCGAAGATTTCGCCTAAAGGTAAGTTTTATCGTTCCGTAGTCAGACCTGCTATGTTATATGGGGCAGAGTGTTGGGCGGTTAAGAAGACTCATGTGCGTCGTCTGCATGCGGCGGAGATGCGGATGTTACGATGGATGTGTGGGAAGACAAGGTTGGATAGGATTTTGAACGAAGTTATCCGACGTCAGGTAGGCATGGCACCGGTGGAAGATAAGTTGCAGGAAACAAGGTTGAGATGGTTTGGCCATGTGAGACGGCGGGATGCTAGCGCCCCTGTACGAAGATGCGAGAGGATTACGGTTATCGGGGGGAAGTAGGGGAAGGGGTAGACCTAGGAAGAATTGGAAGGAGGTGATTAGGCAGGATATAGGACTTCTCGACCTGACTGAGGATATAGCCCTAGATAGGAACCTTTGGAAAATTAGGATTAGAGTAGCTGGATAGGAGCTCGGTGTTGTAGAGGTTGTTTTGTGGTGTGTTGTATTTGTTAAGAATCTTCTGCTATTGCTTGTACGTGTTGCTTGTACTTGGTACTTTATCTGTGTTATACTGTGTTCCCTTCCATATTTTTGTGCAGGTGGAGCCGAGGGTCTCTTGGAAAAACCTCCCTACTTCCGAGTAGGGGCAAGGTCTGCGTACACACACCCTCCCCAGACCCTACTGTTGTGGGATTCACCTGGGTTGTTGTTGTTGTTGTCCGTGGAAAACTTAAAGATAAAAACCTTTGGATCAATTGCTGACATGGCTGCTCATATGTTAAAAAAACGAATTAAGCTAGGGGTACACCAACATGGGGTACCCCAAGTGTACACCAAAGCCAACACAGACACACACAGACACAAAATGTCTGTGTTGCACAGACATTTTGTGTCTGTGTGTGTCTGTGTTGGCTTGGTGTACACTTGGGGTACCCCATGTTGGTGTACCCCTAGCATTGCCCTAAAAAAACACCAAGGAAGCTTGACACATGTCGCAATTCTAAAAGCTAAACTCTCAAATATTATATATAATAATAACTAGTATTTCGACCCGTGCCATGCACGGGGTGGAACAAATTTTTTTGTCGATTCTAAAAAAAATTTAATGCAATATTTTTGTGGAATAAAGAAAATATACTTCTCGCATGATTTTTAATACCATAGAAAAAATAAAAGTGGAATAAATAATATTTGAGTAATTGAATGTGTACACAACAAAAAAAATTTAATACAAATTTTTTTTGAAAGACTTAAGAGTATACAACATTTTTAGTATGGATGCAATTGTTTTCATTGTCATTTAGGACCAACATTTTTAGTATGGTTGCAATAAGAATTATATAATAATAATAATTATGTAAACTATAAATAACAAAACATTACTAATTTTAAGACTTCAGAGAGAATGACTAATTTGGATAAATCTAATGTTTGCAGTATTTTTGCTCGATCAAAAGCACATAATAAAATTAAATGAGAAACAATTACCACCAATATAATTTTTGAAAAATTTCTTTATGCACAATGTTCCAAAGGTGACCTAAAAGATTATTTTTTTCATCGCATGTCAAAATTTAATATCCTTCTCAATTTTTAACACGTAGGATAACAATGAAAAAGAGACAGTGGCTATAAACTGGCTTTTAAGTAGTAGGCCAACATGTGGTAGAGACTGTCTTTGACTTTCATTAATGGTGCATATCAACTCGTGATGGAAAAATGTTATTTTGAAATGTTGCCTAACACGTTTTTTTTTTCCAAAGAAAATGAACATCGCACTTTGCAAAGCATTCAAAAAAATAAAAGAAAAAATGGAAGTTTGAGGCTTCTGCAGGAGTAAAATAGGACATCATCGAGGGTGCTGTATAATGTTTGGAATGCCTTAGAAATCCTATCATCATCAAACCCAAACAGCTCCATATGCAGGTTGTGTCTTTGTATGCAAAGAACAGTTTCATCTTCAAGAGGATAAACATCCTTATAAATATGCCACAAATCAAGAATCTCCGCTTACTAACAATTCTCTTTGAATTCTGAAAATTACATGAAGATGAGTTACTTTTGTTTGTTATCCACTAAGGAAGAATTTCATTTTATTTCATGACATGAATCTAAATGAGCATGATGTAAAAAGCCGATTATCTTATCTTTGTAATCGTCTTAATCTTAATAGGTATTGTGTTTTAATATCAAAATTTATCATGTAGAATGGATTCTTTTAGTCTAATATTTTTTAAAAATGTTAGCACCAATATGCAAATAAGAAAAAAAGAGTGTCATTTTTAAGAGACTTATAAGTTCATGTATTATGATTGTAGTGTAGCATGGTTTCTTTTATGGCATGAATTTCAAAACACGACCATGGGAAATCAAATAAAAAGGTAATTAAATCAACTCCAGTTTTGATAAATAAAAATTGATTGAAGTTATGTGTTAAACTAAATTGTTTCAAGATTTAAACACATCTTGATCCTTAAAAAGCATCTTCAAATAAACATTTTATTAGTTTACTCTTAGCAATTCTGGCCAAAGCTTCATATCAAACTTTTAAAATTGAGAATGCACCTCACAACATTGTGTACTACTGTCTCTTATTTTTAGAAGTACTCATTAAATTATACTCCGCAACATGGTAGTGTATAACAGCAAAGTACCTCTGTTTGAAGAGGGTATGAATGACTTGCATCACCATCCTGGACCAAAGTGTTGCATAGGTCACATGGCTTCTTACCCAAAGTGTGCTCAGGTCACCAGCATCACTATTAACAAAGTTATTGTATTATTATATATCTGCGCATGGTAAGATTAGACAACATCGCTAAGATTTTACTACAATTAAGAAAAGAATATTATATCTTAATTTTAATCAAAATAAATTTGTCCAAAAAGTCCTAAACAAAAAGTGCATATATCTACTCCACATATCCATAAAGAGGAGTTTTTTTTATTATGATAAATTCTAGATCAGTAAGAAAAAAATGAGGAATACCTTGTTGGGAAAGGACCAAAAGGGATAAGTGGTTAAATCTGTTGAACTATCTAAAATAACTTTGTATCTTATAAGCGATCAATGTGAACCTGGCCAAAAAGTCATAAACAAAATGTTTAGGCCCAAACTTGAAAGAAAAAAAATAACTTTAAGGTCCACTACAACAATGTCTGGAAAGTGTACTAAAGTTAAACATTTAAGCCAATTAAACTAACTAATTAACAAAAAACCGTTTCAATTCGTGTGTTTACACATCTAGAATAGTATACAATAATCAAACAGAAAATGTAATCAAACATAATATTATTTAACATTTGATAATCAAATTTATGAAATTGGATTTTATCTATCTGAAAATCATAATTTAATAAAAAGAACATTTTAAAATTGGAATTGTATACCTCTCTGACTGTATGCTACCAAATTGTATGTTTTGTAGAATCGCTGCTTAGAAGGCATAGCCACCATCCTCTTCATCTGGACCTAGAGTTAAACCGGAGAATCCACCCATCTGCAAGAGGGTGGGGGGAGAGACATCGGTGTCCTAGAAAATTGCTTACAACCTCGAATTAAGATGCCCCACCTTAGAATTACAAAGCATTATGGATTAAGGTTAGAAAAGAAGTAACTGAAAACTCACCGAAGGTAACATGAACAATCTTTGAGGTCATTGTCAATTTGTCATCTCCAACTTTTAGATGATAAGAGTCTTCTTCCATAGAGCTCGTTGATGTCTTTTTCTTTGGCCAGAGATCATAAGCGTACTGTCTTCCTTGAATTTTGATGAAGTTTGCAATAGAGGAGTAGATATACAGAGTATTTATTAGTGGGAGATTGTGGACCTGCAGTTTTTAATATGGGATGTGCGTAAAACTTACTAAAAAGTGTAAAATAAGACCGATGAAACTGTTCCTCCCTCCCAAAAAAATGCTCACCAGCAGATTGAAAGAGAATTTTACTCTAATCAGAAAGGTGATGAAGACTTGGGATTAACGTTAGAATAATCAACTGCAAAAGTGTGGTGTGTACATACATATGTATATATGTATAAGTACCTGGCCGGCGTGTTGAATTTAAGGGTAGTTCTCAATAGTCCGTAGTTCTCTAAATTTAAAGGTCGAAATCCTAGCCTAGTGCTGCCATCCATCCTCTCTGCATTGTTACCCATTTATCACTATCTTTTCCTTCCCGGTGCTATGGATCTGCCTTGGGCTCAGCTCACAAAAAACATCGAAAGAAGGCTGTGTTGCACGGCTGAGAACGTGGATCTCCGATTTCACAAAAACAGATAGAGATAATTGGTGGCAAGATTGTAGTGTCTAGAGATCGTGCATGGATGGTTGCTACAACATCTAGGCGAGATATTTTCTCTGCTGCTGTTGTATATAATAAGATAACTTTTGATTGTTGTAGTAATCCATCAGTCTATAATAATTGTAGAATTGCCAAAAATCCAACCAATCAGAGATTTGATACAAACATATATGAATAAAATACTCCATATACAAAAAATCAATAATACTCTCCTTGCGCATACAGAATGTTTCTATTCATTCAACTTTAATTAGAAATGAAAGCCAAGAAGGGTTTCAATGCCTCTAAAATTCAACCCCATGATGCATCTGCATGTTGAATCAAGAGCACAAAGCAATTGTCAAATGAACTATTAAGGATTAGTAACATAGTCTAGCCCTACTCAATAGCAAGAAGAAAGCCTTCTAACGGCTACTTGATTGCTACAACACTCGATCCAAAAGACTGGAACACCTTTAAAGTCCATAGAAAAGCCTATAGTGGAACAAAACAGTAGAAAAATCTCCTTAAGATATGTTAGATTGTTAGTTTTTATATGGTTATCTATCTTTGCCTTAGCGTTGTATTTATTAGTTTTTTCAGTGCACCTCAATCATTAGTTATTTTGGCTCATGGCTATTTAGATTCCACAAAAATAAGTATAATACTCCGTAATAACTACCCACTATAAGTATGCTTTTTTAACATAGATTTTCAGCCAGCTGCATGTTATTGTGTATATGCAATGCCCTTTGTGAAGATCCACCTTGTGGTTAAGAACTGATTAAAAAAACCAAGTGCTATATATAGTATTTTTCAAATTTTGGGAGTGAAATTCCAAAAATATTAGAACTAACCTTATAATGGTAGTGGAAGGATCTCAAATTTTGCAACTTTGCTTCTTCATGATTATGAGGCAAAACCCTGTATTTTTTCGAACAACAAAAGCTAGCGTTAGTGCAAATATCTAAATTGTTGATGCCATCACATTTCTACCAATAATTTTTTTCAGAAGACTGATTTATTTAGATTTTAAAAATCATTCAAGGCTAATACTCTCATTGTTCTTGTGCAATCATAAAAAAAAAGTTCTTTAAATCACCTAAGTCTCATAGTTCAGTTCAAATAAAAGTTTTATAAACTTGTAACTATACACACACACACACACAAATTAAAGAGAATAAATTAAATCAACATTAAAATGAACGCCACAAAAAGAGACCAGAAATGAAATTTCTACTTACAAATTCATCCATAAAGATAATCTACATGAGGAATTTTACCAAATTTCACATCCAATAAAAAAATCATACCCTGGTATACAGCAAGCCCTATGGAAAAACAAAAATTCATTGTATTGGAAATTTTCAAGATCTATATGTATTGGGGATTTCAATCAACTTCCCAAATTGTGTAGTACAATTACACTTCATGTGCATAAGAAATCTCTTTTTAAATAAGTAACAAACCTAAATTAGCATCAAATGATCAAGTTTTTACTTCCTATGCATTCTGTTAAGTATAATCAAAGAAAACTGGGTTTAGCTTTAAATAGAAAAGTATGATTTCAATACATAGGGATCAATAAAATGAATAACAAATAATCAATCAAGCAAATATTCATAGGTCACATATAGAATAAAAACAAAAAAAAAAACAAACTGTAAAATGGGGTCTTGAAGGTTATGGTGAATAAAATTAAGAAGATGGGTTTATTTCATTATAGCTGTGCAAAACAATTGATTGGTTCAATATTGGAAATACACTATTTAGTTAAAAGAAACTTGAAACACACAGATCAACGATTCATCAAAGACACAGAAGTGACAGAACACTCGCCAAAAAATACTCATAAAATCAAATTTACCAAATCAAGTGCCGCGACACCTCCAATCACAGAGCAATCACAATTGAAAAACCTGATTATCGAAGTTATGATTTGAATAAGATTTGCATATAAGTTTTAGGGAAAAAACCTGATTGTCGAATTGATGCTGAAGAATAAGCAAATTTTGACGTTGTAGATTTCGGAATTGACGCTAAGAATTCGCAAAGAATCAGCACATTTTGATTCATTGTGGGTGCATATTTCCTTTCATTAGGCGAAGATGTACCACGAAGAATCAGCGGTTTTTTGGAAGGCTTCTAGGATTTTTGGGTGTAGATTTCCTCTCCTTGGCCGATGAAGAATCCGACACTGGAAGGCTACCCTGGAATCAGAACCCAAAATGGAAACCCTGGCCGGTGCAAATTTTTGGGTGCAGATTTCCTTTCCTTGGCGCAGATTTCCTTTCCTTGGCATCGTGCATAGAGATGCCAAGAATCCGACACTGGAAGGCTTCTGCGATTTTTTCCTAGAAAGAGACGCGTGTAATTAAATTAGAATGTCTCAAGTTGCCCCATGTCAAATTTCTAGCCCTCTACCTCTCAAATTTTATATTAAAAGATTTATACTATTACTCATGAACTATTTTTTTACATTCCAATTTAATTTAAGAACACAACACGAAATCCTAAAACACATAGCACGATACAATTTATTAGTTATTGATTTATTACTTGCCACTTCTTTATTACTTACCAATTATTATTACTTATCAATTACTCCCTCCGTCCTCCAAAAACTTTCCGGAAATTTATATTTATTTGTGTTTTTTCATGGCCTATATAATAAAACAAAATATTCTTGTCACTACTTGTTTTATTAAACTTTTGATCTAGTTTTTAAATACTCCCTCCGTCCAGAAACAAACTTTACATTCACTATTCACAGAGTCGAACTTTATTCACCCATTTGATAAAATAATATAGTCATGTCACCTCTAGTTTTGTAGATCTTTTGATATAGTTTTTTAATGGCACGGTACGATTTGATTGGGAAAAAGGAAATTTTTATGCTAAATGTACGAATTTAATTGTACGCATTTGATTATTACGAAACTGAAAAATATATTTTTATGGGAAAAATGAAATTTTTATGCTCGTACGATTTTAATCGTATGAATTTAATTCTTACGTTATTTATGCACAGATACCAAATTAAGCTCCACCACTCTTAGGCAAGAAAACGGAAAGAGAACTTTCCCTCTTTTTAAATAAAGTATGAACAACTACATAATGTCGAGAAGGTCGGAGAATAGACCCCTCAAGGCGGCCCCTAGCCCACTTCCACTCCTGCCCTGCACGACCATGCTGACTCTTGTGCCCAGACAACGCCCTAGCTGTCCGAATAGGTCGATATCCTGTCCGAAGAGAATGAGATCCCTCTTTCTCGAAGGGACACCAAGGGCAAGAAAGAGTCCAAGAAAAAGGACCGGGGAAAAGAGGCTAGGTGATCACTCCAAGGAGTCCAAGAAAAGGAAAATGAAAAATATGAGTAAAACAAAGTACTAAAACAAGAGTATCATATTTTTTTTATTTTTAAAATAAGTGTTACAATATCAATAATGTGAACATATAATACCAAAAAATATTGTGAAATGACAATATACGATGCTATTGATGGATGCCTAATATTTGCCCCTAGTACTATTGATCAGTCCAGGTCTAAATATTAGTATTCGGGCCTTATAATAGTAAGAAAGTAAAAAAAGAGTAATGGATTGTAAATAAATGCACTGCACCCAATGTATGAACTCAAACTAGAGGCCCTTTCTCTATTCGGTCCACCTTGGGATCAGAATATTCTATAGGACCACCGAATTGAAATATTCTTTTATTACTCAAATCTTTTCTCTCTCTGTTACAAGTTATCTTTCCTATCTAAACTCTCCCTCCTTTTATAGGAGCTCCCCAGCCACCATCTCATCAATATATTCGTGGTGGTTGGGAAATAATCCAGGCAATCCTCCTCTTTCCCAGAAATATATTTCTCTTAAGGCCATCTACTTAAGGACAAACCTGTCCGTCCGAAAATTACTCCTTGTCTACTCTGTCCAACTGTCCGTCCCTTCAAGAGGGCGGCTTACCCTAATTTATTTGTAGGGTTCTTTCCCTCGGGTGACCCAACCTTAATGGGCTGAGATCTAGCCCATATCTTAGGTCCTCAACCTTATTTCTTTCCCTAGCTTGCTTCTTGGACATATCCTCTCACCGGCCCACTACATTCTAACTTGGGCTTTATACCTATCTTAGGCCCAAGTCACTCATAATGCCTTGATGGGCTTGGTTCCCATCACATGTCCCTTTTTTACGAGTCAAAAAATAAAAAAAAATTAGATGCAGTGCACTTTATATCTTCAAATCGGGGAGTTTATAATGTCTCTTGGGAAGATTCCCCTTTGGGAAACGCCAATTTGAGAAAAAACACTTTACACTGATCCTGTGGATGTTCCCATTGATGGTCTTCCGTGCGGGCCATAGGGAACTTATTGCCGTCAATGGGGTGCACATACCAGCGCCTTTCCCATTGGACCGTAGTGACAGTGGTGGACAGCGGTAGTGGACCGTTTGGTATGTGGACCGTTTGGCACCTTTATCAGTAGTGGCAGTGGACCACTTGATCTTTTTGTCCATTTAAACGTCCCTGCCCCACCACAATAATGGGTGGACCGTTGTCATGGGGAACGGTAGTAGTAGTGGACTGTTCGGACCATTGAAATTGGGAAATTCATTTTTGGAGTCCTTTCACTACCATAACTGTACCTGGACTGTTTTTTTCTCTCTTCCCTTCTATATATACGGTTAGTTTCCTTCTCCTTCTCCTCACCTTTCCTTAGTGATCCATATTTCTTCTGCATCAACCCTTTTTTCTCTACAACCTCTTTCAGTCTCCAAAAATGAACAAAGCCATGTCCAAGACCTCCAAGTTGTTCAATGGCAGCGAGAAATCCAAGGAGGACGAATGTGTCTCCTCCATCATTGAGACCAAACTGAGGGAGATATGGGCGATGATTCTCCTCAACTATGAAGTTTGCGACGCCGACGGGACGACTTTGGGGGCGAACCACAATAGTCCCCTTCACTTGATCGTTCACTATGATTCGGTCAATATGGGACCATCCTCCTCAACTCGCCACACAGGCGGTCCACCAAGAGGAGGTGGTGGATGATTCTCCTAGGGCTCTTAGGGGCCCCAATTTCATCCCAGGCGTGCCTCAAACCCCTCTCTTTGGCAGGGGGTTTCTTCTTCCACTCAGCCCGCCAGTTCACTAGGCTCTCATCCCCAAGGCAGTGGGATTTGTCCCATTGGCCGGGCCACTGGTTCACAGGGGTCCTTTGAACTGCCCCATGTTCAAGTGGACGGGTTTGGGCTCCAATGCAGCCCAGAATCTTCTTGGCACTTCTCTCCATCTTTTGGATGTGGTGGAGAAGATGTCACTCCTCAACTCCGTCCACCAGCTACTCAAAACTTTACAGAGTCGGCGGTAGAGAGGATCTTTGGACCGCCCATTGCCCAGGGCACCTCTCTCCCTGGATCGGATACCGAGCGGTCCTTCATGGAGGCCGAGGAGCTTATCCGGTCCTCCAACTTCCGGCCGGCCAATGTCCGCCCACTGGTCCATCCTCTTGTCAATCTTGGTTAAACTTATGAGACCAGGTCTTCATCTTCTCATGCTCGCTGCAAGCAAGTTCGGAACTCCATTCTTCCCTAAGCTTCGAGATAATCTACCAACGTTGCCACGGGGCCTTGCACATATTTTCAACAAGCTTGAGCCCAATCGAATTGGGTACACCAGTCGCAGATCGGTTTCAGCAAAAAAGTGAGCTGAGCTCATATCGGGATGCACAATTCATTTAAGCCCTCTATCTGAGGCACTTTGATCGAAAATGGTCTCCGCGAGACATGAAGATATTTACATCAGTCGGCAAGGCTAACACTGATCTTCAACGAAGCTATCGCATCGTATTCAATTCTTATTAACTAAGGTCGTTGTCATCTGTATACTAATTTCGTCACGCGTTATTTGCTTGACTCGTATTAACACCGGCCTCGACGAAATAATTTTTTGAAGCACCGTTTCTTCATCGAACTAACATTGCGCTCGTTACGATAGTTATCCGTGCATATTTTAATCACCCTAGCACTGAACTCCTCGGTAAAGATAATATTTATTTGAGCAGGGCATAGGCCGGTCAAAAAAATAAATGTTGTACGTATTATTTTTTGTAGGAAAAACATCTTAGTCAAGAAATTAGAGAATTAATGAAGACTCGGAGGACTAGCAATATCAACAGGTCAAGAATGCAAAGTACGAAGACTGAAGATAGCACTCGAAGGACTTATTTACTTTCTTAAGTTGATGATTCTCACAACTTAAAAAAGTGGAGGACTTATTGATGAGAAATAATACGTGGTTCGGTCCACGTTTCCTAATTATTTATGAAGAATAACCAAACCAGGCCTGTTTAGTAAAATGAAGGAATACGAGAATATTCCTCCAAAGATGCTTCCCCTCCTCTCCCCTGCCCACTTCCTTTCTCTCTCTAGAATTCTTGTAATTTATTTCTTCAAAGAAGCTTCAAGCTTCCATTAATGGCTTCCGAGCCCAAATCATGTACTGTGTAAAATGCCTCGAAATTAATAAAAATCCCCCGTTGGCAAGGTACCGCCAAAATAGGCCCGTGGTTTCTCCCGATTTGGGTGTCCACGTAAAAATCTTTGTTTTTATATTTTGGTGTATTTTTTAGACTAGTTTATCGTTTTTGCCCGGCTAAAAATGATATACCGGTCGATAATTTACACGATCAAAGTCTTTGTGTTTGTCAATATTGCACTTTATTCTTGACTTGAATAGCTTGTGTTTGTCAATTATCAAAACATGTGAGTCAACACTTAACAGAAAAAAAGAGTTGAATTGATGCATTTCAACATCGTTAACTAAGAATAATACACGGTTTGGTCCACCGACTAACGACCATCAAAAGGCATTAAACTTATACTCCCTCCGTCCAATTTTAAAATTCTCTTTTTGATCGAGTAAGGAGTTTAACAAAAGTTGAAGTTTGCATTGCCTTTCCCAAAATACTCCTCCACCTTCCCCCACATCCCTACTCGTACACCCAGATCTAACTTGGCCAAATTACTTTCGCCCAACCCCATCACTCTTGAACCGGCCAGAGAAAAATTCAAGCTACCCAAATGCAATGAAATTCCGGCCAGAGAGAAATTTTGCAAAACTTCAACATTCTAGAATTCTTGCAGACATCAATTTCCCAAGAATGTCGTTTCTAGGTAGGTATTTTTTCAAATTAGTCTATTTTCAAAATAAAAACTCATTAAATATGAAAAAATAATTTTAAATTTTTCAGAATGAGAATATAATAAACTAAAATATAAATTTAGTTTAATAATTAAACTTGAAACTAAGCATTTCAGGTTGTTTAATAATTTGAAAGTAAAAGTTTTGTTAAATATTTTATTTAAACGATATTCATGTAAATAAATGCTAACATTCTAAAACGTTACTTTCAAGTTTATAAAATTATATTTGTAGTTTCATTCATTCTATTATCATCCTATAAAATATGAAATTATTTTTTCACATATAATGAGCTTTTATTTCAAAGATGTACAATTTGAGAATAACAATCAATTAGTAAGGAAAATTTTTGGAAACTAGTGTCAATTTTAACATCATTTCGATGCCGCTTTGATGACTTTTAGTAGGAGATGAGTACTATTCTCAACTAATGAGTATCATCTTGATAATTAGTTCATCTTAGAGACCAATTTAGGAAAATATATAATTATTGATTACCCATTTTTGGAATTTACTTGATCTTTATATTTTATTTGATGTTTTTTATTAGACCCATCGGGGCGGTCGCGTGATGGTGTGCAATGATAGACATGATGCTACCTAAGCCAGTGATGACCGTGGAACACCGCTCTCCTTGGTGTGATCATGGTGCGCGTGATGGCCATCACATACGCCATGGCATATTTTTTTTCTTGAGTAAATTCCATAAACGATCCCTAGTTATATGTCGTTTTACATATTTAGTCCCTATATATCAAATATTACTAATTTAGTCCCCAATTATTTTATTCATTTCCACAAATGGTCCTTTGTAAACATTTCCATTAAGAACGTGGATAAAATTGTAAATTCACACTCGTTTTCTCCTCAATTAAGCTTCCTCCCTCCCCTTGCTCTCCTTTCCCAAACCCATCGCTAAGTTTGAAGCTTTGAACCCAAAACCGAAATTGTAACGCCCCGAAACCCGGCCTATCAAAATTAATTAATTAGAATTAATTAATTAATTAATTAATGAGACTGACTCGGTGAAAATTGTAAAAGCTCTTCGTTTGAGAATAAAGATTATACCGTTGGGTAGGGTTCGACGGATCGAATCTAACGGTGAAATCTAACATTGTATGGGCCTGAAAGTGTGTTTGGGCCAGGTACGTTCAGTTAATACGGAACCCAAAACCACAAAAAGTATAAATATGCTCCCTACACGTCCCAAAACCCTCACGCCACCATATTTACGTAACTCCCTCCCCTCTCTCTCTCGTTTCTCTCGATCAAAGGACAGCATCGGCGCAGGAGAAGGAGAAGCAGAAGAAGAAGAAGAAGAAGAAGAAGAGAAGAAGAAGAAGAAGAGAAGAAAGAAGAAGGAAGAGGAAGGGTTCGATCATGTCATTCATTGGTATTATCTCGTAGCTTTTAATCATCGAATTCGAGGTGAGTACGAGGTCATCTAACTTATGGTTATATTTGTAGGTTTGAACCTTACGTTCGTAGAATCGTTACGGTTGATCTATTTGGACTATACGCGAATTATGCCTTGTTTATGTCGTTGAGGATTTGAAAAGCATGAGTTGGGTTAGAATGGTTGAGGGATGGTTAGATAATGTTAGGTTGATGATTCATGACCTGTTTATGCTTGTTTTCACTGGAATGGATGTTTTTTGGTGGACGGAAATAGAGCTGGTGCAAGTCTGGTGTTCTCCGCTTCAGATGGTAGGGGGGTACCGTTGACACGGCACATGGCTACCACCAGCCTCCCCGGTTTCGTCTCTCTTTGCCGGTACCTGTCACCAGACGGTACCTAGGTGCCGGATGGGCGGTAGGCCGAACCGCTTGGTCGAGAGAGGCTACCGCGACAGCCTACCGGAAGATACTCCACCTGAGACGGTTGGTACCCCCGTACCGTGGGGACAGTACCCTGGTACCGTGGGGCCAGTAGCCCCTACCGCCAAGGGTACTGTGAGGTGCCTGAACTGGTTTGAATTTTTTGTTTGCGTCGAGGACCGATTTCGAGACTTCGTGTGTTGGATGATGGTAAACATGGGTGTTAATACCCAGCATTAGGCCGATGCTTGAGTATGTTGGATGTGATGAATGATGTTGTATGACACATGAATACCTAGAATGAACTCTAGGAGCTGACCTAAAAGGATCAATGGCAAGTTATGCCATAAGTTAGTAACTTAGAGTCATGTGGTATCTGCTGGGTCCAATGGATGTCTGGGTAAAAACGTGTACACGGGGATCTAAGAACTGTCGTTCCGAAGGGGACAGGGATCTCACCCACCCAATGAGGAACTCCCGATTTGGTTTGAGCTTGACTTCGTTCCGAAGGGAAAGGTCATGACTCCCATAGGCAAGTCGTATACAGTTAGGCTTTAACCTAGCATAGGTCAAGAGCCAAGTACAGAAAGAAAGTAAAGTAAACAAAGAGGAAAGTGCTTGTTATTACATCCTGTAAATTGTACCTCTTGAATGATGATGTTACTGGTTATGTATGTTATATCATGTATGATGTATGAATATCTTGAGCATGTTGTGTGCATGATATCGTATGAGGATATGGGCTAGTGGGATCATCTATGGGTATAGCTCTATGTTAGATATTTCTCACTTAGCTTCAACGCTGAACGTGTAGCCCTTTTTCCTTTTTGCTAAACGTAGGTAATCCAGGAAATGATGAGCTTGGAGCCAATCCCAGAGGGCGATGAGGAGGCTGAGATGTGCGTGGCGGTATTTGACGATTTTGAACTATTATTATTATTTAAATAACTTATTACTATTTCGGGCATGATTTCCAAGTTGTGTTTTGAATTACGAATTAAGTCTCCGCAAACGTTTTGATTTACTCCGATGGATATTAAATGCTGTTTGATTTAAATGTTTTAAATTGCTTTGAAAGTAAATGATGTTTGGGTACCAACCTAGTCGCAACCCGGTTCGCCGATGCGAGTATTCGGGTTATGCGGGTTGGGGTGTTAGAGAAATCATCACTCTTCTCTCAATTGTTTGTCTAACTGGTGGAACCCAAATTGGAAACCAATAACCTTCATTGATGAGTTTTAATGTTTATTTTCTTTGCAAGTTCTTGAGACTAACCGATAAAACTCATCCATAAAGCATATTGGTTCTGATTTTAGGTTCCACCAAGAAGACTAATAATTGAGAGAGCAATGATCATTTTAGTTTTGGGTTTAGAGCTTTAAACTCAGCGACGAGTTTGGGAAAGAGTATGAGAGGAGGGAGGATGCTTAATTGAGAAGAGAGAGAAGTATGAATATACAATTTTATCCATGTTCTTAATAAAAACGTTAACAAAGGTCCATTTGTAAAAATGGTATTATAATTGGGGACTAAATTAGTAATATTTGATATGTAGTGACTAAATATGTAAAAGGACCTATCACTAGGGACCTTTTATGGAATTTACACTTTTTTTCTTTGTTCTTCCTTTTTTGAATATTCTACTTCCTTTTTTTCTTTCTTGCGTTTCTTTTTTCTTTATTTCTTTGGTGGTTTGCTTTCTTTGTTTCCTTTATTTTTTTACTTTTCAAGTTTACTTTTTTACTTTTTTGTTTTGAATTTTAGCTTTTTTGTTAATTAAATACATATTTATTATTTGCATAAATGTATAAAATAAAACTTTAATACTTTTATATGTACTTTTAAACTTTATAACAATAAAGTATATATATTTTTAGTTTATGTAATTTTAATTAAAATATGTAAATAAAAATATAAATGGAAGAAAAATAAGGATGGATGTTTTTTTAATCGAGTAATTGTATTTATTCGTCATCTATAGCTCTTTTTTGCACGATGTCAAAGTAAATCTAAATTTTGATGTTAATGAAATATTTATATAATATTTTTAATTTAAGCAGCATTGATTTTAGTATATGAAAAAAATTAGCCTTGGTGAATGTGATCCGCATCAAATGATCTTATTCATTTCTACTTGGACAGGATCACAGAACTCCCGGAAAAGAGGATCCAAAGCGAGAATTCTTCAGCGCTATGACTGAGCACCCACCACAATCATACGTCATCATATCCAACGTCATCAATCACAGAGTTTATTTCTCTTGTTCCAAATTCCAATATAGAATCTTATATTTGATCCTCTTAGAGGATGTGTGTCGATTACACAGACCTGAATAAAGCCTGCCCTATGGATCCGTTCTCATGCTAGTAATCATTTAGTTTTGGTTTGACTTGAGTCTAGCTCGATATAGTGTTTGTACTAATAATTATTATCTAATGAGAATTTAACACAATCAATATTTACCAAGTAAATTCTCATACCTTTCCTGGAGCAGAGGGATGCAAGAGTCGTGGATTTGCTTGACATTTTTTTAATCGCCGAAATAATATATCTATCATATATATTATTAAATCCAAATTTTGATCTGAAGATCGGTTTTAAAACCATTTGCTCCGATACCGAATTGTAACACCCTAATCTGTCCAGGTCTACAACCCCTTTCGGACTAAAGTATTAATTTGGAAATCGTAAATATTTAAAACATTTCAACATCTTTATTTATCATAAAATAATATTGCATACATAACTGTAATAAATTACGGAGTTTTAACCATAATGTGGAAGCGATTTAAATCATGTTTCATAACAATTTAATATATTCATTTAAAATCATAAATCCACCACGATCGCCTCGCCCCTTCTGCTTCCAGGAACATGCCAATCACTCATTCTACCTACCTGCGTGTAGCAAATAAAACACACTATATGCTCAGCAGTGAAGTTGAGTAAGCATATCTAAGCGTCGAACATTCACATAAATTGAATCTTAATTCATAAACAACCATTTGATATCATGCACACAATAAATAATTCATTCATGATGTTCTCAATATTTTTATTTCAATATCTTAACATTCTACATTCATATTCAATATTCAACAATATCCTTAAACTATGCTTAGTCTAAGGCCAATCTTTTTTATGTTTACCAACTCTTAAACTAATTCTAGTTCAAGGTACTTCTAGCCAACTCTTAAGCTAGGTCATTAGTTTAAGGTACATATATTTCGATTGATTTACCAACTCTTAAACTAGCCTTCGCTTAAGGTACAAATCTAGAAAACCGAACAGTAGAATACTAGCTGTCGGGTTGGGTGGTATCCCCAAACGAGTTCCTATAGTTTGGTTTATGGATCCCGTACGTACTTTTTTACCCAAGGCCACTGAATATATATATTTATACCCGCAAGGCCCAATCTAATTTGAGGTCCACCTTTAAAGATCTTCTAGATAGCCTTAAATATACACTTCATTAATTCATTTATTTTGATTCTTAATTTAATAATTCATAATCATCATTTCATTCAGAATAATTATCATCATTAATGCATATTACAATCAACAATCAATCAATCATCATAATATCTAATAACAATAAGCGGCCTAGCGTCGAGTGTTAATACCCGAGCTTACCGTCATGCATCACATAACATTTTTATTTGTTAAGAACATCATTTTTATTAACTGGTATCAAAAATAGCATTTTCAGACAAATTTACGGGTCGGAATTTTGGGGGATCGATCCAGACAGTGAAAAACTCCTCCTAGAGGATCGATCCATGGAAGATGATCGATCAAGACAGTGCTGATTTCGGGTTACTGTTCATCTTCTTCAACCTTCAGTCAATTTTTTGGAAATACCATTTTTCATCACTGAACTTCAATTAAACTATATAGAAACGTTCTCCAAGGTTCATAGATTATTTTAGAATTATTAAAACATATTTTTAACATCAAATTCAAGGTTTATGATTTTTTGTTCTTCAAACATGTCAAACCCAAATTTTAACCAAACGACCATTTATGAACATAAAAACAACCTATATGAACATTCTAGTCTTTAGATATATCTACGAGCTTACCTCGAAGGTAAATGAAGATTTTGAAGATTTTCTGGCGAAACTTCCGATGATGATTGCACCCAACTCTGGCGACTTCGGCGGCAACCAACAACACCAGACTGCTCCCTTCACTCTTATGAACACAATGGTATAATTTTCCATAAGATTGGTGCTGAATTGGTAAGGATAGAGTATCCTTATATAGAAGAAGAGAAGGGGAAGAGGACACATACTGACTCATTTCTGCTTATGAAAGTCGCGTAGTGGAGGAGGCTGCGCCGATCAAATATTTACACGATTCTTCCCTGATTGGGACTAATTTCGGTCTCAGTCGGGGTACTCTTTTTGGTCCAACTTTCTCCAAATTGAGTTCTGTTTGCATCGTTGCGATCGGACAGTCGAACTCTATCCAACGATATAACTTTTATATTTATTTGTAATACTTTTTCCGACATCATATTTTTGGGTGTTTGAATTTAACAGAGTCAAAATTGGTTTAATTTCATTTTATCACAAAAGGTTCTTATATTTAATTTATTCTCATGTTTTATTTCAAGAATTCATTTCAAAGTTCATATCATAAACAAATTCTTTATTTATTCTTAATTTAGGTCTATACACATGTTCCCAATCAAGATCACATAATAAATCAACATGTTGTATTTATCTCAATGAGACTAATTCAGATTTTGATATTGGATATCAAAACATATTTTACATCGGCCCAAAGCCCAATAATAATTTATTTTAATCAAAATGAATTTTGTTTAATTGAATATTTAATTCAATAAATTTTAGGGTATATTTTGGGGCGTCACATTTTGTGTTGTAGTCTTCTCTATCTTCTGATTGGTATTTGCAGGCCTCATATTTCCTCCAACAGTGTGACTTCCGACCACCGTATTTCCTCCCCTCTGTTGTTGTGGGCATTGGGCCATCATGTGTCTCGTGTTTCCACACCCAAAGAATCGTAGTCGCTGGGTGCATTTCCTAGAGTGGTTCTTCCCACAATTACGGCAATAATCATTGTGCTTTATGCCACTCATGGCTGGAGCACTTCTGGTTAGTGATGGCGGAATTTTGAAACCGCTAGTCCTAGAGCCCTTGTTTTGGTGAGTCTTCTTTGTTGGGGGATCACTGGACCTTGTGTTCTTCTTTTTCCTATTTTCCTCGTTGCACTGCATCCTTTCCTGGAATAGCACTTCTCTTACCTGGGCTGCTAGTATTTTCTTATTGAAGGTCATCCCTTTTGTGTATGCCTTAGCCCTTTCACGAATCCCAAGGTTAAGGCTCATTCAGAAATGTGAACTCATGTGGTTCTCATTCATGGCGAACTCAGGCAGATAACTCACTAGATCACAGAATTTCCTTTCCAATTCCGCCACAGTCAATCTTCCTTATTTGATATTGTTATACTCTTTTCACTTTTTCGGCACTTCTGTGCCAGGGTAAAACTTATCGTAGAATTCCATCTCAAATTGTTCCCATGTTACTTCACCCTGGTAGCGACTTCGAATCCAATCCCACCATAACTGTGCAAAGTTTTCTAGGAGATAAGTTGCCACTTCTCTTTTTACTTATGGGGTCAAGCGTAAGCTTTTCCCTACGTCCTTTACTCTCTTCATCCAATCTCGAGCCTTTGAGATATCTCCAGCCCCGTTGAATATCCTACACCCCAATGCTCTAGCCTTTTTTAAGTATCGAGCCATACTGAAAAATTTGAGATGGTGTGCCACCTCATTTTTCTTTGGTTGATTCACTATGACTGAGCCTTCAGCCTGTGCAGAGGATTCTGCGGCCCAAGTTATTGTTCTCAGGGAATTGGTTGCTCCACCGACATCATATGGGTTGATTTAGGGGTTGTTTTTGTGCCACTGGTACTTGTTGGGCTATCGGTTCCAGTGGTGGATTATCCACGGGTTGAACTTAGGTTGGTTCTGGTACTGAAGAAAATAATAAGAGGGAAAATATTCTGTATATTCGATTGTTCTGTTTAGTAACAAGGGGTTTCTCCTTTATTTATAGGAGAGGATGATTCCAAAATAGACAAGGAATACAAATCCTACAAGGAAACAAATCATAATCAAACTAGGAAACAAATAAATCAAGATCAATCCTAATTAGAATGGGATTCAGTCATCAAAGGATTTGGACTTCTCAAGTTTGGATTTCTCGGAATTCGGACCTCTCGGAATTCGGATCTCTCGGAATCCGGATTCCTCGGAAGTCGGACTTCTCCGGATCCGGACTTCTCAGTTCCAATACCCCCCCCCCTCAAGCTGGAGCATGCGGATTCTAGATGCCCAGCTTGGACAGTAAATGAGAAAACGGGGCGGAAGCCAAAGCCTTTGTAAAGAGATCTGCCGGTTGATCATTGGTGGAGATGTGGCGAGTACACAAAACACCTCGTTGGATTTCGTCACGTACAAAGTGGCAATCAATCTCAATGTGTTTTGTACGTTCATGGAAGACCGGATTAGCGGCAATATGAAGAGCAGCCTGATTATCACAAAACAACCGCATGGGCTGTTTGTGACGCACACCAAGGGAGAAGAGAAGGGATTTCAGCCATTTGAGTTCACAAACAGTAGTTGCCATGGCCCTGTATTCGGCTTCAGCCGAAGAACGGGAAACTACACTTTGTTTCTTTGTACGCCACGATACCGGGGAATCGCCAAGAGTGATAAAATATCCAGTAACAGAACGCCGAGTCAAGGGACACCCAGCCCAATCAGAGTCACAGAAAGGTTTAAGAGTAAGATCACTTTGTACTGGAAGAAACAAACCCTGCCCGGGACAGGCCTTGATGTACCGTAGAACGTGAGTCGCACCATCCCAGTGTTCTTGCCGTGACTCCCCCATGAATTGAGACAACACATGAACAGCATAAGCCAAGTCAGGACGACTGATCGTGAGATAAATGAGGCGCCCCACAAGTCTGCGATAACGCTCTGGGTTGGTGAGAAGCGGGCCACACGCTAGAGCCAGTCGTTGATTCTGAGGAAGGGGAGTGGAAGCCGGACGAGCACCCAGAAATCCAGTCTCACAAAGTATATCCAGAGCATATTTGCGCTAGCATATGAAAATCCCTTTCGAATTACGGGCAACCTCAACGCCCAAAAAATATTTTAAGAGACCAAGGTCCTTCATATGGAAGCAATCAGATAGATACCGTTTAAATTTGCCAATGAAGCCTTCATCATTTCCTGCGATCACAAGATCATCCACATACACCAGCACACGGAGCTCGATGGTGCCGCGCAAAAGAGTAAACAGAGAATAATCAGCCTTGGATTGATGGAACCCAAAGTGTTTTAATGCAGAGGTGAGTTTAGCAAACCAACAACGTGGAGCCTGTCGAAGACCATAGAGAGATTTATGAAGACGGAAAACCAATCCTTTACCGCGAGAGGCAAACCCGGGGGGAAGAGTCATGTATATTTCATCGCGAAGGTCTCCATGAAGAAATGCATTATGAACGTCCATCTGATGTAAGAACCAATTCCGGGCAGCGGCAACAGCTAAGAGAGTGCGAACGATAACCAATTTAGCTGTTGGTGCAAAAGTTTCTTTAAAATCAATTCCCTCTTTCTGACGATTGCCAAGCACTACCAAACGAGCTTTGTAGCGTTCAATGCTACCATCAGACTTGTGCTTGATTTTGTAGACCCACTTAGATCCAATTGTTTTCCTTCCTGGAGGCAAGGGAACGAGTGACCAAGTACCATTAGCTTCCAACGCCTGAATTTCTTCCTTCATAGCTTGTACCCATAGCGGATTTTTGACCGCCTCAGAAAAGAATGTAGGCTCAACATCTGCACTTATAGCTGCCAAAAAACATCTATGGGAAACAGAAAATTTGTCAGCGTTAATAAAATTTGTAATACAGTGTGTTGTACCTGAAGGTGTTGTTGGTTTGAGTGAATCAGGAGAGGGACGTTGAATGGTGTGAGTGACAAAGTCACGCAGTCGCGAAGGAGGACGACGTTCTCTTTCACTTCGGCGCAAAGTGTCTTGGGTTGGAAGGGTTTGGTTATCAAGGGCAGAAGAAGGTTGGACTGGGTCATTGGGTTGGCTGTTTGGTTCTGATGTTGCAGGGTTTTCTGGATTGGATTGGAGCAACGGTCGACCGGGGTCCTGAGAACGGTCCAGTGTTTCGACCGTCTGGGTGGCTGATTCTTCACTGCGTATTTCTTCCTTAAAAAAATCAGCAGTGGGTTCAGGTTCTGTGAGATTGGGGGTATTTTGTGAATGGAAGGGAAAATGGTTTTCAAAGAACTTGACATCTCGGCTGACAAATATTTTATTATTGTCCAAATCGAGAAGGCGCCATCCTTTTTGGCCAAATGGATAGCCAAGGAACATGCAGCGTCGAGAACGGGACTCAAATTTGTCTCCATGGTGGGATTGATTGTGGGCATAGGCAAGACATCCGAAAACCCGAATATGACTATATGAGGGGGTTTTTTCATATATCATGGAATATGGGGTTTTGCGTTTGTGTAGCTCAGAGGGTGTTCGGTTAATTAGATACGCAGCGGTTAGAATACAATCACCCCAGAATTTAAGAGGTTGGTTGGCTTGGAAGCGAAGGGCTCTGGCAATGTTGAGAATGTGGCGGTGTTTTCGTTCGACTCGACCATTTTGTTGTGGGGTACCGACGCAAGAGGATTCAAAAATAATTCCATGATTGTCAAAGAAAGATTTTAAACAAGTGAACTCTGTACCATTGTCACTTCGTACAGTTTTCACTTGTTTATTGAATTGTCGCTCAATCATGGAAAAGAAATTACGCAAGACAGTAGGAGCTTCATATTTGTGATTTAATAGATACACCCATGTTGCCCGAGAAAAATCATCAACAATAGTTAAGAAATATCTAGCCCCAGTGCGAGACGGAGTACGGTACCCACCCCATAAATCACAATGAATCAAGGAAAAAGGAGTAATGGATTTATTCAAACTAATTGGGAAAGAGTCACGACATTGTTTTGAACGAAAACACACATCACAAGGGGAATCAGGGATATTGGTATTTTTGGGTAAATGGAGAAAAGTGTTGACAGTGGTGTAGGAGGGATGACCCAAGCGCTTGTGCCAAATGTCCAGATCCTTCGCCTCCTTCATAGTACAGACTTTATCCTTCACACCTTTCTTGAGATAATATAGTCCTTCGGCCTGCTCACCCATTCCAATCACCATCTTCGAGATATAGTCCTGTATAATACAAATTTTATTATTAAACTTGACAATTAAATTCTTTTTCTCAAGAAGTTGTGAGACAGATATAAGATTGCAGTTGAGTTGAGGAACTAGCAAAACATTTTCTAAGGTGATCAAATTATCTACAACCACACTCCCCTTTTGGTTGGCTATCGCACAATCTCCATTTGGTAGGCCAACTGAGCAAGGTTTTATGACTTCCAAATTTTCAAGACACTTCTTATCATTGGTCATATGTTGACTGGCTCCACTATCAATGATCCAAGAAGTATTAGTCATACCTGAAAATTTTCTTTCCATACCCGAATCCTTCTCGTTTAAGAGTCGCATAAGTGCATTCCATTGATTGGTTGTGAGAGAAGGTAGATTCGGTTGATGGAGCTCACGCCCTCCATCCATTGCGTTGGCCTGAGCCGTGTGTGCCGCCGGTCCGCTTGCTGGACCGCCACCAGCTCCGCCGCGGTTACCTCGGCCGGCGTTGCCCCCCCGCTGCCGCGCCGTCCCCCTGTGTTGTTGCCGCGGCCATTACCTCGTCCCAGGTTCAGGACACGTGGGCGATCTCCCCACCATTCAGGATATCCAACGAGTTGAAAACAACCACTCTTCTCGTGTCCACTCAGTCCACAGTGTTTGCATTTTAAATCTTTAGTTGCATCACGGTCAAATTTGGAGGTCACGACAAAGCCCACCGGGTTACGTTCCTCCTCTTGAGTAGTCTTCAAGACCCCTTCCTGCTGGATGATGGTGGAGTATACGCGATTCAGTGGTGGCAAGGGTTCTGTGGCGATGATGTTAGACCGTAGACTCCCATATCCTTCGTTATCTAATCCCATCAGAAATTGGTGAACCTTTTCTTTGTCACGTTGGATGGCAAGCGCTTTGCTTATCCCACACTTGCATCCATGGCACTTGCAAGCGGGGATTTTTTCATGATCGCCGAGTTCGTCCCATATGGTTTTTAATTTTCCAAAGTACGTAACGATGGACTGACCGTTTTGCTTGCAATTTGCAAGTTCCTTCTTCAGTTGATGAATTCGAGGACCGTTTGCAACAGAGAAACGATCTTGGATATCCTTCCATAGTTCTGCTGCTTCTTCTACCTGTGTGATGGAGTTTCTCAGGCTGCCATCAATTGTGTTGTAAATCCATGAGACCAACATGGCATTCACAATCCACCATTCTTCATAGTTTTCATCTCCCTCTTTTGGACAAGGGATGGATCCGTCGATGAATCCAATTTTCCGTTTTGCATGGAATGCAATTCTCATTGCACGAGCCCATTCTTCATAATTATCACCGTTTAGTTTGACTTGGGTGATAATTAATCCAGGTGTGTCTGCGTTCTTGAGTTCGTAAGAACTTCCCTTCGTAGGGATCTTCTCTTCCTCTTCGAAGAGCTTGCCGACGAGATTTTCTTCTACTTCTGCCATGTCGACGTTCGAGAAGGAAATTCCAGCGGTGATGGACTGTCGTTTGTCTAGATTAGGGTTTTCCTAGGAATCTTGCTCTGATACCATGAAGAAAATAATAAGAGGGAAAATATTCTGTATATTCGATTGTTCTATTTAGTTACAAGGGGTTTCTCCTTTATTTATAGGAGAGGATGATTCCAAAATAGACAAGGAATACAAATCCTACAAGGAAACAAATCATAATCAAACTAGGAAACAAATAAATCAAGATCAATCCTAATTAGAATGGGATTCGGTCATCAAAGGATTTGGATTTCTCAAGTTTGGATTTCTCGCAATTCGGACCTCTCGGAATTCGGATCTCTCAGAATCCGGATTCCTTGGAAGTCGGACTTCTCCGGATCCGGACTTCTCCGGATCCGGACTTTTCAGTTCCAATAGGTACCATGCTAGGAATGCTGCCCACATTTCCGGTGTAGGTACAGGAATATTTGGAGGTGTAACTTGAGGTTGTTGTTCTTGTTGAGGGGTGTGCTCCCCCTCAAATTCTCGTAGAGTCTCGACGTGAACATTGTTTGAACCTCTCGAACACGGAGCCCTTCCCCCACCACGCGTTTGACTAAAGGATCTTCCTCTTCCCGCCATTTCTAAGATACAAGACAAAGGTACATAAAATTTATGGATTGTAGTTGGAAGATCGTGACTAATCCTTTGGGTGGTCTTAACTTAGCACCATTAATTGTTGACAACTAGAGTTCTATGATTTAACCTACCCAAACTCATAGTAACTAAGAAGGAACTTATGCTCATGTTTTGAAGGATCAATGAGATTATGGTGAGGACTGCGAAAGAGATTTTTCTAAAACTTGATGCTCTGATACCATTTTAATTGTCACGCCCCGGACTGCTCGGCAACGTGGACAACCGCCGTACGATTCATGGGTCCCTTTATCGAAAGGAATCTATGAATCATACAAGGCTAACAGTATACACGTATCACATCAAGAAAAACATAATCACTTTATTTATTAAGATAAGATCAGAGTTTAAGCAGAAATATAACATGCCAGGCACGAAGGGCAAATTAGGGAAATACAATTGATTGGAGTAGTTTAAGGAAATAACATGAGCGTAATAAAAACTTCAAAGAGACATGTCCACAAACCACACTGAGGCCTTGCTTGCAACTAGGGCAACTGATTTCCAGCACGAGAACGGCTACACACCTAAAATAGTTATGAAGACGGGTCAGTACAACGCCACATCGTGTACTGGTGAGGAGAGAAATATGATATCCCAATAATTTGTTTATGACCGTGCAAACATATGTCTATTATTCTTTTGTTACCAAACATAATCCTTTCACACCATTTCTACCCTTTGGGGAGCCCCTCTTTTGTGCTCAATGTAACTAATCAGGTTATCTTGAAGCACCCGCCGAGGTATTTATCAGAACACAATTCTCCATTCTTACCTTTTTGTCATGAGATAAAAATTTATAAATAACCCCACAAGGTTAATCATTTATTTAGTAAAGTTTTAGGGTATTACATGGCTAGAGCCTAACCCTATCCCCTTAGAAGCCTCGATGTTAGGGCATGTTAGTTTTTGTTCAGGTTTGTGTAACGGATCCATAGGGCAGGCTTTGTTCAGGTCTGTGTAATCGACACACATCCTCCAAGATGGAGGCTTGGGTGTCAGGACCACGTTTGCCAACCATTCCAGGAGTGTTAGGTTTTGGTTTAGAATGGTTAAGGGATGGTTAGATAATGTTAGGTTGATGAGTCATGACCTGTTTATGCTTGTTTTCACTCGAATGGATGCTATTTGGTGGACGGAAACTTAGCTGGTGCAAGTCTGGTGTTCGCCGCGTCAGACGGTAGGGGGTACCGTTGACAAGGAAATTGGCTACCGCCAGCCTCCCCGGTTTTGTCTCTTTTTGCCGGTACCTGTCACCAGACGGCACCCAGGTGCCGGATGGGCGGTAGGCCCAACCACCTGGTCAATAGAGGCTACAACGACAGCCTACTAGAGGAGACTCCAACTAAGACAGTTGGTACCCCCGTACCGTGGGGACGGTACCCTGGTACCGTGGGGCCGGTAGCCCTTACCGCCAAGGGTACCGTGAGCTACCGAAACAGGTTTGAATTTTTTGTTTGCGTCGAGGACCGATTCCGAGACTTCGTGTGTTGCATGACAGTAAACATAGGTGTCAATACCGAGCATTAGGCCAATGTTTGAGTATGTTGGATGTGATGAATGATGTTGTATGACGCATGAATATGTATGTTGTGAATTATTGATAAGTAAAGGATGAAATACCTTGACTGAACTCTAGGAGCTGACCTGAAAGGATCGATGGCAAGTTATACCATAAGTTAGTAAGTTAGAGTCATGCGGTACCTGCTAGGCCTCATGACTCCCATAGGCAAGTCGTATATAGTTAGGCTTTAACCTAGCATAGGTCAAGAGCCAAGTACAGAAAGAAAGTAAAGTAAACAAAGAGGAAAGTGCTTGTTATTACATCCTGTAAATTGCACCTCTTGAATGATGATTTTACCGGTTATGTATGTTATATCATGTATGATGTATGAATATCTTGAGCATGTTGTGTGCATGATATCGTATGAGGATATGGGCAAGTGGGACCATCTATGGATATAGCTGTATGTTAGATATTTCTCACTTAGCTTCAATGCTGAGCGTATAGCCCTTTTTCCTTTTTGCTACACGTAGGTAATCTAGGTAATGATGAGCTTGGAGCCAATCCCGGACGGCAATGAGGAGGCTGAGATGTGTGTGGCGGTGTTCGACGATTTTGAACTATTATTATTATTTAAACTAGTATTTTGACCCGTGCGATGCACGGGGTCGAACGAAACTATTGTCCATTTTGAAATTTTACAATGAAATATTTATTCCAGAATCAAGTAAATATATTTCTGTCACAAATTTTAATCAATGGAAAACAACGACAAAGTAGAATATAATATTTGAGAAATTGAAAGTGTACTCGAAAAAATCTTTTTTAATTCCAAATTTTTTGAAAGACTTTAGTGTACACAACATTTTTTGTATCGTTGTAAGCGTTTTTATTTTATCTAGAACCAATAATTTTAATCATGTCTTTTTCTTTACTCGTGAAACAGTTACATAAAGCTAACCATGAGTAAATCCCGAATTGGTTAAAAATAATATAGCAAAGGGCAATGTTTGACATTGACTTTTGTTTATAATCATAGCAAAACATAAGATTATTATATTGAGAATTCTATCAGATGATACCAAATTTTATTCAGGGTATGTAAACCTTTTTCTCCAACGCGATTTCTCGAAACATCAATTACATTGATAATGTTCTTTCACATCTCTTTAATGATTAATCTTTTACCATTACACAATCCATATATTTGGTCAATGTTCTTCAATAACATAATCGGTACCCCCTTTTAAAAACTATTTTATGGTTTGAATCCCCTAACATTTGATTTCATTAAGAAGAATTGAACTGTTATCTAATCGTCTTCAACAACTACATCTAAATATGTTTGGCATGAAGAATGAGAACTTAAGTACTCTTTTTTACCTCTTAGAATAAGAGATATGACAAATTCATTTGTCATTTAACAAATTCGATTGTGGGTGCTAATAATGCACTATCCTCAAAAAAAGAATAATTTTTCATGTTCTCTAATAGGTTTGGATAAGTAAAGTCCACTATACTCTTGAGGGAGTAACTTGTGTGAAGCATCAAGAATTCAAGCGGGATTTCAACGTCAGCAGTTTCATCGATCACTTGTCCAAGTTTTCTATCTTTGACTTTGCTTATCAATACAGAAAAAGATTATGTGTCTCTATCAGTGCAAGAGCGTGTAGATAAATGCAATCTCATATTCTTAGCTAACCTATAAACTTTACATTACAATCACATTTGTGAGAATTGGTGGTAGCACCCACAATTTCCTCTTTCTATGCTATGAGTAGACCTGAAAGAATTTGGATAAAATCACCTCCGAGTATAGCTGTTTTCCCTCCGAATGGTTCATTTATGAAGTTATTATTAAAAAATCTCATTACATCTCTCATTTTTCCGAAAAAAAATTAGTGGGTGACTCATGGTACTTAATTGTCACTAATAATGTGACGAACAACTTTTTTAGCAGATTCCCACATCTTGATTTAACAACCTCTTTCATACCTTCAATAAATTATATATCATCGGTTAATAACCTCAATGCTTCACATTCTTCCTTGAATGCATTATGTAGAACATTAATAACTGTCCTCAAGCGCTTATAATTTGTACATCCTTGTTGGACATTTAATACTTCTCAAGTAGTATAACTCTCTAGTTTCTGTAAGCACGTATTGTAGTCTGCCTATTGACGGTCGTTGTTGCCTTTGAACTATTTCCGCACTTTGTGGTTGTACATAAAATATTCTCGAAACTCTTTGCATACGTCAAATTTTATCCCGCATTATATTTTGTTTTGAAAATCATCCAAACTTCAAACATTGAGGCTTTATCAATAATTTCTTCGACAACATCTTTTAGTTTTTGTTGGTGTCTAAAGGTTACGAATTTTAGCCTTGGGTTATAAAAATTCAATCTCAGTACTGATCACTACCTTTTTTGTATATCAAAAGAGAGGATTATCCAAGAGGCTTCACATGCAGATACGTAATGACAATCAGAATACTTATTTGTTTCATAATACACCATAATATCAACAATGCCAAAGTTAGATTGGGTAAGTGCAACAGTTACTTTATCTAGATCTATATTTACATATTTAAAGATATATTTGATTGAATTAGATTTATTTCAATGTCCAATGTTGTTTGATCTTGAAACCTCATCAAGAGTTGTGGGTTGTATGTCACAACAATTCGATTATCCAACTCGATATTCTTTTTCATTATATTGTGGTGACCTCTAAGGTTCTTCTTTTGTATATCAGGTAGTTATTTCCATCAAACGATGTCTTATCAAGAAATTTTTTGGGAAAATGTTTCATAAATTTATCATTCTCCATATATAGAGATCTAGGATCATTTATGCTACATGGATCATGCATCAATAATCGAGTTACGAACTCATAAAATCTAGGATATTTATCTTTATTATGAACCTCTACACATGTCACACGATCAATTGACTCAAGCGATTGAAGTTTATCCCTCTATTGTAACCATATTTAGATATGTGCATGAAGCAAACTTCTCATTTGAAATGCAATAGTGTACAAACATGCACAAAATCATTACATTCAAATGACAATATTTTAAATTGAATGTCCATTTAAATTGTTTTTTATTATACAATATCAAATATTTAAACAACTTAATTTTTTTTATGTTATATACCATTTAAATTTCACACACACACACACACAAAATCTAGGTTTACTAAATTATTACAAATATATAATTCTTCTCACCCCCTGAATTCAAAAAATATACGACAAAAACATTGGCGGATTTTATTATTCTTCTCCCCTGCATTTATTTAACAAACTTAGATTTCCGATCTTGTAATTTTAATATAAAAAAATCATGATTCTTCTCCGCCAGATTAATTTACATTAACGGAAATATATGATTTTAATTTCTATGATGTATTAATGTGATTCTTTCTCTCCTTGGCCCTTTGCACTAATTAAAAATTGAATCTTTTTTCTTGTATTATTAAAAGTGGGAAAACATAAATTAACAATCATATGATAAGAAATATAAATTTTACAATAAATTAAAAATATAATGATTATTCTCCCTCGTATTATTTCAAAAATTATGTGAATGCAAAAAAAAAAATTAGTCATTCTATGATTTAAGTGAAATTTTAAAAAAACTATTTCACAATTTTTACTCATTTTTTTGCTTTCTTTTTAAATATTCAATCATTTAAGTGTGTGAAAGTATTTTGGTCAATACATAATGTTCTATAAAATACAAAGAGTTACAATTTAAAAATTATATTTCTCTTTGATGTTGTAGTTTAACCTAAATCTTATTCACTTCTGCACATAAAATATTCTTCGTACTTCTCCTTAAAATACTGATTATTCTTGCATCTAAATTTTAATTGTCACAGATCTTCACGCGTTTCTCGACCTCCTAATATTAATTTCCTTATAGAAATATTTTTTGTGAAAGTCCATGTTATATCGCTTCCTCTCTAAGAATATCATTTTTTTAAATTTCTTTGTATGATTGCAAAAATGAAGAAAAGAGAATCGAGCCATACTTCATCCGTCTTTTTTATTTTCATGCATCAATATAGTGAATTATCACCTAATATAAATTTATAAATCTTAAGTTACATCTTAAATATGGTAAGTTACAGTACAAACCTTCTTTGATTAAAATAATAGGTCAAATTAGAAAGATAAAATACAAAAGTCAAATTAAATAATCGTGCTAAGTAATACTCCGTATGGTTTAAACACTTAATATATATAATTTTAATATAGGGATTAAGAAGTATTTGTTATTTTACATCACTATTTAAATAAATGGAATAAAGCTAACTTCTCTTAATCATAATATAACGAAATATGAAATTTTTTTTAAAGATGAAGAGAGTAGTTTATATATTCATCGAAACTATTATTATAAATGAAATGAAAAAAAATTAAAAGAAATAAATATCTCTCTTTCTTAATTAAATGTACTCAATGATAATAAAATCATAAATAATGTTAGTGTAATATAATAAGTCCCATCGATATATTTTGTTTTAATCATTTGTCTTTTATAATATAATAAAAATAGGTTTAAATATGTTTTTATACCCTATAGAATAAAAAAAATTTAGTCTCAGTAAAATATTTTTTTGATAAAGTCATCCCTACCAAATATTTTAATTTGAAAATAGTCCTTAACCTAATTAGAACTTCTAATTAGATGAGATAGTAGATTTATTTCATACTCAACATATTAGTCATGTATTTCTAATTACATCCGATACAATTTCTAAACCCTAAGTTGTGTACTTATTCATATTACATATATCTGGTTCTCAAATTTCTTACGAATATAATATAATCAAAAGTTGAGAATTGGAAATGCAATTTGATAAAAGACACAATTGTTGACATCAAAATTGTGTCTGAAGTAATTGCAAATCTAAAACCAAGCTATTGAGTACAAAATAAATATGTTATCTCAACAACTTAAAAGTCTAATATATTTTACGCGCTTTAACAATTTATTTTCCAATCTTCTCATTTTTATAAAGTTTCATTGTAGTTTTAAAATAAGTTTTTTTAATCTTCTCATATTCTAAAAAATATAATCAAACTGACTGCTTCGATTTAAATATATCATAAAAATATGAAATTTATTTAGAAGTGAAGAAATATCTTATTAATTGCTTAGGGCCAATTTAGTGAATTTTGGAGAAATTATAAGATGTGGGTTATGAAAACTCAGAGAAATGATATGGACTTTGTAATCTGAAATGATTTTATTTGGAGAGATTTAAATTCAAGATTTAATTAGTGGTAAGAAAAGGTGACTGGCAACGGGAGTGGTTGGCAGTGATAATGGTAGCGAGTGACGAAGAATGATCAATACTTGAGAGAGATATCAAACCCCCATATTGATATCTCACAAATTCGGGAGATACTGAGACCATCAATTTTAAAGATTTATGATATCTGCAGGTATTAAATTTGATAACTCTTTTAACTTCACCAAACACCAGAAAAGGATAAGGATATCTAGAGATATCAAAATTCAAAACTAATATTTTTTTGCTCACCAAACACACTTTTAGAAGTTTTGTAATAATTGAATAAAAAATTATATATAATTAGAAAATAATTATTATGAAAATGAATATCTATATTCTCTTCCATAATTAATTGTACCGAAGGACTTCATACAATAATATTAACTTCTTACTTTCTATAATATATTTTACGTGTCAGAAATGTCTCTTAAACAATATCACATCTCTGCTTCTTAAAGATTAAAATATCAATTTTATAAATAAAGGATCAATTATAAACATATTGGATCCTTTTCTATAAGAATACTCTTAAATGAGAATATATCATTATCAAAAAATTTTGTTTTTTGATTCATAAAAAATGCTAGTCTTGAAATGGTAAGTGATAATACCAATTTTATATTTTCACTAATTGTTTGCTACATCATAATAATTTTTATCATAAAATTATATTTTATATAATTGTTTTCCTTTAAAAATTCTATTTCGGACAATACTACATTTATCTTTCACAAATTTGATTTTATAACATAATTAATTTTATCACATCATAACAAATAAATAGATGAATTGCTTTTTAAAAATAAAAAATATAAATACTCAACTAATGTCACGAAATAATGAATTCTTTATTTGTACTAAATATTTTAACGTAGAATTTTTCCAAAATTTGAAATCATTATTAAATTTCTATTTTAAAATAAAAAGAAAGGTCAATTCATCATTAATAAAATTTGCCACATAAGCAACCAATAAAGACTTGCCATCTCACCTTAATATAGGCCACATAAGCTTGTCTTTTGGCGACTTTCTAGCAAACGGAGTCTCAAATATTATATTAAAGGATTATATTTTTTATAACTAAAAAGAAATTTTTATACAATCCTTTTTTAATTATGAAACATCATAAAAGCTTAAGTGAGATTGTAACAAAAAGCACCCTAGCTTGGATGGTTAGGAACTCAACTAAATGACCAAGAGATCCTTGTTTCAAACCCCATGGTGGTATGCTTTTGGAAAAAAATTGCAAAAAAAGAACTGATCTAACCGGTCAAACCGATCGATTTGTCTAAAAGGGTGACATATCAGCTCGCCACATGTCGCGCTTTAACTTTGCCAAATGTCGCCACATGTTGTGCTTTAGCTCTGCCAAATTTCACGTTCTTATAGCTCCGACTCTGCTTTATATATATAAAGGATAACTTATTACTATTTCGGGCATCATTCCCAAGTTGTGTTTTGAATTACAAATTAAGTTTCCACAACCGTTTTGATTTACTCCGATGGATTTTAAATGCTGTTTGATTTAAATGTTTTAAATTGCTTTGAAAGTAAATGATCTTTGGGTACCAACCTAGTAGCAACCCGGTTCGCTGATCCGAGTATTTGGGTTATGGGGGTTGGGATGTTACAGAAATCATCACTCTTCTCTCAATTGTTTGTCTAACTGGTGAAACCCGAATTCAAAACCAGTAACCTTCATTGATGAGTTTTAATGTTTATTTTCTTTGCAAGTTTTTGAGACTAACCGATAAAACTCATCCATAAAGCTTATTAATTTTGATTTTAGGTTCCACCAAGAAGACTAAGAATTGAGAGAGGAATGATCATTTCAGTTTTGGGTTTAGAGCTTTAAACTCAGCGACGAGTTTGGGAAAGAGTACGAGAGGAGGGAGGATGCTTAATTGAGGAGAGAGAGAAGTATGAATATACAATTTTATCCATGTTCTTAACAAAAATGTTAACAAAGGTCCATTTGTAAAAAATGATATTATAATTGGAGACTAAATTAGTAATATTTGATATGTAGTGACTAAATATGTAAAAGGATCTATCAGTAGGGAACTTTTATGGAATTTACACTTTTTTTCTTTCTTCTTCCTTTTTTGAATATTCTACTTCCTTTTTTTCTTTCTTGCGTTTCTTTTTTCTTTATTTCTTTGGTGGTTTGCTTTCTTTGTTTCCTTTATTTTTTTTTTTTTACTTTTCAAGTTTACTTTTTTACTTTTTGTTTTGAATTTTAGCTTTTTTGTTAATTAAATACATATTTATTATTTACGTAAATTTATAAAATAAAACTTTAATACTTTTATATGTACTTTTAAACTTTATAACAATAAAGTATATATATATATTTTTAGTTTATGTAATTTTAATTAAAATATGTAAAGAAAAATATAAATGGAAGAAAAATAAGGATGGAGGTATTTTTTTAATAGAGTAATTGTATTTATTCATCATCTATTGCTCTTTTTTTGCACGATGTCAATATAATTCTAAATTTTAATGCTAATGAAATATTTATATAATATTTTTAATTTAAGGAGTATTTATTTTAGTATATCAAAAAAATTAGGCTTGGTGAATGTGTTCCGCATCAAATGATCTTATTCATTTCTACTTCGACAGAATCACAGAACTCCCGGAAAAGAGGATCCGAAGCGAGAATTCTTCAGCGCTATGACTGAGCACCCACCACAATCATACATCATCATATCCAACGTCATCACTCATAGAGTTTATTTCTCTTGTTCCAAATTCCAATATAGAAACTGATATTGAAAAATGCTAGGGGTACACCAAAGGTGTGCCTTGGTGTACCCCATTTGTCCCCTACCCCTTCCATCACCACAAAAAAATGGCAAGAAAATAAAAAAAATAAAAAAAATAAAATAAAATAAAATTGAATGGTGGAGAAAGGGGTGGGGGACAAATGGGGTACACCAAAGGTGTACCCCTAGCATTCCTCTCTCATATTTGATCCTCGTGTCTCACTTTCAACAGCGTAGTCTCTTAGTCATACTCTCTCCGTCCTTAAATATTTATCACACTTCTATTACCAAGATAAAATATTATTATTTTTGAATTCATTTTATTTATATGTTTGGGTTAGAAATAAGAAATAAAATTTACATATCAAAAAACAAAATGAAAAGTTATTCGAAATAAGAGGTGTCAAGGTCAAATATTTTATTTTATCAAATAACTAATGAAAACGTAGAAATAAACAAAGTTTACGCGACTGTTGAAAAAAGAAAATGTGAGATATATTTTGGAACGGAGGGAGTAATTTAGATTATAAATACAGGGAGAATGCTACATGTACCCCAAAATTTGTACTTCATTTGTACACCAAATGTATGTACCAACATTTTGATGGTTTAAACTGACACAAAGTGTTGGTGCGTTAACAAAAACTTACATTGACACAAAGTGTTGGTGCGTTAACAAAAATTAGCATTACACCAACACAAAATGTTAGTGCATCCCTGCAGTGTACAAAATGTGATACAAATTCTTGGGGTACAAATAACTTTATCCTAAATAAAGAGTTACGAACCAAATCTCTTGTTTTTTTGAAATTGTCTTATTTACAAATATGTACATTAAGAAAAAATAAATATTATTTATTTAAAAAATACGTCAAAAACTATACAAAACAAGGAGTAAAAAATATTTTATTTTATCAAATAACTAATAAAAAACATAAATGAAAAAAATTATCGAGAGGCGAGAAAAAAATTGTACTCCCTCCGTCCGGCTAAGATCTTCTCGTTTTAATTTTTTGTGGTTTTTAAAGAGAGTTGAAAAAAGGTGAAAGTTTACCATAATACCCTTAATAAAAATGGATGGAGTGTATTAAATGAGGTGGGTGAGGTGTAATAAATAAAGTATGTGGGGGTAGTTGTGGTATTTTAATTGTTAAAAAGGTAATGAGAAGATTTATGGTGAACAAATAAAAATGGTTAATGAGAAGATCTATGGGGCACGGAGGGAGTAATACATTTAGGGATGGGTCACAGTGGGAGTATAAGATCTTATTTCTTCTAAATCTATTTTGTTTATAAATTGGTATAAAAATAAATTAAAAATTTTATATTTATAAAATACTCTCTATCCCAATTTATATTCATGTCTAGTATTCACAAGATCAAATTATATGACCACTTTGTTTATTCATTTTCGCTACTCATTTGATAAAATAATATAATTATCCCGCATCTAATTTTTTAAAATTTTTTATGTTGTTTTTAAATACATTAATTTTATTTTTTTAATTCCACACTAATTTTCAAATAAAATGAATTGAAATAATTTCAGTCAAACCTTGTAAATAACAACAGATAATTTATTGATCATAACAAAAAAAGGAAAATAAACAAAAATTATCAAGCAAAGAAGGTTCCGGCGAATTTTCGCTTGGAGCCTAGTGGACATGACAGGGTTAGGTCGCATGATCGTTGTGTGACGACTGAGCATTCTCCCCAGAGCAAAGCCTGTCAAGCAAAAGAGGAGGCACCCGGCCTAGGAGAGAAGAGATTTTCTAAAGAAGGTGGCGGCAACTCTTTAGGGATGCAATACCCGGAATGGTTGTCAAACGTGGTCCTGGAACCCAAGCCTCCATCTTGGAGGATGTGTGTCGATTACACAAACCTGAACAAAGCATGCCCTATGGATCCGTTCCCATTTCCAAACATTGATCAGATGGTGGACGAGACCGCACGGTCAAATTAATGAGTTTTATGGATGCTTTCAGTGGCTATCCAAAAATTCGAATGCATCTAGCCGACGCTGAGATGACTAGCTTTATGACCCCAGAGGGTTTGTAATGCTATTTAGTGATGACTTTTGGACTAAGGAATTTCGGGGCCACATACACCTGTATGGTCTCACAGGTGTTTAGGCTCCTTCTAAGGCAAACCATGGAAGCATATGTCGACGACATGACCATAAAGTTCAAAAAGGCTCGAGACCATGTCTGAGACCTTGAAGAAGTTTTTAGTATTATGATGAAAGTAAACCTCTGGCTCAACTCCAAGAAATGCACCTTTGCAGTCCAGGTTGGGAAGTTCTTGGGACACATGGTGAGCCGGAAAAGGATCGAAGCCAACCCTGGGAAGGTGAAGGTGATCCTGGAGATGGAGCCACCGAAGACAACAAAGGAAGCGCAGTGTTTGACAGGAAGATTGGCAGCCCTGAATTGGTTCCTGTCTAAACTGGTTGAGAAGGCACATCCTTTCTTTGTTGCAATCAAGAAGAAGGCCACATTTGAGTGGACTCAAGAGTGCCAGGAGGCGTTCGAGGAGTTAAAAACGTATCTGACTAACCCACCAGTGTTATCCGAACCAGAGCCAATAGATGTGCTAGTCGTGTACTTAGCCATTCCAGACTATGAAGTGAGCACAGTGATCATGCGAGAGGAAGGAGGAGTCCTGCATCTGGTCTATTACGTTAGTAAAACACTTAGGGATGCTGAGCTGATATACTCACGCCTAGAAAAGGCGATGCTGGCAGCCTAATGGAAAGCGAAAAGGTTAATTCCCTACTTCCAGGCCCACAAAGTAAATATTTTGGCCAGGGAACCACTAACTTCACTCTAAAAGAGCCATGCGGCCTGGACCCGGATGAAGAAGTGGGCCGTGATTATTAGCTAGTAAAAAGTGGAGTTCAAACCACGCCCATCAATCAAAGGATAGGCGTTGGCCAACTTCCGTAACGAGTGCACGGAAAGAGAACTGGCGAGGTACCTGGAGGCAATGTGAGAAGAGGTAAAAGGATGGTGGACAATGTGGATAGATGTATCCTATGGGGTAAAATCTTGTGGTGCGAGAATAGTATTAGCCAACCTGGAGGCCTTCAGAATTTATTGCGCAATCCGCTTCAACTCCCGAGTATTTAACAATGAGGCGAAGTATGAACCATTGATGAACGGACTGCGGATTGCACGCAAGGTGGGAGCAGTAAAAGTTTAGATTTTTAGAAACTCAAAGATTATTTTTAACCAAATTAATGGTGAGTTCGAGGAAAGAGAAGGGAGAATGCGGCAGTATCGGGACTATGCGCTCAAGATGCTAAATGGAGTTAAGTATAAGTTGCAGTATATCCCTAGAGAATCCAACACAAAGGCTGATGTATTATCTAAATTAAGTAAGGAAAGCCTGGAATACATCAGTAAGCTGGCCAGCATGGAAGAATTAGAGGCACCAAGCTTGATCAAGGGGGTGGTGGCTTGGGTGGCAGCAAACCCCCTAGAATGGTTGGATCAGCTGGCTAAGTATATTTATGATGGAGATGTTCCAGGGGATCCGTAGGAAAATAGGTTATTAAGGATGAGAGCCTCGAGCTATGTCATTCAAGAAGGGATCCTCTACAAGTGTTCCTATAACGAGATATTCTTCTACTACATCAAAAAATATACAAAACTAGTAGTGACAATAGTGCTTTATGTTATCAAATTACTAATGGAAATAGAGAAAGAAAGTGAATGAAGTTTCGCACTCTGAATAGTAACATTAGGGGTGTTCATCGGTCAAAACCCGGATCGGGATCGGACCGGGAGCGAATAAGCATTTGGTGGACCAAGGACCGGATCGATTAAGCTAAGGACCGGTCCGGGATCGGATCGGTAAAACCCGGACAAGATCAGGACCGGACCGAATAAATGTTATTTTTAATTTTTTTAAATTTGATTTTATTTATTTAATTTAAAGTATTCAATTAAAGAAAAATATTACTACAACTAATTTTAAATTGTAGCATAAACTAAACATTGTCAAACACAGTTGTTTTGAATTTTTTATAACACTTTAAAAAATATATATATCTTCCATCCGTATTACATAAAATTTGTTCGTAATTTTTATTTTACATAGGGAATATTCTTCTTCTTAGTGAATTTTTGTTTTTTTGTAATATTTTTTTGAGTTTTCGATTTATTTTGACAAACGGACACACTTGTTACTTTTTTTTGTTCATGAGATTGTTTACAATATTTCTTTTTGCGGATTAGAGTTTCATTATTGATAAAATACAAATTTAAGTTATAGTATTGGTACATAAATTTGAAATGTATTAGATCGCGAATATAAAGGCAACGTTTACTTTTTCACACTTTTCATATTAAAAATATTTAAAAATCATTAGAATTGGTATCTTATTTTGAATTGAAAATGTATTTAAAAAGTTATACTCCCTCCGTCCCAAAAAGATTTACACATTTCAAAAAAATTGCGTCCCACAATCTCCTATTCATTTTTATTAAAAAGCCACTTTTACCCTTTACTTTTTCAAATCCTACCTGTCACATCATACTTTTTTTCTAATAATTTACACATCACATCATACTTTTACCTATCACTTTTGGAAAGTCAACACAAAATTATCTCTCCCTTAATTTCTACTTTAGTCAAAATGTACTCATCTTTAGGCGTCGAAGAGAGTATTAAATAATAAAGTGTGAATGGAATCGTCCGGCTCAAGATATTATTTACTACAACTATTTGAATACACATTTTGTGGTTCAATACCATCCCATATTGTTGGTTTGGTTCAGAACAATGTCTTCTAAGTATTTTTGCCCACCGTCTATTCTTCAATGGAATGGGAAATGGAATGTGTTAATTTTCAATGTTGTCTTACTTTATTTTAGAGTAACATAAGAAATGATCTGTAGAGTCGTAGACTAACAATGAATGAATATCTTTTGGTAAGTAGGTTAAAAAGTACTCCGTCCTAATTTATAGTGTATGTTAGTGACAATAATAATTTATGCTATCAAAAGCCCTACAAAACTACCTGAAATATTCTACTATTACATCAAAAGATCTACAAAACTAGTAGTTACAATAGTACTTTATTTTATCAAATTGCTAACGGAAATAAAGAAAGAAAGGCAATAAAGTTTCACTCTGAATAGTAAACATGCATTATTATAAATTGAGACAGGAGGAAATAATATGGAGCAATACAACAACAACAACAACAACAACCCAATTAAATCCCACAATATGGACCAATAATGAAAGTGAAAATAAAAGTACTCCTAATTTTTAAACCGTTGAAAAAACAAAAAGCGAAAGACTTTTTTGAGAGGATGAACTACCTGGAATATACTCCGTAGTACCCACGCATTTGCGCTATATATAATATATATATATATATATATATATATATATATATATATATATATATATATATATATATATATATATATATATATATATATATATATATATATATAGGGCCGGTCCCGAAAAATGAAAAATTAAATTTGGCCCGGTCCTAAATTTACATTTTGGACCCTATTTTAATTTTTTAAAATGCTTTTTTCTTTAAAATTATTAACAAATTTAAAATTATGAGGCCCTAAGATTTTAGGGGCCCTGTGCGGTTGGCCACTTTGCACACCCTCCGGGCCACCCATGTATATATATGATGGGTATCATTACATGTAGTATATAATAAGATTATATATTGCGAGATTATACCTCCGGCAAAGTACTGAGTTTTATTTGAATTGGTTGCTTGTGAGGCCACCATGAGAAAGGAAGAACAAGCAGTAGAGACAACTCAGCAGAAACCGGGAGGTATACCTTTTCATTTCATTTCTTTTTTCGTTTTTGTTTTTTCATAATGCTAATTAAGGTTATGATGAGGAGCCCTCTCCACACCTTTATTCCCTCGATCATATCCACTGTAATAATTGGACTCTTAAATTTTTAAAATATTTCTCTATTTCTGTTAAAATTAAGTTCTACTCCTTCCGTTTGCAAAAAGAATTCTCATCGTGATTTGGAGCAAAAATAAGGAAGTGTTAAATTATACTCCTTTCGTTCTCAAAAACACTTCTTCTTTCATTTTTTCCACTCTTAAAAAAACACTTCCCCTTCCTATTAGAAAACCACTTTTACCCTTACCTTTTCATACCCTACCTATCAAAATGGAAAGTCTTTTTGCAAACGGAGGGAGTAGTTGATTTTCAATTTTGCCCCTGATGTGATGGGTAAAAGTAAGATGTGATGGATATGTTATTAGAGAAAAGTATGATATGATATATAGGGTATGAAAAAGTAAGGGTAAAAGTGGTTTTTTAATAAAAAGAGGAAGTGTTTTGTTGGAAGTGGAAAAAATGAAAGAATAAGTGTTTTTGAGAACGGACGTAGTATCTTTTATAAAATAATAAAATATTTTTTTATTTTATTTAGGGTTCATTATTTTTTTTCTTTTGGGTTTATTATTTTTTTCATTCGTAATTATTAATTTTTATCTGGTTTTTTAATATTATAACAATTAAAAAGTATCAACTACATGAATTAAAAATGGTACATGATTGCATTACTTAACATAAGAAAAAAATAAGTACATGATAGCACAAAAAAATTAAGCATAAGAATTAATTAAAAAACTGAATATAGATATAAACATCAAAAACAGTTGAATTGTGCTTCTATGAGCATAAGCTCTACATGTGAAATGTGAATCTTCAATACAGGATTTTTTTTCAAAGACTCAATTCCTCCATAGTGTTTATATTATATACCAAAGTCCATAAAACGAATGCATGTAAACCTTAGGTTTATAGGAAAATTTGCCAAAAAGCTAGTCTTTGGACTAATATTGTCTTCTTATTTTTCGTTGGTTTTCTCGGTGTTTATCGAGTTATAATTTATACTTGAAATGAGTTTCGTTCCAAATAATAATAACAAAATAAAATTCTTTCAATTTAGAAGTGTTTGAGTGAAAGTATAAATGAGATATAATGTCAAAATAATTATATACTCCGTATATAATATTGGTTCCGTAGGAGAGATTTTTTAAAAGGATTCCTGACCAACATATTATTTAGCAAGTTTAGAGTTACTTACAGTATAAATTTAAAATTAAATAAAATGATTTAATAATTTAAAATTTTTTAAAAAAACATTAAGCACCAACACTTCCTTCGACGAAGGATCACGGAGGAAGAGAAGTGGAGTACTGCGTACACTTAGTTTAAAAAATTCATATCTGAAATGTAAATCTTCCCATTTGTTTTATGGGCCGACTAGGGGATCTTTTTTTTCAAAGAACCAAATTCATTCATGGTGTTTATGTACTAAGGTCTCTGTGGATCTTAGGACCACAGAAAAATTTACTTTTTTTTAGTTGTATATCCATGATTATAAGATTTACATTTAAAATATGAATCTTTTCATGAGCCAACATAGAGATTTTTTATTTTTTAAAAGAGTTTGTTAGACATTAGAATTCTATTCCTAGTAGAAGTTGTAATAGCTAGATATCTTCTTAGAGGAATCCTACTCATATTAGGATCTCCACCTATATATATTCCCATGTATCCTCCTTTATTTCCTTGAGTAAAATCTATTGTTTCATAAAATTCAACATGGTATCGGAGCAACAAGATCCTCTCTCCTCTCTCATACGTTAAACAAAAAAAAACCAGCGGCTAGGGTTCCTGCCGAAGCAGCACCCTCACGCCAACATCATGTCTCTCTCTGACGATCCTATGGATCATCTACCCACCGGCCTCAAGCTGTTCGTTAGAAACCTCCAATCTCTCACTCCGGCGAAGCTTGATGACTCGAACTACCCCTCTTGGTCAGCAACCATTCGAGCTAATCTTCTGGCTCATCGTCTTCTAAGTTACGTGGATGGAACAGGATCCGCTCCTCCCCCTCTCGTTATTGACGGCAAAGCTGCAGCCTCCGGAAAAGAAGACTCGCCGGTCATGAAGGCAAATCCGGCATATGAGACATGGATGCTCATTGATGCTCAGCTACGTGCATGTTTATTAGCCATCGTCTCCCCCACTGTCCAAACACACATACATGCTCTTCCAACATCCGCCGCAATATGGACTCATCTCGAACAACGGTATAATTCCTTATCCCGCACTCACATCTTCCAATTGAAAGAACGCCTTCATAGTCTCCAAAAAGGGAGCGATTCCATGCAAACCTACCTTGACAATGCTTTGAACATTGTATCCTCGCTTACTCTCACGCATGAAAATATCTCGGATCAAGACATCATTTTATGCATACTCCGTGGATTGCCGGCAGAATATAGTTCCTTGAAGCAGAACATCCGTACCAATATTGGGAACGTCACCTTGAATCAAGTCTCGGCCTGGCTTCTATCAGAAGAACTCAACGTCAACCTTGAGAAGAAATTAAACCTGAGCGATCCAGCCCCGTCATCAACTTCGGAACTTCACAACGCCCTTTATACTACCTCCGGTCGAGGTAATTTTCGTGGCCGAGGACGTGGTGGTAACCGCGGCAGGGTTGGCTCTCGAGGCGGCAATACGTATGGTGGCCGAGGCTCACGGACTACCGGCTCACCGCGAGATGACCACCGTGGCAGGGGAGGGCCACGGCCTGGTTCGGTAACCTGTCAGCTATGTGGAAAGCCCGGTCATGCGGTTTGGGATTGTTGGCACCGTTTCGATGAGTCCTACTCGGGCCCTCCACAGGCGTTCTACACAAGTCAATCTATTGGCACCAATTCGATTTGGCATCTGGACACAGGGGCTAACACTCATGTGACTTCTGATTTTTCACGACTGCAGTACTCTTCTCCATATCATGGCTCTAATACTATTACTACTGCTGGAGGTAATACTTATCCCATTACTCACACAGGCTCAGGTAATTTATCTACCCCAAACCATACCTTTCACATATCTAATCTACTACATTCACCTAATATTAACTCTCACCTTCTCTCTGTCCACCAATTTACTAAAGATAATAATTGTTCTCTTTTATTTACCTCAAAGGATTTTATGATTCGGGACAACAGAACCAACCAAGTGCTATTCAAGGGCCCCTGTGAGCGTGGTTTGTACTCCCTTCCCGCGTCCAGTTCGTCTCCTGTGGTCAACATGGTCAAAGCCTCTCCATATCAGTGGCATTGCCGTCTTGGTCACCCATCAGTTCAAGTCACCAAGTCTCTACTCTCCCAACTCGGTTTCCGATTCCAAGATCTCGGTCATTGTGATTCTTGCTCACTAGCAAAATCACATAAGCTTCCCTTTCCTGTGTCTGAAACTAAGGCATTTTTTCCTTTTGAACTTGTTCACTCTGATGTATGGGGACCAACTTCTGTACCCTCCTTTGGAGGCTCTCGTTTTTACATTAATTTTATTGATGATTATACCAAATATTGCTGGCTTTATCCACTTAAGAGTAAATCTGATGCTTTTCATGCTTTCCAAAGTTTCCAATCTATGATTCACAATCAGTTCCAAACTCAAATAAAAATCTTTTGAACTGATAATGGTCGTGAATATGTTAATAAACAGTTTGGGTTATTTTTACAACGCTTAGGGGTTCTTCACCAAAAATCATGTCCCTATACCCCTGAACAGAACGGGGTTGCTGAACGCAAACATCGTCACTTGGTCGAAACCCTTGTGACCCTTTTGTGCACCGCTTCACTTCGAGCTAAATTTTGGGTTGAAGCTCTAGCTACCGCCAATTTCTTGATCAATCGCATGCCAAAACGGTCCCTTCAAAACAAATCCCCATATGAAGCTCTCTATCACACACGCCCTGACTACTCCACTCTCCGTGTCTTTGGATGCCTCTCTTATCCATGTCTTCGTCATGAAATCACAAATAAGTTTCAAACCCGTTCCAAATGCTGTATATTCCTCGGATATGACACGTCCTCCAAGGGATATCGGTGTTATGACCCCTCCATCGGTCGTATATACGTCTCCCGCCATGTTGAGTTCCAAGAAAATCAGTTTCCATACTCTCATGCGTCTTCCCAACCTGCACTGTCCGACACTCGTCCTGCGTCATTCTTCGGTGTCCTCCCACTCTTCCCGGTCAGTCCCTCCGTCATGCCATCCCATGCTCACGGGGTCCCTCCAGTAGCTCAACCCACTCACCCACCTCTCCTAACCACCACACCCGTACCCTACCCACACTCCACGACCAGTGACCAAACACCCCAGCAGCCCACTACGGCCAACCACAACCCCTCTCCATCCTCACCCATCAACCTGTCAACCCACCCTACAGCATCCCACCATTACCCCATCCCGAACACCCTACAGCCCGCGAGCCACCCAGCCTCACACCCTACTCCCGAATCCACTCCTATCCCCACTCCACCCCCACCACCACCACCCCCCCACCCAATGACAACCCGTGCCCGAAGTGGTATCTTCAAACCCAAACTCTACTCTACATCTCTATACCACCCTTCCCCACCCGACACTGAGCCTGTTACATATAAGGATGCCTCCCAGAGTACTTATTGGTGTCAAGCTATGGACGAAGAATACTCTGCCTTGATGAATCAGCACACATGGGACTTAGTTCCATGCCCTACAGATCGGGTTCCGATTGGTTGTAAGTGGGTTTACAAAATCAAACGTAACTCTGATGGCTCTGTTAGCAGGTACAAAGCTCGCTTGGTGGCAAAAGGGTATTCACAGGAATATGGCTTGGACTACTCCGAGACTTTCAGTCCGGTGGTCAAGCAGCAGACTATCCGCCTCATCCTCTCACTTGCAGTGAATCATGACTGGCCGCTGCATCAGCTGGACGTCTCCAATGCCTTTCTGCATGGCATTGTCCCGGATGAGATTTACATGAAGCAGCCACCTGGATATGTTGATCAGAAATTCCCACATCATGTGTGCAGATTAAAGAAGTTTTTATATGGCCTTAAACAGGCTCCCCGGGCCTGGTACGAGCGGCTCTCTGGTTTTCTACATGATTATGGGTTTGGTAAAAATGAGCACGACACCAGTTTTTTCGTCAAGCACTCCGCTCGTGGTATTCTCATTGTTCTGTTATATGTGGACGACATTATTGTCACGGGTAGTGACTCCTCTCTTATCACCATGTTTATCGATTCCATGCAACGAGAATTTCAGATGAAGGACCTTGGCCCTCTTCACTACTTTCTGGGTCTTGAGGTCAAACGTACAAAGGATTCCATTATTGTGTTTCAAGAGAAATATGCCCGGGAACTGCTTCATAAAGCTGGTGTGGAGGAGTGCAAACCGTCGCCGACGCCAATTCCGGTACGGTCGGCTGAGGACGGGGCAGACCGTCCCTTCGAGAATCCCACCTTTTTTCGCAGCTTAGTTGGATCTCTTCAGTATTTAACAAATACCAGGCCAGATATTCAATTTGCGGTGAATTATGTCTGTCAGCGTATGCATGCTCCTACAGAACAGGATTTTTAATCCTTAAAACGTATTCTGCGCTATGTAAAAGGCACACTTGATCCAGGGTTAATATTTCGCAAAGGTCCGCAAAGGTTACACGCCTACTCTGATTCTGATTGGGCAAATGATATGACAGATGGGCGCTCCATTACAGGTTACTTGGTATACTTTGGCTCGAACCTCATCTCCTGGAGCACAGAGAAACAAAGTCGGGTATCTCGCTCGTCAACAGAAGCCGAGTACCGTGCTCTATCGGCTGCTGCAGCAGAGATCATGTGGCTCACATATCTGTTTGACATCTTGAAGGTTAAGCTTCCTCCACCACATCTTTACTGTGACAATCAGTCTGCCATTTTCTTAACCAAGAATCTGGTATTCCACAAACGCATGAAAAATGTCAATACCGACTGTCACTTTGTGCGAGAGCAGGTTATTGCAGAACAAATGACCGTTTCACACGTCCCATCTCATGAGCAATTGGCAGATCTTCTTACCAAAGGTTTGCCGTCTCCACGCTACACCACACTGGTTTCCAAGCTTCCACTAGTTTCACGACGTTCAGCTTGAGGGGGATGTTAGACATTAGAATTCTATTCCTAGTAGAAGTTGTAATAGCTAGATATCTTCCTAGAGGAATCCTACTCATATTAGGATCTCCACCTATATATATTCCCATGTATCCTCCTTTATTTCCTTGAGTAAAATCTATTGTTTCATAAAATTCAACAGAGTTCAATTCATCCATGCTGTTTACATATTAAGGTTAGGGTAATGCTATGTTCACAAACTAAACTTACACAAAACTCACAATCTTTGTCACATCATCATATCATTTAATAAAAATAAAATAAAATAACAAATCCCAACAAAATAATTAACGGAGTAATACGGATCTCAGCAAACTCCACTTCCCATCTCACCAAACTCCATTTCCGATCTGAGCTTACCATTTACCGTTTCTGCAACAAAAAGCTTCTCACATCTCCTTCAGATCTCAACGCGCTCAATTGCTTCTGATCTCAGCTTTTCACCATGTTCTTATCTTCAATTAGTATTACCCCTAATTTTTGCCATCTCCCTTTCCGATTGCATGAGTTCATGAGCTAATTTTGAGGATGTTTCTCAAGTTTATGGCAAACACATGAGGGAAACGGTATCAAATTATGCTTCATCTTCAATAATTGGCTTTATTTGTTCATCATCACAAACCCGCGTTCGGTCCTAAGTTGACCAGTGTGGGAACGCCCGCGTTCGGTCCAAAGTTGACTGTCGAGGCCGAAGCCATAGTCGGTCCGAGAAACGGGTTCGAATTACCGACGGGGTGATCCCCTGTGGTTTCGAGTCCGGGAATGGGTCGAGGGCCGACCCGAAGATTGAGCTCGGCATTGAAAGTGACGTCATGGTTGCGGCCCCCACACTTGCCCCGAAGGGTAATGGTGAGGACGGCACAACCATGGCGACCGAAGAGGTTTCCACCGGAATTTCGGAACTTATTCCGTTGCCGGAGGAACCCACGATGCCGAATCTAAACTCCATAATACTACCTTAAGATTGTTGACTATTACAGCGGGGAAAATAAAAATAAAATAATCCGAACTTATAAAATGTTCGGATTTTACAACAAAAAAATAAAATAAAATTTGGAGTCTTCGAGAGCTCGAACAGACTTTTCTTCGGACGAAGAACAATGGGTCGCCGGAGATGTTTCTAGAACCGTAGGTAAGGAAAGCGGAGTCACCGAAGCTTTCCTTAAGGTAGTATTGCCCGCCTCCCGCACTGGCAAACGTGGGCAATCTCCTCCTAGGATAAAACCGCAACGTGCTAAGTCTAGAGCGGTAGAACAGAGCACCGGCGAACGAGAACGACGGGAGTTATAGCCGGAGAAGGTGATCGGAAATGGGAGATGGCCGGAAAGTTATAACGCAGAGAGAGAGAGAGAGAGAGAGAGAGAGAGAGATATTTTCGAATTGAGTGGTCTATTCCCTGCAGCCGAGACCTCCATTTATAGGAGAACAATTGGACCCTTTGCTGGACTTGTCGGATATTACGAAGAGTCGAATGACTCTTCATACGTAGTGCATGCATGCCTTTACCCCATACAACACTTCGTTATTAACGAAGCGTACACACGTTTAATTCGATCTCGTAAAAAGTTAGCCCTGCCCCGGGCACGCCGAACCGGACGAATGGCGGCAGCGGGCGCGCGAGGAGTCCTCTTCTTGTTCCTTTCATAACCTCAATTCAAAGCCTAAGCTTAAGTATGAGAATACGAAAGGTTTAGAAACCGGTGTGGGACAAAGGCATTTACTCTAACTTAGCATTCAACTTTGAGAATTAATTTCTCATTCACCCGAGCACCGTTTATGACGTGTCATATATCAAGACGTTCGTCTTACTTACGAGATTAATCGTCTATAATTATTTTGGAAAATAATTTTGTGGACCCAACCGAATTTATGTCCGAAAATGTCCAATTTACTTTAAAATTTCCAACAAGATCCACCCTACAACAAAAATAGACAAATAAAAAAGATGGACAATGTAAATAACTATGAAGGGTTTTTTTTTTTTTTTGAACAGAATGACTATACTTAAACTTCTTTCAGGACAAATTACACGTTGTGTTGATTTATTTATATGGTTCCTTTTTTGTGTTTGGGCTTGGAAAAAAGGTTATCCGATGGAATACTGTCCACCCAGAGCGGGAAGGAAGAACAAGAAACGGCACAATACTAAGTCAAAAGGGGACAAATCTTGCTGCGCTTCCATGTGGAAATGGATAGAAGTTGGCATTGACTTCATTTGTTGTTTTGGATTTTGTGGTACTCGTCCGCCAGCTCCGGCGGCAAACCCCTAAATAAATAAAAGGGCCATGATTTGATTAATGGAGAGTTACGTTGAATCCGCGCACCATGCCTTATCTTTTACGTGTTTCTGTGTTTGTGTACTCAGGGTGTTTTTTCCCATATTTGTTTCTTCGAGCGAGTGTCATTATATTATTGTTGTTATGGATATCCATCTACTCCCTCCGTCCCAAAAAGAATGGGACGGTTTGACTTTTTGGAAAATTAAGAGAGGAATATTTTGGTATTGACTTTCCAAAAATAACTTTGATGTGATGGGTAAAAGTAGGATGTGATGGGTAGATTATTAGGAAAAAGGTATGATGTGATAGGTAGGGGTAAAAGTGGTTTTTTAATAGAAATGTAACGAACTTTACGGGACGCAGTTTTTTCTAAACGTAACAAACTTTTTGGGACGGAGGGAGTATATGTTTTTCAAAAGATTCTCAAGTCGTGCATGCGTTGATAATTTCAATGTCTTCCGCTGTATTTATCTAATTGTATTTCATTAGATCATACTGGATGGACGGGAGTTTGAAGAGACGCTGTTCACGAATTTCATTCTTAGCCGTGATGGTACAGTTTGTTCATAATTGATGGTATTGAATTATGAATATAAGAAAGTGAAATTTGCATTAAATAAGACCTCATTTTCCAATGTAGGACTTAAACTTTTTTTATTCTCTAAATAGGACTTAGAGCCTCTTCTTTAGGGCTTGAACTCTTAACTTCCAGTTTCTTCCAGTTCCTTCCAGTTTTTTCGAGTTCTTCCAGTTTCTTCCTGTTCTTCCAAATCCTTCCAATTTCTTCTAGTTTCTTCCAACTATTCTCATTTTATTCAAACTCGTTCTACTTCTCAACCAATTACTCTAAAAACGATATATTTTAATGTGATTATTATTATTATTATTATTAAAACTGTTATGTTCATAACTATAGCTTATAATTTTTTTTTCATCTCACTATTTTTACGATTCACACTCATTATTCTTTTCATCAACTTTTTCATATGAATAAGACAATTTTTTTTACATAAGTCTACATGATAAAACAGTAAAACATCAATATGTTAAATTATATTAAAAATTATGAATAAAATAGTTGCATTGAATGTTTTATTAATCTAACATTATATAAAACCTCTCAGCTTTCCATTTATTACTTAAAATTTGCTCATTTTTATAATTTTTTTTAAAAAAATGTAAGTCAAAATACTTATAGAAAAAGACTAAAATAGGAGTAAAACATAAAAAATGTAAAAAAAAATTCTATGTCTTTAATCCAAAAATAGGACTTCAATGAAAATAAAATGTCAATCATGAAAGAAACAATATTTTTTATTACATTATGTGACATGTCTGATATTTAAAAAAATCTTATAATATACTCCCTCCGTTTTCAAAAACTCTTCCTCTTTCATTTTTTTTACTTCCAACAAAACACTTCCACTTTCTTTTAAAAAACCACTTTTACCCTTACTTTTTCATACCCTACCTATCACATCATACTTTTTCTCTAATACTTAATCCATCACATCTTACTTTTACCCATCACATCAAGGGCAAAATTGGAAGTCAACTACAATTTAACACTTCCTTATTCTTACACAAAGTCAAAATAGGAACACTTTTAAAAAACGAAGGGAGTATAAATTATAATTACAAATATATTATTTATAATAAATACTGCATAAATAAATTGAGGTGCAATATAACCACAAAGACTTTTTAAAATTTAATATTTTTATATTTATGCTAACTTCATATTATAATATTTTTGCAAAAGTAGTTTTTTGTATTTAAAAAATAACAATACTATTTTTGTATCTTAAAGTCAATAATTAAGATATCGTGATGATGATGACGACGACGATGATGATGATAATAATAATAATAAGAATATATTTCTTAAATGGTCCCCAATTATACACAATTTTCCATATTTAGTCCCCAATTATAAGATATTCCATAAATAGTCCTCAATTTTTGAAAACTATTCCACAAATAGTCCTTTTCACCAAATATGACAAAATCATTTGATTAATTCTCAAAATGATCTTTTGTAATAAGGTTTTTCTCAAAAAAATCTCCAATAAACGAAAATTACTAACTTGATACTTTATAATTGAGATGTGTTTCTTAAAATACTCCTTTAGAATTGAGATGTGTTATCTAAATACTCTTTATAATTGAGATATGTTTCCCACTTAATTTAAAAAATAATAATTTTGAGTACTTATTCATAGTTTAGATAATAAAGAGTATCAAAATACCCTCTATTTAACAGTTATTTAATAGACATTTTTTATAAAGGGATATTTACAAAAATATCTCAATTATAAAAGACCAAGTTAGTAATTTTGAAAAAACCTCATTAAAAAGAATCATTTTGAGAATTTACTCAAAATATATAGTCATATTTGGTTAAAAGGCCTATTTGTGGAATAGTTTTAAAAAATTGAGTACTACTTATGAAATATCTTATAATTTGGGACTAAATATGGAATTATTTATGGAATTTACTCTAATAATAATAATATAATAATAATAATTTATAACAACAAGAATTTAAAATAAATATTTTTAAAGTTTTTTTAGGTTTTCCCATTTTTTGAAGTTTTTCCAGTTTCTTCCAGTTTTTTCCAATTTCTTCCAGTTTTTTCTAGTTTCTTCCAGTTCCTTCCAGTTTCTTCCAGTTCCATCCAGTTTCTTCCAGTTCTTTCGAGTTTATTCTAGTTTCTTCCAACATCCAGCTCTTTTTTCCAGTCCTAAAAAACAGACCCTTAATAATGTCTAGTGGAAGAAATAATGTCCATTAATGATAGATATTTACTTAAATAATAACTGATTCATAATGACCAAAGGTCCTACATTGGAAAATAAAATCATATGGTCTCATATTGGGAAAGTCATTATATTTTAGTCCTATATAGATAAATTTCTCTGACCAAATCTTCAGCCACAATGGACGCCAATCACCTCGATCATAGCGCAAGACCCGGATTCGATAATCATTAGTTGCCATGTATGTCACATTGTAAAGGCTAGAAATAGAGGAGAAAGGTTAATGCAAAAGGTTAAGGTGAATTAAGCTAATACAAGTAATAGTGAGATCGCACTCTGAGAGTTCTATATTTCCTTATTTTTGTTCTCTCTTCCTCCATAGTCGATAGGTTAAAATTCTTCAAACTTGATCAGTTATTAGGGGCAGCGTGGAGCACGAGAATTGAATGGGGCTGACGGAAGCAGTTTCATGAGAATAGCGGCTAGAAAGAGAGAGAAAGATTTTCGTTGCACGACGAACAAGCTTGAGAGTGTGTTCCGGAGTTTTTTCGAGTGAGAAATTTGTTAATTAATGTGAGGGCGAGAGATTTCTTTTTCTCCTTTTGGGCCATTTTTCGGCTTAATTATCGCTTCTCATTCTCTTGAACTATAGAATTTGCACAGACGAATACAGCTTTCCAGTTCTTCGATCATGCAAACAACATTTTTGAAGAAAGAGAGAGAGAGAGAGAGGTAGGGACAGTGGCTGTTAGGCACACCCAAACTTTTTGGAGAGAAAGAGAGGGATAAGGGAGAACGAGGTCATGACTTGTGATGGTCAACCGCCGATGGTGAAGATTCGCGGTGGTGCACAATCAAAAGAAATTAAAAGAGCTAGGTTTTTTAAAGAGAGAGACCTTAACTCCGATATTATTTTTAGTGTGATTGACTCTATTAAAATGTAGTATATGTTCATACTTATCTTAACCTAATGACACGCAAACAGTCAACGCCTCTGACTCTGCTGTGGCTTGAATCTGGTTGAATTTTCTCATGAATTCTAGAGAGTGGGTTTGATACAACTCATGATGTTATTTTATAATAATTGGTCTTATTAAATTACGAAGGTTTTGCCACTATATATAAAAATTAGAAGGAAATTTTTGGTTTTGGTCTAAGAACACAGTTACTCCTATTTTGGGGAGCCAGGTTCCACCATTATTAAAAGAAATTGAATTAATAAAAATTCAATCTGTTGTAATCTGCAAAGTGTTTCTCGTTTTGACATATAGACTATTTCAATAGAGTTGAGATTTACTATTAACTTATACATGTTAGATTTGAAGACATAAGATTTTATAAATTAAAAAAAATTATCGTGATAGAACTAAAACATAAGCTATATCCCCAAACTAAAATAACTAGGAGTGAGTGATTATGTTTTGTGACCGAAATAGGATCTAAATATTAAAATAAAAAATGCGGCATTTATTTAATAAAAAGGCAGCAATAGTTGATGCCCCTAGCAAAAACAAGCAAACACATTAAATTGGGATACCACATTTGTACACCAGGTAAACACAGACAAACACATACACTTAGTGTTTGTGGATCACAGATCACACTAAGTGTGTGTGTTGCCAGGTGTACAAATGAGATACTCTATTTTGGCGGACCCCTAGCATGCCCCATAAAAAAATGAAGCGCCGCCCCCCTCGTTCAATTTTGAATTGGAATGATGATGGTGGTTTAAAATTTTTTTGAATTTGTTATCACAAATTTTTTGCTCTTTTTTTGAAAAGTAATGTGTGATGCAAATGTGACATTGTATGTTGGTAAATAATACGGAGTATTGTTTTTTTATATTTCATTGTGCTTTTTAATAAATTATTACATTATACGTTGGCATGTTTGACATTATTCGTGGTCATGTTTGACACTCTGACATTGCAACGAGATATTAGCAACATTAATCTTTTTTTAGGGGGGGAAGGGGGATTCGCAAGGTTGTTTTAGAATGATGAATTTTGGTTGTATTTTTGGAATAAATACATGGGAGTCATATTTCACTTCTTTCTTTACGTTTTACTTCTACTTTATTGTTTCTCCAAAGTGTGTACGAGTACTTTCAATTTAACTTGTTAAATTTTAGTGAGTAATTGTAGCAATATAATCTTAGAACAATTGCATTGTATGTACAGTATAAATTTTTCTGATTCTGAATACTGTTTGTTTGGGGTTATTGCACAAAAGCCCTCTCTGGTTTGATTATGTAACACATATACTCTCTTTCCTTTCAAAACTACCCTATATCCCCCTTCATATTGAAAATCAAACGCACGAAGTGGTGATGAAGCAGCCGTTGGAAGCACGTGCGTACGTTGCATCTGGGGAAGACTGTATATTGCCTTTGTTAGAGAGGATAAGACCAAAATACTCTCCACCATCTTTATAAGGCTCACCTTTATTATGCTTTTATTATCTCTAGTACACACATGGCTGGCCCAAAAATATAAAAAATGATATTAGCCATGTGCCAAAATCTATGTTGGGCCCTATTTTACTTTTTCGACTTACTTGTGTTTAAAATTAGTGTTAATTTTTATTTATTTTTAATAACAAACTCGATTACAATTTGAACAATAAAATATAATTTTATACTTCGTATTAAATTTAAAAATACCAAGTAAATAAAATATTAAATATCTAACAATATTGCATCCTAAAAATTTAAGTCTAGTAAACACAAATTACCTGGACTACACTCACAATCAGAATCATTCAAGTCTTAATATCGATCCATCTGAATTAGATGAAAAAAGAGATAGAAAGAGTAGATAAGGCTTTAGAGAGAATTTGATAAAATAAAAAAAAAATTAAAGAGATAGTGGAGATGAGGTGACGATTCCATAGCAATTACATTCGAAGGTAAATAGATAAATTTTAAATTCTTTATTTGAGATTATCAGTGTGTGTTTGGTTTCTAACAAGAGGGGGATATAAGGTACTTTTGATAAATTTTAAATTCTTTATCTGAGATTATCATCCGCGGTGTATGTGTGTTTGGTTTCCAACAAGAGGGGGATATAAGGTACTTTTGATTGTAGAGGGGGTGTATTTTTCATTAAGCAAAACACTGGGGCTTATGTGTAATAACCCCCTGTTTGTCTTTGGAAAGCTTTCAATTACCTTTTAAAAGCAACTCCATGCCATTTTATCAGTATTTAATAATATGAAAAGAAAAGCATTCATAATAAAACTAAAACATAGAAAAAATCAAAAGATGGAGCTAGGAGAGCTGCTGAACGGCATATGTGATATCAGGACGAGTAAAAGTGAGATACTGCAATGCTCCAACAATAGATCTGTACAAAGAAGGATCAGAGAGCACTGTGCCAGATGATGATGAGGAGGGCTTTGCCTTTGTGTCCACTAGGGTAGAGATGGGACGACAAGAGACCATCCCAACCCGCTCAAGTATGTCATGCAATGTGTAAACTGTGTCTGATGGAGGAAAAGTCCAGCAGGTATACGATGAACATTGATGCCGAGAAAAAAAGTGCAAATCTCCTATGTTTGTCATGGAAAGTTCTGCCTTGAGCTGTTGAATGAGACTCTGGAGGAGTGTATGTGAGGAGGTAGTGAGAACTATATCATCAACATATAGTAAGAGATAGGTGGTACCCATGGCACGGGAGAAAACAAATAGAGATGTGTCAGCCTTGCACCCACGAAATCCAATGGTCTGAATGAACCCTGCAAACCTGTGATACCATGAGAGTGGTGCTTGCTTTAGTCCGTAGAGAGCCTTCTTGAGCTTGGAGACATAATGAGGTCGAGTGGCATCCTGAAACCCAGAAGGCTGGCTGGAAAAAACTGTCTCTTGAAGCTAACCATAGAGGAATGCATTTTTGACATCCAGCTGATGAATGGGCCATCCTCGAGATAGAGCAAGGCTAAGGATGACTCGGACAGTGGCAAGCTTGTTAACAGGGCTGAGAGTTTCATCGTAGTCGACGCCAAGCCGCTGATTAAAGCCGCAAATCCCCTATCGGGCCTTACACCTAGTTAACTCACCTGACGGGCCAAATTTGCGTCTAAAAAGCCGTTTACCAGCAATTATGTTCTATGTGGGGGAGGGGGTACCAATTCCCATGTGTCATTCTTAATCAAAGCATTATATTAATCACACATAGCAGCATGCCTGTTTAGATCTTTTAGAGCACTACGATAAGTTGGGGTTAGAGGGGATATGGGCACGGAGGTGTTCAGGTTGAGTATTTGTTTTATGCAAAAGACACCGGCTTTGGATCGGGTTTGAATGGGGTGGACGTTGGCCGGTGAGAGAGGTAAATGGGCCGTGGGCTGGGGTTGGGAGTCGGGTGTGGGGTATTGGGTAGAGTTGGGCAAAGGGATTGAATGGGGAGTCTAGGCTTTTGGAGTGGGCTGCAGGGGGGGAGTTTGGTGGGGATGGATTTTGAGCGGGCCAATGGAGGGGGGAGAGTGGGTTGGGCCATTTCGGACAGGGGAGGGGGGTTGTGTAGTGGCAGTGGGATGGGCAGCGGGGTTTGGGAGGGGCGCAGGCTGATTTATGGCAATGGGCTGGGCTGAGGGGTTTGGGAAGGGCACGGGCAGATTTGTGGTGGGCTAGCCGAGCTGAGAGTGGTGGTAGGGGGGATGGTAGGTTGTTATCCGTGGTGTCCAGGAAACTGAGGTCTAGGAGTGTGACAGGGTGACCATATAGGAAGCACGACTCTTCAAACACAACATGACGGGAGATGATGATTTTGTTGGTTTCGAGATCGAGGCAACGATAGCCGCGTTGGTTGGAGGGGTAGCCTAGGAAAATACAGTGAGCTGATCGAGGGGGAAGTTTGTGAGGGGCAGTGGCGGAGATATTGGGGTATCAAAGGCAACCAAAGACGCGAAGATGAGAATAAGAGGGTGGTGAGTTGTAGAGAGCGGCATGGGGGGTTTTATTGTTTAAAGTGGTGGTGGGAAGGATGTTAAAAATATCATAGTTTTGAGAACCGGACCGGTGACCGAACCGGTCAAGGTACTGGTTCACTGGTTCACTGGTCGAACCAGTGGTTTAACTGGTCGAACCGGTGGTTTAAACATATTTAAAAATTATATAAATATATATATATACACACACACATTCTCATATATAAATACATAAAGAAAGTAATTTATAATATTTGACTAAAATTATACTCGTATTAATATACTTGAGTTATTTTACTAAATTAAAAGAAAAAATTTACATATTAAAAAATAGTATTAAAATTTTATTTAAAAAATATCAATGATTTTGTGTTTAACTCATAGCTATATAACTATTACGCATTATATTTTTAAAATTGAAAAGGGATTTTTATGCAATCTTTTTATTAATTATGAAATATTATAAAAAATTATTCAAATCTAAAACAACAAGCATTGTTAGTTGGGTGGTTAGGAACTCAACCAAATAGCAAAGGGGTCTTGGGTTGGAACCCCCATGGAGTGAAGTTTTGGAAAAATTGCAAAAAAAAAAAAAAAAAAACTGGTCTGTTCGGTCCGACCAGCCGGTTCTTACCGGTTCAAGCCGGTTCGGACCGGTTCGAAGCTCATTACGGTCCATTGGGCCGGACCGGACCGGTTGGACCACCGGTTCGCCGGTTCACGGTCCGAACCGGCCGGTCCGGTCCGGTTTTTAAAACTATGAAAAATATGGACTGTCATATGGAGGGCCTCGACCCAAAAATTAGGTGGTAGTTGGGCTTGAAAGAGGAGAGATCAGATGGTGCTATTAAAGGATAAATGAGAAACTTCATAAAATAAATACCAAGTATGTAGTATACTTAGCTTGATAAAACAAATCTCAAGGAAAAGAGTTTCAAAATTTAAGATGGAGGAATGTAGAGTTTGAAGACGTATTTTGCCTTGCGGTGAACTTACAAAAATAACACTGCATCAAGGAACAAACAAACGCTGATGGCTTCCCGCCGGTTTTGGCCAAAAAAAAAAAGAAGAAGAAATTGTTAAGTTCTTAAAATATTCTCTGCATGCGTGTGCATTTAATTTCTTGATTTGACTTTCTTTGTTCAAATTTTATAAACTGATTTTGATATGGGAAAAAACACATTTTATTTTGATACAAATGAGAAATCAATAATTTTATTTTGAAACGTAGTTTTGAAATATTAAAATTTTACAAAGTATAAAATACGAGTACATATATGTATAAATATCTTTATTAATCGTTAAAATATTATATTGGAGATCATGAAAAATCAAATAAAAATATTGAATTTGGACGGATGGAGTAAGAGAAAAGTAATGTAAAGAATGAAATCATGTAACACAAATTGTTGCACTAATTCAAAGTCCTTTTTTTTTACCATGAAATCAAATTAAAGCCTATTATATCAATTAAGGAAGAACTAATAGAATATCCATAGCAATTCGAAGAAGGCCCACAAGGGACGTGCCACTACTACTCTCACGAGACGAAGAAGAATTAAAACTTCCGCAGCTCAAAATGTCTTCAACGGCGTTTGACATCTTATCCACCGCAGGAGCCACCGGCTGAGCCCCCGACTTCAACTTCTCGACACCCTCTAAGATGTCGGGAACCAGCCTCCGATACCACTTGTTGTTCGGGCACAGCTTCTTCCCTTTCGAGCCATGCACTCTTTCCACCTCGGCCAAAGCTCTCTCGAGTACGATCAACCCGAACGTTCGGATGTCCCCGCTCGCACTCCGAGGGTCTGATCTCAGCAGCGCGGCGCAACGCTCGGGGGCCCTCGTTAGCGCGCACGCTCCCTCGATCGTCGTCTCCGTAGGATTTGGAGCGGAGTGTTGGGCGATGATGGAGAGGGTGAGGAAGGATAGAATGATGAACAAGATTTGTGTAGCAAAAGAGGGCTTCATTTTTGGGTGTGTTTGATTTGTTTGGAAGTCTCAATCATATATGGAGCGTGGGATGGTATACTATATATTTATAGCACATGCGGTATATATGCTATTGTTTCTTTTGCATGGTAGGGACTAGGAGAGTATTTAACAATAGAATTTTGAATAAACTTTTCAAGATGGGAGTTATTTCTTTGTATTATAATTTAAATTGGAGACTTAAATTCAAATTTTGTTGTTTAATATCACAAAAATATATGGACCTTGAATTGAATTATAATTCTAATTTTTTATTTCAATTCCAAAAATATGTGAATTTGGTACCAATTCAAACGTAGTGTGATAGAAATATAGAATTAGTACTCTCTGTCTCATAATAATAATGTCCTACTTTACTATGGAGTATTATCAATTTCTTTCTCTATTTTTCATTTATAATTTGATAAATAAAAGTCTCATAACTTATTTTATATACCTTTTGAAGTTGTTTTTAAATAGACACTCAGTAAGTTTTATTTATTAATCCCATACTAATCTATATATAAATTACTCCTTCCGTCCCTATTTAATCACAACAGTTTGACTTGCACACACTTTTAGAAAGTAGGTAAAAAGTATTTTTTTCCAAGAATACCCCCACCCACCCGTACAAAAGAAAAAAGCAAAGGCAAAAAATAAGGGAGAAAGGGGGAGTATTTAATTAAAGTTAACATCACATCATTCTCAAAAAGCAGGGGTATAATAGTCTTAACACACCAATTTACTTTCCATTATTAGAAGTGTGATGAATTTTTTGGGACGGATAAAAAAGGAAAGTGTGACAAATATTTAGGGACGAAGGGAGTAAATTAAAAATCATTTCAATCAAACAAAATGTAACAACTCAAACAAAATGTAAGAGAGAAATGAGGTAATTCACTAAATCAAAGTAGTAAATGTCAATTTAAATTTTTCATGCAAGAAGGTTTAATGGAAACAATTCATATTTTTTCTTTGTTTGTTTTTACAGATGTAAGATTACATATATCTTCACCCTAGAATTTAATGAGGTTGAAATTATACTCTTTGTTCTTTGTTTTGTTTTGTGCAAATAGAGTCCAAAAACTTTTCTTTTTTGAAACCTTGAACCCAAATTAAATTTCAAGATGTACATTACCCCTTTTTTTTGGCTAAATTATTATTTACTCTCTCCGGCCAATTTATACAATTTAATTTTGAAACTAATGATTTAATCTGTGATTATTATGACACGAGATTAGTGCTTGGCTGTCATCCGTTTTGTATTAAATTATTGCGTTTACTGTGGGGGGGCTAACATATGTTTCAAGGGTGTCAAAAAAGGGTTTTTGAAATCTTGAACACAAATTTAATTAAGCAAAACAACGTATCTTAAATGAGTCAAACGTGGGGCTGTCAAATACTTTAATTCCTTAATTGCAATTGCATCCCAATTAATGAACCAGCCAAAAATCACTCATGTAGTCTCATGTACGACCCGTGAAATCATGGGCAATGTTCAAAACAAAACTCTTTTTTCAGGTGTTACTATATTTTCTCAATTTAATGATGCACAGTGAATTAATGTTTTTGTTTCTAATGAAAATTAAAAAAGGGTATCTGTAAACTTTTTTATTAATCTAGAGAAGTGAACTTTCTACTATTCAAAATTAGAGTGTTAAAAAACTAATTCCACTGTGGACATGTTTTTATAAGTTGAAATTACATAGTTAGATATTAGAAGAAATGAAAAAGTGGGAAAAAAGAAATTGAAAGCAATAGGAAGGAGTTGAAAAAAAAACATAAGAGACTTCAAAAGGTTGAATAAAACTTGTAGAAATTGAAAAAAAATGAAATGAGTTACAGAAACTTGAAAGAGTTGGGAAGTGATGGAAATACAAAAAATTCAAAAAAAAATAATATTTATACCACTATTTTATTAAATAGAAAAAAATTACTCAATTAAATATAATCATCCTAATAAATATGTATAATAAACTAATTCCAAATAAAAAGAATTCATTTTTATCCATCTATGAAATCGTATATTATAAATTTGAATATACTCCGTATAAGGTTATTATATTAATCATTTTTACATTTCTAAGTTATAAAGTACTCATTCCACATATTTAGACTCTGTTTAATATACAGAATTCAAACTATTGAATTGGAAATAAATATAACAATTCCGAGTCTACTATTTGGTAGCACAAAAATATGTAGATTTGGAGTTGGTAGTGCCAAAAATAAATTAAAATTGGAGATTTTAATTTCATCCAAATCAATTCCATAGAATTTCAATTTCGAAATCAATTTCATGAATTCCGTGTACCAAACGAACCTTTACTGTATTCATTTTACACACTTTGAACATTAACATTATGCAAATACTATGCTTGACAAAGTTAATTTTGTTACTTTGTTTTTTATTCTGTTGCTAAACAAGCAAAAAAGTGTATATGCGCACTTATTTCACACATGGTTGTAAAACTTTAAAAAAAAATGCATTGTAGTCATCTAAAAGAGCAATTCCTATCCCATACATACATCATCTCCGCCTGTGTAATGAATAACAATTGTACTACTCCATAATAAAGTTACAACAATGTCAAACTCAAATGAAATGGAGATTGATCTACCCCCCACAACTTTATTCCACAACTAAACTGAACTTTACCTTCATTTCACATCTCCCATTTGCTTAATTAGACTGTGACCAAAGCTGGCAAAGCATCACAAGACATATTTTCTCTAGTAGGTTGGGATGGAAAGATAAGAAGTGATGACCTGAGTAATTTGATTCTTCTTCACAGAAAAATGCTACTCACGGAGCATTCGTCATGCACACGCCATATGGTTTCTCCCAAGAGGTTTGCTACGGAGAGAACGGTCAGCTGTAGGAAATAGTTCTTCTCCGTGAGTGGAATCGTGTTGGTGACGATGACCTCCTGAAACAGGCCACTCGACAGCCTAGCAATTGCGGGTGGGCTGTTGTTCAATTTATGTCATGCATAAGATCAGATCCCACGACAGAAATGCTCGACTGAACATTTAATGTACATATTGTGAAGAAAAAAACCTGGTTCTAAATCTCAAAAAAGGTTGGTTTTATCATCATCACCATTTTAAAAAGCTGCATCAATGGTCGTTTGTGCCATATTTGGCAATACGTTAATTTAATTTACATATTGTGAAGAAAAAAAACCCGGTTCTTAATCTCAACAAGGTTTGGTTTAATCAATAGTAAAAGAAATGAATTGAGAAACATCACCTCAGAACAGCGTGTGTACAGCATGCATATACTTCTCTTGCTCCCTCCTCATGTAACAAGGCTGCACCTTTAGAGATAGTCCCTAACACCCCACGTGATGACCAAATTACCAACGGAAAACTTAGACTAAGTAGACATGAATACATGATGATCAGTCGGCCAAATCATTAAAGAACGGACCATGAGAAGAACATATGTAGGGGAATGGAAAACCAAAGCTGCCTAGGGAAAACTACCAAGAATGGGCAGGGTAAGGTGCCACTCTCTTTATTCCAAAGAAAGACGCAAGTTTTATGAACTACTTTTTTGTCCAAAACAGAGTCCAGTTTTATAAGTCTAAGTTTTACATTAATACCTGTAAAGCCATGTGGCAAACGGTTTTAGTATGCTACTCTACGCAATTCGGGAAATTAGTTTCAGGAATATAAGTGACTGTTCATAACTTCTAAACTCTTGTACAATAATTAAGTTGACTAAAATAGATAAGTTGTACGGTAATCAAACATACTCTCGTTTTGGAGGGAGCAGGCATTCAATAGCCTAGAAAATTGCAATCAAGACAATTAAACAAAACATAACCACTATATGCCACTCAGAGGTAAGGTCTGAAGAGCATATAACATAGGTACACCGTACACCTTACCTCTACAGCTCTACTCCAAGGAGTCTGTCTAAGGCATAGAGAAGCTATTCTCAACATGCAAAATGTACAACAACAACACCAACCTAGTTGGATCTCACGCGAGTAGGGTCTTGGGGGGGGGGGGGGGTGTACGCAAACCTTACCCTTACTCATAGTTTGTAAGGCGTCGCCTAGGCGATAACGCGCTATCACTGGGACGCCTTGTCTGCTCGCCTCGCCTAGAAAACCTTAAGGCGATCAGGCGCTCGCATAGGCGTCGCCTTACCTCGCCTTAACGCGCCTTACCTCGCCTTGATGCCTTGGGCCCCTTTAAAATTTTGAAAAACCCCATTTTTTAGTGTAGCCCAATTTCTTTAAGTGTAGCCTAATAGACTTAAACTTATCTTCTCTCTCTCTCTCGGTTTTCTGTGTCTCGATCAAGCTTCCTTAAAATGTATAAGACATACTCCCTCCGTCCCAGAGTATTTGTCCACTTTCATTTTTACACACCATCCAATACACTTCTTTAATCCATTTTATCTTGTAATTTGTATATTAAAAAATTATAGAAATTATATATTAATAATCTATATGTTAAGACAAATCAAACAAGATCACACATGACTATATTTAGGCTTACACATTGAGAGAATTTGATGAGTCAAAGTGCTTAGATGAACAGTTTCAAAAGTCAAAAGTGAACGAATATAGTGGGACGGAGGGAGTATTATATATATATATATATATATATATATATATATATATATATATATATATATATATATATATATATATATATATTATATATATATATATATATATATATATATATATATATATATATATAATATATATATATATATATATATATATATATATATATATATATATATATATATATATATATATATATAAACACACACACACACACAACAACAACAACAACAACCCAGGGGGTCTGGGAGGGTGTGTGTACGCAGACCTTGCCCCTACTCGGAAGTAGGGAGGCTGTTTCCAAGAGACCCCGGCTCCACCTGCACAAAAATATGGAAGGGAACACAGTATAATACAGATAAAGTACCAAGTACAAGCAATAGCAGAAGATTCCAAACAAATACAACCCACTACAAAACAACTTCTACAACACCGAGCTCCTATCCAACTACTCTAATCCTAGTTTTCCAAAGGTTCCTATCTAGGGCCATATCCTCAGTCAGTTCGAGAAGTCCTAAATCCTGCTTAATCACCTCCTTCCAATTCTTCCTAGATCTACCCCTTCCCTTACTTCCCCCGATAACCGTAATCCTCTCGCATTTCCGTACAGGAGCGTCAGCATCCCGCCGTCTCACATGGCCAAACCATCTCAACCTTGCTTCCCGCAACTTATCTTCCACCGGTGTCATGCCTACCTGACGTCGGACAACTTCGTTCGAAATCCTATCCAACCTTGTCTTCCCACACATCCATCGTAACATCCGCATCTCCGCCGCATTCAGACGACGCACATGAGTCTTCTTAACCGCCCAACACTCTGCCCCATATAACATAGCAGGCCTGACTACGGAGAACTTGCCTTTCATTCTAGGCGAAATCTTCGGATCACACAACACCCCTGAAGCTAACCGCCATTTGGCCCAAGCCACTCCAACACAATGTCCAACATCCGCATCTAACTCCCCATCAGCCTGGATTACCGAGCCAAGATATCGAAACCTGTCTACCTTAGGTACTAGGTGAGAGTCAATCTTGACTTCCACCTCTGATTCTGTAACCCGGCCGCTGAAACGACATTCCACGTATTCAGTCTTGTTCCTACTTATCCTGAATCCTTTAGTCTCAAGGGCAAGGCGCCATAATTCCAATTTATCGTTTAGTCCCTCACGTGTGTCGTCGATAAGCACAATATCATCTGCGAAAAGCATGCACCATGGGACCCCTTCTTGAACACCTTGAGTTAGGACGTCCATCACCAAGGCGAACAAAAAAGGGCTAAGGGCAGACCCCTGGTGCAACCCCATCCCTACCGAAAGAATCTGAGTCGCCCCCGGAAGTCCTTACCTTAGTTATAGCCCCATCGTGTGTGTGTGTGTGTGTGTGTGTGTGTGTGTGTGTGTATGTATGTATATGTATGTATGTATGTATGTATATGTATATGTATATGTATATATGTAGGTATGTATGTCGCCTAGTCGTGCGCCTAGTCGCCTAGGCGATATGAAGGTACATTGGCGCCTCGCCTCGCCTTGCCGCCTTACAAACTATGCCCTTACTCGAAAGTAGGGTTAACAAGAAAGATGTAAAAGGCTCATTTTCTCTGAACTTAGCATAGGGAAAAAAAGAAGGAAAAAACTCATAAAATCTAAGCCTTATACATAGATCATATATTCCTAAAGCTTTTCCAACTTTAGGCTCCTTCTTCATAACAGGATTGAAATTTTTTTGGGTTGGGAAAATGCATGAAGTTTAAAAGAAGCAATGTTTAAAGATAAATCAGATAATAAAGCATTTACTTCGATTTTATATGGCTCTTATAATCTTGGGGTCTCTTTATGAATGAAAATGTGTGTTTCTAATGCAAGAATAACTCACCTGCTGTGTCGATCATATCATCAACCATTACAGCAACTTTTCCTTTCACATCACCAATAAGATTCATAACCTGAGAGAGATTGATATCATTAGCCACAACTCCCACAAGCACACAACAAGCTATAGGCATGCCTGCCCCTGAATCTGAATGCATAAATAGAGCCTGTTAGTGGCTCTAGCCTACAAGTTTCGTTGCCACTTTTCAGACCAAAAATTAAACTTCATTGGAGCTCCATACTAACATGCTAGGAGATGTCTGTTTGCTCTTTTGAGTCCTTAAACTCATATCGAAGCGCTAAGAGAATAGCTTTTGAATGAGCAAAAACATATTTCATTTGATTGCAGTGTAAAATTTTATAATACCAAGGCATAAGAATTAACAAGAGGAGGTGTTAGATGTTAAACTACCTCAGCAACATTGTGCCCTTGCCGCCTTTTGTCCACAATGGCTAAAGGTGCATCAGATAACTTCTTTGCAAAAGCACGTGCTCTAGCAACTCCTCCAACATCAGGAGAGACCACTACCAGATCATCAGAACAAATCTTTTTGCTGGCAAGATAATCAAGAACAACCGGCTTGTGCATGCAAGAATAAAGTTAATTTGCAATTGAAGATAACTCTGCATGAATAGATTGTTAAATCTAGTGACAGTTACCTGACAGTATATATGATCCACCGGAATGTCAAAGTAACCAATGGATTGCCCAGAGTGAAGGTCACAAGCAAGAACACGATCAGCGCCTGCCTCTGTTATAATGTTTGCAACTAATTTTGCAGCAATAGATTCACGGCCTTGTGTCTAAAACAAAAGTGCATTGGCATATCAGAGCCTATTATGAAGTTCAAGAACCACATGTAATATGCCATCCCATGAATTAGGGAGAAAATAAAAGAGAATCAGACAAATTTCCAAAAACATAAATATTAAGAAGACGCCTTTAAAAATACGTAGTAGTTTGACCATAGAAATGAGCGTCCACTATTCTTCACAAAAAAAAGGAAAACAACATGAATTTCAGGTGATAAATAAATTAAGTTTACCTTTCTATCAGCTCTAGCATATCCAAAATATGGGATCACAGCAGTGATCTTCTTGGCAGAAGCCCTTCGGCATGCATCTATCATTATCAATAGTTCCATAAGATTTTCATTCGCTGGAGGACATGTGGACTGCACCAAGTAGACATCGCTGCCTCTAACACTCTCTTGCAGCTGTACATAAATTTCACCATCTGCAAACTTCTTGATGTGGATTTTTCCAAGGTCGAGGCCCATATACCATGCAATTTCCTAATGCATCCGATAATCTTCTATAAGTTGAAAAAAGAAGGAAAAGTATCTAAGTGCTAAATTGCTAATTTAGTTAATAATCTGTATGGGGGCGCCAGGCATTCATGGGAATGAAATATAGTACCAATAACAACAGTAATAGGATATAGGTTGGGAAAATCACACAATAACATATCCCAGAGATGTTTACTGTGATGGGGCATGCCCACCTACACTTGTATATTGACTCAATATACAAGTATATTATTGACTATATTCTTTTTGGGTTCATCAATATATATTACATTTGCCAGGAAAAAAAATACATGACCTACAAATTTAAAAAAAAGGATAAAAAAATGATTAAAAACAAACACTAGTCAACACTGAATTAAAAGAAAGAGATTGAATTCATCAATGTCTTTTAGCCTCGATTTTTGTTTGTTGTAGGAAATTCTGACACTAACAATTTCTTCTTCCTGCTAATTAAAACTCGTAAAAAACACATGTGTGGAAATTGACAAAAAATAATCTCAACTCCTTAACCAGTCGCAGTAAGAATAGATTATAAATAATTAAAATGAAACGGTACTAATCTTCATTTAGCATCCCTTTTGCTGACAGATTTGTTATTAGAAAATGCTTGGCTTCATTGCCTTCTATATAAAGGTTAAGGAGGACAAGGGAATTATTATTTTGCACAATTCTCAGAGAGGGCACTAAGTACTTATGACCCAGTGTAGAGACCACATAAACAGATCCAATATAATCCAAACTCCAATGGTGTCTGGGATCGTGATGTATGCAACCTTACCCTATAGAATACAGGGAGGCCATTTCTATTAGATCCTTGATGCATTTACTACCCAAAGCTTCATGTAAAAAGTAAAAAGCAAGGGAAGCTTAATGTGATATTTTGATTTAGAACATTATTCACCCGAAAGTAAAACATAATAAAAAATTGACTCTTTGAGCTCCATTAGCAATGGACATCCAGTGTATAGACAATTGCTGCAAATTCAAACATATTAATAAATTAGGCTATCCTTTGAAACAATATATGACTCTACGAACAAAGATTTCAAGAGTCATAATCTAGCAAGTTCAAATTCGGAGTAACTCATAACACATAACCTAACATAATTTAACATATGCTGTTCAGAAATGCACTGTTTTTGCAGGATCAGTAGCTAGACACACCTGAGAAAGGGCGGGATTAGAAAGGCCAGAAAATATTTTTGGGCTATTCTCATTTCTTTTGGCAGCACTTGTGAGGCTTCTTGACTGCAGAAACTTTGAAAGCTCTCCGTTCGTTAGGACTGGCATAATTGGCTTTCCATTTATTGGTTCAGTGAGCTCACATTTCTAGTGGAATTTGAAGAAAAAATATGAGCATCAATCAACTCCACAAATTTATCAAACTGAAATAAAAAAAATACATAAATATCCCAATTGTGAATCATTATTGAAAATGTCTCAATCCATTAAAAAAAACCTAAAATTAAAATACACAGAGTAAGAGAGGCAATCCAGCTTCTTTACCATAAAACTTATGAGACAATCACAATATTTAAAAAGAAAAATGGGGCATGTAATTTCATAAGAGTTACACCCTCTTCCTTTTTACTTTGCATGTTTTCCTTTTAAGACATTCCAAATTACTCTGCACATGTCCTTCTCCATCAATTAAACCCATGCCTCACACCTAATTAATAATTCCACACAAATTGGTCAAACAGTGAAAGCTACCTAGGGGTAATTAAGAATAAACTTACTCTTTAACCCCCCCAAAAAAATATATTGTTACCTGAGAATCAGCAACATAAATTGTTAGGGTATAAACTTTGCGGAATTAAAAACCTAAATTTAGAACTACATGGTTTAATTTGCCAATTCTGCCCAACATAGTGTTATTGACTTCCAATTTCATACATAACAGAAACGGCCCTACAGAATGTGGTAAAGTTTTCTACAGAACAATTACTTCCTCAATAGTACAATTCAGATTAATAGGATGGAAATGTAACTGACAAACAAACTCCCGCCCCCGCAAAATCAACCACAGGTAAAAGACGAAAATAACTCTTACGACGCCGTTTAGAGGAAAACGGAAGCTCCGCTTGATGGGGACGAACGATCGGCGACTCCGACAATGGAAATCCGGCGACAGAGAATCCAGAAACGACGACGGAGAATGGGGCACTGCGAATGAAGCCATATCTTTCTATTGCGTGAATTGGGATGGATGGATGGATATAGATATACAGATATGTCTATGTATAAATGGAGAAAGAGGAGAGCGGGAGAAGAAATGCGGCGTTACAATTTAGGTTTTAGAAAGCTCGGACTTCTTCAATGGCGGGGGGAGGGAGCTTCTGCAATTCAAACCATGGCGGAAGGTATAGCTCAGTTTATACTGCTTCAGGATAGCGCATACGACGTCGTCCCGGTCTGCATCCCTCGACGGATTCGTGCTTATCAATTATCATCCCTCCCCAGACGGATTCGTGCTTATCAGACAACCTTTCTACACGTCACCGATTTTTAGGACAATACACATCTATATCCCCTTCCAAACGGCTGGCCACTGGCCTGTGACAATTGTTTCAGAATAATTATTTATAAGTAACCCAAGTTTTATTGAAATAATTCATAAAATTCTCTAATTTTGATAGGTCATCAAGTGTCTTTACTTTGTATTTTGTGGTAAAGATTATAAGTAGACATTTTAACCGCTAAAAAATACTCTTTCGTCTATAAATTATCCCATCATTTCATGTAATATTTGATTGAAATTATTTTTAAATCATTTTACATGAAAAATATGGTGGAATTAAAAACTAAAAATTACATAGTTAAAGACTACATCAAAAAATATATAAAACTAGAAGTGACTAACAGTGCATTATTTTATTAAATAGGCAACGAAAATAGGCCAACAAAATAAAAAAAAATTTGACTCCATAAATAGTGAACGGGAGATAATTTTAGAGAGATTGAGTATATATGTATCTTTTTGTCACAACTATAGTCATTTTAATTGCATTATTTTTTTCACATCAGACTAACATTTTTGAATTTTTGAAGAATAGTTGTATAAGAACTTAAAAGAATTTTATGAAAAAAAGGAAAGAATATCAAGAAAAAAGAGAAATAAAGAAGAAAAGAGAAACTGAAAAGTGAAGGCTCTAAGCTTTATTAACATAGCATCATTAATGACAAAATAAGAAAATATCTCATTTTTAATGGTCATGAACAGAATAATAAACGAAATGTCTGATTTCAATCTTTAAAACAAAATATAAGAGTTTTTGATGTTTTTGTTGATAATGGAGGAACTTGTAAATTATTTTAGCAAAATGTGTGTCGCCCGAGAATAAATTTTGATTAGTTTTTACTAAGAGTATTAACTAGGAGTATTAATTTTAGAGACTCAAAATAGGACTTAAACGTACAGAAGTTACACGAGTAAACTCATTTTTTATTTTTATAAAAATAAGATACCTGCGGTTTTTTTGACATAACCTTCGGTTTTAATTGCGTAATACTTATTTTCTTTTTTTACTGTCAATTTTATCCCGTTGTCTTTTTTTATTTCTCCTCCGCTTTCGTTTTTTTCATCTATAACTGCTACTAGTGTTTTAACTCGTGCCATGCACGGGAGTGGAACGAAATTTTGTTATTTTTATAACTTTTTATTAAAGACAATGTTCTTTTGTATTCTAACTTTTAGAGTTTTTTGTTGTGAGAAAAATAGTTTTTAAAGAATATAAATCTAATTTTCTTTGGTTACATAAGTTGTAACACCCTAATCCGTCCAGGTTTACAACCCCTTCCGAACTAAAGTATTAACTTGGTAATCGTATAATTTAAAACATTTCAAATAACTTTATTCATCATAAATGAAATTCCAAACATAATTGTAGTAAATACGGAGTGTTTAATGCGGAAGCGATTTTTAAACATGATTCATAATAACATAATCATTTATTTTCTCAATAAATCCACCACGACTGTCTCGCCCCTTCCGCTGCCAAGAACATGCCATTCACTCATTCTGTCTACCTGCGTGTAGCAAATAAAACATACTACACGTTCAGCGATGAAGCTGAGTAAGCATATCTAAAGCGTCGAACATCCAAATAAATTGAATCTCAATTCATAATCAACCATTTGATATCATGCACACAATATATGATTCAAACATTCATGATATTCTCAATATTTTATTCCAAGTCATTCGATATTCAATATCTCAACCATGCTCTTAAATTATTCTTAATCTAAGGCCAAATCATTTTATAACAAGCTCTTAGCTATTTCTAGTCTAAGGCAACATTTCTAACCAGGCCCTTAAACTATAAATAGTTTAATGCAGAACACAAGAATCGATAATCCACCCTATGAGTCCTGTGGATTACGTACCAACCGAACAATGATTTGTCGGGTGGGTGATATCCGGTCTGGATCCCGTACGTACGTTTTAACCCCGAAATATGAATTGGTCAAGGAGGTATATCTTAGAGTTCTTCTAGATATCCTTAATAATCATCATCATTATACAAGTGGGTATATCTTTAGAGTTCTTCTAGATATCCTTAACAACATTATTCATTAATTCATATTCTTAGTTCAACAATCATTTAATAATCCATAATATTCATCAAATGAACAATCTAATAACAATCAGCGGCCTAACATCGAGTGTTAATACCCTAGCTTACCGTCATGCATCACATAAGATCCCTTTTAGTTGTTAAAACACCATCTTTATTCCAAGAAATCATTCTTTTATTAATCATAATGGTTTGGTATCAAAATATAGGATTCCATAACTCAAAAATCATGTTTTCTAAATAAAAATTGATTAACATATGATAGGAAATTCAATTATTAGCTATTAGCTTCATTTTCTTCAATAGTTTAGAGAGACAGTCTACTGTCACTTTTGATAATCTACTGTCTGATGTTCAGAATGGACTGATAATCGATTATCACACTCTGATAATCGATTATCAAACTTCAGAGAGGGCTGATAGTCGATTATCACATTCTGATAATCGACTGTTGCTCAGCTTTGTTACAAAAGTCTGCAGAACGATGAATAATCGATTTTCAAGTTGATAATCGATTATCCATCGTCTTCTACCTCGAGCCAACTTGCGGAAATGTCACTTTTACTCACCAAACTTCAATTAAAGTATATAAAAATGTTCTCCAAGGTTCATGGATCATTTTAGCATCATTAATTCATAATTTTAACATCAATTTCATGGTTTATGATTCTTAGTTCTTCAAGTATGTCAAACACAAAACTCAACCAAATGACCATTTATGAACGTAGAAACGACCTATATGAACATTCTAGTCATTAGATATATCCAGGGGCTTACCTCGAAGCTTAACGAAGGTTTTGGATATTTTCCGGCGAAACTTCCGGCGATGATTACTCTCAACTCCGGCGACCTCACACCAAATTGGCAGCACCACAATATTCCTTACACTCTCAAGAACACAATGGAAGAAGAAGTAGAGAGAATGGTGTAGAGAAGAAGAAAACAACTATGGTGACTCTGCGATCGGCGTAGTGGGGAAGGAGGCGCCGTTCGCACAGTGTCCCTGATTGGGACCAATTTTGGTTCCAGTCGGGGTACACTTTTTGGTCCAACTTTCTCCGAATTGAATTCCGTTTGCACCGTTGCGATCGGGCAGTTAAACTCTATCTAACGATATAATTTTTATATTTATTTGTAATACTTTTTCCGACATCATATTTTTGGGTGTTTGACTTTAACAGAGTCAAAATTGGTTTAATTGACCTTTCTCATAAAAGGTTCTCTCATTTAATTCATATCAATTATTCTCATGATTTATTTCAATAAATCATTACAAAGTTCACATCATAATTAATTAATTTATTTATTCTTGATTTGGCTCTGTACTCAGGTTCCCAATCAAGACCACACAAATAGTCCACATATTGGATTTATCTCGATTAGACTTATCCAGATTTTGATATTGGATATTAAAAAATATTTCATATCGGCCCAAAGCCCAATAATAATCAAAACAAATTTGTTTAATCGAATAATTATTTAATAATAATTCTAGGGTATGTTTCGGGGCGTTACATAAGTAGTAGGAAATCATTTTTTAGAAAAAATGATTATATTTCCTATAGATGAATGTCTATTTTCTTTGTAATTGCTTGAGTTCTCTAATTCTACAAACAAAGCAAAAAACTACTATCATCTCGCCCCCCTTCCTTAAACCTTATAAAACAAAGCTCTATAATAAAAATTTGATATCTATTGTGTGTGAAAATAATATAATTATGTCACCTATAATTTTGTAAAACTTTTGATTTCATTTTTAAATATGTATTTTTATTATTTAACTTTACACGAATCATCATATCAAGTAAATTAAAACTAATTTTATTCAAACATCGTAACGAAGAAATTTTGTGGATGAAGAGAGTATTTATTTTTAAAAAATCATACACTAGTAAACATTTCCGTAAAATTAATTAAAATTTCGTACTTTAAATTCTAAAAATATTTTTTAAAATAAATTTTCAATAATAATTCAAGATAATAACATAATTTATAGATCTTTTGATGTAGTATGATTAGATATATAATTGATATCACTATATTATTTTGGAAAATTATTTTAAATAATCTCATCTTTTCATCACTTTTTTTCAAAAAAAATCTCATTTTTCACTGTCATCGAAAATAATCTCACTTTTTTGCATGTGTGCGAGTTTTGGGCCACTGTTAAAAGAACTAACGGCCACTTAACAGGATTTTTTGAAAAATAAATGAAATGTGGTATTATTTTAGGTAAATTTATTTTTTAATTTTTTGACATGCAAATTTTTTTTTAAGGATAAGAACCAAATTCAGATATTAAGGATTAAGAATATAGAATAACTGCTCGTATTTTTCTCAACCTAATAACGCACAATGAGTCAATGCATCTGCTTTCTTTGGAGTCAAACTTGGGAGAAGTTCTATTCATAATCATTTATATTTTTAAAAAAAGGATAAGCTTCATCCCTGAGGGCCTCTAAGACCCGGTCAAATACTTATTGAGAGAAGATAAATTAAACTTTGAATCCAGTACTTATAGAGGCCTCATGCATAACATAATTGTCTTCCATCGTAGTTGTTTATAATCAAACTCGGATCTTACCTCTTGGCAATCTTTACTTTTGTCAACTACGCAACACGGTGGAACGAACTTTTTAAATTTTAAATTTTAAATTTTAAACTTTAAGTTTTAAATTTTAATTTTAAATTTAAATTTTAAATTTAAATTTAAATTTAATTTTAAATTTTAAATTTTAAATTTAAATTTTAAATTTAAATTTTAAATTTTAAATTTAAATTTTAAATTTTAAATTTTAAATTTTAAATTTTAAATTTTAAATTTTAAATTTTAAATTTTAAATTTTAAATTTTAAATTTTAAATTTTAAATTAAATTTTAAATTTTAAATTTTAAATTTTAAATTTTAAATTTTAAATTTTAAATTTTAAATTTTAAATTTTAAATTTTAAATTTTAAATTTTAAATTTTAAATTTTAAATTTTAATTTAAATTTTAAATTTTAAATTTTAAATTTTAAATTTTAAATTTTAAATTTTAAATTTTAAATTTTAAATTTTAAATTTTAAATTTTAAATTTTAAATTTAAATTTTAAATTTTAAATTTTAAATTTTAAATTTTAAATTTTAAATTTTAAATTTTAAATTTTAAATTTTAAATTTAAATTTTAAACTTTAAATTTTAAACTTTAAATTTTAAATTTTAAATTTTAAATTTTAAACCGTGCGATGCACGGTGAATGGGTAATGTATTATTATGTATTACATTACTCATTTACTTATCTAAATGGGTAATGTATTATTATGGAATCACGTGCGTAGTAAAGTTAGTGCGTGGCTCTGTAACGCCCCAAAATATACCCTAAATATTATTGAATTAAATATTCAATTAAACAAAATTTGTTTTGATTAAAATAAATTGTTGTTGGGCTTTGGGCTGAAATAAAATATATATTGATATCCAACAAACATAATTGGGATAAATCTCATACAGATAAATCCAACATGTTGATTTATTGTGTGATCTTGATTGGGAACCTAAGTACAGACCCAAATTAAGAATAAATAAAGAAATTGTTTATAATGTGAACTTTGAAATGATTTATTGAAATAAATCATGGAAATAAATACTATGAATTAAATGTGAGAACCTTTTTGAATAAAGGTCAATTAAACCAATTTTGACTCTGTTAAAGTCAAACACCCAAAAATATGATGTCGGAAAAAGTATTACAAATAAATATAAAAATTATATCGTTAGATAGAGTTTAACTGCCCGATCGCAACGGTTCAAACGGAATTCAATTCGGAGAAAGTTGGACCAAAAAGTATATCCCGACTGGAACCAAAATTGGTCCCAATCAGGGACACTGTGCGAACGGCGCCACCCAGCGCACTAAGCCGATTGTGAATCTTCCTACGCTCAGCAACCAGTGTCTTCTTCTTCCTCAAATCTACTATATAAAGGGAGCTAAGCATTCTTAATTCTTCACCAAAACCTATACTACCTTGTTCTATTCTGTTGCTCAAAGTAAGGAGAACGCAGTGGTGCTGTCAATTTGGTGAGAGGTCGCCGGAGCAAGACGTGGTGTTCGCCGGAAGTTTTACCGGAAAATATTCAAAACCTTCATTTACCTTCGAGGTAAGCCCGTAGATATATCTAGTGATTAGAATGTTCGTATAGATCGTTTTTACGTTCATAAACGGTCGTTTGGTTGAGTTTTATGTTTGACATGTTTGAAGAACCAAGAATCATAAACCAAGAAATTGTTGTTAAAACTACAAATTAATGACTCTAAAATGATCTGTGAACATTGGGGAACATTCCTATATAATTTAATTGAAGTTTGGTGATTAAAAATGATAATGTTAAAACTGACCCGAGGAAGAAGATGATGAACAGTGGCCGAAAATCGATTATTTACTTACTAAAAATTGATTAGAATTTTATTCAGATCAGTGGTTCGAAGTCAGTACCATTTAATCGATTATTTATTTTGTAAAAATCGATTATTATGAAATAATTGATTATTTATATTGTAAAAATCGATTATTATGAATTAATTGATTATTTAAATTGTAAATATCGTTTATTATGAATTAATTGATTATTTAAATTGTAAAAATCGATTATTATGAATTAATGGATTATTTAAATTGTAAAAATCGATTTTTTATGAATTAATCGATTATTTATATTGTAAAAATCGATTAAAATTAATTAATTGATTATTTAAATTGTAAAAATCGATTATTATGAATTAATTGATTATTTAAATTGTAAAAATCGATTATTATGAATTAATGGATTATTTAAATTGTAAAAATCGATTTTTTATGAATTAATCGATTATTTATATTGTAAAAATCGATTATTATGAATTAATGGATTATTTAAAATTATATAAATCAATTTTTATAAATTAAATGATTATTTAAATTGTAAAAATCGATTATTATGAATTAATGGATTATTTAAAATTATATAAATCAATTTTTATAAATTAAATGATTATTATAAATTATTTTCCTCAATTCGAGATCCTGTTCCGAAAATATTCGGAAAGTATATACTCTAAAATCCACCAATTTATTATGATCATTGGAAAAATGATTTACCATAATAAAAATGATGTTTTTAACAAATAAAAATGTTATGTGATGCATGACGGTAAGTTAGGGTGTTAACACCCGAAGCTAGGCTGCTAATTGTTATTGAATATTATGTTGATTGATGATTATGATAATGATTATTGATTGATTATTATGATGATTGAATCTTGATGAATATTCTGATTAAAAATGATAATTGTGAATGATTAAATCATAATGAATATATTGATGATTGTGAAAATAAAATGTATTGTTAAGGGTATCTAGAAGACCTATAAGATATACCCATATTAATGTTGATTTGAAAGGTATCTAGAAGACCTCTAAGATATACCTATTTAAGTTAGGCCTTGCGGGTATGAACCCCGGTGGCTAGGGTTAAAACGTACGTACGGGATCCAAGAACCAAGCTTGAGTACCTACTCGTTTGGGGGTACCACCCACCCAACAGTGAACACTACGCTGTCGGTTTTTGGTTGGCCTTAAGTAAAGGTAAGTTTAAGATTTTCAAAACCCTTTTATCTTAAACTAGGCCTAGCTTAAGGATTATTTAGGAATATGTTATACTGGAATATAGTTTAATTATTTAAATTAGAATTCGTTTAAGGGTTGACAAATATTAAAGTGATTGGCCTTAGACTAAGAATAGATTAAGGATATTGTTGAATGTTGAATATTGAATATTGAATATTGAATATGAGTAAATATTGAATGATGAATATTGAATTGAATATTGCAATTATTATGAATGACTGATGAACATTGAATGTGAATATAAATGTTGAATAATGCATGATGAATAATTTTTAATAATTATTGATTATCTGAACTGAACATTATGTGTATGATATCAAATGATTTGATTATGAATTTAGATTCAGTTTATATGGATGTTCGATGCATTAGATATGCTTACTCAGCTTCAACGCTGAGCGTGTAGTATGTTTTATTTGCTACACGCAGGTTAATGAAGTGACGTGATCCTGGAGGCAGACGGAGGCGAGATTGTCGGAATGGATGTGATGGTTTTGAATTAAAGAACATAAATAAATTATGTTTGTGATTATGATTGTTAAGCTTCCGCAGTATTGAAAACTCCGTACTGTTTATATTATGAAAAATATTATTGTGATAAATAAAAGTGTTTGAAATGTTTTAAATTTTTACGATTACCATGTTAATACTTTAATATGAAAGGGGCTGCAGACCTGGATAGATTAGGGTGTTACAGACTCCATCGTTGCTTTATGTCAAATCATATTAAATAAATCGATTTACTAAATCCAAGTATTAAATGGGTAGATTAATTGTCCAATTATATATATTGCTTATACTCTTAACATTTCATATCTTTCATCCCAATTCGGAACATTTTCAGAAAATGCAGGGCCGTCTCCGAGAAATTAGGGGCCCTGGACGATACAGAAAAAAAGGTTATTGTGTCATAATGAAATAACATTTATGAATTAATTTATTTAACAATAAATAATATTAAAAGAATAAAAATAATAAAATGTGAAATTCATAGTCTTATAAATTTATAAGTGCATACTTTGATAGCCAACTAAGAATTTGTGAAGTTCTTGTAGCATTCTTGAGAGCATTATAGTAATAAAAATAGTAAAATGTCAAATTTATAACTTCAAATAATAATCAAATCCATACACAAAATTATATTAGTAATCTTAAATCAAATAAATTCTAAATACAATGCAATCTAATTTTTAATCCTCCGACGTTAGTGTTCCTTTTTTAGACTTTATTAAATAAATAAATACATATACATATATTTTATATATAAATAAATGGGGCCCCCTCTAAAAAAGGGCCCTGTACATAGGACCACCCTGCCCATGGGTATAGCCGGCCCTGAGAAAATGTCTCGAAACATTCAAGGATTATGTGGAATGCACTTGCCAAATGACAATAATTGAATTACTTAGATGCTTATGTTACGAGTCATTCGTGTCTACTATGTTCTAGCTTGGGCAAGAGGAGGAGAATCAATGGAAGTGATCTTTCATAATGAACATGCATAATATTCATAATTTCTTTAATATTTGATTATATATTACTATGTTAATTTAATTTTATCATTTTTCTTCATCAATGTTTCCCTAATTATATAATTTATAATTAGGCCGTGCAACGCACATGTACGAATCTAGTGATATACCAAAATGACATAGAGATAGAGATGATTTGTTCTCGTAAAGGTATATAAGAATGAAAATCTTTACTTACTAATTTTTAATGTTCATATTCATTTTTAAGCTATCATATCCAATAAAAAAACATTATATCTATAGTTGAAATATTATTTAACTTACATATACCCATACATTATTAGAACTTTAAAATAAAGAAAACTATATTTTTAAATTTAAAATTTAATAGAATAAGAATGTTATGAATTTAAAATTATCTACAAGCCTCTTTGTAGCATGGAGTTAAATAAATTTCATATTTGTTTATGATATATTTAAATGAAGTTAGTTTTTATTCAATTACTTAAATATTCATGTAAAATTTTAAAATACAAATATTTTAAAACTATAATAAATTTTACAGAATAAGAGACAATTGAACTATAAAAGTGTTAAAATAAAAAAACAATACTAGACATAATTTGATAATTCAGTCGAGTATATTCATTTTATGGTTTGATTTAATTACTAGACAATTTATGTTTTATAGTTCTTAGATAATTCACGTTTTAATTTTAAAATTAATTATTTTTAATAATACTTTTTCCTAATGTTATACGGAGTACTTTTCTTATGAAATATAAATCTTCTTTTTATTCCTAATATTATACTTTTTCACTTCATTTATTATAATACTTTTAATAAAATTCATATTTTGTTATGTTATGACGAAATGATTAAAGTTAGTGTTTATTCTATTTATTTTAATATTGATGTAAAATAAAAAATATAATTTAATCTCTACATTAAAAGTCTATAAAACAAGAGGCAATCTGACTATTTTTAAAAATGATATAATATTTAATTAAATTAAATAAATTAGAAAAAGAATTTAACATGACTTTTTTACTTTAATTATATTGATATTTGACTTACAATTTTAATCAAATTAAGTGTGTACTATAATAATATTATTTTTTTTTGTAAGATGCAACTTAACATTATTAGATATGTAAAAATTGATTAAACCTAGATCATTTATATTTGATGCTTAAATGATTATGCTCAAAAAATAAACTCAAAAAGTTATTTTAATAATCTATATATATTGTAGGATTGTAAACAATTTCATTCTATCCCCGCGCATAACACAGGTTTAAATACTTGTTGAATGGTTAAATGATAATGTGAGTACACCAATTTGGACACTACCTCCACATCTACCACAAATTTGTTATTTACACACAAAAAATATGTAGTAAAAGAAGGGATTGTGTGCAAATTAAACCTAGGGGTACACCAAAATAGAGTATTTCAATGCAAATATTGACACTTATTTCGTAATATTTATGATCATAGACACTAAATATCTGTGTTTGTGTAGGTACAAATGTAATACCCCATTTTCTAGCATGACTAACACTTTTGGTGGTTACACTTAAATCCAAACAAGCTCTTAACTCGATCCAAATTTCTAGTTAACAAGTGGGGCACATAAGTTATGACAACACATCAATAAAAGTGTCTTAACTGAGTAAGACAGTAATCCGTCAAGTTCTAGAAATTGGAAATCTCAAAGAAGGCTCTCAGAGAACCCCTAGCCCAGAACGGGCTCAACAATGGCGGCTCAAGATCACCCACAACTCTCTGAGAAGATCTTCTCTTCGTACATAGGCCTGAGCTTCACACTCTTTCTCGGGCACTTACCCACACAAGCCTTCTCTCTGGTGTCAAGTCTCCAGGCTCGCAACAAGGAGCTAACCCTCCGGCTGATCGAGACGGAGGAGCAGCTGAAGCAGGTCCTCTCTCGGAGAAAAGAGGACTCCAAAGCCAATGCCAGGGTTGTGGAGATCTTTGCGAGCCACCGGCACGCCTGGCAGAAGGAGGAGAGGAAGCTATTGCTTCGGATCCAGGAGGGGGGCGAGGAGATCGAGAGGCTGAGGGGGAGAGTGCAGGAGCTGGAGAATTCCGAGGTTAAGTTGAAGGAGTGCTTGGAGGAGATGAATAAGGAGATGGGCGAGAGGGATGAGATGTTGAGCTTGATGGGTTCGACTGCTATTTCCTCTTGTGAGATTGAGGGTGGAATTGGGAGGGTTGGTGTTTCGGATTCGGAGAGAATGGATTTCGGGCTTGGGGCCGAGGAGTTCTTCTCGAGGAGTGCGAATAGTATGGAAGAAGTTCATAGTGCTTATGGGGGGCCAAAGCTATTCAGTTCTGCTTCCAACTTCTGGCCTGAAAGAGCTAGTCCTTGGCAGGTAAAATTCCCTGTCAAATTCATTCTGTGTATTTTTCATCTCTTTTTATTTGAAGGAAGTGCTTTTTTTAATGTGAATTTGAAGCTTGTTGTCGTCGAATGTCCTCTTGAGATCAGAGTTCTGCTGAGTTTGTGCTTTTAGGTCATCTCTTTCCATTTTTGAAGTTAGATATTGTTTCTCTAATGGATTAGGGGGTGTTGAGTGTCAATTCTTTCTAGTTTCAGGTTCAAGTCAGTTACATTGTTCCCCCGTTGAATTCGAATAAATTACGGAGTTGTGACCTGTGGGAATCTGAAAGGGATGAATTTTGGGAGGGGAAGTCCTAATGGATACATGTAGAGGTTGGGTTTATTGCCTAGAGCCATGTTTGACATTAGCTCTAGCGTTTTGAGAAATTACCCAAAATGCTAATTCTATTCATAAATGTTCATCCGAAACAAACCCTAAATCTATTTAGCAAATGCTGACGTTGTCGATGATATTGTAAATAGAGTAGTGCTTAAGGTAAATTTTGCCTTAAATTGTTAAAAGGGCTGAAAATGACAATTATACATTCATTTTTCATATTTTACTTTCTTTAGTTGATTAGGAAAATGTTAGTTGTTTATAAGATAATTCAGTAAGTTCATCTACCACCCTATCATATTTTTTCAGTATTGATTGACAGTTCCCGCTAAGTGAGCAAAATGATTAACTTCTTTTACACCATGTTTGGTTCAAGGAATTTGAAAGGGAAAAGAAAATAGAGTGAGATGGAAAACAATTTTTCATGATTGGTTAAAGAGGAAAAGAGCAGAAAAGTGGAAGGAAAAGAAAATGAGAACGCAAAATGTATTCAAAAGAGAGAAAACTGAATCTCTCCCATTTTGGTGAGGAAATGAAAGAAAATTGTTTTCTTTTCTTTTCCTTCTAAATTCCTTGAGCCAAACATAGTGTTAGTGGAACATGTTGTGAATCTGTTTGATAGTCATCACTCTTTGGTGGATCTATATTTGCCATACTATACGCGCCATGTTTTTAATTTCATGTTTCCTTGGTGTTATCTTTTTCCACTAGCTTCTCCTTAGAAGGAGTACGGTAGGCAAGCAAGACAACCAATCCATGGTTTAAACTATTAGTAGTTCGAGAGGTAGTAATCAGATTGTAGTAATGGAAGCATAAGGTGTCAATAGTACAAATAAGAGCTCTCACTGATTAAGACACTACTTGAAAAGCATTTCCTAATTCCTATTCCCTTGGTTATCTATCTGGTCCGATTTATTTGGTATTAAGGTGCTCTTGTTGTTCATTTTTTAATTTATTTTTCTCGAATATAGTACCAAGTAGTTGGTCTAATATACCTTATACAGGATACATCTAACTTGTGTTACCCTAAACCCAATACGTTCTTTTTGCAGGATATGAAGTATGATACTCATGGATCATTGTATAATATAAAGCATTTTGTAGCAAGGTAAATTACACTGCTTGTTAACAAATTACAAAAAAAAAGTTTGCATTGAAGCTCACCTAACTTTGAATTTGGAGCAAGCTGGAAAAATAACTCATTCATGTAAATTTTTTTAGCAAATTCAATTAACGCAAGGGTAACTGTGTTTCATTTGCAGAAGAGAGGTACCTTGGAAAGTAGATGGGGAATCAGCTGGAGTTTCATCAAAACTGAAACTCCTTGAACAGGAGTTGCTAATTCTGGAAAGGATTGGTAAGGCAGATTTATCAATGGTACCGTCATTGTTGCGGAAGCAAGCTAAGAGATATCAGTCACTCTCTGGAAAAATTGACGACCTCTGTAGAAGAATGGTATGGGTTATTATGTACTCAACTCTCACATCATTGATTTTCAAGGAACATTTTGTGTTCACGAATGAAACGATATATACTCGTTAGGGAATGAAAAACAGAACAAATTGTTCGTGTTCTTCTGTCTTGTAAATAGTTTTTATGCAACCCAAAAGCTTAATAATTTCACTGATTTCTTTTCCCACACCACAATAACTGTGTGCATGCTAGTAAAAACATGTTTCTGAAACAGCTGTTCTTTTTTTTTACAGCAGGCTAGTGATCCCGTGGACCCCACGCTGTCTTCCGAGTTTCGAACACAACGACAAACAGAGTATTTGCTTGAAGCGTTCAGGCTTCAGCAGCAAGCGTCCGAAGCCGGTCAGAAGCTGTTAGGGCTCCACGCGGAAATGGGGAAGGGTTGCTGCGGCGGGGATGGAACTGAAGACCAACCAAAACTAGCTACAAGGAGATCCTTCGACTCGATTCGGAACAACTTCAGGAATATTCAAAGAAATTTGGAAATATGGCTGGCAAGAATTATTGGGGATGTTGAGGGCATCTTAGCAAGAGATGGCACTTCATGTGTCCGGGACTATTACATGTCTAGGTACCCTTTTGTTCAAGAGTGACATGTTAATCTAACCTTATTTTAGAACCATTCATGTTGTCCCTTAGTTTTATAGCTTTCCTAGGTTTTGCCTTTGGTAAATTCTCTCTATAGCCTAAGTGCGTACTCATCTGGTAAATAAACAACTTCATTTAATCGATACCGTTTTGAAAATGGAGCATCATTCTCATTTCATCCTTTACACACACACACACACACACACACATAACCTCCATGTTCTTTTTCTTATGGTATTAAAACAATTGTTTTTACAAATCCAGACATATGTGAACCCAAATAAATAAAAATAAAAAATAAAATAATATCGGCCTATTTTTTTTACATTTATTTGTGATAAATAAAACAATACTGGCATTGAGAGTGGAGTAACAATAGGGGTGAAACTAATAATACACTACAAATAAATGGCAAAAAAAGGGGGGCATGAGAGGTTATACTGTTATAGGACATGGGTTTGGTCTCTCGAGAAGGCAACAAAGAAGCCTCCTCCTATCTCTTCACAAAGAAATTCACCGTTCTGTGAATGAGATTGCCAAAATTGTACAAGAAATTGTTGTCCAAATCTTTGCAAGTGAGCTTTGAAATGTATTAGAGAGGAATTAACCTCAAATTTAAATATAATTTTTTTAGAATTACCAAACATAGAATTGGAGTCAAATCTAAATTTGAAATCCAAATTTCCGTTCTCAAACATGCCTTAGAGGAATTTAGCCCAAAACCAATCCATATTTTTAAAGGTTTTCAAACATGAAATTTGACCTGAAGGCATGTTTGAAATCCAAATCCAAATCTGGAAACATATCATAAGAGAAATCAACCAGTACCTCTGGTACAGTTCTCCCCTTTGAATATCTCTATGCCAAAATTTCAAGCTTTAGGGTGTGTATTGTATAAGGAATTGTATTCATATTTTTAAAATTAATGACTTCTATTTATGTCAATGGACTTGTGTTGAAAGTCATAGACTTCTATTGATATTTTAAGTCATTGATTTTATATAAATAATTTCTATGGATTTTAACAAGTCTATGAACTTTTATTTGAATAATTTTATAGATTTCACTTCACCATCCAAGTATGTTCGTCCAGCATTATTTTTTGCACTCAAATAAGATTACTTTTAGTTTTCAATTAAATAAATATAATAGTTTTATATTAATAACAAAATAAATTTTATATTAATGGAATAAGTATTATATATATATATATATATATATATATATATATATATATATATATATATTATTTTATATAAAATAAACTAAAATAATTTTTTAAAAATATTTTTTACAATATAATTCTAATTGTATTGTTTTTAATACTAATTGATAATGTAATTTTAATTTAATTGATGATCAAAATTCATCAAATTTGAATTTAAAAATAAAATTTGACCGAGCACACAGGGCAAAAGTAAGTATGCTAATAAAATAGATAGAAAACATTGCATTGTATAAAATTCATCATCTCAATCAAATGTTGCAACAAAAATGAAAACTAATCTAGTTGTAAAATAATTAAAGTAACGAATTAGCTATTTTCACTATTAGATGTTGCCCACATATGATTTGCAAGATTTAATCTCCACTCGTTAGCTTTCTCTCGCTGTTAATCTTGTGTTATGGTATCATCCCATTATTCAAAACTCTCATCTGTTTCATTTGTTGTGTCTTCATCCGGAGCTGGAGGAAATTTATCTGAACGACACTCACGCCGTAGAAAATTGTGTAGTCCCACACATGCTAAAACAAACTCTGTTTGTGTCTTGTATGAATTGAAAATGGTGGTGCTGTTTTGAATATTGTGAATCGTGACTTGAATACTCCAAATATTCACTCAATTACATTTCTTAAGGAAGAATGTCGAAGATTGAACAACTCCCATGCGTTGGTAGGGTAATATCCTCCTCCGCAAAAATCTTTAAGATGGTATCGAGTACCTCAAAACGGTGTTAAAAACTGACAACGATTTGGAAAACCACAATCCCCCAAGTAATATTTACCTATTCATGAAAATATTATTTAATCAAAATGCAATTATGTGTTGCATAAATTACAATAATAAGAGACTCAATTTAAGAAGAAAAAATCTATACCTGATGGCACTTTGAGCCCATTTAGTCTAGAAAGTGAATCATTTAAAATTTTTGAATCATGGGCAGAACCCTCCCATCTACTAAGCACGTAAACGAATTGCATATCAAAATTGCATACAACTAAGACATTTTGAGATATAGTCCCATGACGATTTCGATAACTACTCACTTCACGCCCAACTACCATTGCTGGAATATGGGTCCCGTCTATTGCTCCAACGCAATCCTGAAAAAATGAATTACAAAAAAATGAATATTTATTGGTGTATAATTAAGATGGTCTAATGACAGTGTTGATTTTCATAACTTACCTTAAAGTAAGGATAAAACCTTGTGCTCTCTCTGATGATGTATGGTACGGACTCTGGTTTAGCCATAAAATCTGGTGCTATTGTATTCAAAGCCTTCAACACTTTGTTGAAATTTCTACTAATAGAGAAGTGTGATCGTTGAAATATCATTTTAGATTCACTATAACGATTGTTTTGACCGACAACTAGCAAAAAGGTTGCAAGCATTTCTTCAACACAAATATATCTTGTGTCTCTTAAAGGTGTTTTCTCTTTTAGGATAAAAAATAATTTTCGAAACACATCTGGGTACATTCTGAATAGCATTCTAAACTTACGAGGGTCATCATCCAACATTTTGTGCATGTACTCGTATCCACTAGAAGTCACTGATCGACGAGTCAATGGACATCTTGCAGGTTCCCCACCAAGGTCCAAAAGGAGACTATGTATCACAGAAATAACTCCTTTTATTGCTAATAATAATATTTTAACTGCCTCATAAAATTCTACTTTATCTTCATCGGCTCCATACAAATCTATTTCAGACATAACTTAACAAGAAAAAAACAAATAAATAGGGTACGTCAATTCCTGATAGAATTTAGGATGGGGTATGGACAACTGGATTGGGCAATAAGACACTTGGGTTGAACCACATTAAAAGATTGAATCCAATCGATTAGTTAGTTCAACTCAAGAGCTTATATACCGGTTTATTTTCTCTTCAAGTTTCGATGTGGGATACTCTTTAACACTCCCCCTCAAGTGGACAACCGGGCCATTTTGAATCTAACCGGTTGACCACTTGCAAATGGACTCCCATACCCTTGATTTTTTTTAGCGCCAACACCTAAATGACCACGAGCCGCTGGGTATGGACTTCCAGACGAGCAATCGTGTTAAACAGGCCACAGGCCGTTGGGTACAACCTCCATACAGACAACTTGGCTAAAGACTAAAGGGCTGCTAGGAATGAACGTCTAGACGGACACCTTGACAAACGAGGTGGGCTAAAACTAGCTTTGATACCATGATAGAATTTAGGATGGGGTATGGACAACTGGATTGGGCAATAAGACACTTGGGTTGAACCACATTAAAAGATTGAATCCAATCGATTAGTTAGTTCAACTCAAGAGCTTATATACCGGTTTATTTTTTCTTCAAGTTTCGATGTGGGATACTCTTTAACAATTCCCATACATAATAAAATCATCAAAATATATGGTGTAATTCAAAACACACAAGTCTCAACTACTAATAAGAATTCGAACTATTTAAAAAAATGCCTAAAAGAGTATTTATTGCTAAAATAACTCTTAAGACTACTACATTTGTTTAGAGATGATCCAACTTAATCGTTGTTCAGGAGTCATCTTTAAGAAGAAATCTTGCTTTGCTTTAGTGTTAAGAAAATCAAGAGCCATAAAGCATTCATCATCGGTTAGTCCCAACGTCTCCTTCATGGCATCCAAAAGGTCACTCTCTCCATCAGGCCACAAATTTTATCAAAGCTCTTAACAATTCTTTCAAACCCACTTGACAAGTTCACTAGCACCTCATCTTGAGTTTTACTAACCTTTTTTCCCTTTCTATTTTCAAAATCATCTCTGTTCCTTTTTCCTTGGACGTTGCTGTGTGATGAAGGTTGATCTTCTTTGGTTGAACTTTTTGTAGGTTCTGGTGACGCTAGATTATGGTGGCATGATGCAGAGAAAAATTTTACTTGTGGTTCTCCAAAATTTTGTTGCTTGTGGTCGCATATCCATCTTCTCGTGTAATATTGAAAAGAAACAATATAATGGTTCATAAAAGAAAATCACATGGCATCCGACAAAAATGACAAGATGAAATCTAACAAAAAAGTAAGCAATTAAGGACTGGATCTCAAAAGAATGAAAATCTTACTCGACGGCGCTGCGTTGCTCTGATTTCAAGCTGTCTGGTAGTGGAGGATGATGAGGCTTTGACGGCGGACCTAGGGCTCTTGCTTAAAAAAGTCTACAAAGAATACCTACTCCTGCGTAAAGAAAATAATGGAGAAAGAGTATTTCTGGTCATATAGTAAAATATCTTTATATATGAATGATTTTATTAAATCCATGGGTTTAATATTATTTTGAATACCTCTAGATTTTTTTTTCAATTTTAAAAGTCCATTTTGAAACGGCTAGACTTTCTTTGAATTTATAATGACTTTTTAAAATCCTAATGGAATACACCCAGATTTTTATAGATTTTAAAAAGTTACAATTGAATACACTTAAACTTTCAAATTCCATTGATTTCTATTTAAATGAATAAGAATCCTTATACAATACACCCCCTTAGTTGTGTGTATTTTGCACATTTGGAACTTCACTTCAATGTTCTATTATTTTTTCTGTGATTTTTTCTGAGATTTTGCAAGTTCAATATTTTACTTTAATTAATAGAAATAATTGGTTACCAAAGTAACTTTTTTGTGTCATATAAATTAAGTTAAAATATGTCACTACTACAAAAACAAGTAAATAATGGTGTATCTATGTTATTATTGAGGGAAATGGATTTTAATTTTTTTATTTTTTTCTATGTTATTGTTCTTGTTCCATTGTTGTTGTAAGAGTTAGGTCCTGTTCCGTTCAACTTATTTTTTCTGCTTTTTTCTTATTCTTATTAAAATCAGATGAGATCAGATCAAACAAGAATGATTATTATTATTATTATTATTATTATTATTATTATTATTATTATTATTATTATTATTATTCTTAAAAATGAAAAAGAATAAACTTTAGAAACAAGTTAAATTGAAAACTGAGAAAGTAATCCTTAATTATTAGACGCCGAAAAAATTATTTTAAAAATACTTTGACAATGTCAATCTAATTCTACTTTTAAAATACATTTTTATTGCTACCTATAATTTGACTTTCTAAAGTTTTGATCATTTATTATATCGAGTTGATAAACTTTGATCATGACTTAAATAAAATTAACATTTGATATTCATATACAGAGTATATTTTAGTGTAACTGAAAAAACTATTATATCTATGATATTATATTAATAAAAAAAAGTTTCGTAGTACAAAGCATACGTTGATATTTTATAGGGATGAGATATTTTAATAAAAATATTATCTCTTCTCTATATTTATTATCTAAATTTAATTACTTTTTAATGTATATATAAATTAAATATTTATTCTAATGTATATATGAACTAATTATTAAAATATTAATTCAATATTGTTATTTCATAAAAAATAATCATAAAATAAAAAATACTATTACATTATAATATGAATGATTATTCTAATATATGAATTAAGTAATTTTATTTCATTAAATAATAATCATAAAATAAAAAATATTGATTATATTATAACATGGATTATCATTACAATTTTCAAACGTTATTATAAAGTCAAATCAAATTATTGATTTGAATTTTAAATCAAATCATAACTAATCAGATCAGGCCAGATCAAATCAGATTCGATCAGATCAAATCAGATCAGATTAGTTTTAATCCAATTAGATCAGATCAAATCAGACCGGATCCAATCAGATCAGATTAGAACTACAAAAAATCAGTTCAGAAACAATAAGTTGAACGGAATGGAGCCTTAGTGGTGTATCAATGTTGATGTTTTCGTATATTCGCTACTACAAAAAAATAAATCAACTAGCGTATTTACACTGGTTTCCTAAAATACCGATCTAAACGGGACATTTGATCTTTCCGCACCACTTCTTTTTGCATGGGTTGTTACTTATAACCGATGCAAATACCTATTGTAGTAACAACTGATGCAAAAGGCTTAGAGCTATTGCATCAATTATTAGTTTATTACTAATAATCCACACAATAAGTATTTGCATCGATTCTTAGTAACAATCCATACAAAAAGATTTATTAAAAAATTCAAACCAGGTCTAGTCGGTTTTTCTCACACTCTTTCGTTCTCCTCCACCATTTGTCGTTCTCTTCAGGGGTGGAGCCAAGTGGGAGCAAATGACTGCAATTGCAGTCACTCCCAGCTTGGTTTTTTAATACTATAAAATATTCCATTTCAAATAAGAAGAGCAAGAAAAGAAGAAGAAGAAGAACTCTATAATCATGTAACACTGCTCCATTTTAGTGTGATGGGCTTCCCTCGACCCTCTCTGACTAATTCTTGCTGGCATTTGTGAAGTATGCCTTTTATTTACGGAGTATTTATTTCTATTAATATACTCTCTCCGTCCCCAATTTGATTACAAATTGCGGGTTAAGGAGTAAAACTTTCTACTTTTTGAAATCATTTTATTTACAAATTGATATATTAATAAGATATAAAAATTATATATTAAAAAACTACGTCAAAAGTTTTACAAAACAAGAGATGACAAGATTATTTTATTTTAAAAAATATTTAATGAAATCGCGTAAACAAACAAAAGTTATCGAGAAGAGATAAAAAAATATTGTAATCTATTTAGGGACGGAGAGAGTATGTTATTGTACACCATATGTTCAACAGAATGCTTGTGAGATTTATATATGCTTGTGAGATTTATATTTATTTAAATGTCTTCTGTCTCCGGTAATCGCTAGACATAAATATTTTCTCTATTTCACACCCACTATTGTTGGATCCTGGCTCCGCCACTGGTTCTCTTCAGCCGTTTATTGCCTCGTCCTCAAGTTGTCGCCTATCTCCGTCACTGTCGTCTCCTCCCTTGTCTCTCGTACTAGCGTTGTCACGTCTCTGCTCCGCCTCCGTCGTGTCCTTGGCATCTGATGCCATTGCCGGGGTTCCCTTCTCTGCCTCACACCACGCCGCCACTTCTTTTTGGTTGCCACACCGCCACTTATTCTGGCTTTGGCTGTGCTGCCCCTGCTTCATGCATGTCGCACTGCCTCGCACTGTTGCCGGTGCAGGTGGGCTTGGAAGCAGCCATCCTTTGAAGAAAGCGTAATAGCTCACTGGTCTGAACAAGTTCCTGCTGACCTAATACCCTTCGACTATTATCCTATTATCCGAATGAGTTGAACAACAGATTCGTTTCAAATAGTGAAACTCATCTAGAGGGGAGAGGGACAACCCGCCCATACAGCCAGCGGGGAGGATGGCACTACTGGCAAAGACCGTCTGGCGAAAACGCCGCAGGCGCGAAGAGACGTTTCTCGCTCGGCGCCTAAAGCGCACTATGCTCCCCTTCAACAAACGGTGGAACCGGTGGATTAACTCTGTCGGAACTTGCCGCCGACTTCGTACCTCTTCGAGCAACGGGAGTTGGTCGTACCTCTTCGAATGAGTTGAACGCGAACAATCAGTCGAAGGAGCGGAGCTTAGAGCCTTTACTTGATGTAACGCGCAGTCGTCCCGAGGCAGCAGTATAGGCCCTCCCTTAAAGTCCTTTATGGAACACTTTCTTGTCCACCAAAAAGCTACCCAGAACGAAAATGGGCTGGGGCATTATATATCGATTCGCCGCCTCCCCCATGCCACTAGCTAGCTACGTATCTTGCTTTACTTTTATGTTTGTGCATTAGTAGTGAGTGTGATTTTGAAATTGATCAAAGTATTAGGAAGAGTTTGTGCTTATTTCTCCAAAAGTTCTGGAGTATACAAAGAGCTCCTACCCTATTTATAGGAATAGAATCCAAATCCTAGAAGGAAACAAATAGTGCAATAACAAATGAAACTAGGAAATCAAATTAAACTGGGAAATATGTCAAACCGAATTCACAAGGGATTCGGCCAGGGCCGTCTCCTAGAAATTGGGGGCCCTGTACGACATAAAGAAAAATGAGTCATTGTGCCATAATAAAATAAATTTTCTCAATTATTGTGTTTTACAAAATTAATATTATAATAATAAAAAATATAAACTGTCAAATTTATAGTCTTATGAAATCAAAATTGCTTATATTAATAGTTAGCTAAGAATTTTTGAAGTTTTCTTGCATTCTTGAGAGCATTATAGTAATAAAAATAGGGAGTAATAAAATGTCAAAGTCAAAATTTCAAATAATCAAATCCACACACAAAATTAGTAATCTTAAATAAAATTTATTATACATACAATCTAATTCATTTCAAAGTGAAAATCATAAATCAATATGAAATCAACTAATCTAATTTATGAAATTATAAAATTTGAAATTAGAGTACTTTTTGAAAGATATTTTTTTAAAAAAATTAAGCCTTCGAAATTGGACCTATTTTTGGGGTGTCATGGGCCAAAGCAAAAAGTCTAGAGAGATTGAGGTGGCGTGTTAGTGTTCTTTTTTAGTTTTTATATAAACAAATACTCCCTCCGTCCCCCCTGTATTTGTCCACTTTTATTTTTGCACACCATCCAATGCACTTCTTTAATCCATTTTATCTTGTAATTTGTATATTAAAAAATTATAAAAATTATATATTAATAATCTATATGTTAAGACAAATCAAACAAGATCACACATGACTATATTTAGGCTTACACATTTAGAGAATTTGATGAGTCAAAGTGGTTAGATGAACAGTTACAAAAGTCAAATGTGGACAAATACAGAGGAGGGCGGAGGGAGTATGTATTATGTATACATGCGCATTATGGAGTATATATAAAAATGGGGCCCACTCCAACATTGGGCCCTGTACATATGACCTTGCTGCCCATGGGTGTAGCCGGCCCTGGATTCGGCCTTCCTTCGTGCGTGGAGGCCAAGTAATGTCCGTAACAGAAATTAAACTTGGATGTTGTTACTTGAATTAGAAGATACTTGCATGGTTTTTGTGTTTGTGCCTTGAAGTTTATTGAAACCATTACAAAATGGAATTAGTTTGTGCATTAGTAGAGAATGTGACATTGTGATAATGAAGTCAAATTTTTTATGTTACTTGTTTGACATAACATATATAAGATTTTTTCAAACTGCATTGAAATGTACATTGTATATTATATTGTTTGTTTGATGCTACATGATCTGATCGAGTTGTAATCTGGAAATACCATATACTACGTACATATATTGACTGACCTAATACCTCTTTAAAATTTACTCATTAGGAGTAAGTTTTAAATATAGCTCCTAGTTTGGGACCGTTGTTGAACTACTAACCTCACTTAAATAGTGAGTGCAATTATTTTTCTTTGTTCTAATACTTTTTGGCTTGGTATTTCTCAAATGTGTTTTTAGAGTGCATATGTTACTACATTACATCGTGCGTGTACTTGGTGAACCACTAGGATATGCTGCCAAAATTTCAATGGATCAAAGAAAAATAAAATGCGTTCACTAATGAGGGTAATTTTTTAGGAATTGGTTAGGTTGGAGCAAAGGACCATGTAGAATGGGGAAATGCTGATACATATCTCGTTTAATGATAGGAAATAAAATTTTGTGTTGCTTGTGTTTGACATTTGTATGTATATATTTCAAATGCGTGTTTATTATTTTCTTTGCATTGTTTCGCTCCTAACTTTTTACACCGCAGACAAGTCCAAACTTGACAAATAATATGATGTTGGTCATCTTTTCACGAGACCTACCCAACGGCACTGATAATTGCTATATCATCTTATCGTTATGAAAAACTTATATTTTATTCCTTTAGTTTTACTTTCTTTTTGCTTTTGGGGTGGTCAGGTTACTATGTTTTGTAACTTGGATTCTCACATGGAATACACCGTTGGACTTGTCTCTTCAAGACCTACAATCCAGATATAAATTTGATTACAAAAAGATAACTTTGAAAATATCTGACTTTAGCCATTTAGTTCAATTCTTAGTTAATTTAGGTGCAATTAAAATTGCAACTTATTAGAAATTTGACATAAATTCTAAGGTATACATTGGGGTGAGGCGTTACACTTATAAAAAATAGACATGGCTTGAGAATTAACAACATAGTACTTTCTCTATCGCAGTTATCAAAATTTAAAAACATGAAAATTAATTTCATAATTCAATGTTCTTCATGGAGTATTATTTAGAATACGATTTTGAGAATATAAAATACTACTCCGTATGTATCAAGTACACGAAGTATATGCTCTCTCCGTTCTCAAAAAGAGTTCCTATTTTGATCAAGTGTAAAAATATGAAAGTGTTAAATTCTAGTTGACTTCCAATTTTGCCCATGATGTGATGGGTAAAAGTATATAAGATGTGATGGATGAATTATTAGACAAAAAGTATGATGTGATAGGCAGGATATGCAAAAATAAGGATAAAAGTGGTTTTTTAATAAAAAGTGGAAGTGTTTTGTTGGAGGTGGAAAAAATGAAAAAGAAAGTGTTTTTGAGAATGTGGAGATTAGTAAATTAAGTTTAAAAAAAGTACTCTATTATAGTTAAAGATGTTGAGTTTTGGACTTCTTTTTTTTACGGCAATTAAGCAAAACTTCATTCAGAAGAAATCAAGTGTCCAATACAACTGGGTGGTGTACGACTCCATGAGACAAAATGGGACGTAGCACACCGTGCAAGAGTATGAGAAATACAATTACGATTCCTACGAATAAAATGAAAGTCAATAGGTGTAAACGAAGATAATAAATCAGCTAGTCGCCAAGGATGAAGCCTAGATAAGAGTAGCACTCAAAGGCCCTTCCTTTCTTGATAGCCCCCACAGAAACCTCACAGTCGCAAAGAATCTCAACGGCGCGTATACCTCGCGTCCTCAATTAACCAGGACAACGTTTCTTTACAAGCAAGAGGTTCTGCCAAAAGAGGATCTTGAGGCCCAAGTTTTTTTCCGTTTGCCGCTGCCACATATACACCTCCTAGATAAAAAAGGATACAACCGAAAGAGATGGAACCCTCCAAAACTGATGTCGCAGCATCAAAGAAACACCTGTATGCCTCTGCCCGTAAACTTACATCGTGCCGTTGTGAGAATCTCTGTTCTCTGTACGTTGGTCGCACCTCTTTCAAATGAGTTGAACATAGTTCAACGAATTCTCTAGAGACTAAATGAGTTGAACATAGTTCAACGAATCTCTAGCAACTTCGTATCTCGAAGAGGTACGAAGTCACTCGACCTACGGGAGAGGTACAAAGTCACTCGACCTACGGGAAAGGGACTCCCTTTGGTCGTACCTCTTTCAAATGAGTTGAACATAGTTCAACGAAATGAGTTAAACTATATTCAACGAAATGAGTTTCACATAGTGAAACGAATCTCTCTGCATTTTATTTAGGATGCATGTGATACTTTTAAACCCTGCAAACCAATATATAGTAGAATTGTTTTATTAAATAAATAAATAAAAATCTATATTATTTTTTTATGAAAAAAAACTAATAAATTAAATTTATTTTGTAGTTTTTCTAATGTCCAACAACACCAAAAGATAGTTTGACGTTCTTGATTTATCTGGTCAAAAGTACCTGGAATGGAGAGTTGATGTCATGGCTCCACTTAAGGCAAATGGTCTATAAAACACAATTGTTGAAAATAATACAGCAACATCACAAATTTCACATTTTTTCATTAAGCGTATTATTTCATTAAGAAATATAAATGATTTAAAGCATTAGTTCTCTCCATTTAGAATTGTATCTTCCCGTTAACTATTCACACGGTCAAAATTTATTGATTTTTTTCACTTATTTTCTACTCATTTTATAATGTAATTTTATGTATATACATTTAATATTTGAATTTTCTAATTTTTGAAAACTAATAACTCTATTACAAAGTAATATATGTTCATACATTTTCAACCTATTAAGCTCATAGAGTTACTGTCCGCACTGGGGATCGAACACATAACCCCTCATTTGGGAGAGTTATAGCAGTGTCATTGGACTACAAGGTCCTTCACTTGAACTTTCTAATTTAAAATCAAGTAATTTAAATTAAAAACAAATTCAATCAAACATCATCAATCAAATTTGGAAACATTTTCGTAGACAAATAGAGTACTCCCTCCGTCGGTTTTTATTCTTCCTAGTTCCTAGTTTGATTTTCATGTTTTTAAATTTTGACTAAAAATTACACTTAAAAAACATTGAATTATGATATGTATTTAACATCAATAAGTTTCTTTTGAAACATAGTTTTCAAATATTACTCCTCTCCAGAAATGAATTGCTAGACATTATTCACATGATCAAACTTTATTCATTAATATGTTTACTTAGCATGCTTTATTTGCTGCATGCAGGAATAAACTATAAATTTAAATTTACGACATCAATAATTCTGGCCCATTGGATTAAAATTTAAATACAGAGTAATTTAATACTTCCTCCGTCTCATGAAACATGAGACTTTTGCTTTTTAGGAGGGATTTAAGAGAGTGTATTTTAGTATTGAATTTCCAAAAATGTCCTTTGATGTGATGGGTAAAAGTATGATTTGATGGATATATTATTAGTAAAAAGGTATGATGTGATAGTTAGGGTATGAAAAAGTAAGGGGTAAAAGTGACTTTTTAATAGAAATGAGAAGTGTTTTGTGGGACGGATAAAAAAAGAAAGGAGAAAGGTTTCATGGAACCGATTAGGGGTTGCGCTTATTAAAAGGGTACGACATCGATTTAAAGGAAATGGTACAAGTACAACATATAATATCATGCTAAATAGCTAAAGCCCTTTCAAAAAATTCAAGGGAAAAAGACAAAAGTAGGAGTAAAACATTGAAAATATATCAAAATAGGACTTCCATCTTTTTGTTCCCGAAATAGGAGTTAAAATGAATTTACATTACCAAACATGGTCATGTAAATTAGCAAAAAGTATAGTAATGTGCAAATGTACAGTGCCACATTATCACAGTGCTTATTTCGAGAATAAAAACATGAAAATCTTATTTTGATATTTTCACTATATTTTAGTCCTATTTAGGATGATTTCTAAAAATTCAAGCATCCACAATTCTAATATTGAAATGCAAATACAAATTTGGACTATTAATAAACATAACCTAGTTAGCACTCAAAAACTGTTGAAATATTGGAATAATAATATTGCTCCTTGAATTATGAAGTACATGATAGATTATATATAGAAGAGACTCCTAACACAACTATGAATAGAGAATGGAAACTAACTAACATACAACATCTACCACAAATAAGAATAGGAAACCGATTAATAATCAAACACTACCATAACCAATACTCCCAGAAGTAGTATTAGTATTATTGTCTAACATCTCCCCTCAAGCTGAACTCTGGCTGAAGCAAGAGGAAGTTTGGACACTAGCTGGAAACTGGAAATTTTGAGAAGAGAAAAGTCTGACATGCGCCGGTGGCTGCTCACGTCGTTGGAGAAGAGAGAAATTGACGTGCGCTAGTAGCTGCTGACGTCGATGAAGAAGAGAGAACGTTGACGTGCGCTTGTAGCTGCTAACGTCGAAGAAGAATAGAGAAAGCTACTGGAGGTGCTTGTTTGACTGAAGATCCTTGACATTTTTTCTTTTTCTTGGATCCGGGCAATGCCCTATTTTCTTCTTGAATGACTGAGTTATAGAGGTCTTATTTCCTCTTTCACTACTTCCCTTCGTGGCTTTGCTTTTGTGCTGATTTACTTTGAATTTTTATTGGTTTAACAAAAGAGAAAGAGAAGGAAGGTTGATAATTAGAATGAGTGATTTTAGAGAAAGAAAAGTAGGTTAAGAATTGGAGTTGGAATAAAAAAAATTTGGTCTGAGATTTTGATATGGTGAATTGGAGATAAACAACAATCATTTTTTTTTTCTTTTTTTTGAGAAGATATGATGATCTTAGAGAGTTTGTGAGGAGTTGGGGTTTTTTTTGAAGAACCATGGAGATGACAAGAAAGAAGTTCCTCCTTTGATAGTTTTTTTATGTGATTTCAACAAAGTTTTTTTTCATTTGAATGGAGAAATTGATTTGAGGATAAAGAAGAAAAAAGAAAATAGAGGTGAATAGGGTGGAGCCGCCATCGCCGGAATTACCGGCGGCGGCGGTGAGAGCAAATAACTTTTTTTAGGTCACCAAGAGCGGTGGCTCTGATCGATACCATGTTAAAATATTGGAATAATAATATTGTTCCTTGAATTATGAAATACATGATAGATTATATATAGAAGAGACTTCTAACACAACTATGAATAGAGAATGGAAACTAACTAACATACAACATCTACCACAAATAAGAATAGGAAACCGATTAATAATCAAACACTACCATAACCAATACTACCAGAAGTAGTATTAGTATTATTGTCTAACAAAAACAATGATCATTTATATTTTTACATCCCAAACTCATCTCGTTTCAAATCAGTTCAAAATGAAAAAAAAAAATCTCATTGAAATATGATTATGGTCCGGTTCCGCACCATGGTGGTTTGGTTTTTCCTTTGCCCCCTACCTAATATTACACCTTTAAAGGGAAAAAAAGTGGTACGACAGCGCAAGTGATGTACGTGCGTGGCGTCGATATTTCCAATGCATCCTAAGAATAGAAATCGAGATTGGTTGTACTATATCTATATATTTCACCGCACGCAACTGCTAGTCTTCTCATCTCCATTGATTCTCGAAGAGCAGATCAAAGTTTTCGAAATTGGCTTCAAAAAATATGGGTTTGAAGGTAAAATTAATTTCCCATTTGGTTTAGATCCAAGTTAATTTCTTAATGTTTTCTCATGCATCCGTTTTCTCTTGAACAAATCTGTGTTTGCTTGTGATTTTTTGCCCCCGTTTTTGGTGCAATGTGTCGATCATGTCCTCTGCAAAATTTCCCATTTTTCTCCCCCAATTGGGATTTTTTTGCCTTTTGATTCCAAAGTTTAGGTTTAAAATGTCTATTTGAATTCTGGTTTTAGTTTTGCATCTGACATGTGATTTTGAGGAGGAACCCAAGTTATATGCTTTGCTTGCACCATGATAGTTGTGATGAAATTGCACATTGCATAGAGTTGGTGAATGAATGATTTGGTAAACCATTTGTAAATTAATGTGTAAAAAAAAAGAATAACCACATGAGATTTTCTTAGATTCGTCTAGGTTAAAACTTTCGTAGTACCATTTTTTTTTATAATTTGTACTAGAATGTACTCCCTCTCTCCCGCTTAGAAGATTTCATGGTGTTTAATGAGAGAAATAATGACCTTTTGATGTGATCAAAAAGTAAACGGGAGGTATTGATATACAGTAAAAGGGAAAATTTGGGGTTGTTAAAAATTTGGAAGTGCGGTATTGGTTTCATGTCATATAAAGTGAAAGAAAAAGAAGTGTAAAGATTCGAATGTGACGAACAAAAATGAGAAGTGTAAAAAACAAGTGGGAGGGAGGGAGTATTTGAGGATATTAATGATTTCATTTATGCATTTGCAAACATGAAAAATCTATGCAGTGGAAATTGACAAAAGAAACACATTTGAATCCTAATTTTTAATATTTCATGTCTACATGTTTGAAAAAAACACAAAATAAAATGATATCTGATTTGATAAAATAAAATAGTCAAGTAACCATTTGTTTATTTATAAGTTTCATTGTTTTATTCTACAACAAAATCAGCTTCAATCAAACATCATTAACCAAATGAGGATGAAGTATTACGTTATTGCTTAAAAAAATGTGAGAATTTTAAAGATTTCGCTGAAAATGAAATTCAATCACTTTTATAGTCTAAAATATTTTGAAGTCCACACAGGCACTGATTGAACATACCCGCTTTTATGAAACATTCTAAAGAGAAGTTTGAAGTTCAATGGAGATTATAATACATGTTTCCTGTTGAGATGTACTGTAAATAGCTAGAGTTGAGCTTGACACCTTGTTTTGATCTTCAGGAGGAATTTGAAGAGCACGCCGCGAAAGCTAAGCTCTTGCCTGAAAGTACTCCCAATGAAGACCAGCTCATTCTCTATGGACTTTACAAACAAGCTACGGTTGGAAAAGTGAACACGGGTGATTTATCACTTTGTCAAAACCAACTTTTATTGTATTTCTGTCCTCAAATTCTTCTTTATCTTGCTGAGTTTTTGGGTTTTTTTTAAGAAACAGATTGTCCGGGTATTTTCAGTATGAAGGAAAGAGCAAAGTGGGATGCATGGAAGGCTGTCGAAGGTATGGGAAATGCAATATATCTTGGATGCGAAATCTCCCTTCCTCGAAGAACAAATAGAAATTCGGTTTTACAATACAAGCCTTGATAAATATAATTAATGTAAACCTTTTTTCAATGCAGGAAAAACCAAGGATGAAGCTATGAATGACTATATCACCAAGGTGAAAGCGCTGCATGAAACTGCAACATCATCTTGATGCCCAAATGAGTTTGCCTGCTCAATAAGTAAAAGCGTTGTTTTCATTTCAAGTGTTGTTTGATAATAATAATAATAATAATAATAATAATAATAATAATAATAATAATAATAATAATAATAATAATAATAATAATAATAATAATAATAACAACAATGTGATCCTTGAGCATAATCCAGTTTCCATTCTCATTTCTTTTTGTTTAAAGTCTCCTTATATAATATGGACATAATATGGTGTGATATTGCTATGGGAACAACGGTTTCTATCTGCATGATTTCTCATCAATGTTTGAAATCCTGAACCGGACATCAATGAACGGGTGGAGTTACAGGTTGATGGATTCACGAGTTTTTGGGTTCGAGTTACTTTAATCTGTAAGCAATCCCGTGGCCCTTGGGCGGTTTAATCCCGTAAGCGTCGATTTGTGAAGGGTGAGAAATTACAATTTTAACCCGTTCAATTAACAGGAAGTAACGGGGACCATTCGTGGAAAGAGAGTAAAGAAGTACAAACTACGGTTTTCATTTTTGATAAGTAGGGATTAAATATAGAATACGACATATTATTATGTACCTTTTTTTTTAAAATTCCATTTAAAAAATTGTATTTTAATCTGTAAAAGAATAAATTTAGAAGTAATACAATATTTTTAAATAATTAAAACTGAAGTGGTGTGAACTTTTCATCTACCTTGAGTGGTAGGAAGCTTATTCCACAGGATTAATGGAAAGTTCACTTGCATTGGCTTTTTGTGTATCATTAGGTTAAACAAAATATAAACAGATACACAAAAAAATTATAGTGGTGTTTACAAAAAAATAATCTCATTGTTTCTCAACTTGCTTCAAATAATCGCATATTTTAAATAAAATACAATCTTCTCTCATGGCTTGAGTGGTATATATGATGTTTTTTTCCAAGATTCATGGTGAAGTTCATCCAGATTCGAGCCTCAGCGAATGCGTTAGCTATTTGTGCCTCATTAGGTTGAGAGCTACATTGTAATAGAGTCAATAGCATTCAAGTAATAGACATAAAAACCAACAAGATAAGCTCATTCATGATCTCAAAATGCGCAAATGTTGTCTTTTTTAAGATTGCAATGCAAAGGGGGTGGATAGGTGAGCTGGGTGTGAACGGGGGATATTAGGGTGGGTAGGAGGGAGCGAGGGGTAGGGGTTGCACAATGGGGTTAACGGGGGTGACATGATATATAGGAGAGGGCGGAGGTAGGGGTGGTGGATGGGGGCAACGCTTGAGGCTGAGTAACAGCTTTCCTTCATTTTCCTCCTGATGTGAGAAATATTTTTCTTTAGACAATATATTCCGACCATTAGGAAAAATAGAATCAAATTTTTTCGTAAAAGTGTTTCCTCTAAACTAGACGGACCCTACATCTTTTAATATACAAAGATAAAAGGTAAACATGAACAGTAGCTGTTTCCCGCTCAAAGCTACAGTTGAAATTGAACAACGCTCTGTCTCATCGATTGGAGAGAGCGTATGAGGAGAAGTAATCTGTAAAAAGAAAAACAGTACTTCCTCGATTAGAGAGATCGTGTAGGAGAAGCTAAACAATTACTCCCTCCGTCTCAAATTATTTGCCACATTTGTATTTCCGAGGTAAAATATCAAGTTTTTTCAATTCATTTTATTTACATATTGGTATAGAAATAAAAAATAAAATTTACATATAAAAAAATTACATGAAAAGTTTTTCGAAATAAGAGGTGTCAAGAATATTTTATTTTATCAAATAACCAATGAAAACGTCGAAATAAAAAAAAGTTCTCACGACTGCTGAAAAAGGGCATGTGAATATTTAGGGACTGAAGGAGGTCCTCCGCTCATGCTTCTCTCAATCTCCGCCACTAGATTCTCTCTCTGCTCACTGCTCGCCGGAAACCATGCCCTGGGCTAGGGTTTTGAAACGATTGGATTCTGCTACGACGAAGGTTGTGGCAAGTCAGGCGCTTCAATTTTGATTATCCATCCAAAAACAGCAATGCAGGTAGGGTTTAGACCTAGATGGATTGTGGCAACCGTGGACTGTCTTCCAACAGAACAAGGTAAGGTAAAGGGGGGAGCTTATTTTCTTGAATTAAATATTTCATTTACTCTTCTTAAATCTGGATATTGAGATTCCTGGGTATTATACCTGCTCTTTTCTACTCTGTATTCATTGTGACTTTAAGATTTGTTACATTAGCTTAATTGTTGTCAACTTATGTTCAAATTCAAACATGGGATTCGCCCTTCGCGCAGTTCTGCCATTAATTATGTCGCTCGCTGCAAGATTCCCGCTAAAATCAAATACCAGTGCACAATTTTGTGAAGAGAGAACAAATGTAATTGTTGAAGAACCTGTTTGTGTGATGGATCCTGATGACACAATTGCATGGCATGAAGGTCATAGGAAAAAAAACCAAATTTTGGTAAAGGTTCCGTGACATTCAAGGAGATGGATGTAGATTTTACATAGATTTTGGTTAGAGTTGCGTACCTTTTTGAGAATCATTTCAGGCTTTTGCCTCTTATTTTGTATAGCCTTGCATCCTTGCCAACCTTGCTTGGGTTGTATTTCTCTTATATATTGGATTGGTAGTACTGGGTCTGTAGGACTGAATTTTATTTGTATAGCTCTCTTGGTTTTTTTTCCTTTAATGTAAGTCAAACATTTTTATTTTATGAAGTTTTTGTTTTTCAAATATTGAAACAGATTGCCCACTGTGCATCGCATGAATATGCTCTTCATGTTCACTACTTGACCGCAATCATGTCATTGCTAGGTCTCAAAATAAAAGAATTGAAAATTCTTATAGGTTTTAGCTTATCAATTGGATAAGTTAATGATGCATATAGACATATAGTTGATGAGTTTAATGTTGGAACCTAGCACATAACATTGATCATCACCTCTATCCACCAATACAAAGGTAAATTGAAACCAATACCATTAACCAATCTACCAATATACAAAGGGAGAAAAAAGTAAATTTTCACTTTATTGGTTAGTGAAAAAGACTTGAGCCATGAACCAAAAGTTCAATGCATTTAATGCACTTAAGAGACACGCCTATTGGGAGACGAAATTTGATGGCTTGGCCACTCTTTTCACGTATTCCAATGTAAAGACATCATTACTTTTTACCACTCTTTTGACGTATTCCAATGTAAGACATCATTACTTTATGGGAAGTATAAAAATTTTTGAGAAAAAGTAAAAGTTTATGGAAAAGTATATTTTAAATAAATACTTTATGGGAAAGTGTAAAAGTTTATGAAAAAGAGTTAAAGTTTATGGAAAAATGTAACTTAAATAAATATTTTATGAGAAGCTGTAAAAGTTTTTGGGAAAGAGTTAAAGTTTATGAAAAAATGTAACTTAAATATTTTATGGGAAAATATAAAAATTTATGAGAAAAATTAAAAGTTTATGGGAAAGTATAATAATTTAAATAAATACTTATGCGAAAGTGTAACACTTTATGGTAAATAGTAAATGCATTTAATGCGCTTAAGAGGTACGCCTATTGGGAGACGAAATTTGACGTCTTGATCACTCTTTTCACGTATTCCAATGTAAAGACATCATTACTTTATGAGAAAGTGTAAAATTTTTTTAGAAAGAGTTAAAGTTTATGGAAAAGTGTAACTTAAATAAATATTTTATGAGAAAGTGTAAAAGTTTATGAAAAAGAGTTAAAATTTATGGAAAAGTGTAACTTAAATTAATACTTTATGAGAAAGTGTCAACGTTTATTTGAAAGAGTTAAAGTTTATGGAAAAATGTAACTTAAATAAATATTTTATGGGAAAGTATAAAAGTTTATGGGAAAGATGAAAAGTTTTTGGAAAAGTGTAATAATTTAAATAAATACTTATGGAAAAGTGTAACAGTTTATGGGAAAATGGTAAAAGCATGATATAACTTTACACTAAAAAGCGTGTAATGGGCTTTGATAATGTCAAATGCTTTTGACCAATTTTCATTAAAGAAACACCGCTTTTCTAGGGTTATTTTTAAATCACATCTCATCCTCAAATTTTGTGTTTGACTTGATATTTTAATTGATTATAATATTGTACGCTATTTTTGTTCAACATTTATTTTAACTTGATTTAGAAATATAGTGTACAAGGAAGTCTTTCAAAACCTTTAATTTCGTTTTTTTGTTTTCACTATACATTCCTCAATATTAGTATATAATACATTCCTCAATATTCGAATATAATTTCATTGTGTTGTCTTTATTTACAATATAGATTTATTTTTTTATTTTCTTTCACTGACTCAACATACAGTCCGTGCAACGCACGGGTTAGAGAACTAGTACACAACAATAGACACAATATATATTCTTTAAAAATGTTGTTTATGTTAAGAAATATATAAATTGTTCATTTATCAATTAATTAGGTCATACTCCATCATAGTGCAGGTAAAAAATGTGTATCATCACCATCAAGTTGCCATTTTTATTGGGAAATGCTAAAGTCACAAACTTTACAAACTTACATTTTGTGGATTTTAAATTAAAATATCTTTTAATATTTGAGTGCATCTTATTTCTAGGAAAATATTAAAAAGGCAAATTTGTGACTTTTGTGAAATGTTTGTTTGTGACTCTAGCATTACTCTTTTTATTGTATGTATACTATTTGTAATAGTGTTACCATTAAGCCTCTCCACTATAGATAGAAGACTTAGGATTCCTACAAAACAATATTGAGAACAAGAAGAGAGAAATATCAATAGAGATAAGAAATCAAAAATATATTATATCTATTCTCATAATTTATGAGTATGTTTTCTCTCATCCCAAAAATCTTGTTCTTCTCGAATCTTGTTCTTCCTAGAAGGTATTTTTTTTCAAGAACTTTTATATGAAATAAAATATTTTTTTCTTAATTAGAGATCCCAACATTAGAGATCCCTCATATCAGAAACTCATAGTTATTTTAAAATAAAAATAACGGGTAGATCGAAGATAGTATTAGATAAACTTACTTTGATTTGGTTTTCTCTTCCTCCCATTTTTGAAACTAGAGAAATATTTTTTTCTTCTTCGTCGTTATCTCTTCACACGCCACACACACATAAACTTACTTGAGACTCTATTTTTTTCTCTCCCATGAAGCTCTTCTAAATTTTAAAGAGATTGGAAAGACTTTAAATCATACTAATATAAAGAGATAAGGTTTTGAGAATAATTGAAAAGGATGCTCTATTGATTGATATATCTCTTATCTAAACATCTTTAAGCGTTGTCTGCTTATTGTGACTCCGACTGGGCATCTTGTCCTCTTACTCGCAGGTCTGTTAGTGGTTATTTTATTAACTTGGGTGTTCTCCAGTTTCCTGGAAAACAAAGAAACAAACTACTATACCGTGTCACGCTCCTCCGCCGAAGCTGAATATCGTGGTATGGCTAACGCTTGTGCAGAGGTCCGATGGATTCGGGGCCTTCTTGGTGTGCTTGGTGTTACTCCACCAAAAACGCCCCGCTTATTTTTTGATAATAAATCTGCTTTGTTTATTGCTGCTAATCCTGTTTTCCATGAGCGCATGAAGCATATCGACATTGATTGTCATATCGTCCGTGAGTGCGTTCAGCGCCGAGAGATCACCACAACCTATGTTCATACTCGCTTGCAGTTAGCCGATCTGTTCACCAAAGCTCTGAACATACCTCTCTTTTCTTTCTTGCTCTCCAAGTTGAGCATTTGTGATCTCCATGCTCCAACTTGAGGGGGAGTGTTAGAATATATAGTTATATTCCCATATTTGTATATTTCCATGTTTCTATCTTTCCTTGTATGTAATCGGGTCTGGCCCAAAGCAGCCTGAAACCTACTTGTATTTATACGTGGTGAATACTCAATGAAAGGCAATTTCAATCTTTTACAAATTTCAACAGCTACATCTATATCTCATCAAAATAATTGTGTGTCTGTAGTTTATTTAGGATGCATGTGATACTTTTAAACCATGCCAACTAAACTATAGTAGAATTCTTTTAGAAAATAAATGATTAAATAAATAAATTAACATCTATATTATTTTTTACGAAAAAATCTAATAAACTAAATTTATTTTGTAGTTTTTTCAAATGTCCAACATTACCAAAAGAGAGATTGACATTCTTGATTTATCTGGTCAAAAGTACTTGGAATAGAGAGTTTATGTCATTGCTGACCTTAATTTAAGGCAAATGATCTAAAAAATACAATTACTGAAAATAATACAACATCATCCCAAAAAAAGGCACGACCCATAATTTTCCTTTACCGCCACACTCACAAAAGCTTAAAATCTTAATACTTATTGGTGGAAGATTCGAAGGATGGGATAATCTCCAAGAAAGATATGGAGTCATATTGTCCAGAGCTCAATACGAATGGATCAATTTAGGATTTTGTGACTATAATTCTGCTATTTTCAAAGTGATGTCAAACATTAAAATTATGTGGATATAATATCACCGATCATGACATTTGAAAATTTCTTTTCCTCCATGTATATGTCAAATGTGATATTACAGCAACACAGTGAAAAATGTTCTAAAAAGTATTTTGAGTTAATCTCAGTATTACTTGATGGTGAGAAGAATAATGAGCTATTAATGAAAAATCATTATATGAGGCCCACCGGTTGTAGCCCTATAAATTTTGGCAATCTTGATCGTGGATCGGCACCAAAATCAAATGTTATCTATGGTGGTGCACATGGACACTTTAAACGTAGACGCAGAAGTGGCCACAACAAAGAACTGAATAACGGATACAAAAATCCAAATAGATCATCCTCTAAGGGAAAATAAAATTTCAAACCACCACATGCTAAAACTCATGAAAAACCAGAATCAAGTGGTAAATGCTCTAAATGTGGCATAAGAGAATATTGGGCTAATGAATGTCGAATGGAAAAAATCTTGGTGAAATTATGCCAAGCTTCCACAAAAGTAAAAGGAAAAAATATGGAGGCTAATTATGCTAATGACGTCAATCTAATTTTGCCTAAATTTGATGTGTTTGATTTTTACATAGATGATGCTCAAATTGGTGATGAGGTGGCCTTTGGTGGAACTAATACTGTTTAAATATTTTTATTTGCTCTGTTATTGTGTGTTTACTTTAAAAAGAATGTTCAAAATCAGTATTTTTTTATGTGTGATTGTATTATTGTGTATGTTTTTAAAACTTTTATGTTGTAATATTATAATAAAATGTGTGATATTTATGTTAATTATCTTGAACTTATATTTATTTATATATTTATGGGAGAAATACAGAAATCGCACTTTAATAGCCTTATAATACTCAAAATAGCAGTGCTATTAGTTTTTGGGATGAATTTCCGTTTTTGTCTTTAAATAAACTCCCAAAATTAGAATTATACTGCAATGTATACTCTTCACTGCCACATTATAAATAAGTATGAAATTCTCTACTCTTCACTGCCACAATATGTTTGAGATTGAATTTAGTGCCCTAACACATACAACACTGCCAAAACAAGAGCAGAATTCATTTTAAGCCGTGACATTTTATTTTTTATGGTAATTATACACTGCAGTATATACTCTCTACACTGCCACAATATGTACTTCCAAAAATTCAATGTCTGAAATACACTACCACAATATATACACTGCCAAAAATTCAATGTCTGAAATACACTGCCACAATATATACACTGTCACAATATATCTACACTGCCACAAAACACAATAATTAAAACTAAAAATACAGCGAAATCCAAATAAAAGGATGCAAGACAAAATTTTAACATTTAATCTTTACACTGCTCACACCATAACACCTAATCTTCACACTGCCAAAATCACAATGCCTTTCAAAAGACCTAATTTTTCAAAAGGGACAAATACTTGGTATTTCAAAATTGATTTCACAACATACGCCTAATCTTCAATACGAAGAAAACACAATAATTAATACAAAAAATACAGGGAAATCCGAATAAAAGGATGAAGGAATGAAAATTAAAAATTGAAGGGGAAGAGAAAATGATTAGCGACATCAAAGATTAGCATGAGAGAGAACCCGATGATTACCGCTGCTGATCGGCCAAGGAATCGTGGGCGAAGGACTGAGGACGCATCATCGCCGGCGAACGGAAGGAGAGACCGTGGAGTTCAACAGCGTGCGGAGAACGGAAGGAGAGATTGGAGTTGAATGCCGTAATTTTTAATGAAAAAAACAAAAAAAGGGATAAAGGGTATGATAGGAAAGGATTGACATCATAAATTGCTAAGTTTGTTAAAAACAATGAGTAGTGCTAAATGCGTAATTTAGGGTGAGTTAGAGTGCTATGTAGGCTGATTTCTTTATATTTACTTGCATTCAAGATATGGAGTTAACTTCTTATGTCTAATGGCAAAGAACAATGTCTAATACACAGTACCACAACACACCATATTGAGAAATAAAGAATATTTTTCTCAAGTGACACTAGAAGAAACTAATGTCAATACAATCCCTGGTGTTACAAAGCTCATTGAAGGGTCTGAAATTACTTGTTTAATGTTTTCACAAGGGACAAACCTCGAAGGAATTTATTGAGCTTTAATAATATGCGTCAAAATGGTTATCATATTGAAACCGTGACAGAAAATCAAAAGGAATACTTGTGTCTAACGACAACCAAACCTGACAATAAAATTCTTTATGAAAAGATGTCGGCATATTCGTCGGGGCTATATTATACTCACATTAGTCTCATTGAAGTGAATATTGTCTCTAATAGAAAATTAGATAATCAGAAAACATTCATTTTGTGCTATGATCATTTGGGTCATCTTGGAAGTGTAATGATGCACAAAATAATTCAAAATTCACTTAGAAATTTATTAAAAAAATATAAGGATTCCAAGATCATTTGATTTGGCTATCTCAAAATAAAATTGGAGTTGAATCTCTTACATTTTTAGAAAGAATTGAAGGAGATATTTGTGGGCCAATAGCTCTACCATGTGGACCATTTTGTTATTTTATGGTGTTGATCGACGCACCAACACATTGGTCACATGTCAGTCTTTTATCTAAAAGAAATTTTACATTTGTAAAACTCTTTACTCAAATTCATACGTTTGAGAGCTCAATTTTTAGATTATTCAATAGAGAAAACGTGAGTTGATAATATAAGAGAATTTCCATCCTAATAGTTTAATGACTATTGCATGTCTATATGGATTGATGCGGAGAATATAGTTGCTCATGTGTGAAATTTCTAAGGGCTATATCACCTGTAAGTTTCTTATCACAGATCTCACAGACAGATGCACACGACTCAATCAATGACAGAGAACGAGTTAAAACACAAAAGCAAACACACACACACAGAATAAAGCAATAAACGACACAGATTTGTTCACGCAGTTCGGAGCGAATTCTCCTACGTCTGCGAGGGCCACGTCCATGTAACAGCCCTCCACTAGATCATAGTAAAAGTTTATACAGATCAACCACAATATGTATGATAAAGTTTTGACTGAATAAGCTTACTATCGACCTCGAGTGACCAACTCTGTTTGCACTCGTCCCCTTGGCTTGTTACACCCTCTCTAGGTATCTTCCAAGGACGTGTTAGGTAGCCTTGTATCTAGGTCAACTCAGCACTCAACTGCTGGAAGTTCTTGCTGATACATAATAATGAATCGTATGCAGGTGTAGTAGAATCATATTACTGATATCATGATATGTATCTCACACGCTAAGATGATGAATTGTGCGTGAACCAGTGTTTGTCTTTCTCACGCCCGTCTCAAGGCTTTGGTATGTGTTTATATATGTGCGCAACCCTGACCTTCTGCGAATATAACTCTCCCATGTGCAAAACAGTCCAAGATCCGTAAAACATGGTGGTACAGTGGGTTTCTTCGAAATACACAAAGTCTTGTAGGACAGGATAGTCTTCGCCAATCCATCTCTTGAAAGCAACTACCGCTTGTGAAGGCCTCGACTTGTAGAGTCCTTGTTACTACAGGTTTGTAGTGCATACAAGAAGGATGACCAATGCTACAACATCTACCATGACACTGAACTACCCTAGTGTTTGTGTGTTGTCAAAAATACTGCCAACATTTAACAAAAGGTTACACAATGACATATCTAACAATGTGTACACTCAAAATGGGCTTGCTAAATCTTTAATCAAGCGATTAGAATTAATTGACAGCATATTATTGATGAAATCCAGTTTACCTCATCTATTTGGGGACATGTTGTATTGCATGCTGCAAATTTTATTTGGTTAAGGCCTACTACAAATCATATTTTTCTCCATTATAATTGGTAATTGGAGAGTAACCAATATTTCTCACGTAAAAATATTTGTATGTGTCGTATATGTACCAATTGCTCCACCACATTGTACAAAAATATGTCCTCAAAGAAGGCTAAGAATTTATGTTAGCTTTTATTCTCCCTCAATTATAAAATATCTTGAACCATGCCAGGTGATTTAGACACAGCTCGGTTTGCTGGCTGTCATTTCGATGAGACAGTATTTCCAGCCTTCGGGGGAAAATATGAGAAAAATGGCCCATGTACGAGAGAGATTACGTGGAATGTAATGGGATTATAATACATGCGGACAGTAAGTGCAAAAGACAATTCATTTACAAAATGTTACAAATCAATTGCCTGATGCATTCACGGATTCAAAGAAAGTGTCAAAGTTACATATTTCTGCTATGAATGCTCCCGCCAGAATTGAAATCCATCACAGAAAAATGAAGGAACTCCTAAAAATGAGTCTTCAGGTACATAAAAAGCGTGGAAAGCCTTTTGCTTCAAAAGATGTAAAATCAAGATATTTTAAAAGACAAGAGGCAATGTTAGAAGCTAAAGACGTTCATTCTTCAGGAAAAAAATGAACAAAATGTGCACGTTGCTATAAAAAAATAATATCAACAAATAAATTGTATCAAATGAGGATTTAACAATATCTGAAGACGCGAATACTTCAAATGAAAATAGAAATGTTGATAATTATGAGATCTCGGTAAACTATGTTTTTACGAGATTGCAATGGAACAGAAAAGACATTTATGTAGATGATATATTCTCATATGCCATCACCACAAACATCATGGATGCAAATGATGGCATTGAGTCAACATCAATTGATGAATATCGACGTAGACATTATTGGCCGAAATGGAATGAAGCAATCTAGGCAGAATCGAAATCACTTGAAAATTTATCTGTTTTTGGGCTTATAGTTCCTACGCCAAAGAGTGTAACACCAGTTGGTTTCAAATGGGTTTTTTGCGTAAGCACAATGAGAAAAAAATGAAATTGTGAGATATAAAGCCCGACTCGTTGCCCCAAGATTTTTCCCAAATCCCGGAGATAGATAATGAAGAAACTTATTCCTCATTAGTTGATGCAACTACATTGAGACTTTTGATAGGCATGCTTGTATTTATAAAGCTTCAAATGCGTTTAATAGATTTAGTGACAACATATTTGTACAAATCGCTCGATAGTGACATATATATGAAAGTTCCTGGAGGCCAAATTTTTTTTGAGGTTTATAGTTCAAAACCTCAAGAGATGTTTTCTATAAAATTGGAAAAGTCACTATATGGACTTAAACAATCTAGGAGAATGTGGTATAATCGTCTTAGTGAATATCTACTCAGAGAAGGATACAAAAAATCCAATTAGTCCATGTCTTTGCATTCGTATATCTAAATCAGGCTTTGCCATAATTGCAGTATATGTTTATGATTTAAACATCATTGGAACTTCTCACGAAATAGAAAACACTACAAAATATCTCATGAAAGAATTTGATATGAAAGATCTTGGAAAAACAAAATTTTGTCTGGGTCTTCAAATTGACCATTTGAAGGATGGAATATTCATCCACCAGTCAAATCATGAAGAAGGTTCTGAAGCGGTTTTACATTGATAAATTACATCCTCTCACATCTCCAATGGTTGTCCACTATCTCAATGTGCATAATGATCCGTTCTGACCTCGTGAAGATGATTAAGAAATACTTGATCCAGAAATACTATACGTGAGTGCCATTGGAGCTTTGATGTATTTGGAAAATCACACTTGACCAGATATTGCATTCTCAATGAGCTTATTAGCCAGACACAGTTCAACCCCGAATAAGAGGTATTGGAATGACATTAAACACATTTTTCGATATCTCAATGGTACCATCCACATTGGTCTATTCTACCACAAAGGTGCCAACGCCACTCTTGTTGGATACACTGATGCAGGATATTTGTCTGATCCACAAAAGGCAAAATCTCTAACAGTATATGTGTTTACTTGTGGAGATACGACAATATCATGAAGATCCATGAAGCAAACTTTGATTGCCACATCATCAAATTACGCAAGGTTGATAGCTCTATACGAAACATGTAGAGAATGTGTGTGGTTGCGATCAATGATCCAACATATCCAGAGCGAGTGTGGTATAGAAACAAGCACTAGCCATCCATCTAGTATATATGAAGACAACACTGCATGCTGATCTCAAAGGAGACCAAACAAAACATAAATCACTAAAGTTCTCAATGCATGATCTCGAGAAAGATGGAAATGCTGACATCAAGCAAATCAAGTCCTGTGAGAACCTTTCCGATTTATTTACAAAAGTGTTGCCCCCAAAAAAATTGAAGAACTTGTACACAAGATAGGTATGCAGCGCCTCTATCAATTATGCTAAGCTGAGGCGGAGAATTTTATGCAATATACTATTTTTCCCATGATCAAATTTTTAATCCACTGGATTTTTCCTACAAGGTTTATAATTAAGCAATACATAAAATTAAAATGGATTTCAAAACTACGTCATTTCACAAAGTACCCACATCAATTGAAAATGAACATTCAAGTGAGAGTGTTAAGAAATATATGAATTATTCATATTACGAAGGATTATTCTGAGTAGTAACTAATTTCCAAATGATGAAAAAAGACATTACTCTCTAAACTTACATTACATGCATTAATTTACTACAGTAATTTATTTTTGGAGGATTATTCGCTCTTAGAGTACGTAGTACGGTAGTAGTACATTTTCAGAGAGGTGAGGCTGAGAATGTGTGTATATAACACAACCATCTTATTTTTATTTACTTACAACAACCATCTTCAATTCTCCAATTCGTTTGCATGCTGTTTGTTATATATTGATCGAATATTCTGAACATAAGGGGGGAACTGAATTTGGCTATCTTGTGGCCGGGCTCTGGCCGCCTCGCCTTGGCATGGGTTTGTTCTCTAAAAAAGACCTTAAGAGTGTCAAGACTTGCCTCGGCCGAAGAACCGCAGCTTCATGTCCCGCTCCTCTTACCGTCACAAACGTCAATCCTTTGTACACTTGGCTCCACCCCCCAACCTACATGATCCCATCCATCATAAATATGTGCCAACATTATATGTTAGAATTTATATTGTAAAACCCTTCTTTGTTATTTTAGATACGGCATATATCTACAGGTGATCTGATAAACCCACAAGCTTGAGCTTTTGGTTGAGTTATTATGTCTGTCTAATGCCAACTCAGTTTCAGCATATCCAAAGGGGGGGGGGGCGAGGAGGGAAACTAACCTCTCCAAGGTCATCATACCAAGCATACCAGTTGGCTAGAGTCGTCAAGTTCATTGCATTAATCGACTTTCTGGTTGCAGCCACAGGAATCTCTGCATCCGTGTCCCCGCTGTACAAATAGTTTTTTTATTAACGCCGTAAACGTAATAATTGAACAAACATTATACCCCCTCCGTCCTAAAAATAAGTTTCCATTTCAGTTTACGAGGTTTGACCGAAGTTAAATTTTTAATTCAATTTATTTGATGGTAAATGTAACGTTTAAAAATAAGATTTATATATTTAAAAAACTACATGTAAAATTCAACAAACCAAAGGTGACATAACTATATTATTTTATCAATTCACTAATAAAAATGGGTAAATAAAGTTTGACCATAGTAATTGGGAAGATAGTTTGACGACAGATAGAGTATTTATCTGAGATCAATAACAATATAATACTACCTATTTGGACAATAGGAACTTGACCTTCGTAACAACAAGAGGATGAAATGAAAAGTTTTTATGGTAAGTAAGAGTCCTAGCTACCTGAATAGCCAAATTCTAAAACCAGCTGCAATGAGTTCCTTATATATAGGAAGCATGCTAATTGGAGCATCACTCCAATTGTTTGCTACGGTAGCACTGCATTCAAAAGCATCCGAGTAAGAGATAGGGCTAAGGGCATGTTCTCTTCAATTTATTATTATTACTTTACTTATTGGAATTTAGAAACAGATCAGAAACAACTTTAATTTTAACTAGAATTCTGATCAAATCAGGCCTAAATAAATTCGTATAAGAATTAATTAGATCAGTCTATAGTGTTGTATATGTGGTGGTTATAACACATAAACTAATTCAAATGGTAGTAAAAATAAATGAGAGGTATAGAGTATAACCTGCAAGTTTCCCATGTATAGGGTATTCCTGTTACATTAGCATGAAGGGCCTTCTGAACTTGTGGAGTATTGAAGTACTTTGTTGAATAAATCCATGTACAAGGATCATATGATCTAGACCTCCATGCCTGTAGTGTTTTCAAAGCAACCATCTACGTGACTTGTGTTTTGGGACCTAGGGAGTTTAAGGGAAGATGAGGTGATATCAAATATAAAACTCAAGGGACCTTACGTTAAAATAGCCCTTTGAAGTGGTTGGAGTAGTAACAGTAGCATTGCAAACTGGTGTGAAAATGCTATGTATATCAATGTTTCCTTGCTCTTCATTTGCTAGGTTAATTGCGTTATTGCAATCCGGTGGCAGGCGCAAAATGGAGACATTACGACAAGCAACTTGTAGAGTTTGATAGGTTGAATCAGAGACCAAACCGTGAGTCCACCACGAGTCGAAAGTGCCGATTAAGTCATAATAATCATCAGTAACAGGATTTCCAACCTAAGTCATTTAAAAACAGCATTGATTCACTACAGGTACTGATATGGATAACAGAAACCACAATATAAATATATCAATACCATGAAGCCTTTGAAATTAATGACTGGATTCTCAACCCCTTTGTTTTTTTGATAAATGATTTGAGACAGCTGAGGAACATAATGACCTGAAAAGAAGGGGCCGTATAGTAGTAGTTAGTATTAATCACAGACTTATGTGTTCAACTTGTGGGCAAAGGAAAAATGATACTGACCTGCATAACTTTCTCCAACAATATAGAAATCCCGGTGCTTGTATTGAGGGAACTTCTCCAACCAACTAACAAGAAATTGATACGAGTCTTCAGCTACAAAAAAAACCCCACATATGAATGCCCAAGAGCAACAATTCCTTTCTAAAACATAGCCATCTTTTTAGGTTAATTGAGACCTAAAATTCCATCCTACAAAGGAATATGGGTTGGTTTGTGTTTTACGGAATATTTTTTTCGAGCACTAATAACTCTTACAAATGTAGTACGTATCACTTCATACTTACTTTCTCTACCTATTTAAGCACCCAGAGTAATTGGACCACAGGGTTGTGTTTTATATGGGGTTGTTTTATTGGTTTAACAGAGTGTTCTTCAGGGGAAAAAAACACAAATTGAAATGTTACCAGTTTTTTGGTCTCCTCCGGTATACAAATCAGAAGTTGTATTCGAATACGAATAGCCTACTCCAGCTGGGGATTCAAGAATCAACAAATTGGCCACTGCAACAACAAAACCCAAACCGTTTACATAACCTAACATAACATACAAATCATATCAGAAAATCCTTTAGGATCGATCCGTCTCCACCCACTACTCACATTTATTCCAAGCATATGGATTCAAGTAAAGTGTCTTCCCGTCGGGCTTAATTTTGAAAGGGCCCAGAAGTGCAGCCGCTCCAAATGCAACGGACGAGCATCCGGGTCCACCGGTAAGCCACAAAAGCAACGGCTTCGATCTCGGATCAAGCTCAGCTGGGGTCTCAGTCAGCCAATAGAACAGTGCCCTCCCGGCTTCTTGGCTCACAGTAACATAGCCCGAATACTGGGCAAAGTCTACGCCCCTCGGCTGCCCGGGAAGCTCAATAATCCTATCGTCCTCTTGGGATCCATCAGCAGAGCAATGATAAACACAAATAATGGCCACAAATAAGAGCAAAGAAACTACAATCTTGTGACCCATATTGGAACATCAAAAGTAAATCTGGGTTATTTTTACCCAACTGATGTGTTACTCTGTGTGTATATATATTTATACAATCACATACATAAACAATCCACCCTCAAAAATGTGGGATTTTTCCTCATCAAGGAAAAAACAAACAATCTTATCTATCCATTAAAACTAGAATAGTATATCCGAAGATATATGTCGGCAACTGGGGTTTGAAGGAAAACCATGGCTGACTATTCAAAGCTGTAAAATTCAAAGCAGGAAGTGAAAAAAGATAAACTCTTTGAAGTCGGATTCTCGGATATCCAAAACGACAATACTCTGTACTGTAAAGGTTTGACCTCTACCAAAGAAATTGCCCTCTAAATCGAACATATAAAAGGAGGGGGGGGCTAACATTATGTCTACAGCTATGCTTCTTCATTATCTGCGTTTCTTTACACTCGTTCTGAAACAATAAGAATATTTGATGGCCGCGGCGGATGAGAGCCAGCGGTTCCAATCCTCCATTGAATTGGGATTTCCCAATGGGCAGAAAGAGGATAAAGGCTGAGTTTCCGTTGGTCTGATTTTTTTTGGAGTTGTTATATGATTTGATTGAAATCGATCTCATTAAAATTAAAATTAAAATTGTTTTAATAATAATTATGGTAATGGTAATAATAGCAATAATAAGAACAATAATAATTATATTAATCAAAGTAATAATAGTAATAATTATAATAATAATATTATTAATATAATCATAATATTTATATTATTAATAATAATAGTAATAATAATAATCATAATAATAGTTACAGCAATAATAATAGTAATACTAATAATAATAGTAATTATAACTATAATACTACCTCCGTCCCTAAAAACATTTCTCCTTTTTCTTTCATCTGTCCCAAAAAACACTTCTTATTTCTATTAAAAAGGCATTTTTACCCATTACCTTTTCATACCCTACCTATCACATCATGCCTTTTTTACTAATAATCTATCTATCAAATCATACTTTTACTCATCACATCGAAGGACATTTTTGGAAATCAATACCAAAATACACTCCCCTTAAATCCCTCTTCAAAACCAAAACTCTCATATTTTCTGGAACGGAGGTAGTATTAATAGTAATAATAATCATTATAGTTACATTAATAATAATAGTAATAGTATTAATAATATTAATAATATAACAGTTATATTATTAATAATAATAGTAATAACAATAATAATAAGAGTAATAATAATAGTAACAATAATAATAATAGAAATATAAATAATAATGATAATAATAAAAATAGAAATAGTAATAATCATAATAATAATACGAACAATAATAGTAATGATATTAATAACAATAGTAATAATAATTATAATCATAATAATAATAGTAATTAAAATAATAATAATTTTGTTTAAAACTGATCAGAATTGATCTAATCTAGTCTAATCAAATCAGATCTGACATGGTCTGATCTGATCTGGTCTGATTTTAATAAGAAAAAGTAATAAGCTGAAAAAATAGTATTGATCCATAAATTTGAAGATTTGAAGAAGAAAAAAGATGGGTTTGAATATTTGAAGTTGTCTTTGAGATCGATCTGGTGATTGTCTTATTTGATCCTTATTTTTTGTGAAAAGATAGGTGTCAAACGAGGTAATCTTTTTAGAAAGACTAGACCAGACTAGAACTAGAAATTTAATGTATTTGAAATATAATTTTTATGCATGTATATTAGTACTCTAAAATTAATTTTATATAAATATGTTTATCACATCAACATAAAGCATATTAGTTATATAGTACTTAAAAAAGCATAGTACTTATATACTTCCTTTGTTTTCAAAAATACTTTTTCTTTCATTTTTTTTCACTTCCAACAAAATACTTCCACTTTTTCTTAAAAAACTACTTTTACTCTTATTTTTTCATACCCTACCTATCGCATCATATTTTTCTCTTACAACTTATCCATCAAATCTTACTTTACTCATCACATCAAGAGCAAAATTAGAAGTCAACTATAATTTATCCTGTTTTATACTTGGTCAAACTAGGGAATCTTTTTTTAGAACAGTTGTAGTTTTTTTAAATTTAAAAATAAGTGATAACAAAAAATCTAATGTGTATAAAACATACATATTAAAATTTATTTTTTCATTGCTTCTATCCAATTCCATCTCACATAATAATATTCATGTTGCACAATTGTTACTCCAAATAAGAGCGGGATTCCGTTGACACTGGCCAATGGTGCACTAGCAGTGCCCAATTGTGCATCTCCGGTGCAAATTTCTAAAATGGTTCTTTATAATAATGTGTTTTCCCAATTCAGTCCTCAATAAGTTTTAATTACCTACATGGTCCTTTATAATTGAGATCTATTTCCAATATAGTCCTTTGTAAATAATGTTACTCAAATGATGATTAATTGAGAAATATTTTGGTATTTTGATCATCCAAATTTAAAGTATATTCTGAAATAGTCATTTCTGTACAACTAAATGTAAAATTTAAAAAATACATTGACTATAAATAATTCATGAATTATTTAAAACTTAGAAAAAATCTTTTAAATTTCAAATAAAATACACATATTTAATTAGAAAAACCATTTTGGGAAAGCACTTCATTATAAATGATCATTTTAAAAATTAATTCTAAATTTAGTGGATAAAAAATATCCAAATACCCTCAACTAATCCTTATTTGGGTAACATTATTAACGAAGGACCATTTTGGGAATAAATCTCAATTATAGAGGACCACATAGGTAATTAAAACTTATTGAGGACTGATTTGGGAAAAAAACTTAATTAATGAGACTATTTTGGGAATTTACTCAAAAATATATATACACATAATTTTGTATATAATAAAAAATATATTAATTCATCATGTAATCATCATCATGGACAATCATTTTGATTATATGTTTTATCATGTAATATTGATGAGGAACCAACATTTTGATCATATGCTATACTGTACTATATCATGAATATTCTTGCATGTTTATGTGGACGTGTATATATCTGTGTGTGTGTGTGAGTTATTCTGCAATTCTAGCGTGGTACCACTCAGCGGTTTCACTAAACGTGTAGTTTGTATTTTCATTGACTACATCTAGGTAACAAGAAGTGAAGGTAATGACAGAACTACTCTCCCGGATGGCATTGAATCAGAGAAGGTATGGGGATTGCAAGCAATGTTTGATCTCCAGAGGAGGTATGGGGATTGCAAGCAATGTTAGACCATGTATTATGGGGCGTGAGGAGGGGTTTCACCACCCTCTATCATGCCTCTCTTATAGCCCATATGTGTATGGGCGACTTGGGCGTTGCCCCATTTCCGGTGACTGCTCTCATGCGCATTATATTTTCCCCTCTTCTTTTTTTGTTTCAACCAATTAAAATTTAAGACATATTCACACTTAATCACATTTCTTAACATTCACTATAACACATATTTTTTCATTACGTCATACATGATACAACTTACACTCCATCAAGTTATGTCAAATCTCATGTGAAGCTCGTCATAACACATGACCTTATAGTTAAATACTCTGTATTTCTTTCATATTTTCTGATATTTTATTTTCTCTTTCCTTTTAAGAAAAATGTTGGATGGACCTTATTATTTGTCTTTCTTTATGCAAACTAAAACCACACTAATTACAATTTATTAAAAATTATGTCAATACAGACGAATAAAAAGTTTTGAGACACCGTGAGTAGCAAATATTTTCAATAGTCAATGTGCGATCCAATTTCACCGTAAAAAAGTCAAACAGCCTTCAATTATGGAATGAAGAGTATTTGTCAACAAAAGAGTACTCACTAGTAAATTCTATCCAAAAATGCTAGATTCATTAACAAATAGATCACAAACTTCACAATTTTTTTTGTAAAGTTTAAATTTAAATATTTTTTTATTATATGAGTGCATCTTGTTCATAGTAAAATGTTAAAAAGGCTAGTAGTCTTTTTCTTTTATATGTAACTTTTCACGGATAATTCTTTTTTAATCTTCTATCATGTTGTTAATTTGAAGACTAAACACACAATTTCACAATGGTCATAAATATGTACCAAATTTCCATTTTGGGTTGTCCCAAATTAATCTCCATCTTTTCTTTTTTAGAAAGCCTTTTGTAGCTCACTTTTTTCTCTCACCTCTGCATTACTTTCAACCACACAATTTTACTTTTCTTAAATTTCGTGCAAAGTCAAACTGTGAGTATTAATTTGGGACAGATGGAGTATATCTTTATTGTTATATTCAACGCAAGAAGCCGTTGTTGATACGTCGTTTGTCAACTGGAGTTGTTGTCTTGTCTACTACAATCATAATCTACAGATATATATATCCTCCCGTTGGAATATAATCAAGACATGAAAAATACTCATTAAAGAAAGACCACAAACATTATACTCCCTCCGTCTGTAAAGCTTTTTCAATTTTGACTTTTTGGAAGGGAAGATATAGAAGTTTGACCAAGGTGAAACGAAGACAATTGAAACATGTTAGTTTGGGAATGGGAAATGTCAAAATGAGTAGGGGGTAGAAGGTAGTTGAGGTAAATTCGATTAGATTTAATGAAAATAAGGGTAATTATGCCTATTTAAGTAAAATTGAAATATTTTATGTGACGAGTAAGAAGTGAAAGTTGAAATGTTTCAAAGGCTGGAAGAAGTATTTAATAGTAAAGGATTAAATATGAAAATTTAAGACCCATTATAGGGTACAATATTTTTTTAGGAGATGGAGGCCCTATTCTTTTGAGTTGAAAATTCAGAATTGGATGTTGGAAGAAACTGGAAGAAGTTGGAAGAAACTAGAAAGAGTTAGAAAAAGCTAGAAGGAGTTGGAAAATGTTGGAAGAATTAAAGTGTTAATAAGTCATTCAATTAAATGAGCACCCAAATAAATATGTAATAAAACTCTAATTTTGAATAAAAAAATTCATTGTTGTGCGTATTTGAGGTGGTATGTTTTAAATTTAGACCCTCCGTCCCCCTGTATTTGTCCACATTTGACTTTTTGAACTATTCATTTAAGCACTTTGACTCATCAAATTCTCTCAATGTGTAAGTCTAAAAATAGTCATGTGTGATCTTGTTTGATTTGTCTTAACATATAGATTATTAATATATAATTTTTATAATTTTTTAATATACAAATTACAGGATAAAATGGATTAAAAAAGTGCATTAAATGGTGTGCAAAAATGAAAGTGGACAAATATAGAGGGACGGAGAGAGTATATAATATTATGGTACAATCTTGAATTCTCGATGGACTCTATCAAACATAAAAGGAGTGGGGGCCATCGTACCCCATACTTTGAAATTGCATCCGCCGACCCCCTCTGTCCTTATTGCCTAGCGTTCATTCTCTACAGCTATGCTTCATCATCTTCTTCATCTGCGTTTCTTTACACTGGTTCTGAAAGTTAATTATTAGCGAGGGATAAATAAATAAATAAATTCTATTGGAGTCAAATAATTAATACTGTAATAGCATATGATTCCCCCGGCGGGTGAGACCCATCATATTGAATTGGGACTTCCCAATGGGCGGAAAGAGTCTGAGCTTCTCCCAAGTGGTTCGGGTGATCCCAGAGGCGACCACACAAAGATTAATTCTTATGGCTCAAAGGAGACCAATGGTGAGGTACGTACCCGCTTTAATTCCCAAAATCTCTAATTTCATCTCGGACTTCACGTTTCTCAATGCTCCCTAAACATGAGACAAATGCATAACTAATTTAGGACAAAGAAACTACGTTCGAAAATATTCTTCTCATTTGAAATAACTCTCCGGCCGATGCCTTGGTAGTAGTTTAAAAAAAGGTGAAACTAACATATCATCGCGGGCGCCCCTCACTCTAGCCCAATAATATTGTGAGAGATTTAACCTATGATATAATATTAGTATGGTATTTAGAGATGTCATCTCGTGTCTGGTGCGCACAAGGAACTACGATGGGCACAACTGGTCAATGCATTGTGGTCAGGCTCGACTCTTAGAGAAGACAATTTGAGATACTCCGTAGGAAGCATTTATAAGTGCGAAGAGTTGTTTTTTCTGTGATCAATTAAATTTACATGTGAAATGTGGATCTTCTGGAATTTTTAATGGGCTGAAAAGTGGACTTTTTTTTGTCAAAGAATCAATTCTTTTATGAGATCAATATACTAAGATCCATAAATTGAGAATGAGTCACGTAAGATCGAGCCAAAGTAGACCCCATGATAAAATATATTTTTCGAAAAAGAAATAGAATTATATCATTGACATCGAGTATTAAAAATAGAGTATCAATAAGGTTTAGGTATTGTCCACTTGAATTATTGAGGACCATAATAATATTAGAACCATGTTATGGGAACACCAATTTTGGCATCACTGTCTACATCTATGGTGTTCCTCATGTTTGACTTTTTAATTCAATGTTGATAAATTTTGATCAATACTACTTCCATCTGGAAATATTCTTCCCATTTGACTTTTTACGGTTTCCAATATTGCATTTTGACCATTAATATCTGTATTTATACATAGATATATTTTACTTTGACCATTAATAATTTGATATTTCAAAAATACGTTTCAATATAAATATATTGATATTAAATTTATATCATAATAAAATGTATTTTTTCCATACATCGTAGTCAAAATTTACAAACTTTGACCATGAAAAGTCAAATGAGAAGATCATTTTCGGACGGAGGGAGTAATTAAATAATCTTGTATTGGATGTGAGTATAAAGAATGGTTTAATTAGATTTATCTTACGGGAAAATAAATAATCAGAAATTTATTTTGTTATACTAATATGCAATGCAGATTGAGTATAATTGGTGATTAAAATTCATCAAATTTGAATCAAAAAAATAAAAGTGGATGAATATTTTGCGTTTAAGTTTAGACAATAATAGTAATTGTATTATTTATGCTAGTATTAGTTATGGTAGTCTTCGTATTATAGTTAGCTTCTATAATAGGTTGAGTCCTAAATATGTCATAATCTCTCCCTATATATGCACCCATGTATACTCTAATTATTCTCTCAAGTAAAATCCATAATTCAATATTCACACTACAAAATTTTGCTAAATCTGCGACGGACAATTTCTGTCGCAAACACTCCATTTTGGTCGCAGAATAACAAATTGCGACGGCCTTGCGACGGAAATTTTCCGTCGCAAAATAATTGACGCATTTTCGAACTTTGCGACGGAAAAGTGGTATCGTCGTAGTTTTGCGACGGCTTCGGCGACGGAAATACGAGATGTCATATTTGCGACGGAATGTGTAGTCCGTCGCAAATTGCGAAGGAATCTCCGACAAACATTTCTGCGTTCCTAAAGTGTTGTTTGCGACGGAATACATCCGTCGTAGATACATTTCTAGTGGAGACTCTTTGTGCGTGATTAGGTTATGACTAATATGATTAGATACTACCTTGTAATAGACTCAATAGCTCTCAAAAAATTGTAGTAACAAAAAAAAATACTTAAAATATATTACTCCATATTATATTTTAAAATAGGAAATGATTTTTGAGGCCGGTTCCCATGACATTGAGAACCAATGTCTTGGGATGACGTGAGGGTGCTCCGATGCCACGTTCGTAAAATTGACGGTTCCTACCCTGCTAACCCCCCGGTAAACCCCTCACCCCGCCCCGACCCAAACACACCCCCGCACCCCGTTCAATTGCTCCCCCCAAGTTAATTTTGACTTGGGTGGGGGTGTGTTCTGGTCGGGGCGGGGTGGGGGTTTACCGGTGGGGGTAAGAGGGTAGGAACCGTCAATTTTACGAACGGGGCACCGAAGCACCTTGGGTCATCCCATGACATTGGTTCCTAATGTCATGGGAACCCGGGATGATTTTTTACATCTTCGATTATCTTAATTCCATTTTAAGACCAAATATTTATATTTGAGCAGACCTCCAAATTCTCAAGGCCACCCCTGAAAACAAGCCGGAAGGAGGGTCTTAATACCGGAGTAGTTTCATTTTAGCATTTTATGAACATTTAGACAACCTAAAAATGGAAGTACCTAACAACTTTTGGACTTGAGTGAGAAACTAAACTGTTAGACAAGAAAACACACTCTTGTTGTTTTGCGGCTCATCATACTAATTCCAGTTTTTTTTAATTACTCCGGGGTACATTTGGAAAAAAGAAGAAAATATGTTTGGCTGTACAAAATGCCAAATTTGAATTGTTTGGATGATTTTAATGCAGACATTGATGGGAGCTAAGAGAGAAACCAATAATAACAATGGTGTAGAGGGTGCAAGGAGTATCCAGATTGAGGCTTCTTCCAGGACAAACAGTGCTAGGAAAATCTCAATCTTGCCTCTGGTTTTCATCATCTTCTATGAAGTATCCGGGGGCCCGTTCGGCACCGAGGATAGCGTGGGTGCAGCGGGCCCCCTTCTCTCACTCCTCGGGCTGATACTGTTCCCGATTGTTTGGAGCGTGCCCGAGGCGTTGATAACCTCCGAAATGGGGACCATGTTCCCGGAAAACGGTGGCTATGTGGTTTGGGTTTCATCTGCATTTGGCCAATTCTGGGGGTTTCAGCAAGGGTGGATGAAGTGGCTAAGTGGAGTCATTGACAATGCTCTTTACCCTGTCTTGTTTCTTGATTATCTCAAATCTGAGATCCCTGCTTTGGGTGGTGGCTTCCCAAGAGTAGGGGCAGTTTTGGGTTTGACTCTCATCCTCACTTATGCCAACTATAGGGGTTTAACAACCGTGGGGTTCGTCGCGGTTTTGCTCGGAATCTTTTCGCTCCTCCCCTTTCTTGTCATGGGGCTCATCTCGATCCCGAAGATCGAGCCGAGGAGGTGGTTGGTGGGTGCTGATTTTCACAATGTGGATTGGAACTTGTATCTCAACACGCTCTTCTGGAACCTCAACTACTGGGACTCGATCAGCACGCTCGCCGGGGAAGTAGAGAACCCGAAGAAGATCCTCCCGAGGGCGTTGTTTTACGCGTTGCTTTTGGTCGTCGCCGCGTACCTCTTCCCGATGCTGACCGCCACGGGGGCGGTCCCGCTTCACCGCGACAAGTGGAGCGATGGGTACTACTCGGAAATCGCGATGATTCTCGGCGGGAAGTGGCTAAGGTGGTGGGTCGAGGGGGCCGCAGCGGTGTCGAATCTCGGGATGTTCGTGGCCGAGATGAGCGGGGACTCGTTCCAACTTCTCGGGATGGCGGAGCGGGGGATGCTTCCGGAGGTCTTCGCGCGGAAGTCCCGACACGGGACCCCTCCGGTCGGGATCCTCTTCTCGGCGTCGGGCGTGGTCATACTCTCGTGGCTCAGCTTCCAAGAGATTATAGCAGCAGAGAACTTTCTCTACTGCTTTGGAATGCTCTTAGAGTTTGCGGCTTTCGTCAGGCTGCGGATCAAGCAGCCCGACACGGCTCGCCCGTACAAGATACCGGTGGGTACAGTCGGAGCAATCGCAATCTGCATTCCCCCGACCGTGCTCCTCTGCGCCGTGTTGGCGTTTTCTTCGCTTAAAGTTGCAGGTGTAAGCATTGTTGCAGCTTCCATTGGGCTGGCATTGCAACCATGTCTAAAGCATGTTGAGAAGAAGAAATGGTTGAAGTTCTCAACCAATTTGGACCTTCCTGATATTGATCAAACCACAAGCCACCACACTACTACTACTTCCTCAGCCTGAATGTCAGCTAGCTTCTCTGTTGATTTCATGCAGCAAGATATCTAAGTTGTGAACTATAGACATTTGGGTAAATAAAATAAAAGAATATTTTTGGGGAAAAGTAGATTCAAGTAAAGAGTAAAGAGCATGAAAGTTGATTGATTGAAAAAAAAAATACAGAATTTGTTTAAGTTAATTACTCCCTCCGTCCCAAAAAGAATCGTTTGTTGTTTACGAGATTTTGTTGAAAATATTTTTAATTTAATTTATTTAAAATTGGTAAGGAATTAAACAATAAAATTTATATATTTAAAAACTATATGAAAAGTTTTACAAAACAAGAAGTGACAAAGTTATATCATTTTCACAAATAGGTAGCAAAAATAGGTAAAAAACTTGATTAAAGTTTGACTCCGTGATTAATAAACAGGCAACTTCAATTGGGCCGGAGGGAATATTTTTATAATTTTTTAAAATATGAAAGATGAATGCAAGACTTTTGAGAACAAATAATAGCAACACTAAGGAGTCTTTGAACAATATGTTTCTCCAAAGAGTCTTTCTCAATTCTCTCACAAATCTTGCAGATGTAATCAATTAAATTGGGCCATGGAGACTTCTATTGAAAATTTAACCTTGACATCTCATTTTAAATTGATCACGTGAATAATAATCATGTAACTTAAAACGGGACGAATAGAGCAATTGGATTGTTAATTAATTTAGAAGAAGGGATAGCTCCTATTAAACGAGTAATACAGCTAGTAGTAGCTATAGTAAGCGTTTTCAATTTCGACATAGTTCCCTCAAAGATTTTCTACCTCTTCCTCCACATCATCTGAAGTTAGAAGATGATACAGAGCAACTTTTGGTTTCTTTGTTTCCTTCTTCGAATTTTCCTCACCCTCAGCTTTTCTCTTGAAATGTTCTCCTTCTTCATCGGCACTGACTTCCGGGCCTTCTTCATTTTCCACTGCTGAGGAGGGCTTTGATTTGGTTTCATCACCGTCTTCTCTACTGCCAAGAGCCGCACCAACGGATGTGGTTTCGCAATCACGCAAGAACGACCGGATGTCTTCGTTGCGCGCGAGATCCAAGGGGGTCTTGCCTGCTTTGTTTTTCACACTAACGCTTGCGCATTTCTTCACCAAGTACTTGACAAGCTCCAGATTAGATCCTTGAGAGGCATAGTGAAGGGCACTCATACCCTTGCGATTGGTTGAATTTACAGATACTCCGGATGTAAGGAGAACGCGTACAGCCTCTAGATGGCCTTTTTGAGCCGCAAAGTGAATCGCTCCCATGTCATCCATTGCTGCAGCACGCGCATCGGCCTTGTTCTTGCAAAGATAGCTTACAATTTGTGCATGTCCAGACCATGCTGCTAGATGGAGCCTGGAGTTCAGTTAATGGTTCATTAGTTGGGGGATAATCACACTAATATTATGAATCAAACTAATGCAGAAGAAGAGAATGTGTATGTAGACACAGATGAACTTTTGGAGGAAAATAAATTACAAGATTAGCAGAGATATCCCATTTAAAAAAATCCAGTGTAGCTATGTAGAGCCTTTCCAAATACAGGAAGCCATTTCAAATGGGTATGATCAATGTGAAAACATGCACATAGTAGACAAAGGACCTTTCCGAACAGTATCTTGTTCCATTTTATTTATCCTTCCCCTTTTAGTCCGTCACAGGATAACCACTACTTCGAAAATATTAACTCCACAATAAGTTTTATTTTCCCAATACACCCTTTCTCTTTTGAAATGATTTGAAACACTTCACTCAACTTGAGAGGAAAATTAGTAGGTGCAATGCAGTTTATGTGTTTAATTAAAAGTCACGCTAAAATTAAACCGGACTTGTGTTTTGGGACATGTATAATTAGTAGTGTCTCTAGCTGGCCCCAAAATCACTTTGTAAACAAGGTTTTTTGGTCTAATACTCTAACCACATAGTTCCATAAAACGAGCCTAATTTCTCCTATTTACAACTTTTTTTATGTTGGTGAGGTACAAACCGTAATACTAGAAAGCATCAAACATGTAAGCAACATGGTATGTTGTCTCATCCAATTGTATTTAACTAAGCGGAATCAGGTCTTCATCTCCACCTAGCTAGTGTTCTAGAAAATTCGGCTTAGCTCCAACAGGGCTAGTGCCGCAAGCAGACAAAATGCCTTGTTTGACCACCGTCCAATATTTGTTATATTTTAGCACCTCCTAGATCGCCTAGACTACACCTAAGTCTGCCTAGGTACTAGAAAGAAGTTACCACTTTAGTCATCTAACACTTTTCTGAAAAATGCTTCGTCTACTAAACAACTCCAAATATCGTCAAACCATCACAATAGTTCTCTGTTTCTCTCTCAGTCTCTCATCTTGTTTGAGTTGGGGTTACACTTTCTATTATCACCAACAGCAATCAACCAATCCAGCAAAATCCCATAAATGGGGTCTAGGGGCGATGAGTGTATGCAGGCCTTAAACCTACCTAGAAAAGGTAGAGACATTGTTCCGCAAAGATCCGCGTCTCAAACACAAAAAGGCACAAGAGAAAAAGAGAGCATACACATCCCAGATTAATAAAGCTTTAACAAGTGAAGGATAATTAAAAGACACACAAAAATGAAACACCTCACTAAATCAAACTAAACCAAGGCCTTGCATACAGGAAACCTCTCTTATGTAGGCCTTGCTAAAATTCTCACATACATCCTCACTATAAATGTAACTAAACCAAAGCATAGCACCCAGGGAATCACTCCTATGTAGGCTTGCTAATTTTCTCCCATACATCTCAATATTCTCATCTCCACCATGACATGTGAATAAGATGCTGATATTTCACCACCAAGCACTCCATGCCACATGGCATGGTAGGTCTTATAACTAGCATAAAGAAATAATCTTTTATCTTTGGTTATACATATAATTTCTCATCGAACAATAGCCCTTAACACGTTCCTCAACTTCATCCATCATGCCTTAATTCTATGCTCAATGTCTGCATTAAGTTCCCGTAACCTATATATATACAAAAAGAATTTGTGAACAGTGCTCCCACTCAAAACTCATCAGTGAGCAGTAAGTGTACAGTACAATAAAAAATGGTTGTGAAATGGATAAGATTTAGTGTGAACTGTGAAAGAAAAGTACTGATGGAAGACCTAGATTCAGTTCAGATCCGGGCTCACCTCTCCTTTCCTTGATCATTATCACTTCTCCTTTCCTTCATCGGCATCTCAGTCTCCATAAAATTTGAACAAAAATTTGTCTCTACCAAGTTTGAGAAAAAATATAATGCCATATAAAATTTATTTAACTTGAAATCTTCTTTTTTGGGTAAAAACATTAACAGATTAACTTTACTTTTTCCTGAAGATCTAGTGGAATTTGAAATTTTTTATGTCCAACTATTACTCTATTCATAATGAAGTCTTTCATAGCAACTAGGGCAATTGAAGGGGTTTCTTTAGAGTTGAACTGTTGACATCTAAAATAGTTTTGTTACTATTTAAGATGAGAGTCTATATTTGTTGTCTTATTTAAGGACACGATATATGCGGCTATCTATTTAGAAGTTTGCTCCATTGAAGTGTTTTTATTTAGTAGAGAAAGGTGCCTTAATGGAATCTTCAAATTGATTTGCAGTCAAATCATGTTCTTGAATAATTTAGAAATGCCAAAATTATGAGGAACACTGAGCAACAACTCAAGGTTACATCCTTCTTTACACTAGTATTTGTTCTGTTGTGTTTCATGCACTAATTGCATACAGCTTGATGTTGCAGCTGATTCATGAAATTATTTTGGTAAATTTGTAGGAATGTAATTTGATAAGAGTGAGATGATATCTGGTGCGGCTGTAAGAATTTATCTTCTAGAGATCTGCTAGATGATTACTCTTTGAAGAAACTGCAACTGCTTTTATATTTCGCATTGCTATGATGGAAGTGTATATCTTTTCTAAAGTAGTTTTCTTGAACAATTAAGAGTGATTATAGTTTTTCGAAAGCGTATACCATCAAAATATGTTTCTCGTAAAGTACTTTTATGTACTTTCTGTTAACTGCAATAACTATATTTCACGCGGAATTTATATTTAATTCTATATTTAATTTATATTTAGACATTTCTTCTACCAAGTTCTTATTCTTCACATTTTGGAACAAACCACTATTTAATTATATATTTATATTTCCATTTAGACATTTATTCCACCAAGTTCTTATTCTTCACATTTTGGAACAACCCACTATTTAATTCGATATTTAAATTTCTATTTCGACATTTATTCTACCAGGTTCTTATTCTTCACATTTTGGAACAAACCACTTACCAGGTACAAATCTAGTGTCTAATAATAGAACCTAAATAGAAAAAATCACAGTATTCTTATATCCTTACCGAGTCTAATCTTACTCTCTGCATATGTTTTCTAATATACCTTCAATATTTTATGTTGTAAAACTGCTTATTTAATAGACCCCTTAAATTTTACTCCCTCCGTCCGGGAATGATGTTCTCATTTTGACTTTTGCTCATTTTTATCAAAAGTTGACTATGGGTGTAATTGGTCTAAAATGCCCTTCCTCCCTTACCACTGCCATCAGCCAGCCCCTCCGTCCCCAACCGCCCCTTTCTCCGACTTTGCGCCACCCCCCTCCACCAGTAGGAATCCCACCATCTCTGCCACAACCCAACCATGACACAGGGATCTAAAAGAAAGAGGAGAAAAAAGTTGGAAAAAGAAAGGAATTAAAGAAGAAGAAAAGTGCAGATCTACACTAACAATTGACGCCAGCCTCATCACCGTCGTCACCCACCTCGCCGGAAACCCTAACATTGGCGCCAGCCCCACCATCGGCACGAGTCCCACCATCGCCGCCACCGTAGCACAGATCTAAAACAAAAAACGAGGAAAAAGAAAAGAAGAACAAGAAGAGAAAGAAGAAGAATTGCAGATCTAGAACACCGTCGTCATCAACACCACCATAGCCACCACCCACGCCGCCGCCATGCCCAGATCTAGAAGAAAGATGGAGAAGAAATAAGGAGGAGAGAAGAAAAAAGATGGAGGGGAGAAAGAGGAGAGGAGGAAGAAGTGGACGAACAGGAGATTGAGGTGAAGAAGAAGAAATAGAAGGAAGAGATGGAGGATAATTGAGAAACAAGCGAGAGAAGAAAGGAAAATGGAGGAGAATGTGATTTTTTGAAATAAGGGTATTTTTGGAAGAGTATAGGATAAAACGTAGAATGGGAACATCATTCTCGGACGGAAAAAAGAGTAGAATGGGAACATCATTTCCGGACGGAGGGAGTAGTGTTTACAAATTTCCAGATTCATTTGCAATAGCAAATAACATGCAGCAAGATGCATCATATTGAACTTGTCTACTAGTTCAGTCCATGACTAGTGCAAATAGCATGGACTTAACACTTGAAGATGGCCATTCATGCATTCATATGGTAATCAAAAAGAAATTAACTATTATTCTTTGTGTTACCGCACTACCGTGTGAAGAAAGTTTTAGGACACAGGGACTGAGGGAGTAATATTTTGGCATTTGGCAATAATGCAATCATTCTCCATGAACCTCACCACTTTACTCTTCAAAATTAAATCAAATTTCATGTTGTGCAAGCCTCAATGTTACGTCAAATAGGTTGAGCCTCATTGTTGTTTTTGCGGAAATACTATGAGGCAGGTCTCATTCTTACCAATACAAGTGTTGATGTATAAGCTTAACATATTCAAATCATCTACCCCAAAAAGGTTTTATGAGACTTTATCAGATCATCACACCTAGTGACATCTATAACATCATCCTCTAGATCCTTGCTTAAAACTAGGCCTACTGCACATTCTGGACTTATATTTACCTGAATACAAGATTTTGAATCTGTTTTTTTTAGCTTTCATGCTTCCACACCAACTCATTTTTTTGTATTGCAGGTATAGATAGTAGTACATCAACCATTACCCTAACAATAGTTTTGACAACCTTTAATATTTTTCCAATTAGACTCCAATAACTCCAAGCCCATAATCTCATCTTTCAATTCTAGATTAGTTTACACTGCCCAATCCCATGTAGAGATAAGCATACTAGACTAAAATGGACATCGATTTTCTCTGAGATCATTTGAGTCTAATGACCTCAATACATTCTTACTCAAGTTTCTGTAGTACTTCAATGAGTACATCTTTTAGTTGCATGTGATGCACTACTATCAATTACAGAGAAGAACCACAATCAGAAAATCAAAACTCTTGAGGTGAGACAAAAGGTAGTGGTTATAGAGGTTAACATTCAGCATGATGGCCATATATATAACTATATACAGGTGACAACTTGTTCATGTTCATTAAATACGAAAGAGAAACGACTTTACAGCCTCTGCTGCAAGAATCTAATTGTATGTAGAAAGACTAAAAACTCATTACTATACTATATCAAATGATGAATGAAAAACAATGTAAGGTACTACTAAACGCACAACCACCCGTTCTCCTCCCTTACTCATCTACTCGGAGGCAAGCAACACCAACAACAACCCAGTAGAATCCCCTGATGTGGTCTGAGAAGGGTATGGGTATGTGTACACAAACCTTACCCCTACTCAAGAATAGAGAGGTTGTTTCGAAATTCCAATAGACCCCCGACTCAGTAACACAAATAGCACAAGCACACAGAAAGCACATAAAGCAGAGAAAGTATAGCACAAAAAAACAAAGAACAACTAAAAATAACAACAGAGAAGCACAACAAGAAGGCACACAACAACAAATGGGAAAACTACCACAACTCCAAAATGTCTACCCAACTACCCTAATCCTAGCTCTCCAAATGTTCCTATCTAAAGTCATATCCTCGGTAAGAGCCAAATGTCTTAGGACATGTCTAATCACCTCCTTCCAATTCTTCTAAGGTCTACCTCTTCCCCTACTCTCACCCACCACCGACAACCTCTCACACCTCCGCAATGGGGCCTCGTCACTAATTGGCAAGAAAAGGCTAATAAATGCGATTTTCAGGACAGCAGTACTCACAATTTGTTATAAAGTTCCCAAGTTCTGCAATTCTCAACCGCGTGAGTAAATAAATGTATGCAAATAAAAATGCTGGCATGTAGAAACACATACTACATTTAATTGAACGAGTAATTAACTGATTAGTCCAAAACAGTGTGCATATCCAAGGAAATTTCAAATTTATGGCGTTTACCTAGATAGGATAGCTCATAGAGATTCAAGAATCATGATTTCGATATAAAAAAAATGAATAGAAAAGAGATAGAGAAGCAAAAAAAATACGGGGTCCGAGAGTGCTTGTCTCTGGAGTTGACTGCCAGCGGATTGGAGCTGCATATTCTCTGCACGGCGGTTAGGTCGCCGGCACGAGCCGCCGCGTGTAGCTCCTCGTTAGATTGCGTCCTTGGGTTTCCCATTTTCTCTTTTTCCGGTCGTTTGAGCCTTCAAGTAGAAGAGATTTGGTAGGTTATGTATCTGACATGCTGACTCTCTGCGCTTTAGAGGAAAAAAAAATTTGGGAAATACTAGAGTCACTTCTAAAAACTTCACAAACTTACTTTTTATAAATTTTAAATTAAAATATTTTTTATTATTTGAATGCATTTTATTTTTAAAATATGTTAAAAAACAAGTTTGTAAATTTGTTTCTAAGTCTAGCATTACTCAAAAGAGTTGGGGGTGGTTTCCCTCACTGGGACAAAGCATAAATTTAGGGGGTGTATTGATAGAGTTTCCATAGAGTATTAAAATTGGGGGTGGTTTCCATAGAGTTTCCATAGAATATTAAAATTTTATGGTGGTTTCCATTAAATTTGAGTGGAAGTAATTTTACTCTTTTTAGCATGTCAGCTTCTGCTTTTCACCACCACTAATGTTTACATAGAACACCGTTTCAGAGAAGCAGATATGAGGTATTTTTGCTTTCAGCTTTTGTGGAAATCACTTTATCCAAAAGTTAATCACTCCCAAACACCCTCTAAAATTCATAGACTTTTAAATACTTAAAATCTTTAAAAATTCTTAAAAATCCAAGTTGAATACTTTAATATTTTTAAAAACTTTGAAAAATCCTTATTGAATACCTTAAGATTTTTAAAAACTTTTGAAAATCCAAATTGAATATAATTAGGCTCTGTTTGGTACACGGAATTCAAACTATGGAATTGGAATTTAAACTTCAATTCTAATTCTGGTGTTTGGTAGCATAAAAGTTATGTAGATTTGGAATTAATAATATAAAAAATAAATTACAATTGGTGAATTCAATTCTATGGAATTGAATCCTATGGAATTTCAATTCCAATTCAATTCTAATTCCATCAATTCTGTATACCAAACGAACCCTTAAATTTTAAAAATCTAAAAAAATCCTACCAAATCTCAATTCAATACACCCCCTTTAAATTCTTGAAATGGAAGCTTATATTCCTCATAGGGAAATTCGTATATAGTAACATGGGAAACTTTTTTTTACTTTCAATTATCAATCAAATCCGTCAGAGCATGCATGATGGAGGGAATTCGTATATACTCCATACGAAATTTGATACTCCCGGTAGAACTAAAATCTATTACACAAAACAAAGTAAAATTTTAAATCAATATGTTTTATTTAAAGATTGATATATAAATAAAAAAATTAAAATTTAAATATTTAAAAAGTTCTACAAAATAACAGGTGACAAGAATACCTTTGTTTCATCAAATTGTCAATGAAATCGTACAAATAAATAAAAATTCTCGTGATGTTTTAACACTAAAATGTGTAAACCATTTAGGAACGGAGGAAGTATTACTTATTTTATACTTTCTCCGTCCCCATTTTGATTATAAAATGGGAATTACGAGGTAAAATCTCACGGTTTTTGAAATCATTTTATTTACAAATTGGTACATCAATAAGAAATAAAAATTACATACGGAGCATTAAAAAACAACGTCAAAAGTTTTACAAAACAAGAGGTGACCTGAAAATTTTATTTTATCAAATAGTCAATGAAAACACACAAATAAACAAAAGTTATTGAGAAGGAAGAAAATAATATTGTAATAAAAATTGGGACGGAGGAAGTATTATAAAATCAACTTATTAAATTTTTCTACTATAATGTTCATTTTGTTCACATCTTGTATACATAAATTATTATTTGAAAATCAATGTCATTAGAAATCTTTTTACAAGATCTACCTAATGATACTAATATTATACTATATATAATTTTGATTTTATGTCTCGTTTATATTTTTAGATTGAAAAAATACTTGTTAAAATATGTTCGCTAATTAAAACATATTTTGACCTCAATAATAGGTAAGAGCATTCTTATGATCTAGCCTTAAACTAAGAATAGTTTAAATGCATTTTTATGATCTGGCCTTAGACTAAGAATAGTTAAGAGCATTGTTAGTTATCATTGGCTTTAGATTGAGAATAAATTTGAGAGCACTATCGAAATAAGGAATATTGAATATTCGAATTGAATAACATGTGTTGATATGACTTGAACAATATTAAAATCATGAATGGTGAATATTTGAATTGAACATTATGTGCATGATATCAAATGATTTGATTATGAATTGAGATTCAATTTATATGGATGTTCGACGCATTAGATATCCTTACTCAGCTTCAACGCTGAGCGTGTAGTGTGTTTTATTTGCTACACGTAGGCAATAGAAAGAATGATGTGATGTGATCCTAGAAGCAGACGAAGGCAAGATAGTCGAGATGGATGTGATGGTTTTGAATTGAAGAACATGAATAAATTATGTTTGATGGTGTTTCTCAAATCTCCATTAGTGATTATGATAACATCATTTGCAAAAGCTACGTGGCTAATCATAAAATCTCTTCCAGCATTGAAATTGATCAGATTGGTTGCAGCCATGTTCTTTGAGAGATGCAGCCATGTTCTTTGAGAGATAAGGCAGAGGTGATAGTGGGTAACCTTGCTTGACACCTCTAAGCTTTTTGAAGAATCCACATGGAGAACCATTAATAAGGATAGAGAGGTAAGTAGCCTTAAGATTAGCCATTAGCAGATGCTGAGCCTTTTCTGAGAATCCTTTAGCAGATAACATTTCCTCCATGTAAGGCCATTCCAAATTGAAAAAAACTTTTGCCATGTCTAGCTTTAAAATCAAGTTCCCTCCTCTCTTTCCTTACTATCAATCTTATGGACCATTTCTTTTGTTAATATAATTTGTTCTTCTACCCTTTATGCTTTTAGAAACCAGTCTACTTTGGAGAAATAATTATAGGTAGAATTTCTTGAAGTCTATTGGGCAATATCTTGTTATTGATCTTGCTCATGAAGGTTGAGAGGGATACGGGCCTATATTTTTCAAATTTATTGGGGTTATCCTTATTAGGAATAAGAGATATAAAAGTACTCCCATAGGCCTTTGGAGGTGCCACTCCACTAAAGAACTCTTGAGTTGAGTTGAAAAAACAATAGGGTTCAAAAATTGCCACAAAACTAAAAGAATAATCCTTATTTAGAATCATGATCCTTTTGAGTGATGATTTCCACTCCACAGGCATTCCAAAACAAGGCCTTCATTAAACACAAACATATTTGAAGTCTTTGTGACCCTTCTTGCTCCTCGTAATAATAGAAGTTGTAGGGGTCTGAAAAGTATTTTTGTGAATCTTTCTGGGAACCATTATAGGAACATATCCCTCATTCCCTCCTCAGGTATTTTGCATTTCAATGGGGCCAAATTTTCACATTCAATATATATCATCAAAGTCCTCATCATCAGAATGACATGTTCTAACTCTAATGTCCTCCCTGATTGTTCATAGTGAACTCTACGTGTAGCATCTAACATACCTTTTATCCTTTTTCTTATCTTTCTTCCTCCAATTGTTCAACATGTATTTTGAAAATCCTTTTTTGGAATGAATGAATATAGAAATTTATATATAGAAATCAAGAGATAGGTTAAAATCTTAAAATTTAAAATAATTTGAACTTTTGAATATTGCACATTTTACGTGTTCTACCATGTAAAAAACCTAAACTTTTTCAAATTTCAAGTGTCCATTTGTAAGATAGGCAATTGGGTAGAGTCTTTTTATTTTTAGAACAACCAGTGCTTTTTTGTTTATTTTATTAACAATTTGAAAAATAATGATCGTTAAGTGAAAATGTACAATGTATTGACTTATATGAAGTAGTGTTTTCAGTGGAGTTGTACCCGGCATATCGAATTGGGTCAATATGGAAAGAAATTTGTGGAATTAAACAAGCTAATGGAAAGACCTTAATTATATGAATATATTGGAGAAACACCCCGCTCTAGCCGTTAAGAAAGTAATCAAGAAGGAAGAGCCTTACAAAATATACCTCTTCCTTCCACTCATAATATTATTCCCAAGAAAAGTTGGGTTTACTAATACTCCGCTAGCTCTTCTACAAAACATAGCCTCCAAAGCCCAACAAAATTGATTGATCGATCCCTACAAAGGCATCGGTTAGGAACGAAACTTAGACTCGATCATTTCTTATGCATATCTTCTAAAGGCTTCAATATTACTTGAACCCCATGCTTTGGTTTTATAGTGAGGACAATGACGGGGGCATGGCGATACGACCGGGAGATTTCAAATCTGAACTTTGAAATGAGCATAGCCAAGATGATCTTGGCTTCCATGAGGGCAAAGGATTGGCCCACGCAGTTCCTTGGGCCGGAGGCAAACGGTAGGAAATTCCTCCCTGGGCCGGAGAAGGACTTGGTGGCAAAACGCTCCGGGTTGAACTCGTCCGCGTCTTCCCCCCAAATATCTTTGCTGTGATGGATTGCCAGCACTGGCACCCATATCGAGAGACCCTTTGGGATGTGGAGATTGTCTCCAAGCTTCAAGTCTTCAAACGCCATTCTTGGGAGAATTGATGCTGGTGGGTACAATCTCAATGATTCATTGATCACCATGTTCAACTGCATGCATGCACCAAAATGTTTCAATAATTTCAAATTAAATAATATCGCCGCTACATCCGTCTTAGTGTATTCGTTCGGTTTGACGTTTTTCAGTCAAATTGGACGAACTTTGAATATAGTTGGTGTTTCTTTGTGCTTACAAGCTGGTTAAAACTGATATAAGTAGTTTTTAACTTATAAGTTAGCTGATGATTGACATGCTGACTTATAATCTATTTATAAGCCAGAAAAAATAAGTTGGTCTTAAGTTAATTTTTTCATTTCTCTGTTTTGACGAGATTATTTACAAAACTGTCTCTCAGCATTTATGAATCCAAATGATTTATTTATCATTTAAGTCATTTTACTTCCACGGAAGAATATTTGGCTTATAAGTAAAGAATAGTTTGACTTATAAGTGAAAAACTACTTATTGGTAATAAGTCAACAAGTACCCGCACAAAGAAACACCTCATAATGTTCGAAATTTATTCATTTATATTTAGCCGATGTGTGAACATTGTAGGAGACACATACCAGGTTGAGCTTAGACAGGTGGTCGGAAGAAGGGCGGTCGGCATTACAAACTTGTCGAACCTCGGACCGGACTTTGTCCTGCCAAGTAGGGTTGCTGGCTAGGAGCATTATGGTCCATGTGAGGAGCAAGGCAGTGGTTTCATGGCCAGCAAAGAAGAAAGTCTTGCACTCATCCATTATCAGCTGCATGTTAAGGTTGAACCCATCACTACCCTCAAACCCTTTCTTTTTCTTCTGCATTTCTGTTAAGAGCATCCCGAGTAGATCGTTTCCGTACGAGCTGATACGACCGAATTCGACCGACTCTTTCCGGCTCTGTATCATGTCCATCAGTAGTGTCTCTACCTCTGATTTTAGTAGTTTTATGTCTCTGTTATATTTGCTTGGGAAAAACCTGTTAACAATGAAAAAACACCAACATTATCTAGATTCAGGATAGTCATGGCACAAGGCAGTGAAATTACTCTTTCCATTCCTTAAAACTCATCCTCTTTTAATCTTTTCTAATTCCCTAAAACACTTCCACTTTCTACTAAAAAACCACGTTTACCCCTACTTTTTCATACCCTACCCTATCACATCATACTTTTTTACTAATAACCAAACTATCACATCTTACTTTTACCCATCACATCAAGGGCAAAATTGGAAAGTCAACCAAAATTACACTTTTCTTATTTTTGCCCAAAGTCAAAACATGAACCTTTTAAGGGAAAGGAGGGAGTATTAAAATATGAAATAAAGGTTTGATTTAAAGCATGCCTTTTCTCCATTGTTATAGTAAAACATAGAGAAAATACTAAAATAGGAAGTTTATGTTTTTATCCTTAAAATAGGAATTTACAGGGTGGTAATGTGACATTGTATATAGATATTTCAACGATACTTTCAGCCTACGTACTTAGCGAGGGCTTCAAAGTATCGTCTTCAATAGGCCCGTTCATTAGACTCAACATATTCATCACTTCAAGGCTTCATTACACAAAATTCAAATCATGGAATTGAAATTAAGAATTTTAATTATAATTTTATTGTTTAGTAATACAAAAAATGTGAATTTGAAACTAGTAGGGTAAAAAAATGAATTGGAATTCAAAATTTTGTTTTTATCCAATTCAATTTTATACAATTCCAATTCAATTCCAATTCCTTCAATTCCGTGTACTAAACGGACCCTTAAAAAATTTGGAAAAGTACTTACAAGATAAAAGAATGGAAAGAAAACAAATAAAATTACCGGCTGGCGGGAAGCCACAAGTAGCGGCTAGCTTGAGCACAGCGATGTTGGAGAAGGGTTAAGAGATGAAAGATCTGTTTGCCCTTCTCGTAATTATTCCCGAACTCTGTTTGGGAAATGATCTCCGCCGTGAGACGAGCCATGTAGCTTCCGATTTCGATTTCCGCCTCCCCAAACAATGCCATTTTTTCAAGGGATTCAATCATTCTCTCTGTGCTCTCCACCATGTTCCCCACATAACCCTACATTTTGTTCAGTTTAACTTTTTTGAATCAAACAGGGTGAATTTTAACCTTCAATTAAACAAAAATTGTAATCTATATTCGTATAAATATGTTTTTTATTAGATTTATCTAGTTCATAATTTTATTTAATCGTACTAATATACAATACGAATTAAGAATAACTATAGTTTAAGGTTTGTCCAATTTGACTCGAAAAAGTCAAACTAGACAAATACAGCGGGACGAAGGTAGTACTACTAGTTACCTCTGTTCCTGAATATTTTTCTATCTCAATTTTTTGTAATAAAAAAAAATTTCAAATTTTTTCATTTATAATTTAAAAAAAATGGTATATTAATTTTTTTGAATGTTATTGACTCCATTACAATGTAGTATCTGTTTATAGTATCTGTTATTGTATATTAACTTTAAAAAATACATTTTGAAAAATATTTTATAAAATAAATGAACTCCCTCCATCTCAATTTAAGGTGTATGTTTACTATTCACATGGTCAAAGTTTAATCATGTTTTTTTATCCATTTTCGCTGCCAATTTCTGAAAATAATAGTCTTGCCATCTCTTATTTTGTAAAACTTTTAATGAATTTTTTAAATATATAAATTTTATTTTTAAATTCTATACCAATTTTTAAATAAATTAAATTGAAAATAGGTTCAATCAAACCTCGTAAACAACAGACAATTTGAATTCTAAAGGAGGGAGTAATAAAATTATTTTCGCATCAATATCTAATATTATTTTTATTTAATTAATTATCAACCTTTTCATTTTTACCTACAAAAAGTGAAAACTGAGTAAAGACTCAAAGACGGAGTACTACATAAGAAACTCAGTCAATTAAATTGCTTTTAATGAATTATTTAATCAAAAGTTTAGGTTTATAGTTGAACACGGGATGTCCAAAAAAATAAATTACTCCGTATTCTCTTCAACATAAATCTCAACCACTTATTTCTTTTTTTTACTTTACAATACTACATCTAAAAGTCGTGAAGTCAAAGTGTTAAATTGATTTGTAGACATAGTGAGTGTTTTACTGTGTTTATAAGCTGGTCAAAACTTTTTATAAGTAAAAATTATAAGTGACCAGATGATATATTTCTCTGTGCTTATAAGTCAGGGAAAATAAGTAGATTTTTTGTTTATCTGTTTTGACCAGATTATTTACAAAACTATCCCTCGCAGTCTATGAATATCCTCAAATGAATTTTCTATTATTTAAGTCATTTTACTTCCACAAAATAATATTTGACTTATAAACAGTTTATTAGTCAAAAACTGTTTATCAACAATAAGTTAGTAAGCACCAGCAGAGAGAAACATTTAACTGCTTCAATAATTGCATATACACATGTAAATCCATATATTTAGTGTCAATCAATTGGTGTAAAATAATGTTTTCCACCTATAACACGCACAAAAAATGGATTAGAAAAGAAGACTGAAAGACTGGCAATATCACTTTGGCTATAGCTAGTTTTACAAATTACAAAGATGAACGTGGCTGTGAGTTGGCAAAGTGGTTTGACAAAGATCGATCATGTGCTACTAATTAAAGTGTATCTCCTAGCAATTACTCTCATGAATTTTATTCTCCCTTTTTTGCAAACATCTAAATTACGTAGCAGTATCAAGTGTAATTATTAAGAAAATCCTTTTGTTTCATTCTCTAGTGCCATTTGTCGTTGAGTTTGGAAACATCATTTAACTTGTGAATTTTTATACTCCCTCCGTTCTCAAAAACACATCCTCTTTCATTTTTTCCACTTCCAACAAAACACTTCCCCTTTATATTAAAAAACCACTTTTACCCTTACTTTTTCATACTCTACCTATCACATCATACTTTTTCTCTAATAATCTATCCATCACATCTTACTTTTATCCATCACATCAAGGGCAAAATTGGAAATCAACTATAATTTAACACTTCCTTATTTTTGCCCCCAAATCAAATGGGAAGTGTTTTTCCAAACGGAGGGAGTAGCAATTTTGGAAATTTCGTCAAACCACTTTTACCCATTACTTTTTCATACTCTATCTATCACATCATACCTTTTTACTAATAATCTATCCATCAAATCATACTTTTACCCATCACATCAAAGGACATTTTTGGAAATTCAATACCAAAATATACTCCCCTTAAATCCTTCTCCAAAACCAGAACTCTCACGTTTTCCGGGACGGAGGGAGTATTAAAAACCTCAATAGATAGTGTTAAGTGAGAAAAAAATGAGAGAAGTTATATATTTAAATATTAAAAGAATAGAATATTAGAGTGAATTTTTAAAAAAATCACAAAAAATAAAATCTAAAGTGAAATACTAAAATATATAATAATTAAAATAAATCATAATGCAATCCATTTTTTTTAACTTTTTAATCCACTATTTAAATAATTGTTTGAAATTAAATTCATTATTTTTTACATTATTTTCGCATTGTTCGTATAAAAATTTCTAGAGGCACTTCCCCCGGACCACTGCTTGGTGCCTCCTACTCTCTAAGTTCCTAGATCCGCCAAGTACATGTGTCTTGTAAAAATAATTGTAAAACGTTCTTTTATAAAATAACTACTTTAAAACATCTGTAAAATATGAAAGTCATTGTTTAATAAAGTTAAAATATCCTTGAAAGTCCTCGTCTCTTATTTTATACTCATTCCATCCCTGAAAGTTGTTCTCATTTGACTCTTATGTAATTTAAGGAGAAATATTATTGTGTTGGCTTTCTCAAATAATCGTTGATATGATGGGTAAAAAATAGAATATCATAAGTAGATTAATAGAATGTCATGATGTTATAGATATGATAAGAACTAGAATAGCTAAAAGTAATTTTTTAATAAAGAAGAGAAAGAGATTTTGGGACAAAAAAAGGAAAAAGACATTTAAAAAGAGAGAGAGAGTAGACCTTTTGATGTACTCGAGAGTAAATTTCGAGTGTGTAAGTTATATTTTTGTTTGTAAATGAATTTGTAAAAATATAAATATAAAACATACTCTCTCCGTCCCAAAAAAATTTACACCTTTCAAAAAAAATTGCGTCCCACAATCTCCTACTCATTTCTATTAAAAAACCACGTTTACCCTTTATTTTTTTAAACCCTACCTATCACATCGTACCTTTTTTCTAATAATTTACACATCACATCCTAATTTTACCCATCACATCAAGGGTATTTTTGGAAAGTCAACACAAAATTATCCCTCCCTTAATTTCAACTTTAGTCAAAATGTGTAAATGGTTTTGAGATATGGTAGTACCATATTTTGAAGTGAGGGAGTAGGGAGCAGAAGTACTAGGTATGCTAATGCTACCTATAGCTAGGGGAAGTTGTCATTATTCTTATTCGATGGAAAAAAAGGTTTGAATCACTAATTGCACTTTGAAAATTAGAACACGTGAATGTGATTAGTATTGTACTTATGGGTATCCTTCCGTTCTAGAGTATTTATTCAGTTTGATTTTTTCGAATAAAATTAAATAAATTTTAATTATCAATTACTCTCAATATGTATTGTATGTTAATAAAATGAAATAAATTTTTAAAAGTTTTAAACATGTAGATTAAAATCACTTTTATTTTAAGATAAATTATACTTTTTATTTAATTAAATCTCAAAATTTATCCAATTTGACTCGAAAAGTCAAATTTAACGACTCTGTGACGGAAATAGTATTTCATAGTACTTGTCTTTACGACGTTTAGGAACCATAAATTCAATTAAGTCGTAATCCATGTTAATTATTGCTAGCTAGTAAGTAAAATAGTGGCAACATCTCAGGTAGGACTTACATTTAATCCGAGTGGGCCACTAAGGGAGGATCATTTGGAGCTACACACCTCCTAGACATTATTCTTTTGTTTTTCTTATTTTCAGTTTTTACCCTTTAACAAATTTAAGGGTCCATTCTTTAAAATTTGAGGCTTTGAAATCTTGTGCACAACAAGTATATATATATATATATATATATATATATATATATATATATATATATATATATATATATATATATATATATATATATATACATATATATATTGTTGTTGTATCTTTGATAATACTCTCTTTGTCAAAAAATTATCTTCTCGCACTACGATATTTGATTGGAGTTATTTTCAAATAATTTTATATAAAAAATACAGTGGAATCAAAAAAATTACATATTAAGAAATCATTCTAAATATGGGCAAAATATAGAGAAAATATCAAAATAAGAGTCCTATGTTTTTATCCTCAAAATAAGAATTTGCACTGTGATAATAATGCATTGTATATAGACGTTTTACAATTTGTGGTATTATGTATTGTCATGATGGACATTGTGTATACATTTTAGCTCTAATTTTGAGAATAAAAAACACAAAACTTCTATTTTAGTGTATTTGTTATGTTTTACACATATTTTAGTTTTTTTAAAACTACATAAAAAACTACTCGGGGTATAAAAATATAGTTAAATGACTACATTATTATTTTATAAAATGGACAACGAATTAAATGGACAATGTGAGAAAATGTGAACCTATGAATAGTAAATTAAATATTAAGATAATTTTGATAGGGAGGAAATATGTTTTTTATAATAAACGTATCAAGGATTTTGGAAAATCTAAATCAATAATAGTTTGAGGAGTTTGTGTTGATTTTTTTTAGCATAAATAAAAATTATCTGATTTTGAGTACGTTTTTAAACACTTTTCAAATACGGAGTACGAAATAGCTCAAATAAGAATCATTTTAGTCCGATCTGTCTTTCTTTATCTTTTTTATTAAGCAAATTATACTTCTTTTTCTGATACGTATATTTGGATTATTCTCGAGCAAACTTTATAGATTTCAATCATTATTTAGTAAAAAGTGACTAAAATATGAATAAAACATGGTGAAACAACGAAAAAAGGAAATTTATATTTTATCCTAAAAAAGTGCCATAACACCAGTAATATCAACATATAATAACAAAAATATACTGTAAAATATAATTATACAGTATCATATCGTCACAAGGCAATATATAATCTTACTTTAAGGATAAAAACATGTTATTTTTATCTTAGAGATAAATGTTACGGAGTACAATTTCTCCTTATTTTGAGTGATTTTTTTTAAAGAGGTTAAAAATATATAAAATAATGTTTAGGAAGGATATATTATAAAACTCACGTGTGATATATGATTTAGATGAATTACTCGATGAGAATCTGATTAACGCATTCCCAAATCTAACACAGAGGGATTATTGGTGTAATATTTTTAAAAGAGTAAAGGGTATTGATGAGATTTTTTAAGTTGAAGAAAAATGGACAAAAAAATAAAATGTCTTCATTCAATTAAAAGGCGGGGGGGAGGTGAATTACCTTGAGCTTGTCTCCGATAAAGGCGGGGGCGACAATGTGGCGCTGGTGGTGCCAGTGGGTGCCGTTGGCCATCAAAAGGCCGCGCCCAATGAAGTGTTTGGATCCCTGCTGTTGCAGCCACGATTTCCCCGTTACCGAGTTGTACTTTGTTAGAAGCTCTTTTATCAAATCTATTTCTGCCAAACACATCCTCGGCTCCACCCCATTCCAGTATATGAATCTCTTTCCTGATATATTTGTTTATATGATTCCCCATCAAAAAACAAAAAAAAAAGCATATCATACGAAAAATCCAAGCTTAAGTAATACTCTTTCCGTCCAAAAATAATGTTACGTTTCATTTTTTGCGCATCCCTTAAAACACTTTTATATCGTCTCAAATGCCAAAAAAACTTTCAAAACTATTTCATCTTATAATAAAGAGTAAATATGGTAAATTTTAGAATTTTTAGATGTGAGTAGCCGTGCTTTTTGTGATGCGCAAAAAAAATTAAATGTAACATTCTTTTTGGGACGGAAGGAGTACAATAAAAATCATATATTTCAAACTTACGTATCAAAATGAATATGTTGTTAAAAAGTTTATACGAAAATTTAATGCTTCTTTATCTTAGAAACTCTTTCCCTTTTCTTTTGTTACGTGTCTCAACAAATCATTCCTATTTCTATTACCAAACCACTTTTATCACATAAATAAATACATCACGTCTTACTTAAGTAAATACAGAAATGACTCTCCTCTAATTTTTTTTAAATCAAAATGTTAACATCTCTTTGAATATAAAAAATGTTTGATGAGAAGAGTAAACAATATAAGTAAAAATGTGTTGTGAAACAGTACTATTTCCATTTATGTTTTTTAAATTTTAACTATGAGTTAATAAGTTTTAATGCTATTTAGTGCAAATATTTCTTTCAAGTATGCAAATTTACAACTTCGAAAATAGAGATAGATATACCGTATTGTTTGGACCAGGCGACGTAATGGGGCAAAAGGCGGGGGACGATGTCGTGGCGGATGGAGTCCATGTCACCGGAGGTCGACTCGGCGACCATGGCGGCGGTGTCGAGGATGTTCCCGACCAGGAAGCGAGGCTTCGGCCCGAACACCGACTGTCTCTCCATGGCCTTCTTGATGCGTCTTGGGGTTAACCAGTAGAACGAGAAGACGCTGCAGAAAGCTTTCAGCAACTTCCACGCAGCTGTGATGATGAGTAGCAGGGAAACCAGAACCGCCGCCGCCGCTTCCGCCTCCATGGCCGACGCAATATATGGTGGTATAAGCGATGGGTGGAGAACGGCGAGTACGTGGGTCGGAACACACTCCGCCACCGCGTTACGTAGTCCACTCGAGGAGGTGCTAGCTGGATGGGTGGGATTTGCGTTTTTGCTCGGAAAATGCATACTAGGGAGTAGTCTATATATATATATATATATATATATATATATATATATATATATATATATATATATATATATATATATATATATATATATATATATATATATATATATATATATATATATATATTATATATATATATATATATATATATATATATATATATATATATATATATATATATATATATATATATATATATATATATACTCCCTCTCCCCCTCCTCAATACTTCCTCCTACGTCACACATCATGTCCCTGTCCATCATTCGAAATTTATTATTCCATCCGTCCCCTCAAGATGTTCTCATTTTGAGTTTTGGTGGTTTTTAAGGAAAGTTGAAAAAAGGTGAAAGTTTACTATAATACCCTTAATGAAAATGGATGGAGTGTATTAAATGAGGTGGTTGAGGTGTAATAAATAAAGTAAGTGAGGGTAGTTGTGGTATTTTAATGGTTAAAAAATGAAATGAGAAGATATATTGTGGACAAAGAAAAAGGGCTATTGGGAAGATCTATGGTGGACGGAGGGAGTACTTCTTTTTTTTTTCGTCCGTCTTAAAAAATCTTTCTCTACTATCTTAAAATTAGTCAATTTTACTCCAATTAATTTTAACCTACCTATCACATCACACTTATTTTTCTATTAATCTACCCATCTCATCTTACTTTATCCATCACATCGAAAAACATTTTTGGAAAATAAACACCAAAATACATTCTCCTTAAATCCTTTAAAAGTCAAAATGATGAGAAGTTTTTTTGCGGGACAGAGTGAGTATAACTTTTACTCTGTATTTGTTCGTGTTTTCTGTTTCTTATTCGATGAAATAAAATAGATTTATCAATTTTTGTTTTGCAAATTTTTTGACGTATTTTTTAAATATGTAAGTTATACTTTTTATACCAACTTTTAAATAAAATAAATTAAAAAAAGAAAATTATCTAAATAGTACTAAAATATAGTGACTTTCCCAATGTAGTATCATATGTTTTTATTTCCCAATATGGTACCACTGGTCATTGTCCATTAGTTATTGTTCAAGTAAATGTCCACCGTCACTCGACATTGTTCAGACTAAATGTCCACCATCACTGGACATTATTCTTGCTACTAGACATTATTCAAGTACTCTTTAGTGAATAAAAAAGTTTAAGTACTACATTGACAAATGACATATATATGTTTTAGTACTCCCTTCGTCCCATAAAGATAGAGACATTTGAACTAAAGTGGTAAAAAATAAAGGAGTGATAATTTTCTGTTGATTTTCCAAAAATAGCCTTGATGTGATGGGTAAAAAGGTATGATGTTATAGGTAGGGTATGAAAAAGTAAAGGGTAAAAGTGGTTTTTTAATAGAAATAGGAAGGACTTTAAGGGACACGGGTTTTTTGAAACGTGAACGACTTTTTGGAACGGAGGAAGTAGTATTTAGTGCAAATTTCACTTAAAAACATGTGTTTTACCAACAAAGAGGAAGTACTTGACCACATTCCTGTAAAACAAATATGGCGTCTTCTCAGTAGGGCAACTATTCGGAGCCGCTATGAACACTCCATACTTAGAGAAACGATCAACAACCACCAAGATTGTTGACATGCCATTCACCTTAGGAAAACCTGAAATAAAATCCATGGACACTAATTGTCACGGTCTCTCTGGAATAGGCAGCGGCTGTAAGAGACCTGCCTCCTTCCATTTCTCTTTTTTATCTTGTTGACATACAGGGCAAGTCCGCACATATGCCCTTACATCGTGTTCCATCTTCGGCCAGACATAGTCCCTAGACAACAATGCCATCATCCGAGCCACACCCGGATGACCAGCCCATTACGGGTTATGAGTCTCCCTCAGCAACTGCACCCGTAAGTCACCTTCTAGGACATAAAGTCTGCCACCTTTACCAAACAGTAAGCCATCTTCCAGCCAGTATCTCCGCACGATCACGCTGGTCACTTGTTCAACCAACATTTGGTATTTTTGGTCTTTCTTGGCTACATCACAAATCAAATCCACCATGTTACTTTGCACCATAACCATAGCAGCAACATATTCTTCAACAATCTTCCGACTCAAGGAATCCGCAATAGTATTGTGCCTGCCCGGACGATGCACCCAATCAAAGTCAAACTCATAAAGGAACTCCATCCATTGAGCGTATTTAGGGGACAACTTATTCTGCGTTTTGAAATATGTGTTGGCCACATTGTCAGTCACCACAATGAACTTGGTTCCTAACAAGTAATGCCGCCACACTTCCAAATAATGAACAACTGCAGTCATCTCCTTCTTATGAGCACTGTAACGGGTTTCTGCATCTGTAAGCTTCCTACTTTCAAAGGCAATGGGATGGCTGCCCTGCACGAGGACTCCTCCCAAATCCCGATCAGATGCATCGGTGTGTACTTCAAAGGGAACACTAAAATCATGCAACTTCAAAATAGGTTCACTCGCAACAGCTTGTTTCAAATATTCAAATGCCCTTTCACATGCCTTTGACCATACCCATGGTTGCTTTTTCTTAGTCAGATCCGTCAACACATCTGCCCTCCTTGAGTAACCGTCAATGAATCTTCGGTAGTAATTAGCCAGTCCCAAAAATGATCGTAATTTACCAACGTCCCTCGGACTTAGCCACCCCACTATTGCTTTAAGTCTTCACTTGTCCATCATGATCTCCCCATGTCTGATCATGTGGCCCAAGAATGAAATCTCCGAAGTGTAGAACTCACACTTCTCTTTCTCCACATACAACTCGTGTCTTCGGAATTGTTGGAAAACCTTCTTTAGATGCACAAGGTGGTCCTCAAATGACTCAGAGTAAACCACAATGTCATCTAAATAAACCACAACAAACCAATCCAAAAACTCGTACAAAACATCGTTCATAAGGTTACCAAAGGTCGCCAGAGCATTTGTCAAACCAAATGGAATGACCAAAAACTCAAACGAACCATACCTTGTGACGATCATTGTCTTTCCCTCGTCCCCAGAACTAATCTGAACTTGCCAATAGCTTGACCTCAAATCCAACTTTGTGAAGAACCAAGCCTTGGACAGCTTGTCAAACAAGTCCTGTGCATTCGGAATAGGATACTTGTTCTTAATCGTCACCTTATTCAGTTCCCTATAGTGAGCACACATCGTTAGGGAGCCATCTTGCTTCTTTTGAAATAGCACCGGCGCACCATAAGGGGCTTTTGAAGGTTGGATTAGCCCACTGTCCAGCAACTCCTGCAACTGGATTCCCAACTCCATCAGTTCCGCAGGAGACATCCTGTAAGGTGCACGAGCAGGTGGCCTCGTACCTGGTTCCAACTCGATCCGGTGATCCACTGCCCGCTTTAGAGGCAATTTCTTCAGAAACTTCGGTGGCATCACATCACTGAATTCCTAAAGTAATTCCACCACTTTGTCTGGGACATCTTTCACCTTCCTTTAATTCCATCATAACATCAAGGTAGTTTTGGTATCCCGAACGCACTCCCCTCTTGAGTTGCATTGCCGAGCACGAGACCGAACCTTTATGTCCTTGTTTCTGATCGGCATAACATCCTTTAACAAACGACGACGAACGCTAATCATTTATCATCATCCCTCCAAGGTAAGGGAATACGACTGCCTTTGCCATAATTAGGAACTCATTCCCCAAGATCAAATCAAAGTCATCAAGGGGCAACACCGTGAGACTACATTCTCCTTGCCATTCCCCAACTTTGATCTTGACATATGCCCGCCCAGTGACCTCCTTCGCTGCGGCATTTACGGTCTTGATCATAGATGAATTCCCTTCCAACTTAAGTTGAAGACGTCCAAGTAACCGTTCAGTCACAAAATTGTGACTAGCACCCGTGTCGATCATGGCCAACAATTCCACGCCATTGACCACAACCAACACATACATCAATCCACGATTCACAAAATTATGGGCAGATTCGTGCATGGTAGAACACAACTCCTAAGGACTACACCGAGCCGGAATAGAATTACTTACCCATGTCCCCTCTTCGACCATGGCATTGATCTTCGGACCCTGGGGACGGTTACGTTGGAAATGATCGCCACCACACGTCCAACATCCGGCTTGTGCCTTTTCCTTCTTTCCGCCTTCCGCGGGTGCTTTTCCATCACCGCCCTTTTTCTTGGACTTGGTTTTCCCGTCAGACTTAGCCTTCTCCTCCTTCTTAGGATGCTCCCCTTTCTTTCCTTGGGGTGCCATCGTCTTGAAGTCTACCAAGATTTCCGCTTCGGCCATGGCAGTAGGCAAGTTCTTCACTGCCAACCTTCTATGTTCGGCCTGTGCCCAATTTTGTAATCCGGACATGAAATTTAAGAGTTTGTCGTCCTCACTCATATTCTGAATATCCAACATGAGTGAAGAAAACTCTTTAACGTATTCTCGCAAGGACCTGGTCTGCTTCAACTTCTTCAAATTCTCACGTGCCATCCATGACACGTTGTGGGGCAAGAATTGTGCCTTCAATTCCTTCTTGAGTCCCTCCCATGGCTCAATCCCCATCCGGCCAGAGTTTGCATCATCGATGACTCTCCCACACCACCAAAGTTTTGCATCCCCCGTCAAGTACATTTGGGCGATTGAAACCTTCTCCCTTCCGGGAACTTGGCAGCCTTGAAATATTCTTCCATGTCCCAACAAGAAATTCTCCAATTCCTTAGCGTTCCTGGCCCCATCGAAGTGCTTAGGCTCCAGGACTTTGATCTTTGAAGGAACAACATCAGCACTTGTTCTCACCGTTGACGAAACGACCTGCTTCAAAATCAACAGTTCCGTTTTAAGGGAATTGTATTCTGCCTGACACGCTTCCAATGCCTGGCCAAGGCTATGAAGCCTTTCATTCACGCCCTCTAATTCTTCACCAATTAAATGCCGAATGAAGTCAGCAGCATTATCCCTGTCCTCATCCTATACAGCCGGCTGTTCAGGATCATTACGCTTTGGGGTTTCCATCTTCGAGAATCAAGAACAACTTCGGCTCTGATACGAACTATTACGGGGCTGATTTTTCCCTCTTATTTTTCAAACCTGTATGGCCTATTTTGTCTCACAAAAATAGTCAGCCTTAACTTCTCTTAGGGAAAAAATATCTTCAAGAACACAACGAACACAAATTTATGGTTAGCAACAAACCTTGTATTAGACTCGTATAATAAAAAGGAATAGCCAATATGATCTGTTTTTAGCCCTTGTCTTGCTGGCCAACACATGCCATGGGCAGTCATATATATATAGGCAAAACGTGATGGTTACAGGACAACCATCTAGCCAGACACAACCATTCACGACAGGACACCAATGCCAAACCGCTCCTGGTTCATTCAAAAGCCAACCATCTTTTTGAATTTCAAATGGCAATTGCCCGCCTTGTAACTGCCACGCCCCCTGGCCATGCATCCTTAGCCAACCCGTGACTTCCACTAAAAGCCACTCTGGTCAAGCCGCACCCCACGCTGAGCCCCCATCACTTAGCCAACCGTGAGCCAACTCGAGCCAACTTCGTTTTTCACCAAACCAACCATCACTTTCTAAAATCTTTTTCTACTCAGTAAATTACTTATCAAAATTGAAATTTGAAACCACTCCTCATTTTCAACAAAATGCTTATAAAGAAAAATGTCATCATTACTTGTCATCATCAAATTAACCATTCTTGAATTTAATCCATAAGTGAACTCCAGCAAATATTTAAATATAATAAACAATCAAAGGTCAGAGAAGAAAATTGAAAAAAAACTGAATAAACCATAAAAATGTCAGAGCATCTAAACACCGTACCCTAGGATCGACGGTAGCTGAAAGTCTGAGGCAAGGAGTTGCTCTCGTTTCTTTGAGCTAGAGAAATTCCAGTGTTTTCTCACCAATTGGCAGAATCGATTTATGTTTGCTCAAGAGTTATGAAGTATAAAGCTTATGAAATTGTGAGAGAAAAATTATCTCAGCTTTCAACAATTCAAACAAAGTTATGGAATTCGAGAGCCCAGAATCTGAATACACGAAGTTATGAATTGAATAAGAATTGCATATGAATCTTAGAAACAAACCTGAATCTCGAATTAACGCTGAAGAATATGCGGATCTTGACGTTGTAGATTTCGGTATTGACGCGAAGAATCCGCGAACAATCAGCGAATCTTGACCTTCCTTCATTGTGGGTACAGATTTCCTTGCGGACTTTTGGCGAATAAGTTTTGGCCGATGAAGAAGTCAGCGATAGCGCATAGAGAGGGGAAGAATCGGCAACTGGGAAGGCTTCTGCTATTTTATCGTAGTAGTGGACGCGTGTAACCTTACGTGTAATTAAATTAGACTAGCCTTAATTGCCACATGTCAAATTTTTAGACATCAAACTCTCAAATTTTATATTAAAGAATTAGGAGTACTTCCTTGTGCCGCTGATTTCTAGTTTTTGATTCATAAGACTCTCATATTGAAGTATTTTTATAAAATGACTTAAATGAAACAAGAGTTTTTTGAGAATACTTAGAAAAGATTAGGAATAAATGAAAAGAAGTACGAGTACCACTCAATCTTTAGATTCCGAACCATAAGTTCCACCGTGGTCCACCATCATTATTGATTGATCTTTTGGGATCGAAAACCATCATTATTATTAGTTAAACACTCCTAATTCCTAGATGTTTTGAGTTGTACGGCAGTTTAAAGTTTTGGTCATTCCATTTGATGCTTTCGGTGGGCGCAGAAGATGGTAAAACAGGTGGAATATATTTTGATGTACATTTATTTTAGGCTTTTAGCATAGATTCTACACAATATAGGGTAGAATTTTTTTACTTTTACTTAAACAAAGTGCTTTCCAATTCAAAAAAGACAACTAAACACTACATAAGTACGTAGTATTAGGAGCTAGTTATACTGTAGTACTTATTTTAGTGATGCCATCCAAATATATCCCCACCCAAGTGCCCGGCTGTCGGCTGCCGTCTTAAGCACTCGATCTCCAGTTTTCACAGTTACACTGACTCCCTTGACTTATTGTAGATACACCTTCCCTCCTCAATTAATCATTTCATTCTCTCTTATACTCCCTGTAAAAAGAGTGAAATTTACACTAAAAAATATTATAACATGTTTTTTTTCTAATTTAGTCTCTAAAAATTTTCATTCACTCAATTGAACTTGAATAATGTCCATTGACAAGAACAATATATAGTGACGGTGGATATTAAGTTATTAACTTGAATCATTTCCTGCTACGGTGGATATTTTTTTGAACAATGTCAAATGGACATTGAACAATGATACTATATTGAAAATTTAAAAGATATGGTACCACATAGGGAAACTCAATATGTTTTAATACTATATATGTAAATTCTCCATCAAAATAATTATCTCAATTCTTTTTCGCTACTACTTTTTATTTTTTAAAATTTTCTTAAATTATGTACGTTAAGTCAAACTAGACAACTAATTCGGCATGGAGGAAGTATATGTTGTTAATTCTTATGTCTACTTTGTTAGAATATAAAACTTTTTCGGAGCTTATAATCACAAGTTTAAATATTTGGTTGAGTTGATTTTTTGACATTATATCAAAGTCTTGTTGACCTGTGTTGGGATTTTAAGCGCGTAAGATACCGAAAAATATTGAGAACACCAAAAAATGAGAGAACAAACACAAGGAGAATATATGAGAGAAAAATTATATCTTCACTATTTCAGAACGATACACAAAAAACTCTCCCTGTTTACAAGTGCTAAATACCAGACACTTATAAACAGACTTTTCACACCCTATACCCGGATGTATTTTTCCGAGTAACTAAAACCAGTTACTCCCTACACTCACTCACACAATGTTGGTGATATCTTGTGGAACACCTCTCTCTTTAACCTTCCTCTCTTTTTTTTCTCTCCTATACCTGTGTGTAAAACTCACACCCAAATATATAGAAAAAGATTCCTCTTATAAGAGGTGAAGGCCAAAAAAAAAGCATCCCCATCCCATTACTTTCGTACACCACCAAAAACAAGGGAAGGGGACAATTAGCTCTCCTTCACATACATGACATCATGGGTCCACTTCACATGCATTATGTGTATGCATGCATATTCCTTTTTTTCTTTTTCTTTTTCTTTTTAATTAATCAATCCCAACAAACTCCACCTTGATTAATTAATCAAACCATGGTCCGGCTCCACCCTGCTCATTTCGGTGAGGTCACAGTATCCACCAATCCGAGAAGCTTCAAACGTCACCCGCTTCTTCCATGCAAATGCTCCGCTTGTTGCACTTGTGATTCTTCCTTCTGACAACTTCCGTGTCAAATCTTTTTCAACAAGTTTATACAAGCCTTTTGACAAAACTCCTTTTGCTACCACCATTGCTCCCCTAGAAATTTTTAACACTCCACCTTGAGCAAAAATTCGGCAGCCTTCTGAGTCTAAAGCCCCCAATGAAATCAAATTTCCTTTTAGACCTGGTACATGTTTCACTCCAGTTAATGTTCTCACCACGCCATCAAACATGCGAACTTGCACTGTTCCGACCCCTGCAATTTTGCTCCGTGCACCATTTGCCATCTTCACAGCACCCCCATCACAAGTTTAATACGTATCAAACTTTTCCTTAACTGAACACATGTGAAACGAACAACCCGAATCTAATATCCAATCCGATTTACCTAGACTCTTTGTGGTTGCCAAAAACAAGTCTTCTTCACTTTCTTGGTTCGAACTTTCTGCAACCGCAGTCACGGGTGTTTTCCCGTCCTTCTTTTCCTTCCTCCTCTTTGGACAATCCCTTTTGAAATGACCCTCTTCATCGCAGTAGTAACACCGAAAGCTTTTACTACTCGATTTGAAGCGTTGGGACGCGCCGCCCCTCTCTTTAGACCGTCCTCGTTCCCGACCAGCTCCTTTTGCTACCAAAGCTTGACCGTCGTTTGATACCCCGTTGCCACCCCGCCGAGTCTCGTTCATCAACATCGCAGCAACTACTTCATCAAATTTTAAGGTCTCTTTTCCAAACAAAAGCGTGGTCACGATGTTGTCAAAAGATGAAGGCAATGAAGCCAACAAAAGCAGCGCCTTGTCCTCCTCTTCAATCTTCACATCAATGGATTCCAACTCTGTTGTAATCTTGTTGAATTCATCCAAGTGCCCATTAAAGTTAGCTTCCTCCGCCTTTTGGAGACCAAATAATCGTTTCTTCAAGTATAGCCTACTTGTCAACGATTTCGACTTGTACCGGCTCTCCAGCTTGTCCCAAATATCAACCGGGTCCGTCAAACCGAGAACCTCTCGAAGAGTATTATTTGCAAGGCATAGGCATATTGTACTTGTTGCCATGTCCTTCAAATCCTCCCACTCTTCTTCCGACAATTTTTCCGGTTTGTCGTTCTTCCGGTGTTTGGCCCACTCAGCATCTGTCATTTTTTCTGTCCTCTGAACCTTCACCTTCAGAGCTTTGATTGTCCCTTCCCGAGTAAGAACACTTTTTACTCGTTGTTGCCACAGAGTAAAATCGCCACGTCCATCGAAAGGTTCGACGGAAACATTCGAACTTTTTACCGATGCCATTTTTCAAGTTCTCGACTTTCTTCTCTTACCGCTTAGAAATCCCTCCGCCCCAAATGTAACTTGGCTCTGATACCAATTGTTGGGATTTTAAGCGCGTAAGATACCGAAAAATATTGAGAACACCAAAAAATGAGAGAACAAACACAAAGAGAATATATGAGAGAAAAATTATATCTTCACTATTTCAGAACGATACACAAAAAACTCTCCCTGTTTACAAGTGCTAAATACCAGACACTTATAAACAGACTTTTCACACCCTATACCTGGATGTATTTTTCCGAGTAACTAAAACCAGTTACTCCCTACACTCACTCACACAATGTTGGTGATATCTTGTGGAACACCTCTCTCTTTAACCTTCCTCTCTTTTTTTTTCTCCTATACCTGTGTGTAAAACTCACACCCAAATATATAGAAAAAGATTCCTCTTATAAGAGGTGAAGGCCAAAAAAAAAGCATCCACATCCCATTACTTTCGTACACCACCAAAACCAAGGGAAGGAGACAATTAGCTCTCCTTCACATACATAACATCATGGGTCCACTTCACATGCATTATGTGTATGCATGCATATTCCTTTTTTTTCTTTTTCTTTTTGTTTTTAATTAATCAATCCCAACAATCTGAAGTCACAAATTCAAACTTTACGTTCTTCTAGTTTTAAAAAAACTTCATACTCATGTGCAAGGTTAAAAAAGAAACAAATCTTACCTGCACCTAAGGAAACATGTTAGAATATAAAATATTTAGTCTACACCAATGAATTTGTGCTTTTGATTGAATTAGTTTTGAGATATATTTATAAAATATGGATACATTTTCCAGACAAGGGGGAGTAAAATATGGATAAGTGTTGATAAAATGTTAAAAGAGAAAACTGTACAAGTTCACACCCCCCTATAGTACCTCAAAAGTGTGTACTACACTTACTATGCCTCGTAATCTAAAAAGTGCATCGTACCCCCGACCCGTTTGGAGAGAAGATTCATGCACAAATATCCCATTCATTATATTTTTTCTGTCAATTTTAACTGATGTTGTGTCTCAAACATCAAAATGCGAATGAAACTTATTTTCCACCCTTCTAAGTTAAAAACTTATCACCTTACCCATAATTTTAATTTGCCAACCCAAGGCTGAGGCCGTGTTTTCTTCAAATAACTTTTTATACTTATTACATATTTTTACAAGAAACAAATTCAATTCGTTCCATTCAGATTAGTTCAAATCAATTCAGATCTTATAATAATAATAGGTAAAGATCTTTTGACCTTGAACCTTGAGTCATAAAATGACATGGGCTACCAACAGTGGTCCGTTAGGATTCACTTTGTATTTCCTATATACATATATATATATATATATATATATGTATGTATGTATGTATGTATGTATGTATGTATGTATGTATATGTATATGTATATACCTTTCATTAATCAACAAGACTAATTATTTAAAATTGTATCACATCCAAGTTTGGTCAAACCAACCTTTTCATTCTCACACATAGTTCATGTCTATGAGGCACATAACAACATTGTTCTAACAAAAAACCCTTACATAGAAGAGTGTGTGTACACAAATGTCATTGTTCAAAGCAAAATAGTGATAACATAAAAGAGTGTCTGCGCAAAATGTCATTGTTCAAAGCAAAATACCTATACCATTTATAAGGTCTGCATTCACAAAATCACACTATTACAACCAATCAAACATATAAGATGGTGCTAAAAAGTAAAAACCAAACACAGTTAAAGTCATTCCAATCAACCAAATGCTTGTTCATTATTGCCTTTTAGAGAATTTTCTGCCACAGACTATATATGCTTTATAGTAAGAAACAAATTGTTATACAAAGAAATCACTTTCCTAGCTAGACTATGGAAAAAGGATAAAGCTATTTGTACCCCAAAGATTTGAACCTCATTTTGTAAATCGCATGGATGCACCAACATTTTGTGTCGGTGTAATGCTAATCATTGTTAACGCACCAATAATTTGTGTCAGTGTAAATTTTTGTTAACGCACCAGCACTCATGTTAGTGTCAACCATCAAAATGTTGGTGCATACCTTTGGTGTACAAATATGGTACAAATTTTGGGGTACATGTAACATGCTCCATGGAAAAACTCTCCTCCACCAGCACACATTAGATGCTCCATTCCATGAAACCATCCCACACTGGCCTTTTACAACATTATGTCCTAATACCATCTCCAACCATTTACACTAAACTCAAACTTCTCCAACTGATGGAAACTAGGTAAACCTTTCCCCAAGCAATTAGCCCTAGCTAGCGTACATGGCTCCAGCTTGATAAACACTCCTCAAAGCCCAGGCGGGCTGACCCACTAGTCGACTCATGGGTTGCCTTCGGGTCTGGGCCAATCGCTGGACTTAACGACTTAGACAAATATATTCGACTAATTACATTAATATTTATTTTTCGGCCCAATATACTCATCACCAACCATTATACTAAAACCAAATCTCAATAAAATGTTCCAACAACACATTCTTTTTCTCACTGTTTTTTATACTTTACAAATTACAAAAAATAGAAACAAGTGAATAAGAAATTATATTTAAAGACAATTGAAGCTACAATATCTAAAAGCGAAACACTAGAATCAAAAAAGAAAAAAAAATGCTGTAAGTTACAGTACCAACGCATATATGCCTTTGAAGGACAAGAGAGGGGGAGAAAAACCCAATTTACCTTTCGGTTTGCGTGTAGTTGCCTTCTATTTTGATGTATTAGAAAATTACAACTCAGTGAGATCATTAATTTGTTAATAAAATTATTTTTTTTAAAAAATGAAATTTTAATTCAAATGAGAAAAATAAATTTGAACGAGAATATTATTGTTTTTTAAAATTAAAAAGCTGTCATATCACATTGCACTTTTTTAATGTGTGCAGAGTAATGTAATGCACAATATACAACAAAAACACAAACAGGATAGCAACATATAGAAATTAATATTTATTCAAAACATTCATTAGTTTTAGAGGTAGAAGCACATTACACTTGATACTAAATTACTTCATTCATGCTTTTATTATTTCTCGTATTTATTAAGTTTTTCTCCTTCCTGAGTGCAGTGATTATTAAACTTATTTGCCCTTCTGGCTGGCATGCAACCCAGCAAAATACCCTTGCGGGTTGGCTTCAAACCCAGCCCTAGAAATGTACTGCCCTCCGCCAGTGCCAGGAGCAGGCATCTGTCCGGACCCGCCACCGCCGCTTCTGGATGAACCGCCACCGCCAGCCCCACCACCACCTTTGGCTCCTCCACCGCCACCACTTCTACCACCTCCGCCTCCTCCCGAACCTCCACCTTTCCCGCCGCCTCCTTTACTGCCGCCCATTTCCAAGCTGTGACAGACTGTTGTTAGGGATAGGTAGACAGGTAGTGATGATAGTGTGTTGAATGAAGATTTTAGGTTGTGTCCCAAATTTATAGTGAGAGGCATGATGCCCTACAAAGTGCATTTTTTCCCCTTATTTGGAATTTTGAACGACGACTACGCTTGAAGTCATCAGTAGTTTGAGGCACTTACTCTGAGCCATTTAGAAGTTTGTGGTTGGTTGATTGAATAAGCATTTTGAGGGATTAATTTTTCATAAAAAATATATACTCCCTCTCTTGATTTAAATCATCTATTTCATTTTACGATGTTTGACTAAAGTTATTTTTAATCCAATTTATTTGAAAATTATAGTGGAATTAAAAAATAAAATTTAACTATTATAAAATTACATAAGAAGCTCTACAGAACAATTTGCAACATGAATATATAATTTTAAACAAAAATAGGAAAAGAATGGGAATGAAATATCACTTAGTTTGAGACGAGAGTACTAAACTTAGTTATTTATAAATAGTTGTTGTAAATTAAATTACATTTAAGTACATGCTCTATTTATATAAATTAGTGTGAAACGATAGCCTCTCTTTAAAAACTTGAATTTCCTGGAATTTCCAATTGCCAATCAACGATCCAAGGGGGGCTGGAGTGAAGGCAAAGGAGGTTAGGGGGTAGAAACCATTAGTTTTGTAAAGGAGCCGCAGTGTCAATCGGGGCAGTGGCTCTAAAACCATGCCATTTGTTTAATGATAATTTTTCTTATATGGAGTTTATTTAATGATAATTTTTCTTATTTGGAGTGCTCTTCAATTGCCCAATGAGAAATGATTATCAATACCCAAAATAATATTGACCAATTCCTATCTATGCAGTAAAGTAATTTAGTGTTTGGTAAGAAATCAAACTGATAAGGCTGATTATGCTGTGAATAAGCTCACCAAATGTAAACTCCATTGCGAATGAATTCCAAATTCCAATGAGACTCCGAGCACCAAACGCCCCTTACAATTCTTCCAACTATTACCATGAACCAAAGGTACCGAACGGCCATGCCCATTGTACCCAAGTTGGCTAGTGGTGCACCTTTCTAACAAGCACAACCTTTCTAAAAATATTCGCCCGAGTTCACAAATGACACACATAGACGATTCTACGAATATTGAACCAATCTTCTAGGCCACAATGACATTCCAGGGAAAATGTTACTTATGGTTGTTCTGCGGATTCAGATTCCTGGGAAATATATGGGATTCAAAAGTGTGGGTAACTATTATACGTGTTTAATTCGAAGAGAAATTGAAGATTCAAACCCTTTGGAGTTTGGACAGTTACTGTGGGATGAAATGCTTCTCCTATTAAACAATATATGCATAGACAACAAGTTGTAGAAATGACATTAAGTGGTACTAATAATACCTCTTGCAAAAGCCGAGCATTGGATATGGACTTTACTTGGGAGTTCTCAATGTTTGAAAGTAGCTGGATCACAGATTTCAGCTGAGGAACACTGCAAAACTTTGAATTAGATCAATGTAGAATTGAACATACAAGTAATAAACTTGAAGACAAATATATTAGAATTAAGGAGTATTTCTGAAGGTAATTTATTGTGCTAAATAAATAGGATTAAAAATCAATGTTAGATCACAAGAGAGATGTAACATACGTTAAATAGGGTGTAGGTGCGCAAGTACTCAGAGATGTGCGTGAGTCGTCTATAAGCGTATTGTCTGAATCCAGTTATTTTTTACAAAATACTACTCCATATTATTTTTTTTCAGCATAGAGGTTAAACCACTATGAGAATGTTCTTTTGGGTCAAAAAAATAGAGTTGAATGTTGGAAGAAATTCGAAGAAGTTTGAAGAAAAAGTTGGATAAAATTTTAACATATTGTGTATGTTAATGATGGTCGTTAACATGTTTTTCTGTGTTGCTTTTGTTTAGAGCCGGAGTGTCGTGAAAACCACCGCTCTACTTTCCAAATAGAGGTAAGGTGTGCATACACTCGCTCTCCCAGACACCACTACATGGGATTCAACTGGAATTGTTGTTGAGTGTTAATGATGGTGAGGATGGTCAGAGTTTTTTAACTTTGACCGGAAAAGTGAAACTGTGATTTTGTTTTAGAGACGAATGAAATGTATTACAGAGTATTATTATAACAACAGCAGCAGCAGCAGCAGCAATAGTAACAAATAAATCAATCATCAGCCTAAGGCAACCTATGTTGAGAGCCTAGCAGGAGATCTAGGCCTCCAAGGCAACCTTTTTGAAGCTTGCATGCAACCCAATCAAGTTGTAGTGTTCGACTTTGTATGTAATTCATATGGACTCTCGCAAACAAATATCAATAACCAAGAAGAATATTTTTGTTCTTTTTTTACTGTAAAAAAAAAGCTATCATGTAGAAATTTACTTCCAGATTTTTCATTTGAAAACCGTGACTCAAAAGACAGATGTCATGGTAAGCCGCATTCATGTAAACATACCATGAATTTTTTTTTCTTTTTTGCTATGTTTATGCTTTTTTTCTTGGGAAAATGTGAAGCATTAATAGTTGCATTTGGATAGGGGAGGGGGATTTCATTTGAAATACATACTGTTACGAGTTTTACTTTTTAAGATTTCCCCTCTTTACTTTATCATTTTCACATAAAATGGAGATGTTAATCAAATCAACTAAAATTCAAATTTCATTTTAAAATTTAAAATAGATAACTCGAGTTGTAAGTAACAAATTACAAAATGAAGAGAACGACCTTTGCAGTCCTTGGTCCATATGTGCATCCAATGATGAAATAATCTGAGGCAATTGCTCCAATACCAATGATGTATTCTTGATTGCGGTGGTCTTAGCCAAAAGACTCTTTGGGAGTTTCTGCAGTTGGGCCTGGAAAGGAGATGGTGAGTCACACAAGTGAGAACTGAGACGAAGGAGGAAATGTTGAGGATGAATATTAATCAGTAATGGCTTAAGCTTCTAACTGAGGTGAGATACTCTGTACAAAATTCCAACTAATATCAATAATATCATGCACATTTTATTGTCAACGTATCTATTCATCCTATCTGTCTAGAAACCTATTTCACCTATAAACAATTAGTGGGTATCGTACCATAATGCTAAAGAAATCGAAACCAATAAACATGAGATCACCCTAGAATTGGTTTAATACTTTAATGAAATCTCTAAAATATGTACCAAGTGCATATATTAAGATACATTTGATATATTATTACTTCTATGGATAGAAACTTTATGATTTTTTATCATATGCATGATCTTCTATATGCACTTTGCAGTACAGCCCTTGGATATTTCAATTTAAAGCATGTCATGATATGCACCCTATGCATATGATAGCTAGCGTGTTAGTTTAATATCGAACCACACTTATTGAAAATGGAAATTGGGCCTAAATCAAACCCAAATCCCGAAAAGGTAGCAGGATAGGTGAGATATGTCCAAAACCAAAACAAACTATAAAGAAGAAAATTGTTCATGCATTCAACCAACGTGAGATATTCTAAATTTCTAACACACCTTATCACACCCAGCATGAACCATGGGACAACTAATGTGTGAAATTAACATTTTGTGGCTCAACCCGAGCAAACCACCATCAGGAGACAAGTTTTTCTCAAATACAACATTGAAAATGTGGATCTTTGGCCAGACTCAACCCCGAAGGCTTGACAAATGGGTAAGGATGTCCGGGACAATATAAAGAAGCAATTTAATCATGCCTTCAACTGTTGTATGAATATTCTAACACAAATAAACCCAGTATCTATTTTATACCCGAGACCCGAGGTCTTATTGAGTAGCTATTTTGGAGAAGGATTTTCGGAGAAAAATGGACGATGGATTTGAAGGGATGAAATATGGAGTGTGGGCAAGAGTTCTTTTTGGTGTTTTTAATTAATGAAGATAGAATAGAATGGAGTTTATGAAGAGAAAATGGAGAGGAATGAAATGGGCAGAAAAGTGAAGGGATAAATCAAGTTGGTGTTAAGAGATATGACACACTCTTATCTTAACTTGGGGCTTTTATCTTCTTTTACACATTAATAATCACTACTAATGTATAAAATTAGACTCCTAACACGCACTCAAAAGTAGCTAACTTTAGAGATATTTCATTAGGAAATTTTGCTAAAATAGCATCACACTATTTTAATGAAATTACTCAAAGAGTAACACAAACTTTTTATTCAATAATCTGGTGTGTTACAATGGCCTCATGGCTGAAGTATTTATACAACACAAATAAGGAAAAATACAAGAAAAAGGAAGGAAGAATACAACAAGGAAGTTTCCTACTTCTTTCCTACAAATCAATGCTTAATGCCCATCCATGTGAGTTGATTTTCCATGATGCTTCTCCTGATTTTGAGCTGATCTTCTTTGGGTTTATTTGGGCAGAAATTTTATGCCTTTATGGAAGAAAACAAAGGGAAATCAAGCTTTTGACAATTGTGAATAAAATGCCAAAACAGCACTATTCATTCAATGACTTTGTTTGTGAATTTTGTTCCTTTGTGTCAAAAGTGATCATGCTTTTGTTTTATGAAAGAAAAGGCTTTATTCTTTGTTGAAAATCAGGGAATAACTTCAGCCTAATACCCAAGCTTAGAAAAGGCAAACAGGAATTGAATAGCTTTGAGTTTCAAAGTTCAGGGATGTAGAATAATCGATTATCACTCTTTGATAATCGATTACCAAGATATGACTTCCAAACCAAGAATGTTCAGAGACACCCAATAGTCGACTAACACTCAAGGATAATCGATTAACAAGACTAGCACAAAACTAGGTATTTTCATAGAATACAGATAATCGATTATCAGTTTGGAGATAATCAATTGTTGGAGGTTGCTGGTTTGTGATGAGGAATCAGAGGGATAGAATAGTCGATTATCAGTTATGTATAATCGATTATTCATGCTTTCAGGATCAAGATTTAGGAAAGAAAGAGGAGAATATTTTGTGGTTTTGTTGTATAAGGATTTGAAAAGGCAAAAACAAGAAACAAAGGTTTTGGCTTTTATTTTCTTCTCATTTTCGACGAGGGGTGAAAATGGATGGAAAACACTTTATTTTGGATACAAGAAAAGAAAGAAAACTTTTGGATATGTTGGGAGAGTTTGGATTTTGGTGGAGTCATCCAGGGGTACATCAATCTACCCTAAGGAGTAGAGAGAAAGTTTCTAAGAGAACATCAAAAAAACGAAAAGTAGTGTGACTAGTGTAAAAAAATACGGTATGGAAAAAGACAACAACAACAACAACAACAACAACCCAGTTAAATCCCACAAGAGTAGGGTCTGGGGAGGGTGTGTGTACGCAGACCTTACCCCTACTCGAAAGTAGAGAGGCTGTTTCCAAAGAGACCCCCGGCTCAACGTTGAAAGTCGCATTGCTTGACTAACTGCTACTTCATTAATTAAAGAAGCACAGACAGTTTAGAGATCCATTTTGATTTATTCCATCACACCCCAAAGCCAAAAAATGGTGAAATTTTGGCTCCATCGGAGATGATGAAAACATTATCGGTCTTCGAGGCCCAAAGCCCAACAGCCCTCGCACACTTCTACAAGAAATTTGCAACACTTACACAATGCCTCCATGAACATCAATCTAATGTCGTGTCCTTAGCTAGGTCTTAATCCACCATGTTAAATTTCAGCTGCTGGTCCCACGTCCTCCGTGGTCTGCTCTTTTACTAATCTACTCTTTTCTTCAAATAAAACGAAGCCCACCAGAGTCTCTACAGTGACTAAACCACCGACGCACCCAATCTCTCTTTTGTCAATAACTTGGATAACAAAATTCACTTTTGATATTCTGCTTAACATGGCACAACCAAAAAAAACTCACAAAAACATCCTTGTCTATGCAACTTCCAACATTTGCATGTGTGCATTCTTAATTGCCAAACACTTTGAGCCATACATCATACCCTTCAATTTCTGCGGGAATTCTTTTTCATATAGCACCCCTTTAGCCCCCCTTTACTTTAATTTCCCTTCCTTTAAATGGTGTGTTACATTATGCTCGATCTTTCCCACTTTTACGAAGAAAAGTCATAATACTTGAACAGTCTCTTTGTGAAGAGTAATGTGGGGTTGCCAGCTGTCAAGGCCAGCTGTCCAACTACTTAAACTTTCTCTCCTTATTTTACGGATGTTTAGTTTCTCTTCTCTTTCCTCTTAGCTTTTCTATATATAGTGGTTTTGTTATTCTGAATGTAACAGAAATGTAAGAAGGATCTCCATTGTTAAAGCTTCAATAAAGATATTCTGCTCTTTCGTTTTTCTCAATTCTTCTCTCCAGTAAAATTTATCATGGTATCGGAGCCATCTCTGATGAATTTCGAAGATTTCAGATCTTCCTGTGCAGCGTAATCTCTGTTTCAGTTTTCTTTTCTTTGGTTCTCGCTTTCAATGGCGGACATGAACTCTACGACTCGACCTCCTATTGATATCCAGAGCGAATTGTACCTTCATCCGACTGAATCTCCAAGCTTCGTCCTCGCCTCACAAAAATTGAATGGAGAAAATTTCACTCGGTGGAAACGATCGGCTGAAATAGCCTTGAGCGCGAGAAACAAATTAGGTTTTGTTGATGGATCGTCAAAGATGCCTGAATCCACTTCACCTCTGTATTCGCAATGGAACAGGTGCAACAATATGGTAATATCTTGGATCCTTCATTCCGTCGAGCCGAGTATTGCAAATAGTATCTTGTATTGTGAAACTGCTAAGGAAATATGGGAGGATTTGGCTGAGCGATTCAGTCAATCTAATGCACCAAGGTTGTTCCAGTTACACAAGGAGATCGTTACACTTGTTCAAGGTTCCGATTCTGTGAGTGAATATTTCACAAAGCTGAAAGGATTATGGGACACTTATATGACTATGGTGACCTTGCCTCACTGTAGATGTGATACTGCTGGAAGTTACTCCAAATTGCTTCAGGATCAACATCTGATGCAATTTCTCATGGGATTAAATGATTCCTTCAAAACTGCTAGAGGTAACATCCTGATGATGAAGCCTCTGCCAAATTTAAACCAAGCTTACAAGTTGATAAATCAAGAAGAATCTCAGAGGGATTGCACTAATATAGCACCTCTAGCATATGAATCCACTGCAATGGCATCAATTCATCACACAAAATCTCAGTCCTCTAACAAGCCTGTCTATGGAATCACTCCAAGTGGCAAAAAGTCCAAGTACTTCTGTCAACACTGCAAGGTGTTTGGACATTCCATAGAAAGATGCTTCAGAATACATGGATATCCTAAAACAAACAAGGTTCAGAGTTCTCCAGGGGATCAAGCTTTTTCTCATGGAAAAAAGGTGGTTGGAAATGTGTTTTCTGAAGGGACTTATGACTACAGTTCTGCTTCCTCAAGCTCTAATCAAAGTTTCAAAAATGATGAAGTGCCAGTCTCACTGACTCCTTCTCAGTATAGTCAGTTGATTGGTCTTTTAAGCAAGGATGTCCCAAGCAACGCAGATCATGACAGTACTCACAGTAGTCACAGTTTTCTCTCAGATCACATGGCTTCCCATGTTCATTTGGCAGGTATTGGTTACTGTTTCTTTTCTCCTTGTGATAAAACAGATTGGATCATTGACAGTGGAGCCTCTGATCACATAAGCCCTCACTTATCTAATTTTTCTTCATATGAACCTATTTCTGAGTCTTGTTTCATCACTATACCCAATGGCCAGAGAGCAAAAGTCCTACACAAAGGAAGTGTTATCTTACATAATGGAATAGAATTGCTTAATGTTCTGCATGTTCCAGATTTTCATTACAACTTGTTGTCTGTACAAAAACTTGTTGCTCAACTATCTTGTTCCTTTGTCTTTTACCCTACCCATTGTTTGATTCAGGACTCAATGAAGAAGAGTTCATTGCTGGTTGGTAAACAAAATGGTGGCCTGTATTTTGTGCAGCAGTGCTCACCTTCAGCTTCTCATGCTTATTCTCATTCCTTTGTTGTCAGTTTGTCTAAATCTAAGTTGTGGCATTGTAGATTAGGTCATTTGCCTTTTGATAGAATAAAGTGCATTGAACAGTTTTCATGTACTGATTTTACATCTTCTTCCATATGTCATGTTTGTCCTCAAGCTCGAATGCACAAATTGCCTTTTCCTTCAAGTTCAATAAAATCTGTTTCTGTCTTTCAAATGTTGCATGTTGATATTTGGGGACCATATAAAACCCCTACTTATGCTGGTCATAAATTTTTCTTGACCATTGTTGATGAATTTTCTAGATTAACTTGTGTTCAACTTCTTTCCCACAAATCCAATGCCTTCACTGCTCTCACCAGTTATATCACTCAGGTTGAAAACCAGTTCAGTGTTTCTGTTAAGATCATACGTTCAGATAATGGGAAGGAGTTTGATGATTCCTTTGCCCAATCTTTTTACCAATCTCATGGAATTGTTCATCAAACCTCTTGCGTTGAAACACCTCAGCAGAATGGGGTTGTAGAACGCAAACACAAACATTTGCTTGAAACAGCCCGAGCCTTATTTTTCCAAGCCAAACTACCAACCAAATATTGGGGAGATTGTGTTCTTACAACCTGTTACTTGATTAACAGATTCCCCCTTTCTGTTCTTCACAATAAAACTCCATATGAAATTGTCTTTCATAAATCTCCTACTTATGATCATTTGAGATCTTTTGGCTGCTTGTGTTTTGCCACTACATTGTCCTCTCATAGAACTAAATTTGCACCTCGTGCTGTCCCTTGTGTATTCTTGGGTTATCCTTTCCATAAAAAGGCCTACAAACTCCTTGATCTTCATACTAGACAAGTCTTTTACAGCAGAAATGTAAGCTTCCATGAGAATCATTTCCCCTTTCATCACCTCTCTTCTTCTTCCTCTCATGTTCTTCCCAGTTTACCTCCTGACACTTCTATTTTTTCCTATCCAACAAACACAACTTCAGCTTCTTCATCCCCACCCTCAGTCTCTCCTTCATCCTCATCCTCTTCCCCTTCCACATCACATTCTGCTCCTTCACCTCCCATCCTAACTTCTGCTCCTTCATCGAGGGTGCCTCCTCGCACACGTAAACCTCCCTCCTATTTACAACACTATCAGTGTCCTACTTTAAAACAAAATCACCACTTCAATGTCCCTCAAGCTCACTGGTGTAATTTTGTTCATTTAGATACACTCCCTCCATCTCACACAGCCTTTCTTACTCATTTATGCTCTTATTCTGAACCCACATCCTTCTTTGAGGCTTCCACTGATCCAAGATGGGTTGTTGCAATGGAGAAAGAAATAGAAGCACTACAAGCTAATGCAACTTGGGAACTTGTTGATCTTCCACCTGGCAAGAAAGCCATTTCCAGCAAATGGGTCTATAAAGTTAAGCTCAAATCTGATGGCAGCCTGGAGAGATTCAAGGCAAGGCTAGTTATTCAAGGTAACCATCAGAGGTATGGCATAGACTACACTGAAACTTTCTCTCCTGTCGTTAAGATGTCCACCATCAGATGCCTTATTGCCTTAGCTGCCTCAAAACAGTGGGATTTGTTTCAGTTAGACATCAATAATGCCTTTCTTCATGGAAATCTAACTGATGAGGTATACATGAAGATTCCTTTGGGTTTTCCCAACCCTACTAACAAGGTTTGTCATCTAAAAAAGTCTCTCTATGGGCTTAAACAGGCTAGTCGTCAATGGTTTACCAAACTCTCAAATGCTTTCTTCAGTCAAGGCTACATTCAATCCAAATGTGATCCTAGCTTGTTCCTCAAAATTTCCTCTCAGGATATCACTTTAGCTGCTGTCTATGTTGATGACATCCTTGTCACTGGTTCCAATTCTAGCACTATTACTTCACTTAAAGCATTTCTTGATGATAGTTTCACCATTAAAGACTTGGGAATTGCTCACTATTTTCTTGGTTTTGAGTTAACCTACACCTCTGAAGGCATCATTCTCTCTCAGAAAAAGTTCACCCAAGACTTACTTGCTGAACACAGCTGCCTACATGATAAACCAGTTAAAACACCTCTTCCTCAGCATCTCAAATTCCAGCATGGTGAATCCTCTTTGTGTTCAGATCCCACCATATACAGGAGTTTGATAGGCAAACTCCATTTTCTCACCCACACTCGACCTGACATTTCATATTCTGTTCAAATTTTGAGCCAATTTATGCAGAATCCAGAAGAGTTTCATATGAAAGGAGCTCTTCATCTCCTTCATTACTTGTTGGGTACCATTGATCAGGGTATTCTCATGCGAGGTTCTGACCAGTTATCTTTACATGCATTTTCTGATTCTGATTGGGCCTCTTGCCCATTTTCAAGGAGGTCTGTTACAGGGTATATTGTTCTTCTTGGGGGTTCTCCAAACTCCTGGAAATCCAAGAAACAAAGCACAGTTTCTAAATCCTCTTCTGAAGCAGAATACAGAACTATGTCACAGGTTGCATCTGAAGTTACTTGGTTGGTTAGATTGCTAGAGGAACTTCAGGTCTGCAATTTGAAGCCTATTACTTTGCACTGTGACAACCAATCAGCCTTGCACATTGCTAAGAACCCTGTTTTTCATGAAAGAACAAAACACATAGACATTGATTGTCATTTCACACGGGAGAAGGTGCTTGAAGGTCTCATTCAGCTATCCTATTTACCCACTGCTAATCAACTCGCAGATGTGCTCACAAAGATTCTACCTGCTGAACAGTTTCATAAGCTCCCGTTTTCACCACCACCCAGCTTGCGGGGGTGTGTGAAGAGTAATGTGGGGTTGCCACCTGTCAAGGCCAGCTGTCCAACTACTTAAACTTTCTCTCCTTATTTTACGGATGTTTAGTTTCTCTTCTCTTTCCTCTTAGCTTTTCTATATATAGTGGTTTTGTTATTCTGAGTAGACTCAGAGAGAATGTAACAGAAATGTAAGAAGGATCTCCATTGTTAAAGCTTCAATAAAGATATTCTGCTCTTTCGTTTTTCTCAATTCTTCTCTCCAGTAAAATTTATCACTCTTTGCAAAATTCTTTGATCCCATTACTGAATCCTATTGTGTCCTCATTCTTCTTCCTATAAAAGCTATACCAAAGGTACTTAGTCTATTAACACTATGTCCAAATCTCAATGTTCTTAATACACACTTTCGTAAGTCTTCTCCAAATCTATAAACACTATGGTTAAATCTTCACTATGGTCTTTATACTTCTCTGTGAGACCTTGAAAAGGTGTATCGCATAAGTCTCCTCGATGTCTTTTTGTACCTTGGAACTAATCACCCCCTCCCCAAAGTTAAGCAACTAAATGTCACAATAGTTTCCCCAACTTTGTGTGTCCCATATGTTCATATAGAGCAACACAATCAGTTGGTTTGTTTAATATCATAATGCTATAATCTATTGGTCCTAAACACGATGTCTTGTTTGGAGCCTTATTTCTGTTCAAAAAAAATGTCCTATTCTTCACTATAACAATTTTTTTAAAATTTAATAAGTACCCGGAGTATTTGAAATAAGTTAAGGCCCCGTTTGGTACACGGAATTCAAACTAAGAAATTGGAATTGAGGACTTTAGTTCCAATTCAAGTGTTTGGTAGCACAAAAATTATGTGGATTTGGAATTGATAGTGCAAAAAATGAATTGGAATTGGTAAATTCAATTCTATGAAATTGAATCCCATAGAATTTTAATTCTAATCCAATTCTAATTCCATCAATTCTATATACCAAATGGACCCTAAATATGTTAAATTTAGTTAAACCAACAAATGAATTAAAAAGTATGGCTATAATTTTTTAGAGGATAAAAATTATAGCTATAATTGATGGTTTTCAATGTTTGTATCCTACTTGAATTACAAAGCCGTCCTTAGTGAAAAAGAAGGCTCATGGGTCATAGCCCATAGGGAGTACTCCGTATAATTTAGCACCAGTGGAGAGATTAAGAGTGTGTTTGGGAGTGATTAACCTATAGATAAAGTGATTTTCGCAAAAGCTAAAAGCAAAAGCACCTCATACTTGCTTCTCCGAAACGATGTTCTATGTACAAAATAGTGGTGGTGAAAGGCAGAAGCTGACCAAACAGAGTAAAATCACTTCTACTCAAAGCAGAAGCTAAATTGTTAAAAGCGGCACACTGCCAAACACCCTCTAAATACCCAGAAATGGTTATTTTGCAGATCATACATGAGCGGAAATGGATGAAGTGCATAGATCTATCTTTACAGTTAAGAAATTTAAAAGTAAATGCTGCGAAATCATATGATAGAAACCACGATGAAAAAAAGAGTGTTTATAGATTTACCTGAGAAGGGGAAGAGTGGAGCATGAGTTGGAGGAGATTGGAAGTGGACTGTACAGACTGAGTGATTTGATCGACCACCACAGTCTTGGCCGACCCATCTCTGCCGGAGCCGGACGACGTTGAGGTGGACGTAGCCATATCTAAACAGCGATACTTCGTCCGCTGAACTGATAATTCTTGGGAGAACATTCATCTTTTAGTTTAGATAATTTTTTTCAAAATATAATCATATACTTCCTACGTTTCAATTTATTAATTTATTTATCTAGTTTGATTTTTTCGATTTAAATAAAATGAGTTCGGAGTTTCAAATAAACAAAAACTATACTCAGGTAATGTATATTATTTCATATTTGTGTAGAGGAGAGAAAATTTTTGTGAACCACTCAAGAGTTCTACTATTGTGGTTTTAAGAGAATTTGCAACGGAAAATGCTAAAGAGGCACCACATTTGCCTCCAAGCATGTCACCCAATATATTTAAAATTTATTTTTTTTTTCAATTTTTTGGGTGGCTTTTCGTCTGCAGCCCCAAAAATCCCAAATCTCCTTTCTCCCGCTTCAACCTCTATAACCTCTCTGTCCTTCTTCTCCGGCATCTGCGACGGTCTCCCTTCTCCCAAGTCCTTCATCTCTGTCCTTCTTCTCCGCCCACTCCTCCATCGCAGGTCTTCCTTCTCTCGCTTCAACTCGCAGCCAGCGACGAAGTCCTTCTTCTCTGTCCACTCCTCCAACACAGGTATGATGTTAATTCCAAAGTAATTTAAAATTATTGATCATTCTACATAGTGATTCTTGTGGAGCATATTAGGTTTTTATGGTATCAGGTAGACAAGATCCCTCTTGTAGAGGAAATAGACTAGCTCGACCTGGCAATACCAACTTAAGCTTATCAAGAGTTTTATCACATTCACTGCCAGAGTTTTATCAAGAGTTTTATCACATTCACTGTGTGAATTGTATGGCGTAGATGGTTAAGTTCTGTTATTTGAACTTCATATAACATTATTGTCTGTGAAAAGGTACTATGCTTCTTCTGAATTCCATGAACTTAAACTCATGTGAATCTCTCTTCACATACATAAACTGTCTGTGTGTTTTGTAAAATAGACAGTTAGCTCTTTTTTTTCTCCCTTGATGCGTAGATTTTTTTGCCCGTGAATGGAGATGGGAGACATTGGGTTCTAGCTGAAATAGACCTCTTACGAAATCAAGTTCGAGTTTATGACTCTTTGAAAGGACCGAAATCCTCATTTTATGTTCAAGAAGTAGTAAGAAGAATACCCCCCCTACTTCGCACGGTTAAGGGTGTGGGTGCAAACACTTTGGAGAAGGAATGGGAAACAATTGCTGTCAATGGTATTCCGCAACAGGACTCTAGGTTTGTTCGCCATTACTTCTTCATGGTACTCCCATGGAGTGGTGAAAATCATACCCCCCTACTGTTTTTTAATATTATTTTCCCTTGCAGGTATGGCAATTGTGGAGTGATGGTGCTTGCATTTCTAGAGTCTTTGTTGGTTGGCTTACCATTAAGCTTGGACTGCAGTTCTGAACACATGGCTGATTTCCGATGTCAATTTGCAGCTAGGTTATGGCGTGGAAGGAAAACAACCAATATTTAGCATTTTTACTTTACAGTTTTAGGGGTCTTTTATTTTTGTGAAACTCTTTGTAATGATTTATGTGCTTTGTAATGTATTTTTTGGGGAAACACTTTAGATTTTTTTGAAAGTTTTGTAATGGGGCTTTTATAATCATGAATTTGTACTTGTTAATGCACAATGTGTTAGTGTATGTGATGCACTCTGCGCTGCAAATTACAATACAATACAATCATGAATTAGCACATCAGTAATAAAAAAAAGAAGAAAAAAAGAGAGGATATTAACATGTGGAAAGAAGATTGGAAAAACGCAGAGATAAAACGTAGCTGATAAAATCAGTAATCATAAAACGCAGAACAAATGAACAATTACCCAAAACATAAAACGCAGCTAGAAAGAAAGAGTAAAGAAATGCAGACTGCAGACGGTGAAGAAGACTGCATACCTTTTCACCGGAGAAGAAGGCTGCAGACGGCGATGCTGGACGGCTGGAGACGGTTCGTAGCTCGCCAAAAGGTAATCGACAAAGATTAGGGTAATCGACACTAATTTTGGGTAATTTTAGGATATATACACCTTAATTGGGTTAATTAATTGGAGTAATTGACAACTTAAACCTTCAATACCCAAAATTTAAATTGTTTAATTTCCAATTTCTAATGCTGGAATTGCGTAAGCCTTATTGCGCGCACCGGCGCGTACGCCCCATGGCGTACGCCTTTCACAGAATAGCGTAAAAAAACCTATAGCGTGAAAACAGGATTAGCCTTGAGGCGCGTTTCCGTTTCGCCTTTTCGAACATTGGTCCCAATATATCGGTACAATTACAAAACAGATCCGGAATTTTTTGGAACGGTCCAACGGGAACGGATTTCACGCCCACCCCTACCCGTGTGATGCACGGGCGGAAAAATTAATTATATTTAGTCATGAAATTATATAAAAATTAAAAGATAACAAATTATATTTAAAATACCCAATATAAAGTAATGTACAGGAACGACCGTAGTCGATATACAGTGTTATAAGTTTTGGAACACTTCTTTATAAACTACATTTGTAGTTATGTTCGTTGACGGAAGGTCTTTATTCCAAATCAAGATCTTTAACCCCTCGCGACTTGTAACATGTGAAATTGCAACATAGAGTTGACCGTGACTGAATACCGGTTTCTTCAGTAGCAATCCAACATAGGACAAAGATTGGCCTTGGCTTTTGTTAATTGTCGTAGCATACGTAGTCATGATTGGGAATTGTTTCCTTTGAAACCTAAAAGGAATTCTTGCATCTGACGGTGTGAGAGATAACCGTGGAATAACAACTTCTTGGCCGACATTTTTTCCTGTCATCACCGTGCCCTGAATAAGGTGATTGCCAAGTCGAGTTACTATCAAGAATTTTAAGAAGCATAATTTTTCGTACATAAATAGGCATTCTTATTCAAAACACAATAAATATCTTAATATCCGATTGAAGCACATATAAGAAAATATCCAGATGAACATCTGGAAATGCCCCGTTATAGCAAAATATAAAAAAAACGTAACATAATATCCAGATTAAAAACTGGATATGCCACAAATACTTCAGAAATTGTCTAAACCCCATAGGATAACTAGACAAAGTCCAGGAATGTGTAAAAAAGACAAAAAACGAAATCACGTTCTTCCTCATGGGTTTGAATTAATACAGTTTTCCAATCCTTCATTCTTCCAAACACTCCCTTTTCACCTTCTTCTTGCAAGATGTAATTGAGAGCTCGTCAAGAAGTTGTCTCTTAACCGGATCATTCCCATCAATAGCATCCATCTTCCTCCGTGAAGTCGCCTCGCCTTGGCTAGAAACTTGGGTTGTTTGATCCAATCTACATAGGAAAATAAAATGTCAGTATAACATTATAGTTTTTTTGAGCTAACGAATTATGAATCTAGAAGTGTTTAACAAAGTTAAAATTTGATACCACTGTTTGAACTTTTTGGCTAAGATCTTCAAGAGAATTCCACAAATCAACATCTTCCTTTGAGTCATCATCAACAATGTCCAAAATATTTTCATACTTCTTGAGAATTCTTGGATCCAAAACGAAAGACCGCACCCCAAAAGACCTGGGACCGTTCCAATGAGGACTACCCCCTCAGACTTGACCACAACATTAAACAAACCTTTTCGCCCAACATCAAATGTACTTTTTTCCCTATATTTTAAAAAACATGTAGAATGAAAATTTATGATATATACCTCAAGCATCATCTCCCTAAGAACAAGGGCACTCCCATCTAAAATGTCTTTGCACTCTCAGTCCCAAAGAATAAAGGAGGCATGACCAGTGATGTCAAAAACGTGCACATTAACCTTAAACCTATCCGTTAAACCGAAGAAATGTTACATTCCCATCGCAGTATATTTTCATAGAATTTACTTCATAAGTTATAGAATTAGTAAGTACAACTTACTTGTAAACCCCATGTGGCATCCTAAGATCACATCCGGAACATGTAAAATGGGAACCGTCAGGTATGACCTTTTTGTTGCATTCGGTGCACCCCAGGTAACACCAATCAGGTGTATTCTCAAGAGATGAAATCTCACCGAGAATCCAATATGTCCCGGGCTGTTTATTTAAATACTAAAAATCATTAAAAAAAATTAAGTTTGTATTTCGACAATCATGCATTTAAGATAGTACCATGCTTAATATAAATGATTTAATCCGTAAAATTTAACCTTAGTTGTATCAATTAGAGTCTTCAAATGAGTGATTTTTAGAGGCTCATTCACATCTTCATTTCCACCATCCATCATCAAAGTATTCATGCTACTCACATCATCCACTTGTAGAGGTTGGCTATAAAAAAAATTCTTTAATTAGACTTTTAAAAAACAAAGAAAAGTCATAAATAGTATAGAGGGTAGTTTGGTATGGTACCTAGATCGGAATTGATTAACTTAGTCAGAGTTTCCATCGAAAATCATCTTTGTGACATGAAACGAAGTTGAAACAGTGACCGAACCTGTCAAATTATTTAAATTAGTCCGAAATATATTATTAAACATCATTAACAATGAAACTAAAATTGATGAATATTGAGGAAAATATTAAATGTTACCCTGGTATCGCTTAGGCCGACAAAAGCTAAGAAGTAAGATAAAAGGTCCTGGAACACCTTGGGTCAAACAATTCAAGAATTTCTCCACATACTCGCCCCATAATGTGCAAGCCAAACGGTTGCCTCTGCATTTTTTCATTTACTTAATATTTTTATAAGAAATAGCTCTTATGTGTCATTTATAAATATGTTCTCATACTCATGATCTTCAAGTGTTATTTCCATTTGCTTCAATTCTCTTCTCCACCTCGTTTAAAGTGTGTTTGAACTTTTGATCACCCAACAATTTTTCCTATGACATCAGCACCGGCCGAAAAAATTAATCAAAATTTTATTTGACTACAAATTTGCTAAATGAAAATATCTTCAAAAAATGTTTTGAATGCATTTTTAAAATGCACAAATGTTTATTTCGAAGCAGAAAGCGCGAAAAATATAAATTTTTATTTGAATGCACAAATTCCAAAAGAAAAATAATTCAAAAAAATTCTTTTGAATGCACAATTTAAATTCACAAATGTTAAGGATAGAAAACAGATTTGGGAAAAAGTGAAGGTAAAAACATTGAATGCAGAATTTGCGGAAGAAATATAATTAGTTTTTTTATACCGATGAGAAGTTGGTCGTTCAAACAGGATTGAGATTGAAGGTCCAAAAATGATTTCAAATCGAACTTGAATTTGGGAAAATCTTTTTCACTAAGCGTCTTGACTTCTGTCTTTGGATAAAAAACCAACAAAGATTTATGCGAAGTTGTTTTGCATGAAAGGTAATTATCATGAACAAAAACATTTAGGATTCCAAAGACGCCATCTTCAACAATTTGGTTTTCAAAACACTTCTTTTCGGGACTCTTAAGTTGAGCATGAATTCTCGTCCCCTGCATAAAAAAAGAAAATATTTAGAAATGAGTTTCGAAGAACGAAAATATTGTGTAAGAAACTATACTAAGAAATTACGCATTCGTCGTGGAAGATGACTTCCATGGAATCTCCGCCCTTAGACCAAGCCGGAACATGGTAAACGCGGATCGCTCGTAACTTAAGCATCCATGCCATTTTTTGTTATCAATTTTGTCAAGCATGTGCCACATTTTGTTTATAGGCTTTTTGGACATCTTGGTATTCTTGTTGGTATGAAATTTTTGTGGGTGATGGAGAATTTGGCCCTTGAACTTCGGTTAAATAATGTTCTTGGATTAGTGGGAGAATCTCTTGCATTTAATGCCCATGTACCATAATATTTTTTCAAATCCAAAGCATTAAATGGCCATCGGGAAATTGGGCTCCTAAAGAGTGCTTTTCAGCCGTGTAAATACAGTGCTCACACTCCCCAATTTTTTTTATCATGACCCACGCCACCCTATGCAAAACAGCCACCCTATGTTAAAGCTAGCATTTTAAAACAGCCTGGCACCACCCATTTGCTTTCCAATATCCTAAATCAGGCCCACCATATAACCTAGCCCAATTAGCTCATACCCGGCCCAATAACTTTAGGCGGGAACAATGTTCAATTTGGCCTCCTACCATTGTATATATGGAGATTAAGTGTTGACTCACAGATTTCCATAATTGACAAACACAAGTTATTCAAGTCAAGAATAATGTGCGACATTGATAAACACAAAGACTTGAAGTGCCAAATCCCTTGAAGTATTCAAGAAGGAGCACATAATTTGTTAAAGAGCAAGACGCCTAATAGAGCGCCTTACGGAAGTGAAGAAAAAGATTTCCGAAGACTTTTAATGTATTTGAGTCTTAGAAAATATTGTAAGAATGACAAAAATATTCTTCACTCCAAAATTATTTTTATGAGAGTTATATAAAAATAATATTTATTTTTGGAGTCAGTTGAAAAATTTCTTTTAACTATTCAAATATGCTTTTATTGAGTCAGTTACAAAAAGTATGTTAAACATTTTTCAAAATACTTATTTTGATATTAGAACATATTTTTGGTAAGGAAAAATATTTTATTCAAATATTTTTAGACATCGTTTGACACACAAAATATTTTTAGGACTCAATTTATACACCCCAAATTTCATTTAATTATTTAAAATGATTTTTAATAATTGTTTGAGGTGATTGGGAGTCTCGTTCATCCAATGGATATGTTGGTAACAAGATGATTTGGACAAAAATATTTTATCTCGCCACACATGCTTGTGTTCTTCCTGTCTTTCTTATTTGTCGTGAAAATCGATTATCCCTTTTGAAATAATCGATTACCATCTTCTTTGCACTTAAGAATAGCTCTCACAACTCAATAATCGATTAATTCTTTGTGCAACAATCGATTACAATATGTCATCAAGAAGAAATTTTGCTCAGACTGAATTAATTGATTATTTGCACGGAATTATTCGATTTTAAAACAGTCTTCCTAGGTCATCGCCGATTTTTAAGACGTTAACATCCTTAACGTCGCATGAGAAAAGCTTTCAATGGTCAAGTAGAAAATGAGGTTGATGGGAAAGTATTGAGTGGCAAAGCATTGCATGAGAAGTTGAAGAACATAAACCATACATTTGGTAAGACACACATGAAAGTTGATCCAAACGGTCCTATTTAGAAGAAAAGATCAATATTTTGGGAACTACCTTATTGGGAGTGCTTATCTGTCACACATTATCTTGATGTGATGCATATAGAAAAAAATGTATGTGATAGTCTTATTGGCACCCTCCTAAATATTCTTGAGAAGACTAAAGATGATGTTAATGTCAGAAAAGACTTAATAGACATGGGCATTCGAACTGAGCTTGGACCGCAAAAAAGGACATCACTCATTTGTCCCTTCTGTTTGCTACACACTTTCTAGAAGAAAAAATCACTGTTTGTCAATGTCTACGTGATATAAAGGTTTCACAAGGGTATGCTGGAAACATTAAGAGTCGTGTGTCGATGAAGGATTTGAAATTGGACGGTCTTAAATCTCACGATTGCCATGTTTTAATTCAGCATTTCTTGCCAGTGGCAATTAGATCAATATTGCCAACGAATGTGAGGGGGGCAATAACTACACTTTGTTATTTTTTTAACGCCATTTTTAGTAAGGTCATTGATGCTGAAACGTTGGATCAGTTACAAGAGGAAGTGGTAGTCACCTTATGTGAATTTGAGATGTTCTTTCCTCCATCATTTTGTAATATCATGGTCCATTTAGTTGTGCATTTGGTGAGAGAAGTTAAACTTTGTGGCCCTGTTTTTCTTCGGTACATGTATCCATTAGAGAGATTTATGGGTATTTTGAAAAGATATGTGAGGAACTGGTATAGACCCGAGGGTAGTATTGTTGAAGGATATTTGGCAAAAGAGATTATTGAATTCTATAGCGAGTATTTGGATTTGGAGTGCACGGTTGGGGTACCGAAATCTCGGTATGAAGGTAGAACTGAGGGGAAAGAAACAATAGGACATCACATCATCCATCTTGACTCTGAAATGTTCAGTTAATTTGTTTTAATTTGTTTTGTGGCATTTAGGTTTTGTGAATGTATTTGTGTTCGTTGTTGGTTTTTGTTAGTTGTTGTGTTGATGGGTTGAATTGTTGTTGTTGTTGTTGAATCTGTATATTTTGCATAGAATTTTGTGCAAAATTGAAAATGTAGTGAATTGGAAGCAAACAAAATAAACCTTTTGAAAAAAATTCTCTTTTGCATCGGTTATTTGGTAATAACTGATGCAAAAGCCTCTTCCCAGAAATGGGAAAGAGGCTTCTGCATCGGTTATTACCAAATAACTGATGCAAAAGCTTCTTGTCATTTCTAAGAAGAGGCATTTGCATCGAATATTTGGAAATAACCGATGCAAATGCTTAAGCTTTTGCACCGGTTATTTCCAAATAACCGATGCAAATGCTCCTTCCCAGAAATGGGCCAACTCTGGGAAGAGGCTTTTGCATCGGTTTTAACAACCGATGCAAAAAGTAACCTGAGCATTTGCATCGCTTCAAAACTGAATTAAAAGGGTCAAAATAACCGATTTAAAAAATCTTTTTTGTAGTAGTGTTTTTTCGCTCAACCGTTTTTAACATTTAACCTATTATTAAATAAAATATATATTGTATATTAATTAGATAAAATAATATTTTGAAAATATTTGATATAATAAACCTAATAAAAATATTTTTGTATCACTATCTAATATTATTTTTGTTTTACTTGAGGTCAAAGTTTACTAATTTTGACCAGAAAATTTTAAGGAGACAAATACTCTACTTCATTCATAATAATAATAAGTTAAATAGCTCTAATAGCCGGTGCTTGAGCGGAAAATAGCTCTAATCTTAGAAGAATATCAATTGTTTGATTAGTTCACTCTAGGGGTGGGCATGAAATCCGTTCCCGTTGGGCCGTTCCGAAAAATCTCGAATCTGTTTTGTAATTTTACCGAATAATTGGGACACCATTTTTTTATCCCGAACCCGTTCCGTCCCATTATCAAATGGGACATGAGCGGGACAACTTAAATTTATACCGATCCGTCCCGTTTGTTCCGTTTTATCTACTCTATTATATACACTTATTCTTTAATTAATTAAGTTAACTTCAAGTTTCAACTCAAAATTTATTAGGTCTTAACTCCAAAGTCCAGACTCCAGAGCCAAATTCCGTTCCATTATTAAGCTAATTCACTTTTAAAGTTTTAATACACAATTTTGTAAAAATCCAGTGGACAGCGGCTAATTGCTTGGTGTACACAACTACTTTTCGGATGTCTTTGGGAGTTAATGACTTTTATTTATGACATTTTGTGACTTTTGGATTGAGTAACCCCCTTCTTATATTTGGGATTAGGACAAAGTGGGACGACCTGAATCTGTCCCGGTTTGTTCTGATCCCGAATTTTATAGGAAAAACCGGGATAAGATTGTAATCTGAACCGTCCCGATCCGTACCCACCCCTAGTTCACTCAGATACCATTCATTTGCAAATATTTGTTCGATGAAGCAATTAAGATATCGCCATTATACCAACCTTTAATACATGAATCAAACAAACACCACTTACATTTACTCTAATCCCCAATAGATATCCTTTATTCCTTCATTTGGATGCACCCAACAAAAGCAACAAATTAAACAAAGGAATAATTAAACACGCACACTTGCACACTTGTGCATACATCTCTTAATCAAATGACAAAGGCTTAGCACACACTCTAATTAACACTTATTATTCGAAAATAAAGTGTCAAATTCTTAACAAATTTCGTGACGAACATCATCGTTAACATGTCGCTACAAAATCTGTTACTAGTCGACAATTTATATCATCATTATTATTCGAATAAAACGATCATTTTATGGATTGAAAAAAGCATGGATATCAAATTGAACTAGGCCGATAAAGTATATTATTATGAATAAACTTAGGTGTATACCAAAATAAGGAACCCCATTTGTACACCAGACAAATACAGATACTTAGTGTCTGTGGTCACGAACAGTAAATGTCTATATTTGGAATTACCTGATATACAAATGAGTATCTCATTTTGGTGTACCCCTAGCATGACTCTATTCTTACCATTACTCAACACTTGGCTTTGGAGTGTGATGAGTCTCAATTTCTTTGGTGATGTTGATGAAGTAGGAGAGCAAAGAGATGGGATGGCCCACGTCATCATTGAGCATCTCATACTCTAAGGTCCACGTCACCAGGTCAACGCCTTCCTTTGTTTCCACGTGGATCGTTATCAAGAAAGTCTTGTACTCCTCCATCAAGTCTCCTTCCAACATCTTGAACTCAATCAGCTTCTTCTCTTCGTCTATTTTTTGAACCACTTGTTTCGCTCTCTTGTCCTTCTCGTCTGCATGTGCGTACGTGCATCATATCATATCACAAGTTAACATGCTGTTTAATTTGAGTAATAATTATAATCATGTATTCATGTGAACTTTTATTATGTAGATTCTTTTTTTTTTCCAGCTTCATTTGGTACATAAAATTAGAATTAAATTAGATAGAATTAAATTCTAATTTAATTTCAAAACCTTTGTTTGGTATCATAAGTTCAAATCCTTTGTTTAGTAACACAAAATTGTACGGAGTATCTAGAATTGATATGGATCAAATTGTATTATGATTTTAAATCTACATCTACTGATCTATATATTTTATGCTATCAAATCCAAATAATTAGAATTGAAATCCAAGTTCACACGCTTTTCTTAGAATTAGAATTGAAATATCTAATTTCATTGAATGTAAAATCAATTCAATTAAATATTGTAAATCGTATGTAAAGTGTCAAATGGGACATAGTTAGTAGTATTGCTCTATGCTGCGAGACGCGAGCTAGACAGAGGAGACGGCCACACCGTTCTCCCCTTTGTTTTTTTTTTTTTGCTTCTTCTTTTTCTTTCTTTTTTTCCGTTCTTCTTTTGCTTCTTCATTATTTTATTTTTTTTGCTTTGCTTCTTCTGTTTTTATTTTTTTAAGTTCTCATTTTTAAATTTTTTTAAATAACTTGTTTTGGTTTTTAAGTGCGTTAATTTCTTATTTAATATTCCATCCGTTCTCAAAAAGAGTTCATACTTTGAAAAAGTATAAAAATAAGAAAGTGTTAAATTGTACTCCCTCTATCCACCATAGATCCTCCCAGACACTATTTACAGGGTCAAACTTTACTCACTTTATTTACTCAATTTTACTAGTCATTTCATAAAATAATATAGTCTTGTCACATCTAGTTTTGTAGAACTTTTCATGTAGTTTATTACTATATAAATTTTATTTTAAAATTTTACTCCAATAATCAATTAAATTGAATTGAAAATAAAGTCGGTCAAGCCTCGTAACACGTAATGGGAAGATCATACATGGACGGAGGAAGTAGTTGACTTCCAATTTTGCCCTTGATGTGATGGATAAAGTAAGATGTGATGAATAGATTATTAGAGAAAAAGTATGATGTGATAGATATGGTATGAAAAAGTAAAGGTAAAAGTGGAAGTGTTTTGTTGTAAGTGAAAAAAATGAAAGAGGAAGTGTTTTTTAGAACGGAGAGAATATTGTTTTCGGTTTTTAAAGTAATTACTGGTGCTATTTAATTGTATTTTATGTTTTTAATTTAATTAATTCAAAATAAATTAAGCACTAAAAAATAGTACACCTCAACACCTATTAATTCATAGAAGTGATTAAGTGAAAGAAGTAGAGAAGGAAAACCACGCCTTAAAATGGAAAAGAGAATGAAAAATAAAATGATAATTTGATATGACGTTGTCTTGGCCTCCATGTTTGTCGGCGGGATTAGTCATTACTGTTAGTTAGAATATACAGTATTTTGTACTCCGTCCCTAAATATTTGCCATATTTGTATTCTCGAAGCAAAATATTAAGTTTTTTCAATTCATTTTATTTACATATTGGTATAGAAATAAAAAAAAAATTTACATATCAAAAAACTAAATGAAAAGTTCTTCGAAATAAGAGGTGTCAAGAATATTTTATTTTATCAAATAACCAATGAAAACGTAGAAATAAACAAAAATTCTCGTGACTACTGAAAAAGCAAACGTTGCAAATAATTTGGGACGGAGGGAGTAGGATAAAGCTACCCCAAGCTTTTGTATCTCACTTTGTACACCACAGGTTTGCACCAATATTTTATGTTGGTGTAAAACTAATTTTTGTAACATTCTCCAACTCTTTGTTACGAAACTACTCTTCTCGTCACAGTGTATTTGTCTAGTTTGACTTTTTCGAGTCAAAATGAACAAACTTTGAGCTTCAATTAAATAAAGAGGAATTTACTTAAATAGCACTAAAACATAATGACTTTCTCTAAATAGCACCACATGTGTTTTTCTTCCCAATATAGCATTTTTAGTCATTATGCATTAGTCATTATTCAAGCAAATATTCATCATCACTGGTCATTATGGACATTATTAAGTGCTATTAAGGAAATAAAATAATTTAAGTACTATTTAGAGAAATGACTTTAGTTTTAGTGCTATTTAGTGCAAATATTTCTTAAATAAAAACTACTACCTCCGTCCCAAAAAGATTTACACGTTTTCACTAAAGTTGATATTAAGGGAGGGATAATTTTGTGTTGACTTTCCAAAAATACCCTTGATGTGATGGGTAAAAGTAAGATGTGATGTGTAGATTATTAGGAAAAAGGTATAATGTGATATGTACGGTTTGAAAAAGTAAGGGGTAAAAGTGGTTTTTTAATTGAAATGGGTAGGAGATTGTGGGACGTAATTTTTTTGAAAGGTGTAAATCTTTTTGGGATGGAGGGAGTATAATGTATTTTAACATAAAAATGATTTTATTGGATTCATCGTATTGAGAACTTACAAAATTATATCTTATTATGCTAATATGCAATATAAATTGAAAGTAATTAGAGTTCAAAGTTTGTCTAGAATGACTCGAAAAAGTCAAACTAGACAAATACATTAGGACGGAAGTAGTATATTTTACTTTGTATTATCAAAACACTAATAAAAATAGGTAAAAACGGCGATTCAAATTTTGACCGTATGAAAAATAAGTGAGTAGAATATTTTAGGACGACGGATGGAGTGATAAAAAGACTATAAATATTAAATAAGAATAAAAGAAAAACGAGTATTCTCTCTCTGTTTCAAAAAGTATTCTTTTTTATCTTTGCCCCAACATCTCTTTCTCATTTTTTATTAAAAAATCTCTTTCATCCAAACTAATTTTAATTAGATTATACATAATACATCATATTTATTCACTAATAATACACTATCGCATCATATTTTTACTCAACACATCAATGATAATACAAGAAAAATCCAACGCGAAAATATGTAAATCTCATAAAAATCAAAGTAAGGAGAAGAGTTTAGGATCCTACCATGGTTGTATCTCCAACAAATGACGGAGCCAACATGTCCAAACTCACCCTCGTGCAGATCGCACCCATGGACAGTTGGGCTGGCTTTGGACACGTCGTGTGGTTTGTGCCTGAAAAGCTCGTGAAACACATCTCCGCCCGCCTTGAACTCCACTGCGGCAATCAACTTACCCTTTAGCCCCATTTGTGTAGCGGCTAGCTAGCTAGTACTACTTGGCGAGGTATACGTGATGGGTTTGGATTGAGAGACCTGTCTTTCAATCTTCCCTTTATATAGGCAAGGCTAGCGGGCTAGCTAGCGCTGCCTGTTAAGGTCTGTTTGGTTGGGATCGGAGAGAGGGGAGCTGGAGGAAATGATGAGAACAGATTGCAACATTTCCCTTCACCTTGTTTCGTTGGAGAGTGCGAGGAGGAGAGCTTTAATTATTATTTTTATTAATATTTTTATTTTTAATTTTCTGTTTTAAATTTTATGTATCTATTATTTATTTTAATTAGTACAAGTTTTTTATTTTATTTTTTAAATTGTTTAATATTATTTACTTATATTTATTATTAGAATTACTTATATTTATCATTAGGATTACTTATACTCCCTCCGTTCTCAAAAACACTTCCTCTTTCATTTTTTTCACTTCTAACAAACCACTTCCACTTTCTATTAAAAAACCACTTTTACCCTTACTTTTTCATACCCTACCTATCACATCTTACTTTATCTCTAATAATCTATCTATCACATCTTACTTTTACCTATCATATCAAGGGAAAAATTGGAAATCAACTACAATTTAATACTCCTTATTTTTACACTAAGTCAAAAAAGGAACACTTTTTCCAAACGGAGGGAGTATTATTTACTTACCGGAGTATTATTTATTGTTTTATATTTATTGTTATTATAATTAGAATATATCTTTTGTTTATTATTTTTTTCATAATTTTAAAATTTTTATTTATTTGGTTTTGGTTTTAAATTTTTTTAATGTTACTATATTAACTATTATTTATTATTCATAACTCTTACTATTTATTTGTTTATTATTTTGCTATTTTAAATTTTTTACTATTACTGTATTAACTACTTTTATTATTATTTTTTATTGTTTTACTATTGGAGTATTATTTTTATTATTTATTTGAATAATTTTATTTTTATTTAATAAGTATTAGGTATAATTATTATAAGTATTATTGTTATAGTTATTAAATTGTGTATTTTTATTTATTTTATCTTTTTTAACTGTTTGTTAAATTATTATTATTATTATTATTTATTAATTTTTTTTATTTTCTATAATTATTAACATTTTTTATTGTCAAGGTTAAGAAAAAATTGACAAAAGAAAAGAGGAGGGATGAAGACTTGTTCCGAATTGGAGGGATTAATTTGGAGGGATGTGAGGAAACTGAAGTTAAAATTTTGGATTCCCCCTCCCTTTCCGTACTTTAAAACCAAATAAGAGGGGATAAGTTATTTGTACTCTAAGTTTTTGTATCCCACTTTATATCCTGCAGGTTTGTACCAATACTTTGTGTTGGTGTAAAACTAATTTTTATTAATGCACTAACACTTTGTGTCCGTGTAAATTTATATTAACGCACCAACACTTGTGTAAGTGTAAACCATCAAAATATTTGTGTATAACTGCGGTGTATAAATGAGATACAATTTTGAATGTAAGTGTAGCACCTATCAATAAGAGGAGACTCAACTTCTCTTTCCTCCCCTCCCCTCCACATCAACCAATTAACAGGTCCTTAGAGCATCTCCAAGGGGTAGTGCAAAAATGAGTAAAGTCTAAAAAATGGAAGGTTTAGCATTTACTGTACAAAATTTAGGGCTCCAGCGGGTAGTGTATAAAATAGAAGGGAGTGTATTTTTCCATTCTCAAATGCCAAATATACACGCTAGGGTAGATAGTGGAAATCAAGTTCCGCTTGTTCGTTGCTATCTTCTCTTCTCTGCTTTGCCAATTGCCAATCGAGCTCTTCCCGTTCGCCAATCGCTAAATATTTTGTTTCGTTGCTCCTCTGCAACTATGGAGATCTGGATTTGCATTAAAAAATTGTTGTGATTGCCTGCAATTTCAAGCTAGGCGGCTGTGTTTTTTTTTTCATTTTGATGTCGGCAACTACAAATTCCTTTTGATATGCAATTATGGATTTTGTTTTGTAGATTTGTAAATTTGTTAGTAAAGATTAAAAATTAAACTATGAAATATATACTAAAATAATATAAAAATGTATTTTTTAAAAGATATGGTTGGAGTGTGTATAAAAAAGTGGAAGTGTAAAACACTGTTAATAGTGTAAAAGAAGGTTTACACTCTCATTTTTTTCACTACCCCTTGGAGATGCTCTTAGGATAATAAGTAGGAAGAGTAAGGAGGTGTTTAATTTCTATGGCGCATATTGTTTATTCTATAGAAGTACTACTCCTTCCGTCCATAAATATTCACAATATTTATTTTTTCAGCAGTCGCGGGAACTTTTATTTTTTTCGACGTTTTCATTGGTTATTTGGTGAAATAAAATATTCTTGTCACCTCTTATTTCGAAGAACTTTTCATGTAGTTTTTTATATGTAAATTTTATTTTTTATATCTATACTAATATGTAAATAAAATGAATTGAAAAAACTTGATATTTTGCCTCGAGAATACAAATGTGGCAAATAATTTGGGACGAAGAGAGTATTTTTTATTAGATGTTTATAAGTTAGAGAAATTTTACCTATATAGCACTAAAAAATTATGATTTTTCATAAATAGCATCATATGTATTTTTTCCAATGTAGCACTTTTAATCATTATTTATTAGTCTTTATTCAAGTGAATATTTTCTATCATGGGTCATTATTTTTCCTTCTGGATATTATTAAGCACTATTTAGAGAATAAAATACTTTAAGTACTATTTAGAAAAATGACTTAAGTTTTAGTACTATTTAGTGCAAATATTTCTTATAAGTTAAATATTTTTTCATGAAAGTAAAATGAATTAAATGGTAAATAATTGCTTATTTGATGAGATACTCTGTATATTATAAATTTGGATAAACGATGCTATTTATATTCATTACAAGTAATTTTTTTAGTTATTTTTATAAGAAACTTGAAGGACTTAGCTTGGAATATATACATTCTTGAAAGAATTAGAAAAAGAGGAATTTACTTAGATTTACTTTCCCTAAATAGCCTCACATGTGTTTTTCTCTAATGTAGTATTTTTAGTCATTATTGAAGTAAATGTTCGCCATCATTGAATATTATGGACATTATTAAGTGTTATATAGAGAATAAAATAATTTAAGTACTATTTAGAAAAATTACTTAAATTTTAGTGCTATTTAGTAGAAATATTTCTTAAAAAAATAAAAAATTAACCCCACCCACACGGTCACACCTCCCCACGCCAACTACTTATTGAAAAGAAATTAATACTACCTAAAAAATACGGAGTAATTTATGTTATGACTTATGACACGTCCGTCAGACTGATCTTGCATCCGAGCTTGTCAGTTCATATAAACCCTCGTTTTATGTTTTAACCATATCGTGCATGCAATTACATTTCGTAGCAATTTCCATTGCAGATCTGCGACGGGAGAATACGGATTTGGATCTCCGCTATTCTGTCGCAGGGTGGTCGCAGATCTAGGACGGGTGTATTTTTCGTGGCGGATAATGGCCTAGTGACAACGAATTTGCGACAGCTCATTTTAGTCGTAGTTCCGTTGCAGATAAAGAATATCGTACGAATTTTCCAAATCTGCAACGGAAATTGGATGTCACATACTCTGAGACTCGAAACACTCTTGAAATGCACATGTGTTTGCCCTCAACAATTTATAACATTTCTGACAAAATTGTATTTTCAATTAAAATACTCCCTTCCTCTCTATACAAATTACATTTAAGCCAATCGAAATAAAAATGTAAGTTTTTTCAATCATCTTATTTAGAGATATGTATAAAAATATAAAATAAAACTTGAATATTTAAAAAATACTACGTATATCAAGTAAACTAACTTGGTATACAAAATAGAACCGGAGGATGAACTTATTTATTTTAATTTTCTAATAATTATTTTTTTAACTAATTCTTGTAATTATAAAATATGTACTATATAAATATTTTTAAGTGAAAGGTTAGATTTGATTTTTTAGAAATACTATTTGTATTTTTTTTAAAGTGCATACGTAATAAATTTTATAGAAATGTCTGTTGTTTAAAATTACTGATAAAATTTAAAGAACATTTTTTAAAAAAATTTAAATAATTAAGTAGATTAAACATTTTTATAATAGTGAAATGCATATTGGTATATATGATACACAAAATAAAAGTATTATGTAAAATTAATGGTCATTAAGAATAATAATGATGAAAATTATTTTAATTAACAAAAATTTTTAAAATACTACTCCCTCCGTCTCTAAAAACATGAGAGGTTTATTTTTTAAAAGATTTAAAGAAAGTGTATTTTGGTGTTGAATTCCTAAAAATGTTATTAAATGTAATGAGTAAAAATAAATTTGATAAGTAAATTAATAGTGAATAAAAATGATGTTATAAATAGGTTAAGAATTAATATAGGTGAAAGTAATTTTTTAATGCAAATGAAAACGAACGAAAAAGAAAAGAGACGGGGAGTAACTTTCGAGTGGATCAGTTAAATAACGATAGATTATTAGAAGGTCCATATATGTTACGGCCGGTTCTAGTGACACCGGAGAACGGTGCCACTAGCGATGCCACTGGGTTTTTGGGGCACCTCCGGTGCTCCGTTCGTAAAATTGACGGTTCCTACCTCTCCTAACTCACCCCCTAAACCCCCCACCCTACACATTTCTATTAAAAAACTACTTTTACCCCTTACTTTTTCAAACCCTACCTATCACATCATACCTTTTTTTAATAATCTACACATCACATCCTACTTTTACCAATCACATCAAGGGTATTTTTGGAAAGTCAACACAAAATTATCTCTCCCTTAATTTCAACTTTAGTCAAAATGGGTAACACTTTATGAGACGGAGGGAGTATTACATAAATTTGACAACGGGGATATCTTTTTAAAATTAATCTAATTGAAATACAAAAATTCTAGCGGTACACTAAGAGCATGTTCTTTAGGGCTTGAACTCTTAACTTCCAGTTTCTTCCAGTTTCTTCCAGTTTCTTCTAGTTCCTTCCTGTTTCTACCCGTTCCTTTCAGTTTCTTCCAGTTTCTTCTAGTTCCTTCCGGTTTCTACTCGTTCCTTTCAGTTTCTTCCAGTTCCTTCCAGTTCCTTCTAGTTTCTTCTGGTTCCTTCCATTTTCTTTCAGTTTCTTCCAGTTCCTTCCAATTTCTTCCAGTTCCTTCCAGTTTCTTCCAATTTTTCTCATTTTTCTTCAAATTCTTTCTACTCCTCCACCAATTACTCTAAAAATGATATATTTCAATGTGATTATTATTATTATTATTATTATTATTATTATTATTATTATTATTATTATTATTATTATTACAACTGTTATATTCATAACTATAGTTTATCAATTATTTTTTGCATCTCACTATTTTTACGATTCACACTTATTATTTTTTTCTTCAACTTTTTAATATGAATAAGACATTTTTTTATATATTAGTCTACATGATAAAACAGAAAAACATCAATATGTTAAATTATACTAAAAAATTATGGATAAAATAGTTACATTGAATGTTTTATTAATATAACTTTTTATAAGACATCTAAATTTTCCTTTTATTACTTAAAAATTGCTCATTTTTCTAATTTTTATAAAAAAAAATTGTAAGTCAAAAGAGCTTAGAGAAAGAGATCGACTAAAATATGAGTAAAACATAAAAAATGTAAACAAAAAAGTTCTATCTTTATTCCAAAAATAGGAATTCAATGAAAATAAAATGTCAATCATGAAAGAAACAATAGGTTTGGTTATATGACATGTATGATATTTAAAACAAAATGTTTTAATATATAAATTATAATTACAAATATACTCCCTACATCCCAAAAAGATTTACACGTTTCAAAAAAATTGTGTCCCACAATCCCTTACCCATTTCTATTAAAAAACCATTTTTACTCCTTACTTTTTCAAACCCTACCTATCACATCATACCTTTTTCCTAATAATCTACACATCACATCCTATTTTTACCCATCACATTAAGGGTATTTTTGAAAAGTCAACACAAAATTATCTCTCCCTTAATTTAACTTTAGTCAAAATGGGTAACACTTTATGGGACGCAGGGAGTATTATTTATAATAAATACTGCATAAATAAATTGAGGTGCAATATAACTACACAGCCTTTTTAAAATTTAATATTTTTATATTTATGCTAATTTTATATTATAATTATTTTTTGTAAAAGTAGTTTTTTGTATTTAAAAAATAACAATACTTTTTTTATATCTTAAAGACATTTACTAAGATAACATGATGATGATGATTATGATGATGATGATGATGATCATAATGATAATGATAATGATAATGATAATGATAATGATAATGATACTGATAGTGATAATGATAGTGATAATGATAATGATAATGATAGTGATAATGATAATGATAAAAAGATAATGATAATGATAATGATAATACTAATAATAATTATAATAATTATAATAATAATAATAATAATAATAATTTATAACAACAAGAATTTAAAATAATTATTTTTAAAGTCTTTTTAGGTTTTCCCGTTTTTTCCAGTTTCTTCCAGTTCCTTCCAATTTTTTCCAGTTTCTTCCCGTTCCTTCCAGTTTTTTCCAAGTTTTTTCCAGTTTTCCAGTTTCTTCCAGTTTCTTCTAGTTGTTTCCATTTTTTTCCAGTTTCTGTCAACATCCAGCTCTTTTTTTAGAATACTAAAGAACAAGCCCTAAATAGGTGTACCCATTTGTAACCCCTCCATCTCTACCATACAAAAATGCTTGGGTTAAGTTTGAGATTTGAGAATAATTTGTAATTTAAAAATTAGAAAGAAATTTATTAATTAATCTTATGTAATACTTCCTCCATCCCAAAAAGACATTCTCATTTCGACTTTTAGGATATTTAAAGAAGAAATATATTTGTGTTGACTTTTAAAAATATCATTGATGTGATGCAAAAGTAGGATGTGATGCTTTATCAATAATTTCTTCGACAACATCTTTTAGTTTTTGTTGGTGTCTAAAGGTTACGAATTTTAGCCTTGGGTTATAAAAATTCAATCTCAGTACTGATCACTACCTTTGTTGTATATCAAAAGAGAGGATTATCCAAAAGGCTTCACATGCAGATACGTAATGGCAATCAGAATACTTATTTGTTTCATAATACACCATAATATCAACAATGCCAAAGTTAGATTGGGTAACTGCAATAGTTACTTTATCTAGATCTTTATTTACATATTTAAAAAGATATTTGATTGAATTAGATTTATTTCAATATTCAATGTTGTTTGATCTTGAAACCTCATCAAGAGTTGTGGGTTGTATGTCACAACAATTTGATTATCCAACTCGATATTCTTTTTCATTATATTGTGGTGACCTCTAAGGTTCTTCTTTTGTATATCAGGTAGTTATTCCCATCAAACGATGTCTTATCAAGAAATTTTTTGGGAAAATGTTTCATAAAATTATCATTCTCCATATATAGAGATCTAGGATCATTTATGCTACATGGATCATGCATGAATAATCGAGTTACGAACTCATAAAATCTAGGATATTTATCTTTATTATGAACCTCTACACATGTCACATGATCGATTGACTCAACCGATTGAAGTTTATCCCTGTAGTGTAACCATATTAAGATATTTGCATGAAGCAAGCTTCTCATTTGAAATTCATAAGAGTACAAACATGCACAAAATCATTACATTCAAATGACAATATTTTAAATTGAATGTCCATTTAAATTGTTTTTTATTATACAATATCAAATATTTAAACAACTTAATTTTTTTATGTTATATACCATTTAAATTTCACACACACACACACACACACACACACATAAAATCTAGGTTTACTAAATTATTACAAATATATAATTCTTCTCACCCCCTGAATTCAAAAAATATACGACAAAAACATTGGTGATTTTATTATTCTTCTCCCCTGCATTTATTTAACAAACTTAGATTTCCGATCTTGTAATTTTAATATAAAAAAATCATGATTCTTCTCCGCCAGATTAATTTACATTAACGGTAATATATGACTTTAATTTCTATGATGCATTAATGTGATTCTTTCTCTCCTTGGCCATTTGCACTAAGTAAAGTTGACTCTTTTTTCTTGTATTATTAAAAGTGTGAAAACATAAATTAACAATCATATAATAAGAAATATAAATTTTACAATACATTAAAAATATAATGATTTTTCTCCCTCGTATTATTTCAAAAATTATGTGAATGCAAAAAAAATAGTGATTCTATGATTTTAATGAAATTTTACAAAAACTATTTCTTAATTTTTATTCATTTTTTTGCTTTCTTTTTTAAATATTCAATCATTTAAGTGTGTGAAATTATTTTGGTCAATACATAATGTTTTATAAAATACAAAGAGTTACAATTTAAAAATTATATTTCTCTTTGATGTTGTAGTTTAACCTAAATCTTAATGACTTCTGCACATAAGATATTCTTCGTACTTCTCCTTAAAATACTGATTATTCTTGCATCTAAATTTTAATTGTCATAGATCTTCACGTGTTTCTCGACCTCCAAATCTTAATTTTCCTTATAGAAATATCTTTGTGAAAGTCCATGTTATATTGCTTCATCTCTAAGAATATCATTTTTTTAAAATTTTCTTTGTATAATTGCGAAAATGAAGAACAGAGAATCGAGCCATACTTCATCCATCTTTTTTATTTTCATGCATCAATATAGTGAATTATCACCTAATATAAATTTATAAATCTTAAGTTACATCTTAAATATGGTAAGTTACAGTGCAAACCTTCTTTGATTAAAATAATAGGTCAAATTAGAAAGATAAAGTACAAAAGTCAAATTAAATAATCCTGCTAAGTAATAATCCATATGGTTTAAACACTTAATATATATAATTTTAATATAGGGATTAAGAAGTATTTGTTATTTTACATCACTATTTAAATAAATGGAATAAAGCTAACTTCTCTTAATCATAACATAAAGAAATATGAATTTTTTTTAAACATAAAGAGAGTAGTTTATATATTCATCAAAACTATTATTATAAATGAAATGAAAAAAAAATTAAAAGAAATAAATATCTCTCTTTCTTAATTAAATGTACTCAATGATAATAAAATCATAAATAATGTTAGTGTAATATAATAAGTCCCAACGATATATTTTGTTTTAATCATTTGTCTTTTATAATATAATAAAAATAGGTTTAAATATGTTTTTATACCCTATAAAATAAGAAATTTTTTCGTCTGACTAAAATATTTTTTGATAAAGTCATCCCTACAAAATATTTTAATTTGAAAATAGTCCTTAACCTAATTAGAACTTCTAATTAGATGAGATAGTACATTTATTTCATACTCAACATATTAGTCATGTATTTCTAATTACATCCGATGCAATTTCTAAACCCTAAATTGTGTACTTATTCATATGACATATATTTGGTTCTCAAATTTCTTACGAATATAATATAATCAAAAGTTGAGAATTAGAAATGCAATTTGATAAAAGACACAATTGTTGACATCAAAATTGTGTATGAAGTAATTGCAAATCTAAAACCAAGCTATTAAGTACAAAATAAATATGTTATCTCAACAACTTAAAAGTCTAATATATTTTACGTGCTTTAACAATTTATTTTCTAATCTTCTCATTTTTATAAAGTTTCATTGTAGTTTTAAAATAAGTTTTTTTAATCTTCTCATATTTTAATAAATATAATCAAACTGACTGCTTCGATTTAAATATATCATAAAAATATGAAATTTATTTAGAAGTGAAGAAATATCTTATTAATTGCTTAGGGCCAATTTGGTGAATTTTGGAGATATTATAAGATGTGGGTTATGAAAACTCAGAGAAATAATATGGACTTTGTAATCTGAAATGATTTTATTTGGAGAGATTTAAATTCAGGATTTAATTAGTGGTAAAAAAGGTGACTGGCAACGGGAGTGGTTGGCAGTGATAATGGTAGCGAGTGACGAAGAATGATCGATACTTGAGAAAGATATCAAACCCCCATATTGATATCTCCCAAATTCGAGAGATACTCAGACCATCAATTTTAAAGATTTATGATATCTGCAGATATTAAATTTGATAACTCTTTTAGCTTCACCAAACACCAGAAAAGGATAAAGATATCTGGAGATTTCAAAATTCAAAACTCACCTTAATATAGCCCACATAAGCTTGTCTTTTGGCGACTTTTTAGAAAACAGAGTCTCAAATATTATATTAAAGGATTATATTTTTTATAACTAAAAAGAAATTTTTATACAATTCTTTTTTAATTATGAAACATTATAAAAGCTTAAGTGAGATTATAACAAAAAGCACCCTAGTTTGGATGGTTAAGAACTCAACTAAATGACCAAGAGATCCTTGTTTCAAACCCATGGTGGTATGCTTTTGGGAAAAAATTGCAAAAAAAGAACTGGTCTAATCGGTCAAACCGATCGGTTTGTCTAAAAGGGTGACATATTAGCTCGCCACATGTCGCGCTTTAACTTTGCCAAATGTCACCACATCAGCTCGCCACATGTCGTGCTTTAGCTCTGCCAAATGTCACGTTCTTATAGCTCCGACTCTGCTTTATATATATAAAGGATGAGACTCCAAACTTTAAGAAGCTGACATGTGGCATTACTAAGAGCTGACATGTGTCATTACTTATGTTGCTTTTTTATGCAACCTAATTTATAAACTGAATAAAAAGAAAAGAAAATTATTTTTATTTAGCCATTTCTAACACCTAATATGTCACATAATTTTTCATATGGAAAATATAAATTAAAAATTTGGTAAGAAATATTTGATTAAATATAAATATGGGGGAAAAATTCCTTTTTATAATAATATTCTTTCTAAATTCTATATTTTTCATCTTTAATTATAACAAATTTTTAAAATAAAATATAAAATACTCTCTTCACTTATAAATAAATTTTATAACTATTTATTATACCTTTACTTGAAATTAGTTTTTTGATTAAATTTATTTAAATATTGCATTGAGACCTAATAAATAAATTGCTTTCGTCACCAATAAATAAATTTAATATTTATTTTGACAGCTAATATATAGTCTAATATGCCACTTAATTAAAAATATAAAAATGAGAAATCAATATTTTGGTATGAAATCTTTCAATAAATTTAAGCATGCAAATGAAACATTCGTGTTAATGATAATATCATTTCCCAATTTAAAAATTTTTACTCTCTGCTTTTATAATAAAATTTTCAACCAATATAGATGAGACGGTTTTTAACCTCTAAATCAATTTGATACAAGTTTTTGTTTATGATATGTTAAAACGAAGTTAGTTTTGATTTGATTCATTGAAATGAAGATGTAAAATTTAAAACACACAATATATTCTAAAATTTACATAAAAAGATATATAGAATAAGAGATGACTAAACTATAATTATATTACAATAGAAGAAATACTAAGTGTAATTTCATAGTTCGATTATATTGATTTTATAATTTGACTTTGTTATATAAAATTTATAGTTTATAGTCCTTAGACTATTTATGATTTAAATTGAAAAATATAGTATTCTTAGTCATATCTTATGAATTATGACGTGGTATTTTTAATTAAATTATAGTTAACAATTGATAAAAAAATGTGTTACCAAGACATACTATATTTACACTAACGTTCTTTCTAATTTCAATATTATTAAGCAAATTTAATTATGAAAAATAAATCATCACTTTCATTAGAATACATTTCTTAAAATTTTATATTTTTCACAACATTTATAATAAAACTATCAATGAATAAATGAGATTTCCTTCCTTTAAAATAGATACTCTCATAACCTCTAAGAAATCATATTTTTATTACACACTTAAATGAATTTAGTTTTGATTTTATTTTTTGAATATTGATATAAAATAAAATTTTAAAAAAGCTTGACATGTGGCATATTAGGAACTTGACATGTGGCATATTAGGTGGCAATTTAACCAAATTTACTCTCTTTCATTATTTCACATATTTTACTTTTTTTCAAAAATGATATGGAGTAATTACTTATTTTGAACCCATTAATTCAAAATTTGAATTAAAATTATTTTCCGTGTAAATTATTACTTTTAATAAAATATCATTTTTAAGGACTCTACGTACAGATATTTTTAATACCTGTCTCGGATTCGTTAAATCATAAAATTCATTGTTAAGAACATACTCTTTCCAATACAATACAATATTTTTTACTCACTTAATTTATAAAAAAAATTGATTAATAAATAAAATGATTTTTTCACATTTAAATAATTTTCATACAAGTATTAGTTTATAATATGTAAAATTAGTTTTGATTCTATTTATTTTAATAATAATGTAAAATTAAAAACAAATAATACATTTCAATAACTAGATTAAAAAAATTAAAAATCAATACATGAGTGGACTAAAATTGAAACTTTTTTTAAAATATAATTATATTGAGGATGTTATATAGTTATTCTCTATTATACGGAGTAACATAACTTAGTTATGGTAAGAATATATATGTCCAATTGGTCTTTATTCTAAATGAAACGGACCATATAGTACTACTCAAATTTCATATTTCACTAAAAAAATTATTTTCCAAATTAAAGTTACTAAACATGTGCGTGCATTTAAAAGCGTGTATATCAATGCATAAATAAGCTAAGGCATGTGATATTTAATAAAGAAGCATTATTTTTTCCAATTAAAACATTTTTTTTCCTTTTAATGTATTACCTTTTAGCACGGATACATTAAGAACTTACGTGCCTTTTACAGACTTTTCCCAATAAATAATTAACTTAAACTAATAATATAAATTAATTTAAAAATATATAAACCAATGTAAATCTTATTTAAAAAATTAGAAACCAAAATAACATTACCCTTTAATTTAATTATAGTTTTGAAACAAAAAATAAAAAGATAAAAAACATAAAAATTAACTATATAATTTTGGTTAGAGATTAAAAATTAGAGATCTATTAATAATCGCCCTTGAAGTTATTAAAAAAGAATTGGAGAATATGATTTTTTTGTAACCTAAATCTTATGATTTTAACAATACGTTAAATATAGTAATTTGCAATATTACTTGAGCTCTTTTTTTGAATGCTAAATCTTATAAATTTCATAAAATGTTAAATTTAGTAATATACGATATTACTTCCCTTTTAAATGAATTTTTTACTTAAATTATTCAATTTTATAAAAAATTGAATGGAAAAAAATTAATACCCTTGAAAATTCATCACAAAAATGTTCGAATACAGTTCAAGGAATGTGTCATCAACCACCCATTTTCAAATCTAAATACGTACGTGCTAGAAAAGAATCAATATTGTGATAAAAAAGGATAGAATCAGTATTTAAATTTTATCTTTCCGTCCAACATGACGAGAGATGAACGAGATCAACTAGAGATGCAAGAGAAAGGAAAAAAAAGAAATACTTCAATAAAAAACACAAAACGGGTGCATATTTTTATGATTATCTTTTTTCAAAACACTTATAATAAAACTATCAATGAATAAATGAGATTTCCTTCCTTTAAAATAGATACTCTTATAACCTCTAAGAAATCATATTTTTATTACACACTTAAATGAATTTAGTTTTGATTTTATTTTTTGAATATTGATATAAAATAAAATTTTTAAAAAGTATATTTTGATCTCTGCATTAAACTACTACAAACGACTAGACTATTTTCAAAATGATCAAATATTTATATCAAATAAATTAAAAAGGAGTAATTTTGTACTAAAATAAAAAGAAAAAACACAAACTATAAAATATTTTTGTAAATTTCTACTCAAAATCATAGAATCACTAATATATTTTTTCTATTAATTTCTTTAATTAATGCTAATGAATAGAATCATTGGATTTTTAATTATTTTTTATTTTTATTTTTTGAATTATAGGATTCCTAATCTAAGATTCTATTTTTTGACTTATGCGGGGAGAGAAAAATCATTTTGATATTTTTTTAATCAGTGCGAGAGAGGAAAATCGTGATAATGCGTGAAAGATGAATAATATTTATTTTGCTATTCAAAATTAAAGCAGTGACGCAGGATAGAAGAATCATATTCTTTGAATCATAACTAATGCAAGGAGAATAATAATAGAATTACCAATATATTTTTTAATTAAATTGTGGAAAGAGAAATAATATTTTTAAATCAATATGAGGAAGGAGAATAATATTAATGCGGGGAGATGAATCAATTTTATTCGATAATCTAACTAATATGGGGAGAATTAATTTATTGCCCATCAATGATGGTTGTATAATGGCTACGTCAAGATTGATGTGGATGCTTTAACAGGGTTGGCTGATAGAGTGTCGTGGTTCATTTTATTGCTTGAAATTATCAAGAGGCTTTAATGGTAGAGGATGTTTCAGACCTAGAGAAGTGGAGGTAATTTATGTAAATGAGGCTTGAACCTTTATCAAAAACAAAGATTGGATGCATATCTTTGTGGAAATAGATTGCAACAAAGTGGTTGATGCTCTTAATAATTCCACCAATATTATGATTTAGTGAGTAAGAGTAAAAGTCGAGTTGAAAATATTAGTTTTAGATGTTTTTGGTAGTTTTTTTATAACATCACACAAAAATGTTATATACCTTAATTTTTCAAAATGTTCTAATTTAAATAAGAGTCTGACATGTCAATTTTCAAATATATATATATATATATATATATATATATATAGGATAATTTTCATTACCAAATATTATATTTCCTCTGTCCCACAAAACTTTTGTCCTTTCTTTTTTCTTCCGTCCCAAAAAAATCTTTCTCATTACTATTAAAAACTTACTTTTACCCTTACCAATTCTTAACCTGTCTATCACATCATATTTTTTCACTATTAATCTACCCATCACATCTTACTTATACACATCTTATCGAAGGACATTTTTCAACGATCAACATCAAAATAAATCATTTAAAAATCAAAACGAGAAAAGTTTTGTGAGATGGAGGAAATATATTTTATCATTATTCTAACTTTTAATGTTGATGTTTTATTTGGTACATACGATTTTTTAAAAATGTTGTAGCAAAAAAAATTAAAAATTCGTTCCACCCGTGCATGGCACGGGTTAAAACACTAGTTTTCTAAATTTTATGCTCCCTCTCTCGCTCTCTAAGTATTTACTCACTTTTGACTTTTTGTAGTTAAAATTCGTAGTCAAAATTTACCAATAATATATTAATATATATTTATATATAATATATAAATATATATTATATATTATTTAATTAATTGGTAGTCAAAATTTACCAATAATATATTTATATATTTATATATAATATATAAATATATATTATATATTATTTAATTAATATATAATATATATTTTATTTAATTATATGTCAAGAATGAAAACAGTTGACTGAAAAATCAAAATTAGACAAATATTATGAGGCGAAAGTAATACATTTTTTTTAAATTTTAAAACTCGACTATAGTATACTGGGCTTGTTTTCTTTAATTTTTTTGGTTTGTTTTAATCTAATTCAATTGAGTTCTGATCTGATCTGATTCTAATTATATTATAACTATTTTCGTATTTGATTCCAATTATAGAAATAATAAATATAGAAATAAGTTTTCAAGAGAACAATATCCTCAACTTTCCAAAATTGGTAAAATTATGATTTCGCATTGATTCGAATCCTTTATATATTATATTTGGGAGTTTAACTCCTAGAATTTTGACATTTGTCATGCTGACGGGGTTTTTTTTGACACATCATAAGCCATGTCATCATATTGGACTTACACAATATTTCAAACGGGTTGGATAATCCTTTATGTATTATATTTGGGAGTTTAACTCCCAGAATTTTGACATTTGTCATGCTGACGGAGATTTTTTTGACACATCATAAGCCATTTCATCAATCTATTATTTCATTGTAAGCCGCGTTCATACCTAAAACCTCTGATTAATCGACATGTCTTCCAAACCGATCTACCCTTTGTTGAAGATCAATCCATCAAGTGAATGCTGGAGAGTTTTGGTTCGTGTGATTCGAGTGTACAAAATGCCAGTGTATAATGATGAGAAGATGACGAATTCGATTGAGATGATATTCATGGACGAACATGTAAGAATTGTACTCTTATTCGTATTTTGCATACAATATAAAATTTATGTTTAATATGATTTCTTATGATTTTTTAGTGGCTGGAAGGTTATTTTGCTTTTACTTTCAAAACATAATTATACTAATCTGTATAAAAAACTAAAATTCTTCAATTGCCCATATTGAATAAATAAATCAAGAATGATAAGTCTGTTGGTCTTAAAGTATAATGAGTCTTCTTTTCTTGAAACTTCTATTTTCAGCACCATAAAAAATAATTTTTTCTATTAAAGTACTGAAGAGTTGAACCTGTACTTATTTTCAGATTTATAGTCTGCTGTTTTTGAACATATTTTCTGGTGTGGAGTTTAGTTTTTAGTCTCTTGAAGTTTCTCCAGATTCAAAGTATTGAAAAAACAAAACACACTATAGTCTGTTCTGATTCTAAGTATTAAAAAACAAAACACACTATAGTCTGTTTAATTCTTTTAGTGCCTATTCATGTTGAAGTTTCTCCAGTGCCTAAAACCATGAGACTAATTTTTTTAATAATGCCTAAAAAGGAATTCTTATAATTTATAAAATAATAACTCTGTCGTTCTTAAAGTGTACCATAAAAACATATTTTTTTATTAAAGTATTGACGACTTGAGTTTGTCCTTATTTTTCAGACCTTAATTTCAGATTTATAGCCTCCTATTTTTGAACATATTTTATGGTGTGGAGTTTAATTTTTATAGCCTCATGTTTACTTTTTATGGTGTGAAGCATCTTAGAGAATCCTCTCTTTTGATATACACCACAGATGGCCAGCAGTATTGAGGTTGAATTTCCATATCCCAGGACAGAAATTTATCACTTTTAAGGAGCAACACAAATTGACAAATGTTGCCAGACAAAATCTTTACAAGCCTTCAATGTTTGAGGCTTGGATGATTGCCAATTCAAAGTACAAAGTGGGGGAAAATTTAACGTATGCAGAATTTCCAAGACATTTTGTGTTCAACAACAAGGAGCGAGAATGGCATCCAAGGAAACAAATACCATCAATAGGCCGCTTACAATAATATATGCCTGTAGGAACCGGAGAGTTATACTACTTGAGAATATTATTAACTGTCCAGCAGGGTGTACAAGTTATGAAAGCTTGAAGACAGTTAACAATGTTCTGTATAACTCATTCAAGGAGGCATGCGATGTATTAGGGGTACTTGCTGATGATAAGGAATTTATTGAAGGTATAAAAGAAGCTGCTGAGTTAGGTTCTGGGAATCAGCTTAGAAAGTTGTTCGTCACATTATTAGTGACAAATACCACGAGTCGCCCGCAAGTTGTTTGGGAAAAATCATGGGAACGCTTGGTGGATGGAATTTTATTTGATCGAAGGAGACTATTGCGTAATCAAGGCATATCAATAGAGAAATAGTTTTTTAACATATTAATCCTTACATAAAGCATTGTCTTGAAACCTACAATTTTTATTCAGAACTTTGTAGAATTAAATAAGTTCCATTATTTCTAGAGTAAATTCCATAATTGGTCCTTTATAACAGGGGGTTTCCATATTTAGTCCTCTATTATCAAATATTACCCCCGTAGTTGTTTTTTTAAGGGTGTCTTTCCACAAATGGTCCTTTTTTGATCTTCTGGCATGTTGGTATTAATTTAAAGGCTAAAAGTATAATTTGACATCAACATTATTTTAGTGACATGTTCTGATATTGGTTAAGCGGATAACACAAAAATAATGACTATGATTGTGGGCAAGGATTTCGACGAAAGACCACATTTGTAGATTATGGTTGTAGTAGAAAGTGACTGTAATTCACAAACGATTGAAACGGAATATCCTTTAGAACTATGTATGACAAAAAGGATATATTATTATTGTGAAATTACATTTTTAGCTCTCAAATTAACACCAACATAATAGAAGATCAAAAAAAGGACGATTTGTGGAAAGATACTCATAAAAGAATGACCTTTGGTGTAATATTTGATAACAGAGGACTAAATAGGGAAACCCCCCTGTTATAAAGGACCAATTATGGAATTTACTCTTATTTCTATTTCTTTTTTCAGAGCTTATAATTTCTCAAGAAGACCTAAAGAATTTATGTTTGATTAAGATTGAAAAGTTGATTAATTCAAATGGACGACGGTCTTTGATGGAATTCAGTTGTATGCCATTTCCAGATGACAGTCCACTCAATACATTTCAAAACACTTTATTGGTTGAGGAGTTGAACTATGTTAAAGAAAAGTTGTCATCTGATCTTATGGGATACTTATCTACGATGAATGAAGATCAACGGAAGATATACGATGAAATAATGGATGTTGTGACTGCTGGAAAAGGAGGATTCTTTTTTGTGTATGGTTGCGGTGGAACTGGAAAAACATTTCTTTGGAAATCATTGTCTGCTTCTTTAAGATCAAGTGGTAAAGTTGTCTTGAATGTTGCATCCAGTGGGATTGCAACATTGATTTTGCCTGGGGGAAGGAAAACACACTCCAGATTTTCAATTCATTTGGCGCTAACAGAGTGCTTGCCATCAAACAAGGGAAGTTTAATCATATGGGATGAAGCATGTATGATAAATAGATTTGCTTTTGAGGCATTAGATCGCACGATGAGAGATCTAAAGAAGTTCTCTAATCCAAACTCAATAAATGAACCATTTGGAGGGAAAACGGTTATACTCGGAGGTGATTTCAGACAAATTCTTCTTGTTTTACACAGAACTTCGAGAAAGGAAATTGTAGGTGCTACCATTAATTCTTCAAATTTGTGGTCTTATTGTAAAGATTTTAAGTTGACAAAGAATATGAGATTGCATTCATCAATGTCCTCTTGCGTAGATAGAGACACACAAGATTTTTCTGGTTGGGTAATCAAAGTTGAAGATGGAAAGCTTGGACAAGTGATTGATGGAACTGGTGACGTTGAAATTCCTCTCGAATTTTTGATTATAGATAACAACTCACCCCTCAAAAGTATAGTGAACTTTACTTATCCGAACTTATTGGAGAATATGAGAAGTCATTCTTTTTTTGAAGACAGGGCACTACTAGCACCCACGCTTGAAGTTGTAGAAATGGTAAATGAATTTGTCTTATCCCTCATTCCCGGAGATGAAATGGTGTACTTGAGTTCTGATTCATCATGCCAAGCAGATTCAGATGTAGGTGTTGATGGCGACCAGATAACAGTTGAATTTTTGAATGAAATCAAATGTTCGGAAATCCCAAACCACAGGATAATTTTAAAAAAAGGGGTACTAATTATGTTACTGAGGAACATTGACCAAACATCTGGATTGTGTAATGGTACAAGATTAATTGTTGACGAGATGCGAAAGAATGTTATTGGTGCTATTGTGGTTTCAGTAAATCGAGTGGGCAAAAAAGTTTACATACCCCGGATGAATTTGGTACTGTCTGATTTAGGACTACCTCTAAAGTTCTAGAGAAGATAATTTCCAATAGTCTTATGTTTTGCTATGACTTTAACAAAAGTTAAGGTCAAATATTATCATTTGTTGGATTATTTTTAACCAAGTCAGTATTCACTCATGGTCAGTTTTATGTTGCTGTTTCGCGAGTGAAGACAAAGACAGGATTAAAAATATTAGTCTTAGATGACAATGGAAATCCTTGCAGGCATACAAAAAATATTGTATACCCTGAAATCTTTCAAAAAATTTGGTATTAAAGCAAAGTTTGTTGTGTGTAGATTCAATTCCTCAAATATTATTCTTTTTACTTTGCCTTTCTTTTCTTTTCTGTGTTATAATAAATCATGCATGAGGTATATTTCTTTTATTTCGGAAAAAAATATTACATTAAATAAATTCAGAATCGACAAGATATTCGTACGAACCCGTGCATTGCACGGGTAGAAATACTAGTTTAAAGATAAAGTAGATACTGCCATCATCATCCACTGGCCCCCGGCTTGGCATCGACAATAGAAGCATAGCTACCCCTCCACTGTGAAGGGTCGTGTTTGAATTTGAACCACACAATTAATCTCCCCTCCTCATCATAAATTGTATGACTCGAAAATTAATTCAATGTTGCATCAATGATGAACCTTACTTCTGATGCAAATTTATTTCTCCTCACAAATTGCGAATTAATGTTGAATGTCGCGGTGTCGCCTGCTCTGATTGCTCGATCGCAGTAAGGCCATGTGTTATCATCACATAATGATAGCATTGATGGGGCTTTATTAATTTTTTTTGTTTGTTTTTTGTTTTTTTATTGATTTTGTAGATACTCTAATATATTTTAAACATATAAATTCAAACAATGAGATTTTTTAAAAACAATAATAAAAAACAAGGGAAATATAAGAAAATTAAAAGTACAACGATATAAAAAAAGGAGTGCCTCATTTGTGTTCCATTTAGCCTCGACCTTCGCATTCACCTTCTCATCGGCGTCTTCTCTAGGCCGCCGGGTCAAATGATTCGTTAGAGTCCACGCATGTCATTGTCATATCGTGTTTTTTCTTCGAGGATGCTGGCTCGGAATCGGTGGGGGTAGGGATTGAGGAGAGGATTCGAATTGCATTTTGGGAACGAATTCCTTCCCGTATTCAGGTGTGGGTTGGAATGGTGGTGTCGTAAATTGGCCAGTTGGAATCAATTCGGGTAAGCATACGTAGGGTTTGTCGGTGAATTCGGGGAATTTGAATTATTTAGGTCCATTTGGGGTCGATAACAACTGAAAAATAATACGGAGTATACACAAAATTTGGGTGATTCAGATCAATGATAAAAATAATACTCCCTCCGTCCCATAAAGTGCTACCCATTTTGACTAAAGTTGAAATTAAGGGAGAGATAATTTTGTGTTGACTTTTCAAAACTATCCTTGATGTGATGGGTAAAAGTAGGATGTGATGTGTAGATTATTAGGAAAAAGGTATGATGTGATAGGTAGGGTTTGAAAAAGTAAGGGGTAAAAGTGATTTTTTAATAGAAATGAGTAAGAGATTGTGGGACACAATTTTTTTGAAATGTGTAAATCTTTTTTGGGACGGAGGGAGTATTGAATTAAAAATTAATGAGGAAAAAAAGAAGAGAAAATGAAGAAAATTACGTGTAATATATAGGGAAAAAAGGGAAGAAGAAGATTTTTTTAAAATTGGCCAACGGAGCAATTTTGGCCGTTGGCAAATGTCCGGCGTGCGCAACGAGGCGGGCAATGCCGGTGAGCTTTGTCATGGCCAGCCAATAACGCCGGCATAACGCCCAACCCGGCATCGTCATCAAGCCCCTAAGGGGCGTTACCGACCTTTCAAGGCGTGGGTAATGCCCCATAACACATAGCCTAAGACTAAGAAGATAGTGATAAGGCAAATGGCGGTCTTAAAAGCATTTACAATTGGGCACCCTCATTACCTAGTACATCAACATTCTACCATTTTTCAATGGGTAAATTTCAAAAATGGTAACTCAACTTTCACGAAAATTTTGATTCGGTACCTAAACTTTAAAATCATTCAAAAAAATCCCTAAATTTTGAAATTCTTTCACGAATGGTACCTGAAGCCAGTTTTCAGATAACCAGCAAGTAATTTGGGCCAAATCTTAATTTTTTATATTTTATAATTTTTTAAATTGACCCATTTCTTTTTCTTCTTTTCCCTCCCCACCCTTCTTTGTCTTCTTCTTCTTTCACCCCTTTTGTTCTTCTTCTTCTTCTTTCATCCCCTTTTTTTCTTCTTCTTCAAAGCTCCCCTCACCCACCTCTACCCCACCCCTACCTCCATCCTGCCCCTTCCTTTCCTCTTTTTTTCCAGCATCCCCCTTCACTCTCTTCTTGAGCTCCCTCTTTTTGTCTTTCCTTTTTTCACATTTTTTTGTTTTTTGTTTTTTTCTTAAAATTTTTGTTTGTTTTTTTATCTTTTTTTCTTGATACTTTTATATTATTTATTTGTTTGTTTACGAGTTTTTTGTGAACTTTTTTTGTAAGTGTTTTTTATCTATTCTCTTAAGAAGTGTTTTATTTTATTGTTTGTTTTACTTTTTTAATATTGTTTTGTCTTATTTTTTTGTTTCTTTATCCTTTTTTGTCTGTTATTTTTTATATTTTATTTTTTCATAAAAATGAAGAAAAAAATTTATTAGCATTTGGATTCGTTCTTTTTTGTGGGTTTTTCTCCTTATATGGTTCACTTATTCTTAGCTTGAGTTATTTTATTTTATTAATTGATGAGTTTTATTTTATTGAACATTTTAGTTAAACAAAAAATAGCGTACCATACGTTTAATGTTTTTGTTTTTTATTTGAAAACAGACAAAAAGTTAACAAAAAAAATATCAAACAAAAAAGAAGATGTATGGTACGATTTTTTGTTTAACTAAAATGATCAATAAAATAAAACAAATTAATTAGTAAAATAAAATAAGTCAAACTAAGAGTAAGTGCAACAGAAAAAGAGAACAATCCACAAAAAAACGAATCCAAAGGCCAATTAGTTTTTTTTACTTCATTTGATGGAAAAAATAAAATATAGCATAAAAAATGATAAAAAAACAAAAAAATAAGATAAAACCATATCAAAAAAATAAAAATGTAAAACAAACAAAAGAAATAAGACAGTTCTTAAAAGAATAGATTTAAAAAACATACAAAACAAAAGTTCACAAAAAAAATCTAAACAAACAAACAATTTAAAAATATCAAGAAAAAAGATAAAAAAGACAAACCACAAAAAACAAATAAGATCGAAAAAGCGGGAAACAAAAAAACTTTAAAAAAATGTAAAAATTGAAACAAAAATTGAAACAAAATTGAAACAAAAATGTAAAAAGACAAACAACAAAAAATTAAATAAATTGAAACAAAAAAGAGGGAGTTCCTCACCGTGGCAATTTTTTTTGTTTCAAAAAAAATCGTACCGGTTTTTTTGTTGTTTGTTTCAATATTGTTTCAAAAAAAAATGTACGATTTCTTTTTGTTTAACTAAAATGTTCAATAAATTAAATCTCAAAAATTCATAAAATAAAATAAGTCAAACTAAAAATAAGTGAAAATATTGTCGTCCTCTGCCTCACTCCCTCTTCATTCCTTTATGAAAATTAAATCAAAATTAAGTGTCCCAACTTCTATCCAAATTTCTTACTCTGTTCTAAAAGATTCTTCTCAGTTGTTATTCACATTAACAGTCAAACTATAAATTTCAGTAATGGTACCTGAACTTTCACTGGAATTTCAAAATAGTACCTAAACTTTTAATCCTTTCACAAAAGTACCTAAACTTACATAATCATTTCACTAAGAGTCCATTTATCAGTTTCCAGGTTAACTTCCGATCATTTGGACTAAATTAAAATTTTATATACTTTAAAATTTTCAATTTAACTCCATTTCTTTTTTGCTTCTTCTCCCCCCCCCCACTTCTCTTTTTCTTCTTCTTTCACCCCTTTCTTCTTCTTCTTCTTCAAAGCCTCCCTCACCCCACCCCGCCAGCCCCACTCTCTCCCTTCAAATTTAGCAAATTCATCACTGCAAATTGGACTTCAAACCATTACAGAAACAGATTCCAATAAATTCATACCAAAGATATAAAAACCTTGAAAAAAATACTACAAAAACCAAGAAAAAATAAATGGTAATCGATAAAGTCAATGTGAAAATCCTCTCACAAAAGCTTTCATATAGAAAGTATGTTCAGACAATCAACACGGCATCCGAAAAGCTTTCATAATGTAAATTAACAAATATATATGCGTACACTGAAAATGTATATCAAGAGTTCAACAAACCCAAAATAATCGAAATCAGGTTAATCAGGCAAAGAAAAAGATCAAAATTTCTCCTTATTCGAGACACTTCAAAATTACTCTCCAGAAAACAGAAAATTACACTTCAAAATTACTCTACAAAAATCTGAAAAAAAAAGGAAGGGAGAGAGTGGGGGCTGCCGGGGAGGGACTTGGAGTGGGGTGGGGTGAGGGAGGCTTTGAAGAAGAAGAAGAAGAAGAAAGGGGTGAAAGAAGAAAAAAAAGAAGGGAGTGAGAGGGGGAAGAAGAAAAAAAAAAGAAATGAGGTCAAATTGAAAACTTTAAAATGTACCCTCCGTCCCGTGAAACATTTCCCCTTTCTTTTTTTATCCGTCCCACAAAACATTTCTCATTTCTATTAAAAAGTCACTTTTACCCTTACTTTTTCATACCCTACCTATCACATCATACCTTTTTACTAATAATCTATCCATCATATCGTACTTTTACCCGTCACATCAAAGGACATTTTTGGAAATTCAATACCAAAATACACTCCCTTAAATCCCTCCTAAAAAGCAAATGTCTCATGTTTCACGGGACGGAGGGAGTATAAAATTCTAATTTAGCCCAAATGACCGGAAGTTAACCTGGAAACGGGTAAATGGACTTTTTGTGAAAAGATTATGTAAATTCAGGTACTTTTGTGAAAGGATTTAAAGTTTAGGTGTAACTTTGAAATTTCAGTGAAAATTCAGGTACCATTATTAAAATTTATCCTCATTTCTTGTCATGTACAACTTTTGATGTAGTTTTAAAATATATAAATTTTATTTTTTCAATTCTACCGCTATATTCCAATAAATTCAATCCAAAATAAAATCGACCAGACCTCATAAATAGAAAACGGAAAGAACATTTTAGGACGAAAGAAGTATCAATTTCTCTCTTCTCCACCTTTTCTTAAAGAACCAGCAACCCAAAAAATGTAAAAAAAAATAAATAAATAAAATAAATTTATGGCAGGGCTCAGCGGACGTCTGAAATGGACGCCGCCGCTTTCATCGTGTCGCGCCCAATGCCTGGCGCCTGGTGCGAATTCCATCCCGGTTGGTCTTCCTGTAGTGCATCCCCGCCGCGCCCCCCGCCCCAACCAGCTTGCGGTGCGCCAGTTTTTTCTTTATGCATTTAGATGCCCTGAAATTTTATAGCAGGCCCTGTATAAGAATTTCTTACTCTTTGCCTTCAAATATAGTCTTCAAATTTCGATTCGATTTACTTGGTCTAAAAATTATTTCTTGTTGCGCGTTACTGACTAAAATTGTTTTTAAATTATTTTATATAAAAAGTGGTATAAAATTAAAAAATAAAAATTAAGTACATAATTAAAAGCTACATTAAAATATTTACAAAACTAGAGGTGACATGATTATACTATTTTATCAAATGGACGGCGAAAATAGGTGAAGAAAGTGAATAAAGTTTGACTATGTAAATAATGAAACGGGAAGATAATTTTTAAACACAGGAAGTATTCGATTATGCGTGTAAAATTAATAAACAAAATTCATATATTTAAAAACTGAAATCTCGTATGGATATCAATATTACCCAAATAAAACCAATATGTGCAATTCAAACGGATCAAAAAAGCAAGCACACCACGAAGATGCTATAGCACTTGTTGTAGAAATATTATTAGAACTAAACTTGAATGATTTGATTACACATAAATCCGCTATTTATAATAGCTACAAGACTATGACCTAATTACGAGCCCAACAAGAATGAGCCCGTTAACGACAAACCCTACTACATTCCTTAATACTCCCCCTCAAGTTGAGCATGAGATTAAGGAATGCACAACTTGGACAATTAAAACAAAACTAAGACTAGAAAAATTGATAAAGAACTTGAACTTGATCTGCTGTGACAACAACGAACGAAGGTGACCGGCCCTGCAAACGAACAATAAATTTTGATGACGAATGACTCCCACGCGGTGACACGGGGCCGACTAACAGACATCCCAAACTTGGAGGCTGTGTTGCCGGACTGAGGCGCGACTATGCGACCAACCTCACAAATTGATATGTCGGTCTGAGGCGCGACTATGCGACCAACCTCACAAACAAATATTCCGAACATACAGTTGGTTGCACTTGAACATACCAAATAGCAACCAAAAACAATATCGCCAAAAACGTCATCAAATTTCGATGGACGGTGGAGTGAACATAAAAACCTTCTTCCGTGGAGTACCAATAAAAACAAATCTGGAATCCTGAAAACAAATCTGGCTTGGGAATCCTTAGATTGGTAGAGACAAATGGGACTCCGACTGTGGCACTGGACTTGGATCGACAATCAGTGGCGGTGGATTTTGGTAAATGAACGAGGGTGACGGCGTCATCGCCGGACAAACTACGGCGGCGGAAGAAGCTAGAGTGAACTAGGGTTTCACGCCCTTTCGGCGCAGCGAGATTTGATGGTGATGCCGCCGTCGCTGGACAAACCGCAAGCGACGGCGGCGGCGGAAGCGGCAAACTAGAGGCAACTAGGATTTTAGGTTTTCCCAAGATTTTGCTCCGATACCATGTAGAAATATTATTAGAACTAAACTTTGATGAATTGATTACACATAAATCCGCTATTTATAATAGCTACAAGACTATGACCTAATTACGAGCCCAACAAGAATGAGCCCGTTAACGACAAACCCTACTACATTCCTTAACACTTGTCATTGGCACAAAAGAAAAACAAGGTGCCATACCCTTTTTTATGTCACAATAACGTACGAAGATAAAATAAAGCAGTAAATATTTACACAATTTAGAACAAATTCTCCTATATATGCAAGGCCCATGTTCATATAATAAATCTTCACTAAATCACATTTTAGAGCAAATTCTCCTATATATGCAAGGCCAATGTTCATATAATAAATCTTCACTAAATCATTGTAAAAGGTTACACTAATAAATCACAATAGAACATATAATAAATCTTCACTAAATCATTGTAAAAGGTGGGTTGGGCCGAGGAGGGGTGGTGAGCCGAGGGGAGGGAGGGGGTAGGTTGGGCCGTAGGGAGGGATTGGTTTGCCGGGAGTGGGTTTGGTGGGTGGGTTAGGGGGTTGGGTCCTTCATCCGTGGTGTCCAAAACTTGGAGGTCGGGAGGGGTGAGAGGGTGGGCATAAGGAAAGGTGTGTTCATCGAAAACAACGTGGCGAGAGACAATGATTTTGTTCGTTTGAAGGTCTAGACATCGATATCCACGTTGATTCGAGGGGTAGCCGAGGAAGACGCAACGGGAAGAGCGGGGTGCAAGTTTATGTGGGGCGGTGGCGGAGATGTTCGGGTAGAAAAGACAACCGAAAACGCAAAGATGGGAGTAGTGTGGGGGGGGGAGTTGTAGAGGACGGAGAGAGGGGTGTGGTTGTGTAGAGTAGTGGTGGGAAGGATATTGAAGAGGTGGGCAGCCATGTAGAGGGCTTCCACCCAAAATTCAGGGGGGAAGTTGGGCTTGAAAGAGAAGCGAGCGGACTGTATTATTGATGGTGCAAATGGTGCGTTCGGCGCGTCTGTTTTGCTGACAGGTGTGAGGACAAGAGAAGCGGAAAAGAATGCCCAAAGAGGCAAAAATATTTTGAAGGGGTGAGTTTCTATATTCAGTTCCATTTTCACATTGAACAGCTTTGAGTGTTGTGTTAAAGTGATTTTTCACATATGCTACAAAAGAATTTAGGTGAGTAAAAGCATCACTTTTATGTCTTAAAGGAAATAACCACAGGTAATGAGAAAAATCATCTAACAGTATCATATAAAATTTAAAACCAGTGACACTTGGCACAGGAGATTGCCATAAATTTGTATGCAAAAGTTGAAAAGGAAAATAAGAGACTCGACTTGAAGAATAAAAAGGGAGGCGCACATGCTTTCCCAATTGACATGCATGACAAAGAGTTTGTTGATAATTTTGAAATAAAGGAAAACTGGAAGAGACACCACGCAGGACCGCAGGGCTTGGATGGCCGAGACGAGAATGCCAGGTTTGATGATCTACGGAAGAGACATAGGCTTGAGCAGAAGCGCGATGGGCTACCGGGTAGAGAGGACCTACATTATTAGATCGATGCATCACGGTCCCCGTCTGACGATCCTTCACAGAAAACCATGAGCGTTAAATTCAACAGTGCAGTCGTTATCATGGATGAGTTTGCGAACAGAGATAAGATTATGAGTAATGTGGGGGGAAATTAGGACATTATTTAAAGAGAGGGGAGGGGTGGTGGGGGAGAGTGTGGTTACCAACCGCCGTAGTGCGAACTTTAGATCCATTACCAACAGTGATATAGGGAGGTGAATAGAAAACTTGAGAAGAGATATGAGAAAGAGTACCTGGGTTTGAAGCAATGTGGTGGGTGGCACCGGTATCCATAAGCCATGTGGGTTCACGGAGGGATAAAGTATCGAATTGGTGGGCTAGGGCTGTGGGAGTGGGTGGGTAGGGTGGCGGGTATGCTGTGGGTTGGGGGGTGTGTGGGGCTGCCGTGAGGCTGAGGGGGTAAGGTGATGGGTAGGGTGGCGGGTAGGGGGAGTTGGGTGGGTAGTGGGACGGGTTGGGGGGTGGGGTAGTTAAATAGGCATGGGCAGGGTATGGGTAGTGGGCGGGGGCGGGCCGAGGACCCAGCACCCCAGGGCTAGGGTTTAGGTACGGTGAGTTCCAGGTATTGTGCCCATCCGGTTGTGGTCGCTGTCTCAATCCGCCGTTTGCGCGCCCTCAACCACGGCCTCGGTTGCCGTTGCCACGCCCTTGTCCGCGTCCAAAGCCACCACGCTGCCCGGAGGAGGAACCATCACCATAGTTGCTGCCAAAAAAGTGCCCCCCCACTGCCGAAGTTGCTGCCGGATCCGCCCCCGCCATTGCCGCTATGCTGTACGCTGGTGTAGCCACTGCCGCCGTGCCTTGCCAGCAGCGCCGTGCTGCTGGTGCCGCCCAGGGGGGTCCGTTGCCGGTCAAGAAGGAGGAGGGCCGACCGGACCTGAAGAAAGCTCGGCATGGGATCCTGAAATTGGAGGAACGAGGTCTGAGCCTGGAGATCATCGGGGAGGCCGCGTAGCATTTGAAGAATCAATTGGTGCTCTGAGACGGGAGCGTCGACGTCGTCCAACCAATCCTCAATATTTCGGAGTTCTTGACAATAAGTGGCCATGGGGGTGGATCCCTTGACCGTGGTGCGGAATTGGTGCTCGAGTTGCATGGCGCGAGCATGTTTGTTATCATGAAACAGATCATGAATCATCTTCCAGAGAGCAGAGGCAGTAGAGACGGAGGAAATAACCAGATCAGAGACTTCATCCGTGATGGTGGAGAGAATCCAATCCTAGAGAATGGCGTCAAGTTGAAACCATTCACCATCGTCGTCGGAGATAGGGATGATGGAGCCGTCAAGATAGCCATGGAGGTTGAACCGTCGTGCAAGAAGAAGGAACAGGCGGCTCCACTTTTTATAGTTTGGTTGAGAAAAACTGAGTTGGATAGGGACATGTAATTTGACGTTGGAGACATAGAATGCTAGGTGGGGAGGTTTTTGGGTGGTAGACTGAGAGGTGACCTCACTTTCGACCATGGTAAGAAGGAGGAGGTGGCCGGCCGAGAGAGAAAGAGAGGGAGGGCGGCGGCGCCGGTGAATCGGCGGAGGAGGAAGGCCGAAAGTTGAGATGGGAGATTAGGGTTTTTGGTTAGGGCTCTGATACCATGAAGAAAGATTATTTTCATTGATTAAATTGTGAGGAGAGTACATGTATATATACAAAAGTCTCAATCCTAAATATGGTAGGAGAGACAATCTAGGAAACCTATACAAATATGGTAACAATAATAATATAATAATATTAAATATATTATATATATTTAACAATAAGGTTGACGTCAAACTATACTTTTAGCCTTTAAATTAACACCAACATGAAAGAAGATAAAAAAAAGACCATTTGCAGAAAAGAACCTATAATAGGAGAACTACGGGGGTAATATTTAATAATAGAATACTAAATATAGAAACTCCTTATTATAAAGGACCAATTATGAAATTACTTTAATTTTTTTTAATAAAAGTGGAAAAAGTTTTATGGCACAAATGACAAAAAAAGTATGATGTTCTAGCTTCTAATCTTCGTTTTTAGTGAAGAGTCCTTTTTGTTTTGTTTTGTTTTGTTTTTCTTTGCACCAATTCAATTACACGTGACAAATGGCGATCACTATAGCGAGCGCTTAGAAATCATCTACAGACGACGCGTGGCTTGTAGGGCAGAGTTGTGTTCCCTGTCTATCCATCGTCCTTCTCTACGCATTTCTGTTGCGCCTTCGTCACGCTTCCCTAACCGCCACTTCTTCTTCCCGGCCTCGATATTAACGCCGGACCGATCTCTCTTTCTCCTCCGATCCTATATACATCCAATAGCCACAGAGGAGGGCACTTCTGCATTCGCTCTGCTTCTTCTCCCAATCTCTCTTCGCAATGTCGACGATAAATCTTCCTGCCGGATTGTGCTCGCTGAAGTGCGACCCGGCCCGATCCTACGGTCGCCTCTCGTCGGCTAGAAGCATCGCCAACAGCACTTCGTTGTCGTACCTTCTGGATGCGGGGAAACGAGCTCCAATTCGGAACCTAGTTCAGTCCGTGAATTGTAATGCCGTGAAATTGTCCTCCATTAACGGTGCTGCATCCTCTGTAAGTCCGTGAATTCAAATTTTTGGAAGGATTTATATGTTTTGACTCACCATTACCATTTTTTAATATAGTTTTAGCTAGAAATTGAACGCCATTGTGTAACATAAATTTCATTCCTTGTCTTATGAATGTTTTGATGCACTTAATCTGAAGATGATAGTACATAAATGGGAGTAGTCGATTGATAAATGATAAATTATTAACCAATGACTGTTATGTGGCTACTATGCTTATGATTTCATGTTCGATCATAAGTTTTATTTAAAGTTGTTGCTTTTCTTATTCTTTTGTATGCCTTCTATTAAAAAAACCATGAGAATTTATTAGTCTGCTTGTTTCAGTCAAGTGAAAAAGGTTTGCAGTCAGGAAATGACTATCTGAATGCTCAAAGGAAAACAAAGATAGTTTGCACTATTGGTCCTTCAACAAGCTCACGTGAGATGATATGGAAATTGGCAGAAGCCGGAATGAATGTTGCACGTCTAAACATGTCTCATGGGGATCATGCATCACACCAGAAAACCATTGACATTGTTAAAGAATATAATGCACAATTTGATGAAAAGGTTATTGCCATAATGCTTGACACAAAGGTATGATATTGTCATTTTTACAATTTGATGTGTAGAATCTACTAAATCTAATTGAAGAAACTTTGCATGATGTAACATGACCGCAAAACACATAGGCTTTCCCTATGAAAGAAACACCATACTTTGTAGTTTGTACTGGTGTTGTAAGCATTAATAACTTGAGCTCTTTCTGCTGGTGCCTTGAGTGTAGTTATGCTTTAACCTGTTTTTGAATTGCCAAAATTTGTTTTTTAGTTACGGAGTACTATATAGTCAGACTAGAGTATATTTTATGCTTTATGGTGTTTTTCAATTTCTATTTTTTTGCTATGTAGTGAGTAATATATAGGCAGATGTTGGATTAATTACTGGTTTAGAAGGACTTGCTCACACCTGTATAAATTGATTCTTTTGATATATTACTTAGGGACCAGAGGTGAGAAGCGGTGATGTGGCACATCCAATTGATCTCAAGGAGGGTCAAGAGTTTAATTTCACCATAAAAGAAGGAGTGAGCACGGTTGACACTGTTAGCGTGAATTATGATGATTTCATAAATGATGTTGATGCTGGAGACATTCTTCTTGTTGACGGTAATTGATTCACCGAAAAACCTTTAATTTTGTTTTATACAATTATGATGATTCTGATTATTGTTATTTTTACTATGTTTATTATCATTACTGATTTATTACTACCTCCGTTCCACAAAACCCTTCCGGTTTTGACTTTGGGGAAAAATAAGGAAAGTGTAATTTTGGTTGACTTTCCAATTTTGCCCCTGATGTGATGGGAAAAAGTAAGATGAGATAGTTTGGTTATTAGTGAAAAAGTATGATGTCATAGGTAAGGTATGAAAAAGTAGGGGTAAAAGTGGTTTTTTAATTGAAAGTGGAAGTGTTTTGTGGAAAGCAAAAAAACCGAAAGAGGAAGGGTTTCCATCATCTCCGATGGAGCCAAAATTTCACCATTTTTTGGCTTTGGGGTGTGATGGAATAAATCAAAATGGATCTCTAAACTATCTGCGCTTCTTTAATTAATGAAGTAGCAGTTAGTCAAGCAATGCAACTTTCGATGTTGAGCCGGGGGTCTCTTTGGAAACAGCCTCTCTACTTTCAAGTAGGGGCAAGGTCTGCGTACACACACCCTCCCCAGACCCTACTCTTGTGGGATTTAACTGGGTTGTTGTTGTTGTTGAAGGGTTTTGTGGAACGGAGGGAGTATTATTTTTACTTTTATTGGCATCATCATATATGTTATGCTCGTATTTGTAACTTTCAGCTGTAAGTGTTAACATACTAAAGTTTTAGATCAAACGTTTCAGTGAGGAATGTGGATGAAGTACAATTATAGTGGATTCCACAGTGGGGTTTTAGTGTGACACATGGTTTAAACGAAATAGTACTCTACATATCTATTATTGTTGTTTGGGCTTTTTATTTATCAATTTCAGATGCTATTTTACCTGAGCACGTATTGGTTTTATGTTTTGTAGTAAACAGTTGTCATTTTATGTATGTTTGCGCTACTGCTTGTGAATCCTTTTCAATAGACACATTTGTGTGTGGTTAATTGCAACAATTGATCTTTAGAGCATCATTTGGTTTGTTGTTTCCAAATGAACCAATAGCGCACTTTAATTATTTAAGTTTTGAATTATAGTAAGGTTAAGGTTTGCATACACACATCCTCCCTAGATCATACTTTTTGTGTGGTTTTACTGGATTTCTTGTTGCTTGTCCTTGTAAGCAATGAACCTAGATTTGATTCTCGAAAAAGCTTTCAGAATTTATTGATAAATTCAGGAAATACTTTTTGTTCACTATGCTAGGTGGAATGATCTCATTGGCTGTGAAATCGAAGACAAATGATTTGGTAAGATGTGAAGTCATTGATGGTGGAGATCTAAAGTCAAGGAGGCATTTAAATGTACGCGGGAAGAGTGCAACATTGCCTTCAATAACAGGTTTGATATGTTTTAGTTAGCATCATATTTCCAATAGCAAGTGCTATTTGTCTTGCTACTTAAGATTTTTAACACCATTCAACAGAAAAAGACTGGGATGATATTAAGTTTGGCGTGGAGAATGAAGTTGATTTCTATGCTGTTTCTTTTGTAAAGGATGCCGATGCTGTCCTTGAGTTGAAAGAATATCTTAAAAGTGAAGTTTGTCTACTCTTTCTAATTCAGACACTTTATTGAAGAGATTTTGTTATGGTATTCACTTGATTTCTGTGGATCTTTTCTGCAGGCTGCGATGCTGATATTCACGTGATTGTAAAAATTGAAAGTGCTGATGCTATACCAAATCTGCACAGCATCCTTTCAGCTTCAGATGGGGTTAGTTGTTTTTTCTGTTCCCTTCATTCCATTTTATGTATGCACATATAGTCCTATATTATAAACAAATACATATAATCATTATTCTTTTGCATATTATTAGCAAAAAAATGTATTTCAGCATTTGTATCTTTGTCCGGCCCTATTTTAATTCTCTTGGTTAACGATGAATGTATAATAGCTGATTGTAAAAGCGAAAGATTATTATCACGTATCTATTGACCAGTAAGAAGTCAATGTGGGGTGTTTGGAGGCTGTGTACGCAGACCATACCCCTACTCGAAAGTAGAGAGCCTCTTTCCAAGAGGCTCCTAGCTCAAGTAACATCTATAGCACGATCTCGCAGAAGACGCAGAGCAGAAAAAATCATAGATCATGGAAAGCCAAGAACAACTGAATTTAATGAGAGAAAGAAATTGCAAAAGAAAGCACCAATCATAAAAACCACACAACAGTTAACGAGAAAACTACCCCCCCCATCCAAAACGCCTAGCCAACTACCCTAACCGTAGCGCTCCAAGTATTTCTATCTAAGGCCATATCCTCGTAAATGTTCAGAAGTCTTAGGTACTGTCTTATCACCTCTATTCAATTCTTTTTAGGGCTCCCCTTTCCCTATTCTCACCCACTACCGTGAGCCTCTCATACTTGAGCTTGGGGGCCTCATCACTTTACCTTCTCACACGTCCAAACCACCTCAACCTAGCTTCCTGCAACTTATCCCTTACCGGTGCCACTCCCACCTGTCCTCGGATAACCTAGAAACAAGACAATGCATTTTTCTTTAATACATCTTGAAACACTTAAGTGGTTGTCCTTAATTATGACGAATTTTCAACCTTATTTCTCTATTTTTTTGTTTGTTTTTCATGCTGTTTTAATGATTACAATGAATTCTCATTAAGCAATATAATATTCCATCCATCCCAAAAAAAATGTTTTGTTTGACTTTTTTAGTCAAACGAAGACGAACTTTGATCATTAACAAATAGAGATTGCATTGCATATTGATACAATGATATATTTCATTGAATGTTTTTTCGCAATGTACATCTAATGAAATCATTTTTGTATTGTTACGCAATGCAATTTTTATTTAATTAATAGTCAATGTTTGTCCAATTTGATTGGAAAAAGTCGAACGAGACAAATAGTCTCGGTGGCCATAGTATAATTTTAAATTTATCATATTTTTGTCAAATAATGATTGAAAGTTGCTATTGACGGTAGGCAATGGTGGCACGAGGTGACCTTGGTTCTGAGCTCCCAATAGAAGAAGTTCCTTTACTGCAGGTATCATGGGCTTAATTATTGATTTTTCTCATCTTTTAGTTCTTAATGGATGACATTTTCTATGTTGATTGAAGACAAAAAAAGGGGAAAGCTAATGTTATGCCTGCATTGTTTATGGGGCTAAATATTTAAATTTAAATCATGATGAAACAACTTTTAGTTCTTAGAATGGACCCTTCTTGGTTACCCCATGTGTCGTGATTTACACCAAATCCGTAATTCGCTGACATCCCACAAACTATTTTTTTGGGTTGTGCGTGAGTTCATTCTTTGGTGTCAACGAAGTTTAATTCCTTACCATATTGCCCACTATTCAATTCATTGTAGAACCAATTGTATATATCTTTTGTACCCAATGACCATATATTTTAAACGTTGATTGAACTTGAGGATTATTGTGGACACAATTTCTTGAAAATAATAATTACTGCCTAATGAATCTTTTTGGTCTACCCATTTTTATGCGACCTATTTTAGGTTTTTCTTGTTTTCTTTCCTTCAAAACTATAGGACTACTTTATGATGGTTTTATGTAACAGGAAGACATCACTAAAAGGTGCCGAAGCATGCGAAAGCCAGTTATAGTAGCGACAAATATGCTTGAAAGCATGATTAACCACCCAACTCCTACTAGGGCTGAAGTTTCTGACATTGCTGTTGCTGTGCGAGAAGGAGCTGATGCAATAATGCTTTCTGGGGAAACTGCCAACGGAAAGTAAGTTCTGTGTTCTTATTTTATTCATAATTTTAATACAGATTTTCCGTTGGAAATCGGTAATATTTTCTGCTTTCTCTGCCCTGAAATTTGCACTCCAAAAATATGGTTGCATGGTGGACTGTAGCAATACCAAGACATAATCTTCTGCGTCTAAGGCTGCAGTTGATGTTCATTTTTTTCCATGATAGTATGTGTTGCATTATGCTTGTTTTTCTTTTGAGAATGGTTCTCTTAATTAGACCTGTAATGTAGACGAAACTTTCTAGCCACCAAGGAGAGAACAAAATCAGGTGTTATTTGCTCAGAATCAATTCAGAAATATGTCTCCCAATGACAACATTGCAGCTTTTCTGTTGGTTGTCTGACTTCATGTATTTGCCTATTTTGAGAAGACAGCTCAATTTGACCAGTTTTGTGTTCATCAGGTGCTTGTGAATTGTTTGTCCTATGAGTGAAAAGGTTTGCTTCTGTCAATAATAGGTATCCATTGAAGGCCGTCAATGTAATGCATACTGTAGCTTTGAGGACTGAATCAACTTTATCCACAAGAACACCTTCTCCAGACCAATCAGCTTTGCACAAGGTGTGCATTGCCTTTTTTTCTCTTCTTTGCATATTATTTTCATTATCATTGTACCATAAGATTACAAATGCAGGCATGCAATTTGATCCCCGAGCAAGGAAATTCCTGAAAATTTATTCTACTCGTATTTGATATTTTGATTTACATAAGACTGAGGTTCCATTCATATTTTTGGGCAACTTTTGTTTTGCAGGGCCATATGGGAGAGATGTTTGCTTTGCATTCAAGCACAATGGCCAATACACTTAATACACCAATCATTGTCTTCACAAGAACTGGTTCAATGGCTGTAATTTTAAGCCATTATCGTCCTCACTCAACCATCTTTGCTTTCACGAACAAGTAAGTTACCCTTTTTAAATTTTAAAACCATAGTGAGGCATGTCTCATTGTAAAAGATTAATTCTATATAGACATGAAAATTAGACTTTCTTAAGTGACAATCTCATTGAATATGCAACACATACAAGTGTTACTTTAAAAAGTCTCATTTTCGCACCTCTTCAAATCATTTCTGCATTCTTAAAAACTTTTTGTGAAGGATGACCAGACAAATGTGACCTATTCTTGCACTTTCTTTTTCATGTTGCTACAGTCAAAGGTTGAAGCAGAGGCTCGCTCTCTACCAGGGCGTCATGCCTGTGTATATGGAGTTCTCAAATGACTCAGAGGAGACGTTTTCCCGAGCACTGAAGCTTCTATTGGTTAGTCATCTTTCATTTTCTCCCTTCGCATGCTTCGTTACTGTGATTTACGTAACCTTTTTTTTGGGTTCCCCCTCTTTCCTAGGGTAAGGGCCTTGTTAGCGAAGGGCAGTTTGTCACCCTTGTTCAGAGTGGTGCGCAACCTATCTGGCGTACAAAATCTACTCACCACATACAAGTTCGCAAAGTCCAAAGCTGCTGATAAATGTTTTCATGAAGGAAACTAAAACACAATTTTAACACCACCTTTGATGCCAACATCAATTTTTGTTTGCACAAATACTCCAACGATCAGGCGTGTTTATGCTCTCATGTTTGTGTGTTTTGTGCGGACAAAAAATGATTTTGGCGTGAAAGATGATGTCCTTACATCTTCTTGAAACATAAATTTTGAATTATGACATTTTTATGGGTTTTCTCCCTGTACCGAATGGTGCGGATATGGATGGATAATACTTATGCAGTATTCTCATGGTGGGTTAGTTTGGTACCATATCTCCAGATATGTATGTACGTATAGATTGAGATATCACAATACCCATAGCCTATGAGATGCATCTATCTTGTCTCATACGTAATAGTCTTAGTAATGATGTCCGTATTATTATATCATTCAACTCAGGAAACTTTAGACATAGCCTCTATAAATGTAACAATCTCATAATCAGAACTTTGTAGTTCTACCACTATAGCGCTAAGTCTATGGACGAAAACTATGTTTAGATACACGAGATGTATAAAAAATCTTTATGGTCTTTTTTTCTTGATAAATCTTCACATATATTAACACACATTGGCCTTTATGGCTTAAATATCCAACACCTCCAGCATTCTGGAGGAGGATGGTCATTTAGACTAAGTAACACTTAGGGGCTGTTTGGCAACTTCTGAATGGGTAAGTGCTAAACCAGTAAGAGGTCTGAATCATTAAGTGCTGAACCAGTAAGAGGTCTGAACCATTAAGAGCTAGTATATTGCTTAACTATTCAGAGGCAAATGTCTGATCAATTCAGATAACAGCTCTTAACCATTCAGACTCTGTATAATACTTAACCATTCAGAGGCAAATCTCTTAACCATTCAGACATCTGAACCATTAAGAGGCTGAAACAAACAGTCTGAACCATTAAGTGCTGAATCATTCAGACATCTGAACCATTAAGAGGCTGAAACAAACAGCCCCTTAATGACGCAATCATTTTTTATTGCACTTTCTCTTTCTAGACTTCTCACTAGCTTGCGGTGATCTCTCACCCTAGGATCCCGGTGATCCTTTACTTTTGTAATGTAGTCAGGCCTAAATATCTTGGGCATTGGTGTGTGGCTTCTTTGAGAAGCTTTGAGTGTATTTTTCTCAAGGCCTAAGAGAACGAGAGAAGAGAGGTAGTAGGTTTTTGGGAAATATTTTAGCATAGTACTCCCTCCGTCCCAAAAAGAATGGGACGGTTTGACTTTTTGGAAAATTAAGGGAGGAATATTTTGGTATTGACTTTCCAAAAATACCTTTGATGTGATGTGTAAAAGTAGGATGTGATGGGTAGATTATTAGAAAAAAATATGATATGATAGGTAGGGTATGAAAAAGTAAGGGGTAAAAGTGGTTTTTTAATAGAAATGTAACGGACTTTACGGGACACAGTTTTTTTCTAAACGTAACAAACTTTTTGGGACGGAGGGAATATTTTTCAGGACAGCCTGAACTAATTTGTCAATCACCGTTTTTGTCAAAATTTGTAAACTGACATTGATTTATGAAAAAATACATTGCGTTTCAATATAAATGTAATAACAATAGTTTTCTTTGAAAACATAGTTTTGAAATATCAATTTTTCATAAAACATATTCATGTATAAATGTAGATATTAATGGTCAAAGTGTTACACTAGAGACTGTGATAATGCAAAGATTATTTTTTGACAGAAGGAGTATTAAGCATTAATTTTTTGAGATTGTATAATACGGAGTACACAACAGTTATCGATTTTGTAAATTACTTATATATACATAGTTTCCCATACTAGGCCTTGTAAAACTTTGCAATAGTGGAAAGCTAAACATCTTCAACAATGGAAGGGTTTAATTTTGTGGGAATTGATGTCTAATGGCCTCTGATTCAAATGATGATTCCATAGGACATACCAATATTGTTTCTCCTTGAGGTGCATTATTATTTACATTAGATTCCTTGATAATTCTTTTCCTCACCCTTTTCATACTTATCCCCTAGCCTTGCACACTTGTACCACTTTGCACAAGCAATGTATGCTACCAAATCAAATATAGTCAAACCAGCTAGCAGAAAGTAAAATTTGTCTAGATGTCCTCTATTAAGGTTTCCAGGAATCCACCCAGGCATTTTATTATTGGCTGAAATTTTCATAATTATGCTCACCAACAGGCTGCTGACGTAATTCCCCAACGATATTGATGTCATACAAAGCGCACTCCCGAAGCTCTTCAGACCGTCGGGTGCATGCTCGTTGAAGAACTCTAACTGCCCCACGTACATGAAGACTTCGGAAGCACCGATCAGTGAGTATTGTGGGATTTGCCACAATATGCTCAAGGTGCTAGATCCACCACTTTCACAATTGGTGCATTGATCGGTAATAATTGCGTGCTTGAGTCGGTAACACTCAACTATTCCAGCTGAGAGCATGGCCATAAAGGCAACAAGGAGTCCCACACCCATCCTCTCTAGTTGAGTGATCCCACCTTTAGAGGCGTACGGTACATCATCACCGCCCTTCCCTCTCTTTAGCCTCCCAACGAGTGGGTCTAAAAGTCTTCGATATAGGAAGATGCACAATGCAACACTACAGATATCGAAGCTGGACATGCTGGCTGCCGGGATTCTAAAGCTTGAGATCTTTGTCTCCATGGCATCCCCTTGCTCTACAAATAAAGAGGCCATTTGTGTGAAAACAACGGAGTAGATGATGGTGCACAGCCAGATGGGTAGAAGCCGTAGAATGCACTTCACCTCCTCTACCTGGGAGATTGGACAGAGACACCACGGGTCCTGCTCTTTCTTCTCAACATCCTTTGGTGTTATGAAAGCGGCTCGGTCCAAGAATCTGCAAGTAAAAGAGATGAGTTTTATGAAACAGAAGGAGTATATAAAAGGCAGATGATTCAAAAGCATTAAAATGATATATGTCACCCTGACATTATATAGTTGTATTTTTAATGCATATGAATTACCTGAAACCTTCAGTGTGGAGCATCTTTCTTGAACCATTATCATTATTTTGATGGACTTCAAAAAATTCTACGTCTTCACCGGGAACATTGACCCTCCATTTCTTTGATGTAGCTACAACCACTTGAGAAATTCTCGAAAGAGGATTGCCATTAGGCTTGAAATGCCTATACCTTGTCGTTCCGACAAGGAAAAGCAATAATGCAGCTGCAGCCGAAGTAGTAGAAGCCCAAAATCCAAGAGCCCAGTTCCCTTCATTTTCAAAGTAGTCCAAAATGGTATTTGAGAAGAGTGATCCAAGGTTCAAGGCCAAGTAGAAGTAGCTAAAAAAGGCCACTTTTAAGGGCCTCTCCTTCGGGTTTTCAACGTCAAACTGGTCTGCCCCAAATGTGGCAATATTTGGTTGGTACCCTCCATTCCCTAGAGCCACCAGGTAGATCGAGAGGTAGAACAGACCAATAACCCAACTTGAATGTGAACCACATTGTGTTTCTTTATCACCACAACCTTTGGGCTTGAGCAAGTATAGTTGGGTTGTCAAAGATAATAAGACCAATCCCTGTAATCCAATAATCCAAAACATAAGTCATTTCTTAATATAAGACTTAAACTATTTTATTTCCTAAATAGCACTTAATAATGTCTAGAAAGAGAAATAATATTCAATGATGGTGAACATTTACTTGAATAATGACTAATGGATAATGACTAAAAGTGCTACATTGGAAAATAAAAAATACGATGCTATTTAGGGAAAGTCATTATGTTTTAGTACTATTTATATTAGGTAAATTTCTCATATTTTAATACAAAATCAAGTTTATTATCATAGACAAAAGTTTCATCCTAAAGGGTCCATCTTAGAATGTCTTTCATTTATACCATGTGTGTACATATATATACTACTCCATACGTTCTCAAAAACACTTTTTCTTTTATTTTTTCTATTTTCCAACAAAACAATTCCACTTTCTATTAAAAAACCCTTTTATTCCTACTTTTTCTTACCATACTTATTACATCATATTTTTTCTCTAATAATTTATCCATTACATTTTATTTTTATCCATCACATCAAGGGAATAATTGGAAGTCAATTATAAATTCACACTTCTTTATTTTACCATTTAATCAAAAGTAGAACTCTTTTCAAGAACAGAGGGAATAAAAGATAACCTCAAGCAAGTCATTTAGGTGATAGGGACAAATGCAAACTTACAATAACATAGATGATCTGGAAAATAGCACAAGTTTTGAATCTTCCCCAGTATGAATCACTAAGGAATGCGCCAAGGAGGGAGAAGATGTAAACTGTGCCAGTCCATTTGCTTACACTATTGGCCGCATCCGCATTCCTCTCGCCCATCACTCTTGTTAGGAAGAGAACCAAGTTTACCCCTACGCCAAAGAATGCAAGAGTTGCTAGACCTTGATTCACTGCAATCAAATGATTTCTCGTCACACTACTATTAAGGACCTAGTCAACTAAATACAGACAGACTAAACGAGTGACCTGAGCAAAACCGGAATAAATGAATACACCCAAGAGTAATGATATTTTTTTGTAGATAATATTATTGAATTTTAATTAGATAGATGTGGAGTGTATCCCTCACTTGACCTAGCATTGCTCGTTTTTTGTCTAGATTTATTGATAGCCAGCGTGTTGCATTGGAGATTGTAAAAAGTTAAATGCAAAGAAAAATATGGGATGAAGAGAGTATATGGGTAAGGCCCCGTTTGGTTAGCGTTAACGTTTTCAAAAAGCTATCCGACGGTAGCCTTTAGCGTTAGCGTTTTTAGATTTAATCTACACCATTAAATTTTTATCCAAAACGCTAACGTTAATCGAAAACGCTGTGACCAAACGAAGCCTAAGCTAAGGCTAGACCTAACCAAAATTTGTCCCACTTATCTCTAATTCGAGATTAGACCTAAAATATAATACTTGGCTTTGAAAAAGTTTTTGTTGACCGAATTTGAATTCAAATTGACTGGTTTCTTAAATTAAGGATTTTTCAAAATTATGTTTTTTTGGATCGTATAGATAAATGGAAAAGTAGAAACAAAATTTAAGAATGAATAAAAGATAATATCTTTTCTTATTAGTCTATTTTAGTTTATAAACTTTTCTTTCTAAATTAGTTTTCAATAATATTGCATTGTTATCTTGAGTTTTTCTAAAAAAAATATTTAAACAATTTTGATACCCCGTGTTACCTAAAATTCTAAAATACGGAGCAATATTTTTCGTCTTTTTGATAACTTAATAAATGACTAAGGCCCCGTTCCGTTCAACTTATTTTTTCTTATTTTTTCTTATTCTTATTAAAATCAGATCAGATCAGATCAGACCAGATCAGATCAGATCCAATCAGATCCAATCAGATCAGATCAGATCCAATCAGATCAGATCAGATCCAATCAGATCAGATCAGATCAAGACTTATTAAAATAAGATATCATCAAGAATTATTATTATTATTATTATTATTATTATTATTATTATTATATTATTATTATTATTATTATATTATTATTATTATTATTATTATTATTATTATGATCATCATCATCATCATCGTCGTCATCATTATTATTATTATTATTATTATTATTATTATTATTATTATTATTATTATTATTATTATTATTGTTCTTAAAAATGAAAAAGAATAAACTTTAGAAATAGGTTAAATAAAAAGCTGAGAAAGTAATCCTTAATTATTAGACGTCGGAAAAATTAGTTTTAAAATACATTGACAATGTCAATCTAATTCTACTTTTAAAATATATTTTTATTGCTACTTGTAATTTGAGTTTCTAAACTTTTGATCTTTTATAAGGATGAGATATTTTAATAAAAATACTATCTCTTCTATATATTGATTATCTAAATTTAATTACTTTTAAATGTATATCTAAATTAAATATTTATTCCAATGTATAATTCTAATTTTACAAAAAAATTATCATAAAATAAAAAATATTATTACATTATAATATGAATGATTATTCTAATATATAAATTAACTATTTTTATTTTATTAAAAAGGAATCATTAAATAAAAAATATTGATTATATTATAATATGAATTATCATTACAATTTTCAAACGTTATTATAAAGTCAAATTAAATTATTGATTTGAAATTTTAAATTAAATCATAATTAATCAGATCAGACCAGACCAGATCAGATCAGATCCAATCAGATCAGATCAGATCCAATCAGATCAGATCAGATCAGATCCAATCAGATCAGATCAGATCAGATCCAATCAGATCAGATCAGATCAGACCAGATCAGAACTTATTAGAATCAGATCAGATCAGAAAAAATAAGTTGAACGGAACGGAGCCTAAATAACACTAGTACCCCAGTAGTTTGGAAAATAAGAACCAATACCCCATCAGTTTTCAAAACTTATTTTTAAAGTGTTCGTGGTTTCAGAATGTTGCACTCATACCCCTCTGATGATTTTCTGGCCATTTTTCTGACAAAGAAGCTAAGGGGGCATTGGTGTCTTTTTTCAAAACCATTTTATTTTTTGTTTTTACCTTTTTTCCTTAAAATTGTTTATTTTATTAATCAATGTTTTTAAAATTTCTTTCTAAAATTATTTTTATAATGTTCTTAAAACTAAAAAAAATTATTTGAAAAAATATTATACTAGTTGCATCTTTACGTCTCAAATTAACAATTTTTAGTCTTTGTTTTCCAAAATAAAAAATAAAAAACTTTTTTGAGAATTTCAAAATATGAAGAATAACATTATAAATAAAATAAAACAAAAATAAAAATGAATATTCTTACTCGACATCCCAATTTGAAGGATTTTTTAGGCATTGTAAAAATTTCTTCTTATATCAGACTCTTTTTTGCATGTTTCAATTTTTTTCATTTTGTTTTTCTGTATTTTTATTTTTTATTCTTGATTTCCTTTTTGAACTTACTAAAAAAATTATTTTAGAAAAAAAAGTGAAAATGTTTAATTTGAGACAGACAATGCATATGTTAATTTTTTTATTTCAAACACAAACAATTTAAAATTTTTTAAAACATTATAAAAAAATGAAAAGAAACTTGAAAAAAACTTATAGGAAAAGTATTAGGAAATAGAATGTTATTGATTAATTCATTAATTACCTTATTTCTCTATTTCCTTGTATTTGTTACATTATTCCTTTTCTTACTTGGATTGGAACGCTCTAATGTAATCCCTATAAATAGGGACGCATCCTTCTTAATTGAAGAAGACCAATTATTAGCAAATTGTATCATGGTAATGGAGCAAAAGGTCTCCCAATCTCTAACCCCTTTTTTCGATCGTGCTCTACACCAGCCCACCATGATACGTCGACGGTCGATCGTCGCTCCCCATGGCGGCGACGTCCGCTCCTTTGGCTGCTCTACCCCGCGTGGTCAGTAAATGTTAAATTCATGCTTGAAGCAAATCTTCTTCTTCGTTGGATTGATGGATCCGATAGAACCCATCTAAAAATATTCACAAAGATAGAGTTGTTACTCCAAATCCAAACGTTGTCTCTTGGACAATCATTAATACTCAGATCCGAGCGTGTCCTCTTGCCGTCATTATAGTCATGTCGTTCATAAGCATGCTTGTGGTTTCACCACCTCTGCTGCCTTGTGGGAAGCATTAGAAACCAGGTATAATTCAGTTTCCACCGTTCATAATTATCAACTCCGTGATAAGCTACATACTTTGCGGAAAGGTACCAAATCCATATCTCAATACCTTGATGAAGCCGCAATAGTTCTTGTTGATCTTGATGCTTTATGTGAATATATTCCTGAACGAGATGTTGTCAATGCAGTTATCCGTGGTCTCCCTCCCAAATATTCTTCATTCAAAAAAAATGTTCGTCTGCAAAATAGCGACATCACTCTCAATCAGCTTTCTAGATGGCTGACTTCGGAAGAAACTAACATTGAGATGAAGCAAACATTGAATCTAGTTGATTCTTCTGCTAGAGGGACGCATAATTCTCTACTTGTTATAGATGGTTGAGGTCGTGGTCGAGGGGGCTACCGTGAACGACCATCCTCTCGACGCGGATATAACAGATCTTCCAACGTATCAGATTTGTGATAAACGAGAACATTCGGCCACACCGTGCTGGTATCGTTTCGATGACTCTTATAGTGCGAGCTCTTCTAAAAGTGCACCATGTGCGATGCATGCGTCTACAAGCAATCACTCTTGAGATTGGTATCTGGACACTAGTGCCAACACTCATATTACGTCTGATTATTCTCCGTTTCAATCTCCTCATCCATATAATGGCACTGATACTATTACTATAGGCAATGGTCAACCTTACCCATCATACACACTGGCTTAGGCTTTGTACATACATCCAATGGTAAATACCAACCCCCACCATTCTTATGTCCCTTCCCTTACATCTATTTTGTTATCTGTCCATCGTTTTACCAAAGATAACAACTGCACCCTTATTTTTAATGCCAATGAATTTCAGATAGTGGACAACACTGCAAACCAAGTGCGGTACAAGGGCCTCTATGAGCATGGTCTATAGATCCCTCCCTCCAAACCATCATCTTGTGTGTCAAGCTATCCAAGCGTCTACCTGGCATCATAGACTCAGTCATCCACTTCACATGACCGTGAAATCTATTTTGCCTACGCTAGGTTTTTAATTTTAAGAACCGTTGCATTGTGAATCATGTTTAATCTCTAAGTCATGTTGTTTACCTTTTGAGTTTCCAGAACATAAGACCATGGCGCCATTTCATTTAATCATTCTGATGTTTGGGGTCTACCTTCTGTTACTTCTCTTAGTGGTTTTCGTTATTATATCTCCTTTATTGATGGTTTTAGCAAATTCACATGGATTTAGCCTTTGAAACAAAAGTCTAAAGCGTACTCTATTTTTGTTAGTTTTGAAAAAATGATTAAAACTCAATTTAATTCTACCATTAATTTTTTTCAAAGTGCTAATGGAATGAAATTCGTGAACTGCTTTTGGGCTATTTCATCAATCTTAAGGAGTTCTTCATCACACCTCTTGTCCTTGTACTCCTGAGCAAAATGGAGTCGCGGAACAAAAAAACCATCATCTTATTGGAGAAGTTATTTCTCTTCTTTACGAATCTACTTTTCTAACTAACTTTTGGGTCGAAGCACTTGCCACCGCTAATTAATTTATCAATCGTATGCCCACCAAAAATCTCTCCAAGAAATCTCATTTTGAGGTTCTCTATCATCATCTTCCTACATATACCCACCTTCGTCCTTTTGGTTGTTTGGTCTATCCATGGCTTCGACCTCACACCCAGCACAAACTTCAGCCCTGCTATACTCTGTGTGTCTTCCTGGGATATCATCCCACCATTAAAGTATATAAATGTTATGATCATGTGTCTCAAAGAATATATGTCCCGCGTTATGTTCGATTCATCAAGGATCAGTTTCCATAGTTTAAACTATTTTCTCTTCCGCCAACCTATCATATCACACCCATTTTTTCACCAAGCCAAGGATCACATGCTCAAGTACCACACACCAACACTATGCCACACGCAATCAACCCACTGAACCGCAACCCTAACCACGGTCGACTGTCCCCATAAACCCTTCTAGACACTCTACAGACGGTCGATCCCCTGAACCGTAACTCTAACCATGGTCAACCTTCCATCCCCTCCTCCTTTCGACCTCTATAGACGGTCCACCCACTGGACAGACTCACACCCACGGTCGACTGTCCACCAACCCAAAACACTCATCCCCATGCAAACCATACAAAATCTAAAATTTTCAAGCCCAAAGCTTATACCATCACCACTCTTGATACCACTCCCCCTACCACCGAGCCTAACACATAACACCAAGCCTCTAGAAATAGATTTTTGGTGTCAGGCTATGGATGAGAAATTTATAGCTTTGAATGAGCAACATACATAAGATTTGGTGCCACCGCCCAAAAATCACACTCCGATTGATTGCAAGTGGGTGTATCATATTAAACAGAACATTGACGGATCAGTTTCAAGGTATAAGGGTTTTCTTGTAGCCAAAGGTTATCATCAAGAGTATGATATTGATTATAAGGAGACTTTCAGCCCTGTTGTTAAACAACAAACATTGCGTCTTGTCCTCTCTTTCGCTCTTAATCGTGATTGGCCTCTTCACCACTTGGATGTGAGTAATGCTTTTCTTCATGGATATGTGGACAAGGATATCTCTATAGAGCAGCCACCAAGATACATCAATCCCCAACATCCACACTATGTTTGCAAGTTGTGGAAGTCTTTGTATGGTCTCAAATAGGCACCACGTGCATGGTAAACTCGCCTATCCTCTTTTTTTAGGGCCTAGGATATCGTTTCTATATTCATCATACCAATTTATTCACACACCACTATGCTTGAGGAACAGTACTCGTCTATGTTGATGATATTTTCATTACTGGGAGCTTGTTTGCCCTCATTTATGAAGTTATTCAGGCCATGCACCGCGACTTTGAGTTGAAAGAACCAAGGATTCCATGCTACTTCATTAGACAACATATGCATGTGACCTTCTACATCAGGCAGGGATGTCTGATTGTCATCCGACCGTTACTCCCATGGTCGCTAGACATGTCCTTAAGCCTTCTGTTTCTTTTAAGGATCCCTCTCACTCCCAGGGTATTGTTGGTGGTTTGCATTATTTAGCTCTTACTCATCTGGATATCGAGTACGTTGTTAATCGGGTGTCTCAAACTATATGCACAACCCAACTGATTAGGATTATCACGCCTTACAGCGTATCTTCCGCTACCTGAAAGGTACTCTACACCTTGGTCTTCTTTTTTGCAAGGGGTGATTCGATCTATCTATTTACTCTGATTCTAATGGGCAAAAGATAAAGATGATCGCAAGTCTACTACGAGTTACATCCTCTTTCTTGGTCCCAATATCATCTCTTGGTGTACAAAAAAACAGACCCGTGTTTTTAAATCGTCCACTAAAGCTGAGTATCGCGCTATAGCTGCATGCGTGACTACAACTATGTGGTATGTTATATTATTGATGTGTTGGGCATTCCTTCATCAAAACCATGCTTATACTGTGACGATGAGTTGACTATATGTGTCACCAAAAATCCAATTCTCCATGATCGTATGAAACATGTTTGTTCAGACTGTCATGAAGTAATGGCAGGCACTATGACTACACAACATGTTCCCTCTTCAATGCAATTAGCAGACATTCTCATGAAACCGCTTTCGCCCATTCCATTCGAGTACTTATGCTCCAAACTGCCCCTCGTCTTCGCTGATCAGCTTGCGGGGGATATTAGAAAATAGAATGTTATTAATTAATTCCTTTCCTTATTTCTCTATTTCCTTGTATTTAATTTGTTACAATATTATTTTTTTACGTGGATTAGAACTTTCTCATTTATTCCCTATAAATAAGGATGTATTCTTTATTATTCAAGAAGACCAATTATTATCAACTTGTATAAAAAAGAAAACAAAGTGATAAAAAAGAGTTAAAAAAAGGGGAAAAACTAAATAATAAGCAAAAAAAGAAACGAGCATGAATGCCACCTATGGTTAGAAAATGAGCGCTCATGTAAAAAAAGTATAAGAAAAGGAAACAAAGTGATAAAAAATTTAAAAAGGGAAAAACAAAATAATAAGCAAAAAAGTAAGAAATGAGCACGAGTACCCCTTATGGTTTAGAAAATAGGCACTCATGTCTCTCCTTCGCCGGAAAATGATCGGAATATGATCAGAGGAGTGTGGTCGGGTGCAACATTTTGAAATCACCAAGACTTTAGTATGTAATAAATTTTGAAAACAGAGGATGTATTGGTACGAATTTTCTAAAGTGTCGGAGGTACTAAAATTATTTGACCCTTAACAAATCGATTGGGTGTCAACCAATTCTATAAAGAGTTGTGCTAGAGGAATTTTAAGTTCTTGACAAAGCTATGACACTCTGTTCCTTACATACAAAAACAATAAATTGTTGGAAAATGCTAGGGTGCCATCACATGGGTGCTACCATGGGTGCACTCATGCTTCGCACAGACAAACACGGATGATAATTGTCTGTGTCGCACAGACAATTATCGTATGTGTTTGTCTGTGCGAATCATGGGTGCATCCATGGTAGCACCCATGTGAAACCCTAGCATGGTCCTAAATTGTTTGTGCTAAATTGTCTGTGAATAGGATAAAACTACTTGTACCCCAACCTTTTGTACCCCACTTTGTACCCTGCAGGTTTGCACCAACATTTTGTGTTGGTGTAAAACTAATTTTTGTTAACGCACCAACACTTTGTGTCTGTGTAAATTTTTGTTAACGCACCAACATTTGAGTTGGTGTAAACCATCAAAATATTTGTGTATAACTGTAGTGTACAAATGGGGTACAATTTTTGGTGTAAATGTAGCATGGTCTCTGTGAATATTATGTGCTCAAAGTGGTGTAATAAACATCTCAAGATGGCGCAATAAAGTCCAGATTTCTCGAACATTTTTATTCTAAAAAAGGTGAAAAGCCCACCCGGGCACCCCACACTCTGACCCGACAAGATTATGAGGGGTAAATCATGGTATAATATCAATCTGATTTTTAAAGAGGTCTTTCCGTCCTCGGTGCGCACAAGGAACTATTACACCTAATATATATATAGAACTCCCACATTGCTTTTCCCGAAATTCAATTCTTATGATTAGCGGGCTTTACTTCTTCTCCTCGAACCAGTTGAGCTACAAATGGGGTCCGAACATTTTTTATTCTAAATTTCTAATGCAGTTGAACCTGGGCGTTTTAAAAGACACAGCCTGCATCCAAGTCAGGTTAGTCGGTGGATATAGTACACAACTTCACTCTCTCTCCCATGTAAAGGCTGTCCTATTTTTTATTCTGTTCGTATCAAAATAGGTTATTCTTTCTTTCTTCAAGAAAACACAAGGAATTATTCACTTCTAAATTTTCAAAATAATAATAATAATAAAATCACCCCATATTTTCCCTTTGATTATTTTTAATACTCCCCCGTCCCGGAAAACATGAGAATTTTGGTTTTGGAGAAAGATTTAAGAAGAGTGTATTTTGGTGTTGAATTTCCAAAAATGTCCTTTGATGTGATAGGTAAAAGTATGATTTGATGGATAGATTATTAGTAAAAAGGTATGATGTGATAGTTAGTGTATGAAAAAGTAAGGGGTAAAAGTGACTTTTTAATAGAAATGAGAAGTGTTTTTTGAGACGGATGAAAAAAGAAAAGAGAAAGGTTTTCTGGGACGGAGGGAGTATCTTCTAAAATAAGATTTAGAGATTAAGAAAAATTAAGTTCTCTCAAGTGAAATTCATTCATAAGGAGGAGAATTAATACGATCCACTCATTTCATTTTTTAAAATGAAAAACAATATTTTAAGACAGTGGAAAAAAGGAAAAAAATAAAAAGTTTTTTTGTACGAATGGAATATTTATTATTACTACTATTAACTTTATTACTCTTTTCGAATCCTTGTTTAGATTATTTTGTGAAACGGTGACACTCTTTGATCACAAATAGAACATAATCTAAATAAATAGATAATATAAAAATTTGATTTGTCAAAATTATATAAACCCAATTATATTAAATTTATATTATAATTAAATATTTTTTTTATAATTTATAATAAAAAATGTCATTTTTTGAATAAAAAATTCAAAATAAGAAAAGTTTTTTTTTTAACAGGGTGGAACTTTTTGGGATGGGGATAAATTTTTAATTTGTTGGTGAAAAAATATTTGTGGCACAGAATAGAGATGGATTTAAAACGGTGCCGCTCGAGTCCTATAGAAAAAGAAAGCTGTCATGGATGATGTGGCGACCTAAATTGCCTCACGTTAAACTGGGAAAAGAGTACGTGTCAGGCATATGTTCCCCAACCTGCATGCCCTTCTCCCTAAATTCATGTTTTTATTCCCGAAATAGGACTTACATTACAAAACATGGTCATATATATTACCAAAAAAGTGTAGTAATATGCACATGTACACTGCCACATTACCACAATGCAAAGTCACATTACCACAGTGCAAAGTCCTATTCTGGAAAAAAAACATGAAAGTCTTATTTTGGTACTTTTCTCTATGTTTTAATCCTATTTAGGATGATTTCTATAACAAATTTGGGTCATGCTATACTTACACCAAAAATTGTACCCATTTATACACCGCAATTATACACAAACATTTTGATGGTTTACAACGACACAAGTGTTGGTGCGTTAACAAAAATTTACACGGACACAAAGTGTTGGTACATACATTCTTCTTAAATCTCTTAAAATTAAAACAAGAAATGTTTTGTAGAACGGAAGAAGTAACTCTTTTTAATTAAATTTGATAAATTATTTTCACTAAAATATTTTTTCTTTTTTAGTACTACAAACGTCCGTTCCTGAAAATCTTTCTCCTTTCTTTTTTCATTCGTCCCAAATATATTTCTTAATTCTATTAAAAAGTTACTTTTAGTCTTACTTTTTCATACTCTACCTATCACTACGTACATCATATCTTATTTAAATAATCTATTCCTCAAATCCTACTTTTACTTATCACATCAAAGAACTTTTTTTAAAAAATTTAACAACAAAATACACTTTTTTTAAATATTTTAAAAATCAATAAGTCACTAGGACGGGAGGAAATACATTAAATTTGAAATACTGGGGACGGATAATTAACATACGTCGTTGGGGCAAGCAGAATAATTTGGAAAACTCTGTGGTATATTCCATATTAATAAACAATTTTAGATAACCAGAATGGCATATCATGAGTTGAAACTTGAAACGGTAGTTAAAATGGGAGCACATATATAAGCACACTTTGATATCAGGTTGTATACACTGTTACTCCAAAAATATTTAAGTGGAGTGGATTTTGAGGTTTATATTAATTTCAATTCCAAAAATATCTTTGGATGTATTGAGTAATAATAGAATTTGATGAGTACATTAATAGTGAATAAATGTAATGTAATAGGTAAAATAAGAATTAGTAGGGGTAAATGTCACTTTTTAATAAAAATAATAAAAGTTTTTTGAGACAGATGAAAAAGAAAAGAAAAAAGGTTTTCTGGGACGGAGAGACTACTTTTCTAGTGAAAGAAAAAAAGAAACACGAAGTAGTGATACTTATTACGGAGTACTTGTATTAGTATTAGAATTAGGATTAAATTAAGTTTGGGATTACAATAGGATTAGGACTAGAATGAGGACTAAGATTTTAATTTTGGGATTAGGATTTAGATTAGGGAATTAAGATTAGGATTGGCAATAGGCACATTTAGCTTAGGTGAAATATGTCTTTTTCCACATTAGTTCAAGCCCAATAATTTTTGCAAGCACGGAATCACCACTCTTCTTCTTTATATTCTAAGACGCCCCCTTACGTGCAGGCGTAGTTTTTTTCAAACACTGCACGTGAAATCTTACTTTTTTAAAATTGGGTGGCGCTGAGTTTCGAATGCGTGACCTCTTAGTGAACAAGGCTACTATACGATGTCAATGAATTAACTAACCAAAAGCTCAAACTTGCGATTGTGACACAGAAGACAGAACATATTTTTTATATATTCTAACAGCCTGAATTATTTGATTATATATATTTTAATTTTTTAGTCCGACTCAAAATAGTTATTGAACTTTCTTATTTATCGAATCAATTAAATAATATTAGGCTCGAGTACTAAATAAGCACATTTTTTGTAGAGCCCAACGGGGAAGATAAAATTGGTAGTGAGGCGAGGGAGTGAATGAGGGAGTACTTATTAATTAGACTTACAGAGAATAATCATTCCGGCGACCCACTTGCCGGTCCGGTCCCCGATAGCCGGCCGGCCATGCATGTCCACCGTTCCGTCCCTGGTCCTCTCTCCTACTTGATCATCACCAGTAAACACTGCCTCCTAATATTTAAGTGCGTGTGTTTAACAAAAATGAGTTGATTAATTAAATTAGTCCAACAAGAATAAAAAAGCACTGACAAACGTGCCTCTCAACAACCTTGAAACTTGTACAAACATATAAGTTGGTTTTTTGTTTCATATGCCAAGTAACTGACAGTTCACTGCAGTACCTTAAAAATAACAGCTATGGGCTACTCCACAGTATATATACTAAGCATACATAGAATTTTATCTTAGATTTTTGCAGCAGACAACTAATTTTATCTTAAAAAGCAGCTATGGGCTACTGATTTTTGTTACCTATTACTCCTTTCGTCCCTAAATAAACTTCTCTTTTTGATCTTTTGAAGATTTAAGGGAAGAATATTTTTGTGTTGACTTTCCAAAAATACCCTTGATGTGATGTATAAAAGTAAAATGTGATATGTAGATTATTAGTAAAAAAGTATGTTGTGATGGGTAGGGTATGAAAAAGTAAGGGGTTTTTTAAGGGAAAAGAGAAGTTTATTTTGGGGATAAAGAAAAAACGAAAGAGGAAGTTTATTTAAGGACGGAGGGAGTATTTTGTAGAACTTATAACGTGATTTTTTTAATCAATACTTCCCTGGTCTTACAGAACCTTTCGAGTATTTAGTACTAATATGTAATGTAATTTTTATTTAATTGATAATCAAAGATCATCCTATTAGAAACACTTTGAGACAGAGATATACTCCCTCCGTTTCTTAAAATCATTTCTCTTTCATTTTTTTTTGTTTTCCTTAAAACACTTTCTTTTTCTATTAAAAAACCACTTTTACCTCTACTTTTTCATACACTACCTATCACATCATACTTTTTTCACTAATAACTAAACTATCACATCTTACTTTTACCCATCACATCAGGGGCAAAATAGGAAAGTAAACTAAAATTACACTTTCCTTATTTTGCTCCAAAATCAAAACAAGAATCGTTTTAAGAAACGGAGAGAGTAGTAATTTTCAGGTACGTACAAGGTCCAAGCAAAAACAAATTGTGTATATACCCGTAAAGGAACGTGTTAGAGTATAAAAAAATTTTGTATCTATCAACACCACATAATCTTGTTCCTTTCATAATAATAATAATAATAACAACAACAACAACAACAACAACAACAACAACAACAACAACAATAATAATAATAATGATAAAATAACAACAACAACAATAATGATAAAATAACAACAAGAACAACAAGAACAACAACAACAACAATAATAATAATGATGAGGAATTTATGAACAAAACGAGGGCTAACCTTCTTGGAGATTTGCATGAGAGCCATTGATACCTAGAAAGTAAGTTGGTGATTGATAGGGAAATTAAATTTGCTGGTTTAATTTTAGGGGTGGAATGGAAGAAGCCAAGCTCCAAACAGAGGAATGATACTTGAAGCAACTTATTGGGAGAGTAGACGAAGTGTAGTCCGTTTATATAGTGGCTGTGCAAGGGAATTTTAAAAATGGACGGTGGGGATTGATTTTGGGTTGTGGAATTAAAGAAAAAGGTAACCCTTTTTACAAATTAAAAACAAATTTTTCTTGGTCAAAATTTACAAGTTTGATCGCCATTTGTATAAAATATACTTCGTATAATTTATTGAGTTCATTTTAAGATTTACTTCCTTCTCCTCACAAAACATTTCCGGTTTGGCAGAAGACGGACATTAAATATATGTATAATTTTAGTATATATTGTTTTCTATTTTCTGATTTTTTTATTTTATACTGTACATCATAGCATACTCTATTATAAAGTTAAGACAAAATAGAAAATATCATCAAATTACACAATTTTAAAACCCACCTTTTTCCAACTTAAATGTAATGTGGGATGGAGGTACTAGTTTAAATATATTCCCTCCGTCTTTGCCACACTTGTATTCCCGAGGCAAATATCAAGTTTTTTCAATTCATTTTATTTACATATTGGTATAGAAATAAAGAATAAAATTTACATATCAAAAAATTACATGAAAAGTTCTTCGAAATAAGAGGTGTCAAGAATATTTTATTTTATCAAATAACTAATAAAAACGTAGAAATAAACAAAAGTTCTTGCAACTGCTGAAAAAACAAACGTTGCAAATAATTTGGGACGGAGGGAGTATCAAATTTTTAAAATTGTTAAAATATTTATATATGCATAATTATACACTCGATCTGTAGTTAAAAATCTTCAAACTGACACATTATATTGGTGATCATTAAAAATTCAAATACTAAACTCTATTAGTGCTCACAATTTGCGGTCAAATTGTGTTAATTTTGACAAAAAAAGTTAAAACAAGAAAGCTTTCAAGAAACGAAAAGAATATAAAAACAATTGTGGGTTAGATGGTGTAAAAAGAAACAAATTGGGGGAGTAGGAGCAATCCATCCGCCACCACTTTCATATGTGGAAATTTGCAGAGTGGTGTTTGGGTATTAATTAAAAAAAATTGGGGCATATTAATTAATGGAATAAATCGAGTATTAAAGATATGGTTGGATTTTACTTTATTTTTTTTTTTTTGGCATTTTTGGTTCTTATGCTGTAATATATAACTCCACACACAAGCATGAGCTAATTTGGAGTTGCTTTCAAGTATCCAATATTTCATGTCACTTGGGGATGCCTTGGATTTAACAAATAAGTTTCTAAATATTGAAGGATTTTATTATATAGAAATCACCCTAAATAGGACTAAAACATAGAGAAAAGTCTCAAAATAGGACTTTTATGTTTTTATTCTCGAAATAGGACTTCACATTGTGATAATGGGCACTATACATGTGCACATTACTATACTTTTTGGTAATGTACATGACCAAGTTTGGTAATGTTAATGCATTTTAACTCTTATTTCGGGAATAAAAACATGGAAGTCATATTTTGGTAAATTTTCAATGTTTCACTCCTATTTTTGTCTTTTTTCTTTTGAATTATAATCCATTAGCGCTGCTTGGAAATTCTTCTTATAAAAGTGGATTTAATCAAAGTCCAGATTTGTTATTTTTTTAAGAAAAGTGCACTGTTTACTCCTGCATTCTTTGTAAATTACATGGTTTACTCCTGAACATTAAAAAACACACCAAATACATCTAAATTTTGCAAAAAATGCACGATTTACCCCTAAATAGTAAAAAGTGCACCAAATACCTTTGCATGATTTACACCTGAATATTTAAATAAAGATGATAATTTGGAGGAGGGAACTTTGGAGAATCCACAAGGGCCAGATTAATCACATGCGCAATTCCCGTGCATAGGAGCAACATACTCAGTATCTAGCATTTTAGTACCAACGGTACAACGTTTTAAATTGTTCAAGGGTATTTGGTGCACTTTAGCCCATGAAGGTTCCATGAACGGTATTCTGACCAATATTCATTTTCTTTGGTGGTGGTGCTAGAACTTTTGCAAGGCACCCCCACACTTTTGGGTATTTATAGGAAGATTTTCTATTGAACCACAACTAGTAAGGAGTCTTATCGGTTTTTTTTCGAGGTATTTTATTTAAAAAATAATTTCTAGATAAAATAGCCTCACCCCACATATTTTTGGGTAGCCTCGAACTGACCAATATCGCATTCATCATAACTTTACGAGTGCATTTTTTCAACTCCACCACATTGTTTAACTCAGGTGTGTGTATGGCGTTCCTTGTGCACACAACTCGGTGAATGGAGCCTCCTACTTTTTGGTATTTATAGGAAGATTTTCTATTGAACCACAACTAGTAAGGAGTCTTATCGGTTTTTTTTCGAGGTATTTTATTTAAAAAATAATTTCTAGATAAAATAGCGTCACCCCACATATTTTTGGGTAGCCTCGAACTGACCAATATCGCATTCATCATAACTTTACGAGTTCATTTTTTCAACTCCACCACATTGTTTAACTCAGGTGTGTGTATGGCGTTCCTTGTGCACACAACTCGGTGAATGGAGCCTCCTACTTCCTGCCCCTATCACTCTTAAGAGCTTTAATTTTCTTGATTAAGTTGGTTCCCAACTTCGTTCTTATATTGTATGAAAGTATCCAATGCCTCGTCTTTACTTTTTAGTACATAAATAGAGCAGTATTTTATGCTATCATAAAAAAGTGATAACATATTTGTTACCACATCTTGATGGTGTTGATTTAAAATCACACATAATCCGTATAATCAAATCTAGTGGCTCTGCAGTTCGTTCAATCATTTGAAACAAACTTTGTTTTCACTTTGCTTCAAACATGTGACATGTCTCACATTATGGGGCAAGTCAGAGTCAAACTTAGGGATATATTCCATGTTAATTAATTTTTAAAAAGATGTATAATTAACATGTCCTAGTCTACAATGCCACAAATTGGAAGACTCAGACACATAGGCAACATGATTTTTATTAATTTTATCAACAATAGTGAGTACATTCGGCCTAAAAATTCGATCAGAAACATAACTTTAGCCTATGAATACCCCCTTCTTACTCTAGATTAGCTTGTCGGACTCAAACACCATGCGGAAAACATGTTTCACTACGTCAAAACAGATGCTGACAACTGTTCTTTTTAGTAGTCTAACTGTACTAGTTTTAGTAGTCTTCCGAGCAGCTGTTTGATATATTTACTGACTACTGTTTAAAAAAATTGTGTAATACGGTTGACGACACCTATTTTCTGATGTTCCAGAGTACATGTTTTTGAAGTTGTCCTCATATGAGTAAGACATTTGTTTTCTAGAGTTAAAGACAACTTTGATGTTTTGTTGTCTATCTATAAAGAATATTACTATTCTTTTCGACTTCAGACTCCTATTGCGTGGTGTTGCCGTTCAACAATATAGACATCTAATTTCAAAAGTAGTTGAAAGATATATCAGACTGCTGCTTGGAAGACTACTAAACAAAAATAGCATCAGACAACTATTATCTCGTGTTATATTTCTAAAATGTAGACTACTAATTTTGTTGTATTTTAAACAACCATTTCTTTCACTTGTATAGTGCTCAATAACACTACATTTTTTTGTAGTTGTCCTTGAAATATTCAAACTATCTTTGTATATAGTAGTCAGATTGAAATCAGACTACTGCTCTGAAGACAACTATGTATGTTTGCATAAGACAACTGCTATTCTGTGTTGTATTTGTAAAATGTAAACAACTATATTTCTTGTATTTCACACAACTGTTTATTTCTATTTTCTAACATTTATTAACAGTCCAGGTTTGTGTAGTTGTCCTTTAAAGATTTAGGAAAATGTTTTAATACATTGTAAAGCTATTTGAAAGACTACTATATTTCAATTTACATTTATATTTAATAAATAAAATTTATTTCAATTCTAAAATATTGATCATGAAACAAAAATAAATTCTAAAATAAAGAATATATTGAATAATATCTAAATATATACAGTCCAAGTCTAAATAACATCCAATAATTTAATATTTACACAATTAAAATCTCTCTAATAGTCCATTCAGCATGCCTAATTTAGTTATTTGTCCCCCCAATAACATTTTTGAATACATCTCTTGCTCTAGCAACATTTTCTTGTAAAACATCCACTTTAGTCCTTAATTTGCATACCATTAAATAATTAAAAAGAATGTTTGTTGATAACAATAAAGAGTTCATTGTTGGAACACGGGTTTACGTCTATGTCGTACTAAGCCGTGTTCGTTTTATGACAGGTTTTGATAATGCCAAACCGCCGTGACAATAATAAGGTTAAACTGAGCAAAACCAAGGCGAAGGAACATGGCATGATGAACTGAGAACCAAGAACCAAGAATCAAGAACGAAGACTTAGAATTATATTGAGTCGGTTTAATGTGATCAAGACCGGCACAAACCTTCAAAACATGGCTCTCTAGGCTCATTTCATCAAAATATTTTTTGCATATTCAAAATGATTTTCTTAAGTCTTAAACCTGCCTGAAAACACTTGGAGTTCGCCCAAACCAAAAACCAAGCCATCCGGCGTTCGGTCTTCGGAAACCGGTGTTCGGCTTTCGGTTATCGGCGTTGGTTTTTGGCGTTCGAACCGACCAAGTGGTTTTCAACTTTTAATGATTAGTTTTTACTTCTGGGCATATTTAAATAGTTCTCCAACAAAAACGCTTCAAAAACCACCTTTCGTTTTGGTCACTTAGTGAAAACCATGCGAAACGGCGTAAACTTGGCTAGCCGTGGTTTTCAACTAAATGACGTGGTTTTAAAAATGTTTTACTTGATTTCTTAGAAAAATGCAATAAACAAATGTTTTCAATACTTGGTTTTTACTTTGGAGAACTTGTGTTTTTGACATCGGCTAACGGCGTGACTAAACCAACCACGGGTTTGGCTAAACCAGCCCAACAGCGATGTTGAGGTAACCAACAGCGCTGTCTGGCTTGGGTAGCTAAAAACATGGTTTGGCGTTAAGTCCTCCAACAGCGATGTTGGACATTAGACATCGCTGTTGAACCAAGGTTGGATTTCTAGAAACTTCTGGAACAGCGATGTAGGCTTCCCTACAGCGCTGTCCAACCTAAGCCAAAGATATTGTGCATTGGCAGAAAGTTTTTGGACAGCGATGTTGACCCAGAAACAGCGCTGTCAGGCCAAACTTCCATCTTCAAAGGCAGACCTAAACAGCGATGTTCTAGTATGGAACATCGATGTAGAGACCTGACCGTTGGAAGGAATTTAAGGCTAAAACTTTCCTTGTTTGGAAGTCAACAGCCAAAACAGCGATGTAGGGTTTTTAGACATCGCTGTTGGCATGACCGTTGCTTCCCATTTTTCAAAACGCAAGCCTAGAACAACGATGTCCAAGCCTAGGACAGCGCTGTCTGGGTGAATTTCAACAGATCCAAATTTCATCAAATCCCACAAATTGTGCCAATCACCCCTTAAATACTTTGGTCCGTTGGAGCCTATTTTTCTACTATAAAATGGGGTGTTTGGGTCTGTTTTACATATCACATTACTTCACAACTCCTACTCTTTCATTGCAAATCATTCTTCAATTATTCATAGCTTTTGAGAGCCATTTTTTTGTGAAGCTTGTGTTGTGTTCTTGAGCGTTCTTAGTTTACTCATTATCCACTCTAAAAGAGAGTATTGTTGAGTGTTTTTAGTGTTCTTAAACACTTGACAAGAGAAGGTATTTCTCTTGTTGTTCGAAGGAAGGACTGTTTCCTTCGAAGGTTCGTTGAGGTTCGTGTGACTCGAATTCTCAAGTTGTACGGGTTTGTTAAGCACCGTTAAGCTTAACGAGGTAGTAGTGTAGCTCGAGAGAGTCTCTTGGGAGGCTGGATTAGCCACAAGTTGTGGTGAACCAGGGTAAAATCGGTGTGCCTCTTACTCTTCTCTTTACTTCTCGTTTATTCAGTTTTTTATTCCTGCGATTTTTGATCAAACGCTATTCACCCCCCCTCTAGCGTTAGTCTCTTATTCTAACAATTGGTATCGGAGCCTAACTCGCGTCCAAACTTAACCGTTTGAGAGTAAAGCGATCATGGGCTCTTCTTCTAGAAATCTCTATGCAGGAATTGGAGAAGGTCAATCAACTTCTAGGCCACCACTCTTTGATGGCACCAACTACTCTTATTGGAAGGAACGGATGAGAATCTACATTCGTTCCACCAACTTCCAATTGTGGTTGGTGATCAAAAATGGCGAAGAAATCCCTATGAAGAAAGTGGGAGAAACCACGGTCCCAAAGACCGAAAACGAATTTGATGCCGAGGACATCAAGAAGATTGAAAACTATGCAAAGGCCATCAATATGCTATATTGCGCGGTCAACCCCGATGACTACCGAAAGATCTCCTGTTGCACAACCGCCAAGGAGATGTGGGACAAGCTTGAAGTGACGTACAAAGGTACCGATCAAGTTCGCGAAGCCAAGATCGATTTTCTCACCCAAGAGTACGAAATGTTCTGGATGAAAGAAGGTGAGAAAATTGATGACATGTTTGACCGGTTTTCAAAGATCATCAACGACCTTCATGCTCTCAAAAAGACTTACACCAACAAGGATCTCGTGAGGAAAATCCTGCGAAGCCTCACACCCGAATGGAGGTCAAAAGCCGATGCAATCTATGAATCCATTGGAGTCTCCAACGTCACCATCGACGGGCTAAGAGGTAACCTTAAAACCTATGAATCTACTATTCTAACCCCGTCTTTGGATGAACAAAAGAAAAAGGGGATAGCTCTCAAAGCCACCAAGGAACCGGTGGAAGAGGCTTCAAGCGATGACGACAATGAATTCGGGCTCGTCATCAAGAAGTTCCACAAGTTCATGAAGAAGGAATTTGAGCGGAAGGGAAGGAAGCACGACGGTCCTCCCAAGTGCTACGGCTGTGGCGAGATTGGCCACATCAAGCCAAGGTTTCCAAAGGCCAAACACGGCAAGGATAAGCCTGGCTTCAAGAAGCAAAGGGCCTACATCTCTTGGGGTGGCGATTCCGGCGACGAATCAACCGACCAAGAGGAGGACGAAGCTGCAAATCTCTGCCTCATGGCGCACGAAGATCAAAGCGAAGACATCCAAGAGGTATGTAATATTTCTTCCGACTCTTACACTTTTGAAGAAATGCAAGAAGCACTACATGAACTTTATGAGGAATTTGTTAGCGCTTCTAAAACAAATAAATCCCTGAAGAAACGACTTTCTTTACTTGAAAACGATTTTTAAAAATTGGAAAAAGAAAATGAAATACTTAAACAAGAAAACAAATTTTTTGGAAAAAGAAGCGCTGACAAACCAGAAAGCTCATCGCGTGAATGTGGGTCTTGCAAAACTTTAAAAGAGCAAGTCGCTAAACTTGAGAGCACGGTCAAGAAATTTAATACTCCTCACAAAGACTTAAATTTACTTCTTGACACTATGCATTTTTCTAAGGAAGGAATAGGTTTTGATAAAAATAAAGCTAAAGATAATGTTGAGCCACCACCTAGACAATCATCTAAGTTTCAACATAAGAAACCTAAAAATGAAGATAATAGAAAATCTAGTCAACCGAAGGACACTAGACAACCTAGACTAAAACCTAGGAATGAAAATGGTCATAGTAGACAACCTAAGAAAAATGATTTTGTGCATAAAAATGAATTTTCTAAAATAAGAAGAAATAATGCTAGAGCACCTAGAAGAGGCCAATTTCAAAATTTCCAAAAACCATCATTTTCACAAAATAGGAACAAAATGGTTAAACCTTCTAACTATTATGAACCTAGGCACATGTACAACCCCAATGTAGTTTGCCATTATTGTAATAGGATAGGCCATATTGCTCCCGTTTGTTACACTAGGCATAGGCACCTATCACAAAATCAAGCACACTACCATTACACACCTAACACCCGAGGACCCAACGTAAATTGGGTACCTAAAACTCATTGATGTGTTTCATAGGTATGCTTGAAGGCATCAAGTGTACTTTGGTACCTTGATAGCGGATGCTCCAAACACATGACCGGGGATGCATCCAAGTTTCTCCAAATCAAACCCGCTAAAGGAGGAAACGTAGTTTTTGGAGACAATAGCAAGGGAAAAATTATCGGCGTTGGTTCAGTAGGTAAATCTGAAAACTCCTCTATAGATAATGTCTTGCTTGTTAAAGGTCTCAAACACAATCTCTTGAGCATAAGTCAATTATGTGACAAGGGAAACCGTGTGACTTTCGATTCAAAATCATGCACGGTAGAACGCTTTAGTGACAATAAGGTCATTCTACGTGGTGATAGAATCGATAACATTTATATGGTTAACTTAGACAAATCTCCTTCCGACTTTGCTAAGTGCCTCATGAGTAAAGAGGAAGACACTTGGTTATGGCACCGAAGGGTAGCTCATATGAACATGAACCTTTTGAACAAATTGGTTTCACAAGACTTAGTAATTGGCATTCCAAAACTTAAGTTTGAAAAAGACGCCATATGTGATGCATGTCAAAAGGGGAAGCAAGTTCGGGCTTCGTTTAAGTCTAAGAACGTTGTTTCAACGTCTAGATCGCTTCAACTTTTGCACATGGATCTTTTTGGTCCTTCTAGAACGAAAAGTTTTGGTGGCAATTACTTTGCGTTTGTGATTGTCGATGACTACTCTAGGTTTACATGGACCTTGTTTCTTACTCATAAAAGTGAAGCATTTCATGTTTTCAAAAATTTTCTAAAGAAAGTTCAAAATGAAAAAGAAACAACCATAGTAGCCATAAGAAGCGACCATGGGGGAGAGTTCGAATGAAATCTATTTTCAGATGTGTGTGACGAACTTGGCATTGATCATAACTTCTTAGCCCCACGTACACCACAACAAAATGGAGTGGTGGAACGTAAAAATAGATGTCTCGAAGAGATGGCTAGAACTATGATCAATGAGGCAAAAATCCCTAAGTATTTTTGGGCGGGTGCCGTGAGTACCGCGAGCTACGTGTTAAACCGAGCCGTCATTCGACCAATACTCATGAAAACGCCCTATGAACTATACAAAGGGAGAAAGCCAAACCTTTCCCATCTTCGAGTCTTTGGTTGCAAATGTTTTATTCATAATAACAGCCAAGATAACTTGGGAAAATTTGATGCCAAGTCGGACGAAGGGATTTTTCTTGGTTATTCTCTTCGCAACAAGGCCTATAGAGTATTTAATAAACGTACTTTGACTATTGAGGAGTCCCCTCATATTGTATTTTCCGAAGATAATCCTCGCTTGGCGAGAAAGGCTATTTGTGATGATCTTGCAGATTCATTAGAGAGAGTACACATTGAAGACGATGAAGAAGACACGCCATTATACACCAACCCGCAACCACAACCTGAGGAAACACCTCAAGTGATGGTCGAAAATGAGGTCCAAGCGGACGAAGAAGAACAAGAGGAAGCCCAGGAACAAGAGGAAACCGAGCTTCCCATCGCCTGGAGAACGCACAGAAACCATCCACTTGATCAGGTAATCGGCAGCATCAACCGCGGGGTAAGTACTCGTAACTCTCTTAGGGACACCGTAGGACACATGGCTTTTGTATCTCAAATTGAACCTACAACCATTTCCAAAGCAATAAACAATGAACATTGGACCTTGGCTATGCAAGAGGAGCTAAACCAATTCAAACGAAATGACATTTGGGAATTGGTGCCAAGGCCTGATGATCGCACGATTATTGGTACGAAATGGGTGTTCCGTAACAAACTTGATGAAAATGGAATAATCACTAGAAACAAAGCTAGGCTCGTAGCTAAAGGCTACAATCAAGAAGAAGGCATTGATTTTGAAGAAACGTATGCACCTGTAGCACGTTTAGAAGCTATTCGTTTACTTCTTGCTTTTGCTTCGTCTATGGATTTTAAACTTTATCAAATGGATGTTAAGAGTGCCTTCCTCAATGGTTTTATTCAAGAGGAAGTGTATGTTGACCATCCCCCGGGGTTTGAGGACTTTGTGTTTTCCGATCACGTCTTCAAGCTCAAGAAAGCGCTCTACGGTCTTAAACAAGCACCACGTGCTTGGTACAAACGTTTGAGTAAATTTCTTTTGGATAGTGGTTTCCAAAGAGGAAAGGTAGACACCACACTTTTCATCAAAAGTAAAAACAATAACATCCTTTTGGTTCAAGTTTATGTAGACGACATTATATTCAGTGCTACTAACGAGTCTTTGTGCAAGGAATTCTCAACGCTAATGACTAGCGAATTTGAAATGTCAATGATGGGCGAGCTCACATTCTTTTTGGGACTCCAAGTTAAGCAAATGAAAGATGGCATGTTCATTTGCCAAACTAAATACTGCAAGGAGCTCCTAAAACGGTTTGAAATGGACAGCGCCAAAGCCATGGCGACCCCGATGAGCACGTCTGATCATCTTGACAAAGACGAGAAAGGTAAGGAAGTAGAGGTCAAAAAGTATCGAGGTATGATCGGATCCCTTCTTTATCTTACTACTAGTAGGCCGGATATCATGTTTAGCGTTTGCCTTTGCGCAAGGTATCAATCGTGTCCGAAGGAATCGCACTTAACGGCGGTAAAACGGATTATGAAATATCTTGCCGGCACGGTAAACGTTGGACTGTGGTATCCAAAAGGCTCTTCTTGTCATCTCGTTGGTTATTCCGACTCGGACTTTGCCGGTTGCAAATTAGACCGTAAAAGTACGAGTGGGACTTGCCACTTACTTGGTAGCTCTCTAGTCTCATGGTTTAGTAAAAAGCAAGTCAGTGTTGCGTTATCCACAACCGAAGCGGAATATGTAGCCGCCGGTAGTTGTTGTGCTCAAATTCTTTGGATGAAGCAACAACTCGTGGACTATGGCCTTAGTATCAATCACGTCCCTCTTCGTTGTGATAATACTAGCGCCATAAGCTTGACGAAGAACCCCGTTCTTCACTCAAGGACGAAACACATTGACATTAGGCATCATTTCATTAGAGATCATGTTCTCAAAGGTGATGTCGAAATTGAGTTTGTTGAAACACACAACCAATTAGCCGACATTTTCACAAAACCTTTATAGAAAGAGTCGTTCTTCCGCATTCGAAGTGAACTCGGAATCCTTGACTCCACGATGATCTAAGTTATGCATCTAAACTTATTAAACGCTTACTAACTTGAGCGTCGGAGAACTTTTTTCTTTTTTCTTGCAGGTACCCCGTTCATGAAATCAGGGGGAACCATGCAAACAGCGTTGTCCAGGAAACCAAACAGCACTGTTGAGGAAAACACCGTCAACCAGAAAGTCTGCCAACAACGCTGTACAAGACCTTAACAGCGCTGTCCCAGGGAGTCCCTTAAATCTTCACTTTCCAGAAATTTTTTGAACATCAATGTTCCTTTTTAAACATCGCTGTCCACCCAAAACACCTTGTTTTCAACCAAAACCAGAAACTTTTTAAACAACGATGTCCCACTTTCAACATCGATGTCCACTTTTACAAATTTTTTTTCTATCGTAAAACAGCGATGTAGAGAAACCCAACATCGCTGTTCTAATGGGTTCAACCCCTTACACAATTCCAGAATGATTTGGAACATCGCTGTAGGGAACCCAACATCGCTGTCCTTTTAACACTTGTTTTTAAAACTTGACGCATAACAACGCTGTCCAGAGGCTCAACAGCGCTGTCCCAATAGCGATGTAGCCTTTGGAACATCGCTGTTCTGGATAAATTTTTCAAAAAAAATATCCGTTGGCACCAGCATTAATTGATCCAATAGCCATATTTTTGAAAATCTGGACGTTGGAGACCTCTTTCTCTATAAATTGGGACCTCCTCTCTTCACTTTTACACACACAAACACAATTCTCTTCAACATCTTTGCTTATTTCATCATTTCTACTCTTTTCTCTTGAGTTTTCTTTTCATGGGCAAGGACAAGAGCAGGGCTGCCACCTCCGGGAAATCAAAGTCCAAATCCCGGGCGCCTACGACATCCACCGAGGAACGCCTCTACTATGGTGACGGGTCATACCTTTGGTTTGATTCCGAGGAGGAACACACCTGTTTCCTCACCTTCTTCTCTAAACGGGTTGTGGCTTCTCCACGGATCATCCCGGAGCGCTACCCGGAGCTGCAGGGCTACGACGACCTCGACGCGCAGCTTCATCAGGCCGGCCTTTGGCCTTTCGTCTCCCGGGCTCGGAAGGAGATCAACCCGGCGCTGATTCGGGTCTTCTACTCCAACCTCCGGCGTGAGGGCGACGTGCTCTACTCTCTTGTCAAGAGCACGCCGATAGAGCTTTCAATTGAGCAGCTTGGGCGCATCGCCGGCCTCCCCTACCAAGGCGACGATGTCTCCCACTATGGCAGAGAGGACTGGGTGCTCAACAACGAGGGCCTTATCCTCAACGAGCTTGGCATCACCGAGCTCATCCGCCATGCCTCGGGCCGCCCCGCCATCCACTCCGCTAACCCTGAAGGCCGTCTTCTTCTCTACATCGTGTCCCGAATCATCAAGCCCCGGAAGCATGGCCACACAATCATGTCCGGTGAGGACCTCAAACTCATCCATGCGATCATGCACTCGGCCCCAATCAATTGGGCAAAGTTTGTCATGATCAACATGACGATTTCCGCGTCCACCGACCACGATCACCTCCTCCCGTACCCGTTCGTGGTGATGGACATCCTTGAACGGTTCAAGGTGACCACCACCGTTGGCCCACTCACAAAGGCGACGAAGATTTGGGTGATCAGCACCCAAACCTTCAAGAAGCGGTCGGACAACGCTGGACCTGCCACTGCCGTGCCACGGCCCCGTTATGCTGCTGGCCCAGCCGAACCCCAGGCCCGGGCCAACCTTGCCTCCATTGCTGACTCCCTCAACCGACTGCACTTCAAAGTTGATGGGATGGATGGCTACCTTGAAAGACTTGACGAGGCGGTCCAACGCCAAGGGTACGCCATGAACGCGTACTTCCAACGCGTTAACTACGTCCCCCCACCGTACCATGGCACGTTCTTTGGGCAGGTGTACGGTGACGAGGACGAAGACGATGCCTCCTACGACCCATCAAGCTCCCCGGACGAGGACGAGTTTGACGACGCCGTTGACGGTGATGAGATGGACGTCGACGATGACGAGGAGGAAACTGAAGACGAAGACTAGGATGCCCCTAGAATTTCTATCTCTTTTATTTTAATTATCCTGTTTTTTTAATGCTTTCGTTGTACTCCGCTATTTCCCTTTTTCAATAAATAAAAGTTATCCTCTATCTTTTTGTTAATGTCAAAAGGGGGAAGAAAATAGTTATGCATACACTAAGGGGGAACGTCCCTAAAAACGGAATCGTTTGATTTTAATATGACAATTTTTTTTAAGCACAAATTAAGGGGGAACTTTTTCACTCTTTTCAAAGTCAAATATACCTTAGTATGCATATTCCCGTCTTGTTTTCCATTATCAAAAAGGGAGAAATTGTTGGAACACGGGGTTACGCCTATGTCGTACTAAGCCGTGTTCGTTTTATGACAGGTTTTGATAATGCCAAACCGCCGTGACAATAACAAGGTTAAACCGAGCAAAACCAAGGCGAAGGAACATGGCATGATGAACTGAGAACCAAGAACCAAGAATCAAGAACGAAGACTTAGAATTATATTGAGTCGGTTTTAATGTGATCAAGACCGGCACAAACCTTCAAAACATGGCTCTCTAGGCTCATTTCATCAAAATATTTTTTGCATATTCAAAATGATTTTCTTAAGTCTTAAACCTGCCTGAAAACACTTGGAGTTCGCCCAAACCAAAAACCAAGCCATCCGGCGTTCGGTCTTCGGAAACCGGCGTTCGGCTTTCGGTTATCGGCGTTGGTTTTTGGCGTTCGAACCGACCAAGTGGTTTTCAACTTTTAATGATTAGTTTTTACTTCTGGGCATATTTAAATAGTTCTCCAACAAAAACGCTTCAAAAACCACCTTTCGTTTTGGTCGCTTAGTGAAAAGCATGCGAAACGGCGTAAACTTGGCTAGCCGTGGTTTTCAACTAAATGACGTGATTTTTAAAATGTTTTACTTGATTTCTTAGCAAAATGAAATAAAAAAATGTTTTCAATACTTGGTTTTTACTTTGGAGAAGTTGTGTTTTTGACATCGGCTAACGGCGTGACTAAACCAACCACGGGTCTGGCTAAACCAGCCCAACAGCGATGTTGAGGTAACCAACAGCGCTGTCTGGCTTGGGTAGCTAAAAACATGGTTTGGCGTTAAGTCCTCCAACAGCGATGTTGGACATTAGACATCGCTGTTTAGCCAAGGTTGGATTTCCAGAAACTTCTGGAACAGCGATGTAGGCTTCCCTACAGCACTGTCCAACCTAAGCCAAAGATATTGTGCATTGGCAGAAAGTTTTTGGACAGCGATGTTGACCCAGAAATGGCGCTGTCAGGCCAAACTTCCATCTTCAAAGGCAGACCTAAACAGCGATGTTCTAGTATGGAACATCGATGTAGAGACCTGACCGTTGGAAGGAATTTAAGGCTAAAACTTTCCTTGTTTGGAAGTCAACAGCCAAAACAGCGATGTAGGGTTTTTAGACATCGCTGTTGGCATGACCGTTGCTTCCCATTTTTCAAAACGCAAGCCTAGAACAGCGATGTCCAAGCCTAGGACAGCGCTGTCTGGGTGAATTTCAACAGATCCAAATTTCATCAAATCCCACAAATTGTGCCAATCACCTCTTAAATACTTTGGTCCGTTGGAGCCTATTTTTCTACTATAAAATGGGGTGTTTGGGTCTGTTTTACATATCACATTACTTCACAACTCCTACTCTTTCATTGCAAATCATTCTTCAATTATTCATAGCTTTTGAGAGCCATTTTTTTGTGAAGCTTGTGTTGTGTTCTTGAGCGTTCTTAGTTTACTCATTATCCACTCTAAAAGAGAGTATTGTTCTTGAGTGTTTTTAGTGTTCTTAAACACTTGACAAGAGAAGGTATTTCTCTTGTTGTTCGAAGGAAGGGCTGTTTCCTTCGAAGGTTCGTTGAGGTTCGTGTGACTCGAATTCTCAAGTTGTACGGGTTTGTTAAGCACCGTTAAGCTTAACGAGGTAGTAGTGTAGCTCGAGAGAGTCTCTCGGGAGGCTGGATTAGCCACAAGTTGTGGTGAACCAGGGTAAAATCGGTGTGCCTCTTACTCTTCTCTTTACTTCTCGTTTATTCATTTTTTTATTCCTGCGATTTTTGATCAAACGCTATTCACCCCCCCTCTAGCGTTAATCTCTTATTCTAACATTCATAACAAAAATACTTAAAACTTTTTGGAGTTATTTGCTAGCTAAATACCTCCAAAATAGTTCATATGCATCTATTTAACAAATGAAGTTCATAATTCAGCTTAGAAATCAAGCAAAGCTACATATTTTTCTAAATAAAAAATAATTCACTTTTGATTTTATTAAAAATCAACACTTAAAATTCAAAAATAAATATATTAACACAATGTCATGCTTCTACATATGGTCTATAAGCAGGATGTATCAATGATAGTGCAACTTTCAAAAACATGACCACTCCATAAGACAAAAACAACAATATAATTAAGCCAAAAAGTGGAGTATATATATTCTATGAGGTTGAATTAGAACACTTATAATCATTCAAAAGTAGAATTTACAACCATTTGGAGTGTTAACCATTTACTTACTATTACATGCTTTTTGAATAAACCCATTAGGTTGCACTATATCATTGAATTTTAATCATTACCAACTCTTGACAGATTGAAATTACAAGAGGAAAACTCTCATGTGTCTAAATTAGAACTCTTAAAGCTCAAATTGTGTATCATGGATGCTAGGAAGTATAACCATTTGCCATATAATATCAGATGCCAATAGATTTAAAGCACATCATTGTGAAAATAATGGATTACTATCCAAGAAATTTAAGGTAAAGCCAAATCAGGATCATTTTAATTATGATACAGGTTTATACATAGTCCCACATTCCAATACAAGCACTACCCAATGTTATTAATACATGTAACACCAATGGTATTATAGTTTCTAGATTCTAATCAAGTTTCGAATTCCAACTATAAGATTTCAGATATCAAGTCCACCCATATATACTCCCTCCCCAAGGAACAGGTTTCACAAAAACTCAGTCAATATGCTCAACAAAAGTATTTCAAAATCAGGTCCAACTTGTTCCTCCAAGGTAATGCATCAAATAGAGGCGGGTGAAATGTTAATGTTACCATTATCAGCTCCAAAAAACAGCAGTAAAAACCACCCCACACGATGCCCAATGCTAGAGTCAAACTTCCATTACAAAATCAGCACAAACCACCAGTGAATATTCAAATTCCAGCAGCTTCATTTCAACCTTTTGGAGGCCAAAAAAGGAGCCCTAGCACTGCCATTTCAGCTCCATTTCAAGCCCAAATGCACAGCAAAAATAGCCACTGCAGCAACACAGGTTGACCTCCAAAACAAGTATCATTCAAACATCAAATTGCCACAATTTGTCAATGGTAACAGCCCCAAGGCTTAATCACACAGTTCTATTGAAATTTCCAGTAGGGACAGCAGTTCACGATTAGCAGGTCCCTCCTATAACCTATCCAGGTCCATCCCAAAACTCGGGCATGATCAACAGCATGATCTTGCAACCATGCACCCCCAGGCGGTTTTTGCTCCAAACAAATCTCAAAAATTATAGTCAAAGCTATTCCATGAAGCCTAGCTTTAATTCCTGGTGACCAGCACTTGTATTGAAACAAAACCATTCCAAATTGTGGCGGAGGAAATCTCCACAAGCAAGTAAAAGGCTCAGCAAAATACAATTCCAAAAATACTGTTAAAGCAGTCCAAAATCAATTTTGCAGCTCCACAACTCCAGCAACCGTAAATTCAAGGCAAAAGTAAAGAGTTTGTTTAATTAACATTTCAATAGCAGCATCAAGAGCACCTTCAAGAACGACCATAATCCTCAAAAAATTTTGCAAAAACCGATAAGGAACATGGTTCAAAACATAAGGCAAAATCTCGATGTGTACAGTAGCTTGTTTCCCAAAACTCCTCAAAAACTGAATTCCACATATCAACCACTTATGAAATTGAATTATGCAATTCAACCAATTCAACAACAACTTGCTCATTAATTAAAGAAAACTAGTATGAATCAATTCTCATTCATAAGAGATTTAAAATAAACAGTAAAAACACCCATAAAAGAACACCAACCATATTTTTAGAAATTTATGAAAAACTAACATACAAAAAATGTAAAATTGAATAAAAAAACTTTTACATATAATTGGAGAAAGAAATAAAAATTGACAAACAAGGGTTATCAACTATTGAAGAAGATGAAGAAATTGGATCCGGGGAGCTACAACAATGTTACGGAACTTCTAGGACCCCATGCACGTGAGACCGAAGACCGAGGAAAAGGGGGTTAACAAACTAAGCAGTCGGCGTAGTGAACGAGTCCGGCGTGCTCCAAGGTGGCAGGAGGAATTTGAAATGCAGTAGGTGTACTCTCACTATTATTGGATATTCATTATTAATTACTTTATTATTTATATATTGAGTAATGTATTAGATTTATTAGGAGAACGATTTATAAGCTCCTTCGAGGGTTTCTTTACGGTTCTTTATCTCGTCGCTTTTTCTTGAACCATCAGGATAGACAACTTAGTTTTCTAGGGTTAGGGTTTCCCTATCTATACATATGGAGATGTAGCCATATCATAATAATATCAAGAATAATCAAACCCTAAAATCTCTCTCTCGTCTTGAGGCGCACGACTCTCCTTGTCCGCCGTCTCCCTCTTTCTCTCTTCTCTCGTCTTCCTTCCCCAAGAGCTTGAAGACACTCCAAGGTCTTCCTTATCTGATACGTGAGCGTATCAAACAACCTCTACCCGGAGCTGCTACCACCGGCGGTTCGCCACTGCCGGCCGTCCGCCACCGCCACCGACGGATGCCGCCATAGAAGCGGCCAGGCCGCTGCTCTTTGACTTTTCTGTGTTTCCCCCATCCCAATTGCTATTTCAAGAGCTCAATTTATAGAAGATTAGGATCAAAGGACCTTCAATTTCTTCCCGTTGTAGCATTGATTGGCGAACGTTGGAAGAGAGGCGTTACTTCGACTGTTGCGCGATGAAGAAGAAGAGTCGCTGCTCTTTTCACTTCTTCTTTTTTAATTGCGTGAGATCAAATTGGGAAGATAAGTGATGTTGGGACAATTTATTTAATGTTGAGTTTGGGCTCTAGCCCAAATTGAATCTGTTCTTTTCAAACTTGAGCTTCAGTTTGGGCATTTGCTACATTTTTATCTAGAAAATAAGATATCAGAAAATTTGGGTTAGGAAAAATAAAAATAACATGTAAAAAAATAATTAAAAAGATGCTATTTATGAAAGAAAAATAAAATATTATAAAAATACGAATTAAAATAAAACTAAGCAAAAAGACTAAAAATTAAATTCTAAAAATATTTAAAATGCCTAAAATACAATAAAAAGAACTAACCTAAAATCGACTTATCAGTAACCCAGGGAATGAGGAACTTGGAGCCAATTCTAGAGGGCGATGAGGATGCTGAGATGTGCGTGGCAGTATTCGACGACTTTGAATTACTACTTATTATTTAAATTATCTTATTACTATTTCGGGCATGATTCACAAGTTGTGTTTTGAATTATGAATTAAGCTTCTGCGACTATTTTGAATATTACTTCGATAAATGCTAAACTATGATTTGAAATGTTTATTTAGTTTGGTTTGAAAAGTGTTGTAGTGTTCGATACCAATTGAGTAACAACCCGGTTTGCTAATCCGAGTATTCGGGTTATGCAGGTTGGGGTGCTACATTTTGGTATTGGAGCATATAGTTTTAAAACCGATGTTCGAATCATAAACAGAAGGTTTCCAAAAGCTGCACCACATCTCTTGCGACTCATCAGCCTCGGGAAGGTAATAATTTCATGACTTTGATTGTTATGTGCTAATGACTGATCGGGAATTGATTAATATAATTTAGAATGAGTGACGCATTGACGCATGCCCACGACAACACTCAACAGCTGGGCGGTGAGCACGCCGACGCTAAAGCGGAGTCCTCTAGCTTCATGCCTCAGCAGAATTAGGGCCGGCTCTGTAATTTTACGGGCCTTAGGCGAATTAAAAATTTTGGCTTCTCTTATAATTATTTTTAACAAGGGGCAATTTCACTTGATGAATTAGAATGATTGAGTGTGTCATATTATTATTATTGTACTTCATATATTTACTTAAAATTGAAAGCTTAAAATTATGAACTAATTATTTTTTACAATAATATATTACTAGTACTATTAGAGAAAAAATAATTATGGGCCCCCTTATAAAATAGGCCCTAGGTGGCAGCCCCCTGTGCCTACCCCCAGGGTCGGCCCTGGCAGAATGCTGGACAATCCAATGTATCGCTGAATGCTGGGAACAACAAAAATTCTGGGAACCCGCCTGAGGCTGCCAATGTTCCAACCGCCTCCGTTGCCACAGCGACAGATCACCTTCAAGACTTTGAAGGATAATGGAGCTGAAGAGTTCCTTAGGGATCGAGTGGCTGAACCACAGGTAGCACTTGACTAGATTGATCAGGTTGCTAGAGTGGTGAATGATCTAAACATGCCAAATGGTGATCACTTGAAACTAGCATCTCAATTACTCCGTAAAGGAGCAGACGGATGGTGGAAGCACACCGACAGCGAGCCACAGACACCGAAGTCATGGACGTGGGCCTATTTTAACTGGGCTTTCAAGAAGGAGTGCAGTCCAGCCTGTTTCCGGGAGGAGAAGCGGACAAAGTTTATGGAGCTGCGACAAGGGAACATTACCCTTCCGAACTACGATAAAATTTTTAGCACTTGGCTCAGTTTGCACCCACGTTGGTATCCACGCTGGCTGACCAAATGGAAGGGTTCAGGAAGAGATTGCGTCATGACGTGTGACCTTACGTGTCTATCATGACTACCACGGACTTCTCTGAGGCTTATGATCTGATGGCAAAGGAGAAGAAGGACGTGGATGACCTGAAGGCAATCTTGAGTGCTAAAGAGGCTAGCCCTAGTCACCGACCGGAGACCAGTGCAGCACCGAGCACCAAGAGGTCCTTTGGGGGTACTCAGGGTACCCAGAACTTCAAGAAGACCAAGTCTGCACCGGCTCAGTTGCAGTCGGCAAGTAATCGCACCTTACCCTCCAGGCACCCTGTATATAACCTCTGTGGAAGGAATCAGCCTGAGGACTGCTGGTTCACACATGGCCTATGTCTGGGATGATGGAAGGAGGGATACTTCCGTAAGGACTGTCCTACTAATCCAGGACGTGCCTTCCATCACAGAGGTTTAGGCACAGATGGTCGGGCAGAGGCTGGAGCAGAGTTAGAGATATAACGCGGGCTCAAACCCGCCAAAAAGACAACATCAGAATCAGGATTAGAATCTTCAGTAAGGACGTATCCCTGCACGCACCTACGTCATGTAAGGGCGTAGTATGCTTGTACTAATTGATCCAAGATCTACATTATCTTACATTTGCGTTCCTATGCCCCAGAAATCTAACATCCAAAGGTGCGATCTAGAATATCCTATGGTAGTATCTAATCCGTTGGGGCATAGCATGCGACTTCACCACCTATACCGTAACTGTCTATTGATGGCCCAAGGACACCGATTGTCCACGAATCTAATCGAGTTACCCTTTAAGGAGTTTGACATCATCCTTGATATGGATTGGCTGACCGAATGCCAAGAAATAATTGATTGTGGACTGCACACCGTACGACTAAAGACCGATGACGGTGACATTGTGGAAGTCAAGGGGGAGCTGTTCCCCAAGCCTCCAAAATTTATGTCTATATTCAAGCAAAGCGGCTCATCCCGAAGAAGTGCAAAGCATTCTTGTGTCATGTTTGCGATGCCAGAAAGGAAACCTCTGAGCAGAAAGATATTCCTACAGTGTGTGATTTCCGCGACGATGTCCCTGGCTTGCCACCGCCAAGGGAGGTGGAGTTCTCCATTGATTTGGTTCTAGGAACGGAGCCGATTTCTGCGACACCGTACCGCATGGCAGCTACAGAGATGAAGGAGCTAAAGGCTCAGCTACAAGAATTGTTGGATAAGGGATTCATCTACCCGAGTGTGTCTCCATGGGGAGCGCCAATCCTCTTCGTCAAGAAGAAGGATGGATCCATGAGATTGTGAAATAACTACAGGCAGTTGAATAAAGCCACCATTAACAACCGCTACCCGCTACTGCAAATTGACGACTTGTTTGATCAGCTCAAAGGAGCTACTGTATTCTCAAAGATAGACCTTCGGTCAAGTTACCATAATATCCCAGTGAAGAAAGAAACATACCGAAGACAGCTTTCCGAACACGTTATGGGCATTATGAATTCACAGTGATGCCGTTTGGGCTGACGAATGCCCCGACAGTTTTCATGGACTTGATGAATAGTGTCTTCCGTCCCTACCTAGATCAGTTTGTGTTGAGGTTCATTGACGATATTCTGGTGTACTCTAGGACACCAGAGGAAACTGTGAGACACTTGCAAACTATACTTGGTGTGCTAAGAGAGCACAAGCTCTACGCCAGGCTATCATAGTGCGAATTTTGGCTCAACGAAGTCACATTCCTAGGGCATGTTATTTCCAACGAAGGCATCAAGGTGGACCCCAGTAAGATATCAGCTATGACGGAGTGGAAGACTCTAAGGGCAACGGGATGTGAGGAGCTATCTCAGGATGTGAGGAGCTTCCTCGGCCTAGGCTGTTGCTACTGGCGCTTTGTGGAGGGCTTTTCATCCATTGCATTGCCATTGAACAAGCTACTGAAGAAAGACGCGAAATTTGTGTGGACTGACGCATGTCAGCACAACTTCGAAAAACTAAAAAAATGTTTGACCGAGGTTCCGGTGCTGGTATGGCCAGTTCCAGGCGGGGACTATACAGTCTTCAATGATGCATCTCACAACGGACTCGGCTGTGTGCTTATGCAGGAGGGTAGACCTGGCAAAACAGAACCGGAACCGATTACCCGAACCGAAATATCCGAAACCGAAACTGGAATGATCTGAAAAATGAAGATCCGATCTATAACCGAAAACCCGAAATGATCCAAAACCGAACCGAAACCGAACTAAATAATTCATATCCGATTTAAATCCGAAACCGATTAGATCCGAAACCGATAATATCCGAATCGATTAAACCCGAAACTGATTAGATCCGGACCCGATAATACCCGAAACCGATAATATCCGAACTCGATTAGAACTAAAATCGATAAATTCAGAACTATGTTTACCTTTCAATAAGAATATTATATTTTTAAATTTTTACTTTTATTTTACCATTTGAACTAGTTACATTACTTGCTCCTTCCCTCATAAAATGGATTATCTACTTGAAAAAAAGTACAAATTTTTATTCCTTAAATTTATTATATGTAGAAATTAAAGATAAGTTATATATATAAATGATAACGTAGAAACAAATAAAATTTCTGTAATTTTTAAATAGTGAAGTGTGATATTCTTTTTGGGACGAAAGGAATATATATATGATAAATTGTATGGAATAATTAGATTTTATCCTAATTTCATCTCATTGCAATAAATTTTATTGATTTAAAAGTTAATTTGATTAGTTTAAAACCAATTCACTCAATATTAGTCAATAAAATTAAATGCTAGTGTTAACATTTTGAAAAAACTCTCTAGCGGCAGTCTTTACTGTTTTCATTTTCAAATTTGATCCACACCATTACATTTAGGTATAAAATTAATTATATTTGACTCTATTAAATTTAATTTTCTCTATTTTCAACCAAATATACTCAACAATTTACAAATTTTGCACTCAATTGAATAAAATTTACTTCATTTCACCCAATTTTACTCAATTTTTACCAAATTCTATTCAAATGGAACATAAGACTATTTGAATTTATCTTTTATCCTTTCATTTATTTACATAAGTATATTAGTATATTAGTAGATGTGAGAAAATTTTTATATTTCAAAACTAAATTTTAAAATCAATTTAATTATATTAAATTTATATCATAATTAAATATATATGTTTTCATAATTTGTAGTCCAAATTTGTAAAATATGACTAAAACATCAAAACGGAAGATTAGAAAATAATATATCCGAAATATATCCGACTCAAATTGTATCCGAACCGAAATCTATCCGAACCCATTTATAACCGAACGTATCTGAACCGACTCGAAACCGAACCGAACCGAAAAATGTATAGAACCGAAATCTAATCCGAACCGAAATTTAACCGATCCGAACCGAAACGAACCGATTATGACATATAACCGAAAGATATCTGAACCGAAAAAATTCAATCCGAAACCGATCCGGTTGATCCGATTGCCACCTCTACAGGAGGGTAAGGTAGTAGCCTACGCCTCCTGACAGTTGAAACCTCACGAGGGTAACTACTCTATGCACGGCCTAGAATTAGAAGCGGTGGTATTTGCATTGAAGATTTGGCGGCACTACTTGTTTGGTGAGACTACCTATATCCACACCGATCACAAGAGTTTGAAATATTTGCTAACTTAGAAGGAGTTGAATTTGGGACAACGAAGATGGCTAGAGTTGATCAAGGACTATGATTGCTATATCGACTATCACCCAGGAAAGGCCAATGTACAGTGAGATACGTACAGCTGAGGCTACAGACGACTTCTGTATGACGACTTACGAGCTTGTCTCTAAGGGGTAGAGACAAGACTTTACTATTGATGGCAATGGAATTTTGTTCTATTAGGACCGCTTGGTGGTACCTAACAGTGAAGTGAGAGAGCGGTTGCTACGAGAAGCTTCCTCGGCAAGTAGAAACAGCCTAGGCCTCCAACAATACCTCCAACGACACATTACATTTGTATAACTCTTATCTCTTTATCTCTAACGTCTTGATTTTACACAAGGTATGAGAAGTGTCACCTTGTTAGAGTTAAATCGTTGGTTTACTAATTCTCAATTTGACTTGTGGGATTCAAATAACATTAATATCACATATATTAATTTATCTTGGTATGGCCATACACTTCCCAAGTCACATCAATCAGTGGGCCCGAAGACACTACACTTCATCACAATAGAAGGGATAAATTCTTTCTACGTCATTCACGCCTTTTCATATGCTTAACCATATACCCAAAACAAAACTGTACGTCCACCAGTATTTCAAATGACATTAGATATGAATCAAAGCATATACGTCAACATATTAAAGATCGTAATGACCTCAAGTTTAAGAATAGTTGTACCAATGGTCGAATGAGAATACTACTAACACATAAAAATAATATCCATGTAGTATTCTCATGGTGTGTCAGTCCAGAACAATATCCTAGATATGTACCTACGTATAGATTGAGATATCACATTATCCATAACCTATGAGACACAACTATCTTATCTCATACGTATTAGTTAGAGTATATTATGACGTCCGTATTATCATAATATTCGACTAAGGCAAATTTTAGACATAACCTCTATTAATGTAACAGTCTCATAATCAGAACATTGTAGTTCTAATTTATGCTACCAAAGCACTAAGTCTATGGAGTCAAGCCATGTTTAAATACACGAGATGTATAAAAAATATTTAGGGCCTTTTATTCTTGATAAATATTCAGATACTAATTCATACATTGGCATCCGGGGCTCATATATCCAACAAGTTGAGCGTGGTAAGCCAAAATAGCATCCTCTCATGCCACATCTTAAAGTCATGGGTAAATTTCACCCATGTTATACGAACTTTCATCATTATTTCACTTCGGCATATAAACTTTAAATCCTATAACAAAAATACACGAACTTTCAACATTTTTTCACCGGTGGTCCAATAGGCGGTTTCTAAGACCCCCCACCCTCTCCCATCATTTTTTTCTTCTCTTCCTCTACCAGCCCCATCCCACCCCCACCATTTTTTCTCTTCTTCCCCTCTTTTTCTAGCCCCCCCACCCCAATTTTTTCTTTCTTCTTTTCTTCTTCTCCCCTTTTTTCTTTTGATCCAGCCCACCCCTCCCCTTTTTTCCTTCTTTTCTTATTATTTTTATTGTAATTATTATTATTATTATTATTGTAATTATTATTATTATTATTATTATTATTATTATTATTATTAAGAACTCGCCAATAATCTCAGCTGGTAGAACTTAATAGCGGCGGCCGGTGATCACTCGATGACAACCGAAGACAACGACAGATGGTGAAGCAACAACAGGGAACGCCGTCGGTACCACTTTGTGGTTTCTGGTGGCCATTGTCGGAAAAAGAAAAAAGGGAGAAGAAGAAGAGAAGGATGAGAAGAAAAAGAATGGGGGTTGTGGATAGATAGAAGAAAAAGGGGAGAAGAAAAGAACAAGAAGAAGGAAAGAAGGAGAAGAAGAAGAAGAAGAAGAAGTAGAAGAAGAAGAAGAAGAAGAAGAAGAAGAAGAAGAAGAAGAAGAAGAAGAAGGAAAGAAGAAGAAGAAGAAGAAGAAGAAGAAGAAGAAGAAGAAGAAGAAGAAGAAGAAGAAGAAGAAGAAGAAGAAGAAGAAGAAGAAGAAAGAATGAAAAAAATGAGTGTGTGGGGGTGGGGGCTGGTTGGGAAAGAGAACAACAACAAAATGGTGGGGTGGTGGTGTGGGTGGAAGAGGAAGAGAGAAAAGGGAGGGAAGGGTGGGGATCTTGAAGAAGAGAAAAAAAGGTGGAGTTGATACCAAGGAAAAAAATGGGGTCAAAATAAAAAAATTCAATTTTATAAAATTATAATTTAACACCAAATGACCTGAAGGTGACTTAGAAACCGCCTATTGGACCACCGTTGAAAGAATGTTGAAAGTTTGTGTATTTTTGTGATAGGAATTAAAGTTTATATACCGAAGTGAAATAATGATGAAAGTTTGTATACCATGGGTGAAATTTACCCTAAAGTCATCGCTTGTGAACTTTGTCAGTTCCTTGACAAAGTTTGCAGGCATCGTGACTATAAGATGTCAAACCAATGCGGATGCAAAGGCACCCACGTTGAGTTTGAAAGAGGGAATGACCAGTAAAACTGAAGTCGTGTGCGGTCCAAAGGTTGATCGGGATGGCCGAAGCCATGTTCAGTCCAAGTGGGGTGATCGTTGCGCCCGTTGTTAGAATTAGGTCCCAACGCTAGAGGGGGGGTGAATAACGTTTAAATGAAAAACTCGCAGGAATAAAAAACTGAGAACGTGAAAAGTAAAGAGCATAGAAAGCCTAAAGGGAGCACATCAAGATTTATACTGGTTCACCACAACGTGTGGCTAGTCTAGTCTCCCGAGAGACTCTCTCGAGCTACACTACTTCTGTTAAGCTTACGGGTGCTTAACAAACCATTACAACCTGAGAACTCGAGTCCCACAAGCCTCAAAACGCTTGCTTGGAGATACCGCACTCCAAGACTTTAACCCGAAGGAAAATACCTTTCCTTCGTACAACCAAGGGAAAAAGGCTTCCCTTAAAGTGTGTAAAACACTAAAAACACTCAAGAACAATGCTCTCTCAAAAGAGTGGATATTGACTAACTAAGATCGCTCAAGAACACAACACGAACTTCACAAAATGGCTCTCAAAAAGCTATGAAAGAGTAGATGAATATAATGCAATGTATAATATGAGTTATGAAGTAATGTGATGTAAAAAGAAGACCCAAGCACCCCATTTTATAGTAGGAAAAGAGGCTCCAATGAGTGGGAGTTGATTTGGGGTGATTGGCATAATTTGTGGGATTTGATTAAAAATGGATCTGCTGAAAATTGGCCTGACAGCGCTGTCCATCACTATTGAAGGCTTATATTTTGAAATCAAGGCTACAACGGTCAAGCCAACATCGATGTCCAAAATGTGGACATCGCTGTTCAAAGCGTTGACTTCCAAATTTGGAAAGTTTTAGCCTTTTATTTCTTCCAACGGTCAGGTGCCTACATCGATGTTCAAAAGTGATCATCGTTGTTCAAAGGCATTTTCTTTTGGATTGAGTTGGACATCGATGTAGAGAAGTCTACATCGCTGTTATAGAAGTTTCTAGAATTTCATGCTTGGCTCAACAACGATATACAATATTCAACATTGTTGTTAAAGGACTTAGCACCAAACCATGGTTTTCAGGAGCCAACGCCAGACAACGCTGTTGGTCACTCCAACATCGCTGTTGGGTTGGTTTAGCCAGACCCAAGGCTGGTCAGTCACGCCGTAAGCCGATGTCAAAAATCAAAGTTCTCCAAAATTAAAACCAAGTGTTGAAAACATTTATTTAAAGTATTTTTCTAAAAAATCAAGTGATACATCTTAAAAACCACGTTATTTAGGTAAAAACCACAGCTAGCCAAGTTTATTCCATTTCACATGGTTTTTACCAAAAGACTAAAAACAAAAGATGGTTTTTGAAGTGTTTTTATTGGAGAACTGTTTAAATGTACCCAGAAGTAAAAACCAATCATAAAATGTTGAAAACCATTTGGTTGGTTCGGATTCAAAGATGGTTTTTGAAGTGTTTTTGTTGGAGAACTGTTTAAATGTACCTAGAAGTAAAAACCAATCATAAAATGTTGAAACCACTTGGTTGGTTCGGATTCCAAGAACCAACGCCGATAACCGAATGTCGAACACCGATTTCTGAAAACCGAATGCCGGTTTCTGAAAACCGAATGCCGGTTTCTGAAAGCCGAATGCCAGATGGTTTGGCTTTTGGTTTGGGCGAACACCAAGTATTTTAGGCTTATTTAAAACTTGTGAAAAATGTCTTTGATGATGCATAAGAATGTTTTAATGCAATTAGCCTAGAGAGCCAAATTGTAAAGTCAATGCCGGTCTTGACAACACAAATCTATAAATTATATAAATATCAAAATGTTATCAAAATGCAAAAATATTTATAATTATAATATAAATTTAACATAAATATCAAAATGTTAAATTTTAAAAAGTTGTTCTGGTTACGTTGCACCTTAATTTATTTATGCAGTATTTATTATAAAATAATATATTTGTAATTATACCTTATATATTACAAGATTTTGTTTTAAATATCAGACATGTCACATAATGTAATCAAACCTATATTTTTCATGATTGATATTTTTTTCATTGTAACTCCTATTTTTGAAATAAAAGCATAAGAATTTTATTTTTGTACATTTTTTATGTTTTACTCCTATTTTAAACTTTTTCTCTAAACTATCTGACTTTAAAAAAAATTTTATAAAAATAAAAAAATGAAAAAAAAAAATTGAAATAAATAAAAATGACAAAAAATTGAGTAATAAAGAGAAACGTGAGGGGTCTTATATATAGTTAGATTAATAAAACATTCTGTGTAACTATTTGATCCATAATTTTTTAATATAGTTTAAAATATTGGTGCTTTCCTATTTTATCATGTAAATTAATATACAAAAAAATTATCTTACTCATATTCAAAAGTTGTAGAATAAAAATAATGAGTGTGAATCGTAAAAATAGTGAGATGAAAAAATAATTTATAAATTATAGTTATGAATATAATAGTTGTAATAACAATAATAATACATTTAAAATAAAGAAATCACTCTAAATAAGACTAAAACATAGAGAAAAGTACCAAAATAGGACTTTCATGTTTTTTTTCTCGAAATAAGACTTCGCACTGAGGTAATGTAGCACTGTACATGTGCACATTACATATACTTTTTGGTAATCTACATGACCATGTTTGGTAATGTAAATGTATTTTAAGTCCTATTTCGGGAATAAAACATGGAAGTCCTATTTTGGTATATTTTCAATGTTTTAGTCCTACTTTAGTCTTTCTCCCTTAAAAATATATCGTTTTTAGAGCAATTGATTGGGTAGTAGAAAGAGTTTGAAGAAAATAAGAATAGTTGGAAGGAACTGAAAGAACTGAACAAACTGAAAAAACTGGAAAATTCTGTAAGTTAAGAATTTAAGCCTTAAAGAATAGATTCTTAGTCACTAAGTGCGTGGCTTAAATGGCATGGCAATAAGTGACATGATAATGATTATTAGAAATCATTAACACTTCTGCTACACGACACTCTATTTAACTTTAAATTTTTTCTCGAATAATCAGAGATTAATTGCCAGTTAACTCCGTAAAATTGAATTAATTTTGAACATTGCGTAAAAACAATAGAAGATTGGTTCAATAAAAATATGCATGTGTATGCATCAACTATACTCTTCTGTTTAACGGGTCAATTTGGAAAATCAATTTTTTATTCACTCTTTTACCATTTTTGACGTATAATATATCAAAGTATTTATTTATCTCTTTTTAAAAAAACAAACATCTATTAATTAATAGTTAAAACTGTCAGTAAACCTATTGATAATTATGACCAAAATTCTTATATTTAGTGCCTATTAAAATGCTAAAAATTTTAATATCTACTGCCTCTGAACATTTTTCACAATTTACTTCCTTCACCGCAGTCCGCAGGACAAAGGTGTGGGGACCCTCGTGGGTTTTTCACCTTTTTACGAAGGGTAGTTACTCCCCTCACGAAATAATTGAATCTCTTATTATCCTTTAATTAATTTGTTACTCTTTAATGTTTGAAAAGTTTCTGACATATATACCTCAATTTGCAAAGCACACTTCTTGTGGGATATATTCTTCGTTAGAACTAGATCGGGAATAAAATAATGTGCGCTGAATATCTATAACACCAATTTACACAGCTCTCAATATTCTTATATTCTCGACATATACATATGTCGTCTAAATCAGTTTCTAGGCTTCGTATATATGTTGGCTAGTAGTGCAATGTTACAATTCGATGTGGTATATATTCTCAACAACAATACTCATTGAGTGTTCATCATTATTCGTGTTTGAATTATTATGTTATAAATTTAAATATATGATGTTATTGAAATTTAAGTCTTAAATAATACTTTTAAGTCTTTGTTTGTGAAATTTAAGGAATTTGAAGAAAGTGGAAGATATTTGAAAAAACAAAACCAAATTTTAAAAAATTAGAAATTAACTTTTATAACCCAAAATAACATGACCTTCAGACAACAATATACTTGTTCTAAAAAACATACTTTAACTATAAGCAAAAGAATAGTACACAATCATTTTTAATAGACTTACTTGATAACTACTACCTATGCCTGACCATGTTTGTCCAATTTTGACTTTTTGAGATTAAAATTGACAAAATTTGATCATAAATCAAACAAAATTGATATTAGAAATTGATATAGAAAAAATACTAGATTCATAATTTAAGGTATTTTCAAAATATTATTTTAGGGAGCACTTCCTAGATAGGAGTAAAAAATTATGAAAATACCAAAATAGAAGTCATAAGTCTTTAAAGACCAAAATAGGAGTTTACACTGCCATTAGTATACTATCACACTCACCACATTGTTACATTGTAACTGTCACAATATTTTGGTCACACTGTCATTTTACTCTTGTTTTGGTTTGAAAGACATAGCACTCCTATTTTGATATTTTGAAACTATTTTATTCCTATCCAGGGACATTTCATTTTTTATCCAATTAATATACAATATAGTTTTAATTTATTTATATGTCAAAAGTTAATTATATTACGATTGACTTCAAAGATTCAAAATTGAAAAAACTCTCCGGGACAAATGGAGTAATAAGAAAAAAATTGTGCTTGCAGACTATTCTTTAGGGTTAAAAAAGAGCTGGGTGTTGGAAAGATCTAGAAAAGAGGAGAAAAAGCTAGAATGAACTGGAAAAAATGAGATGAAACTAGAAGGAACTAGAAAAAAGATGGAAGAAACTAGAAAAAACAGAAAAGAACTAGAAGAAAATGAAAGTTATGTATAAAAAAAGTAAAAACGTTTAAATTATATCATACAGCCGACTGTACTTTACAGTTGTTCCCATACAACCGCCATAAAAACATGAGTCCCAACCGATACCCTGGCAGAACCCTAGGTGCAGCGGCATCAGGGGTTGGTGGAAGAAGCTAGTTTACAGCATTAATTGTGCGGTGAAGCTAATCTATGAAAATTTTCTATTTCTTATTTTTTATCTTTATGTTTTTCTCTTGTTCTTTTTTTAAATACTTCCGTTGTACTCTGCATTTCCCTAATTCTAATAAAATTAATGTTTAAAAAGCTTTTTGTTAATGTCACAAGGGGAAGATAAGAGCTATGCATAATTTAAGGGGAGCATTTCCAAAATGATTTTTAAAAAAAGCATAAATTAAGGGGAACTTTTCTCAACCCTTTTCAAAACCATCCTCCTTATGCATATCTCCGTCTTGTTTGCCATTATCAAAAAGGGGAAAATTATTGAAACACACTTTGCGTCTATATTGTAATAAAGTAGTGTTCGGTTTTGATAGGTTTTGATAAATGCCAAACCACCTTGGTTTTAAAAAGCGTTGAACAAACTCAAACCAAAGAACATGGCAGAGTGATCAAGTGGAAACAAGAACCAAGTTTTTGTAAACTTGGCTCTCAAAGTTAAAATCATTAAAATGCTTTTCATGCATAATTAAAACCTTTTTCATAAAGTTTTTATAATCCCAAAACACTTGGCATTCGTTCAAGCCAAAAACCACGACGCTCGGTGTTCGACTTTCAGAGGCCATGTTTGGCCTTCCAAAACTAGTGTTCAGCTTTCGGTTATCGGCGTTGGTTTTTAGCGTCCGAACCAACCAAGTGGTTTTTAATATTTTATGACTTGTTTTTACTTCTGGGCACATTTAAATAGTTCTCTAACAAAAACATGTTAAAAACCACCTTTCTTGTTTGGTCTTTTGGCAAAAACCATGTGAAATAACATAAACTTGGCTAGTCGTATGTAGTTTTTGCCTCATTGGCATGGTTTTTAAGATATTTCACTTGGTTTCTTATTCAAATACATTAAATAAATGTTCCCAACACTTGGTTTTCCAATTCGTGAACCTTGATTTTTGATATCAACTTTCGGCGTTGACCAGCTAGCCATGGTTCTAGCGAACCAGCCCAATAGCAATGTTGGACATGCAACCTCGATGTTGAGGTTGCACCTGAAAACCATGGTTTGGCTGAAAGTTCAGGTCTTGAACATCCATGTTATGGTGCCCGTTGAACATTCTGGTTGGAAAGTTTGAGCCATAACAGCGATGTTCAGGACTTGAACATCGATGTCAGGCTAATATCCAGCAGATCCATTTTTGAATTAAATCCCACAGATTGTGCCAATCATCCCCAATCAACTCCCACTCATTAGAGCCTAGTTTTTTAGTATAAAAAGTGGTCTTTGGGTTTGCATGACACACACCATTACTTCACAAATCATATTCTCTTAATGCATTACACTTTATTCTTTTCATAGCTTTTGAGAGCTAATTTTGTGAATCTTTTGTTGTGTTCTTGAGCATTCTTATTTTTACTCATTATATACTCTTTAGGAGAGTCTTATTCTTGAGTGTTGTAGTGTTTCATACACTAGAAGGGAGGTTTGTTCCCTTAGTTTAACGGAGGAAGTGTGCTTTCCTTCGGGTTTGAAGTCTTGGAGTGTTTGTGACTCCGAGCAAGTGTCATTCAGGCTCGTGGTACTTGGGTTCTTAGGTTGTAACGGTTTGTTAAGAACCTTGAAGCTTAACGGAGTTAGTAGGACCCTCGAGAGAGTCTCTCGTTAGACTGGAAGTAGCCACACGTTGTGGTGAACCGGTGTAAATCTCGGTTTTCCCCTCTTACACTTTTACTCTTCACCCTTTTAATTTTTTATATTTCTAAGATTTTTGTTTCAAACTCCATTCCCCCCCCCCCCCCCCCGCTCTAGCTTTGGGACTCTTTTCTAACATTTTGTACGGATAGCTCCATGCACAAGCTCATTGTGAACAAAGTGATAGTCAATCTCAATGTGCTTCGTTTACTCATTGAATAAAAGATTTGTTGTGATATGTAGTGCAGCTGTACTATCACAACAGATAGTCATTGGGTGAGTATGGATAACACCAAGTGAGCGAAGAAGCCCCTTCAACCATTGTAGCTTGCACGTGGTAAGGGCCTAAGACCGATATTCAGCCTCTATGGATGAGCGTTCCATATTACTTCGTTTCTTTATCTCCAAAGAGATAGGTGAATAACCAATCTAAACAAACCATCCCGTCAAAGATCTACGAGTGATTGGGCAAGCTTCCTAGTCTGAATCAAACCAGCCCTTCAGATGTAAATTATTGGCGGAAGACAGAAGAGTACCCCGTTCAAGACAGCCCTTCAAGTATCGAACCACATCCAGGGTCGCCTGCCAACGATTCAAACATGGATCCTTTGGGAATTGTGTCATAGTGTGCAAACTCAGGAAGAGTGACAGATATATAAACCAACCTTCTAACCAGACTGTGATATTTTTTCAGTATCTTCAATCAAAGGGCTCCGAGATAGTAACAAACGATGGTTTTCCTTCATTGGAGCGCCCAATGGTCGCGAGCCAAACAAACCAGTCTCCAGAATAATATCAAAAGCATATTTTCTCAGACACATGAAAATACCCGACGAACTGCGGGTGTCCTCAATCACCAAAAATATTTTAAAAATACCAAGATCTTTCATATGAAAACAATATGATAAATAATCCTTAAACTTCTTTATTAGCTTCGAGCAATTCCCAAAAATAATCAAATCGTGCTCATAAACAAGCACATGGATCACTAGTGCTTCTAGAAGAGAAACGAGAGAGTAATTGGAGAGGGACTGAACAAAACCATACATCTTCAGTGATTTAGATAATTTAGCAAACTAACACAGTGGTGCCTATTTCAATCCATACAAGAACTTGTGTAATTTGCAAACCTTAGTTGATGCAAAATAAGAAAAACCTTGTGGAAGACACATGTAGACATTTTCATCACAGACACCATGCAAGAAAGCATTGTGAACATCCATCTTATGTAGCTTTCAAGCATATGCAGCTGCAATGGCCAATAAAGTTTGAACAGTGATGAGCATAACAATTGGGGTGAAGGTTTCATTATATTCCAAACCTTCAACTTGATAATTTCCAAAGATAACATGACGGGCCATGTACCGTTCAACACTACCAATAGAATTCCACTTAATTTTGTAATCCCACATACTTCTAGGAGGCTTCTTGTGTGAAAGTGTCGACACAATGGTCCATATACCATTTGCTTCCAACACCTCAATTTCATCCTTCATTACTTTCTACCAACGTACAAATTACATAGCTTGGTAAAAGTTGGTTGGTTCAACCTCCAAATCAAGATTCGCGATGTAACATTTGTGCAATAGAGAAAACCTTTTATAGGAAATACAAGAGGTGAGTAGATATTTGCACTATGTATTGGATCGAGTAGCAGCATAAGTCATGTAATCTGACAAGCGCACATTCGGTGCGCAGAAACGGTGACCACGACCCAATTAGACGTCTTCTTCGTTACTAGGATTGCGGGAGGAGTCTCAGCCGAGGGAGTCTCTGTCGATGTTCTCAGAAGCTCGGCATCAGGAACTTGGTGCCTCCCTCGCCATTTCTGTCCTTATGGTGTCAACTTCTAGTGCTTCATCAGCTGGCATATTGTACGAACAGGTCACCCCACAATGTCAGCCACTTGTTTATCATTTTCATCCATGTTTATTTCTAAGGGTGGTGATTACTTCTCTTTTGTATTTTATAAAATAGACAGAAAAGGAAACACATCTTCACAGAAATAAACATCTCGAGACACAGTGATATGCCTCGTGTCTGGATCATAAATCCGTTAGCCTTTCTTCCATCGGGGATACCCGATGAAGATACAAGGATTATTTGTTAGAGAAAATTTGTCTCTACCTCTCTTTAGATAATGGGAAAAACATCTACATCATATCCAAAATGAAAAATGTGAACTGACGCTGGAGCCTTCCCATTGAGCTTCTCAAAAGAAAAAACGCTCTTAGCAGAGAAGAGGGTGTGCGGTTAATAAGAATTGTTGTTTGGGCACAATCTTCCCAGAATTCAATTGGAAGGCCGGCCAGAATATGTAATGCTTGTGCAACATTAAGAATATGCATATGCTTACGCTTAACACGCCCATTCTGTTGTGGAGCCCCAATATACGAAATTTCATGAACAATCCCATTGAGATGGAAAAACTCCTTCAAAAATTAAAACTCTGTACCATTGTCACTTCACACACATTTAATCGTCTAACTATATTGACTTCCAATCATGGAATTTAATTCCATAACGAGAGTCCCCACACCTCTTTTTCAATCATGGATATACACCCAAACCTCACATAAATAATCATCAACAATTGTTAAAAACATAGTAGAATCATTTAAACTCTTGGTACGATATGCACCTCATAAATCACAATGAACCATATCAAAACTGCCACTAGACTGATAATAACTAATAGGGAAACCAGTACGAGTCTATTTAGCACGAAGGCAAACATCACAACAACCATTATTTAATTTGTTATTTTGACTAGAACTTGCTAAAGTAACTAAAGATAAAACATGTGTGGATGGGTGTCCCAAACGTTTATGCCAGAGATAAAAAATACTCTCGTTTGTTGCCTTATACGCCACTTGATCCTCCATCCTCTGTAAATAGTAAAGTCCACCATCTTGTTCACCCACACCAATTAATATCTCTCTGAACTTAGGTTTCGTAACATACAAAATTTTCCTGTGAATCGTGCCTCATAGTTTGAATCCCTTGTTAATTGCTACACTGAGATTAGATGACAATTGAAGTAGTAGACACACAAAACATTCCTTAAAACCAAAGTTTTGGTGAAACATGTATTTCTTTACTGTATAGATACAATTCGTTTACCATTTGGTAGTCTAATTTCATAGGGTGGAATAAAAAGAGTATTCCTCAATAATGACACATCACCTGTCGTGTGATTTGATGCTCCTATGTCAATAAGCCATCGAGGGGGAGTAAGCATACGTGTGAGTTTATCATTCGAACTAGTGAGAGATAGGATATTATAGATTCGATTGATTGTGGAAAAAGGAGTAAGCTCCTAGGTTTTTTACTGAGTGTACAAACCACTTCCTTCTTTTGAATGGTGCGTATGACAAAAGTAGAGGCTTCGGAATTATTGTTCATAGTCCTACTTGTAAGGCGTGTTGTCTCGTCTTGAGTTAGGATATTATAGATTCGATTGATTGTGGAAAAAGGTTCTTGGGCCAATGGATTCACACAAATTGATCCAAACTGTGTCTCATGAAGACCAATCAAAAAATAATGAGCCTCATCTTCTTCTCTTTTTTGTTCGTAACTGCCGCGATCAGGCTCGACATACATTTTGTAGAGACGCACTCAAGGAACTCGTCAAGCTCTCGCAAATCATCCCATTATTTTTTTATCTTACCAAAATAGTCTAAGATGGTAAGACCTTTCTGCTTACAATCACTCAACTCGTGCTTCAGTTGTTGGATATGAGGTTCGTTCACAGCTAATATCCGAGCCTTCAACTCATCACATAGATCGAAGGCCAATTCAAAAATCAAGGTCGTGGATGGTAAAGATGGTTCAATGAATGGTTAGTACACCAATCATCCAAGACTCCAGAATCCACATCAGGTTATGCAATACTACAGTCAACAAAGCCAAATTTCTTACAAGCTCGAAGAGCAAGACACAAGGATTTGGACCATTCTTCATAATTTGGACCTTTGAGTACAACCTTAGTTAAAAGTGAACCCTTGATTGTGGCTTGATAACAAATCATGTAACACCATAATCCGTCCAGGTCTGCAGCCCCTTTCGGACTAAATTATTGATTTGGTAATCGTGATAGTTTAAAACATTTCAAACATTTTTATTTATAAATAATATTCCATACATAATTGTAGAAAATACGGAGTGTTTAATAATAATGCGGAAGCGACTTTTAAACATGTCTCATAACAACATAATTATTTATTTTGTTCAATGATCCACCACAACTGTCTCGCCCCTTCTGCTGCCAGGAATCAGCCAATCATTCATTCTACCTACCTGCGTGTAGCAAATAAAACACACTACACGCTCAGCGGTGAAGCTGAGTAAGCATATCTAAAGCGTCGAACATTCAAATAAATTGAATCTCAATTCATAATCAACCATTTGATATCATGCACCCAATATATAATTCAAACGTTCATGATATTCTCACTATTTTATTCCAAGTCATTTGATATTCAATATCTCAACCATGCTCTTAAATTATTCTTAATCTAAGGCCAAATGATTTTATAACAAGCTCTTAGCTATTCCTAGTCTAAGGCAACATTTCTAACCAGGCCCTTAAACTATAAATAGTTTAATGCAGAACACAAGAATCGATAATCCACCCTATGAGTCATGTGGATTACGTACCAACCGAACAATGATTTGTCGGGTGGATGATATCCGGTCTGGATCCCGTACGTACGTTTTAACCCGAAATATGAATTGGTCAAGTAGGTATATCTTAGAGTTCTTCTAGATATCCTTAATAATCATCATCAATATACAAGTGGGTATATCTTAGAGTTGTTCTAGATATCCTTAACAATACGATTCATTAATTCATTATTTTTACTTTAACAATTCATGATCATCATTCAAAACGTTCATCATCATTAATTCATTATAATCAATAATCAAACAATTGTCATAATGCATAATAACAAATAGTGGCCTAGTCTCGAGTGTTAACACCCGAACTTACTGTCATGCATCACATAATGTTTATTTGTCACAAACATCATTTTTATTGTACAAAATCATATTTTTATGGTTTATAATTAATTGGTAACAAAATAGGATTTTAGAGCATATTTTCAATAATATTTTCAGAACAGGATCTGGAATTGAGGAAAATAATTTAAAATAATCATTTAATTTATAAAAATTGATTTATATAATTTTAAATAATCCATTAATTCATAATAATCGATTTTTACAATTTAAATAATCAATTAATTCATTATAATCGATTTTTACAATTTAAATAATCAATTAATTAATTTTAATCGATTTTTACAATATAAATAATCGATTAATTCATAAAAAATCGATTTTTACAATTTAAATAATCCAATAATTCATAATAATCGATTTTTACAATTTAAATAATCAATTAATTAATTTTAATCGATTTTTACAATATAAATAATCGATTAATTCATAAAAAATCGATTTTTACCATTTAAATAATCCATTAATTCATAATAATCGATTTTTACAATTTAAATAATCAATTAATTCATAATAATCGATTTTTACAATTTAAATAATCAATTAATTCATAATAATCGATTTTTACAACATAAATAATCGATTAAATGGTACTGACTTCGAACCACTGGTCTGAATAAAATTCTAATCGATTTTTAGTAAGTAAATAATCGATTTTCGGCTACTGTTCATCATCTTCTTCCTCGGGTCAGTTTCGAGTATTATGGTTTTAAAACACCAAACTTCAATTAAATTATATAGAAATGTTCTCCAAGGTTCATAGATCATTTTAGGATCATCAAAATATATTTTTAACATCAAATTCAAGGTTTATGATTCTTGGTTCTTCAAACACGTCGAACACAAAACTCAACCAAATGACCATTTATGAACGTAAAAACAACCTATATGAACATTCTAATCTTTAGATATATCTACGGGCTTACCTTGAAGCTAAATGGGTGTTTTGAAGATTTTCCGACGAAACTTCCGGCGATGATAACTCCCAACTCCGGCGACTTTGGTGGCCACCAACTACTGCAGCATGTTCTCCTCACTCTCAAGAACACTTTGGTACTAAACTCATTAGTTTTTGGTGAGGAATGAGAGGGTTGGTGGTGGCCTTATATAGGAAGAGAATGGGGAAGGTGACAACATTTGCTGCGTAGGATTTGCGTAGGAATGCATCCTCGATCGGCTGAGTGGAGTAGGAGGCGCCGTCCCTGATTGGGACTAATTTTGGTTCCAGTCGGGTACACTTTTTGGTACAACTTTCTCCGAATTGAAATCCGTTTGCACCGTTGCGATCGTGCAATTAAACTCTATCCAACGATATAATTTTTATATTTATTCGTTATACTTTTTCCGACATCATATTTTTGGGTGGTTGACTTTGACAGAGTCAAAATTGGCCTTTATTCAAAAAGGTTCTCACATTTAATTCATATTATTTATTCCCATGATTTATTTCAATGAATCATTTCAAAGTTCACATTATAAACAATTTCTTCATTTATTCTTAATTTGGATCTTTACTCAGGTTCCCAATCAAGATCACACAATAAATCAACATGTTGGATTTATCTCTATAAGATTTATCCCAATTATGTTTATTGGATATCAATATATATTTTATTCAAGCCCAAATCCCAACAACAATTTATTTTAATCAAAACAAATTTTGTTTAATTGAATATTTAATTCAATAAATTTTAGGGTATATTTTGGGGCGTTACAAATCATATAGGGAGATACCTTGACACCGTTTGGGAAGGTCGTCTTCATCATGTTCATTGGCCTTCTTTAGCTATGGAGTTTTCGAAGAGGAGTTGTCAGCCATGGTGGACAGGCAGCGGACGTACTACGATGACCGGTTGGGAAAAAACTAGGGTGGATGAATAGAATTCGATCAGCCATAGAATCGTAAAAAACATTGCTACGTGGGCTCCGATACCATGTCAGGTTTTGAAGAATACTCCCTCCATCTCACTGTCTTTGTCCACTTACCTTTTGGCACACCATCCAATTCACTTCTTTAATCCATTTTATCTTATAATTTGTATATTAAAAAATTATAAAAAATATATATTAATAATCTATATGTTAAGACGAATCAAACAAGATCACACATGACTATTTTTAGGCTTACACATTGAGAGAATTTGATGAGTCAAAGTGCTTAGATGAACAGTTCCAAAAGTCAAAACTGGACAAAGACAATGGGACGAAGGTAGTATTTGGGAAATATTTTTGTGTATTGAATAAGAATACAAGGCTGTATATATAGCAACCCATGGGCTGCGAACCCAAGTCTTACTAGGAAACAGACTATATAAAGAAAGAGAATAATAACAATAAGGAAGCAAATAAATAATACAATCACATTCCTATTCTTGTTCTTAACAAATATAGTCATGTAAATTCTTGTTACATAGAACTTTTTAATTAGTTTCAATAAGAAAAAATTTATTTTTGAATTTATATCTTATTTAAACAAATTTTCATTAAAAAAATAACATAATGTATAGGAGGATCAAACCAATGTCCATAGAGAAACACCAAAACAACCATACGCTCTTTGACTCTTTTGCAAATGGTGGCACCCATGTCTGTGCAAGAGGCAAACAGAGATTTAGTCTGAGCTAGAAAAAGTTGTGAGTGAGTGAATATTTTTGTTGTTCGAGGTTTTATTTTTTGTTATAATATTCACTAATTTGCACCATATTTCCATTTAATATTCTTTTTTGCACAGTGTAGGGTGTGCTATGTTACAATCGTTCTAACAGTGCAATGCAGTTTACTAATCCTCTTCATCTATGTAGGGAACAGTGTACTTTGAATTTCATGTTTTGTTTTTATTTCTTCATTTAAAAAAGATGCATTGGTAACTATCAATAGTGGCATTGTGAACCCCAATAAGAGATAAGTCTAAGATTTGAGAAGTTTGTCAATTTACATCCAATCTCTTATTTCCTTGCCGCTAATTAACGTGCACTAAGCAGATACAATGTAGACGAAAGAAGAGGAGGTACCTTTCGATAAAATAATGGAATTGAATTGTTTGCCTTTATATTAATACATCAAAGCATATATGTAGTACAAGAGTTACCAAACTATCTAAGGAAATACACTTATACAAGCAAATAAAATAAACACAAGAATATACTCCAATTCTTCTCCTTAAGTTGGCACATGAATATCCAGAATGCCAACCTTAGAGAGTAAAAATCGGAAAATAGGGTCAGATACATCCTTCGTAAAAAGATAAACAATCTGAAACTTTGTAGGAACATAGGCAATGGACACGTGCTTGCATTGAACACATTCACGAATAATGTGGCGATCGATATCAATATGCTTGGATCGTCGTCCATTAAACCTTGGATTTGCAATAATAAACAAAGCGGCCTAATTATCAAAATATTACCTTGGAGTAGCAACATAAGGAACCATGAGGGCTGCCAAACGACTTCATATCCAACAAATCTCGTTACAAACGTTCGCCATGGCAAGATGTTATGCTTTAGTGGAAGAACAAGAAAGAGTGGTGTGCATTTTCAAATGCCATGAGATCTAAAAACCACCCAACATACTCACGAGTAAGCAAGGACCTTACCCAATCAGAACAAGAGTAAGCTGTAAGAATGACCAGGATCAACGTAGTAAAAATAACCATGACCAGGATGCCCTTTAAGTACTTGAATCACACGAAGGGCAGCATTAAGATGGCGAAGCCGCGATACCTGCATGAATTGTGATAGAAAATGAATAAAGAAATAGACGATACAAAAAACGACCAACCAGTGTGCGATACTTCGTAACTTCACATATCTTGACACCTTGAGACATAGCTAGATTATGACCAGGCTGAATAGGTGTGTCAACTAGGTTCAGTGCCGGTCTTGAGAATTCAACGGGCTGGGCCGAGACAAAAAAAAGGCCCTAAAAGTCTTATCCCTAACGCTCTAACAACTTAAAGTATGTAAACTAATTATATATAAATGCACACTTTAAATTTAAAAAAAAAACCAAAATTTTAATATCATAGCAATTCATTAAATCAATTTATATCAATTCATCCAAATCAAATAAAGAACATATGAAACCATAAATTCATTCATATACCATAGAAATTAGCAAATATTTCATATTATTAATTAATAATTAACCCTAGATTTTAAAGCCATAGAATGAAACTATGAAATATTAGGATTTTGGGCTATTGAGCTTTATACACACACACACACACACACACACACACACACACACACACACACACACACACACACACACGAAGCTCAATAGCCCAAAATCCCAAATAATAGCTCTAGTCTCATTCCTCCATTCAGCCTTCGAAATCGCAAGTTGCAATCGACATCGAAAATCAGAGAGACAGTGACGTGGCGGACGCCGTCGTTCCTCCCGCCAGGCATTCACTGACCCTCACCATTTTTTTTTGATTTCTTTCAAAATTTCAGAGTTTCATTCTTTAGCTTTAAAATCTAGGGTTAATTATTAATTAATAATATGAAATTTTTTCTAATTGCTATGATATATGAATGAATTTATGGTTCCATATGTTCCTTATTTGATATGGACGAATTGATATAAACGTATTGAATGAATTGCTATGATATTTAAAATTTCTTTTTTTGAAAATTTAAAGTGTGCATTTATATATAATTAGTTTACGTACTTTAAGTTGTTAGACCATTAGGGACAAGACTTTCAGGGCCTTTTTTTGTATCGGCCCATGTAACACCCTAATCCGTCCAAGTCTGCAGCCCCTTTCGGACTAAAGTATTTAACTTGGTAATCGTAAAAATTTAAAACTTTTCAAACACTTTTATTTATCAGAATAATATTTTTCATAACATATACAGTACAAAGTATTCAACAATATTGCGGAAGCTTAACAAATCATAATCACAATCATAATCAAAACCATCACATCCATTCCGACAATCTCGTCTCCGTCTGCCTCCAGGATCACGTCACATCATTCTTTCTATTAACCTGCGTGTAGCAAATAAAACATACTACACGCTCAGCGGTAAAGCTGAGTAAGCATATCTAATGCATCGAACATCCATATAAATTGAATCCAAATCCATAATCGAATCATTTGATATCATGCACATAATGTTCAATTCAGATATTCAATAATCAATATTCAATTTTCAACATTCATTATTCAATCATTCAACATGTATATTCGCATTCATAACCAACATTTTTATTCAACATTCGTCATACAATATTCATCATTTTTCATTCAACAATATCTTTAAACTATTCTTAGTCTAAGGCCAATCTGTCTGATGTTTACCAACTCTTAAACGAATTCTAGTTTAATATAGATAAACTATATTCTAGTTTAAGGTACTTTTAACCAACTCTTAAGCTAGGTCATTAGTTTAAGGTACATATTTTCCGACCGATTTACCAACTCTTAAACTAGCCTTCGCTTAAGGTACAAATCCATAAAACTGAACAGTAGAATATTAACTGTCGGGTTGGGTGGTATCCCCAAACGAGTTCCTCTAGTTTGGTTTGTAGATCCCGTACATACGTTTTAACCCATGCCACCGAATATTCATAATTATACCCGCAAGGCCTATTTCTAAACTATCTTAGAAGTCTTCTAGATAGTCTTAGAAACCAACGTCAACCTAGGTATATCTTAGAGTTCTTCTAGATATCCTTACAATCCAAATCATTTCATAATCATAAACATATTCATTTCAATTCATAATTTAATCCTCAATAATCATTTTAATCAATGGTTTCATCAAGTCATAACCATAATAATCATTCATCATAATCATCAATCAACATAACATTCGATAGCAAATAGCGGCCTAGCTTCTAGTGTTAACACCCGAACTTACCGTCATGCATCACATAACATTTTTATTTGTTAAAAGCATCATTTTTTATTGTGGTAAATCATTTTTATAATGATCATAATCAATTGGTATCAAAAATAGGATTTTAGAGCTCAAAAATAGCAATTTAAGGCAAATTTTCGGATCAGAACTTCGGGGGATCAATCCAGCCCTCTGGATCGATCCAAACTATGAAAAATCACTCCCAGGGGATCGATCCAAGCCCCTGGATCAATCCAGACAGTGGTGTTTCAGCCACTGTTCATCTTCTTCTTCGTTCGGGTCCAATTTCGGAAATACCGTTTTTAGTTATCGAACTTCAACGAAACTATATAGAGATGTTCTCCAAGGTTCATAGATCATTTTGGCATCATTAATTCATAGTTTTAACATCAATTTCATGGTTTATGATTCTTGGTTCTTCAAGTATGTCAAACACAAAACCCAACCAAACGACCGTTTATGAACGTATAAACGATCTATACGAACATTCTAGTCACTAGATATATCTACGGGCTTACCTCGAAGGTAAATGAAGGTTTTGGAAATTTTCCGGCGAAACTTCCGACGATGATAGCTCTCAACTCCGGTGACCTCACACCAAATTGAAAGCACCACTGCGTTCTCCACACTCAAGGCTATCTCTCAGATCGAATTTGATGAAGAATGGTGAAGAAATGGTGAAATTGGGTTTCTTATATAGCAAAAGAATGGAGGAAGAGGCGAAGGTGATGATGTATCCGTTCCTGTTTCGGCGTCTCAGTGGAGGGGGCTGCGGTTCCTACAGATTTTAAACGTAAGTCCCTGATTGGGACTAATTTGGTCCAAGTCGGGGAAAACTTTTTGGTCCAACTTTCCCCGAATTGAATTCCGTTTGCACCGTTGTGATCGTACAGTTATACTCTATCCAACGATATAATTTTTATATTTATTTGTAACACTTTTTCTAACATCATATTTTTGGGTGTTTGACTTTGACAGAGTCAAAATTGGTTTAATTTACCTTTCTCATAAAAGGTTCTCTCATTTAATTCATATCAATTATTCTCATGATTTATTTTAAGAAATCATTTCAATATTTACATTCTAAACAAATTCTTTATTTACTCTCGATTTGGGTCTGTACTCAGGTTCCTAATCAAGACTAGGGGTGAGCAAGTACCGAACCGATACCGAAATTTCCCGAAAAACCCGAGAATACCAAACCAAAAAATACCGAACCGAAAAGTATCGAGAAGGAACCGAACCGTACCGAACCGAATGGTCGTTACGGTATTCGGGAATGGTACGAGGTGACATCCCATACCGAACATATATATTAAAATATTATAAAAATAATACCCCGGAGTAATATTTTTATATATTCCTTCACTAAATTATAATTTTTTTAAAAAAAATTGGTTCAAGTTTTATTATGTGTAAATTATACTTTTATTTGATTTTAATTATTGTGTATGAGCATAAAAGTATTCACAAAGATTCAAAATACTTCTTTGTTGTCATTCATTTTTTAGTTTGTGAAATATAAACTAAGTTTTTGATACGCATCTCTTACATTTAAATATTCATTTTTTTTATTTTTTCATGTTTTTTATTTAAATTCACTTTTAATTTTCAAAAATAAAAGGGTATTGTTAAATTTTAACGTGTAAAGTATGTATGTATCTTCATCCCGATTTGTACCGAAACCGATACCGAACCATCCCGAATCATACCGAACCGATATTTCGGGATCGGGATTGGTACGGAGTAAAATCCCATACCGAACCGAAATATTTGGTACGGTATCGGTACGAGCTAAATACCGTACCATACCGTACCATACTCACCCCTAATCAAGACCACACAAATAGTCCACATACTGGATTTGTCTCTATGAGACTTATCCAGATTTTGATATTGGATGTCAAAACACATTTCATATTGGCCCAAAGCCCAACAATAATTTATTTTAATCAAAACAAATTTGATTAATTGATTATTTATTCATTAATAAATCTAGAGTATGTTTTGGGGTGTTACAGCCCAGCCCGTTGAATTCTCAGGACCGGCACTGAACCTAGTTGACACACGTATTCAGCCTAGTCATAATCTAGCTATGTCTTGAGGTGTCGAGATATGTGAACCTACGAAGTATCGAAGACAGGTTTGTTGTTTTTTGTATCTTCACATTCCTCATCCAGATATCTATTTCTTTGTTCATGTTCTGTCACATTCATGCACGCTTCGTGGCTTGACCATCTTAATGCCACCCTGCGTGTGATTTTGTACTTAAAGGGGCATCCTGGTCATGGTTGTTTTTACTACGTAGTGACAATAACCTCATTCTTACAAATTCTTGTATGGTTACGTAAACTTGAAGAGAGTGCTATATATTTGCAAGTTGCAGAAATTCTTATATGGCCTCAAACAAGCCCCACGTGCGTGATACACACACCTCTCTTCTTTTTGCAGGTCTTAGTTTCCGTTGTTGCACTCATGAAACCGGTCAGTTCACTCTTTATTGCACTCAATGAACAAACATCATTCTGGTCTATGTTGATGATATTATCATCATAGAAAGTTCTCCCGCTCTGATTTCTGAAATTACTCAGGCTACGCATTGAGACTTCCTGTTGAAAGAATTTGGCCCTTTGCATTCTTTTCCTTGGCATTGAGGTGGAGCGCACTGAGGTAACTATTCTCCTCCATCAAAAGAAGTACGCGGTTAATCTTTTCTAACGGGCAAGAATGTCAGAATGTAACCTTGCACTTACTCCTATGGCAGCCCAAGCTGTGGTCACGCCATCTACACCATCCAGGGATCATACTCTCTTCTGTAACATATTTGGTGGTCTGCATTATTTGGATGTTACTCGTCAAGGTATAGAGTCTGCTATTAACCGAGTGTGTCAGACTATGCACAACCCAACTACATTAATACAAAGTCATTTTTGTGGTGTTCCAATGCACAAGGAAGTTAGATACACTAGGACATTTGCAATGGGGAGCATATATTGTGGAGTTCTAATTTTTCCATAGTGAACAAAAAGCATGCACATGTTCTGAAGAACTCTCATGCCACTAGGACTGCGTGGCAAGACTCCTGATGGAACTAAACTAGGGCTACGGGTAACCCTGTACATTAGCTTTTAGCCTCTAAAAAAATTACATTGAATACACGAGTAAATGCGAGAGGCTACAAACATTTGTGAGTTCACAACACACCTTGGTTCATTACTAGAACCTAAGAGCGTCGTTGCTAATGAAGGACATCCTGCATAAATATCCTTTGGTCATGTTTCATCCACACGTTGAGTTATTTCTCATCTGGAAGAGGGCTGGGAACACGTCTTCGGAGAAGGTGTCGAAGGTATAAGAAGCCGTTGAAGAGGCTCAAACAGTGTTTTATTACACCTTCTTCCAAACCTTCTAGGCTCAAACATATCTCGAAGAAGGTGTAATTAAGGATTACTTTTGAATTAATGTGAAACAATTGGGCCAAGTATGAAATAAAAAGAATGTATTCAATAAATAAATAATTCTATCTCACAAACGATGTGGAATTTGAAGTTGGCAAAAAATAAAAAAAGTTCAGAAATTTACTAAGATATGAATACTCCCTATGCCCCAAAAAAGAACATTACAATATGCAAAATTAAGTGAAATTTTTAATTCTTTCAATTCATTTTATTTATAGATTGGTACAGAAATAAAAAATAAAAGTTACATATTCAAAAAATAAGTCAATGTTCTACATAACAAGATGTGATGAGAATACTTTATTTATCAAATAATCATTGGAAACGTATAAATAAATAAAAGTTCTCATGATTTTTGAATAATAAATTGTGATATTTTTTGGACGGGAGAGTATTATGACATGAAATGACCATTGACTATGTCACCCCATAAAAATCTTACCACTAAATTTAGCTTTTTAAGAGGCCCAAGTAATGATTATTTCACTTTTGGAGTATTAAATTCCAATTGTCCATCATTTAGTTAAATTTGAAACCAACAAATTATGCATTTAGAAAAAATTTGACAAAATAATACTTCTTCCATTCTAAACATATTTTTCGTTCACTATTTAATGAGTCAAATTTAATCCACTTAAATAACTTATTTTAGTTAGTTATTTGGTAAAATAATATAATAATATTACGTCTAATTTTATAGATGTTTCAATATAATTACTTTAAAAAATTGAAAAAATAATTTCAATCAAATATCCAAAAAATGTTTTGGAAGAAATGGAGTCAATAAGAGTATCTCCAACCATATCATTTTAACGTGCTAAAAGTTACTCCCTCCGTCCGGAATTAAACTTCCCGGTTTGACTTTTCCTTATTTTTAGTGAGGGTTGACTACATCATTAAAATGTCCAAATTACCCTCCTATTTGCCCCCACTATCTTTCCGCTGCACCAGCCATACCACCCCTCCGCTGCACCAGCCCCGCCGCCCCTCCGCTACCCCAGCCCCACCGGCCCACCAACCCACTGCTATCCCTGACCCACTGCCGCCGCACCAGCGCCATCGTCGCCCATTCACTGCCTCGGCCTCACCACTACCCCACCGCCCATCGCTGTCCTCCCACCGTCCACAGATCTAACACAGATCTAGAAGAAGAAGGAGGAGGAGGAGGAGGAGGAGAAGGAGAAGGAGATCAGAAGGAGAAAGAGACAGAGACAGAGAAGAAGAAGAAGAAGAAGAAGAAGAAGAAGAAGAAGAAGAAGAAGAAGAAGAAGAAGAAGAAGAAGAAGAAGAAGAAGAAGAAGAAAAAGAAGAAGAAGAAGAAGAAGAAAAAGAAAAAGAAGAAGGGGGAACGGGAAGAGAAAGAAAATGGTCAGATCCGACTGAGAAAAGAAAGCGAAGAACTTTGAAAAAGAACGAGGAAGGGAGAGAGAGAGAGAGTGATGAAGATAAGGCTGGCCGTGGGGAAGGAGAAATGGGCAAGGAGATGGTGAAGGAGAAGGGTATTATTGGAAGAGTGTTGATAAAAACGTAGAATGGGAAGATTATATCCGGACGGAACAAAGAGTAGAGTGGGAAGATTATTTCCGGACGGAGGGAGTATAATATAACTAGTTAAACACTTTTGTTCTTTTCCAAAGGGCATGCTTTATTTTAGCAAGTTTGCCAAAAAATGAATTTGGTTTGCTAAATATGACAAGTCTCTCAAAATTTAGCTAGCAAATACTTAAAAAATGAAATAACAAATAATGGTTGGAGAATAAAGCAAAAAAATGTTTGTTATATCACTATTCACTTGCTATAATGTAAATTTAATAAGGTTATGCTCTAACTTGAGTCAAAAACTCTTCTCCGAAGAATCCGAAGTTTCTATATTACGCTATCATTACCATAGGTCCGTTATTGATAGGGGAAAGCCGGCTTAATCTTCACACGCTTTTGTCTGAACGCAAAATTTCAAAGCCGAAAGGTTAGGTATGAGCTCTTTCCTCTTTCTCTGAATTTTAAATCTTCAAACCTGAATCGAAATTCCATCTTCTCGCCGTATCTCAACTTGGATTAGGGAAAACTATTGCAATTGAGGTTTGACGTTTAGTTTACTTTGCGGAAGAGAGGAAAAGAAAGGTTTGTTGGTGGAGATAGATTTGAATTTTTGAGGCATGAAATGATGATTCCTGCAAGATTTGTATGTACGATATGAAATTTAGGTTTTGTTTGCTCTAATTTTGATTTCTCTTTGCGATTTTTGGATTACTCTTTCATCTGAATTCTGAACAAAACCTGTTATAAAAAGCAATGGAAATAACATTATAATCGAACTGTGGATGGTTTTTTTTAACATAGTCCTTGAATAATCCAATTTTTGCTGTATGAATCTCAACCATGGGGTAGTAAATACCAAATCGGTATAGAATCAATTTCTAGCCTCCTTGGTTTGTTTAGGTTTGTATTTTGATTCAATAGTTTGGTAGATTTATTGGCATGTGTTCTCAGAAAGATTTTTTGGTAATTGGTATGTGTTTTGCTTTCTTTGTGGCATTCGAATTCGATGCATCTGGGTGAGCATATTAAACTATTTCGGGAGCAATTCTCTGGCAATTCTGGTTCTCAGAACACTTTGATATTTATAAATACCCCCCTAGGCATTCTGTTTGCAAACTGTAAATTTTGCATTGCATAATCTGATTGAATTGCGATTTTCTTCACGTAATAATCCAATGTCAAAGGTTTCCATGTGTACTGGATAAATAATGAACATAATCAATTGCAACTTTTGAAAAACTAGTTAGGAGGAGCATCTGGTCTGCATTTAATGGATAGTGGACTATCGGGACAGCAAGCCTCTTCTGAGGCGGCTGCACGTGAACTGCTTATTGACATCTCCAACTCTTTGCCAGAAAGAGCTTCCAATTCAGAACCCGCTGAAAATTCAAACACGGTTCCTGCTGCTGACCCAGTGATTAACGGGGATGGGGCTGATGTACTCAGGTCTATGCTAATTGCAATTTCGTACGACAGTTCTCCAGATGATGGCCGTATTTGTAATGGTCATGGATGACCGGTATGGTGCGCGCCAATGCTTGCTATGGAAAACTTTGAATAAGGGATTGCCTTTTCTGCTGTTAAATTTGATCATTGTTACAGTTGACTTCTAAGTCTTGTGCTCTACTCTAGTCAAGCAGGCCAGAAAGGGGAAGACCAAATTGTATTTTTAAACTTTGTTTTTTTCTCTCTTGGAGTGTATGTATTATTGTTCCATTTTACTTCCTTCTCAGTGACACCCCAAGTGCAGGAAGATCATGTGTGAACCCTTAGTTTGGGGTTGTATTAAGTTTTCTTGCACTCCTGTTTATTTCAAACCTTGAACCAATCAAACACAATTTGTGTTGCACCTCTATACTTTTTGAGGCATAAATATATGACCTTTGTACCAAGTAGTGCACTTGTATATTTGTATGTTGTTTTTGTATTACTTCATATTATTATTATTATTATTATTATTATTATTATTATTATTATTATTATTATTATTATTATTATTATTATCATTATCATTATAATTATCATTATCATTATCATTATCATTATCATTATTATTATTTTATTATTATTATTATTATTATTATTATTATTATTATTATTATTATTATTATTATTATTATTATTATTATTATTATTATAAGGGGTAATAGCATCGACGTCCCACGTGGTTTACAAAAAGGGTACCAAAACTCCTATTTTCAAAAGTTATTTGTAGAATCCCTTGATTTATAAATTGGCACAGAGGCCCCTTAACCTATTTTAAAATATACTCTGTAAATGACATTTATGTCTTTTTTCTCCCTATTATAAAGTTTCACTCTTTTATTTTCAATTTTCCTTGTTTAAACAAATACTCTGTAATTAAGAGAACATACACGCTCTCCATCCCAAAATAAATATTTTCATTAACTTATTTTTCAAAACATAATAATTTTTTGGAGAATGTTACAAAGGAAAATGAAAAATATACAAATGAAATAAAATACTCTGTACGGAGTAAAAGAAAAGAGAGTAGAAAAAGATAATGAAAGAAAATGAAAAAAACTACCTATTTTATTTCAAGTAAAAATGGGATAAATAAAATAAAAAATAACATAATTTTTTCGTCCCAAAATGTTTTTCGTACTACGCAAAACGAAGAAAAATTTTTAAATTTTTCAATCCATTTAAATGAGGCACCTTTACGACAAGAATATATTAAAGTGACAAGAATATTTTATTTTATCAAATAATCGACAAAGATATACAAAAAAACCTAAAATTCTTGTAATTTTGAATAGAGTGTGACATTCTTTTTGGGATGAAGGATGTAAACTCACTTATTTACTTATTTAGTTTTTAAAATTAAAACAAATTTTTTGGGATTGAAAAAAATGAAGAGTAGAAAGATAAAATAAAATACGGAGTAAAAGAAAAAATAGTTTTTTATTTTTTCTATCTTTTTCATTACCTTTTGTATCCTTTTTTCTTTTACTTCGTATAGAGTATTTTATTTCATTTTTATTTTTTTCATTTTTGTAACGTTCCCCAAACAATTTTTTTTAAAAAAATAAATGAATTTTTTAAATTTGAGATGGAGACATATATGTTATTTTATTTATTTGTATAAACAAAGAAATTAAAAGTGAAAAACAAAAGAGTGAAACTTCATGATAGAGAGAAAAATGTGCATAAATGTCATTTTGAGTTTTATAATAGGTCAGGAGCGTGTGTGCACCATTTAGAAACTATAAGGTTTTACAAATAACTTTTGAAAAAAGAAGTTTTGGTATCTCTTTTGCAAATCAGAGGAGCAACCGTCCTATTAGCCCCATAATTATAATGAATTCTGCATTGCAATAGTGGTTGGTTGACGAGATGGTGCAAAATAAATTAGTTTATTTTAATTAATTAGTTCTATTATTAAAGTTAATGAAATAAATTGACTTGTTTTATTTGTGAGGGTCGAAAGTCCCATGTGGAGGAGTAGTATTTTGTTTACAATTCTACAACTTGTTACCCAATTACATTGGGAATAATGGAATATGGTTTGCTTCTGGGGGACCAAGTAATTAACCTAAGACTTTGTGCTTTTCGGTTGGAAAAATAGAGTTGTATGTTGAAAAAAATCAAAAGAGTTGGAAGAAACTGGAAGATATTGGAAAAAATTAGAAACAGTTGAAAAAAACTAGAAAAAGTTAAAAAATAAATTAGAAGGACTAGCTAAAACTCGAAAAAGTTTGAAAAACTGAAAGGAGTTTGAAAAAACTAGAAAAAGTTAGATTAAACTTGAAAGAGTTACAAAACATTTTGAAAGAGATCAAACAAATGTTAAAATAATTACTTTATTTCATAAATTTCATATTTTATTTAAAAATGTATACTCCACTTTTTAAAATTTTAATTTCTTTTTATTTTCTTTTATGCCATTATATTTATTTCAAACTATATTTGTAATTATTTTGTAACCCACACTCTTTCTTTACCTTTTAAAACCAATATTAATCATATAATTTTTCATTTTTTAGTTATATGCCACTAATCCATGTAACAAGAACAAGAAGACAAATCAAGAAATAATTTTTATTAATCTTAGTTAGAAGAAAACCTGGACTTAAATAATATAATAATTTTTTGACCAAAAAAAAATCTTACATCACATTTTATATATCAAATTAAATACAAAAATGAACCGAGACTAGCAGTTTCAATTTTGCATTAGAAGTTACTTGTTTAAAATAATTTATATTTGTTATCTAAACATTTAAAAATTTACAATTACTAACAGAGTAATGATTAAAGAGTATATATCACTAGTAAAATTTCTAATATTAAAACAGCAGGTTTTCTGAGTAATAATTCAAAACAACTTAGATTAAAAAAAATTTAGCTAAGGAACTTGGAACGCCGAATCGGAGAAGAGTACCCGAGAAGACTCTTGCTAGGGGTCAGTGCTTACAAGAATTTTAGTTGTATTTATTTCTAAAACTTTTCTTTTTTTATTACAAAAAATATAGTTATTCTCAAATAATTAAGGCAGGAAAAAGAACAAAAGGTATGATTGTTGGTTTTATTCTACTTATGAATATATGATATTAATTTCCAAAATATGATTGTTGGTTTTATTTGAAAAGATGCTCAACGTAAGGGATGATTTCAAAAATATGCCTTATAATAATATTTATGATGTAAAAAAAGATATGATAAGTTGCAGGGTAGTACGGAGATGCATAACCGGAGACCGGAGTAACTGAGCTTAGAACAAATTCACAATAACTAAGCATCAATTTGTGTTATCGTTGTTCCTTAAAGGAAGACTACAAATCTGAGTAAGGTTGAGTAAGTTTATTCAAATTAATGTGGCTAGAGTAACTTGATGCATTTGTATTGATTTTGGTATTACGAATGGTGTACTTTCAGTTAAAAAAACAAAACTTGAATTGTTTTGAAGCATTTCAACAATAAGAATCTCAAAAATGTACAACTCTTATTTTAGAAATGGGGTAATTACCTAAATACGACTAAAACATAATGACTTTCTCAATATAGGACCATATGTTTTTATTTCCCAATATAGAATCATTGGTCATTATCTATTAGTCATTATTCAACTAAATGTCCATCATCACTTGGACATTATCTTCTCACTAGTCATTATTAAGTTCTATTTAGGAAATAAAAAAGTTTAAGTCCTACATTAAAAAATGACTTATGTTTTAGTACTATTCAGTGCAAATTTCACTTAGAAATAAGGTAAACGACAAACTTTAATTGAATCAAAGTCTTGATTAAATTGGTTTCATTGGGAAAGTGATATGATTGGAAATATGTCAAATTATACAATGTTGTGTAAAAAAAGTGCATCATCTTGTCTAAAAACAACAAAAACAATTAAGAGAATTTACCTAAATAAGACTAACACATAATAATTTTGCTGAATATAGGACCATATATTTTTATTTCACAATGTAGATCTATTGGTCATTATCCATTAGTCATTATTCAAGTAAATATCTACCATCAATGAAGATTATTCCCCCACTAGACATTACTAAATACTATTTAGGAAATAAAGAAATTTATGTCCTACATTGAAAAATGACTTATGTTTTAGTCCTATTTAGTACAAATATTTCTTGTAAATTTGGTGGTGGTGGGTTCAAAATGAATCAAATGTGATGGGAGGCGGGTTTTGGTAGCTGTTTCCGTGTTCAACCCGGAGGCGAACGAAAGTGACCCAGAGGCTGTACTCGCCGCCGGCGAGCCGCTAGACAAAACCCTCGGCCACTCCTTCTGCTATGTTAGGTCTTCAGCTCAGTTCGTCTCTCTTCCCCACTCAGATCGGCTTGTCTCGCCGTCACAGTCGCTCCAATTTGAGGAGACGGTTCCTCTAATCCCTAGACCGGCGGGGATCAAGGAGACAGGTTTCCGGGCAATTTCAGGGGCGTCTGTGAGTGCCAACACTTCCACTCCCAGAACTATCCTGCAACTTGACAATCTTTGCCACGACGCCCCTTGTGCTGCTGATGGTAGGGTTGTTGGCTTTTCTGGCGCTGCAGGAGTTAAGGGCAGTGTGGTGGACGGTTTTGAGAACACTTTTTCGTTTTGTGCTCTGACTCTTCAGCCAGTTCCTCGAGGGGGAAGTGGCTATTTGTCGAGAGGGGTGCCCTCTCTGGACCACTAGACTCTGCCTCAGGGTCTGACTCCGGTGGAAATGGAGTTCCCCTTTCGGCTTCTCTAGGTGGTTCTTATTATCCTAGGAAGAGGAGGGGTATTCTGGGAATCCGGAAGGCCTTCTACAGGAATTTCTCCCACAAGAAGAGGCATGGGTTTTCCATGTTTGGAATTTCGCTGGACGCGAATCTGAAAAGAGCCATGGGAGTAATGTTCAGTGGGCATTAGGGAAAGCTGGTGAGGATCAGGTTCATGTGGTTGTATCTGAAGAACATGGATGGCTATTTGTTGGTATATATGATGGGTTTAATGGGCCAGATGCCCTTGAATTCTTAATCGGTAATATATACAAAGCAATGTACAAAGAACTCGAAGGTCTATTTTGGGTCAGTGACAAGACACAAGAAGCAACAAATGTAAGCTCAGAAAATAATGCAATTCCAGTGAATTTATACACTGATCCACCCATCAATGTCACATGCGAGCAGGGTAAAGAAGTAGACGAGGTTAACTTGCATGTGACTGAGAGTGGAAGACCAGCAAAGAAGGTGACATTCTACTGAGATTGAGACAAGGAGGAGAAGAATATGGGAATTTTTGGCTGAGGATGACACTGAGCATGGACTCGATCTTTCTGGCTCTGATAGATTTGCTTTTTCAGTAGAAGATGCTAAGTGTAACTAATGCAGGTTCTGCAGCGAGCAGTTTGCTGTCAAGGTTGAAACGCGGATGGTTGACTAAACACATAGGGAGCGAGAAACTGTTCCCCCGGAGATTTGGGTTGCAAGGTAGAGAGAAAGTGGAGGAGAATAGAGTGGAAGATGAAAGAACTATTAGAAATTAGAAACGTAAGATGTGTCCGATTGATCATGAACAGATTCTAAACGCAATGTCAAGAGCTCTTGAAGTGACTGAACTTGGCTACTTGGATATGAATGATAAGGTTCTTAACTGGTACCCGGAGCTTGCACTGATGGGTTCTTGTTTATTGGTGGTTTTGATGAGGGATGAAGATGTGTATGTGATGAATGTTGGAGACAGTAGGGCAATTGTTGCACAGTCTGACTCCAAAGAGCTTATTTCTAGCTCAGTGTCAAGGGGTCCATGTGATGAAGCGTTGACTGGGGAGGAAATTAGTGAAGAGTCAACAGCCAGCAATGTGGTAACAAAGGATATGGTCACGAATGAGGCTATTCTGTTGGACACGATTTTACTATGTGGCCTGAGTTATCATTTATCTAATTAATTGATCATTGACCTAATAAATTCCCTACGTATTTAATTGGTAGTTATTCAATGGACGTAATTACCCTTATGACCTAATTAGGGTTTCCCCTTGGGTGTATATATATAGAGGTCATTAGGCAGAGATTAACACACCAATCTTACGCCTCCTCTCTGCCTCTCTATTCTCGTGAGTCATCCTCACCTTAGCCATTATAACGATACACCCTAAACGGGAACTCAATCTGCGTGAGAATCATGGCCTCATCCCTAACTACGTTTACAGGATTATCAGGTACACATGATTAAATCCCTAATTTATATTTTATGTTTAAGAATTGATCAACATGTGGTATCGGAGCGTTATGTTGATAAATCAATTCTTTTTATTTTCCCTGAACTGTAATGGGAAATTATGAACTTTGAAAATTCTGTTTGAATTGTTTTTTTGATTTAGATCAATAATGGTGTCTCCACAATAATTCACTTGTGGCTTTATTTTTCGTTCACTGCAAAATCGGAATAAGCTCAAAGTAATTGTTTTTTTAAACTTTTGATTCAATTCGAGTGAGTAAAATTAGTGCAGATCGCAGATCTAATTGTGGAGTTCCACCTAAATTTGCCATCAGTCTTTATTCTTTGTTTACTCGGTAATTCATAAGTTATAAAAAAAACCTACTGTTTAATGATTTTGATTCCACAAATTACGAATAAATAAATTAATCATGTTATTCTACATTCTTATTTTGATTTGGAATATAATTGTGTTTCCTTAAATTGTATGGCATATCTCACTTTTGCATGATATATTCTATTTCCTTATTTATTAATATATTTTACCAAAAATAGCAAAACTAATTAAGGGATATGCTAAAATACCATAAAAAATTTAAAATTTTACTTGTTCGAAAATCTCCTACCTTATATGTATTATGATTTTTGAATTAAATTAATCTTAATGGGTTCCCAATTTTTGTAGCCCCGCCCGAATCGCTATAACTTTTGTGGTTAATTAATTATTAATATTAAATTTATAAATCATTTGACTAATCTTAAATAAAATTTATTTTATGATTGGTTAAATTGATTTATTTTGCTTGACTTGAATAATACCTTAGAGTACACTTCTGCCCAAAGGTGATGTGTAACATTTGTGAAATTTATTTCAAGTCTTATTAAGCATTGTCATTTAGTGCATATCCTTAAATAGATATTTGCATGACACTCGCCTTAAATACATAATATTTCACTTCTGTCCAAAGATGATGTGTTATAATTATGTACTGCAAACTAAATATATATGTGCATTAAAATTTAAATGTTTCACTTCTGCCCAAAGGTGATGTGTTACATTCAAATTGCACATCATTATTTTATTATTCATAATACTTAAATAAGTGGTCATAACCAAAGTGAAAGCCATTTGTTTAAGTAGAATTAAATTTAGTCTATTATATATTTTGGTGTTATAATAAACTCTTATCACGGCTTCATTACTATATAATGGTCCTTATCTTCGCCAGCCTTAGTTCTTTACCCCTTAAGTTCTTCTTTAATTATGTGTCTTATTTCTCTCATCTGAATCCACTATCAGCCCCAAATATGGGAATTGAAATCTTGAACGGTGCGAATTTTTCTTCATAGAAAGATTCACTGATGCTAACTCTTGGCATGTTGGATTTTGATTATGCACTGAGAGAGCCTGCCCCTCCTGCCCTCACTGATAAAAGTACTGTTGAAGATAAAATAGTACATGAGAGATGGGAGAGGTGCAACAGAATGGCTCTTATGCTCATTAAAAATTCCATCAGCATAATCATCAGGGGAGCTATTCCAGATTCATCTAATGCTAAAACATATCTGGCTTCCGTGGAGGAACAATTCAAAGCAACTTCTAAGGCACATGCTAGTACTCTTATTTTGAAGATGGTGACTACAAAATATGACGGGAATAGCGGCATTCGTGAGCACATCATGATGATGAACGACATGGCCCGTAAGCTCAAGGGATTAGACATGGAGATCAGTGAAGGTTTCCTAGTGCACTTCATAATGACTTCTCTTCCTGCATCTTTTGAAGCTTTCAAGGTCAACTACAACACCCAGAAGGTCAAGTGGTCGATGAATGAGTTGATTGCTATGTGTGTACAAGAAGAAGAGCGTCTGAAGCTGGACAAACCTGATGTGGCTTACCTCATGACCGCTAATCAAAAGAAGAGGAAGGGCAATGTCGATAAGAAGGATGTTTCTAAAGTCCAGAAACGTGATGCAAGTGCTTCTTCCAACTCTAAGAACTCCAAAGGGAAGTGTTACTGTAAGTTCTGCCGCAAGGAAGGACATAGACAGAAAGACTGTCAAGACTTTAAGGAGTGGCTGACGAAGAAAGGGATTCCTTACAATCCATAAGCTGGAAAGAAACCGAAGAACACTTAAGCTGGGGAATGGAACAGAACTAGCTGTCGAAGCCATGGGAACCTTAGAATTAATAATGAAAACTGGTTTATGTATTAAACTTTATGATACCTTATATATTCCTGAGATTACTCGGAATTTAGTATCAGGACCAAAGTTAGACATAGACGGTTTTGATGTTTCTCATGGTCATGGCAGACTTACTATTAGTTTCAATTCTCAAGTGTTTGGTCATTCTCCAAAAGGTGAAATCGCTCACCCCGGGCGCCCCTCACCCCCGACCCGACGGGAATGTGAGAGGAGGTAAATCACGGTGACCCAAGCACAACACTTAGCTAGACCATATCCTGGTGCGCACCAGAGACTCCCCCCATTTTTCAGAGGTGGTCGCCTCCACAATGGTCGCTGCCAGGTTTCGATCCTTGGTCATTCTCCAAACTTCACCAAGTGTTTGCCACTTGAGCTACCCGTGCGGGTCTCAAGTGTTTGGTCATGGTTTTATGGATGGTGGTCTCTATAAATTAGAACTAGATGATGATTTTTCCAAATCTTTGTTGTCATATAATATCAATCAAACAATAACAAAGAGAAAACGAAAACGAGACTTAGAAACTTCATCCATGTTGTGGCATCAACGCTTAGGCCACATTTCACGAGAACGTTTGTCTTGACTCGTGAAGCATGAAGTGTTACCATCTCTCGATTTCAATGATTTTGGAACATGTGTCAAATGCCTTAAAGGTAAAATGACATCAGTGAATAAGAAAGGTGCCACTAGGAGTTCTAATTTGTTAGAGCTCATTCACACTGACATTAGTGGTCCTACCTCTTATAATGAAGCCATTAACATTGATCAGTCTTCTGAATGGAGTAAAGCCATGATTGAAGAGCTTGACTCCATGAAGAAAAATGATGTTTGGGATTTGGTTGAATTAACCAACGGTGTAAAACCTGTAAGATGTAAATGGGTCTTCAAAACAAAACTAGACCCAAATGGAAACATTGAACGCTACAAAGCGAGATTGGTTGCAAAGGGATACACTCAGAAAGAGGGAATTGACTATCAAGAGACCTTTTCTCTTATCTCTCGAAAGGATTCCTTAAGGATCGTTATGGCACTTGTAGCTCACTTTGACTTAGAGCTACATTAGATGGATGTCAAAACCGCTTTCCTTAATGGCGATTTGGATGAAGAAGTGTTCATGAAACAACCCGAAGGATTCAAATCTGAAGGTCAAGAGCACCTAGTCTGTACGCTAAAGAAATCCATATACGGGTTGAAGCAGGCATCACGTCAATGGTACCTAAAGTTGCATCAAGTCTTGAAGTCAGAAGGTTTCATAAAGAATCAAGTGGATCAATGCACCTACCTCAAGATGAGTGGGAGCAACTTCACTATACTTGTCCTTTACGTAGATGACATTCTATTGGCAAGTAATAGTTTAGACATGTTGCATGAGTCCAAGCGCTTACTCTCGCGTAATTTTGACATGAACGATCTCGGAGAGGCGTCTTATGTTATTGGCATCGAAATACACCGAGATAGAGTCAATGGTATTTTGGGACTATCTCAAAAGGCTTACATTGAGCGTGTCCCTACACATTATAACATGCAACATTGCTCTCCTTCTGTGGCTCCAGTAGTTAAGGGAGATGTTTTCGGTTTATTTCAATGTCCGAAAACAGAGGTTGAAAAGGAACAGATGAGAATGATACCTTATGCGTCAGTAGTAGGAAGCCTTATGTATGCACAAGTCTGCACTCGTCCAGATATCGCTTACATTGCTGGAATGTTGGGTCGTTATCAGACTAATCCTGGTCTTGATCACTGGAAAGCAGCTAAGAAAGTTCTTCGATATCTACAAGGAACAAAATACTATAAACTGACTTACAGAAGGAGTGATAATTTAGAAGTGGTTGGTTATTCTGATTCTGACTTTGCTAAGTGCAAAGATGACAAGAAATCCACTTCAAGGTATATCTTTATGTTAGCTGGCGGACCTATCTCGTGAAAGAGTCATAAGCAAGAGTTGACTGCAACTTCTACAATGATGGCAGAATACATTGCGGTGTACAACGCAACCTGTCATGGGATGTTGCTTAGAAACCTCATCACTGGACTCAAAGTAGTTAATTCCATCTCTCGACCATTGAAGCTTTATTGTGATAACTCAGCCTCCGTTAGTTTCTCGAACAGTAACAGTTCGACTGGCGCTGCTTTATATCTTGATACAAAGTACTTGTTCGTACGTGAGCGAGTTGAAGAAAATAAATTTTGTATTGAGCATATAAGTACTAAAAATATGCTTGCGGATCCGATGACTAAAGGTCTCCCTCCTAAGATTTTCGAAGAACATGTTTCGAAATGGGGTTATCTAAAGACCTTATTTAGTTGCATATTGTACTTGCTTACATTTAATAATAAAATTTCCTCATTGTTTTGTTTGTTTTGTTTCTGAATGTGTCTATGCATGCCTAAAGACATATAGACAATATTTATATACAAAATAATGCTATGGGCCTAATTGTCAATTTGATCCTTAGCTTATTTAAGTTTTAAATTTGGTATTGTAGTATGATTAATGGGGGTCTTGAATTGAATATTGATTCAATGACTGTATTTCTCTGCTACAATTTCGGTTTAGAACTAAAATGAGTATTAAAATCTGATCAGACTTATCTAATGCTCATCATAAATGATTACTCGGCCAAGTGGGAGAATGTTGGACACGATTTTACTATGTAGCCTGAGTTAGGGCTGGACACGGTACCGGTTCGGTATCATTTCCGCCGGTACCGAGCACCGTGATGACTACAGGGACGGCTTAACGGTACCGAGAACCGGCACCGGTACCGCCACATCCGGTCTCGGTTCCGGTGCCCCAAAAAAAACAAAGTTAGTGGGGGGGGGGGGGGCGGCCAAAACGGCTAATTGGCCATGGGGTCATGGGGAGGGGGGGAGGGGAGGGGGGGGGGAGGGGGGGTTATTTTTTTTATAAATACTCTTTTTTTCTTCTAAATTCTAAAAAAATCACACTCATCAATCCATATCCATCTCTCTTACTCTCTAATCTCTATTCTCTCATTCTCTCAAATTTCAATATCTCAATCTATCATTTTAATTTCTCAATCTTAATATCTTATTATCTCTTTTATACATTTTTTTTAAATATATTATATTTTAATATAAAAAATTTCGAAATTATTTGAAATTTTCGAAATTTAATATTTCTTTAATATCAAAAAATATATAATATATATTTTAAATATATTCTCTATTTTTTTTTTTGAAATTTTCAAAATTTTTATATATAAAATTTCGAATTTTTTTTAAAGTTTTGAAATTTAATATATTATTTTTTTATATCAAAATATATATATATTAAAATGTCGAGAGAGTCCGGTAGAAGGTCCGTGGATATGGGCGCCGTGAACCGAAGTTCAAGTAGAGGCAAAGCAAAAGTCACCTCCGACGGTTCGACCTCACGCGTTTCTCGAGGAAGACACTCCGTCTCTTCCTTTCCTACTATCCCCGATCACTTAATCGGGGACGCTATGACGGATGGAGAATTCGACCAGATTTATTCTGGTAGAGGGGACGCAAATCTTCCCACTCTTGATAGTGTATTCGAAGATATTGATGAAGCAAATCTGGATAATCTGGACGGGGACGATGAGCCTACACCGCAGAGCAACGACGTCGACGTGGAGGCAGGTGAGCCCGCGACCTCTCGAGGTCCGGATAAAGGTATAAAAAATATAAATCAGAGTTATTTGTTTATCATTTTGACAAAGAAATAAAAGATGGCGTAGTTTTTGGAACTTGTAAACATTGTGGGACCGTCATAAAAATGGGAGTCTCCGGCGGTTATGGCGGTCCGGAAAACACCTAAGGTCGAGGCATCCCGTGGAGTTTGCCAAATACGAGGCAAAAAAGAAGGGACGACAAGAAGTGCAAACCCAAATTTCTCGGTTTGCTAACAGAGGTAAGGGCGGCCTTTTTGCTTATAGCGACGAGCAAAAATAAGCAAAAATGGCCGAAATGATTTGTGAAGAAAATTTGCCATACATGTTTTCTGAGAAACTTGGTTTTATTGATTATTGTCAACAGGCATTAAACCCTCAAGCACGAGGTTTTTCAAGAAAAACAATTAAACGAGAAATTATTCGTCAGTATAAAAATGGAAAAATAAATTTGGCAAATTTTTTTCTTAATTTTAATTCTCGTGTTGCTATTTGTTCTGATATTTGGAGTCAAACTTATCATAATTTGTCTTATATGGGTGTTACTTGTCATTGGATAGATAGTGATTGGATTATTCATAAACGTGTTCTTGCATTTTGTGATTTCAATGAACAGCATACTGCTGAAAATATTTTCCTATTGCTTCAGAGTATTCTGCGGGAATACAACTTATGTGACAAAGTGTTTTCATTTGGTTTTGATAATGCTACTAATAATACTGCAGCCATTCCTAGACTTAGAGAAATTTGCCCACCGTCTACGGCTATGGGTAGATTTCTGCATCAACGGTGTGCCTGTCATGTTTTAAATTTATGTGTTCAACAGGGACTAGAAGCTATGGGCGGAGTTTTGACGAATATTAAAGAAGGAATTAAAAGAATTTGGGGGGCTCGTCTTGTTTCGAAAAAATGGAAGATTTCCTGTAAGTCTAAAGGTAGAAAAGAAATAGTTTTTGCAAAAGATATCCACATTAGATGGAATAGTACATACAAATTGATTCATCAGATTCTAAAATATAAAGAGGAACTTGCTGAATTTTTTAGTGATGAACTTCATATAATCATTGATCCTTTTGAATTTGTACTTGTTGAAAAATTGAATGTCGTATTAGAAGTTTTTAATAACGCAACTCTTACTTTTTCTCATGTTTACCAACCAACTACAAATACATTTTTACAAGAGTGCGTTACAATCGCAACATGTTTTCGTGAAAGTAAGGCTGATCCAGATTTGTACCCATATGTCTCTCCTATGATACAAAAATGGTGTTCTTATTATTTGTACATTCCTGATATTTATAAAATAGGTATTATTTGTGATCCACGCTTTAAAATTGAAAATTATAAAATTTTAATTGATTATTACTACAAGTGTTTTTTAGATGAAAATAGTTATTACTACTCTTATTTAGTAGAATGGAAAAAAGAAAGAGATAATGCTGTAACTTTTTTTGAGAATTTGTTTGAGGAATATCAAAGGTTATACGGCACGGTACAAGAAGAAACAGCACCACCTCCGCCCCCGAAATCAAAAAAAGGTTTTGCCGGAATAGTCGGTGGGCTCCTTGCAAAGAAAGGGAAGCGTGCTCATTCTTCGACGAGTTCAAGTGGTACAACAGTAAGCTCGCACAACGAACTTGGTATGTACCAGGGTGTGCCATGCGATTACGATAAAGACGAAGTGGATTTTGACGTGCTCGGATGGTGGAAGCGGAACGAACACATGTTCCCATGTCTCGGCATGCTAGCAAGACAAGTGTTATCCGTTCCGGTATCAACCGTAGCAGTTGAACGAGAATTCAGTGCTGGCGGCAACATTCTAACCGACTTTCGAAGTTGTCTTAGCGCTGAATCTCTTGAAACACTTGTTTGCAACCAAGATTGGCTCTTGGCAAGACGTCGAGCTCAAGAGTCAACGTACCAACTCGAATTGGAGCATTACATGAATGCAATAACAGATGGAAGTTCGAGTTCTGAAGAATAAGTTATAATTTTTTTTGTTAATGTAAATATGTAATTAGTTTTTTTAGCTGAGCGATATATAAGCTCCTTCGAGGGTTTCTTTACGGTTCTTTACCTCGTCGCTTTTTTTGAACCGTCAGGATATTAAATGTGGTTGTTCTTCAGTTAGTGTATTATTCATTTAAAATATTTAAATAACAACTACATTTTTAGATAACAACTACATTCCGGTACTTCATTCTTTCCTTAAACAATTGCAAATTTAAAATTTTATACTTAAAAATTTTAAAAAAAGCAAAAAAAAAAGGGGGGGGGGGGGGGGGCGAAACCGGCCGGTCCGGTACCGGAACCGCTGGTCCGGGAACCGGAACCGGAACCGGTACCGGCCGGCACGGTGACGGTTCCGGTGACATGGGGTGGCGGTACTGTCCACCCCTAGCCTGAGTTATCATTTATCTAATTAATTGATCATTGACCTAATAAATTTCCTACGTATTTAATTGGTAGTTATTCGATGGACGTAATTACCCTTATGACCTAATTAGGGTTTCCCCTTGGGTGTATATATATAGAGGTCATTAGGCAGAGATTAACACACCAATCTTACGCCTCCTCTCTGTCTCTCTATTCTCGTGAGTCATCCTCACCTTAGCCATCATAACGATACACCCTAAACGGGAACTCAATCTACGTGAGAATCATGGCCTCATCCCTAACTACGTTTACAGGATTATCAGGTACACATGATTAAATCCCTAATTTATATTTTATGTTTAAGAATTGATCAACATATTCAAGATGTGCAATTGACTGCATTGCAACTGTCAATTGATCATAGCACGAGCTTTGAACAAGTACGTTGATTTGATATGGTATAGGGAGAAAAACCTATATACGAGTAAAAGATGATAAAAATACCAAAATATTAGTACTACTCTTTTTGTGACCTAACTAGGAATTCACATTGCCACTCTCACACTGGCACCGGGTAAACCCTCTATGTCAGTCCCATCGGAATCCACCTCCAACCCCAAAGTCAAATTGATAATAATATCGTGTATTCATGTTAATTTCAGTATAATGATTTCCTTTGCTGATCATTGCCAGCTTTCCATGCCCATCTCGAGCTCCTGTTTTCAATGTTTCATCCATACTCTTACACATTTGTCTCCTATAATTATTCCAGGAGGTTACCAGCATCCAGAATGAACATCCCGATGATAGTAACTGCATTGTCAATAATAGAGGTTTGGGGCAGGCTTCTTGAAAGAGGTTTGTTCTTGGTGCCATGCGTTGGCATTTCGAGTACTGAAACATTTAGTCCATATTCCCCTTATAGGTTTATACTCCCTCTAGTGTATTTTTCCTATTTGACTTTTTTCGAGTCAAACTGGATGAACTTTGAGCTTCAATCAAATAAAATTATAACGTGTTTTAGCATAAAAATGGTGTTATTAGATTTATTTTATCGAGAAGTTTCAAAATTGTATTTCATTATACTAATAGGTCATACAAATTGAGAATAATTGAAGCTCAAAGTTTGTCCAGCTTAACTCGAAAAAGTCAAATTTTAACTCGAAAAAGTCAAACTAGACAAATACACTGGGACATAGGTAGTAGTACATCACTCCATATTTTCTTTCCCCAGAATTTTCCATGTTCAAAACAGAGCCTTAGAAAACTCAATTGTGGTGTTTTTCGTCTTCTACAGGCTTGCTGTTAATCGCATCGGTTTTTTTGCTATGCATGTTCATGCTCCCTAAGCTGAATGAGGCACTAGAAATGTTTCGCAATGAATATATTGTGCACACACCGTACATCTCTTCTGTGCCTTCTCTGTGTCACCATAGAGTCTGCCCCAGAGATCAATTCTTAGTGCTCTCTTCTGATGGCTTATACCAATATTTGAGCAACGAAGAGGTTGTTTCTCATGTTGAGAGCTTCATGGAGAAATGTACATTATGTTTGGTTCAAGGAATTTGAAAGGGAAAAGAAAAGAAAATGAAATGGAAAACAGTTTTTTTTGTTTGGTTAGAGAGGAAAAGAAAGGAAAAGTTGAAGGAAAAGAAAATGAGAAGGCAAAATGTACAAAGTGAAGGGAAATCCAGATTCCTCCCATTTTGATTAGGAAAATAATAGAAAATCGTTTTCTTTTCTTTTCCTTCCAAATTCCTTGAACCAAACATAGTGGTAGTGATGGGGATCCTGCCAAACACTTAATTGAGGAGCTGTTATTCCGCGCCGCAAGAAAGCTGGTATGATTGGTATCTGTCCCTTTATTTCAGCCCTTATTTCTGGGAATTGATTTTCAAAATTTGTTAATGCATTTTTAGGACAATCGTTAGAAATATTTGTGCCCAAATTCAAGCAATGGATATAGTGATATACTACTTCCTCTTCCCCCATAAAAAATGTTGCACACTTTCTTTTTAGTTTGTCCTTAAAAAAATGCTTCCACTTTCCTTTTAAGGAAGTGTTTTCAAGAATTGTACCTAATCTAGAAAACAAGGAGTAGTAGACAACATGTATCACTCCGTATGCTTTTCCAAGGGCTCGTTTGGGAACAACTTCAGCGTTTAGCTTTAGCTTTTTGAGAAGGGTATCTAATGGCAGAATTTGGCTCTAGCATTTTCAGAGTTCATGCTAAGGGTAATTGAAAACACTATTTCCAAACGATGCCCAAATCTGGTCTTCTACTCCTCTAGACGATGTGTTCAGTATCTTGCATTGCTCTAATAGCTATTTGTGACTTAAAAATGTTTTGTTATGGGTTTTTTTTTCGTTGGTACAATAATCCCATGTTTTTGAGCTGAACCTATTTTGGCTGCAGGGATGGATTCTCATGAACTGCTTGACATTGACCGCAGGAAGTACTATGATGATGTCAATGTCATGGTGGTGTCACTCAAAGAACAAATTTGGAAATCATTAGGTAAATATCTTTGAATCTCGGGCACTCGGGCCCCATTTGCCCGTCTATTGCTCAGAAAGAGTTGGCAGAAGAGTTCTGGTACGTTCTACAATGAACCTCGCCAATTCTTTGGGCTAAAACCGGGCATAATTCGGGAGACATCGAGGCCAATTGGGAATCGGGTTTCGGGATGAACGTATAAATTTTGTAGTTGAGACCTGTTTGGAAGTGTTCTTAGAGGAAAGCCCACAATTCTCTGTTTTTTTGTTTAATACTTTACTGACATAGCTTTAGGTTAAAAGTCTGGGGGTCTGGAGGTGGATTCTCACCTTAATCAGATTAGGCTCTTTAGAGGGGGGAGTAGTAGTGAGGCCTTTGTGTAACAAAACACTTGTATTTCTGAGAATGGTATTTAATTTCTACTCCAGTTGTCTCTTAATTGTCCATTAGGACCTTCATTCATAATGCATTAAGAGGTGAATGAATATAGATATGATACATGATCATATTCATTTGAATATTAACGTATCAAAAAATCATAATGAACAGTGCTAAAACATAGTATGTATTTTTGTAATAAATTATGATTATCAAATGCAACAATGCATGGACCGATGCACTTTTTCAATGTATAATTTTTTGCTTAAAATTTTACACTAATTTTCAAATAAATTGAATTGAGAATGATTTTAGCCAAACTATCAAACATTGTAAACAAACGGCAACTTAAATTCGGATGGAGATAATAATTCATTAAATTGATCTATTACAAGTATCATTAAACACCATTTTAATTTCAAATAAAAAAAATGTGATGGGCGAAATTTCTGCAAATCAAACATACAATATCATATTCATTATTGGCATCACAACAAATTAGGAATAATAATCCACAACCACATGACATAAATTAAAATATTTGATCATGCACACTAACACAGGGTTGTTCTTAAATTAATTAATAAATTTTCAAGATAGCTACATTGCTTGAGAAGGCAACTGGTTCTGCAAAGCCGTTTCAGCACTCTCCTTTTTGTTCGGTTTTTTAAAGAACTCGCCATTATTATGATCACTAATGGTGATCACTCCATCATCATCTCCCCCATCATTGAACTCCTCAAAATGAGCTATCCTCCCCAGCTCCTCCACCTCCTCCATCACAATCTCCAGCCTCGCCACCAGCTCCACCAGCAGCGACGCGAACGCCGCCAGCGGCAGCGCCTCGGAGAAGTTCAAGGACGTGATCATCGCCACCTTGCTCAGCGTCGGCCTCAGTGACACCGCCGCCGCCCTCTTCTCCGCCGCGTCTTCTTTGGCCTCCTTCTTTGACTTCTTCCACTCCATCAGCGCCGACGTGTCCGTCTTGACCCTCGACAGAGACGCCGGCTTGCTCATGACATGTTGCTCCCCGGCGGAGTTGGAGGAGGCGGTGTTGTTGCTGGTGGTGCTGCGGCCGCCGCGGCCGAGGAAGAGGCGCGGTTGGGACTTGATGGCAGAGTTGAGGTCCTGTAGGGCTTTGTCGAGGTTGTCGGAGAGGATCTCCGGGGAGCAGTGGCGGCGGTTGCGGATGCTGTTGCCCAGTTCCCTTAGAGCTTTGGAGACTTCTCCGGCGAGGCGCATGCATGGGTCTTTGAAGAGACCGCGAAGAGATGGAGGAGTCTATATATATAAATATTAATTTTTAATTATATATTAATCCATAGTATTCCTTCAAAAAAAATTCCATAGCAAAACCATCCCATTCTATAAAAAACAAATTTATTTTTATCCAATAGTACTAAATTTCATTTTTCGAGCACTTATGTGGAATGGATGGATCATGCATATATTCATTATAAACATATATTTCCTCCATCACTACAAACTTTTCCGATTTTGACTTTTGGGAAGAGAAGATATAGAAGTTTAACCGAGGTGAAATGAAGACAATTGAAATAAGTTGCTCAAAAAAAATCAAAACTGATAGAGTGTAGAAGATATTTGAGGTACGTTCGATTAGATTTTAAAAAAAGTAAGGCCAATTGTGTCCATAAAATAATGGAAAGAATAAAAATGAAACCTGGATTTCAGTTTGTAAACAACCATGAAGAGCGACGACGGTATAAGCAAAGTGGCGTAGGACGTCTCCAAGCTTAACATATCTTTGCCAAGGAAACTTGTGACAATGCAAAGAATGCCTTGGCTCCCAACTTGCATATAACGCCTGCGGCATATATACACTCAATATATATATATATATATATATATATATATATATATATATATATATATATATATATATATATATATATATATATATATATATATATATATATATATATATATCAACAATGCATATATACAACCCTAGCTTTATATATCATCAAACTATTCATCCAATTTGACTTTCTATTCATAACCAAACTCAAAGAATTGAACTCTAATCATCAATTCTATTATAAATACTTGCTTTGCATAATTGCATATTTATAGAATGAAAAAAATTTGTTACATTGAAAAGATTTTTTTAATTGATAATCAAAATTTATCTAGTTCGAAACAGGTAACTTACGCTTTTTATTTTTATACTACTACTATAATTGTAATCTTCCAAATAAAAAAATAAATTTGGAATTGTTATGCTCCCTCTGACCAAATAATTAACATATGAAATTGATCAAGGATCCATTTGGTATACGAGAAAAGTGCACCGTTTACCCGTGAATTCTTTGAAAATTGCATGGTTTACCCCCAAACATTAAAAAGTACACCAAATATCCTTGAATTCTTCAGAAATTGCACGGTTTATCCCTGAACAATAAAAATTGCATCAAATACCCCTGAACTCTTCAAAAATTGTACTGTTTACTCCTGAACATTTAAATAAAAACGAAAATTTTAGGTAAAGATACTTTGGAAAATTCACAAGAGCCATATGAATCATATTCGCAATTCTTGTGCGTGGAAGCAACACACTCCCTAACTAATACGTAGTAGTTTAGAACCAACTAACAATGCAACGGTTTAATTTGTTCAAGGGTATTTGGTGTATTTTTTAGTTTGCAGGGATAAATCGTGCAATTTTCGAAGAGTTCGATGGTAATCGGTGCGCTTTTTAAAATTCAGGGGTAAAATATGTAATTTCTAAAGAGTACGGGGGTAAACAATGCACTTTACTCATTTGGTATACAAAAATGATGAAATTGGAAATTGAAATTTTATAGAATTCATTTGGATGGAATTGAAATCTCCTATTCTGATTCATTTTTGACACTACCAATTCAAAATCTACATATTTTTATGCTACCAAACATTAGAAATGAAATTATTGTATCCAATTCTAATCTCATAGTTTGAATTCTATGTACCAAATGAAACCTAAGTTTTAAGTGAATTTCATGCCTCTTCCGTCCCATAAACTTTTAAATTTTGGGAAAAAAATGAGATTTAAGGAATGTGTAACTTTATGTTACTTTCTACTTTTTTTCTTTACTTCATTGTCGAGTGTATGATGTGACGAATAAATTAATAGTGAATAATTATAATGTGATATATAAGTCAATAATTAGTTGACGTAAAAGATAATTTTAATTTAAAGTACAAGTATTTTTTGAGACATATGAAAGGTGAAAGTAGAAAGAGTTATTCTCTGACGAAAAGAATATATTTTAAGAGATACTCTCTCCGTCCCTTAAAAAAGTTCTCGTTTTGACTTTTTAAGAATTTAATGAGAGTGTATTTTGGTGTTGACTTTTCAAAAATGCCCTTTGATGTAATGGATAAAGTAGGATGAGATGGATATATTAATAGAGAAAATGTGTGATGTGATAGGTAGGTTAAGAATTAGTAAGGATAAAAGTGACTTTTAAAAAGAAATGAAAAGTATTTTTTGAGACGGATGAAAAAAGAAAGTGGAATTTTTTTGCGGGGCGGATGGAGTATTATTCATAAAAATGTGATATATAGCACTTAGCAGAACCGTAATATGATGAATTCCAAACACATATACTCACTAGGCTCTCATCGATGGACTTTGAATCCAACACAGCTTTGTAGCTCTTCCCGATCTGGTCCTCCAATTCTGGTGAATCTGTTTTGGGACCTATTTCTGGCTCCCCTTTGCTAAAATACCCTTTTACGCATTCTACAATTTTAAGTAATCAATAATGTCAATATGTTATATATTACGCGTATACTGAAAATTAAATATGAGAAATGAATAATAAATTTTGTAAACGAAAATTTGTAGAAATACCAATAAAGCACACAATAAACAAAAGTAACGGTGAAGTCTAATAGTAAGGAAGAAAAAGAATCAAAATAGAATCATTATATTTTAATTTTCAAAATAAAATCTATAATACCAATAATGTTAACATATATAGAACCAAAAAAGTATTACAAAATGTCAATTTTCCGTGCAACATTGTCACAAATGAAAAATTCTATTTTAGTGATAAAAACATGTCACTTGTATGTTGGGGTTAGGTGTTACTTGTTTCATTTTATTGTATTTGTTTAGCTATATTTTTTGAGTACATCAAATTGAACGATTTTTAATCATTAGTTGATCTTAGTTTGTACTCCCTCCTTTCCACAAAACTCTTCCTTTTTCGTACAAAACACTTCAACTTTCGATTTAAAAACCACTTTTACCCATACTTTTTCATACCCTACCTATCACATCATACTTTTTCACTAATAACAAAACTATCACATTTTACTTTTTTCCATCACATCAGGGGCAAAATTGGAAAGTCAAACAGAATTACACTTTCCTTATTTTTCTCCAAAGTCAAAACGGAAGGGTTTTGTGGAACGGAGAGAGTATTATATACAAATTCAATAAATAAAATTATGAATTGCCAAAAATGAAAGTTCTCAATGACATAAATTTAATCAAGTCCTTTTTATGCTAGCTAATATACATTATTAAGGAGCAATATTTATTTAATTGATGTCTAAAAGCCATCTAGTTTGATTCCTAATAGTCAAATTTGACAAATACATTAGTCGAATAAGTATGTTTTACTCATATTATTTTGAGTGATTTTCTACAATAGTAACAAGCTAATTAAGGTAATCGATTGTGGGGCGGAGCCGCGGAGGGAGATGAGTATAAGTAAATTGAATTGAACTTAATTGAAATGACTAGAAACCTACTCTTCTATCTCAAAATTATGGTGATGTTTACAATTTCAGGATTCTAACAATTTTTATTTATGTGTGTTTTTTCATTGATCATTTAATAAAATAAAATAAAAATATGAAAAAACGCACCTTCAATTGAATTGGCTAATCCATCAAACTTGCCAACAGTGGAATTATGGAGGTCTTCGCCCGACCAATTAGGGAAGACCAGCAAGCTCATAAGGAGACAGACAGCGCAGCCGACGACGATTGTGAGGACGCGCTGTTGGGCCATTTTGAGGATGTGGTCGACGCGGTAGCTCGAAACCGTGATCAAGTTGAAGGTCAACATGAATATCACCAAACCGTAATCATAATGTTTCCTCATGTATGGAAAGAATCTCATGTATGTCGTTATTGCTCCTGCATGCAAGGAGAGATAGATATATTATCACATTTTATTTTTCCTTTCCTAAAAAGATGGTTTTGTATATGACATTTAACAATACATTTTGGCATTATATCTTCAAAAAGTTAAAAAGGGAAGTTTATTTAGGGACGGAGGAAATATATCCCTAATTTTATTTGACTTTGGGTTCAAATATTATCCGAGGTCAACTAAATTCTAAAGAGTGAAATTGAAGGGGTTTGAAGTGAATTTCGATAGGACTGGCACGGAGGGTTTACCGGGAAAAGGAAATAGGATCCATGAATTGAACGAAAAATCGTTGGTATTCCAACTAGATCTAATTTAACGGATAAGACTCAAAATGAGTGTAAAAAGAGAGAAAATAAAAGAGATTGGGAGGATAAATTATACTCCCTCCGTTCTCAAAAATACTTCATCTTTCATTTTTTTCTCTTTCAACAAAACACTTCCCATTTCGATTAAAAAACCATTTTTACCCTTACTTTTTCATACCCTACCTATCATATCATACTTTTTTTCTAATAATCTGTCCATCATATCTTATTTACTCATTACATCAGGGGCAAAATTGGAAATCAACTATAATTTAAAACTTCCTTATTTTTGTCCAAAATTAAAATGAGAAGTCTTTTTGCGAATGGAGGGAGTACATACCAAGTAAGAAAACAGCAGAACCGATAAAGATGGCGCGTAGAATGCGATCGGATTCGGTGGTAACATACTCGATGAAGAAGGCCAAGGAACCAGCCATCAGCGTTCCCGCCCCTCTGTTCAATCCCTTGTACAACGTTGCCCCTACATATTGACGTATATTAGGTATACATACACACAATTTCATTCCATATTAATTACTCCCTTATTATAAATTTATAATGTACAACTCCCTAACTCTTTTTTTTTAATGCATAGTATTTGAAGTACTAATATCCTCAAGAAAAGTAATAAACCACATTATAATAACACTTTGGTTCCCATGACATTGGGAACCAATGTCATGGGATGACCTGGGGAAACTCCGGTGCCCCGTTCGTAAAATTGACGGTTCCTACCCCCCCTAACCCCCCGACAAACCCCCGCACCCCGCCCCGCCCCGAACAAACCCCCCCACCCCCTCCAATTGCACCCCACAAGTCGATTTTGACTTTGGAGTCAAAATCGACTTTGGGGTGTGGGTGTTTGCCGGGGGGGTTAGGGGGGGTAGGAACCGTCAATTTTTCAAACGGGGCACCGGAGCGCCCCCGGGTCATCCCATGACATTGGGAATCAATGTCATGGGAACCTTCCCCTTATAATAATACATTAATACTCCCAGTGTACCATAGAGAAATGATAATGATCACTACTCTCTAAGTTCTTGGATCCCCCATGAAAGAATTGTTTGGGAGGAAATCTTCTGTATTGCTTTCTTGTGTGCACAATTTACAATGAGAACCTATATATAGGATCTCACAAGTTGAGATTCCTAATGAGTAAAGGAAAAGGAAAAGGAAAGAATCCCTATACAAGGAAAACTACCAAAACAATATATACACAAATATCTCCAAATATTCTACCAAATATTCTCTTTCCTTTAACACCCCCCCTCAAGTTGGAGCATGTAGTAACGAAATGCCCAACTTGGGTAGAAGAAACTCCAAACGAGACTTTCCGAGTGCCTTTGTATGAATATCTGCAAGTTGATGCGTAGTAGGCACATGAAGTGTACGAATCTCTCCTCGCAAGAGCTCATCACGAACGAAGTGACAATCAATCTCAATGTGCTTCGTGCGTTCGTGGAAAACCGGATTAGCAGCAATGTGAAGAGCTGCTGTGCTGTCGCACCGGACCGTCATGAGGTTCTTATGCTCAACTCCTAAACACCGCAATACATTCTTCAACCACTTCAATTCACATGTAAGGACAGCCAAAGCTCTATACTCTGCTTCAGGAGACGAGCGAGCCACCGTCGACTGCTTCTTTGTTTTCCATGAGACAGGCGAGTCTCCAAGCTACACAAACCACCTTGTCAATGACCGCCTTGTCAAAGGACATGCTGCCCAGTCCGAATCACACCATCCTGTGAGTTGAAGACTACTCTCTGCTGACAAAAAAATACCCTGACCCGGACATCCCTTCAAATAACGAACAACTCTAAGGGCCGCAGCCCACTGATCCTCCCTTGGTTCCTTCAAAAACTGTGCTAAAGTGTGGACGGAGTAAGAAAGTTTCGGTCGTGTAACGGAGAGATAGACCAATCTTCCTACTAACCGTCGATATGGTTCTGGATCTGCAAGAACCGGGGCTTGGGAACGAGCCAAGTGATGATTTGGCTCCATCGGGGCACCCAATGGCCTCGCCCCTAACAACCCTGCCTCAGTGATGATATCTAAGGCGTACTTTCGTTGGCAGAGAAAAATCCCAGACGTGCTCCTCGCTACCTCAATGCCAAGAAAGTATTTCAGTGTTCCCAAGTCCTTCATATGAAAACAATCTCCGAGATAAGCTTTGAACTGGCTTACCATCTCTGTAATATCTCCAGCAATAATCAAATCATCAACATAAACCAACACATGTATGACTCCTTTCTTTCCAACAAAAGAAAATAAGGAGTAATCAGCAACAGATTGAACAAACCCATAGCGTTTCAAGGCTCCAGACAACTTGGCAAACCAACACCGTGGAGCTTGCTTTAAGCCATACAAAGACTTCTTGAGTTTGCACATCACATTAGACGAATTTGAGAAACCAGGTGGCAATCTCATATACACCTCATCCTGAAGATCTCCGTGTAGAAATGCATTATGAACATCCATCTGATGCAATTCCCACCCCTTAACTGCTGCAATTGCCAAAAGCGTTCTCACAGTGGTCAACTTGACTACGGGAGCAAATGTTTCCTTGTAGTCAAGTCCTTCAACCTGATGATTGCCAAGTATAACAAGTCTGGCCTTATATCTCTCCACACTTCCATCGGACTTGCGCTTGATCTTATATACCCATTTGCAACCAAGGGGCTTTTTATGGCGTGGAGGAGAGACAAGAGACCACGTTCCATTAGCCTCCAGTGCATCAATCTCCTCTCTCATAGCCTTCCTCCATTGTTCATCTTGGAATGCCTTCTTGAAACTTGTGGGCTCCACTCCAGCATCAAGTGCGCTGAGAAAACACTTGTGTCTGTCAGAGAACTTCTCGTGCGTGACATACGAGGCAAGAGGATATTTGCATTTTTCCCCAACATGTGAACCAGCTACATGGGTAACATAATCGGCAAGGCGTACATTTGGACGTTTCTCTCGCTGACCACGTCCCAAGTTCTCCATTGCCTGCTTGGAAGAGGACGGTCGACCGCCGTCCGTGGAACGGTCCATGGGGTCGACCGTCTGAAGCTATTCTGGATCTCTAACATTCTGCCTCGGAGACGGTCGACCGTTCTCCTCTTCACGGTCGACCGTTTCATCATCCCTCTGGAGCTCATCTTTCTGCCCTTCAGACGGTCGACCGTGGTCAATAGAACGGTCCACCACGTCGACCGTTGGTTGCACTCCCAGAGGTCCGTCTTTTTGCCTTTCGGACGGTCGACCGTGGTCATCAGGACGGTCCACCAGGTCGACCGTCTGTAGCTTGTCTGCCTCACTGGTCTCCTCCGGTCGACCGTTCCTCGTGGAACGGTCCAGCCGTTCTTCCTCCGGCATCTCTTCATCATCTTCGAAGTGATCGATCGAAGGGGAACTACTCGATCCACTCTCATCTGGGATTTCACCTGCGGAAATCAAGTAAGGAAAAATGTTTTCACAAAACACAACATCCCGTGACACACTGATCTTTCCAGTGTCCGGGAAATACACACGCCAACCCTTCTTTCCTTGTGGGTATCCCAAAAATATTCCAGGAGTACTTCTGGGTGCAAATTTATCTCCATATCTCTTGTGTACATAACATCTGCAACCGAAAACACGTATGTGAGTCCTTGTAGGAGCCGTCCCATAAAGCTTCTCGTACGGTGTAACCCCCCCTAGCAAAGAAGAGGGTGTGCGATTGATCAAATATGCCGCAGTTTGTATACAATCTCCCCAAAATTCAATAGGAAGCCCTGCCTGAAATCTTAGAGCTCGACCCACGTTCAGAACATGACGATGTTTACGCTCTACTCTTCCATTCTGCTGCGGTGTAGACACACAAGATGTCTCACGAATAATTCCTTGTTCCAGAAAATATTCATTCAAGCATTCGAATTCTGTGCCATTGTCACTACGAACACACTTTATTTTCTTCCCAAACTGACGTTCAACCATGGCACAAAATTGTTTAAAAACACTTCCTACTGTCCGCTTAGAATCAAGCAAATGTACCCACACGCCTCGAGAAAAGTCATCCACAATAGTTAAAAACATGGTAGAACCATTCAAACTCGGCGTCCGATAAGGACCCCATAAATCACAATGCACCATATCAAATATATCCAAAGATTGATGAAAACTGATGGGAAAACTAGCACGTGTTTGTTTAGCACGTAAACAGACATCATAATGACTATGACCACTTTTATTTGGACCAACTCCGGGAACTAAAGACAAAACATGCGAAGAGGGATGTCCTAGACGCTTGTGCCAAAGATCAAAGGTATTCACCTTCTTAGCACTGCACGCCATGCTTTTTTCATCCTTTTTCAAATAGTACAATCCTCCTTCATGTCTCCCTACACCAATCGCAGTCCTCAAATTTTTGTCCTGTAATATGCACGCATCATTGGTGAACGTTGCCTCACAATTCAAATCTCTCGTCAGCTGTGAGACAGAGATCAAATGGCACTTCAAATTTGGAACAAACAACACACTCTGTAAAGTTAAATTCCTTGTCAAATCAACTTTTCCAGATTGAACAGACACTACCCGTTTTCCATCGGGTAATCCAATTTCACATGGAGTCACACCCACCACATCATACAATAACGAAAGATCACCCGTCATATGATTTGATGCTCCCGTATCAATAATCCAGCGTGGTGACACAGAAATACCTGTAAGTTTCTGATTAATGTCTGTAGGGGACAGCGCAAGGGCGTGACGAACAGCGTTCCACTGTTCCATAGTCAGATCCTCGAAATTGGGCAACGGCGAATATCCCTTTTTCTCTTCTTCCTCATTCTTGTTGAGAGTAATCTTCATGGATGCCTCTTCAGACGACATACCAGACGACACGGGCTAATAATAGATCGAACAACTGCAGCAATTGAAGAAACTGCCGTTGGGACGGTCGACTCCTTCGACCGTTCCTCTCCGACGGTCGACCGTTCCGGTCTTTCGGCAACAACACCAAGTGACGATCGCTGGACGCGATGCCAGGCGATCGTCCACAGTAGCCGCGGAAATCCTCTAGGGTTTTGGCTCTGATACCATGAAAGAATTGTTTGGGAGGAAATTTTCTGTATTGCTTTCTTGTCTGCACAATTTACAATGAGGACCTATATATAGGATCTCACAAGTTGAGATTCCTAATCAGTAAAGGAAAAGGAAAAGGAAAATGAAAGAATCCCTATACAAGGAAAACTACCAAAACAATATATACACAAATATCTCCAAATATTCTACCAAATATTCTCTTTCCTTTAACACCCCATTATATTGATTTTTCTCAGTTTAACTTTTACACTATGTTTGGTTCAAGGAATTTGGAAAGAAAAGAAAATAAAATGGTTTTCTCTCATTTTTCCTCACCAAAATGAAAGGAATTTGGTTTTTCCTCCACTTGGTACATTTTGCCTCCACATTTTCTTTTCCTTCTACTTTTCCTTTCTTTTCCCCTCTAACCAAACAAGAAAAACGATTTTCTACTTTATTTTCTTTTCTTTTCCCTTTCAAATTCCTTGAACCAAACATAGTGTTATGGTTAAAATTTTAAAACTTTAACTACAAATTGCAGAAAATATATATTGAATTGTGGTATGGATTTAATAAGAATAGCTTCATTTTGAAACATAATTTTGATATACTTCTTCCGTCTCATAAAAATGTTTCCACTTTGACTTTTAAAAAATTTAAAAGAGAGGTATTTTTGTGTTGAATTTTAAAAATATTCTTGGTGTGATGCGTAAAAATAAGATGTGATAGGTAAATTATTAATAAAAAGATATGATGCAATAAGGTAAGAATTTATAGGAGTAAAAAAAAAATTTTAATAAGAAAGAGAAGTACTTCGTGGGACAAGAAAAAAACAGAAAGAAGAAAAATTTTTTGGAACGCAGGAAGTGTTATATTTTTATAATGTATATATTTATTCATAATTAAAAATATTAATGATCAAAATAATGTATTATACGGAGTAACTCGTTAAAAGTCAAATGGAAATAATCAAATAGGACCGAGGGAGTATGTGATTTTTTTATAGAGAGGAAACTCTATTTCAAAGTGGGCAAATCGTATTGTAAACCATTTTAGGTAGACCTTCATATGCATATGGTAAACAAAATGCTTAATTACTATCTTGATAAACATTTTTTGCATAACAACATACTCCCTCCGTCCCATAAAACATTTCCTGTTTCAAAAAAGGCGCGCCCTTAAAATGAGTAATTTTCGTGTTATTTTCTAATTTTGTCCTTACTTTATAAAAGAGTTGGATGACATGTGTAGAATAAATTAGTCATAATTAAAAAATAACACTAAAATTACTCATTTTAAAGGCGTACCATTTTTGAAACAGGAAATGTTTTATGGGACGGAGGGAGTACAAAAAAGTACGGAGTACTTATCAAAATAGTAAGCATTGGTTTACCACATTGGTATCAAAGTCAACTTAAAATGATCACAACAAGCACTCTAATAAGCCAAATTAAAGCGCCATCATGGAATTATGCATGGCAAACAAAATGAGAAAAAAAATGATAGGGTCCTTAAAAACGGGATGGTAATATAATCATGTACAATTAATTACCAGCAGTGAATTCAAGGACGACAACCACCGTCATGACGGCCCAAATGGCGTTTTGGCCGACCTCCTTGAACAGCGGCTCCACCAAGTACAGCAAAGACACCAACGTCAAAGACAAGCCCACTTTCACGGCGTGAACAACTCGCCGAGGATCTTCCCGTCCCACGCTGCAAATCCGGTCCCACGTTAGCCCCAGCATCCTCCGCACCCTCCCCGCCAGAATCTTGGTCTGTTTCTCGATCGCCTCTGCTCCATTATTCAAGCTCCCCATTCCACTACACCAATACTTATTCATCATCATCACAAGTACATTATTATTAATATATCCTCAATTAATTACAGTAGTTAACAACATAAATATATGGCTAGAAGAAAATTAATATCATGATTGTGATCGAATTGAGATTATCATTGGAGGAGGAGGATGAGGAGGGAGCCGAGGGAGGGAAAAGAAGGTTGTTTTTGACTTTTGACCCACCTTGTGCATTTCTACAAGATTTAATTTATTACTCCCAAACATATAGGAGGAGTGAAGAAATAAAGAATACTCCCACATATCTATGGTGATGATTTGACGTCGATCCGGAAAGGAGGCCGAGTTCTGGGTTTTTGGGAGGGTAGACCGGTTGCATTTATGGGTCGTGCGTGGTTTGACCGTTTTGACCACCCGGTCCGGTCTGAGTTTAATAACACTGCCACATATAGTTTAGAAGATGTTATTAATGTGTTTTTCTTCAGGTTTAGTTAAAGATGCTACTAGCTAGCTAATGTGTACATTTTTCTTTAAAAAAAAGAACAAAAAACAATTCACTAAGTTAAAATCGCTACTCAACCACTAGAGATTCTTAGGATTTTAACCATACCCCATTCTGTAATTCTGTAAATATAAGACTAGCTAATGGTACATTTTTAAATGTTCATTTATAAAGTGTGCAAGGATAAAACACGCACCTTACCAAAACTATATGGACCATACAAAAACGGAAAATTCACTATATATGAGTAAAAAATTGTGAAAATACCGAAACATGAGTTATAAGTCTTTTAATAGTAAAATATGAGTTCATACTGTCATTGTTATACTGTCACAATTACCATATTGTCACATTGTAACTGTCACAGTATCATCACCACACAGCCATCCGTTGTTGTCCGCCACTAAGGTGTCATCGCGGATCGCCGATGGTTAGCTGATTACACTGACATATAATACTCTCAATATTTTTTTGAGAAATTTACCTAAATAGCATTAAAACATAATGACTTTTCCTAAATAGCATCACATATTTTTATTTTCCAAATTAGCACTTTTAATCATTATCCATTAGTCATATTATTCAAGTAAATGTCCACCATCATTGAACTTTATTCCTCAGTCAGTCTGAACATTATTAAAGGATATTTAGGGAATACAAAAGTTTAAGTCATATATTGGGAAATGACTTATGTTTTAGTGTTATTTAGTACAAATATTTCTATTTTTTTATCATATTGTCAAATGTCAAGGCATATTCTTATACCACACTGTTATTATAATTTTATTTTGTTCTTAAAAGACTATTCTATTAGTGTATTTTCATACTTTGTCTTTCTCCCGAGAGATTTCTTTTACAAAAAAGGGGTGATGAGGTGGTACAGACGTACAGTGGTATATTTGAGTGTTCACGGGATTAATATAACTAAAGTTAATTACTTGGACAGTATTTGATATGCGTATTATTAATGAACTTCACAAGAACAAGTTGAACACGGAGACGACCTAACCAAATAAATTTGGATGGATTGCTTTAATTAATTTGCCGGTCGGACAAAGTGATCAGAAATTTGTGATTATAATATTAACTTCTTAGCTATCTTTACGTGCATCTGAGAAGGAATTGAGCATCCCCGACGATAAATAATACGTAGTAATAAAAAATTGAATCGGGTTTTTTTTCTTTTTTCGTTAAATATTTATTAAAGTCAATTTTGGTTACTTAATTTAGTTACGTTAAAATGCTTCATAGAATTACTGGGTCTCAAAAATTAAAAATGTTCCTTGTTAAATATATCAATTATTTAATATATTTAATAATATATATTATAATTATGGTTGTTACCGCCTATTATAGTTAGAGTTATTATTAAATAATATTACCTTATATAATTAGTCATTAATGTGGAAGATTCTACAATATATTCCTCCACCTATAAATACATACTTTGTATTTTTCTCTTATTCATTCAATCAATAAAGTGTAATTTATTATTTTTACATTTCTAATTAAGTTTTTAGGGTTAAAACTTTTAAAAAAATTTGACCACAAAAATTGAAAAAAACATAGCATTGAATAACAATATAAATTTAACACGGCATATCATTTGATTATTTCTAAATACAGAGAATAGTTTAGAATTATTATATTTAAATAAATTTATTAAGATTTAAGTAGATATTATTGGTTCCCACAAGTAAGGAACTTTATATGAGAACTAAATACAAAAGCAAACAAATCAATATATACGAGAAACTACCAAAATAATATATACGAGAATATATGGAAATACATTCCTTCCTTCTCTAACACCTCCCCCCCTCAAGTTGGAGCATGCAAAAGTGAAATGTTCAACTTGGGAATAAGAAACTCCAGACGAGTTTTTCCCAATGCCTTAGTGTGAATATTTGCAAGCTGAGGCATAGTAGACGCATGATGCATACAAATCACTCCACAAAGAAGCTCATCCCAAACAAAATGACAATCAGTCTCGATCAATGTGCTTCGTACACTCGTGAAAAATAAGATTGGTGGCAATATGAAGTGCCGTTATGCAGTCACAATGAATGGTCAAAGGACGATCATGCAATTAGACTCCTAGACATCGCAAAAGATTCTTGAACTACTTCAACTCACAAGTAACAGCAGTAAGGGCCCGACATTCAACTTCAGCATACGGCCGAGCAACAGTCATTTGCTTCTTCATTTTCTAAGAGACAAGCGAGTTTCCAAGTTCAGTCAATCATCAACTCGTCAGTGGACAAGTGGCCCAATCCGAATCACACTAGCCTATAAGATGGAGACTATTATCTGCAGAGAGAAGGTTGCCCTAGACACCCCTTCAAGTACCGAACAACACCAAGAGTAGCAGTACACTAATCATCTCTAGGTTCCTTCAAAAATTGTGCTAAAGTGTGCATAGCATTGGAGAGCTCCAACCAAGTAACAGATAGATAACCAAACGCCCTACCACACATTGAAAAGGTTCTGGATCCGCCAAAATTGGTACTTGGGAACGAGCCAAGTGATGATTTGGCTCCATCGGTTGGCCCAACTGTATGGCACCCAACAAACCGGCCTCAGCGATAATATCTAATGCATATTTCTATTAGAAAAGGAAAATCCAGACGCACTTCTAGCCACCTCAATGCCAAGGAAAAACTTCAAAGTTCCCAAGTCTTTCATATAGAAGCAATCGGCCAGATACACTTTGAATTTGGCTATCGTATCCGCATTATCTCCAGCAATGATGAGATCATCTACATAAATTAAAACATGCATTACTCCCTTCTTCCCAATGAAAGAAAACAAGGAGTAATCTAGATGGATTGAAAAAACCCATAGCGCCTCAAAGCTCTAGACAGTGTTGCAAACCAACATCGTGGTGCTTGCTTCAATCCATACAACAACTTTTTGAGTTTGCACACCACCTTAGAAGAATTTGAAAAACCTGGTGACAAACTCATATAAACCTCATCTTGGAGATCTCTATGCAAGAACGCATTATAAACATCCATATGATGCAACTCCCATCCCTCAGCAGCTGCAATAGCAAAAAGGGTTCGCACAGTAGTTAACTTGACCACCAGGACAAATATTTCATTATAGTCAAGGCCTTCTACCCGATGATTTCCAAGTATGACAAGCGTGACCTTGTATCTTTCCACACTTCCATCATATTTGTGCTTGATTTTATACACCGATTTGTAACCAAGGGGTTTTCTATGAATAGGAGGAGGAACAAGAGACCACGTGCCATTAGCTTCTAGTGCATCAATCTACTCTCTCATAGATTTCCTCCACCGTTCATCGTGGAATGCCTTCTTCAGTATCAAGTGTTGTGAGAAAACATTTGTGTTTGTTGGAGAATCCCTCGTGCGCAATGTATGACGAGAGGGGATACTTGCAAATTTCTCCAAGAAATGTACTAGCAACATGTGTGACATAGTCAGCCAATCGCACATTTTGTCGTTTCTCACGTTGTCCTTGCCAGAAGACCTCTTCACCGGACTGTAAAGACAACGGCCGACCGCCATCCATGGAATGGTGCATGGGGTCGACTGTGTGTAGCTGCCCTGATTCTTGTACAAGCTGCCCCATCAATGGTCGATGGTCTTCTATGAAATGGTCCAATGACTTAATAGTCTGTAGCTCCTTAGGATGCTGTCTCTCCGACAGTCGACCGTTCCTCTTGGACGGTCCAACGACTCTTTCGTCCGTAACACTTCATCTTTGTCAAGAAAATTAATTAGATGTGTGTCACTTGTATTATCTTCATTCAGAGATTCACTTGCAAAGGTCAAGAAAGGAAAAATGTCATCACATCTTTCCCCCTTTGCAGATCTATCGCACTACTTATATGCATTAGAGCTGAGATTGACGCCTGTTAAATATATTCTGTATTTTTAATATTTATTTTATATGGTAGGTTCCTTTTGTATAGGCTTTCCTTGTTTATATCCTACCATAGTTAGGAGACACGTGATTTGTAAATATACGGGGCTTGACTCTACAAGATCAATATAGAAAATCACAATTCTTCATGGTATCGGAGCCTCTTTCCGTGACTTAAACCCTAACATTGTTCCCTACTCGGCCTTCTCTCTCGTGCGGCCGCCTCTCCCTCCTCACGCCGTCTCCTGTTCGGCCGTTCCTCAGCGCCACCATACACGACGCCGTCTCTCTCGCGCGTCTCCCGTCCCCAGTGGTAGAGTCCAGCGCCGCCTCCCCCCATCAGCCGTGACTACACCATGTCCGAGAAGATCTCCGCCACTGAGAAGTTTGCCATCATGCCCCCCTCCACTCCTCACTTGGCTTTCACAATCATCTCTAACGTGAAGCTTCATGTCCCAATCCTCTTGAGCTTCTCCGAGCCAAACTACAAAAAGTGGAGCCGCTTGTTTCTTCTTTTGGTACAGCGCTTTTCCCTCGGCGACTTTCTCACTGGAAAATTGGCCCCCTCTAGCGCCGGTGACACCGAACGGTACCAACTTGATGCACTCATCCAGGAGTGGATCCTCTCCACGATCAACGATGAAGTTTCCGACCTTGTCCTCTCCTCAATAAATTCTGCGACGGAACTTTGGCAATCCATCCACTCTCTCTTCCATGACAACAAACCTGCCCGGACAATGTAGTTGGAGCACCAATTCCAGACCACGAAGAAAGGTCGCTAACTCTCAGAAACTTAGCCGATTGGTTGGATGATGTCAATGCCCTAGTCTTAGAACAGCAACTAGTGCTACAAGTCCTTCGGGGGCTACCGGACGATATGCGCAATCAAACTTCATTCCTCCAGTTTCAAACTCTAGCCCCGACGTTTCTTCAAACCTGATCTGCACTACTTCTCATTGAGCGTCAACGGTCGGATTCGGACACCGCTGATCACTCCTCCGGCACGACCCTCTTCTCGGTCGGAAACCTCGGCGCCATCTCCCACAGCCCCACAGGCGGAGGATGCGGGCTCAACAGCACCGTAGCGGACGACGACAGCCGCACCCGAGTAGCAGCAGCGGTCGTGGCTGTGGCGGCCAACGCAACCCCGGTCGAGGACGAAGCTCCGGGTCAAATACCCGCACCACCCACGGACAGCCCTGGTAGTCACCAAACCCCAGCCCCTACCCCGGCCTTCTCGACCCCATGCCCACATACGCTACCTACCCCACCCCCTAGGCTTATTTTGCCCACCCCCAACCCACAAACCCCTATATGACTAACCACTACGGTCCACCCTCCCCCTACCCTTACGACTAGCCTCCCCCTTCTCGCACCCACCCCAATACCCCCCCCACCTACCCACTATACACAGCCATCAACCCCCCCCTTCCAACACACACACTGCCCTTGTTCACAACTTTGACACCCTTAGCCTCTATGACCCCACCTGGTACATGCACATGGGCGCATCTCATCACATAGCCTGAGATCAAGGTACACTTTCTCATGTTCGTTCTCATTCTTTAAATTCATCTTCATACATCAGTGTTGGTAATGCTTCTAAAGTTAGCACTACGGCCACCGGTAATTATCACGTTCCCACCTCCCCCTCCTGTTCCTACATAATAATCTTGTATTCCCACACATCATCCACAACCTTATCTCTGTTAGACAATTCACCCGTGACAATAATTGTACCGTTGAACTTGACCCAACTTGTTTTTCTATGAAGGATATGCAGACAGGGTCCGTGATTCATCGGTCTAATGATGTCGATCCACTCTACCCCATGAGCCCACCAACTACCCAGGCCCAAGCTCATGTTACCACCGCTGATATAGAACTCTAGCACCGACATCTTGGCCACCCAAGCCATACTGTTCTTCGTGGAGTCCCCAGCTTATCACATTGTCTTAATAAACAATTTCAAAATCACTGTGTCATGCGTGTCAATTGGAAAAACATGTTCACCTCTCATTTATGTCGTCGAGTCGCATTTCTATTTTTCTCTTTAAACTTCTACATACTGATATGTGGCAATCTCTCATTCCCAGTGTTACAGGCTTTAAGCATTATATGTTATTGTTGGATGATTATTCTCATTATTTATGGATTTTTCCCTTGAGACATAAATCTGACGTGTGTTCTCACCTTAAAACTTTCATTGCTTATGTGAAAAATTAGTTCAACACCATAATTAAAGACGTTCAGTGTGACAACAGCACCGAATACTGAAACTCCCCTCTCAAGACTATCTTCGAAGGTCTTGGCATCACTTTTCATTTTTCTTTTCCCCATATTAGCCAACAAAGCGGTCGTGCTGAACGCACCATCCGCACCATAAACAACACTGTCTTCTCTCTTCTTTTTCAAGCTAACCTCCCAACTACATTCAGGGTCGAGGCCCTCTTGATGGCTACACACCTTTTCGATCAATATCTTGCGCACCACCACCCTTAACTTCTGCACTCCTCACGAAGTCTTTTATGGCCACCCCCCACTTACTCCCACCTTCGAGTATTCGGTGGCCTCTGCTACCCAAACATCTCCGCCACTGCTCCCCATAAAATCGCACCTCACTCGACTCGGTGTATTTTCCTCGGGTACTCGTCTAACCAACGCGGTTACTGGTGCCTTGATCTCCAAACTCACAAGATCATTGTCTCTTGTCATTTCATGTTTGATGAACATACCAACCCCTAGAGTCATTCCTCGAGTCCAGTCCTACAGAATTAGCTTTCCTTGACTCCCAGAGGACGACACAACTCCCTACCACCTCCAAAACCACCCCTCCACAAACACGACCCAACCCATTTCCTAATCCACCTCACCCACAGCCCACCCAAATCCCCACCAACCCATGGCCCAACCAACTCAACCCCCAACGACACACTTTCCCCCCCTACGGCCCACCCACGGCCAACCCGAAACCAGAGCCCAACCCTCTGCCATCCCTTCCCCCGACCTCCCACCTACATCCCACGGTCGAATACTCAACCATCCCATGGTAACCCAATCCAAAGTGGGCATAACCCATCACAAACACATCTTAGATCTCAACACCACAGCTTAAATCTCCCAACTACCCCCTACCTATCGTAGTGCTCTTAAGGACCAAAACTGGTATGATGCTATGTGTGATGAATTTAATGCTTTGATTAAAAACGATACATGCGAACTTGTACCCCCTCCCCCACACAAAATGTTATCACGGGTAAATGACTCTTTCGCCACAAATTTGGTCTTATAGGTGATCTGTCCATGTAAAAAGCTTAGTGGGTGGTCCGTGGATTCAATCAGCGCTTCGGAATCGACTATGAGGAGACTTTCAGTCCGGTTATCAAACCTGCCACAGTTCGTATTGTCCTCAGCCTTTCCCTTTCACGAGGATGGCCGATTCATTAGTTGGATGTGAAGAATGCTTTCCTTCACGACACACTTCAGGAGATAGTCAATGCGAGTCAACCATTCGGCTTGCTTCCAAGATCCCACGCGGCCCCATTATGTGTATCAGCTGAAAAAGGCATTATATGGCCTTAAGAAAACTCCCCATTCTTGGTATCACGGATTTGCATGCTTCCTCCTTACATTGAATTTCAGTGGCTGTAAGAGCGATACATCTCTATTTGTCTACACTCGTGAGAATGACATGGCATATCTGTTGCTCTATGTGGATGACATTGTTCTCACCGCCTCCTCATCCCCTTTACTCCAACGCCTCACCCAACAGCTCAAGGGGGAGTTTTCTATGACAGATATAAGTGGCCTTAATTTTTTCCTCGGGATCAATGTTTAGCATACTACAGGTGGGCTCTTTCTTCATTAGACTTAGTTTGCTCACGAGATCTTGGAACGGGTAGACCTGCTCAACTGCAAGCCCATCTCCACCCCTATTGATACAAAGGCAAAACTCGGGGCCTCCTCCGGCACACCTCTATCCGGTCCCACCTTATACAAGTCCATCATTGGAACCTTGCACTATCTCACATTCAAACGTCCTGATCTCACCTATGCCATACAGCAGTTGTGTCTCCACGTTCATGCCCCCTGCAGCACTCATCTCACTACCATGAAGCATGTCCTCCGATACCTTCACGACACTACTACTCATGGGATCACTCTCCATCACATCCGTACAGATTCTTTACAGGCCTACTCTGATGTTGATTGGGCAGGGTGTCTAGACACTCGTCGCTCTACCTCTGGGTACTGTGTTTTCCTTGGCGACAACCTCTTCTCTTGGTCCTCCAAGAGACAAGCCACTACATCCCGTTCGAGTGCTCAGGCTGAGTATCGAGCGGCTGCAAATGCCATGGCTGAGGAAAGTTGGGTCCAGAACCTTCTTCTTGAGTTACAGCAACCTCTGCGCCGTACCACACTAGTCTTCTGTGGTAACGTTAGCGCTGTGTACCTATCAACCAACCCTGTTCAGCACCAACGCATTAAACACGTAGAGGTTGACATACACTTTGTCAGGGACAAAGTTGAACTAGGACAAGTCTGTGTTCTCCATGTTCCCTCTTCTTCCCAATATGCCGACATCTTTACCAAAGGCCTCCCATCTCTTGTTTTCTCCGACTTCAGGCACAGTCTTGGCAAGCATGTTAAATATATTTTGTATTTTTAATATTTATTGTATATGGTAGGTTCCTTTTGTATAGATTTTCCTTTTTTTATCCTACCATGGTTAGGAGACATGTGATTTGTATATATACAAGGCATGACTCTACAAGATCAATATAGAAAATCACAATTCTTCACCCCTAGTCACGATGACTATGATTTTGTTTTTTAATTTTCTTCCAAATGCTCTATAATTGAGACTGTATCGTAGAAGTAACAAATATTTCCAACTTATTGCATTCATCCCTTTTTTTCTCAAAAAAATTGCATCTTCATTAGACATTGGTTTTGGTTTGTTTTTTTCTTTTCATTTTTAAATTTGATTGTTTTTCTTTAAATTTTTTTGTTTGATTGTTTTTATATTAGTTGTGTTTAAATTTTGCTCCCAATTTCAACAAAACTTGGTGATAGTGATAAGAAACTTGACATTGTATGTTGACAATCTTGGCATTTCACTTTCTTTTTGATATTTTATATTGACATATTTGGCATTACGCAATAACATGTTTGGCATTATGCAATGACATGTTTGTCCTTATGCATTATCGTCTTTGACATTGTGACTTTGGTTGGCATTGTATTGAAAGCTTTTTCCATAGGCAGTGACACCATGGCATTATGGCGACAATGACAGTCCTGATCCCAACGTTGTTAGTAAATTACGACATAGACATTAGCAAATGGGGGCGATGGATGCAACATCCACAACAAATGGGGATGAAAGCGACAGATCATATCGTGGATGCAATGACAGCGAATTCGCCAATCGTGGCGGTGTTAATGGCATCAATAATGTAGATGGTGCCACATTTAATAGCGATGGCAACACAAGATATTGGCGATGGAGTGGCGGCGACGATAGTAGCGGCGATGGCGGCATGGGTGGTAATAGTGACATGTGCGGCAGGGGCTGTAGCTAATTTAGGATTTTTTTTAATTTATAAAATGTATTTAATTTCATATTTTTAATATGAATATAATTTTTATTTTGGTACATGGTCAATATTTTACTTGTATTTTGCTCCTTCACATCGATCTTGAGATGTCTGTTTCTTTCCAATCAAACTGTACTGTACTTGTGTAATGAAGCTAACTGATTAAATTTGATGTTGGTCCAGATCCACTTTGTGCTTCTAATTAGCCGACAGGGAAAAGTTAGGCTGACAAAATGGTATTCCCCATATTCTCAGAAAGAGAGAGCTAAGGTACAAGCCTAGGGTTGTAGTTTTTCTTAAATGGATCTATATATCTGTCTGCTTGTCTGTGCTCTTTTTTGAATTCTTATTCAAAACATCAATTTTATGGGCTTTTGTTTTCATCTGAAGAAGGGAAGATCACAGTCTCAGGCATACCCTTTCCTATTGTTTAGGGGATGTTTGAGTATTATATCCTTTGTAGTTATGTTCTAGTCATCCTTGTTTTGGAGGTCAGGAATGTGCTTTTATGCTCTATGACTTTTTGGTAGGAAATACTAGGAATATTGCTCTTTCCTTCGAAACTTCTATACTGCAAATAATCCGACAAACCTGAATATATCTGAGTTTTTTTTTCCTTCTAAAATATGGGAATATGTGTGTTTTAGTGCAAGTTCAACAGTATGTTTCCATTGTGTTTATGACATTTGTATTTGGGTGAAATTACATTCAAAGGTGATCCGTGAACTAAGCGGATTGATACTAACACGAGGGCCAAAGCTTTGCAATTTTGTAGAATGGAAAGGATTCAGAGTGGTCTATAAAAGGTGCATTTCTCCCACATGTTTTATTAGAGCCTTCCTTGTTGGTAGTTTTTTGTCCTTTCCTACCTCAGACTACAAGAATCCCCCACCCACTCCCCTCCCCCTAGGGGTTATCAGATTAACAATTACAAGTGTTTTCTTCCGGACTGTTGTTTCACAGATATGCCAGTCTTTATTTCTGCATGTGCATTGACCAAGATGATAATGAATTGGAGACGTTGGAGATCATTCATCATTTTGTTGAGATATTAGACAGATACTTTGGAAGTGTGAGTGAGATTCTTTTTTTTCAGCTCTAGTGAGATACATACTTTGCATTGACCAACCTGCTATCTGTCTATCTCATGTTTTGAATTTCGTACTGGTGAATCTCTTTATTTAGGTCTGTGAGCTGGATCATAAAATGTACTGTTGGATCATAAAATTGACATAACTTGAAATCTATAAATCAGATTGGTTCATAAAATGTACTGTTGGATTCGTCTCTTCGAGACTTATCCATAAAAATAACTTTTTAACAAAAAGTCATTATTTTGAAAATCCATTTAGTTTTGGTCAAACGTATTAATATTTCCTATTGGACAGAATTTACTTTTGTTTTATAATAAATTTTAGGCCATATTTTGTGGCGTTACATTTCTTCCCCCCTTAAAGAAATTCCGTCCCCGAAATTTCCTTAATGAAGTCATTTAAAAATGATGATGTACAAAATAATGAATATCCATTGTTTTTGTAAAACACAAATTTTGAAAAGTTGTTTTCTATTTCTTTTGTTGAGTGTCATGATTATGAGATGTTCTCCATTGACTATGACATTTTTTTTGAGAAAAGATATACGCGGATAATAGATGTAACATGTTTGGATTTCTTTAATGAAGACTTGCGTCGAATATACTCTTAAACTTACTCTTGTTGTGTTGTAGGAGTATAGGTTGAGTTTCTTGAATGTGGGGTATTTTAAAAAAATATTTCTTTTTGAATTTCTTATAGAATCATTCTCAGACGACTTTGTCTGGAATGTTTGTTTCACAAATTACGTTTCATTGTGTACAAGCTGGAACGAATTGTTTTTAGGTTTGTCATTTTTTTTACATAACGGTATTTTGGGGAATGACTATTACCATAGTCATTATTCTAAATTTCTTAGATGAATACGAGATCATAATTTCAAAACTTGCTCTCATTAGCGATCCTTAATAGAATTTTTCTGACTAATATGATGTAAATAAGCTGATTAAAGCTTGTTTGTAATAGTTAACACATATATCATACTTATATATCACAATAATATATATATTTTTATCACATTGAAATGACTGGAGAACTTTTTGACAACATTTGTAATTTTGTCACTGTTTGTATTATCAAGATGATATGTAGTCATTCTTGAATAATGATTTTCTGAGTAATGATTCCAGAAGTACCTTGGAATTTCAGACTTTCGCAATAATTGTGATTGAGCTTCATGCTCGAAAATTATATTATTAGTGTATTCGTCATATCACTAATATTCGTAACACAATAGTTAAATTACTTATTATCAAAAACATGATAAGTTATACACGTAGTCATATTCTAATACGTTTGGGATTCTACTGATACATGCGTGATTTTTTTGAAGTTCAGTATCATAAAACATTTTTTTTTGATTTGATGGAGAATTATGAGTTAAAACAAGTTTTCAATGAATTAATATATATAACAAAAATATGGAAATCAATCTTTAAGCGTGTAATTAACACAACAAGCCTTAGTATTTCAAGGATATAGGTCACATGATACGAATATAGCATTTGTGAATTATTGTGGCAAATAGTAGGTTTTCATCCTTTAATGTTTCACTCTTTGGAAGTTACTCAAGGGGTCATTATCTTAGGTAAATAGCCATTTTGACTTTTCGTCGGAATTGAACATATTTCAGAACAATGAGCCTAATTACTATTCGCAAGTCTCAATATGTCATGTCGTCAGCAGACTATAGTATTGGTGAGTACATTCTTTTCTGGAAGGAATCCACTTTCCTGTACGTTTTTAGGCTGGTGATAATTACTTTTCCATCAATGGTCCACTTTCAGAGTATATATATCGAATTGTGGCAAGAGCGTCTCACATTCTCACATTATGGAAGGAACTTCTCGAGCTCTTTCTAATACCATAAGATTCGTTGGTCTACTTGGTAGTCATGCTCTTGGTAGCAATCCAAGGTTCATGGCTACAGCGGTTGATCTAGGACGGGAAATGGTAAGGCGAAAAATCCGACTTACCTACGGAGGAGGCAACGTTGGCCTTCAAGGAGCTGTAGCTTCAACAGTCTATAATAATGGTGGTAGAGTCAGAGGTTTCATACCAGGGTATATAGCAACACGAGGGGTCTATGGACCAACATATGGTGCGGAGTACACCGTCTCCAGCAATTACTATAAGTATTTCGAGATGAATCATATTGTGGAAGCCTTCATTGTACTTCCTGGAGGGATTGACACTATGGAAGGTTTATTCACTTTGATCTCATGGGCATCAGAAGGGTTACACAGTAAACCCATTGGTCTTTTGAACATTGACGGTTATTTCAATAACCTAATCAAGTTTCTAGATGATGCGGTGAGGCAGAACTTCATGGCTTTGAATCAGAGAAAACTGTTCATTTCTTCTTTCTTTGTTGATGAGCTTTTGGACAAGCTAGAGTTTGCTAATGCTTTCCCGGGTCCTTGTGCCAGTTATGAAGAGTTTGCAAATCCTGGAAGATTAGACTTAGAGTTGCATCTGTAATATTTCCAATGGTGAAATAATATTGTCCATGTACATTATGTGTTGGTCATAAATATCGTTCTAAGCTGCATGACCAGTGCATTTCAGAAGAGTATTTATTTCCAACATCAATATGTACCATGTAAATATTCATCCTTTTCTTTATCTTCGAGTCTTTCTCTATTGATGTGACAGTTTCACATCTTGTTTTGTACTGTCATCTTGTTGCGACCTTTCACGTGAATAGGGTATACGAACGAGTCAGTTATCTTAATGTTTGTATGTAGATTCACTCCTAGAAGGTGTTTCAGATTCGATACATATGTCGTATTCGATCTGGTTTGTGGGGTTCTATTCATGCTTTTAGAAAACGACAGATTTACCTTTTTGAGAATTCGTTCACTTCCTATTGGAGAAAGTTCTTTCTTCAATGTACCCTTCGGGTAGAGGGAAGTTGATTCACATTATTCACTTAGCCATTTGCGTACTATGACATACGTATATGTCGCGCTTGTCGAGTTTACAGTCCTTTTCTTGATCTTCTGATGTCGACTGTGATCGCCGAAGAACATTTCGAGGCAATTTAAACTTTGTTGTAATCGAGTCTATGAGGATACTAGCAACTCAAAGGAAGCAAATTTTCAATGAGTTAAGCATGTGTGTTATGCCATAGTAACTTACTTGTTGATTACCTTCTCGGGGCAGAGATGTCGTGGAGGATGCGGATGCAGGACTTTGAAAATATTGACTCAATGATCCGAAAATCGTTTTGCTCTGATACCAAAATGTAACACCCCAATCCGTATAACCCGAAATTACACGAATTAAGGTGAAACGTGAGTTAAATAAAAATTTCACTTGACATTTGAAAATGACAATTACTTAAAAATATTAAATTTACAGACTCTGGATCGCGACCCATTTAAAAATAATTTCAGAGTAATGCGGAAGTACAATAATAATCAAATCATGACACATTTTAAAATCTGTTAACCAAACATTGCCTGCCATCCTTGCATCTCTTCTGACTCAATGCCCTCCGGGAAAGGTTCCATCATTGTCTTCTTGTTACCTACGTGTAGTCAACGAAAAATACAAACTACACGCTTAGCGAAACCGCTGAGTGGTACCACGCTAGAATTGTAGAATAATTCATAGACATATACATATACATATATATACGTCCACAAAATGTATAGTAACATTCATGATATGGCACATATTATCATATGGTCAATTTGATGAATCATGATGATAAATATTTAATGATAATTACATGCTGGCACATTTAATCAATTTGCTTGTGAGGACGATTACATGATACCTATGTAATCAATATACTTTCGCTTGATGATGATTACATGACACCTACGTAATCAATGTAATTGTTCTTGATGATAACATGATGTATGATCCTATAACTTGCAAGGACACCCTTGCGCTATGAGATTCGCCCATTTGGTACGACGAACTCACGCGGCCTTAGTCTCACGAATGAGGTGAGACTAGAAAAATAGGGGTGGTACCCAGAGACCTGAATACCATGTACGTACACTAAGCCCGAACTTGTGATGTCGGCCTACTAAGTCCCGCACAATCACGCTATAAGAGACGCACTACGCATCATCTCTTACGCATGCACATGATGTGATATGCTTCAATATAAATGATGAAATGAATGATATGATGTGAACAATTTATGAACATTTTGAATATGTAATCATACATTAATTTATTTGGGTAAAACATGATTAAAATATCAGTTAAATAAGCTACGGGGCTCGGAACGGTCGACCGTTTAGCACGGCGGTCGACCGTGCTTAAAATCATTTCGTCAATCTCGGATCACCGTGACGGTTGACCGGCGGTCAACCGTTGTTGACTGACTGGTACGGCGGTCCTCGGCTGGGCGGCGGCGGTCGACCGTCAGCCGTCGGCGGTCGACCGTTTGGGTGACAGTCCTGGTTCGTCTCGAAGTTTAACGCGACGGTCGACCGTTTGCGTCGACCGTTTAGGTCTGCAAATCTTTCTCTTGATATTTTGAGTGTCCAAAATACGTCTTTAAGTCTTTTAAACACCTTTGATTAACATATACATATTGTTGGGTTGATTTCCAAAGTTTATACCTACTTATGTGTATATTAACTTTATGGATTTGGTGTATTTTAATCTCAACATATAGATAACTTATATATGCATCACATATATATTTTGGGATGATTTCAACATATGGATTAATATATATGTTCATGTACGTATGTGATGAATGATTCGACAAGTCTAACGCAAAGGTACAGACCTGGAAATCATCGGCCGAAACCTTACGGATGAGCGGGAGTGGAAACAACATCGAAATTCACCAACTTTGTCATTCCCGTCACAACTGGACAGCCTGCGGTAATTTTGGCATATCTCCATCGTTTCTTCACGGAATTGCAAACCGTTTGATTCTGTGGATTTCTAAGATGTAAGGGTACAACTTTCGTATAGAAAGTATTTCGTTATAACATATGTAAGATAGCGTAAATCGGACCTGAAGTCAAGGGATAGTTGCTGTCCAGAATTTCGGGTATGTCGATGAACATGATTCCGACGATTAACTCACTAACTTCAACGTTCCAACGCCGAGCTTTCTCTACGATACCTTCCGGATGTTCCTAATAATTGTTAAAAAGTTTATGGTAAGTATTTGGGATGAAATGATATGAATTTGGTGAGGAAACATAGCCAATCCCGAGGAGATCGCCACCACTGGCGCAGTCCCGGTATTTTGGCCATATCTCCTTCGTTATTAAACGAAATCGCAAGCCGTTTGTTGGGCTGGATTCTTATCGTCCGGGGCTACAACTTTGGTTCAGGAAGTATTTCGAGAATATGGATAAAAAATTTCAGAACTTACGTAGAAGTTGATGCTGCGTTTGGGACTCATGATTTGGAAACTATGGATGGTTTTCTTGCTTCTCCTTCTTCTTCCTTAGCATAAAATAATGGAGTATTTTGTGTTTTCTTCCTTGCTTGCTGGCTTTCTGGTTCATACGAGAGAGAGAGAGAGAGAGTTGATAGGAGATGGATGGATGGTGTTGATGATGGATATGGTGGATGATATTGAATGGTGGTGTATGGTGTAGTTTTGGGAGTATTATATAATTATTTGGAGTGTTGTATTAGTGGAGAGTTGAAATTAGGATTGTGAGCATCACAAAGGGAAGCTACGTGATTTGGGAGAGATTTGGAAAATAAAGTTTTGGCTTCTTGCCAAAACTGAACCGTTTACTCCAAACGGTGCGCGCTTTTTCGCCCAAACTGCTCCGAATTGAAAATGGATTGTGTTTTTGGAATGAGACTGTCAAAACTAGAATTTTGATGTAGTCAAAATATTTTTCTGAGAACTTTTATTTTTCTCAGTGTTCAGGTCTGTCTCAGTCATAAATTAATTTAATAATATGAATGAGATAAAAATATATGAATTAAATCCAAATGATTAATATGATGTTGTCAAGGGTCAAAATTATGATTTCTAATCTTATGAAATCACTTTTGAATTGAGTTTATTTTATGGGTCAGAGTTACAAATTTTAATATTTAAAATTGACATAACTTGAAATCTATAAATCAGATTGGTTCATAAAATGTACTGTTGGATTCGTCTCTTCGAGACATATCCATAAAAATAACTTTTTAACAAAAAGTAATTATTTTGAAAATCCATTTATTTTTGGTCAAACGTATTAATATTTCTTATTGGACAGAATTTACTTTTGTTTTATAATAAATTTTAGGCCATATTTTGTGGCGTTACATGAGTGGCCTTAATTTTTTCCTCGGGATCAATGTTTAGCATACTACAGGTGGGCTCTTTCTTCATCAGAATCAGTTTGCTCACGAGATCTTGGAACGGGTAGACCTGCTCAATTGCAAGCCCATCTCCACCCCTGTTGATACAAAGGCAAAACTCGGGGCCTCCTCCGGCACACCTCTTTCCGAACCCACCTTATACAGGTCCATCGTTGGAACCTTGCACTATCTCACATTCACACGTCCTGATCTCACTTATGCCATACAGCAGTTGTGTCTCCACGTTCATGCCCCCTGCAGCACTCATCTCACTACCATGAAGCATGTCCTCCGCTACCTTCACGACACTACTACTCATGGGATCACTCTCCATCACATCCGTACAGATTCTTTACAGGCCTACTCTGATGTTGATTGGGCAGGGTGTCTAGACACTCGTCGCTCTACCTGCGGTTACTGTGTTTTCCTTTGCGACAACCTCATCTCTTGGTCCTCCAAGAGACAAGCCACTACATCCCGTTCGAGTGCTCAGGCTGAGTATCGAGCGGTTGCAAACGCAATGGCTGAGGAAAGTTGGGTCCAGAACCTTCTTCTTGAGTTACAGCAACCTCTGCGCCGTACCACACTAGTCTTCTGTGATAACGTCAGCGCCGTGTACCTATCGTCCAACCCTGTTCAGCACCAACGCATTAAACACGTAAAGGTTGACATACACTTTGTCAGGGACAAAGTTGAACTAGGACAAGTCCGTGTTCTCCATGTTCCCTCTTCTTCCCAATATGCCGACATCTTTACCAAAGGCCTCACATCCACTACTACAGAATGTGTATTTAATAGCGCATTTTAGACAGCGGATAATTGAAAACCGCTGTTTTTTTCCTTCAGGGTAAATAAGGCGTGCGCACACACAAAGAACCGAGCACCTACTCCCTCCGTCCTATAATGATCTTCCCAGAGCACTACTCCAACTTCACGATAATTTATATTTATTTGTGTTTTTTCATGGCCTATAAAATAAAATATTCTTGTCACCACTTGTTTTGTTGAACTTTTGGTGTAGTTTTTAAATATGTATGTTTTATTTTTTATTTCTATACTAATATTTAAATAAAATAGATTGAAAAAACTTGAAATTTTTTTTCGTTTTGCGAACCGGGAAGAACGGAGGGAGTAATTTTTTTAGGAAGGGTTTTACCCAGCGGATAACAACATATCCGCTATTGTTGATTTTTAGTACGGAGTAAAATATAATTTACAGCCTATTAAAACTTCAGCCGATCGATCCCAAATTACTTTTGCTGGGTTACAGACGACGCCTCCCTCCGCCACAGACGCTTTCCAGCGATCGATTCCATCACCGCCGCCCTATTTTTAGGTCGTCTCTTCTCGCTAACGATTGTAATCGACGCCCTTGTGAGAAACGCCTATCTCTGGCCGGACGATCTCGAGAGGGAGCGCCTGTCAGCATCTCGGATCCCCTAGGCTACAAACTCTCATAAAATTAAGGTTAGGGACGCTCTAATTTCTTTACGTTTACTGTGAATTTGCTCTCTCAATTGTTTCTATGTCGAATCTCCTGTAAGAACCTATTTGATTGACACAACCTATGAAATTGAAAAAAATTAAAAAAGGCTAATTTGAAGTATTGAGTGACTTCTATTCAAAATGAGAAACATCACTACATAATTGATGGCCCAAAATAGTGATTTTTCATTTCATATAAGAAGAGAAATTTAGGTGAGGTCTAGTCACTTTGCTTTCTAGCTAGTAGCCCATTGATGTTATTTGATCAGTTTGATGATAGATGGTTCATTCTTTGTGGTGAGAGTAATATGAAGCTCACACCTGAAGACCTTGAGCCGGGCAATGTGAGATACTGCCTAAACCTTGACTTTAGGAGTAAACCATACTTACTATGCTATTTTAGGAGCAGATTTCTTGGCCATTCTTAGTGGTAGAAGTGTATTTGCAATGTTAAACTTGAGTCAATTCAATTTATTGTTTGTTCCTATTTAATTAGGCAAACATTTCCACGAAGAGTGTTTGGCAGTTCAGAGTGCCCTACCTCTATTTTGTGCCTTACCTCTATATAAATAGGCACACAAGACAGATCCAAAATATGGAGAAGACTGGGGCTTAATTAACTGTAATAGACCAGAGGCCGGAAGCTGTTAAGATGTTTGGGTTGCCAAGGTTAATGAGCTTCCTTTACTGGAGTAGTAGAGTTACTACTGCAATTCTACATTGTTGTTGTCTGCCTGTACTTGTGTTTCTTAATTAATGAGGGATGGCAGTAACATCAGTTAGAAGTACAATCTACAATTTTATCTTCTTTCCTCTTTCTGATGAGGCAGTTTGATGATGGCTTTTGTTCTCCACTATGAGGCATGTTTTTTAAATAAAATAAGATGTAGTATTTCAATCATAAATTAACCGGCCTTGAACTTGTATTAATCACAACTCCGGTACTCCCTCTACCCCTTGATGATTTCTCTTTAGACCTTTGCGTACATATTCAATAAGCAATAAAGTTTTCTAGATTCAAGATGAAACACAAACAGGTATGTGTGTGTGTTTATATATTTGTATATGTATGTGGTTTTATGTATATAGTTATATGTGTATACTATAGTATGAGCAGACTACCCATCATCAATGTCAAAAAGATCTATTAACAAGGCATATTAACAAGATATCTTTAATTTTCATAAAGCCTTTTAGATTACCTTTGTTGAGTGACTTGAGTCCTTGGGGTGTGAATGTTACTTCCCTACAAGCTCATTGCTACTAGTTTGATCAATGGAAACCAGACTTAAAAGTCACTTCTAACTAAGCGTTTTTAATATTCTCCTTAATCTCCTTAATCTCTGTTGGCCTGTTTTTTTAATTAAAATGTTTGTATTTTATTTGCGTTTGTTGCTGCTTTTGTTTGGGGTGTTGAAGAAAAAGGATTTGGGCTGGATGGAGTATATTATTTTTTTCCAACAACCAGCATTATCCTCAGTCCTCACTACCAAAATGTGCTTTTTCATATGCTCTGTATTGCAGATACACATTCTTCACAGCCATCTCAACAGAAAGGAAGATTCTCAACCTATCTAACGACCCAAAAAAATGGTAAATCCATTCCCCCTGCGATCCAGTTTTCACATCGATCTTCAGATGTCTGTTTCTTTCCAATCAGACTGTACTGTACTTGTGTAATGAAGCTAACTGATTAAATTTGATGTTGGTCCAGATCCACTTTGTGCTTCTAATTAGCCGACAGGGAAAAGTTAGGCTGACAAAATGGTATTCCCCATATTCTCAGAAAGAGAGAGCTAAGGTACAATCCTAGGGTTGTAGTTTTTCTTAAATGGATCTATATATCTGTCTGCTTGTCTGTGCTCTTTTTTGAATTCTTATTCAAAACATCAATTTTATGGGCTTTTGTTTTCATCTGAAGAAGGGAAGATCACAGTCTCAGGCATACCCTTTAGGGGATGTTTGAGTATTATATCCTTTGTAGTTATGTTCTAGTCATCTTTGTTTTGGAGGTCAGGAATGTGCTTTTATGCTCTATGGCTTTTTGGTAGGAAATACTAGGAATATGGCTCTTTCCTTCGAAACTTCTATACTGCAAATAATCCGACAAACCTGAATATATCTGAGTTTTTTTTTCCTTCTAAAATATGGGAATATGTGTGTTTTAGTGCAAGTTCAACAGTATGTTTCCATTGTGTTTATGACATTTGTATTTGGGTGAAATTTCATTCAAAGGTGATCCGTGAACTAAGCGGATTGATACTAACACGAGGGCCAAAGCTTTGCAATTTTGTAGAATGGAAAGGATTCAGAGTGGTCTATAAAAGGTGCATTTCTCCCACATGTTTTATTAGAGCCTTCCTTGTTGGTAGTTTTTTGTCCTTTCCTACCTCAGACTACAAGAATCCCCCACCCACTCCCCTCCCCCTAGGGGTTATCAGATTAACAATTACAAGTGTTTTCTTCCGGACTGTTGTTTCACAGATATGCCAGTCTTTATTTCTGCATGTGCATTGACCAAGATGATAATGAATTGGAGACGTTGGAGATCATTCATCATTTTGTTGAGATATTAGACAGATACTTTGGAAGTGTGAGTGAGATTCTTTTTTTTTTCAGCTCTAGTGAGATACATACTTTGCATTGACCAACCTGCTATCTGTCTATCTCATGTTTTGAATTTCGTACTGGTGAATCTCTTTATTTAGGTCTGTGAGCTGGATCTCATATTTAACTTTCACAAGGTATGGCGTCTAAATTCTGTTACTGTGATTCTTTATTGTACTCCGGGTAACTTCTATTTTTTTTCATCTCCAAAGTTAAAAGACTTCTGTTTTTTATTTTAACAATGGGGGAGCAGTCTTTAAGATTATCAGAACACTCATGTGGTTTGCCTCAGTGTCTGTTTCTCAAATGAAAGACTCTGTATATGCCACCATAATTGGATAATAGAGATTGCTTGGCAGCATATTCAAATTTTCCAATTTACTATTGCTCTTCTTGGGCAAAAGATTTAATTTATATCAGTTAAAGACGGCGATTGCATCTGGCTTGTTAAGATTTGGGCAAGATCTTATATCTTCCCCTGCACAGCCACCCAGCGTGGATTAATAAGATTATAACATCTGTCAAAAAAATGATCGGACCTCTTGAGAAGTGTTTGACACACCCAAAGGTATGGCAGGAGGTTGTAATTTGTATGCCTCTACAGCAAGTGCTGTTAAACACACAGTCCTGGGCCAGCAAATCCAGTCATTTGAGTTTTGTTAGCTTAAAGTTCCTGTCTTTTTTGTTTGCACAATGCTGGCTTGCAATATTTGCAGGCATATTATGTGTTGGATGAAGTTTTGATTGCTGGTGAGCTCCAAGAATCAAGCAAGAAAACTGTTGCGCGTCTGGTTGCCGCTCAGGTAATAAACAGTGTTACTTAATGCTTACAAGACTATGTAATGTATGAGACTCATCACGCTCGCAATTTGGGTTTTTACATTTTCGTTGCTAAACTTGCAGGATTCTCTGGTGGAGGCTGCGAAAGAGCAAGCGAGCTCCATAAGCAACATCATTGCCCAGGCTACGAAATGAACGTCCCCTGCTCCTGCTGTATGGTGAAGTCTCAAAATGTTTTCATGTTTAGCATTCTGCGCGAGCGCGTGTGTGTCTGGTTTTGCTTTCCCTAAGAGCTTAACTCTGTTCGGTTGTTTGTGTTTACAGCATTTAGATGATTGATGCCACTTTATGTATAACAGAGTTTACAACAATGATGTTTACAATGTAGCACTGCGTGTGTTAATAATGCTAGATATTAATACTCCCTATAGATATATGGAGTACATTGTTGATATACGGAGTACTGAAATTTCCATACATCCACGCCTTTATTTTTCAAGAGTGGAGGCTTCATTAGAGTGGCTCGCCCTTGAGTTTCTCATATATACTGACTAATACTCCATTCCCAAATTAGCGTTCTATGTCGAATGAATAAAATATTACTCTTTGTCCCATATTAAATTACTTGTGCACTATTTACACTGTTAAATTTTGTTCAGTTTTTTATTCACTTTTGTTAGTCAATTGATCAAATAAAATAGCCATGTTACTACTAATTACATATCTTGTAAAGCTTTTGATGTAATTTTTTATTACTAAAATGATATTTTTTAATTTAACTCCAATCATCTTATAAATTGGATGAAAAATAAGTTCAATCACCTATTGTAAATTCAAACAAGTCATAAAATAGGATGGATGGTGAACTAGACTAAGAGTGATACTTGTATATCTAAAGATCCACATTCAAGATATGGTTTTTTTTCACATTTTTATGGGTTTATATGTGGATTTTTTTTGCAAAAGGTTCACTTTTTTATGCTACAAAGGCACTATGGTCCATAAAAGAAGTATGAATATTAGGTTTGCGGAAGAATTTGTCTTAAGCTAAAGGTGTAGAACTTATCATCCCTTAGAACAATTGCATGCTCTAGAGTTCACAATGATAAGCACTTGACATCATAATGTCGTACTCTTTAACTTTTTGCGTTCACGCTCCAGCCTTAGTTACTCATCGGCGGTTTTTTGTTTGGCTGAATCTTCTCCAACTGTACCTCGTTGATGACGATCATGGTGGACACGAGGTTGTTGATAGTTACACATCGGATGCAGTTGTGTGTGACGATGACACCATTTTTGCCTTATCCCTCCCGATGGGCCGTTTCGGCTCCAAAGGGGTTGGTAATGTCGTCGATGCTCAACAATGCAAATGTTCAACGAGCCACGGGACTACTATACAATATTCTCTAGACTCTGCTATTTTGGCTTCTTGCGCTTACAGAATCCTGCTAGTCACCATACTCCCACGCTTTTAGATGTGGGAGGGGGCCATGATGTTGTGTTTGATACTTTGTCTGGGCCATTTTTAACACGTCGTCGTCACATGATACGAATATAGCGTTTGTGAATTATTGTGGCAAATAGTAGGTTTTCATCCTTTAATGTTTCACTCTTTGGAAGTTACTCAAGGGGTCATTATCTTAGGTAAATAGCCATTTTGACTTTTCGTCGGAATTGAACATATTTCAGAACAATGAGCCTAACTATTCGCGAGTCTCAATATGTCATGTCGTCAGCAGACTATAGTATTGGTGAGTACATTCTTGTCTGGAACGAATCCACTTTCGTGTACGCTTTTAGGCTGGTGATAATTACTTTTCCATCAATGGTCCAGTTTCAGAGTCTATATATATCGAATCGTGGCAAGAGCGTCTCACATTCTCACATTATGGAAGGAACTTCTCGAGCTCTTTCTAATACCATAAGATTCGTTGGTCTACTTGGTAGTCATGCTCTTGGTAGCAATCCAAGGTTCATGGCTACAACGGTTGATCTAGGACGGGAAATGGTAAGGCGAAAAATCAGGTTTACCTACGGAGGAGGCAACGTTGGCCTTCAAGGAGCTGTAGCTTCAACAGTCTATAATAATGGTGGTAGAGTCAGAGGTTTCATACCAGGGTATATAGCAACACGAGGGGTCTATGGACCAACATATGGTGCGGAGTACACCGTCTCCAGCAATTACTATAAGTATTTCGAGATGAATCATATTGTGGAAGCCTTCATTGTACTTCCTGGAGGGATTGACACTATGGAAGGTTTATTCACTTTGATCTCATGGGCATCAGAAGGGTTACACAGTAAACCCATTGGTCTTTTGAACATTGACGGTTATTTCAATAACCTAATCAAGTTTCTAGATGATGCGGTGAGGCAGAACTTCATGGCTTTGAATCAGAGAAATCTGTTCATTTCTTCTTTCTTTGTTGATGAGCTTTTGGACAAGCTAGAGTTTGCTAATGCTTTCCCGGGTCCTGGTGCCAGTTATGAAGAGTTTGCAAATCCTGGAAGATTAGACTTAGAGTTGCATCTGTAATATTTCCAATGGTGAAATAATATTGTCCATGTACATTATGTGTTGGTCATAAATATCGTTCTAAGCTGCATGACCAGTGCATTTCAGAAGAGTATTTATTTCCAACATCAATATGTACCATGTAAATATTCATCCTTTTCTTTATCTTCGAGTCTTTCTCTATTGATGTGACAGTTTCATATCTTGTTTTGTACTGTCATCTTGTTGAGACCTTTCACGCGAATAGGGTATACGAACGAGTCAGTTATCTTAATGTTTGTATGTAGATTCACTCCTAGAAGGTGTTTCAGATTCGATACATATGTCGTATTCGATCTGGTTTGTGGGGTTCTATTCATGCTTTTAGAAAACGACAGATTTACCTTTTTGAGAATTCGTTCACTTCCTATTGGAGAAAGTTCTTTCTTCAATGTACCCTTCGGGTAGAGGGAAGTTGATTCACATTATTCACTTAGCCATTTGCGTACTATGACATACGTATATGTCGCGCTTGTCGAGTTTACAGTCCTTTTCTTGATCTTCTGATGTCGACTGTGATCGCCGAAGAACATTTCGAGGCAATCTAAACTTTGTTGTAATCGAGTCTATGAGGATACTAGCAACTCAAAGGAAGCAAATTTTCAATGAGTTAAGCATGTGTGTTATGCCATAGTAACTTACTTGTTGATTACCTTCTCGGGGCAGAGATGTCGTGGAGGATGCGGATGCAGGACTTTGAAAATATTGACTCAATGATCCGAAAATCGTTTTGCTCTGATACCAAAATGTAACACCCCAATCCGTATAACCCGAAATTACACGAATTAAGGTGAAACGTGAGTTAAATAAAAATTTCACTTGACATTTGAAAATGACAATTACTTAAAAATATTAAATTTACAGACTCTGGATCGCGACCCATTTAAAAATAATTTCAGAGTAATGCGGAAGTACAATAATAATCAAATCATGACACATTTTAAAATCTGTTAACCAAACATTGCCTGCCATCCTTGCATCTCTTCTGACTCAATGCCCTCCGGGAAAGGTTCCATCATTGTCTTCTTGTTACCTACGTGTAGTCAACGAAAAATACAAACTACACGCTCAGCGAAACCGTCTCCAGCAATTACTATAAGTATTTTGATTGCTGGTGAGCTCCAAGAATCAAGCAAGAAAACTGTTGCCCGTCTGGTTGCCGCTCAGGTAATAAACAGTGTTACTTAATGCTTACAAGACTATGTAATGTATGAGACTCATCACGCTCGCAATTTGGGTTTTTACATTTTTGTTGCTAAACTTGCAGGATTCTCTGGTGGAGGCTGCGAAAGAGCAAGCGAGCTCCATAAGCAACATCATTGCCCAGGCTACGAAATGAACGTCCCCTGCTCCTGCTGTATGGTGAAGTCTCAAAATGTTTTCATGTTTAACACTCTGCGTGAGCGCGTGCGTGTTTGGTTTTGCTTTCCCTAAGAGCTTAACTCTGTTCGGTTGTTTGTGTTTACAGCATTTAGATGATTGATGCCACTTTATGTATAACAGAGTTTACAACAATGATGTTTACAATGTAGCAATGCATGTGTTAATAATGCTAGATATTAATACTCCCTATAGATAGATGGAGTACATTGTTGATATACGGAGTACTGAAATTTCCATACATCCACGCCTTTATTTTTCAAGAGTGGAGGCATCATTAGAGTGGCTCGCCCTTGAGTTTCTCATATAGACTGACTAATACTCGCTCCATTCCTAAATTAGCGTTCTATGTCGAATGAATAAAATCTTACTCTTTGTCCCATATTAAAAGACTTGTGCACTATTTAAACCGTTAAATTCTATTCAGTTTTTTTATTCACTTTTGTTAGTGTTTTGATCAAATAAAATAGTCATGTTACTAGTAGCTATGTATCTTGTAAAGCTTTTGATGTAGTTTTTTATAATTAAAATAATACTCCATCTGTCCCAATTTAAATTTCCTATTTACCTTTTTTCTCCGTTCCAAAATAAGTTGTCTGTTAGTTGTCATCGTAAACTTTTAAAAATAAAATACCTAAACTACCCCTAAAATAAGTCATCCTTTTTCACATTATCTTCTAATTCATAGTCATCCCTTCTAAAAAGTAATGACAATTTCGAACAATCAATTCTAATTTTTCTTTTCATTAAATATGTCCAAAAGTCAAAACAAACGATTTAAAACGCAGCGGGGGAAGTATTTTTTTAATTTTACTCCAATCATCTTATAAATTGAATGAAAAATAAGTTCAATCACCTATTGCAAAATAGGATGGATGATGAACTAGACTAAGAGTGATACTTGCATTATCTAAAGATCGACATTTAAAATATGGATTTTTTCACAGTTTTATGGGCTTATATGTGGATTTTTGTTTGCAAAAGGTTCACTTTTTTATGCTACAAAGACACTATTGTCCATAAAAGAAGTATGAATATTAGGTCTACAGAAGAATTTGCCTTAAGCTAAAGGTATGGAAGTTATCATCCCTTAGAACAATTGCGTGCTCTAGAGTTGGCAATGATAAGCACTTGACATCATAATGATGTACTCTTTAACTTGTTGCGTTCACGCTCCTGCCTTAGTTACTCATCGACAGTTTTTTTGTTTAGATGAATCTTCTCCAACTGTACCTCATTGATGACGATCATGGTGGACACGAGGTTGTTGATAGTTACACATCGGATGCAGTTGTGTGTGACGATGACACCATTTTTTCCTTATCCCTCCCGATGGGCCGTTTCGGCTCCAAAGGGGTTGGTATGATGTCGTGGACGCTCAACAATGCAAATGTTCAACGAGGCACGGGACTACTATACAATATTCTCTAGACTCTGCTGTTTTGGCTTCTTGCGCTTACAGAATCTTGCTCGATACCATACTCCCACGCTTTTAGATGTGGGAGGGGGCCATGATGTTGCGTTTGATACTTTGTCAGTGCCATTTTTAACACATCGTCGTCACTGGCCTGCTTGATCGAATGAGGATGATGGTGTTGTATATCCTTGAGAATCTGTTGACTTTTGCGTTCAAGTCGTGGTATTTGGAGGAGGTCATGTTGTAACACCCTAATCCGTCCAGGTCTGCAGCCCCTTTCGGACTAAAGTATTAACTTGGTAATCGTAATAATTTAAAACATTTTAACATCTTTATTTATCATAAAATAATATTCCATACATAACAGTAATAAATTACGGAGTTTTTAACCATAATGCGGAAGCAATTTAAATCATGTCTCATAACAATTTAATTTAATCATTTTAAATCATAAATCCACCACGATTGCCTCGCCCCTTCTGCTGCCAGGAACATGTCAACTACTCGTTCTGCCTACCTGCGTGTAGCAAATAAAACACACTACACGCTCAGCGGTGAAGCTGAGTAAGCATATCTAAAGCGTCGAACATCCACATAAATTGAATCCAAATTCATAATCAAATCATTTGATATCATGCACAGAGTATTTAGTTCAAATATACAATAATCAATATTCAACATTCGTCATTCAATATTCATATTCAACATTCAACATCCTCATTCAATAATATCCTTAAACTATTCTTAGTCTAAGGCCAATTTATTTGATGTTTACCAACTCTTAAACTAGTTCTAGTTTAAGGTACCTCTATCCAACTCTTAAGCTAGGTCATTAGTTTAAGGTACACATATTCCGATTGATTTACCAACTCTTAAACTAGCCTTTGCTTAAGGTACAAATCTAGAAAACCGAGCAGTAGGATACTGGCTGTCGGGTTGGGTGGCATCCCCAAACGAATTCCTCTAGTTTGGTTATGGATTCCGTACGTACGTTTTTACCCAAGGCCACCGAATATACGTTTTATACTCGCAAGGCCTATTCTAATCAGAGGTCTATCTTAGAGGCCTTCTAAGTAGCCTTAATACTATGATTTATTAATTCATTATTCTCAACTTAACAATTCATGATCGTCATTCAGAGTATTCAACATAATTAATTATCATAATCAATAGTCAAACAATCATAAAATCTAATAACAAATAGTGGCCTAGTATCGAGTGTTAACACCCGAACTTAGCGTCATGCATCACATTACGTTTTTATATGTCAAAACATCATTTTATTGTACAAAATCATATTTATATTGTCTATACTTAGTTGGTATCAAAAGTAGGATTTTAGAGCATAATTTGAGAAATATTTTTCGAAGCAGTAACTCGAATTGAAGTTGATTTAATATAAAATAATCTATATATATATATATATATATATATATATATATAAAATGTGGGAAAATCGATTATTTAATAAATAATAATCGATTAATAATTAAAAATCGATTTATAATTTATAAATAATCGATTATTTAACTAAAATCGATTTATAAATTATAAATAATCGATTATATAATAAAAATCGATTTATTTTAATAAAATAATCGATTATATTTTTCTGACTTCGAGCACTTCATCTGAAGAAAGTTCTAATCGATTCTTAGGAGTAAATAATCGATTTTCGGCTACTGTTCATCATCTTCTTCCTCTGGTCAGTTTCGAGTATTACCATTTTTAATCACCAAACTTCAATTAAATTATATAGAAATGTTCTCCAAGGTTCATAGATCATTTTGGAATCATTAAAACATATTTTTAACATCAAATTCAAGGTTTATGATTCTTGGTTCTTAAACATGTTCAAACACAAAACTCAACCAAATGACCATTTATGAACGTAGAAACGACCTATATGAACATTCTAGTCATTAGATATATCTACGGGCTTACCTCGAAGCGTAATGGAGGTTTTGAAAATTTTCCGGCAAAACTTCCGACGACAATAGCTCTCAACTCCGGCGACCTCACACTAAATTGACAGCACCACTGCGTTCTCCACACTCAAGGTTATCTCTCAGATCAAATTTGATGAAGAATGGTGGAGAAATGGAGGGTTTATATAGTGAGGTGAATGGAGAAGGAGACATGGAGGATGACACCAATTCTCCTATTTTGGCGTCTCAGTGGAGGGGACGGCCGATTACTACGATTCCAAACGCAAGTCCCTGATTGGGACTAATTTGGTCCCAGTCGGAAAACACTTTTTGGTCCAACTTTCTCCGAATTGAAATCCGATTGAACCGTTGCGGTCAGACAGTCAAACTCTACATAACGATATAATTTTTTATTATTTATTGACAAACTTTATAATTCACATATTTTTGGGTCCTTCTCAGTAATTAATTAATTATCAATTAATTAATTCTGATAGGCCTATTTTTGGGGCGTTACACATGTTGACATAGAAGTAGGACTCCACGTTCATTGAGAGTGGAATTGCTGAGTAAATCTACCCCGAACGGCGTCCGTATTTTGAGCATTATCTAATTCCAAGAAAAAAGAGAAAAAAATCTTTACATAAAAAAGGGTAGAAAAAAAATGAATAAAGTTTGAAAGTAATATTATTTGTGATAAAGGCGAACCTCTAGTCGGGCGTTTAAAATGTCTCGTCAGGTGGGTAAGATAAGAAAGAAAACTGGGCTTCTAACTCTTCATGTACTGGCATGAGTTCTATTTTACTTGAGAATAAATACTAAGTTATTTGAGAATTGGTAATATTTTGTTTAAGAATGGAAACAACATTATTCGCAAATTAAACATTATAATTGTATTAAACAAATATTTGAAAATGAACACTACTATTCTAGAATGAGTACTATGTAATTACAGAATGAGTATTATGTAATTTCAGAATGAATATTATGTTATTTGAAAATGAACGCAAATATCTTGTTTTATTCTCTCCATCCTAAAACTATTTTCTCAGTTATTATTTACACGGTCAAACTTAAATCACTTTTTTTTACCTATTTTCGGTAGTTATTTGATAAAATAATATAGTCTTGTCACCTCTTATTTTGTAGAATTTTTGATCTAGTTTTTAAATATATGAATCTTACGGAGTATTTTTTAATTTTACACATATAATTAAATAAATTAAATGGAAATAGAGTTGGTCAAAACTAATAAATTCAAACGGGAAGATAGTTTTAGGAGGGAGGTAGTAAAAAATACTACTCCCCCTGTCCCAGAGTATTCGTCCAATTTTGATTTTTGGAACTGTTCATCTAACCATTTTGACTCATCAAATTCTCTCGACTAAATATAGTATTGTTTGAGTACTAAATAAAGGAGAGAAGTGCCGCCAGATTCAACTGTGTATCCGCAGCCACTCCTGGCTGAAGAAGAAGATTATCGGCGTCTTGGAAACGTAGATGTCCGTTTTACTCGATACAGGCGTGATTCGGAGATGAGGCGAGGGCACGATATGTAATGTACTGAATTTTTCGGCCCAGTTTCTAAGTTACGGAAGGCCTCAAGCGAGGTAGTGACGCGCAGGTACTCAGGCGGCGGAGTACTGGCGCCTCAGGCGAGGGATCTGAACGCCTCTCAAAAGTTTAGGAGGAAATGAAGCTTGGTTGATTATGAGTGATACTAACCTACTAGGTATATATTTAAGGCGTGATCCTTTGTTTAAGTTTATTATGTGAAATTTGTTGGCCCTAAATTGATTCCTTTCTTCAAAGTGGACTTGTTGAATCATTTGGTTGAGCTTGATAGGTTCATTTTTATTACTGTTATACGGAGTATTATTCATGGAGATTTGTGATTCCTGTGGACTTGTGAATCCTATGCCAGTAGGACTCAACTAGGTTGTTGTTGTGACTCGGGTGATGTTTTTTTATTAGAAGTGGCCTTAAGAAAAGGAGCCACCTTCTTTTGACAACATTCATAATATGACAACAAAAGAAATTCAGGCATCTACGGTGTTCCGTTCATAAAATTAATGGTTCCGGATTCCAGGAGGTGGGGGTAGTGGAATTATCTGTCAATGAATAGTTTAATTCGTAATGACTATTCATAATTTATAATGTTAAAATTAAAGTGAATGCCTTTGGGATGGTAAACTCAGATATATTAAATTAAACCCCAATTTCGGTCGTGAGTATTAATAGGGCATGTAGTAGGAATCTTAAGTGGTCATTTTTGAGGTCATATGTTATAAATTTTCTATGCCCTGATGCCCATCATTTTTTATGAAGTACTGAAATTCCTTTCTTTTCAGGATTTCTAGTGATATACTATACCATAAAAAAAGACACAATGAAAACAACTAGCCTAGGTGGTTGAAGCTTCATTTGGAAATCCTAGAGATTTTGAGTTTGAATCCATTCTTAAAAGTTTGAGTTTAGTTGCTATAATAAGAAATGAAAGTCGTAGAAAACCAGATCACGTATCTGGAAACAGAGTTAGAAATTTAGTTTGAAAACCAGACGAAGGGAGTACATAATTTTGCAAACATCACAGCTTTTATTTTTTTTTACTTAAGTTATCAATTTTTCATGTCATGAATAGAACAGAAAAAAGTTTATTTTTTTGAGCCTTTCATGCATTCTCACAGAGAGCATTGAAACTAAGTTTGCCAGATCATGAACATTATGTCTGCTCACATCTAAAAGATCTCAAGAACTTTTTACAGATCTTTTTTATGTGGGCTCTTTAATCTCTCCCCTAATTCATTATTTTTCATTCTTTTTGTGATCTTATTCTTTCTTTACAGGAATGTATTGACTATTTTGTAATACTCCTCTGTCCGATTATATCATCGCTACTTTGAATGGGCACATAATCTGAAAGAGTGAAAACTTCTGGCTTAGATTTATGCTAATAATGGAGCAATAGTGTAAACCATATAGTAATATTTTCCTATAAATGAAAATAGGTACAAAAAATTGGGACGATGTGATAAAGAAAAACAAGCCCAACAAATTAAACAGAGGGAGCATAATTTGCCACCCAGTGGCTGTTGTCTAGTCTAGCTTGACAAAGCTTATAGGAGTACTTAGGTATGATAAATGATAAACAAAATGGGATAGAGGACTTGGTGATCACTTGATATAGATTAGGAGATGCAGTCATAATCTTACACATAATCCCTCGAAATCTCGAGGCCATTGTTGATCGTGCATGCTTTTTCTATTGATAAGACTGCCTCGTAGACCTGATACATTGTTGGCCTTTGATTGGGCATGAATTTCACACAGTTCTTGGCTATTTCCAGGAACTGTGAGATTACATCATCAAATCCTGTGTGTTTTAGCACCCCATCTATTTCCAGTGAACTGGTTGTGGAGTTTCTGCCAAACATAACCTCTGTAGAGAAGCTCAGTTCATATGCCTCCTTTCTGGTTATAAGCTCCAGAAGTACAATTCCAAAACAGTACACATCTTTGCTGAAAGGGCTGAAGTTGTCTGGACACTCAAAAACACTCTCGGAAACACTCAAGCTTGAAGTAGTAGTGTCACCGTTGGAGTTCAAGACACTCGCCTCCCAGAATTTTGATATTTTTGGCTCAAAGTCGCGATCCAGCAGTATGCATTTGGAGCATAAACCATTGTGCACCACATTCAAGTGACAAGTATAATGAAGCCACGACAAGGCTTTAGCTACACCGACCGCGATCTTCATCCTTTGGGGCCAAGACAAGGCTTTCGCCATGTCCTCTGTTGAATGTAGCCAGTGGTGCAGACTACCATTCAGCATGTACTTGTAAACCAGAAGCTTTTCTTTCCCTTGGTAGCAAAACCCAATAAGGGGCACTAGGTTTTGGTGCCTCAGTCTACCTAAAGTCATGATCTCAGAGGCAAACTCTTCGTCCAAGTTCTCTGTTTGGTGGAGCCTTTTGATGGCAAGGAGCCAACCGTTAGGGACCAATGCCTTATACACTTTCCCCAGAGATCCATACCCAATTTCATTTTCATGACTAAAATTGTCTGTTTCCCTTTCCATTTCCATGAAGCTCATTCTTGGGACATACTTTTCCAATTTCATAATCTGATTTAAAGACAACTTTCTGTTAGGCTATGTACATAACCAAAATGCGTGAAAGAATAATTTGATCAATGATGTGTAGCTCTTACCATGCGGTTGGTATCAATGCCTTCTTGCTCTTGATTAGCCACTGTTGTGATGTTCACTCTTGCATTCTTTCGTCTAAACAAACTTGTTCTTGTTCTTACAGCACGGGGGAGTCCAAAGAGGCCAAGATACAAGGCCAGTGTCATGAAAAGTGCCGAACCAATTGAAAAGCCACCAATGAAGGAGTCACGACTGGTGTCATCCTCCGTGGAAGGATATTTGCACCTCTCTAAGGATGGAGCCCCGCAAAGCCCAGAGTTATTAGCATAGCTAACATCAGTAGTAAGGGCTCCAAAATTTGGAACAGGCCCTGCCAACCTGTTATTTGCCACACGGAAAGTCTTGATCCGTCCCAAAAATCCAAGCTCAAGTGGGATTTGGCCTGTCAGCTGATTGTTTTCTAGGTTGAGAACATTTAGGAATGTACAGCTTGCCATGTTCTCAGGAATCTCTCCGGACAAGTTGTTGGAGGATAGATCCAATGTTGTAAGTTTGCTGAGGACCTTTGATATATTAGAAGGTATGGTTCCATGTATCTGGTTGTTTGAAAGATCCAACCCTGTTAAGAAGGAACACATTTCTAGTCCCAGAGGAAATGGTCCCTTAAGTTCCATGTAAGGGAAGCGGATATTGAGAACTTTATTCTCATTAATGTGCCAGCAATCAATACCGGTGAACTTGCAAATATACCCTTCCGTTTTGTTGGTGAAGTCCCAATTACTTAGGAAACCCTTAGGATCTTCCAAGGAAGCTTTGATTGATTTCAAGCATTCGATGTCGCTCTGCAATGCCTCATGGATTGGCACAAAGAAGACAAGAAGCAGCAGGGGGTATGAACAAGTGACCCATTTGGCTAAGGTGTGCATTATTATTGTTGTTGTTTTTGTTTTATTTAACAAAATGTTTTTTTATCTATTTAATAAGTTCTAGTTCCCAGTGTTAGTATTAGTATGCATGCTCTGATAACTAGGAGGAGACCTTAGCTATGACCGAGTCAAGTACATGGAAGAATGTGGGAGGAGACTGACTTAATGCTAGGACCGAGTCCATGGACCGTTGCTTCTTTTTTTTTCCTTTAAAAATGCTAGAATCATAAGCAAAATGATAGTTCACATTGAAATTTAAATTAGCTCACAAAAATCACAGTATTAACTCTCGTGATATGTTAACATTTTATTTTTTGTCCTACTTATAACATCATATATTCGCATTTCTATTTGAAACTTTTCTATCCCAACTAATTTTTATCCTACTTATTATATCATACTTTTTTACAATTCTAATAATCTACCATACTAAAAAAATTGAATGAGAGGGGATGTGATGCATCAATTTTCATTTATGCAATCATACATGGAAATTTTATTGAATGGTATTATGAGAGAAGAAAAATGACACAACTTTATGCAAAAAAGATTGTGATAGGTTGATAGGGAACATCAAGATGTGAAACCAGAGAGAAAATTTGTGACAAGGAAGATCTGGGTGTAAACAAAACATGTAAAGCAAGGAGCAATGCAGTGAAGATTCATCCCGTGGAAGTGAATAAGATCCGGACTTGACTACAACATTGACAAGAATTAGAGTGTAATTTTTAATTTTTAATTCTTACTATTTCGATAATGCATTTTGTATTGACTAAAATATGTTTGCTTGCTTGAATGATTTTGTATTTAAAAAAAGAAATAAATAAAAAATTGCCTACGGTTTCTGTAAATTTCCTTTTTAAATTATAGGATTGCTATTTTTTTAATAATATTTTTGAAATTAATGTAGGAAAGACATGATTCTAATTTTAATCTTTTTCAAAATAATTTTTTTGAATAATAGAAACATATGTACATGTTTTTATTTTTTTAATAATGTGGGAGAATTTTTTTTGAATTGATGAGGGCGAGATGATTCATAAAGTGAAGGTTTCTATGATACATCTTGAGTGCATATCATTTTTGTGGACTTTTTCATATAAAATTTGTTTGTTTAAAAATAAATAAATGCTTGTCTAAGTAGTAAAAAAATAAGAGTAAATTCCATAATTGGTCCTTTATAATAAGGGAGTTTCCATATTTAGTTCTCTATTATCAAATATTACCCCCGTAGTCCTTTTTTTAAGGATATCTTTCCACAAATGGTCCTTTTTTTGATCTTCTGCCGTGTTGGTGTTAATTTAAAGGCTAAAAGTATAATTTGACGTCAACATTATGTCTAGTGACGTGTTCTGATATTGATTAAGCGGATAACATAAAAATAATGACTATGATCGTGGCTAGGATTCTGACGAAAGATCACATTTATAGACTATAGTTGTCATAAAAAGCGACTGTAATTTACAAACGACGCAAACGGAACAGCCTTTGAAATTGTGTATGACAAAAAAGATATATTATCATTGTGAAATTACACTTTTAGCCCTCAAATTAACACCAACATGATAGAAGATCAAAAAAAGGACTATTTACGGAAAGGTACCCATAAAAGAAGGACTACTTGGATAATATTTGATAATAGAGGACTAAATAGGGAACCCCCCGTTATAAAGGACCAATTATAGAATTTACTCAAAAAATAATTAGCTAATATGTAGGTCCATGGTATACATTAGATTTACCATAGAATTTGTCCCATAAAATATACAAGAGCGAAATACATGTGACGATGAGATAAATTGTATTTTTTCCGTTCCAAATTAAACTATTTATTTATTATTCACATAGTTAAACTTTATTCATTATCTTTCTTTATTTTCGTTAGTCATTTAATAAAATAATTTAGTCTTGTCACCACTAGTTTTGTAAATCTTTTGATGTAGTTTTTAAATATGTGATTTTTACTTTTTGGTTTTACACCTTTTTCATATAAAATAATTTTAAAATAATTTCAGTCAAACATCGTAAATCGAAACATACAATTTAAAATAGAATGTAAGGAGTACGTGACAATTTCTTTTTTACTTTCTAAAAATAAATTCATGTAATGTCCGATAAACTTTGGCTGTAAAATGCATTTGATAAATTTTACCTCATTTGTTTTTTTTTGAATTAGTATTTGAAAATAAAAGCAACTATAGTTCTATTTTATTTTACTTTTTTGAACAAGTTTAGTTGAAAAATAAATGTGATCATTTTTTTTTTAGATTTTTTATGAAATATATCGCATGTCACTATAATATTTTTCATTTTGGAAAATGATTTGTTTCGATTTTCACTAAATGGTTCCTTTTTATTCGAGTGTTTTTAAAACCTTTTTGTTTAATGTAATTTTTGACTCTAGTGAGATGACGCCAAGCTCCCCACACTACACTACAAAGCTCATCAATGGACAATGCAAAGCTCACATGGAAATAAAGCAAAGTTCACCACTTTGAACACAAAAACTCACCTTTTTTAAAATTTTGAAAATTAAAAAATTAATTAAACATAAAATAGCAACACCGGTCAACCACCGGTCAGCGGCGGTGATAGGCGGCGGCCGGCGGCCGGCGGCAGTGGCTTCCGGCGACCGACTGTGGTAGACGGCGGTCAATGGTCAAAATCTAGTTAGCACCTCTTCCTTTGATTTTATTTTTTCAAAAAAAAAAATTCAAAGTATTGAAAAAATATGGTGAACTTTGCAATGGTCAGTGATGAGCTTTGTAGTTGTCTTTGGTGAGCTTTGCAGTGACCAGTGGTGAGTTTTGCATCATCTAACCGTAGCATGTCATCTCACCGTAATGTGTCATGTGACTAGAGTCAATCCCTTGTTTTAATTCTATAGCACAGGGGGTAAAATTCACAAAAGCTTGTTTTAATTTTATAGCAGAGTCAATCCCCGTTCGTAAAATTGACAGGGGTGTCTTCGAGTCGGGGTGGGGGGGTTATCAGGAAGGTAGGAACCGTCAATTTGACGAACGGGACACCGGAGCGCCCCCGGATCATCCCATGACATTGATTTCCAATGTCAAGGGAACCTTGCCCTTAAAATATATACAAATTTAATAAAATTAAATCAACACATTGATTTTACATAATCTAATAATTATTAAAACTTTGTTAAGATCTTTTAAAATTTGAATTGAATACAGTTTTTACTAACAAAGGACCATTATGATAAAATTCTTAATTTATGTAAAATTCTTTTGAAATTCTTCATCTAATAGCCATATTGCTGAGTTTTTTTAGAGAGAACTATCGAAAAAATAAATCTTATTATAAAGTAGCACATATATAATTATTATGGAGTATTTATTAAAGACTGTGTGATAAAAATGTTCAACCATTTTGATTTTTTCACAGCCACAAAAAGCACTTGTTGGTTGTCACCAATTTATAAGACACAACTATTCAAATGACATTGGCATCTAATGTCACAGCATGACCCAGAATGCATACGATGTTTCATTCGAAGAATTGATGGTTCATACTAGACTTGGTATAGTAGACTCGTACCCAATAACTCGAATCGAACAACTCAAAATTGAGTTCAAAATGACCCAAAAACTAAAGAAACGAATTACAACCAAACACTTGAAATGATCCAAATTGAAATCAAATCGAATGTGTCCAAAAATGATTCAAATTGAATCTGATTAAGTCCAAATTGTTAAACATGAAATCGATTAGAGCTGAAACCGATTAGGTGCGATATTGATCAAATTCAAAACAAATTAAACTCAAATTCAGTCAAACCTAATAGTTTATTAGTTGATGTCTTTATAAAAAAGAAAATTTGAATTCTAGGTGCAATTTCTTTCATCTACAAATCTATTGCTCCATATTTTTTCACTTAAAGAAATGGATTGTCACGCCCCAAAACGTACCATTAAATTATTATTGAATTACTATTCAATTAAACAAACTTTTTTTGATTAAAATAAATTATTGTTAGGCTTTTGACCGAAATGAAATATATTTGATATCCAATATCACAATCGTGATAAATCTCATAGAGATAAATATAATATGTTGACTATTTTTGTGATCTTGATTGAGAATCACACTACAGACCCAAATTAAGAATAAATAAAGAATTGTGAATTGATGAGAACTATTGAGGTGATTTATTAAAATAAATCATTAGATTAAATAATACTCCGTATGAATTTAATATGAGAATCTTTTGAATAAAAGATTTATTAAACCAATTTTGACTCTGTCAAAGTCAAACACCCAAAAATATGATGCTAGAAAAAGTATTACAAATAAATATAAAAACTATATCGTTAAATAGAGTTTGACTGTCTGATTGTAACGGTGCAAACGGAATTTAATTTGGAGAAAGTTGGACCAAAAAGTGTACCCCGACTAGGACCAAAATTAGTCCGAATCAGAGAAGATGTGTAAAGGGTGCCTCCTTCTCCACTATCGATCGCGAATATGCTCCTACGAAGCAACCATTGACCTCGTTTCCAAGCTCCTCCTATATAAGGCATACTCAACTCCTTCAAATCTTCACAATTCTTTCTCCCATTATGTTCCTGAGAGTGCGAGGAATGTTGTGGTGCTTTCTATAGAGTGAGAGGTCGCCAAAGCTAGCCACGAACCTCGCCGGAAATTTTGCTAGAAAATTTCCAAAACTTCCGTTTAAGATTGAGGTAAGCCCTTAAATATATCTAGTGATAAGAATGTTTGTACAGATCGTTTCTACATTCATAAACGGTTTTTTGGTTGAGTTTTGTGTTTGACATGCTTGGAGAACCAAGAATCATAAACCTTGAAATTATTGTTAAAATTACAAATTAATGATACCAAAATTATCTATGAACCTTGGAAAAAATTTCTATATAGTTTATTTAAAGTTTGGTGACTTAAAATGAAATTTCCGAAAATTAGCTCGAGTTTGAAGATGACACTGTTTAAACTACGTGCAGAACGATATCACGCTACTGTCCGGACGGTACCCATGTACTGCCGCCATGGTAGGCTATACCGTCGGTTGTTGCTCCTCTAGCGGTGGTTGGCTATGGACGGTAACGAGGTACCGTAACGGGTACTATCGTGAACCCAAACTTTTTCCCATAAACCCGATTTTTGAACTATTAAATCTATTTTTTATTCCAATCAAGTATGATGAATATGAAAATGATTTCTAGAAATAAATATGATGTTTTGATAAATCAAATGAGCTTGTGTGATGCATGACAGTAAGCTAAAGTGTTAATGCCCGAAGCTAGTCCGCTAGTTGATATGAAATATTACAATGATTATTGTTGATTGTTGAATATGATGAATGAGCTCTGATTTAACGATGAAAATATCATAATGAAATGTTATTGATAATAATTGATTACGATAACTAAAAGGATGCCTGTGTGATTATGATCGCAAAATGATAACGATCTTATTCTGACGAAATATCAAAATATTTTTATGAATAAATAAGTCGTAAGAATAAATTGTGACTAAATATGTTCATTTGATTATCGTGATTTGAATGATGATTATGGATTAGTGAACCATGATTCAAAGTAAATACATTGATGAATAAGAGAATAATGTGTATCGTTACGACTATCTAGAAGATCTCTAAGATGGACCTCAGATTAGAATGAGACTTGTGTGTGTGTGTGTGTGTCTATATATATATATATATATATATATATATATATATATATATATATATATATATATATATATATATATATATATAATATATATATATATATATATATATATATATATATATATATATATATATATATATATATATATATATATATATATATATATATATATATATATATATATATATATATATATATATATATATATATATATATATATATATATATATATATATATATATATAATATATATATATATATATATATATATATATATATATATATATATATATATATAATATATATATATATATATATATATATATATATATATATATATATATCACAGGCATCCTTAACCTCGTGACTACCCCGGGGCCTGTTAACAACCGAGGTAGATAGCCCAATATAGAAAGCCCAAAGTAAGCCCAATTTAAAGTCCAGCCCCATAAGCCCAAATCTATTTCCTAGCGGGTCGCCCATCATTTTTGCTACTCCCATGCCAGCACGCTCCAAATTTACATCTTCTAGTGATCGAACTCGTGTGATGTGGTTCGCCAAACAACCCTGTGACCATCTCTATAGGGGGACCCGAGTGGTGCGTGTGTCTCTATATATATATATATATATATATATATATATATATATATATATATATATATATATATATATATATATATATATATATATATATATATATATATATATATATATATATATATATATATATATATATATATGAAAAATTTTATTTCATACGAATAAAGGAAGTTGTTACATCACATACAATGGCTCCCCTAGAGCGTTTTGGGAGTGAAACTAATGAATGAAAATTACTAAAGGTATTCTCTTGCAAAGCTTGTTGTGCCAGATGATGTGCCACCGTATTAGCTTCTCGAAAGATATGATTGACCCGTCCCCCGGACCGATTTATCATTTCTCTTGTCATCCTTGTGAAGAAATCATTGTTGGAGGACTTTGTTAAAATGTCTGCGCAAATTTTGGAGTCAATATAGAGATTGACTGGGCAGTTAAGAAACAAGCTTCTACGTACTCCTTCGTATGCTGCCTCCATTTCTGTCTCAGCTGGTGGGAGGTTTGGTTGTAGAGGATAGGTCCAAGCAATGAGAAATTGGCCATGCCTTGTGCGGAGGATGCTGGCTCGAGCTGATCTTCCCTCCCTGATTGCCGCGTCCGTTGTAAGTGTTACGCCAGTGGCTAGGAATACCCATCGATGTACAGTGATTGCGCCCATCCTAATTGAAGGTAATCTGTCATAAATTCTGATATCCGGTGTTGTTTTTCCTTTATGGTGGATGAAAATCCATTCGTAGATCTATTTTGTGATGATTGTAATTGTCTGTGTCAAGGTGTGTTCTTCTTCCTCGTAAATCCTCCTATTTCTTTCTTTCCATATGTCATGGGTTATGATTCCTGGAATGATATTGAGGAGTTCTTTGTTGAGATGTTTCAGTTCCCCTTGTTTCCACCTATTAGTCAAGTAGGTTAATTGTGGGCTAAAAATTTAAATGCTTCTTTGTTGTATAAGTCTCATGTGTTTAGCTTGGGTATTTACAAATTTCGAAGACCTTCTTGATGTACTCTCTGTTTTGAGCAGAGAGTTGAATGGGAGTCATAGACCAAACTAGAGGATCACTCATTTGGGAATACGACCTGACCCAAAGATGATTAGTTTGTTGTTCTATTGTTTCCTTAAACTAACTACAGTTTAAGAGTCTAGGAATATTTGCCTTAAACTAATTGTCGTTTAAGAGTATGGTTATTAATTGCCTTAAACTAATTACAGTTTCAGAGTTTGGTTATTCGAATAAAATGGCTTAAACTAACCATAGTTTATAAGTCTGGTTAAGAATATGAAATAGCCCTAAACTAGCCATAGTTTATGTGTTTGGTTAATAATATGAAATAGCCATAAACTAGCAATATTAACAATATGAAAATATGGATTTGGCCTTAGACTAAGAATAGTTTAAGAGCATTGTTATGATCTAGTCTTTGACTAAGAATAGTTTAAGAGCATTTCTACCATTTGGGCTTAGATTAAAAATAATTTAAGAGCATTGTCGAAATAATGAATGTTGAATATATGAATTGAACGACATGTAATTTGACATGAACTAAACATTATCAAAATCATGAATAATGTGTGCATGATATCAAATGATTTTATTATAAATTGAGATTCAATTTATGTGGATGTTCGATGCATTACATATCCTTAGTCAACTTCAACGCTGAGCGTGTAGTATGTTTTGTTTGCTACACACATGTAAATAAAAAGAATGGTGTGACCAAATCTTGGTTGCAGGTAGAGGCGAGATAGTTGTAATGGATGTGATAGTTTTAATTATATTTTGTGATATTGAATTGTTAAGCTTCCGCAATATTGAAAACCCTATATTATTACTGTTTATGTTATGAATACTATTTATAATGAATTTAAATGTTTGAAATATTTTGAATGTTTATGAATACCAAGTTAATACTTTAGTTTGAAAGAGGCTATAGACCAGGACGGATAAGGATGTTACATGGATACCATAGACATGGGGGTATTCAATCATTGCATAGTGTTAGTTAGGGCGATCCAATCTGTTGGACCAACCCGCTAGTCCTGTACTGGTTGGTTATTTGAGCAACTCAGTTTGTTAGGCTAGCACATTAGTTATTGTATATGGTTTGGGCCTAAACCCTAATCTTACTCTTCTCTTATTTATACCTCTCTTTCTATAGAGAGGGGGTGAGATTAGTACACACTTCTTCACTCTTCCCCCACATCTATGCATCTGGCAAATTCTTACGTGGTTCTAAGATTCATCCCTATTTTATGGACATAGTAAATTTTAGGATTTTGGAAGAACAACTTTATTTTTCTTTATTTCTCTTTATACAACAACAGAGTCTTGGTCTAGGTATCCTAGACACAAGATTCTATCAATGTTATTCTCGTTGAGAGTCTGAACACATCAAACTTGCTCTTTTCAATTTTTCTTTGATTCATTCATTATTTTCTTGGATTGACCATTTTTTCCTCTTTCACCTAACATAATGAGCAAGCAGTCAAGCACCATGGGGATTCTGTCATGGTTTAGAGATGGGAATAAACGAAATGCTTCTTCCGCCACCAAGTCCGCCGCGAGCTCAAACTCCAATCCGAAGTCCCAAGCTTCTTCCCAGAAGCAACAGTAGGAGGTCCCAGGCATGAACGGGGCGGTGGAAGTTTCCTGGCCCCTCCTCCTTCTGCCGAATGTCACCATTTTACCCTATATGAATTCGATTCTATATTTTAAAGAATATATTCAATTTTAAATATAAAAGTTTATATGGGTTCATATTAAATAGAAAACATAATATATAGAGTACTTCGTAGTTTGTTTTTAGTATCTAGTGCAATACCTCGTTGTTGATACTGGATAGTATATTTAGCTTTTAGGTGTCACATAGAAAAAGAAATACTTAAATAATGTATATGAATTGAAATATGAAGTACAATTGATAAGAAGACCTAATACTATAAGTTCATACTCTATAAAACTTAATCACTAGTTCACTACTAGAGCAGTACCCCTCGCTCATTTCCTTTTTTTAGGAGTACTTCGATCAGCAACCATGTAGTTTTCTTGTACTCTCAAACGCTACGGTTTTAAAAAATTAAAGCTATAAAACATAAAATACTAAAAAATTTTCTATAATAGAATTTGAATACAAATCGAATATGAGAATTTAATATCAAATGAAATATGAATAGTAATAATTATTTGAACAAAAAATAGATATGAACATGAATTATTGTAGTCTTTGTCCCAATTTACATCGCATGTTTTGATTTACGATGTCTGGCTAAAGTTATTTTCAAATCGTTTAATATGAAAAACGGTGTAAAATTATAAAAATACATATTTAAAAGCTATATTAAAAATACATATTTAAAAATACATAGTGACATGACTATATTATTTTATAACATAAATAACAAAAATAGGACAAAGAAATGAATGAAATTCATGGGAATATAATTAAACAATTTAATTTAGGACGGAGGGAGTATCATTTCTCAAATACGATCAAAATTTCATAATACTCAACTCGGTTCGTTTCTTTTACAAAATGAAAGGAATACCAAACACTTTTGATTAAACAACCAATTTGCAAAATAAGCACATAAAACTCATAACTTAGAACAATCAAACAAAAAACTTTTAGGTGGTACTTTCTGTTCAATACCAAATGATCGCACTTCAGCATCCATCAAAGAAATGTTTAAAGACCCATTCCACTATACCACCAGAATCCATCAATGAATACTCACATATCACAGCAGAGAAAGAGCAGCAAATTACAGGTAGAAGAATCTCAACATAAACTCATGGTGTCCATATTTTCCTCTTGCTGTCAACATAATTTATGTTAAACCCGCTGTGCTTCATATGTACACCACTCGTGTGCACACCAAGTTACACACCACTCTCTTTGATGCACACAAACAGGTTTTTGTTTGTTCTCGGACAGACAACAGTTGTTTGTGGTAACAAAAAAAAACCTGTTTGTATTGGCAGTGGATGTGTATTATACAGCTAGTCATACACAAGGGCAGCGTACATAAAGCGATTTCGGAGTTAAATTTGGTAATGAAGGGCATAAATTTCAGTTGATGATTGAAGATCCCCTAATACAGACAACTAACACTTGTTAAATACCACCAGCATACATGGTCTCACAAGCCTCATTATAAAGTACTCATCATTTTACCAATCAAACTAAGAACCCAAAAAAAAGAAAAGGAAAAAATAATAATTAAAAGCATTAGCCGTGCGCTGAAGAGAGAATCAACAAGCGCCCGCGTCTACATGGTAGAGTTGTGCCAGCTCATATTTCCATACACGGGCATGGTTTGGACCGGTTGGGTGGGATTATTACCATAGGATGGCGGCCCGTGGTGGTTAAGAGGGCTGCCGCCATTCTCATCAGAAGAAGACTCACTTGAACCATCATCCTCAGAAGGAGGACTTGCCCCCATCGCTAAGGGGGGACCACCACAACCGCCGCCCATTATATTTGATGATGGCGGCGTGGAAGACAAAGAGGATCGCTTGTACTTTGGCTTTTTACCATCAGCAATGAAGCTTCCCACAATGACCTTAAACACGGAATGAGCACTTTTCTTAACTCAACAGATCCAACAGAGAGAGAGAGAGAGAGAGAGAGAGAGAGCTTGTTCTCTTCAAATTATTCTTATCTCTTATTACTTACTCTTATTGGAATCAAATCAAACTAGATCATATTAGAGTGCTTTAAATATAACTACAATCAGATCAGATAAGACCTGACCTTTAATAAAACTAGATCAGATCCAATTAGATCAGACGAACAGAACAAGCTCTAAGTAAAAGGGCCTAGACGAGACATGATTTACCTGTACTGGCCCAGCTGCTGTAAGCATTCCTGCAATGCCACCACCAACAACTTTGCCATCTGCCCCAGCCAGCGACACGCTCAACCCGCATGTTCGGCTGACATTGCCTTCTGATGGAGAGAATGAACCCGACAATGTTATGATTTCAAACCGGCCCTGTGTTTAAGGAATGGTAGAAACAGAGGAGAAGATGGGATTAAAACCAAGGCCAAATGTTAAAGACTTCTTTTTGAAGTACGACCCGCAATAGCCCAGGGCCCGAGGCCCGTTAATCTTTTGATCACTAAGCCTAGTCTAAACCCAGTCCATTAATGGCCCAATACTACTCCCTTAGAAATCCCTTCTGAAATGCCCAATCCTCCACTGGGAATCGAATCCGGGTGGTGAGTAGAGGGTCTTGCTCAGACATGAGCATCTCTTAGGTATTCAAGTCTAATTGGCGGAAGCTAATATCTAAATAAAAGATTAAAGGGATGGAAGTATAAAGTAAACATTTTACGAGCCTATGACTATAGATTATTAAGCATACAAAAAGGTCCATAGAGACTTAAAAGAAGACAAACAGACCTCTAATGTCACAGTGCCTCCACAAGTGGCAGGTTGGCGAAGGGTAACATTGCATATAGACCCACTTGCAGAAAGAATGCACACTGTTCTTGGTCCTTGCTGTGAGAAAGTCGTTATCTTTTTAGCTACATCCTGAAATAGATAGATAATCGGTGTCAATCCATAACGAAGGACCAAAGAGTAATTAATCAACACCAGAAACTTTGACACTCACTGTGTTTGACACTCACCAAACACATAAATACATTATAGAGAACCTTTGTAAATGACAATCAACAGATATAAGCTCACTCCTTTTAGTTTCCACTAATGTTACACATTTTATCACATTCTGTTATTGAGATCAGTCGAAATTAAAACATGGCTGTCATGTCGACACGTCAAGTTGTTGAAGAATCTACTAGAAGACCACTCGGCCATCAAATCAATTATTAGTCGACAAGTCATAATTAGTAATAAATTCTTCTAAAAATAAATATAAATATATTTTTTCTACCCGTCTTTTGCCAATGAAGCTAAATGAGTGACTATTGAAAATGTGTTAGCTTAAGGCACATAATGGACGAAATTAAAATGACACATTAAACTTCCCTTGCTTCTTCCTTTCTATGAAGTTTTCGGCAATAAATGCAACAATGCATCTGGGGTCTAACAGAAATAGGCTCTTTGTTTTTTAAGGTATAACTGTGTAGTGTGTACATCTTTCCCCCACTCCACCCCAAGGTAAGACCCCAACAGAGTTGGGATTATACTGTGTTGTTGTTGTATATTTATTTATACTGAATGCTCCACAACCTTTTTTTGACCAAACCAGGCCAAACGCCATATTCTCACCCGGGATCGTTGTAGTCAGCCTTTTTGTTAGGGATCTTTAGATGGATCGTAGTTCTCTTTGATATTGTTTTCCTCCATCTGTTCTGAGATGAATAAAAAAATATGATGGCCAACTACATTTAACTTAATATATTGCATAAAGTATTTTAAAAATTTAATTGAAAATTGTCCAAAAAACAAGATTTGGAAGACACCAACAACAACAACCCAGTTGAGTCCCACCAAGACTTGAAAGACTAAAATATATTAAAAATGTAAAAAAAACTTAACGATAATTTTTTAAATAATAAAACTGAAATACTCAAACAAAAAAAATCCATTAACTTTTATTCACAAACAAAAACCCCACAAAAAAGTAAAAGCATTAAACTAAAAAAAAACACAAATAAGACTGTTTCCAAATCAGTGAAAAAATTTGAGGAAATAGAGTGAAAGATGATCAAGAGTTGTTCTTCACTTTCACATGCCTAAAACCAATGACATATCACAAGATGAAGTGTTTTACCACTACATTGCACTTTGTTTTTAGGGTACCCAAATATTTAAGTTTAATTGATTTAAAAACTGTAGATGAAAACATTGGTTTCTATTACTCCCTCTGTCCCGTGCCAAAGGGCACAAACTACCTTTTTTGTTGTCCCACCCCAAAGGGCACACCCCAAATTTAGAAATAACACCCATACTTTTTCAATCATTTTTTCTATCTTTTCAATCACATATAAATTCTCTACCTACCTTTTCAACCACTTCTAAAAAATTTCTTAATTTCACAGAAAGCCTTATGCCCTTATGTTCCCTTTGGCATGGGACGGAGGGAGTGTATGCATAAAAATTAGACTTTATATAGCTGTTGTATCAATACTTGAGTATTGATAGATTAATTGATCTTTTTAATAAATGTCATTTCTTACTCAGTAATCTTTATGATGTGAACTTTATCATGGAATTTAAAACAAATACTTCATATACATTTTAACTCAAGTATAAAAAAAAATGTGTTATACGAGAGTTAAGAGGAAATAATAATTCATCAACAACCTAGTCAGTGATCCAACCAGGCTGGGGTCAGAGTAGAAGTATGCACTGTTGCACTCCTTACCTCTAACAGTCTAACCTAGCTATAGAGAGACTATTTCGAAGAGACATTCAACTTCTTAGTGCGCCAATTCCTCAGTTTCATAATTTCATTCTAAACAATTATAAAAAGATTTATGGAAGGTGAAGTACTAAAGGTAAAGGAAGTTATAAATCTTAGAAAATAAAGGAGATAGTACCATATAGGATAGAAAACAAAAAGATGCAATTTTTTTTAAAAAATGGCATTTTTTAAGCCCCGTCAAAGCTTCAGTTAATAGCCATAACCCTCTAGACCCCTAGGTGCTAGCCCTTGTCTTCGACCCACCTATAGCCTTTTAGAACACTTACAAGATATACTACAAACATTTCAGAGTGCTTCCTCAAGGCCCTATTTGAACTTTATAAGTAGAGGGGCTATGTAGCATAATTCATTTTCTGAAAAAAATATTACTGTAATACGATGGAGAACTTGCACAAATATTAGACTTTGGTTGTGCAGAAAAACATACATCAGGTTTTGAAAAAGAAGGTATCAATGAAAGAACTTATTGGAGATCAATTTAGTAACAAAGTCAACGAATAAAAAATATTCAAATTCAAAGTTCCTAAATAAAAAAGATACTGATCTTTCAAGACAACTATGTTAACAATAATGCCGTATATGCAGTATTTCTATCTTCCATTTTCAGTTTCAAATAGAAAAATGGCATCTTTTAAAATCCATTTGAAATCATAAAATTTTGAAGTATAGCACTCTGTATTAACTTAACACATAATTATCATCTCAAAAATAAGTTAAGCAATTCACCACTGGAAAATGTATTTTTTTAACGTCATCTCATCAATGGAGGATGGATCCTCTGTCATTCAGGGTGATTGTCTAAATACAAGGCTCCATCATCCGCGGGCAAAGCTCTAAAATGATAAAAGAGCTTCATGTATAGTGGAGAGACTTAGGGTTTCATCCTCCATGGAGCAATAGAGAGACAAACAAAAAAAGTATCACCCAATTATGAGAAGCAGATTATTATTCTCCAAGATAGGGGAAAAAACAAAACTTTGAAAATTAGTTTCTTATTTCCATATTTTGAAATTAAAAAGGATATTTTCCAATTTTCAATCTTCAGTTTTAAAAAGTTCCCAAAACTCTCTTAAGCCCCTGCCACCAAATGAAGTCAGCTTTTAAAAAGAATTCACAGACATATGTCTGTGTTTGTCTCGTGTACAAATAGGGTACACCATTTTGGTGTACCCAATAGTGTATCCCTAGCTTTATTCAAAAAGAACACATTAGTCAAGATTCCTTAGCTTCTAAAAAGTCATAGCAAGATTCCAAGAATCTGTGACATGATATTGTATGAGGCATGACAAAATCCTCTTCCCAAACCCTTCAACCAAGAAACATATTGTAAGACACGCATAATTCTCATGGTCAAAAAATAAGCATATTACAGAATGCATTCCATTCATTGGAAATTTATTCTATTTATCATCTAACCCTTTCATTTGACGTCCCTTTTCTTTCCCCATGAGGGTCATAACTCATAAATGAATGGCCTTCACTCCTCAAGTCAAACTAGAAAACTAGAAGGGCATGCAACATGCAAGAACTAAAACTTGAGTAGATTTTACTGCCTACAAAAGAAGGAATCTTTAAACAAATATGGAAACAAATCATTACTGAAAAAAACCTATCAATCAGAAGCAAAACTAAACAAATATAGCAAGCTAGCAAGTCACATGATAAATATACTGTCACAGAGAAAAATGTCACCTCTCCAGCTTGGACAGTGATTACATGGGGTGTGAAACCAATTCCAGTAGACCCTATCAACCAAGAATATCAAAAACAAAATAAAAAAGATTATTTAAACAGTGATACATAGAATGAAAGTCTCCCTAGTCCTCTTGCTAAGTATTGGTAGGAAAATTGGCAGGATTATAAAATAAAAAAAAAACCATAGAAATAAAATGACTTGGAAAGTGTAAGTACATCTGTGAAAATATAATTTCATGTAGCCTAAGAGTTAGCTTTCCGGAAGAAAGATAAGAACAATAAAAATTAGGGATATACCAAAAGCGTCCATTTGTCTCTTTCCAGGGCCTGGAGGCCTCCCACGGGCCTTCTTAGGCTGATTCTCAGATGAGTGATTCTGGGCAGAGTTGTTGGTCCCGGACCCACCGCCGGAATCTCCATGGCCGGCCATTGAAGAAATCGGAGAGACGGGTGTGGGAGTGAGGCCCAGAGCAATGCCGCCATCAGGGGAGTACTTCCTGGGGCGTCCTCTCTTCTTCTTGGTGGGCTCAATGCCGAAGCCAGAAGTCCTCGGCGAAGATCCGTCGGGGTAATCCACCCCCGCCGGCGGCTGACCCGAACCCGCCCCGCCCATGATGGAATTGAAAGGGAAGCGAGGGTTTTGTTGTTGTTGCTGCTGCTGCAGAGATTGGTGGGATTGTTGCATCATGGCATTGTTGGGGATGCCGTAGGAGCTCGACTGATGCGGTGGCGCCGCCATCATGTTCGGGCCGGGTTGCGGTGGTTGCCCGTGGTGGAATTGAGCCTGCGAATGGTGGGAATCTTGGGTATCCATCATAAAGATAGCTCGTAGTAGCTGGAGAAGGAGTGATTGAGGGGAAGAGATGTGGATTTTCTTTAAAAATGTGAAAAACACAGAAATGGGTTATGGATATCTGGAATGCGGGGTTGGACTTGGTTTTTAGGTACTGACGAAACCTACTGCAGGTTGCAACAGTTGAAGTGGAAGATGGAAATCTCGAGAAAAGGAAGCCGATAGATGACGGAAGAAAGATAAGAAGACAAAGAGTATGTTTACTAATCTAATTGAAATAAATTTTGATTCAATTAAATCTAGTCTGATTTTATCATAATTATAATTAAAAATCTTTCTAATATAATTTGATATTATCTAAATTAAATAAATTCTAATTTGGTATGATCTATTATGATCTGATTGTACTTATTTTTAAAATTATTTTTGATCTCATCAGGTATGATCTGGTTTGAATAAAAATAAACTAGTAAGTAATAAGAATAAATTGAAGAGCACAAGCTCAAAATCTATGAGTTCAAACTGGTCCAAACATAGATTTACTACTTAACTGGTCGATAACTTTTGGGTACTCATGTATTTTTATTAATTTTTTGTGGGGATGCTTTTGAAACAAATGTTGAGGGATGAAATCTAAATATATTTTTCGTGCTGAAGCTATGTTCGTGGGCTTGTAGAATTTGGGGGTTTTATTAAGCATTTTGGGCATATTGTTATTTAGGGTTTCCTTTTTTATTTAATTTGAGGAACTTTTATTTTATATTATGTAAATCGGCTGAGTTCAGCTGACATTAAGACTAAATGTCATTGTATGACATATTAAATCTAAGCCCTTGGATGTGTTAATTTTTTAAATCAATGCATGAGATTAAATCATCACATTTTAGCTCTAGTCCACCATAAATTAACGGAGCCTCATCCATCCGTCTCTGTTTCTCTCTCGTCTTCTCTTGTCTCTCGTCTCTGTTTCTCTCTCGTTGATGGGTGTATTTCACCCATGACCGGTCAACGGTCAAGACCGGATAGTTGACCGGTCAAAGAAGTCAAACTTGCAAGAGAGGTCTAGATCGTCGGCGAAGGGATGACTGGTTGACCAAAAGGTTGACCGGTATGCTTAGGATAGTATACCGGTCAAACTATACCGGCGGCTAATTCACCCTACAAAGATGGCCACACCAACCTGCAAGAACCAACCGGTGTAGTTCCTAGAGATTGGGGATGTGTCGGCAAGAGGAATCCAAAAGGACTTGGACTGTAGTGTTTGGAATTGCAGGGATGCTGAGGGAATATTTCCAAACCAGAACGCGACAAGGGTGCCACCCCCCGCGCAAGATGACAAGGCAGCTCAGAGCCAGTCACTTCACACCACGCCAGCAGCATGCCCCCACGTGGGCGCACGTGGTCCTGCTCCCCAGCCTAGTATATATACCTCTTGTAACCCTCGAATGAGGGGATCCGAATGGACTCTCTCTAAACTCCCTTGTAAAAGCACCCGTGCATTCTCCGTTATAATATAAATTGGGCTACAGGTGTTCCACCTAAAGTCCTACCGGTCAATTTGCGTGTTTTTACCTTTCTTACTTTGCCAAATCAAGCGAACTATTCTAGACCCGGTCTAGTATAGTTTGACCGGTCAAGTAATTTACACCATCATTTTTGGCGCCGACCGTGGGACCGTTAAGGTTTCTTCTCCTAAACACAAACCTACCCACCAAAACACCACTCGAAATGTCTTCCAGCCAACAAATCAACGCTACTTCCGCTCAGGTGCAGGCCACCAACGAGGGAGCCAGCATCCCTGTGGCTGCTACCATACCGGTCATTTCAGCTCCGGTGTTGCCTTTGGGTCTGAGCTCTGTCCCGACGGCCAGCGTGATCAGTCCCTTCGTGACCCCCGTCCCTTCCACTAGACCGAGGGTAACGTTCCCACCAAGCATGACTCAGTTCATGAATGACCCAGCCAACCTACAAGCCATCCAGGGCTTCGGCCAGGTCATGGCCATGTGCCAACAGAACGGGGGGATGCCTTTCCTCCCTGGTATGTTCCCATTCGCCCTTCCAGGCGCGGGGACCATGCCCTACAAGCTCCGATGGCAGTAACGTCGTTCTAGGCGAGGTGCGGGAGGCCGAGCCTGCCCGCACCCGGCGCTCCCGGTCTAACCGGCAGGAGCCAGCGAGGACGAGGGCCTCCCACCAGGAAGGGGAGGCAGAAAGCCAGCCCAGGTTACCGGTGGCGAACCGGTTAACCATCCCAAACGACCGCGTCTAGCAGATGGAGGCAAAGCTGGAAAGGCTGGAAAAGAAGGTCGGGGAGAAGAATGATCGGGACAAACCCCTGGCAGGGTCCCCGTTCACCACAAGGGTCCATCTGACACCTTTCCCGCGAAAGGTCAAGATCGACGCCCCCAGATTCACTGGGAAGGAAGATCCGGAAATCCACCTGGACTCCTTCAACCAGAGTGCGACCATGAACGGTTGCACCGATGAAGAAAAGTGCCTACTTTTCTTCCAGACCTTGCGGAACCGAGCCACTGAATGGTTCAATAAGCTTCGCCCGGGAAGCATTGACTCGTTCAGTGATTTGGCCTCAAAGTTCAAGGCCAAGTTCCAGGAGAATTGTACTAAGAGGAAGAAGTTCACCTATCTTAGTACAGCCGGGCAGAGGGAGTCTGAGAACCTCACTCAGTTCCTTACCCGGTGGAAGGAAGAGGTAGACAAGGTGGAAGAGATGGATGACAAGACCGTCCTCTCCCTCCTCTTGAATGGCTTGCGTGCTGGGGAACTATACAAGGAGTTCTGCCGGAAACCCCCAGCCACGTACCAAGAGGCCTACCATACTGCATGGGAGTTTGCTGAAGCTGAAACCCAGCTCCGGGCAAAGAGAGAAGCTAAGCATGGTCACAAGCCCAAGCCGGTGCAAGTCAAGAAGGAAGAAGCACCGGGACCTAGCCGGCCGAGGCACCACTATGACCCGGTCATCCGAGTGGTCAATACAGAAGAATGCCAAGAAGTCCGGAAAGCACCGGTCATTCCTCCAGAAAACCCTACCGGTCAAGTAGGGCGGCAGTGGTCGGGCACCTATTGTTCGTACCACAGGTCTGATTCCCATAACACCTCCGAATGCAAGAGTGTTAAAGGGGTCATCCGGCAGATGATCGACAGTGGAGAGCTGGGCAAAGATTACTTGCAGAAAGCCAACTGCCCCAGGGGTTAGGCCAACTGCCCCAGGGAATGACCGGGACAATGACCGGCGGAGGAATAACCGGCCAAGGGAGCGGCAACCTGCCCCCGAAAAAGAACACATCGACATGATCTTTGGTGGACCCGAGGGTGGAGATTCAGCCGCGCAGCGGAAGAACTGGGTCCGGAGCATTTACGTTGGAGAGGTAAGTGCTGAACCGCCCAGGCGTAAGCATACTAGGAGGGAGCCTATCGTCTTTACTGACCGGGATCTCCCTCCTACCGGTGAAGATCACAATGATCCATTGGTCATCACCATGGACATTAATGGGGTGGATGTCGCCCGGGTACTTGTTGACACCGGTAGCAGTGTCAACATCTTATACCTGGAGACCTTCCAGAAACTCAGGTTGTGTCGAACACAACTTGAACCCCTCAAAACCCCTCTCTCAGGCTTCACGGGGGACACCGTTGAAGCTGAAGGATCCATAGTTCTACCGGTCGAACTAGGATCAGGTGAAAAGACCGTGTGGAAGAAGATGCGGTTCATAGTTGTGGACATCAAATGCGTCCACAACGCAATTCTAGGAAGGCCAGACATCAATAAAGTCGGGGCGGTGATTTCCATGCCTCATCTATGCATGAAGTTCCACACTCCAGGTGGTGTGGGTGAGGTGAAGGGCGACCAGAGGAACGCCCGGGAATGCTATGCCCGGGCAGTCAAGAAAATGACCAGGGGGGTCAATGTCATCTCCCAAGAGATCACAAAGGGAGAAACCCGGGAGAAACTGGAACCCGAGGCTGAGACGGTGGAAATCGAACTTCACCCGGATGATTCTTCGAGGATGGTCAGAATTGGAGCAAATCTCCCCGAGGATCTCAAGGAGCAGATTACACGGGTCCTCCAAGAATACGCGGGCATATTCGCATGGAGCGTGGCGGATATGCCCGGGATAGATCGCTCTGTTATCTGCCACCGGTTGGCCGTGAGGGAGGGAAGTCGACCGGTACGCCAAAAAAAGCGGTACCTGGCCAGTGACCGGCGAGACTTCGTCAAGAAGGAAGTGAAAGACCTCCTCAGTGTTGGTCACATCCGGGAAGTCAAGTACCCGGATTGGCTGGCCAACGTTGTCCTTGCTCCCAAGGGCGACACGTGGAGAATGTGTGTGGATTATACGGACTTGAACAAGGCTTGTCCGATGGATTCATACCCCCTCCCCAGTCCAGATCAAATGGTGGACGAAACTGCGGGGTGCGAACTCCTAAGTTTCATGGATGCCTTCAAGGGTTACCACCAAATCTACATGGCCAAGGAAGATGAAGAGAAGACATCATTCCTCACACCCGAAGGAACCTACTGCTACTGGGTAATGGCGTTTGGCTTGAAGAACTCGGGGGCAACCTACCAGCGCATGGTGAACAAGCTCTTCAAGCCACTACTGGGAAAGACCATGGAGGCATACGTCGACGACATGCTGATCAAAAGCCAGGTATCTCTGAACCACCCGGCGGATATGCGAGCCACATTCGATATCATGGCAAGGTACAACCTCCGGCTGAATCCTAAGAAATGCATCTTCGCGGTTCGTACCGGGAAGTTCTTGGGATTCATGGTGACCAAGAGAGGGATAGAGCCCAACCCAGAGAAAATCCGGGCTATCACTGAAATGCAAGCCCCTACCTCCGTTAGGGATGTTCAAAAGTTGACCGGTCGTTTAGCGGCCCTCAGCCGGTTCCTTTCCCGGTCAGCTGAGAGATCCCTGCCCTTCTTCAAAGTTCTAAAGAAGGCCAGCACATTTGCATGGGACGAAGAATGCCGGAGGGCATTCGAGGAGCTGAAAGAGTACCTAGCGTCGGATATTGTATTGTCTAAACCCGAACCGGGTGAAACTCTGTATCTGTACCTGGGAATTTCCCCAAATGCTGTAAGCTCCGTTTTAATAAGAGATGATGGGGCACAAAAGCCCATTTATTATGTGAGCAAGGCACTAAACGAGGCTGAGAGTAGATATACGGCGATGGAAAAGACAGCCTACGCGCTTTTCATCTCCGCAAAAAAGTTAACATCCTACTTCCAAGCTCACCCGGTAGAAGTCTTAACTGACCAACCGCTGGGTGCAGTGTTGCGAAATTCAACATCCTCCGAGAGGATGGTGAAGTGGGCAATGATGTTAACTCAATTCAATATTGAGTACCGGCCAAGGTCAGCAATCAAGGGACAGGCCCTTGCTGACTTCCTAGTAGAACTGACCGGTCTAACTCCAGACTTACCGGTCAACAAGCCCACTGAGCAATGGTGGGAGATGGCAGTTGATGGGGCATCCGGTCCTAGAGGATACGGGGGTGGTATCGTGTTCACCACACTAGAAGGATTCAAGATCTACCATGCAACCGTCTTCAACTTCAAGCTGACGAACAACGAGGCGGAATATGAAGCTCTGGCTGGAGGGCTCAGACTTGCCCAAGCCCTGAAAATCAGCCGGGTCAGTATCAAATCTGACTCTAGCCTGATAGTAGGGCAGGTGACCGGTAACATGGAAGCAAGGGAAGGACGCATGGCACAATACAAGGACCTTGTACTTGCCCTGTTGAGGGGCTTCAAAGAATTCAAGATCGCCCAGATTCCCCGGGCGGAGAACGCGGATGCAGACCTTCTCTCCAAATTGACGCAGTATGCTCCCGAGCATGTTTCGAAACTTGCCCGGGTAGAGATCCTTGACCGTGCAAGCATCGAGAAATTGGAAGTCGCCGCTATAACTGCCGGAAGCTAGTTTGACCGGTCAAACTTGATCGGGGCGGACGACCATTGGATGTATGATCTGATGGAATATTTGACGGATGGGAGCTTGCCAGAACAAGATGACCGGGCAAGAAAAGTGAAGCTCAGGGCACCCCGATTCCAAATTCTTGATGGAAAGCTGTATAAAAGGGCATTTGGGGGGCCACTCCTGAGATGTCTAACCAACCAAGAGGCTGAGCGAGTCATAGCGGAAGTCCACGAAGGCGTATGCGCGGCGCATCAAATGTCCCGTACGCTTTCCCAGCACATTATCTTGTTGGGGTATTACTGGCCGACAATCGTCCAGGACTGTGAGAGGTATGTACAGAAATGTAGGACATGTCAAGTGTTCTACAAGTACCCCGGTAGACCAGCAACCTACTATCACCCCGTATCAAATGTCATCCCATTCGCTAGATTTGGGGTTGATATCATTGGAGCCTTCCCAGTCGCCCAAGGAAGGAAGAAGTTCGTGATCGTAGCCATCGATTACTTCACCAAATGGATCGAGGCCGAAGCATTGGCCAACATCACCACGCAACAATGCAAGAAATTCGTTTGGAAGAACATCATCACGAGGTTTGGAGCGCCCATGAACCTCATCACCGACAACGGCCCACAATTCCGAAATCCGAGATTCACTGAATACTTGGAAGGCTTCGGGATCAAGCACAATCGTTCCTCGGTAGCGTACCCCCAAGGGAATGGCCAAGTCGAGAACGCCAACCGAACGATTGTGGATGGTCTAAAGAAACGGCTGGGAGAAGCAGGAAACAAGTGGCTGGAAGAGCTCCCACACATCGTATGGGCGTTCCGAGTAACACCTAGGAGGGCTCACGGGGAAACTCCATTCTCCCTAACCTATGGGTGTGAAGCAAGGCTGCCCATCGAAGCTGAATTCCCGACATTCCGGGAATCAAGTTATCAACCCCAACAAAATGAAGAAGACCACTTGGCCGAACTCAACTTGGTCGAAGAGCGGAGAATGGCCGCGGAAGTTAAAATGAGCACATATCAACAAGTCGTGAAGAAGTACCACGACAACAAGGTTGGGCCGCGATACTTTCAAGTCGGCGATGAAGTCCTGCGAAGAAGGGAGGCTAGTAGACCGGGAGACAGAGGAAAGCTGGCCAAAAACTGGGAAGGACCTTACCGGGTGAGAGCTATCATTCGCCCGGGAACCTACCGGTTAGAAACTCTTGAAGGTGTACCGGTAGAAAGAACCTGGAATTCCCATCATCTTCGCAAGTTCTACAAATGATTGTAATACTAGGCAAGACCTACTTCATTATCAATCAAAGTGATGTTCAATACTCTACTTGGTAGCGGCAGAATTGATAGGTCGAACCTATCCTAGGAGGGCTTCCTGGGTGGATCGAATCCACTTAGATAAGCCGACTGAGACACAGGCCCGGACCTGGCACGCTGGTTACTACACCGGTCTCGCTCAGTATAATAGAAAAAATATTAAAACCCGGAAGAGGGGCCCGGAAGAGGGTATGCCTGCAAGAGGGCTGGACCTGGAAGAGGGTTCGAACCGTACTTACACGGGCCCATGAGGTTTGACTGGTGTCGGGGAATCAGCCGACGCCGTCGAATTGATTGGGGACTAAAAAGATGCCCATCAAAAGAAATAGAAGGGGATCGTCCACCGTGGCGCATCCTGTTTCCCCCTTCTCAGGGAAGACTTGAACGGGGGGGTGAGCTAAGGCCTTCCCGGGATGGTAGAAATCAAAGGGTCATTAAAAGACTTAATCACCCGGAAGAGGGGGCCCTGGAAGAAGGGTGCATTTGGACCTGGGAGAGGGTTCGAAACCATTCGACATGGTCAAATCTCCAGTATTCTTACCGGTTAAGGATACTTCAAGAATAACTAGGTTACAGGTGTTTCCATCTACAACCTACCGATAAAAAAAAAAAAAAAATACCCCGGTCGGGTATGGTCACAACAGAACTTCGAAAGTTCTACATCCATCGAAAGGCAAGGTAGTTGACCGGTCAAACCATGGAGTGGGAATTCACCGGTCAAAGTAATTTTTACCAAAAGAATTGGTGAAGTTATCCAAAGGGCAAAAGTAAAGTTCGGCCGGTCAGACTTTCGAAAAGCGAAAATTGAAGTGACCAGAGAGAACTTTGAAGTTATACCGGTCGAACGCGGTAATGGTTGATCTACGTACCGGTCAGAATTTCTAGGATGATATTCTAAGGAGCAAGATAAAAGTATAGATCAACAAGCAAGCAGATATGAAAGATTAACCGGTAGGCAAATTAAACATGGCATTCAAACGGAACAAGCATGTCAAATGTTTACAGATACACCGGGCATTCCCGGGAGAACGAGTTTGAAGTTTTACAAAATAATTCAACCGGTCGCAGCCGGGAAGATTACTCGAGGGGGAAAGGGGGCTCGGGTTCTTCGTCGGGGATGGGCGCCAGGCCATAAGCATCGGCAGAGAAGGCCGGGTCCCGGTCTCGTTTCTGCCCGGACATGAAACCGTAGGACCCGACCTGGGTGACCATTTCCTTCCCGTTGGGTTCCCGGTAGATAAACTTGAAGGCCTCCATCGTCACCTCCGGGGTAGAAGTAATCACCCGGGCCGTTTCCTCCAAGTTTTCCCCCACCCATTGCTTGGCCTTGCCGGGGAACTCTCGGTCCTTAAGCTCCAGGTCCTCCGCCAGCTTCAGGTTCTCCTCCTTCAGCTGGAGGGTCTCTGCCTTGGCCCTCCCGGCAATTGCTGAAAGATTGGCCATTTCATCGAGCTGCCGGGCTATCAAGTCCTGCAGCTCCCGGTTGTGGGCCTCGACCCCTTTCAGCTTCTCCTCCAGCTGGGATGACCGGGGAGGGGAGTCCTCGGCGAGCCTCTCCAAGGTCTCGGGCCCAACCTCGCCCATCTGCAAAACGAAACTCACCGGTTATTGCGACAAAAAGGCAACAGAATTCAAAAAAATGTACCGGTCGGAAGTTTTACCTCCTTCAGTTTCTGCCCCATCTTTACCCAGAGCTCCTCTAGCGACTCTGAGGCCGGGACATTTTCTCCCCTCCTCCTCTTGGCCGAGGGATGAGTGGTGGCGGCGTGCTTCGTCCGGACCTTCCCCTTCCCCTTGTCCAGAGGAGGGTTTGCCGTGGTCCTCCCAGCCTGACCGGTCCTCCCGGTCGGAAGAGTTTCCTCCTCGGAATTGATCTCCACCGGTTCCTGTTGCACCGGTACAGTTTTGGGGGCGTTTAGGGGTGAGTTAGTGGAGTATGAACCATATGGGCTATTATCATGGGAAAAGTTCTATTATCATGCCATGTCAAGATTAAAACTGATGTTGATGCTAACATAGTCTTAGATAAAGTCATTGACTACATCAGGAGAGAGAAGTTGACCGGTGAAACTCGAGAAACGCGCGAGGAAGAAGTGAGGAAGGCAGTGGGGATGGAAGCCTTTATATAGGCGAGGAAGAGAGAGAGGGAGGCGATGTGGCTTCACCAGGGCGCGCCGCGTCAGGCGGCGCCATCATTGCACCTGGGAAGACGAAAGGGCGCAGGTCTGACGCCGTCCAGCGGGCAACACGTGTCATAACCGACACTTTGAATTTTGAAATTCAAAAATTTCGAGCGGGAAAAGCCAAAAATTCAAATTTAAAGGTCCAGTTTTAAGTTTTTACTTCCCGCTTATGACAAAATTGCACAACCGAGAAGTGGAGGGCTTAATGATGGGTGTATTTCACCCATGACCGGTCAACGGTCAAGACCGGATAGTTGACCGGTCAAAGAAGTCAAACTTGCAAGAGAGGTCTAGATCGTCGGCGAAGGGATGACTGGTTGACCAAAAGGTTGACCGGTATGCTTAGGATAGTATACCGGTCAAACTATACCGGCGGCTAATTCACCCTACAAAGATGGCCACGCCAACCTGCAAGAACCAACCGGTGTAGTTCCTAGAGATTGGGGATGTGTCGGCAAGAGGAATCCAAAAGGACTTGGACTGTAGTGTTTGGAATTGCAGGGATGCTGAGGGAATATTTCCAAACCAGAACGCGACAAGGGTGCCACCCCCCGCGCAAGATGACAAGGCAGCTCAGAGCCAGTCACTTCACACCACGCCAGCAGCATGCCCCCACGTGGGCGCACGTGGTCCTGCTCCCCAGCCTAGTATATATACCTCTTGTAACCCTCGAATGAGGGGATCCGAATGGACTCTCTCTAAACTCCCTTGTAAAAGCACCCGTGCATTCTCCGTTATAATATAAATTGGGCTACAGATGTTCCACCTAAAGTCCTACCGGTCAATTTGCGTGTTTTTACCTTTCTTACTTTGCCAAATCAAGCGAACTATTCTAGACCCGGTCTAGTATAGTTTGACCGGTCAAGTAATTTACACCATCACTCGTCTTGCGCCGATTCGACTCCCCCACCGGCGACGGCGGCTTTGCGTCTCTCCCGACGAGGTAAGTTCCCCACACCCTCTCTTCCGTTTTGAATTTACTTCGAGATGGCCCAAATTTGTTTAACCCTAGTTACTTACCCATACCCTCTCTGTTTCTAATTCAAGGTTCAATTCATCTAGAATGTTGAGGGAACCATCCAATACTCAATTTGTTCTTGGTTTGATTTTTTTAAATTTCCATTTAGTTGAATTTCTTTTTTTTATTTATTTTTTGACAGAAAACCCCAATGTTGAATTCATGTGTTGTGCGGTTTCAAGAACTAAAAAAATCCCATTTTGGTGCAACTAGAAATGTATTTACAGTAAATAATGCATGTTCAAATTTACATTAAATGAGATTATTCGAATTTACAGTAAATTCGATTATGTTTATTTCTTGCTCTCTCTGGTTTATGGATGCTTCAATGTTGAATTTGAATTTGTTCTTGGATTACATTTTTTTGAGTTCTAGAAACAAATTTCTAAGGTATGTTTTTAATTTGTTCTTGTAGGACACCGATCGATCACATCCATGTAATGGAGTTGATGTGTGTTGATGAGCTAACGTCGCTACAAATGTCTGACATGAGCACTTCCGATCCAAACGTTGGTTTTTGTGAGTCGTTCACAACGCAAGGTATGCAAATGTATCAAGTTACATATCAATTTTACTCTTTAACATTTTTTTTGCAGAAAAGAAATGATGAGGCTGCTATTCCAGATCCAAGAAGAGAACAAGAATGAGTGAATTGAGAGGGCACAATTTTCATGATTTCTTGTTATGTATTTCATGTATTTCTTGTTATGTATTTCGTGTCTTCTTGAGAATTCTGTTCATTTGAGAAAATAAATTGAATGTATGTTGACTTGGTGATATTTGAGATTTGGTCAATCTTTGGGCTTTCATAAATAATTTTTATTCATAATATTTGGGATTTGGTCACATTCAGTTTTTTTAATCAAATTAGTGGTGCTCAATTAGACATTTTAATTTTTTGTTTCAATGAGGTGATGGTTCTGTTTAGCAGTTTGGGAAATCTTGGGGTGCAAAAGCTAACAAATCGAGTGACTAGTGTTTCGTGCCACTAAATGCTTAGTATATGAAAATAAAATATGGGAGGTGAAGTCCAAAATTAGGCATACTGAATTGCCATTATTTGAATGATGCAGTAGTGGTGTTTACTCTTGTTTTTTCTTCCATCCTACCGCCGCCAGAAAAGCATCTTGAACTGGACATTAATGGTACCAAGCTGTGATACAAAATTGCACTATGTAGTGGTTCCTCTTAGAACCAACTCATCCAGAAAAGCATCTTGAACTGGACATTAATGGTACCAAGCTGTGATACAAAATTTCACTATTAAGTGGTTCCTCTTAGAACCAACTCAAACTGGACATAAATTTATAGCATGCACTTGACATAACTCACACCCAAACGATACAATAAAGGAATAAATCAACGATACAAAAAGTACATAATTCCAAATTACAACCACCGTGCATAGTACGTCCAACTTGCATTTTACATCCATAGTAACGTCTACTTCATTACATCAAACTTTCAATTCACAAGATTTTGGTACAACAACAATGCTACCAACAACACAATACAAATATGCAAAAACACTTCTCGTTTCTTGTATTTGCTGATTCTTGAATCCAATATTGCATTCTAGGACTGTACCTCTCTTTCACGAAAGTTGGCATTTATTACTTCTCTTTGTAAGTTCATGATAAGGCCTTGAAACTCCCTGGAAGTCTCATTGCTACTCATCTCATGGTGGCAGTGTCCTTAGTCTCTTCACGTTTGTCATGTAGCCACTTAAAGAACGAACAATCCGATACATACTCTCCAGTGGGTAAACTGCGTAATTTCGGACATGCATAGAATTTGTCTCCAAATGATTGTGCTTGGCGTGACATACGTAGTGTCGTAGTGTGCCCACAATAACAATTAGGTCTTGAGGTTAGTGACTGCGCTTCAGAAGTAACCTCATAGCTCATTTTCTTCGCTCCACTTAAAGTGAACATCAAAATGTAAGATAAAGAACAAGAATGAGAACAAATTCAAAAACAATACTTTAGACTTTTTTTCTAGAACTCAAAAAAATGTAATCCAAGAACACTTGCTATTAACAGTGTCCAAAAATGGAGATGACAATATTTGATACATATGGATGCACCCACTTTGGCTATAGAGTATAAACACCCAACACCAAACGAATGAATCTTGATTGTAATTAAATCAGATTGGCTCCATACCATTTTGGACAGTATATACTACTACCCTAGCCAGGAAACACTTGCAGGTCTAAATACATTATTTACTGCAAATACATTATTTTCCGTCAAAAAATAAATAAAAAAACAAATTCAACTAAATGGAAATTTAAAAAAAATCAAACCAAGAACAAATTGAGTATTGGATGGTTCCCTCAACATTCGAGATGAATTGAACCTTGAATTAGAAACAGAGAGGGTGTGGGTAAGTAACTAGGGTTAAACAAATTTGGGCCATCTCGAAGTAAATTCAAAACGGAAGAGAGGGTGTGGGGAACTTACCTCGTCGGGAGAGACGCAAAGCCGCCGTCGCCGGTGGGGGAGCCGAATCGGCGCAAGACGAGAGAGAAACAGAGACGAGAGACGAGAGAAGACGAGAGAGAAACAGAGACGGATGGATGAGGCTCCGTTAATTTGTGGTGGACTAGAGCTAAAATGTGATGATTTAATCTCATCCATTGATTTAAAAAATTAACACATCCAAGGGCTTAGATTTAATATGTCATACAATGACATTTAGTCTTAATATCAGCTGAACCCAGCCGTATGTAAATAGCTAATCATAAGAGTTTTCTACTTATTTGATTCTATTAACTCATAGATATGAAGTGATTTGCATTTGTAGATCTCTAAATCCATATGTTTAGATGGTCTGCATTGTCTAGAGATATAAATGCATTATTTATAACCCCTAAGTACATATGTTTATGGCTGAAAATATGTCATGGAAGAGAGTGTATGTAATTTTTTAAAATTAATTTTGGGAGTAATTGTAAAAGATAATATCAATTTTTGCCTAAGAACTAATAATAATGAATTTGGTAAACGGTTTGGGAATGCATCTTTGCATGAACTAGTTTTTTTCTACACTAGTGTTTTACTTAGGATTACTCCTAGACTACCCGAAATGCTCCTTAGTTAATTCTAATGCATTTTAATCCATGCTTCAAGAATTTTACGAAAAGCACAAGCATCCTTTTTTTTTATACAGTGTTATGTTTTAGGTAAAGAAAATCCGTATATGCAGTGTATATATGTGTTTATGCACTATGCTTTGAATAGAAGTGCATACAATGAAACTAGTAGGACATGTTTATGATTTAAATTTTGAATCATCAATGTGGCACTCTAATGCATACCAGACTATAGATTGAGTTTGCTATTTTTTTCCCATTCTATTACTTTAAACAAAATTAAAAATACTCATAAGAGTTCCAAAATTTTATGCATTAAGTGTATTAGTGAAGTTTTTTATTTATTTTGAAAATTTTTTGGTAAGGTTGGTCTTGCTTTGCCATTTGTAAAATTCCAAGTTATCCGAGGTGTGGTCTCAAAAAGTAACATCTTTATAAATATATGGTGTAAGTTGGATAAGAAGATATGCATCGTAAAAGACAAAAATCAATACACAACAGCCTCTATGGCTCAAAAGAAGCATGATATAATAGCATCTTCAGTTCATAAAAGTGGTATCCAAGTGGACAAATGAAAAGGTGACACCTTTAAAGCCTAGATTATATGGCGTGACACATGGCGCAACCACATTTAATCCGCTCTACTTTATATATATACATATGACATATGTATATATATAGACCCACTTATTTAAAACTTCCGGATGCCCTCGTCTGTGGCTTCGCATGTGTTACTTGATAATGCACTTTCAGAAATATTGAGGTGGACTCTTGATCTTAAAAGTTATAAAAAAACCCTTTAATCTGTCAAAGTATAACACTTAGAATGAAAATAAATTAATGTAAAAAATAATTCATATTCCACAATAGGACATTAAAGTCTCAAGAACTTATAAATGTCTCCATCATGAACAAAACACATCCCTCCCAACTCATATATAGAACCCGCAAGTACAAAAAAAACCATCTAAAAAAATAATGAAAATAGATGCAACACTATATTACTTCACTAAGTTATAACATCAGTGTGTTTCAAAGCCTTCAGGTTAATAATGCATCTGCTTCATGTTTATATGCACCCCAGTCTTGTACAGATGCACCGTCTTCTAATTTAGTTACATTTGCATACTGTTTAGCTTCATCATCATATGCATACTTCTCAACTTCATTCCCAGTTATGAAACACACTATGATCTATACTTGATTCAAATTCAACACCCCAAGTCATTATAATTTTAGCCTATTTAAAATCATGCCAACCTTTGGTACCATTTCATATAACAATTTGAAATCAAATAGGAAGCAAAAATATAAGTTCAACCATCACCCATAAAAAATAACCCCACCTAAAAACAAAGTAGAAGAACTCAAGCAGCAAACTAACCCTGTTACAAGCCAAAAAAAAAAGGGAAACAGGAGCATTTTTTTGTATATTATTTCATTTCTGAATTTTTAGATTTAATATTTTTGCCTTTGAAAAATAACAAAATTGAACCTATAAAAAAAGACCAAGGGGATGTAGAGGGTGTTTGGCAATGCACTGCTTTTAATAATTTAGTTTCTGTTTTGAGTGAAAATGATTTTACTCTGTTTGGCATGTCAGCTTCTGCTTTTCACCACCATTATTTTGTACATAGAACACCGTTTTGGAGAAGCAGGTATGAGGTGTTTTTGCTTTCAGCTTTTGTAGAAATCACTTTATCTACAAATTAATCACTCTCAAACACCCTCGTAGTATTTGGTTTCCATCCAAATCAGAATGCAATAGTGTGTAAAAGTAAAAAGTATTGAATGATATACGGAGTAATAAATTTGGACTCTAAATGCCAAGTTCGCGTCTCAGAGATGCAAGAAAACAAGAAAATGCATAATAAAGATGAATGCTAGAACTAAAGAATAGAAAATAAAGTCTACAAACATGTGCAATAACACAAATGGAATAGATACAATCGTGTAAGAATAGCGGGCATTGGTTCTTTTTAAGAAACATGAGACAAGATATACTCCCTCCGTCCCAAAATTTTGCCTGTTTTGACTTTAGGGCATATTTAAGGAAAATAAAAAATAAAATTGATTTTCCGAAATTGTCATTACTTTGTTATTACTTTTTAGGAAGGGTAATAATGAATGAGAAGATAAGGTGAAAAAAAGTAACTTATTTTAGGAGTAGATTAGATATTTTATTTTTAAAAGTTTACGAAAAAAACTAACAGGCAACTTATTTTGGACGGATAAAAAAGGCATACATGCAATTTAAAATGGGACAGAGGGAGTATAATATTTGCCACATTTCCTTTTTCAACAATCACAAGAATTTTTGTTTATTTGTACATTTTCATTGATTATTTGATAAAATAAAATTTTCTTAACACCTCTTATTTCGAAGAATTTTTCATATAGTTGTAATTTTTTTTATACCAACACTTAAATAAAATGAATTGAAAAAACTTGATACTATCCTGTTTTGTGTAATGTAATAAACATTTAGGGACGAAGGGAATATAACTGTATCTGCAACATTAAAAAGAATTACGAGTACAATAAATCACAAACATCGGGTAACCCAGTGCCCAATGTCTCCCCATGAATCAAGCAAGGGCAACCATGAAGTAATTACAAAGAGAGAAATAGAAATAGACGAAAAAACCAGCAATCCACACCATATGTCCAACACAGAATGACTAGCACCATTTGTTCATCCCTTGATACATATAGATAGAGAGCCTTTAAAAGTATTGAGAGGCCTTACTTCCAAAGGCGCCACAAGTTGCATCGATTTGATTGCAAGATGAAGTCAGACCGATGGAATCACGCCTTGCCACATTGTATAGTTCTTTTGTAGATGCAAGAGCAAAGAATGATGCAAATTCTACAATAATACAGAATTTTGGTAGCACTAGTTAGTAATCTCCCCTCCTAGCACCGAATCTCGTAGGAGCCTGCTTTGGTAATGTAACGGACCCATTCAACAGTGTTATAGCCACTTTTCTCCCACACCTGCAGGATGTTATTGGTTGGTGTAAATGATTATTGGTTATCTTTGATAAAGCTATATAGAGCTATTTGTCGTCCACTAAAAAGGGGCATTGGTGGAAGTACACATAAGGTAACACCAACTGACCTTCAAAAAACGAACGCGTAATCCAGATGCTGTAAACATGGGAACCTGTATATGCATTTGGTTAGTCATGCTGTCCCCAAGCTAGGATGTAAACTACGCCGAGCCAAAGAAAAAACAAAAAGCAAAGCGGAAAAATGGGTAGCCAACACTTCAGTTGGTGAGGCAAATAGTTCATGAGCACGTTTGGTAAATATATCATTGGTTGGCTTATCAGAGTAAAGTAAAGCATAAGTTCAAATATTTTTAAGAATTTGTTAATGGCCCGATTCCTGTGGAGCCAAAGATTCACTATTTTTTGGCTTTGGGGTATGATGGAATAAAGCAAATTGGCTCATTTAACTGTCTGTGCTTCTTGGAATTGTGAAGTAGCAGTTAGTCAATGCAACTTTCGACACTCATCATGGGTCATCTGAAACAGCCGCTCTATGTTTTAAACATGGGGGTCAGACTGCGTACATCTGACCCCCCCTTTACCGTGCAATGGGCGGGAGCCGTTGAGGCACTGGGGTAATGTTGTTGTTAACGGCCCGGTCCCGTTGCCACTGGACAATGGAGCCACTGAGTTTTCGGAGCACAAACCCCCCCCCCTCCAAACGTGTGGTCATTAGGCAATTACCTAATGACCCATTGACCACACATTTGGAGGGGGCAGAGGGGAGGGGTGGCGTGTTTCCTTATTCGTCCGCCCATAATAGAACTTCCATGTTTGACCAAACAAGAATATTAAGAAAAGTTAAAATTTGGGTTGACTTTCCAAAAAACACCCTTCCCTCTCTACATTGTTTCTCATTTTACCCAAAAATGTCCTACGGAGTGGATCTTAGAACTCCTTCTCCGTCCCCATTCTTCTCCTCTCTTCTCTGTGACTCTATCCCTCTCTATTTCACCATCCTTCTCTGTTTCTCCTCTCTTCTCCATCCCTCTCTCTATTTATCCTCTTTTCTCCGTCCCTCTCTGTTTCTCTGTCCCTCTTTGTTTCTCCGTCCCAAAAACGACCTACGGAGTAGATCTTAGATCTCTGCTCTCTTTCCTTTTTTCTAATTAAGAAGACGATGAGGAAGATGAATAAGAAGAGAAAGAAAAACGGATAAGGGGTCAAGAGATCTGATTTGGACGGAGGAAATGAAGAAGAGGATTGTAAGGGTGAATGTAGGTGGGTGGGTGGTAATAAACGGGTAAAGGTGGGGGTCGTAATATCCTTTGAAGTAAAAAAAACTTCCAAATAATGAAACGGGAAGTTTTTTTATGGGTGGACGAATAAGTAAAGTGGTAAGTTCTTTTATGGACGAAGATAGTACATGGTAAAATTGTGTACATCTTAACACCCACCTCCACCCCTCCTCAGACCTCAACAAAGTTTGGATTCTACTGGGTTTATAGCTGTATCTACTTCTAAGTAAGGACAAAACAGAGCACCTGAAATTCCATCTGAATGGGTGGCCGAGTCCATGATTTCTTCTCCGCGATAGTTGAAATCAATTCTACTTCAGCACTCAATGTTGACTCAGTTTGTCCAGGAAATTTTCTTATCCTGCAGCAAATATATGCAATGTTACAACTAAATAAGTCTTATTAATACTTATAAGATGACCAGCTTAACCCTAACTACAGTGAGACCAGTGGCATGATATTTGTATAGTGTCAGTTAAATGTTTAAAATTAGTTAAAAGGTTTTCTTTAACCAAAAAATTAGTTAAAATGTTAAAACTCATTAAAAAAGCACTAGTAATGAAATGGTGTCAAATACTCAAGTGCCCTTCCCACTGCAACCTTGTGTTATCAAGGAAATTGAGATGAAATTCAAAAACTTTCATCAATGTGTTTCCCCACTTGAATGAAATGGATGGAAAATATCATGGGGCATTCCCGAATTGAGATAGTTATGTAATCAACAAATTCTTACTCTGTCCCTAAATTATCTTTCAACTTACTTTTTTCATATGTTTCAAAAATATCTCCTATTTCCTTTCAAGGAAAATATTGTGATTCATGTTGTTTTTCTCGCTAACAAAACCTCAACCACGCAGTTCTCATTTTCTTAACCTCTGGGCCCGGTAAAAGAAGGCTTTGATTTAGGGATGAATGAGGATTAAAAACTACAGAGTATTCATCAACCGAATTTAAGGTACTCACTTCCAGACTAAACTGTCAATAGAAGGATTATATTTTGCTCTCCCAGATGTCACCTGAAAATGTGCTTTTGCCGTTTGCTTTGGTACTGGAATTTTAATCACAACTCCAAGTGCAAACATTTTAGCACCAAAGACACTCTTAACCTGAGGGAAAATGTGCATACATGGAAATATATTCAAGTTAACAGGAAGATGGTAATAGATAGCTAGAAACTCCAAAGATAAGTGGAAACATATTCAACATGCATGTTATAATAGATTGCTATCACACTGCAAAAGTGATCATCAAACCTTTACGTTCACTTCCATACGTGTCCGACCTAATTCATTGATAGTTGGCAAGACACGGAAAGGAAGATTTACTCCTTCAGTAATGCGATATCTGCAGAGAGAAGGCATTAAACCCCAAAGTTCAAGGAACATTCTATTAAGACATGGTAGGTAAGGATATTCCTAATCACATTCCAGTTGCCACAAATGCAAAGTAGCTCATCTTCACATTCAATTGAAATAAATGCAGTACATGATTATACCATATCAACTATCAAGGAAATGTGTTGTGGACTAGAGTTCCAAGGAAACCTTTCTTTCTTGAACTGTAGGTATTCTAACACCAAGAGCTGCAGATCTAACATTTGCTTGATTGCACTTCTATACGGCTCTACGTTCTTGTGTATTAGGAAATTTTAACAAGAAATGAATTATTGACATACTTCATCAATTCAAATTCACCATCAGGAGGGACAAAGCTGACTGTCTTCTCTGTGTTGAATCTTGTCAAGTTTACACACTGATGGAAAGTGACATCATCAAGCTCAATAGTCTTTCCACTGTATGAGGCAGCAAAGTACGTCAGACAACATGCACAACTAAACGATTATAGAGGTGCTCAGAAAAACTTTGTCCAAGCCCAAATAAATAATTGTAGTAGACAACTTGAGAGATTGAATAAAGGAGCAGAATGAAAGAGATGGGCCTGCAGAAGATACCTCTTGGTTGGCCGTGATTTTAGTTGTGACTCTTTCTCAAGGCCAATTTTATCGTTTAAACCCAACTTCAGATCGGGCATCCCCGAAAGGAAACACTTCATGAGGATTTTTCCAGTAACATCACAACGCAAAACACTACCTACAATTGTAACCTTCTAATTATAGCCAGATATGGAAAACATTTTGTGAAACAAGTTTTCACTTACCTTTAGAAGACATGAGAAGATTGACACTTTCAACAATATCCAGAAACACCTATCAACAACAAAGATGAAATTTAAATATAATTGCTACTATCAGGAATATATCATTAAGAGGACTTATAAAAACAACCTAGTTGGATCCCACTAAGAGGACATATAAGAAAATCAAAGGAAAAAGGATTCACCTCGTTCTTCTTGTATGAAAGACCCTCCCTGCGCCAGCCAACAGCACCAGTGACTTGTAATGTTGCATTAGGGACTGGCCTATCAACAGGCTGTTTAATATATTTTTTATCACAAGAAAAATAAGTACACTCGTAGAAGAAGTATCCGGTTATTCCCCATAATTGGTGTATTATTGAAGGCTATCCTTCAATTTACTTTAAGCCAAATGTCAACAACTTGCCTTGGATGAAAATGGAGAACGCACACCTTCTTGAGTAATGTAGAGCTTCAAAATTTCAGGCGAAAGATTCTGAGGGTAACCGAAGTCCATTATTTCTGAACAACAAAAAGTTCATTAAAGTCTGACCATATTAAGATTTTAGAAGAAATTGCATTGTCTTTCATTAAAGTGAACTCGTGAAAAAAATATGTGATTTACATGGTTCGGAACAAATAAGAGTTGTGAAGGCGTAAGAGGCCACATAAATGAGGTCTCCGAGGATACGCCCGAAGCTTCAAATCTCACAGAATTCCCAGGTCATATCAGGTCCACTGCACGGGATTTTATTGAGAACTTTGACTCAACCCCACACATGAAGATGGAGGGCCTAGCTCTTGTCCTGACCCTGAAGTCACAAGTCTTGACTCTTGAGTCCCGAGATCCAAGGTAACAAGGTTACAGGGTTCATGATTCCGAGTCCAAGGGTGTTAGGTATATGATTCCACGGTCCAAGGTTGTTCCCTAAACTGTTACTCCCTCCGTCCAGAAAATAGGTTCCTATTGCACTTTACAATGTTTGACTGAAGTTATTTTTAATTCAATTTATCTCAACACTAGTGTAGAAAAAATATATAAAATTACATATTTAAAAACTGCATCAAAAGATTTATAAAACAAGATGTGACATGACTATATTATTTTATCAAATGAGTAATGAAAATAGGTAAAGAAAGTGGTTTAAGTTTGAACTTGTTGGATAGTGTAAGGGAATTTTTTTCCGGACGGAGGGAGTATCTTTCTGTAGCTGTTGCTGTAATATTTCCCAACCCTGATCTTCCATTCTTGCAAACACGGAGCATTTAGACGCCATAGAGGCCAAGCTGTTGTTGTGGAAAAGGAGGCTGCTTCCTCCAACTCTCAAAGGAAGAAGAGGAAGAAGCAAGCATCGCCCTCCAATCCCCTCATTGTCCTTCTGGAGCCTACCCTAACTGAGCCTCATCCCACAAGCTTGGGTTATGGTTCTGACTCCAGCAGATTTGGTTTCTTCCCAAGTCCCAATGGGAAATACTCCAGGGCCTACTAGGCTATTCATAATAGGGACAGCACCTCAATTATTTAAGAAATTAGAAGTAATCCAAAATCTCGTTCTGTCAGCATGCGGCTGAAGTAAGTAAAATCTCTTTTGATATGCATCTCTTCTTCCAATCTCATTTTTTTAATTGTATTATTAGACTTTAATGGCTACCACCAACTTTTCCTATCAGGTGATGGCCATATATCTTAGCTTCTGAGGCGGAGTTCCAGACAGACCAACTGACGAAGATTTTTTCCAGGCACAAAATGCTCATCACCCATAGTTTCCCGGCTCCAGGCTATGCTCATCACCCATAGTTTCCCGGCTCCAGGCTAAGTGCCAGACCTCGATGTGCATTACTGGTAATGCAAGTCACATCTAGAAGAACTTCAGCAATCTAAGGTCCTTACTTGAGGTGAAGTGGCTAAATATCAAATTTGGAGTTGAAACAGGAAAGGTAAACTGAGATAAAACAAAACTGCTAAACAATCGTAGCTAACCAGGCCATCTAAAATCCTCAGAGGAAGAAATAATGTAGTTTCTTTCCAAGAGTCACTGGAATGTTTAGAGTTCATAGTAAGTGTGTTGCTTAGTGTTTACATGATGGCCTTTGTTAATGTAAGTGTTTCTCTGTTTATAGAAATTCTCTACCAGCTATGCACAACCTAGGCTAACCACCGAACACCTGGTGGTTAGCACCACGCTTTAGACCATCTCTTCATCTATGATCAACCACCATATCTTGAGTGGTAAATAGCTTGATTTGAGAAAGTCTTTTTCCATTGAATAATGTCGTGAGTATCTAAGAGTCACAAAAATGTTTAGACCCCTAAGCAAGTGTCATCATTTACAAGATGAGCTTTGTAATATAAGTGTTTCTCCTTTTATAGGAGTTCTCTACGAGCTACACACAGTCTCAGGCTAACCACCAAACATCTGTTACCTCTCTTTAGATCGTCTCTTGATCTAGGATTAACAATTGTATCCTGGGTGGTTAATCAGCTCGATCTGAGGAAGTCTCCTTCCTTCGTCCTCTTATCTTTGACACTAGACATGGCAGAGTAGGGAAATTTCCACCCTGTCATCTCTCCTAGTCTCCTCATTGTCTGAAATTGGTTTTCAGACATATCTATCAAGTGGAGGTGTTTTCATACTCTTTGGCCTCAGAAATGGAGTGTATACTGGCTGGGCTTTCTCTATCTGGACTATAGGTAAAAATATAACATAGGCATGCTGGACCACCAACCACTGCTCCAGATTTTGGGCTTCTCTCGTCCTCTTAATTTGGCCCAGCCCATACTAAGGAGGCTGAGGATCTGAGTGGGTTGCTCTCAGCCTCAGGATCGGATGGGTGATCCATCACACCTCTTTAAACATTTTTATAATGTGACAAGTTGCGTTTTCTGGTTGCAATGCATATAGCCAAATATTTTTAGTAATCACTACTTACTGGCAGAATACTTAACAGTAATTGACCTAATTCTAGAGGCTAAATGTATTGACTAATAACAAAACTTCAGTACTTACAAGAGAAATGAGCATATTTTTGCTAAACGTGAAAAGTTCAGGTCTTTATTGGGCAATCACGATTCTTTAACAAAAATATCTGAAGTGTATGTATAGCTATATTATGGCATACCATCCAAAAGTTCATAGATCAAGACAAAATTGTTGCGGATGGCATCTTCATCAAAAGCTCCACCAAAATATGATTTAAATAAGGTAACTGCCTGTACAGATGTTGAATATTGTCATACACCCAGAGAGAACATGGATCTTAGAATGTCAAAAGTCGTGATTACTGCTCTCTATGCCTACGTAGACCAGGGTCATATATGAGTGCATTGGGTGCATTTACTTCGAGATTTTAGATCATAATGCAACTCCACTTTTTATATTAGATTTTGGATCATAATGCAACTCAATTTTTTATATTAGATTTTAGATTTAGTATAAGCAATGGAAAGAAAAAAATATTTGGGGCTTCTGTATATATTAAATGCATAGGTGAATGAAAAGGTCATCTATTTATGCAATATTAACATCCCTCATTCCATCAATTTTTCTTATGCAGACAGAGCTATCGCTGTGCAAATGATATTATTTTATTTATTTATTTAACAGGCACAGATATTTATGAAAATGAAGCTAGCATTCCCTTAAAATATAAGAAATTTATGGCTTTTATGCACATGTCGTGAAGCTCATATCATGACATTCTACTATACATGTGACTCTTTATGCCTCCAAATATCAAAAGTCCATATTTGCAGAACTGATACACAATAACATCATCTCCGGGGTAATAATTCACTAGACAATCGCATGGAGAAAATTCCGAATATACTAACATAAGTATATTAAGAAGGGAAGACTGACCTCAACAATGAACTTGAAAGCACATGCGACATTAGCATTGCTGCTGACAACAATCACTATATAGACATTACTAATTCTCATAAACAAGAAAGAGCAGCCTCCTATTTGTCTCACAGGGCACGTGCCAAGTTCCTTCGTCTGCATAATGTGAGTACGAAAGGCATCTACCATATTTCCCCTGATAGCATGAAAGATATGTTGTATGCATTAAACACTACTTTACCATAGAGAAACAAAATACATAATTACATATTCACTAAAACACAGGAGCATCAAAACTTTTCCAATGACATTTTATACTTATCAAAGTGTTCTGTTTAAAGTGCTGAACAATAGTTAGGAGATGCTCTTTTACATAACTAGAAGCTCTGGTTTAGAATAAACACAACTTTGGCATTTTAGTTCTTTTCAGTTTCTCAGCTAATGACTATATCATCCCATAATGGAATCACAAGCCCCATTCATCCGGGTGCTGATATCCGCTAAATAGAAATGAAAATACTTTAAAAAAATATTAAAACTGTGCTCAATTCAACAGATATTCTGACTATTAATTACAGCCTAGTAGCCTCAAAAGCTACACTAAAATTGTTCTGCTAATATATCTGATCCCAGAGTTATTTATAATATATCAAAACTTCCACCAGAAGTGATGCTCAATGTTACAACTTACAATTGAAATGAAGAATTTCTCAGCTGATTAGCTGAAAAATCAGTTATTTAATATACCTATGAAAAAATCGTTTCAAGAAGCTTCAAAGATTTGCCAATTTCAACCAGTTTTAACTACCAATCTATCATACTCACATCCATATACTTGAGTGAATTGGAAATGATATACACGGAAGCCAAACATCACACGAAATACAAAGCACCGCACTAAATCTCAATATCATCGAGCACTATTTTTTCTGAATTCCTAGAAACCCCAATAAAAAGACTAGCATATAAAACATCAAAAGGAGTTATGCATGCACATAAAGAAGTGCGAGGGATCATACCCGACGTCATCGCGGTAGAGGCGGTTGATTAGGATGTCGCCCCTGAGATTTATAAAGTATATTGCAGAAGCTGCGACTGGCATGGCTGCGACCCAGAAGATCGGACTCAAGATCAGCAGCCAACAAGCCGAGGCGACGGAGTAGGGTCGGATCTAATATCAGAAAGCGGAATCGAGAAAGGAGAAGAAGATATTCAGAAACTGTGACTGTTTTGGGAAGAAATGTTGGAAGGGGAGGAGCAGTCAGCTCAAATCCCAGGTCTTTCCGTTGGAATTTTGATCCACATTGGAAAAGTTAGTGGTTAGAGCATCTCAACCCATGTACGGAGTATATGGTTAAATTTAAGCTATATGCCATATATTATTCATTTTTTAATAGAATCTGGTTCCATGGCCACTGAAATTTAGTGGTCATGAAAATTATTGTTCCTCTACGAAACTCCGTTCATAAAATTGATTAATCCTACTCCCTAACCCCCAGTAAACCTCCTCACTCTCTGTCAAGTCCCGACCCAAACTAATCACTTCACTTACGTCAATTGCACCTCGTAAGTACTAAGTATAAAGTCAAAAGTTTTGACTTAAAGTCAATTATACTTACGAGGTGCAATTGACGTAGGCAGGGTGATTAGTTTGGGTCGAGACTTGGCAGGGGGTTAGAGTGGGTAGTAATAATCAATTTTATAAACGAAACTCTGTATGGGGGCAGTGGCTTTCGTGGCAACTGGAATTCAATGGCCATGGAACGGGGCCGTTTTTAATACTCCAATGGATAATGTAAATCAAATGCTAAAAAACACTACAGTGGAAAAAGCAATTCCCAACTTGTATATATACAAGATGGTGCAAACCAAATGCTAAAACAAATATTTCAATATTGAGTTTTAAAATAATACTAAAAATATTATTAATAGATTGGTTAGATTATGCACATCATAATTTGAAATTGTTTATGTAATCTGAAATTACGTACTTATTATGAAGTGGTGTTTGTAATGTTTATGTACGCACAATTTATGTATTTGTTGTGATAAACTTTGGAAGGCACGTTGAATGTGAAAAAATGTTTTTATTAATAATAAATCATTTGATGTAATGTAAAGTGATCCAACCTAAGTCCTAACTCCTTGTAAAGTGATCCAATAAAAACGTCTTTGTAAAGGGATGTTCAATTAAACCTTGAAAACCAAATAGAAGCACAAAAAAGGGCCTGCACTCTAAAATGAATCAAACCTATGTCATAAAGTACCTAATGGCAGCAAAAAAAATGGCAGAGCAACTGGATGCATAAACCTAATGCACATTTGACATCTTCTGGAATGGCTTGCATAAACCTAAAACTAGGCATATACCAATATGGCAGCATCTAATTCTGAAATGGGATGCATATACCAAAATGGCAGCATATACCTAAAACCAACAACATATACTTAATAGCAGCATATATATATTGGCAGCAGACACCATATCAAAACTCAAATGCAGTAAACTTCCAGTAACAAAAATCAGTAGGTATGAAATAAGGCAAGGGGAGAAAAATTTAACCATCAGCAAGGTACTCCATTTAATGGTTTGAAATACAAAAAAAACATTTCACATGTTCATTACATAACATTGAATTCCCAAAAACAAAACAAAAAACTATATATCAATACTACACTTCTATTGCAGTTTTTTTCTTCTTTTGGTTCTTCTTCAGCAGCCTTCCTCATTCATCTCTACTCTGCCCACAGGTCTTGTAATTGTGGCCTAGCTGCTTACACTTGCTGCAGCGCTTGGTTCCATGAGCAATCCCCTTCTTTTTTGCTATTATATCATCAATTCCATCTCTTCTTTTGTGTTTCTTGGGACGCCCCTTCTTTTTAAAGTTCTTTGGGGGGTCTAGTTTTGGGAGTGATCTCTCATGCATGGATCCGGGATAGGGTGTGTGATACCATCATAAAGACTCCCATACTTGTCAACTGTAAATCAATCTTCACAGTAGCTCTCTAGCTTTTCATTCATCCTTCGAATGCATCTAACTGCATGCTTAAAAGGAATGCCTGACACTTGCCACCTTTTATAGTCAGTGGCAAATCCAGAAATTCAGGTAGATGGGGGCACAATTGGTCAGGGCAGCGCCCCTAAGTTTTTTAAAAAATAGATAATTTAAAATGACAAAAATAATGAATTTTATTTTAAGCATTTATTAAATGTAAAATTTTATTTAATTGAGAATGTAAAAGTTTATTTTAAACAGTAAATTAAATGCAATAAAATACACTTTACTTCCATAAGACTAAACAAAAAAATTAAAAACTAGCTTAATTAAATAAGGTTCCATACATTTTTGTAGGAAGTAAATAATTTGAGATGGGGTCAATTCTAATTTTAGATGGAGGCATGTAGCCTATTGCATAAGAAACTTTTATTTTTTAAAAAAGAATTAATTTAACACTAGAATTTAGTTGGGGGCATTGGCCCCCAATTGTGTTCAAGTAGGTCCGCCCCTATTTACAGTCACTGTGAAGTTGGTGTTGCCATCAAGAACATCTGTAACACCCTAATCCGTCCAGTCTGCAACCCCTTTTGGACTAAAGTATTAACTTGGTAATCGTAAAAAATTAAAACATTATTTCAACATCTTTATTCTTCATAAAATAATATTGAGTGCATAAATGTAGCAAAATACAGAGTGTTTAATAACAATGCAAAAGCAAATTTAAACCATGTCTCATAACAACACAATTATTTGTTTTAATCATAAATTCCACCACGAGTGTCTTGCCCCTTCCGCTGCTAGGAACATGTCAATCACTCATTCTGCCTACCTGCGTGTAGCAAATAAAACACACTACACGCTCAGCGATGAAGCTGAGTAAGCATATCTAAAGCGCCGAACATCCACATAAGTTGAATCTCAATTCATAATCAACCATTTGATATCATGCACATAATTTTCAATTCAAATATTCATTATTTAACAATATCTTTAAACTCTTCTTAGTCTAAGGCCAATTCAATTCTTAAACTTATTCTAGTTTAAGATATTCTTAACTAACCCTAAAGTTAGGCCTAGTTTAAGATATATTCATATTTAAACAGTTTTTCAAATCTTAAACTTACCTTCACTTAAGGTCAACCAAAAACCGACAGCGTAGTGTTCACTGTATGTATGGTTGGGTGGTACCCCCAAATGAGTAGGTACTCAAGTTTGGTTCTTGGATCCCGTACGTACATTTTAACCATAGCCACCGAGCATCATACCCGCAAGGCCTATTTTTAATCTATCTCAGAAGTCTTCTAGATAGTATTAGAAACGAGCATCAATGGGGATATGTCTTAAAGTTCTTCTAGATATCCTTAATAGTTCATCAATTCCAAATGGGTATATCATAGAGGGAGAAAAACCAAAATAGCACTCTAAGAGCATTAAAATACTCTAAATAGCAGTGCTATATGTTTCATACATGTAATTCCGATTTTGTCCTTTAATTAAACAGTATATGTTCATTATTCACTGCCAAAAAATATGATTATTTTGGGCAGTGTGGTTGTTCACTCGTAATTGTGTAGTGGGCAGTGTAGTTTTTTATATGTGAGTTTTTTATGTGGCAGTGTAAAATGAATATATGTTGTTATATCTTACGGCAATGTGTAAATGTATTATTGTGTTCCTTAATTTCATGTTGTAGTGTAATGTCCATTGATTTATGTGGCAGTGATTTCACGTATTAATTCTACACTGTCAAAAAATGTATGACTAATTTCATCTATGAATTCCACACTGCCCAAAAAATGTATAGCTCTTTTTATGTATGAATTCCACACTATTTTCATGTATGAATTCCACACTGCCAAAAATGTATATGATTGTTTTCATTTATGAATTTCACACTGCTCAAAAATGTATGACTGATTTCATGAATAATCTATTATACCAAAACACACTGGCCAAACATGGACTTGGCTTTTTTTTATCTTTCTTGATTTTGAATAATGTTAGAAGATGTTAGTATTAGATATATGTTGAATTTCATTTATGTGGTAGTGAAAAGAAACGGATAATGAAGCACACTGGCCAAAACATAGGACACAACACACTGTCAAAAAGTATACCTAGATCACAAGCATTCCACACTGCCAAAAATCTTTGAGCTTACACTTCATACTTTGTTTATTAAAGTTATTCAAGCACTTGTCATTTTGGTGATTTTTTTGTGTCCGCTTCCAATGAAACTCAATGAATAATTTATTACATTGTGATTTTTAGATATAAATCTCATTCGACCAAAACACACTAGGCAAGCATGGTCATAGGACATTTCCAAAAAGTGTAGCTAGAAGTTGATTATTCCACACTGTCAAAAAAATATCACCTCCTATTCTGTAACACGTTTCCATAACGAACTCTTGAATGTTCAAACCCAATAGTCATAGAACAAAGCACATGGCTTTTGCACAATATGAAATTCAATTCATAATTCATAACATTGATAGTTTCATATGTATGTCTAATTTCACTGCCATATTATTAATGGAAGTTAATAAAGTACATAAAAATTTGTTTAGGTCGCTAACTTTTATACACTATCATACTTTCACTCTTGTCTGCCACATTATATATAGAAGACATATTCACTGCCAAAAAGTGTTTGCATAACATGATCAATCTGTACTGCCCATATATTTATAGTCACCATATTGAGTAACACATTTCATAACAATCTCTTTCATGGTAAAGCTCTATTGTCATAAAATCAACCACAAGCTATTTGCACAATATGAAAATCAAATAATAATTTATAAATTGGTAGTTTTATATGTAAGTCACATTGTCACCACTTGTTTATAAAAAATTTTATGTAGTTTTTTTAATATATAATTCCTATTTTTTAATTATACAATAATTTTTACTAATATTGATTTGAAAATAATTTCAATCAAACATCGTAAATCGAATAAGAGCCCTATTTTGGGATAAAAGAAGTATTTATAATTGGCATATTTTTATGATATAATTTTGATATATCATATTTTTATTATATATATTTATTCAAAACTACATTTAATTGATTGACGAAAAAATTTGATAAAAAAGAGTATTATGCCACTATGCACAAAGTATACATTATGTGAGACCGAATTTGATATAGGAGTTGAAAGGGAAATTGAAATAATTGATAGTGGGATGGATAAAAGGGATTGATAACATAAAGGGTATGATTGGAAGAGATTGACAACATAAATAGCTAATTTGGTAAATAAACAATAAGCAGTGCTAAATGCGTAGTATTATATGAGTTAGAGTGCTACGTAGGGTGATTTCTTTATCATAGATTGTTCTAGATATCCTTAACAATACAATTCATCAATCCAAATCATTTCATAATCATCGATGTATTCATTTCAAATAAAGCTAGCAAATCGGTGAGTTAGGTCGGGTTCGGGTTTGGTCACTTCAAATTTGGGTTATTTCAGGCTTGGGTCAATTCGGGTTCGAGTTGAAAACTGTATATTCATGACCCAGTGTCATCGAGTTTGGGTCAACCCAACGGGTTATAACTTTGGTTTTTTAAATTTTTAAATTCAAATTAACACTCACATTTTCTATTAAATAAATTTAAAATATTAAAAAAAATGTATTAAATTTATAAAATCATTTTATTTTAAACTATAAAGTAGTTTTTAGATATATAAATCAATATAAGGAATTTAAAAATGCTTAAGTTTTGGAAAAAAAGTAAGATAATTATGTAATATCATTAAAAAAATTTCTGAAAATATAAATTTATACACTAAAAACGAGTAAAAAGTGTATAACTTTGAAAAATTCTTACATTAGCGGGTCGGTCAGGTGGGGTTCGGTTTGGTCGGGTTTGACCCATTTTTAGCGGGTCATTTCGGGTTCGGTCAACTTTGGGTTCGGTTATCAAAACCTTTGTTCAAAACCCATTGTTTTCAAGTTAGGTTTCGGGTCAAAAACAGGTCAGGTCACTTTCTGTCAGGTCTAATTTCAAATCATAGTTTAAATCATTCACAATAATCATTTTAATCAGTAGGTTCATCATCAATACATCATAGTCATCCATAAAAATAATTATCATAGTATTCAATAACAATTAGTGGCCTAGCATTAGGTGTTAACACCCTAGCTTACTGTCATGCATCACGTAAAGTCCTCTTAGTTGTCAAAACATCATTTTTATTCCAAGAGATCATCTTTATATTAATCATAATCTATGAGAATCAAAAATAGGATTCCATAGTTCAAAAATCATGTATTTTGAACAATAATTGATTAATATATTATAGGAAAATCAATTTGTAGTTGCTGACTTCATTTTCTTCAGCAAAGTAGGGAGATAATCGATTATCAGAATGCGATAATTGATTATCTAGCTTTCAGAATAGGCTAATAATCGATTATCACATTCTGATAATCGATTATCTACCTTTAGTTCATTTTCAGAGAAGGCTGATAATCGATTGTCAGAATTTGACAATCGATTGTTGGGCTGCTGTGTTCAAAAATCTACAAAACGACGAATAATCGATTTTTAAGTTAATAACCGATTATTCATCATTTTCTTCCTCCAGCCAACTTACGGAAATGTCATTTTTACTTACCAAACTTCAATTAAAGTATATAAAAACATTCCCTAAGGTTCATAGATCATTTTTCACTACAAGAATCTGTGGGATCTGTCACGGAAAATTTCCATCGCAGTTTCGTAAAAGCCGTAGTAGATTCGGGATCTGCGATGAACTTGCGACGTATGATGCACCATCGCAGGGAGTTAATCTACAACACACTTACATTTTCGTCGCTGTTCAGCAATGGAGCTGCGACGGAGAAAAAAATCTGGCAAAACTTGTTTTTTGTGATGAACACCTGAGTCCGTCGCAGATCTGCGACGGGAAAATAAAAGCTATCTTTACTACTGGTTAGAAATGGTTTCTGGCAGTTTGCAGTTTCTTTGTTTTTCTCAACTATCAGCAACATAAGATATATGAGGATGGGGTTTACGAAAAACACAACCAAAGAAACTATCGGTTTCTTTGGTTTCCTTCCACGACCAGTTACTTTGTGGAAGGCCAGCAATAAACATATGATCGTTTCGCCCCTTAAAGTAAACAAAACCGTCGCAGCCCGGTCGCCCGAGAAGGACTTCAAATATGTAAAGAAAGAGACAAAGAGAGGGATCGATATGAAGATGCGTGCAGATATTGGCAAAGGCATTGAGAAGATGGTGGGCATTTGGTGTGATCTGCCTAGGAAGAATCCTGAAGCAGTGACACACCTCTACCAAGAGGTGGCGAAGAGGAAAAATGATGCCACCCTCTAGAGAAGTAATATGGAAACCTATCCTATTCCCCCGGTGGGGCTCAAATATGTTGGGCCAATTCTCGTCGTATTCGAGAACGTAGCCCTCCGGGAGGTTCCTACGGGCTTTGTTCAAAGCAATTTTGGAAACATGAGGGTAGATATGCAGTGGCGGATCCAGAAATTCAAACAACTAGGGACGAGCTTGAAGAAAAACTTACTCTCCATTTGTCCCACAAAAACATTTCTTGTTTGAAAAAATGGACTTTAAAAATGTATCTTTGATATTATTTTCTAATCTTTATATAAAACATCATACCCTATTTTTTTGAACAGATGTGCGGTTGTATTATTTCCACAAAAGCCAAATACATAATCTTATTGTCTCAAACTCAGCATAATCTACTCCCTCTACATACTCTATACATATCCTATCATATTATAAAATAACATTAGATCAAATTAGATAATAACACATAGTACTAGAATAATACATTTTTAAAATGTACTTTTTTCACAGAGAATTTTTTTGTGAGATGGAGGAAGTACTAAATTTCTTGGTGTAGATAAAAAATGATACTCCGTAATAAATAAAAATATGTGGTGTAAGTAGGGTACAATTTGGTGTACCAATACATAGAGAATTTTTTTTGACAAGTAAACAAGGATAATATATTACAAAGTTATATCATAGTAATGTAACATATGAAATAACAGTACAATTTTTTTGTTTTTTGATTTTTTTTTTTTGCATTTACGGAAGCGGCCAGGAAGGATTGAAAGTATTGGGGGCAGCCAACTTTTTATGGGGGGTGTCACTTTTATTTCTTTAAAAAAATAAGGATAGTTAATGTATTAATAAATGTTTTTCTTAAAGTCACTGGGGGCAAGTGCCCCCATTCCTTCTAACATGGATCCGCCCATGTAGATATGTAACGCCTAAAATATATATATATATATATATATATATATATATATATATATATATATATATATATATATATATATATATATATATATATATATTATATATATATATATATATATATATATATATATATATATATATATATATATATATATATATATATATATATATATATATATATATATATATATATATATATTAGAATTTAATTAATGATTAGATTGAATTAGGGAATAATAATAATAATAATAAAGAAAAATAGTAATAATAAGTCATAAAATATAATAGTTGGATATAGCTCTTAGCTTAGCCCACTATAGCCTAAGGGTAGGATTGCTTAGTAAGTACCTCATACATGACCACGCAAGAGCTTGAGTGAGAAATTTACCTAAATAGGATTAAAACATAATAACTTTCCAATATAGGACCATATGTTTTTATTTCCCAATGTAGGACCTTTGGTCATTATCAAATAGTCATTATTCAACTAAATGTCCATCATTACTAGACATTATTCATTCCACAAGGTCATTATTAAGTCTAATTTAGAGAATAAAAAAGTTTAAGTCCTACATTAGGAAAATCATTATGTTTTAGTCCTATTTAGTGCAAATTTCACTTAATACATCTCATGATTATCTACCCAAACCTTAGCCATTAAGATTTATAAAAAAATTTAAAGAATAAGAAAGGTAGTATAATGATACGGCCTCTATTACGAAGGAGTCTCCGGAGCATGGGGAAGCGGACCGGTCCAATAGCATTACAATGGAGCACAATCTTAGACGTTCGGGGCGGACGGTTAAACCACCGGCCCGTTTTAAAGACTTTGTTTAATTCACTACTTTATCTCAAATTATTGTTGTATTTTTAGATTTTCCTAGGCAAGTGGAATTATAACACTCCTTCGAGGGTTTCTTTACGGTTCTTTACCTCGTCGCTTTTCTTGAACCGTCAGGTTAGACAACATAGATTAATTAGGGTTTTTGGACTTCTCTAACTCTATATAAAGATATGTTCCCATATCATATGGATTATCAAGGAAAAGTAAACCCTAATTCTCTCCACCTTTCTTCACTCCTTTCTCTGCCGTGTAGCCTTCTCCTCCTTCTCTGTACGACCAAACTCTCCCCCTGCTTCCCTTGTATTATTGGCGCTCTCGTTTTTCTGGACTCAACATGGCGGACGAAATTCCCTCGTCGTTCGTGACACCCAACATCTCGCCCTCTACTGATGATTTGCTCAGTGCTATCCAAAACTTGGCTTTGGAAATTCGCACAACTCGGCAGGAGCATCTCGCCTTGGCGTAGCGTGTTGATCACGGCTTTGCAACCATATTGGACGCACGACCGCCTACCACTCCCCATAACCATGGCATCTTGGGAAACACGCCGACAGGAGGTCGCCGGCCTCCCCTTATTCCGCCTGGATTTCCGGGCCTTGATGACACCCACGAACCAGGTATACCGAAAGTCCGTTTTGATGCACCCAAATTTAATGGCCAGGATCCCGCAGGTTGGGTTTACAAAGTGCAGTCCTACTTTGATTACTTTCGGACCCCCGAGGACCTCCGTCTACGGCTGGTTGGCTTGCTATTCGAGAATCCAGCGTGTGATTGGTTTCTTTACCAACATAATAATCACCTTATTACATCTTGGAGGGGTTTTCTTGAAGCCGTTAAGCAACGTTTTGATCCGACGCATTATGAAGATTACATGGGCCTTTTATGCAAGTTACAACAACGTACGTCCGTTTTGGATTATCAGGTAGAATTTGAGCGGCTTTTGAACAAGATTACAGGGGTTCCGGAAGCCACGTTGATTTCCGTTTTTACTGCCGGGTTGAAGGCTCCCATTCGCCGCGAGGTTCTTCTCCGCCGACCTTATACGTTGGGCCAGGCTTTTGCCCTCGCCAGAGAACTTGCAGCAAATCACTCCGACATGGTTTCCACCATATCCACATCGGCCCGTCGCCCATGGCAGTCGACCACAGCGCCTGCCAGTACCAACCCACCTGCCCAAACCCAGGGCTCTTCCACGGTACTTCCTGCCAGTGGGGCTACGACCGCTCGTTCTGCTGGTTCCTCCACGTCCTTGCCTATCCGGAGATTCAATAATGCTGCGCGGGATGAACGCACGGCCAAAGGTTTGTGTTGGACTTGTGATGAAAAATATGTTCTGGGCCACAAATGTCCCAACCGTTTCATGGCCCTCATCGGTGAGGAGGAAGCAGATCCGTCGGCCGCAACCGAGCTTCCAGAGGACGAGGCTCTTCCATTGATTACATGGGATATTTCTAGCATCAATAGTCTAACCGGGTGCCCCAGTCCGCGTGCCTTGAAACTGCAGGGGAAAATTCAAGACCATCCGGTGCAGATTTTGATCGACGGCGGGAGTACGCATAATTTTATCCGCCCGGCAATCGTGGAGAAGTTGCGGTTATCCATGCGTTCCACACCGCCTTTTCAAGTGTATATGGGCAATGGCGCCTCCCTCCCATGCACCCACTATTGTGTGGCCGTTCCGCTGACGTTACAAGACCTCTCCCTTGTTGTTGATTTATTTGTGCTTGATATTCATGGCCCCGATGTCGTGCTTGGCGTACAGTGGCTGCAAAGTTTGGGAAAGATCTCCCATGATTACGCCGCCTTAACTATGGAATTTGTTTTGAACGGCCGTTCAGTGACTCTTCAGGGGGATACCCCCAACAGCAGACAGGTTTCTTATCATGGATTACAAGCCCTATTCGGCGCAGATGCAGTTACAGATGGGTACGAACTGACTCTGTTGGACTCCGAAGCCTCGACCATACATGCTACTGATGCCGCTTTGCACGAGGATCTGCCAGCCGTACTACGGGCTGTTTTGGAACGACACCAGGCCGTTTTTGCCATACCTACTGGTTCTCCTCCGGCACGCCCTTGGGACCACCAGATCCATCTTCTCCCCGGGACAAAACCTATCAATGTTAGGCCATATCGTTATCCATACTTTCAGAAGGCGGAAATTGAGAAACAGGTGCAAGAAATGTTGAGCCAGGGTATTATTCAGCATAGCTGCAGCCCATTTTCTTCCCCGGTTCTCTTGGTAAAAAAGAAGGATGGGTCCTTTCGTTTCTGCATGGATTACCGCGCCCTGAATGCCGCCACTGTGGCGGATAAGTTCCCCATTCCTACGGCCGATGAGCTATTCGATGAATTGGGGCAGACACGCTTCTTTACTAAATTAGACTTACGTTCCGGCTACCACCAAATTCGCATGCACACGGCGGATGTCTTCAAAACAGCCTTCCGGACTCATGATGGCCACTTTGAAATCCTTGTTATGCCGTTCGGCTTAACCAATGCCCCCTCAACTTTCCAAGCCGCCATGAATCACATTTTTGCTTCTTTCCTACGCAAGTTCGTGATTGTATTCTTTGATGATATTTTGGTTTATAGTGCGACCTTGGAGGATCATGTTGCCCATCTGGATTCGACACTTCGCACGTTAGCACAACATCACTTCTTTGTCAAGATGTCCAAGTGTTCTTTTGGCCGCCAACAGTGATGTCCTTCATTTTGTTGAGTCAACTCATTTCCACTATGTGGGTTCTTTTTTCCAATGCTTTCACCTATATAAATATCATTAAGAATGAATTACATTGAAAAGTATTTTGTTATTATACATACTTTTTTTAGACCATAAATGAATAAAACGTCTCTGCTCAAGACTCACCCATTTTGCCAAGTAACGACGCCCACCTATTAAGGGCCATTTCTTCATCATTTCGCGTATACTTAGAAAAACCTACATTGACTTCTATAACTTAACAAAAACCTACATAGACTATTAAATTATATGATAAAATCAAATATTTTAACTTAATTTGAATACATGGGTTTGTAAGATTTGGTGTGGTCTTCTCGAAGAATAAAGAACGACAGAGTGATGTTTGTTGAAGTAGAGAACTACAATCCTTCTTTGAATTGGCAAGACCACTTTTTGCCCTATTTAAATAACCCTGTAATACACATAATTTGTCTTTAAATTCATAATATATGTCATAAATTAATCAAAATGTATAATTGTATCTTACAATTAGCTGACTGCTTGTAATCGCTTGCTTATTTTGGTTCTTCATGCCAGTTTTTCCTGTACCTTTCATAGTCTAATACAATTATAAACATTATTTTTTTAATAGAGACATGAAATGAACAAACAATGAGATTCAAGAATTCAATATATGAAGAAAATTTAAGCACATAAGCATCTAGGAAACACAAAAATCAGCTTGAATATCAAAAAAAATTACAGATTTTTTTAAATGACATTTATTAAGATCAGATTTTTCTTAAAATCAGCACTTTAAGCATAAAAAACATCATGATATGCTTATAAATGTTGTCCCTAAGAAAGATATATCAATAATATTTCATACTTCAGGCAACAAAGCACTCTAAAGGACAAAAAATCAGTATGAGTAGTGCAGATTTCAGAAAAATCAGCAAGTACAAATCAGTTTTTTTTGCATATTTAGCTTTTAAATGCTCCAAAATCTGCACAGAATTCATACATAAAAAATTCATGCATGTTGTACTCATAAAAATATGAACAAATCAACCTTTTTGCAACTTATATCACCAATTAGATACTCAAATTAACAAGAAAACATGCAAAAAACAGTGTCAAAATAGAATTTTTTAAATAATATAGGCCTGAAATATGTCAATAATTTAAAAACAAGAACCTAAACATAATATAGACGGCTACTACTACTCATCGTAATCATATAATGTATCATCTTCAGTGTCACTTTCACTACTATGAATGTTCTCTCTTGAATCATCATTATCCGCGCATGTCTACTGAAACTCCTATTATGTCATCTCTGACATTAGTAAAATCATCTCCATCTAGCGAATTTGATTGAGTAGATTGCATGAGATCCACTTCGAGTATGTTGTCACCATCAACTTCATATAGATCTCTAGGTTTTGTTGCAATCGCTAAATGCCAATTCTTCTCCTTAGACTCTGGGGTATAAAATACTTGTATTGCTTGAGATGCAAGGATAAACGGCTCATTAGTCTTGCAACGAGCTTTAAGATTAACTAGTGTAAGGCCATGCACATCTTTTTTCACGCCTTTTGTCGGATCCATCCAATGACATTCAAACAAAATCACACTTCTCCCCAATGGATATGCTAACTCAAATATTCCAGTAAGAATGCCAAACCACGTAATGTCCCCAGCACTTGTGACAGAATTAACTAAAACGCCTGAGTTTTGTGTCACGCTTCTATTGTCAATAGCTTTGATTCGCCATTTGTACCCATTACATGTAATCTTGGACATTTTTCTAACATTAGCACTTGGAAAAGCACTCAAGCACTTCAAGTCCTCCGATAAGCATGGATCTAAGGGAAGATGCCTAGAAACCTGAACACTAAAATAGTCTAAGAAAATGGGTATAAAGCATATATACAATTGTACTATATGTATTATTACTTACACTACAAGAAAACCAATTTGAAAATCTTTCCCTATGAATGTTATCAACATTATTCTTGACACCTTGATATTCCATAGCAACAATGGAGTAGTGATCCCTAAAGAGCCACACGATGATAATTAAAAGTGTTACTTATCCATTCCACACTTCTTGATAATTAAGATACATCAATTTCTATGGACTATAAAAATAATATAAAGTTATACTTACTGCTCATAAACTTTAACTTCCTCGCAGTTAAATAACACATAATTGTGTGCCTGCTCAATGAATGCATGGTCAGGTCTAATCTCTTCCATTTTGGATAAAGACTTCCATGCTATAGAAAACACAGAGAGACAAAACTTAACTTCACCGCCATCATCATTGTTCCTAGAAGTCTTATTCTCCCTTGTTTTAGTATCATGCAGGTATCGTGCACAAAAAGTCAAACACTCGTTTGCAATATAGCCTTCTGCTATTGACCCCTCAGGACGAGATTTATTGCGAACAAAACATTTATACGTGATAGAATTTAGGATGGGATATGGATAACTGGATTCGGTAATAAGACACTTGGGTTGAACCACTTTAAAAGATTGAATCCAATCGATTAGTTAGTTCAACTCTAGAGCTTATATACCGATTATTTTACTCTTAGATTTCCGATGTGGGATGTACTCTTACACTCCCCCTCAAGTGGACAACCGGGCCATTTTGAATCTAACCGGTTGACCACTTGCAAATGAACTCCCATTCCCTTGACTTTTTTTTTATGAGCGCCAACACCTAAAGGACCACGAGCCGCTGGGTATGGACTTCCAGACGAGCAATCGTGTTAAACAGGCCACAGGTCGTTGGGTACAACCTCCATACGGACAACTGGGCTAAAGACAAACGGGCCGCTAGGAATGAACGTCTAGACGGACACCTTGACAAACGAGGTGGGATAAAACTGGCTCCGATACCATGATAGAATTTGGGATGGGATATGGATAACTGGATTCGGTAATAAGACACTTGGGTTGAACCACTTTAAAAAATTGAATCCAATCGATTAGTTAGTTCAACTCTAGATCTTATATACCGATTATTTTACTCTTAGATTTCCGATGTGGGATGTACTCTTACAATACGTCCTCAAATCTCTGCAATTTAGAACTTGAAATAAAAGTAACATATCGATATAATAATAAAAGTATAGAATAGTTCCATATGGCAAGCACCTAACCTCTCTACTGGATACATCTAGTGATAGATCACTGGACCAGTGATCATGGCTTCATATGCCAGATGGACAACTAAATGCACCATTATGTCGAAGAACGAAGGCGGGAAAATGAGCTCTAATTTACATAGTGTAACAACAACACGCTCTTGCAAGATCTTAAATTCAGATGCAGTAGCAACTTTAGAGCACAATTCTTTGAAAAAAGAGCTCAACTCAATCAGAACAGCACCCAATTTCTTATTTTTCATCTTCCTTGCAACCAATGGAAATAGTTGTTACATTATAACGTGATGGTCATGACTTTTCAAACCATAAATATTACCATCCACAATTCGTCGTTTGATGTTTGAGGCATACCCATCTGGTACTTTGACAGAGGCTAAAACATTAACAAAATCTTCCTTCTCTTTCTTGCTTAGAGTAAAAGGTGCAGCAGGTAGATATGTCTTGCCATCTTTTTCAATAGGGTGTAAATTATGCCTTATGTTCAGATGCTTTAAGTCCATACGTGACTGCAGGGAATCTTTATTCTTTCCTTCAATCCCCAGAAGTGTTCCAAGGATGTTTTCAGAAACATTTTTTTCAACATGCATAACATCCAGATGATGCCTAATCAAGATATGCTTCCAATATGGAAGTCGGAAAAAAATACTTTTCTTCTTCCAAGGTGTATCAGCCCCTTTACATCTTTTGTTTCTTTTAATTGTTTCTGGATGCTTTCCAAATGTCACATCAACTTCATTCAATTGATCAACCAAGTCGATCCCAGACACTATTGGAGGAGGTGGCCTTATTTCTGTTTTTCCATCAAAAGCTTTCTTCATACGTCGAAATGCATGGTCTCCGGGTAAGAAGCGGCGATGTCCCATATAGCACATTTTTCTGCTACCGTACAGATATAGGGAAGAAGTTTCTACATCACAATGTGGACACACATGTTTCCCTTTTGTTTTCCTACCTGACAAAATGCTATATGCTGGAAAGTCATTAATGGTTGTAAGTAAGGCTCCCCGTAACATGAAAGACTCGTCATCAAATGCATCATAAGTTTCCACACCTCTTTCCCACAATTCTTCTAGCTCTTCCACTAAAGGTTCTAAATAGACATCAATATTATTACCCGGTCCTGTTGGACCCGGAATAAGCAATTAAAGAAAGCTATAGGATTGCTTCATGCATAACCATGGTGGCAAATTATACGTCATGAGAACAACTGGCCATATGCTGTACTGGTTACTCAAGTTTCCGAAGGGATTAAACCCATCACTGGCCAAGCAAAGCCTCACATTTCGAGGATCTTTGGCAAAGTCAGGGTATCTCGAATCAAAATCTTTCCATGCTTGAGAATCTGCTGGATGCCTTAGTTTTCCATCATCTTTGCGCTTATCTGCATGCCATCTCATTAAGGGAGATGTCTTCGATGACATATACAACCTCTTTAGTCTGGGAATTAACGGAAAATAACGTAAAACCTTAACTGGAACACGCTTCCCTGAGGCTAATTTCATGATCGTTCCATCATCTGCCATCTTATACCTTGATGCATTACACTCAGGGCACTTAGACAATCCATCCTTATCCTTCCTAAACAAAACACAATCATTAGGACAAGCATCAATCTTTTCATAGCCCAAGCCAAATTGTTTGATGATGTGTTGCATTTTTTTGAAAGAGTTTGGCATTGATGATTCCTTGGGAAGAGCCCTTTTGAATAGCTTGACAAAAGCATTAAACGCTCTGTCAGTCACACCATACAAGCATTTTAGATTATACATCTCAATAATGAATGACAGTTTGCTAAAATCATCACATCCATGATAAAGAGGTTGGCCTGCATCTTCAAGCAACTTGAAAAAGGTTTTGGCCTCTTCATTTTGTCTGGATGAAGACGAATTGCCATGACAATTCTCAAATGCTTCGCCTATCATCCCATACATATCATGGCCTAATGGTTCACCATTATCATTGTCATCCTCAAGTTCATCATCCATCATGTCACCATCACTGTCACCCTCATAATCATTATTGAGGGATTCCCCATGAAATACCCAAACACACTTTTGATAGTCCGCATCCATTGCTTTCATAAGTAAGTGACCTTTTACAGTTTCTCTATCGTAATATTTTCTATTGCCGCAAATTGAACATGGACATGCAATCTTATCATCTACGGCAGAAGTTGCATAGGCATAATCAAGGAACACATTTAAAGATTCAACATATTTCTTATCAAGTCTCCTTAACTTCACCCAATTTTTGTCCTTAAACACATTCATACTAAGACAATTTTAAACCTGAAGTCAAAAATAAAAATATGGTGACAAAATAGATATCCACTTTTGAAAAAAAATCCAACAATTATCAATAATTATGAAACGATAGTATGTTAAGAATTATTTATTTAGGACTCCTAGACAAACCAACAATAGACAAGCAAAAATTGCCAACACTAGAATGGTAGATTAATTTATATATAAAAATTATTTCAAAAAAATCTTCTTCTCTACAGTTTTTAACTGAAAACTACAATTTCTTTCTTACTGTGTCGTGTGTTGAGTTGTGTTTTATGCTTATTTCCATTACATTTGGATGATACAAGCAGAAGAATATGCACTAAATGTTATTCCAATTCAAGCCACACTTCATCTATACATTGATGTTAGAACAATGTATAGATTTTAAAAACAATTCAAATTATTTAAATATAAATAATCTATGGACTAAAAATAATACGGCAGAATCTTAAAATACTTTAAAATGTAGGGTTCAGGGACAACTGAACAATACTGCGGTCCTGGACATAGAGTTTGAACTCCCTGTTCCAAATTCCAACCTTCAATTTCGAACTCCTTGTTCCGAATTCCCACATTATTAATGGTTCAAATCACAAAATTGGTTGTACATGTAATTAACCAGCACATGACCAAGAAATTTGTGAAATAGAAGTTAAATAAATTGAGAAACAAATTGAATGAGAGATTGAGACCACGAAGAAGATGAAGAAGTGTAGCCGACATACCTGATTAGCGTGTGATGAGTGAAGAACACGCTCAGACAAAAGAGACGAAGAAGAGTTCCGAATTTCCGATGGCGATGAGTCTCTGTGGCGATGACGATGAACTGGTCTATCTCTGACGATGAGGCTCGTGGAGGGGTACTGGTCTCTGGCGGTATTAGGCGATTAAGCTATACTCCCGGGAAAAACTTAGTAACCTCCAGACTAGTGGACTAGGGAGTTTATGCAATTTCGTTTGTTTATTGTTGTTATTGTTGTTGTTATTATTATTATTATTATGATTATTATGATTATTATTATGATTATTATTAATTATTATTAAGACCCATCGAGATCAATCTTTGACCCAAAAATCTTATTTTGTAGAGTGTTAATTTTGCAGTTTTGTCTTTTTTGGGGTTTTCCTACTTATTTACATTTTTTAGCTATAAATGATTTGCTTGTGAGCAGTTTTATGCAGACTTGGTATGACAGTTACTTTGATTTTTAGTTTCCAGTTTCACGGTTAATCCCCTAATTTTTAGTTTCTGATTTGTGGTTGACTAACATATCTTTTTAATCGTGATGACAATGGTTAAGATTATTATTCTACATCAATATGAATAATTCTACATATCTCTCCACTAGTGTACTTTCATCCCTCACGTTTTGAATTTGTTAATTTGTTCTTTATCATATATGTCTCGATTCTATTCGGACTATTTAGACCTTTAATTTTAACTTATAACTTAAGAATCTGAAATATTCAATGTAAAAAATTTATTTTTAATCTATAATTTTTAGTTTTTTTATCTTTTAAACTTATAATTCATTTTTAAATCATATATTTTATTTTGTGCTACCAAATAACAAAATTCAAATTGAGGTTTTTCATTTCCAATTTCTTGACCTCAACTTTGTGCCTAATTTTATGGTTTTTTATAATTAAAATATTTAAATTAAATGTCAATAAAACGCTGTTTCTAAAACTATAAACAATACCGACAGATAAATTTTTGTTTCTAATAGTATAAACAATACCCACAGATATATTTTTTGTTGCTAATACTATTAACAATACTGACAGATAAAGTTTTGTCGCTAAAACTATAAGCAATACTGACAGATTAAATTTTGTTGCTAAAACTATAAGCTATAGCGACAGATATTACTCTTTCTGTGGGTCAAATAGTTTTTACCTTCAAATAATTTTATCTGTCGGTAATATTCTATTTTTAGCGACAAATAACGTTTCTGTCGCTAAGGATCTGTCGGTACTGCCCTCTTTTTTTGTAGTACCCAAAGTACTTGAAGTCTTAGTTAAACAAAGACTAAAGAAAAGTTGATTTTCTTGATACTACAGTTTTATAAAACAAATGTATTTATATTATTATCGTAAGAAATTTTAGAAAAGGTGTATGTTTACGTTATTATATTTTGTACCTATTGTTATAATTGGCACCACTCAGCTTTTGCTGATTGGGTTGGCTCCATTTTTTCAGAAAATGATAACCTTGCCGGAGGACAGTACTGATGTGGAGGGCATTGGACGAGTGGGTCAAAATCTTACTATCAATATTAAGATAAGTCATGTTATGACAATTTAACAATGTTTTAATATTTTTAAGTTTATCGCTTCCGCATGTAAAATAGTTACTCCGATATTATCAATAAATAAGTAAAGTTTTGTTTAATGCTCCATCTACCGAGTTAAAAAGTTCGACCCGTTAACACCGCGAGTCAGATATACGAATAAATTCGGGTATCCGGGTCGTGGCGTAACAAGATATCTAAGACGTAGAAGGTGGGGAGAGGAGAGTAACCGGCTGCTTCCAACCTCTCCTCCCACTCCATCCAGGATTCGTTTTGTGGTTCACCATCGACCGGTTCGTCCCTATCCACAAAAACCTGGCCAGGTACCTGGTTGACCGGCTTCGGTCCAAGAACAGAAGGTTGAGGAGCCGATCTGGGCTCAAAGTAAGAAGAATAGTACTCGGTCGAAGAAGAGAATGTTGAAGATTCCTCACATGCGTAGGCATCTGAGGAGGAAATGTTCTGACTATCAGAAGATGACATGACTGGGAAAGGAAATGAAGAATGGAAGAAAAGCTTTCTTGACTCGGAGGGCTAGGAAGCTAGAACGAAGAATTGACCGGTAAAAGCTCAAGAGGACATGCGCGTAAAGTGAAAGAGATGATAGATTGAAGGCCTTTATATAGGCGAGAGAAAATAAAAAAAGAAAATAATGGGTGTCGTGGCTTCCTGAGGTTACGCCGCGTCAAGCAGCACAATGATGGTGCATGGGAAGACGAATGGACGGGCTGACAGCGGGCCATCATTAGGTGTGGCTTGCGACACGTGCCGAATTAATACCTTTTCAAATTCAAATTTTGAAAATTTCAGGCGGGAAAAGGTCCGAAAATCAAAATTCGGGTCTATTTCCTAGTTTTTTACTTCCCGCCCATGATATTTTACGTGGCCGAAAAGTGGAGGGTTTTATTGATGGGTGTATCCCACTCAGAACCGGTCAAAGAAGACGTTAAAATCTTCAACGTGTCAAGGTTGATTTTTCAGGATGGGAGACCTAAATCGTTAGTAAAAGGATGCTTGGTAGACCGGAAAGTTGACCTATACACTTTGGATAGTCTACCGATCGAACTACTTTATCCCCTCATTCATCTCCAACTTCAGTAAACCCATCCCTCAAAAACCGCCCGGTATGGTTTCTAGGGTTGGGAAGTGTCGGCAAAGAAGAATCCAAAGAGCTTGGACTGTAGCGACCATGTTCAACGGAGAATCATTGATACTTGAGTAATCCGTCCAGAACACTACACGACAAGGAAGCCACCTTCCTTACTTGGTGACAAAGCAGCTAGAGAACAAAGGTAGTCACCTCGCATCACCCCACGAACGTGCTCTGACGTGGATGTGCAGCGCATTGTCTCCTCTAGCTTACTATAAATACCTGTGTAACCATCAAAGGAGGGGATCCGATTTCTTCTCACTAAACTCCCGCGTAAAAAGCTCTCGTGTATTCTATTATATTCATAATATTAATTGGGCTAGATGTGTTTTCACCTACCATCCTCCCAGCTATTTTTAGTGTTTTTACCTTTTAGTTCTCGAATCTAGTAAACAATTCTAGATCCGGTCTAGTACTGTTTACCCGATTAGATAATGTACACCATCAAATTATATGTTATTTCAAAATAAATATGTACGGAGTATATTTTATGCTAGAATGAAGAGCCATGCTAGGGGTACACCTTTGGTGTACCCCATTGTCCCCCAGCCTTTTCTCTACCACTCATTTTAATCTCATTTTTATTTATTTAATTTTATTTTAATTTTTTGCCCATTTTTGTGGTAATGGAGGGGGTGAAGGAGAATTGGGTAACATTTTACTAGAATGAATAAGGAGTACTACGGAGTAATTTAGTTCAAAACAAGTACTACTCCGTATTAGATATTTCTGCAGCTCTACCATATACGAACCATGGGTGTTAATATCAATTTTTTCTTTAAAAAAAAGATTATTGAGCTCACATAGCTCAATTTTCCATCTGAGCTCCTGAAGCCAGAGCTCTTCTATGGCGGCTCGCGGGCAAGCTGGGCAACCCAGATACAACACAGGAACTACTTCATCTTCCTCAGCGGGCAAATTCCTACCCAATCGCGCTCAAATTCAAGAAAACCCTCACAACCTCAAGAGCAACAACCGTCGAAAAGACTACAATGAAGCCGATCTAGACGTTCACAATCTTCCCTCCTTGATTGGAACCTGCCCGTTCATGTGCCCGGGTAGCCGATTCTTGTGTTTTGTGTAATACATATATGGGTCCATTTTCCGCGTTTTCTCTGTGTTTTCTTAGCAATATGAATTTGCAGTTGAGGAGAGGGAGACCCGAGAGAGGCTGCGGGATTTAGCTGTTTTTGAGAGGCTGAACGGGGATCCAAGCAAATCATCTCCTAGTCTCGCTGTTAAAAAGGTAAGATATTTATTCATAATGATTCATCAATCATAATCAACACATAGATGGAGTTTATCGATGAACACAGACTTAAAATGAAGCTGAAGAACTAATTAGTTGTCAATAGCTAGTTAGCATCAGGGCCTTGTAGAATCTTGGGGCCCTGTTCGAAATATAAAATTGGGACATAACTAAAAAAAATTTAATATCATATTAGTAATTTTATACTCGGTGTGTCACTATAAGAAAAATAAATTTGAATTACAATTTCATAGTACATTAGAATAGTACTATAGTTTTGGAAACTTAAAATGTTTTCCTCCGGAGGATCATGTTTTGCAATGAAGATGAAAATTTAAAAAATTTAAATTAAGATGAATGAAGCACGAAATTAAAAAATTAAAAAAATGGTACTTTGAACTTGATTTCAATGCAATGCTTTGTGTTTATTAATTGAATTCAATGTATTGATCTTATGTTATTTACTATTAGTATTATATTATCATACCTTCAAAAAAGTATTATAATTATCATATAATGATGTTTATCAATTGATTGTTGGTAAAAGACATAAATGTACTAAATTCATTTTCAATCTACTAACCTTGATTGTTGGCTTGTTGGGGTAAGTTGTTTTTTGCTAATTGATTATGAGCATTTCATTTTAGTTTTGCAGAACTATATCTACAAAGTATGTCAAAGATTCTGATTTGCGGCCTCTGCCAGTATTGGAGGGAACTCTAGACTATCTTTTTAATCTGTTGCATTCTACAACACGTCCTTTTGAGGTTGTGCATGACTTCCTGTTCGATAGGTCAAGATCCATCAGGCAGGACCTTAGCATGCAAAATTGCAGCGGTACAAAAGTGATATCTATGTATGAGAGAATGGTATGCTCATATCTTGTTCACCATGTAAATTTTCTCCTGCAATGTTGAGTACTTTCTATTAATGGCGAATGCTATATACTTTTATTCAATGTTTTTTACCATATACATACTCTATCTGAAATGCTCATTTCACTTTGTTTTATCGGCCATCTTAAAATGTTCTTCTCATTTCCTTTCAAGGATAGGTTTTATAGCCGACAAACTCGTCGGTCGAGTTCGGGTTCAGGTTTGGGTTCGAGTTGCTTCAACTTTGGGTTAGGAAATGCTTGTTCATGAACCAGTCTGTTCAGGTTCGGATCGACCCAAAGGGCTAAGAACTTTTATGTTTAAAATACTGAAATGAATACTACGTTACTAACGCTTGTATTTTACATTAAAAAAATGTACAACAACAAAGGGCAAAGAACTTTTATGTTTAAAATACTGAAATGAATACTACGTCACTAACCCTTATATTTTACATTTACAAAATGTAATAAAATATTAAAACTTACTCTTTGTCCCAATATAAAATTTACATTTTGACTTCATGAAGTTCAGAAAAGCGGATAAAAACTGCATGGTTAACGTGAAAGTAAGTGAGCCACATATTCCTTTCCTTAACCTGAAAGTGAGAAGGTGTTAACTTTATTATGGGACATTTAAAAAAAGAAAGGGTAAACTTTATGTTGGGACGGAAGGAGTATAAATCAAAGCTATTATAATATTTTCCTTTGCAATTTTATCTAGTTTTTTAGATATATGCTAAAATATTATGTATGAAATATTTAATATCCTAATTATATACAAAGTTTAAAAAAACAAAAATAACAATGAAATATTATTGAAAACTCATTAGAAAAGAAAAATGTATACATTAAGATGGAGTAATGGGAAAATGTAACATGATAACGCAACAAACTTTGCTTCGGCTTATTTTAAAACTTCTTGATTCTAGTTTTTATCTCCACCTTTTCAATATTTCACTTAATCCTTTGATATTCTCCACAAAAAATGAACACCACAGTACTCTATCTTGGGTTATCTTGTTAACTCATCTATAAATACAATACCAACGGCATTCCAGTCAATCCCACAAGACAGGTCTAGGGAGGGTACTCACACCTTAACCCTACCCAAAAGGGTAAAGAAGCTGTTTCTAGAAGACTCCCAGATAAAGATACAAACTAAAAAGAATAGAAAATGAAGAGATGGCAGTAAGGGGTCCAATAAGAGAAGGGGGCCAATAAGAGAAGTAGAGAAGAATTGATGTGCCAAATCCAAGAGGTATACCATGGTGCAAGCTTTTTGCAAATGATAGTTGCAGATGACAAGGTTAACTCATCTAAAGTGGATACATCCTAGCTAGGGGTAATATGAACCAAGGATTAACTGTGGTTTCAAAGGACAAGGTTAAACTCAAAGTCTCACTTGTAAATGACAAACAGTGGAATAGTGGATGTGCATCCTAAATAGATTTTGACAGTTGCATATTTTAAAAATCTTTGATGCATTTTGAAAATGTAATCCCATGGCACAAATATGAATTAGCTCAGTGATAATCTTTGATGTAACCCATATATGATATGAGAATCTCATCTCGGCTTGTCGCTCCTACATTAGTTCTAAGATTTGTCTTAGCACCTTGGTAGATGTATTTGACTATACTTCCTTCCATCATTCCATATTTATATATGAGTTGATCAATTTCCCTTGTTCCTTTTCTGTCTATCCATTTTTAAAATCTATGCATGTTAACTATCATTTCTAGTTTTCCCTCAATTTACCCTTCTTATGTTGTGAAATTTACTGTGTTCCCAGGAGTAACAAAATGAGAGATGTTTTTTTTGACAAGGGCATTCAGACAAAGTATAAGTTCTAATTAATTTAGTTTTGCAATACATTTTCTTAAACATTATGAACCTAGACAGAAGCAGGAATGATGGGAGAATTTTCGTGATACAACACTCTTTGTCATTACCCTCCATAAAGCTTCCCTTGGTACCTTATCATAAAGCTTTCTTCACATCTATGAAACTATGTGCAAGTTTTCATATCTAACCAGATGGTATTCCATGATATATGTATATACTTAATTTCTGCTTTATCAAAGTATCAATCCCTTAATCCCTTATAGATTAGTACTAACTACTTAAGTGTTTTTTCTCCGATCATTTGTCATTGTGACTGGCTCCCAGTTCTTAGCGAAATAGTCTCTGGATAAATCAATATTGACAGTTCGATACTCTCCAAGCATTTTCAAACTTCAACGGGGGCTTCATTAGGATTAGGGTGATGATGAGTTTAAAGTTCAAACTAATCTCTTTGTGGTTGCATAGTAAGGAAAGTTAAAACTAAATACATTTTCAGAACTTGCAGTTGCTAGGAGAGAATATCTGTGAACATTTACTGATCTCCCTTCCACTCAGGTTAAATTTCATATCATCTCCCACCATGAGCTTCGGCAATGTAGTGGTCCTACTATCTCGTCAACATTACACCTTAACATGGACCAGCTCAAGAAGGCATTAACAACATTGTTTGATCTTTACGAGGCAAATAGAATATCCCAATGTATAAACACAAATGAAGCTGAATTCCATGCTTGTTATGTGCTTCTACACCTTAGTTCTGAAATCCAAGTAAAGTTTCATTACTGCTAAAGTTATTTCTTCATAGCAGCTGTGTCTCTTATCCTGTATTTATCAAAATTTTACTCTTTGATCGTAAGGGAGATTCATTGTGTTTGTGGTTTCGACAAGTTCCTCCTGAAATTTTGAAGTCAAAGGAAATGTGTTTTGCCCGGAGAATTTTGAGGTAAGGTATGACTTATGAGGCCTTAAGAGTGATTTTAAGAAGTTGATTTATTTGTTTGTTCATGGGAGGATGTATTATTTTATACGTAGTAGTACTAAAAGTTTCTCTCAACAGATACTACCGATTTGGAAACTACAAAAGGTTTATCCATACAACACAGTCTGAAGCATCATACTTGCAGTATTGTATTCTTGAGCCCTACATTACTGAGGTTTTCCAAAATTCTCTCTCCCCCCTTCCCCTCCCTCTTTCTCTATCTGTAATTCTGTATGTGTGTGTGTGCATGTTTTCCTCATTTATTGGTAGCGGCTCTATGGTAACATGTTTCCCCCCTTTGACAATAATAAAGGTTCGAGAATTAGCTGTTTCCTCAATGAATCATGGAGGATACAAGCTTCAACCTATTCCTCTGGCAGACCTATCCAAACTCTTGATGATGACAGTGAAGTTTCTTTTTTTTACAAACATTGTCTATTAAATGTCTGTTTCTTTGATTGTCTATTAACTCTCTTTCTACTGTCAACTTTTTTTTTCATGCAATGACTAGGAATGGGATATGGAGTCTTTCTGCAGAGACTGTGAGCTCGAGATATTCACCGATGAAGAAGGAAAGAAGTGTTTGTCGTGCAAGCAATCATCTCTTGTCGCTCCCAAAAGTACATTGCCGAAGTGTTACCCTCTAGATTCACAACGATTTGAGAGGTATTTTTTTAGTCTTTAATTAGAGCTTACTACGTAGTATACAAATCATGTGTACTGTAGTTTTGCAAAATGGGTACAGCTTGGATACTGTTCTGGTACACTGTTTAGTCTAAGCGACAGAGTTTGGGTTTTTTTTCTTAGTTTCACATTAGCGCTGTTTGACAACTAGTAAAGTGTTTGTGTTAGCTATATGTGTCATCAGTATGGTAGTTGTTTGTGTAAGCTGTAGGAGTTAGATGCTGCTTGAAAAAATGTTTTGATAAGATGAGCTACTTGACTCAATTTGGGTGTTTTATGTAAGCTGTTGCGGAGCAAAGACGTGTACCAAAAACCTTTAAAGGCATGCTTTTTGTAAACCAGCTTTTGGGGATCGAGAAGCTCTCCCAAAAACTGTGGTATCAAAACTTGAACCAAACATAGTGTTGGGGAGATGCAAGAATTATTACTCTCTATTGGTTGATGCTCAGTAGCTCCATAAAGGGTGTTTATTGAATTTGTGATGTGCATTATCTTTGAACCAAACTCTCCCTCCTTTTGGTGTCATTTCAGGGCATCTTTTGAATTATGAGAGCCCTTGCTATCGTAAAGTTCGGAGCGAAGTATTGTTCTACAAAGGCCAAAATGTGTCCGGGACCAAAGGATCCCCAGATCAATCAGCTTATTGCCATTTGCAGCAAGTCAAAGTTCTTTTAGTACATTGTAATGTTTGCATTTTATTACTCAAATTGTCCCGATTTAGTTGTGTATGCTATTGCTAACACTAAGCATAATACGAAGCGAGATGAATTCAAACTTGATCGGGGGATGTAGTGTGGTAGGGACGTTGATCCTATAATCATATGTAAGGTGTGCATTTCACCAGTTGTAAACTAGCTAGTGTATCAGAACTTGTGTATTTTGAATGCCCCAAAAATCTGTAACAAAAAAAAGGATATGCCCTTTGTCCAGATTTAACCGTTTTTTTTGCTTTTCACAATTTCTCACCTAAAAATTTTAAACATTAATATCGATATTCTTATGCGTATGTGTTTTATGAAATGTTGACATTTGAAAACTATATTTTGAAAAGGAATTACTGATATTACATTTATATTGAAATACTCCCTCCGTTTTAATTTAAATCGCATGTTCCGGTTTAAGATGTTTGATTAAAGTCATTTTCAATCTAATTTATTAGAGAATTAGGGTGAATTGAAAAAAATAAACTTTTCATTTTAAAAAACTACATCAAAAACTACACAAATAAGAGGTGATATCACTATATTATTTTATTAAAGGAGTAACAAAAACAAAGGAAAGGAGCGAATGAAATTTGATACTGTGATGAGTAAAAAGATAATTTGATTTTGAGCGGAGGTAGTATAATGTACTTTTTCTGCATATCAAGATCAAAGTTTACAATTTTTGACCAAAATGATTTACCTTTTACCGATCTTGGTTTGTCCCATCTATTATTGAAGAGAGTACATCCATTACTTTAATCCAATGTTACATACTCCCTCTATCTCATATTGGATGCCACACTCCAAACAATGTGTAAAATCTCATCGTTTGCAAAATCATTTTAATTACAAATTAATATATGAATAAAAAATATAAATTACACCATTTAAAAGTATATTAAAAAACTCTATAAAACGAAGCATGACAAAAATATTTTATTTTATCAAATTATCAATGAAAATATACAAACAAACAAAAATTATTGAGAAATTCTAATAGTGAGAGTGACATCTATATCGAGACGGAGGGAGTATAATGTGAAACAAGTGATCTGTTTGGCAGGGTAGGTAACTAGCACCGTGGGAATGGGGTAAAAGTGATTTCCTTGACTTTAATTTACTACTACTACTACTACTACTACTATTATTATTATTATTATTATTATTATTATTATTATTATTATTATTATTATTATTATTATTATTATTATTATTATTATTATTATTATTATTATTATTATTATTATTATTATTATTATTATACACAAGACACGACGATATATGCCTGATTCATGAGGGCAAAGATTCATATATGATACACCCACCCACTGTCAAAGATTCATCTCCACGTTGATTCCCATATTTGGAAGTGCATTTTAGAGGTTTGTGACCTCCGCGAGCCAGTTATTGTTAGACCTTATATGGAAATTATTGATATGTGTTTTGGTATTATTAGCACGATTTTCAAACAATGATATAAAGACGTATAGTAGGTGTCAAGCAAGTTTTCGATCACAAGCAATGTGGGATGATGCATGGTTTCATGCTCAATCAAGTGCCAAACAAGCATGATAAAGTATTCAAGAATTACAAAGTGCAAAGACAAGCAATCAAGTTTTTAAGAGTTCAAGAGTGAGGAGCCGAAGACGTAGGCGGTGGCGGTTAGGTAGAGTTCATGTAAGATTCATATAAAATTTATCTTGTCTTTTGTCTCAACCTATGCATAGAATGACTTTTGACTTTGAATCAGGTAGCTTTTGCTTTTGACTTTAATTTTTTTATCTTAACCAAATGGTTTTTGGAGTTTCAACTGTGATTTATACTTTTAGATACTTTTAAATGAGTCTCAATCGCCCATGACTTTTGACATTTAAGGTTTGGCTTTCTTTTAGATACTTTTAAATGATGTTTTAAATGCCAAAAATTTCAATAGGCAAAGAAAGTTTTATTGAAACCTCTAACTTGCCTTCTCTTTTGTCCTTAATTTTAGGTTTTGCTTGAAAACATGGAAAATGACTTTTGGAAAATGAGTTCTGGAAAATGAGTTAGTTTCGAGAAATCATTATCCTTTTTAGGTGTTTGGTGAGAAGTCTGAAAATTATCTATTATGTTTGGTTAATTTTCCAGAAAATGAATAATTTTAAAAAAGGCAAAATTAACTCAAATAGTCTCACCTTTTTGCACTCTTTCGAAAATAATCTCACGTTTTACTATCACCGGGAATAGTCATACCTTTCCGCATCTGTGCGCGTTTTGGGTCGCCGTTAAAAAACTAACAACCATTTAGTGAAAATTTTAGTAAATATCTATTTTTCGCAAATAAATGAAAGGTGGGATTATTTTAGTAAATATCTATTTTAGGCAAATTTACTTTTTACTTTTTTAATTTTAAATTTAAAATTGATATTTTTAAAAATATAACAGTATACTCTTAATAGAGATTTGTCTAACGATTTACAAATTGTATTTTATATTTTGGAAAAATATAATATTAAATTATCAAAAATAATTCAGAGTATCGATCAAGAAAGAAATTGTAATACAAAAAACTTGTAGTGAGTTAATAAATTTATTAGTGCCATTTCGGAGAAAAATTATTGTGCCATTTTCGCAACTTTTGAATTACTATTTTGGGGGAAAATTTGTACTAAATTATCAAAAAAATCACAAATTAGGTAGTTCCATTTTAGAAAACAATAACACAGGAAATGGAAGTTTATCAATAAATATTTCAGAGTGTTGTTCATGAAAAAGTTACAATACAACAAAAAATATAGTGAGTTATAAAAATAATTCCATTTCAGAGAAAAAAATATTGTGTTATTTTCACAATTATTGTAATATTATTTTGCAAAAAATATTTATATATAATTATCGAAAAATATTCACAAGTTTTGTAGTGTTATTGTTTTAAGAAATAATAATAATATAGTATCAAAAAACATTTTGAAGTGCCGCTCAAGAAAAAAAATTGTAACTTACAAAAATGTAGTGAGTTATGAAGTAAATAAATTAGCTCTGTTGTGTAGAATAATTTTTTTACTTATTACCAGATTATCGATTATTGAAAAAATAATTAGTTACTCTAAAAAATACTTACATTTGGTAGTATTTTTCCAAAAAAATTAAAAAAGTACATTTAAATTAAAAGTTAGAAATTAGAAAAACGAAAAAAAAAGAATTTACCTAAAATAATCCCATCTTTCATTTATTTGCGGAAAATATGCATTTTTCATTCAACGAATCTCTCCTTTGGTTTCGAATAAAGTAGATTTTGGGGCAAAAATTCTGTTTATTGACCGTTAGTTTTTTAACAAAGACCCAAATCTCGCGCACATGCGGAAAGATGGAATTATTTCCAGTAACAGTAGAAAGTAAAATTATTTTTGAAAGAACACAAAAAAGTGGAAGTTTTTATCAAAATGCCCAGTAAACGTTTTGTATTTGGTGGACTACTCGGTAAAGGTTAATTAATGGAAATGTCCTAGCGTGTAAAAGAGATGCGCTTCTTAAAAAACAAAAAATAAGGCCGTTTAACGGAGCATACACACTGTTTCAAGTTTAAATTTAAGAAAAACAAGAATGGGTGAAACGACATCAGGAGAGTTTAGACAAAACCCTCCCAAAACATCTCTTCCTACATCGTGCGACCTTTGAGTTTTCGATCTCTCTCTTACCTCTTTGACATCTCCAAAAGTTGAACGATACGCGCTCCACCCAAAGTCCTAGATATCAAGAACAGTTTGATTCCTACAATGAGGATGAAGAATGCTTCTGTGCCGTACTCCAAGAGTGAAAGCGATGGGAATCATGCCGAAAAGACTGCGGCAGAGCACAGCAGAACCCCAAAGTCCACTCAAGGAAATCTCCAGGTCAGAAATTTGATAATAAACTAGTTATTCTATCTCCAATTCAAGCACTAAACATATGGTCAATGAATTATTCGGGTGGTCGACTAAAACATGTTGAGTCGACTAAACAAAAGGCCGACCTTTTTTGACATTCGTCCTAGTTATTTTTATGTTATTCCGTATGAAATTTTTTTACATTATATGCCCTTATATAGGTCTTGCAGATCATGACGAAGGTAGATGTAAAAGAATTTCCAAATATGAAGATGACTGTGAAGTCGTCACTACCAGACTTCCAAAAATTGATGAAGGCTGAGTTGACAGATCATATGGAAATCATAGAAGAGTTCAGGAGAAATTCTACCTTTGGAACTTTCCTGGATGTCCAACTTGTTACCCCTCCAGCCATGTTATGGCAGTTGATGGTTAGGGAGGCCAATGTGAGAGGTAAAGGAGCTCATGAGATGTGGTTTGTAGTAAATAGAGTTCTTGTTAGATACTCTCTAATGGAATTTTCTCTGATTACTGGACTGAAGTGTTTAAAACTAGAATCCCGATATGATGAGAAGTATGATTCAAATGCTCCACGCGTTTTTGTTGAAGAAAACTGGCCAAAAGGTGTGGTTTGTTACACTTCTGTAGTTCAGAGGTTCTCAAAACTATGCCACCTTCTTAAAGATGAAGAAAAGAATGGTTCTGCAAGACAGTGGATAGTGAAGGTGGCAATATTGATGTTTCTTGTCCTTGTTTTGATTGGACATGCCAAGAAAGATGTGCCCATTCCAAATTGGATCATCGCCAAAGTTGCCAACTCTGATAATTCAATGGCTTTTCCCTGGGGGACATGTGCGTTCATGGAGTCCCTCCGTATCCAATCCATGGGGAAGGAATTAGTGGGAAAGAAGAAAAAGTTTTGTAAAGGCGGGAAAACATCTAACACCCTCCACTACACTGGCTTTGTCCTCCCACCCGCCGTGAGTATTTAAATTTTAATTGGCTTTCAAACTTTCCATAATTACATTGTTTAAATTGGTGCATGGCTGCATGCAGTATTTGTTATTTGAGTGCATTTCTGATTTTGGAGAGACATTTGGAGAGAAGAGGGGGCAGACATATTAACCACTCCCGAGAATGTGGCTCTGGAATAATAAATGTTTAAAAAAGCCGTCACACTCTGTGATTGAAAATGCAATTAATAATGCCAAGGTAAGTAATACAATGTGGGTGTATTACATTTACATTTTTAATATGCTTTTAACTTCAAACACGTGGAATTGTCTCATGTAGAGTGTAAGGAGAATTATTCTTCCAGAGGGAAGTGAAATACATGCTCCTTGGATTACCAGCTTTGGTCAGGGAACTCCAAAGTGGTGACAAGCCTGTTCAGATATGCGTGCAAAAAGATGCACATTCAGAAAGTGAAGATGAAGATGCTGCAAGAAGGATTTCGACATTGGAAGAAGTTGTTCATTCTGCTAGCCATGAGTGAGACACCCCGGCTAAAAATTAAACTATGTTTTTAGGAGGAGAAAAATTTCAAGGCCGAACACCCTAAGCTTCTCATACACGAAGCAGAACCCTCCGTTTGTCAGAACAAATAGGAACATTTCATCTGTTACTAGAACAGCTAGTGAAAACGTCCCTGCTACTATGAAAGATTACATGGATGGGAAATTTTTTGAGCTTTAGGAAATGCTATGTCGAGAAGTGAAGAGAGAAGTGAAGAGTGTCATGGAAAGGGAGTATAAGAAACTAGAAAAAAAATTCTCAACACTTTACATGAGACCATAAAAGGAAGGGGTGACGAGGGGAATGAAGATGCTCATGATGACAAGGAGAGAGTGGAGGAAGAAGATGATGACAAGGAGCAAGAGGGAGTGAAGGAAGAAGATGATGACAAAGAGGGAATGAAGGAAGAAAAAGATGAGTTTGAATGAGAGAAAAAAGTCGACTCATCAAGAGTATCTGAGTGTAATACACTAATCCGTCCAGGTCAGCTCCTTTCGGACTAAAGTATAAACTTGGTAATCGTAAAATTTAAAACATTTCAAACATCTTTATTTTTCATAAATAATATTCAATACACAACTGTAGAAGTACGAAGTGTTTAATAATACAGAAGTGAATTTAAAACAATTCTAATGACAATAACAATTAATTATTTAAATCCACACATCCATTACAACCCTCTCGCCCCATCTGTCTCCAGGAGTTCATCACTTCATTCTTTTTGTTTACCTGCGTGTAGAAAATAAAACATACTACACGGTCAGCGTTGAAGCAAAGTAAGCATATCTAATGCGTCGAACATCCATATAAATGAATCTCAATTAATAATTAAATCATTTGATATCATGCACATAAGGTTCAATTAAAATAATCATCATTCATGATTTTGATATTATTCAATTCATATCAACACATGTTATTCAATTCGAATATTCAATATTTATTATTTCGACAGTGTAACATCCTAATTCGTCTAGGTCTGCAGTCCTTTCGGACTAAAGTATTAACTTGGTAATCGTAAAAACTTTAAACTTTTCAAACACTTTTATTTACCACAATAATATTTTTCATAACATATACATGACAGAGTATTCAACAATATTGCGGAAGCAAATTTAAATATTGTCATATCATAATAATTCATTTCAAGACTTGTCACATCCATCTGACAACCTCGCCCCATCTGTCGCCACGATCACATTGTTCTTTCTGCTTACCTGCGTGTAGCAAATAAAACAAACTACACACAATGTTTGATTCAGACATTCACAATTTTGATATTATTCCGTTCATATCAACATATGTTATTAAATCCAGATATTATTTCGACAGTGCTCTTAAATTATTTTTTTATCTAAGGACAAATAATAACAATGCTCTTAACTATTTTTAGTCTAAGACCAGATCATAACAACGCTCTTAGCTATTCTTAGTTTAATGTCAAATCATAACAACGCTCTTAGCTATTATTATTGTAAGACCAAATCATACTGGTATATCCAAACTCTTAAACTATAACTAGTTTAAGGGCATTACCAGACTCTTTTACAAAGGCAATTAATAATCAGACACTTAAACTATTATTAGTTTAAGGCAATTGATTTCAGACTCTTAACTGTATTTAGTTAAGGCAACAATAATATAGCGACTAATCAACAACGGATCGGGGTATTCTTAAACGAGTGATCCTCTAGTTTGGTCTACGAATCCCTATTATGAGTTTTTTTTCCAAATAACCGAATGTTTATATTTTCATAAGTCCGTTCTAATATGAGATCTATTCTTGAGGTCTTCTAGATAGCCTTAACATCAATTATCTAAATGGGTATATCTTAGAGTTCTTCTAGATACCCTAAACAATACAAATTATTTCATAATTATCAATGTATTCATTTTACTCATGTTTCAATAACAAGTAATCATTTTATTCAGTAGGTCATCATTCATAATCATCCATAATAATCATTCATCATAACCATCAATCAACATAACATCCAATAGCAAATAGCGGCTTAGTTTCGAGTGTTAACACCATAACTTATCGTCATGAATCACATAACATTTATTTTTTAAAATTAAAATCTCATTTTCATGGTGAAAAATCATCTTTATATTTTTCATAATTAACTTGGATCAAAAATAGGATTTTAGAGCTCATAAATAGCATTTTCAAAAACATTTTCGGAACAAAATTTTGGGGGATCGATCCAGTGGTTTGGATCGATCTAAGCTAGAGAAAAATCATCCCAGGGGATTGATCCAGTGGGGTAGATCGATCCACCCTGCTGGTTTTTTGATCACTGTTCATCTTCTTCTTCTTTCGGGTCTAATTTCGATAATACCATTTTTGGTTACCAAACTTCAATTAAAGTATATTGAAATGTTCTCCAAGGTTCATAGATCATTTTGGTATCATTAGTTCATAGTTTTAACAACAATGTCAAGATTTACGATTCTTAGTTCTTCAAGCATGTCAAACACAAAACTCAACCAAACAACTGTTTATGAACGTAGAAACGATCTATACAAACATTCTAGTCACTAGATATATCTACGGGCTTACCTGGAAGCTTAACGTAGGTTTTGGAAATTTTCCGGCGAAACTTCCGATAACGATAACTCACAACTTTGGCGACTTCGACGACCACCAACTATTGTAGAATGCTCTCCTCACTCATGGGAACACAACTACATTAACTTCAGGAAAATTGGTGCAGAAATGGTAAGGAATTAATATATAGGAGAAGAGAAGAGGAAGAAGAAACTCGCTGACTCATTGCTACATCCGTAAATCTCTTAGGGGAGGGGGCTGCACCGATTAGAGATTTACAAGATTCTTCCTTGATTGGGACTAATTGCGGTCCCAGTCGGGGTACACTTTTTGGTCCAACTTTCTCCGAATTGAATTCTGTTTATACCATTGCGATCAACGATATACTTTTCATATTTATTTGTAATTATTAGGAAGTATAATTAAATTAGGATACTTCTTTCCTTTCCTACTAGGATTATTCTTTCCTTTCCTACTTGTACTTTGATTACTCTTGTATTCCCTATATATAGGGCCATATCTCTCAATATTCAATAAGACAAGTTGTTATCAAATTGTATCATGGTATCAGAGCTAAGGCTCTCAAAAACCTAGCCTCTCTTTTTTTCCGACCGCCGCCCACCATGGCAGCCCCGTCGGATCCTTTGGCGTCCTTACCCTCTGGAGTAAAACTTTTACTTCGGAGTCTCCACAACTTAATCCCAGAAAAACTCACCGAAACAAATTTTCCAGCATGGTCTCTCAATGTCCAGACAGCTCTTTCAGCTAATCTCCTCCTTGGATGGATTGATGGTCATGAAGCAGCCCCGGCGCCAACTATCTCCAAAAACGATAAAACCGTCCCTAATCCAGAGTATACCTCCTGGACCATCGTTGACACACAGATCCGCGCCTGCCTCCTAGCGGTCATCAGCCCCTCCGTTCACAAACATGCTCGCGGCTTCACCACATCTGCTGCCCTCTGGGATGCTTTGGCCGCACGGTACAACTCCGTGTCCACCGCTCATGTTTATCAGCTTCGGGACAAACTCCACACTCTTCATAAAGGTACCAAAACTATGACACAATACCTTGATGATGTGGAAACTATTCTCTCGAATCTCGATGCCTTGAAAGAAGAGATCCCTGAACGTGATGTGGTGAATGCTGTTATTCGTGGTCTTCCCACCGAATACTCATCCTTTAAGCAAAACATTCGCATGAACAATACCAATATTTCGTTAAATCAGCTTTCTGGATGGCTGATCTCCGAAGAAATAAACCTGGAGATGGAGAATAAACTCAACCTCACCGAGTCTACCATCACCGAACCTCGCACAACACTTCTCGCTACGAACGGTCGAGGTCGCGGTAGAGGAGGCTACCGCGGTCGACCGTCACCTGGGCGTGGATACAACAACGGACGTGGAGAAAGGAACAACGGTCGACCGTCCCAGGGAAACGGTCGACCGTCACGGGATCTGCCAACCTGCCAAATCTGCGAGAAACGAGGTCACTCTGCGTCTGCGTGCTGGTATTGATTTGATGATTCTTATACTACGAACTCCTCCTCTAGTGCTCCCCGTGCAATGCATGCATCTACGAGTAATCATTCTGGAAACTGGTATCTGGACACTGGTGCCAACACCCATGTCACGTCTGATTATTCTCAGCTACAATCTCCTCATCAATACACCGGTACTGATGCTATTACCGTAGGCAATGGTCAATCCCTACCCATCACACACTCTGGCTCAGGTTTTGTCCATACTCCTAATGGTAAATACCACCTTTCTACTCTTCATTATGTCCCTTCCCTTACCTCCAATCTATTGTCTGTCCATCGATTTGCCAAAGATAACAACTGCACTCTTGTTTTCAATGCCAACGATTTCCAGATAGTGGACAATCCTACCAACCAGGTGCGGTACAAGGGCCTCTGTGAGCATGGGTTATACACACTTCCTTCCAAACTCCCAACCGTTGCGTATCAAGCTATCCAAGAGTCCACTTGGCATCGTAGACTCGGTCATCCAGCTCCTGCGATTGCCAAATCTATTTTGTCTTCCTTAGGTTTTCAGTTTTCAGAGCCTTTACATTGTGAATCATGTTATGTCTCTAAGTCCTGTCGTTTACCTTTTGAATTGTCTGAACATAAGGCCACAACGCCCTTTCAATTAATACATTCTGATGTTTGGGGTCCCACCTCTGTTCCTTCCTGTAGCGGTTTTCGATTTTATATCTCTTTTGTTGATGATTTCAGCAAATTTACCTGGATTTATCCCCTAAAACATAAATCTGAAGCTTACTCTATTTTTGTGAATTTTGAAAAAATGATTAAAACTCAGTTTAATTCTCACATCAAAATTTTTCGAAGTGATAATGGCAAAGAATTTGTAAATAACGCTTTTGGCTTTTTCCTTCAAACTTTAGGAGTCCTTCATCACACCTCTTGTCCCTACACTCCTGAGCAAAATGGGGTCGCTGAACGGAAACACCGTCATCTCATTGAAACAGTTGTTTCTCTTCTATACGACTCTGCTCTCCCGACTACCTTTTGGGTCGAAGCTCTTGCCACAACAAACTATCTTATCAACCGTATGCCCACCAAAACTCTCTCCAACAAATCTCCCTTTGAAACTCTTTATAACCGTCCTCCTACATATACCCACCTTCGTGCCTTTGGTTGCTTGGTCTATCCATGGCTCCGCCCTTACACTCACCACAAACTTCAACCACGCTCCACTCCTTGTGTCTTCTTAGGATATCACCCCACCACTAAAGGGTATAAATGCTATGAACCCGTGTCTCAAAAAGTTTATGTCTCTCGTCATGTTCGGTTCGTCGAGGATCAGTTTCCATATCCCAAATTGTCATCCCTCCCGTCACCCTCTCCTATAACCCCTATTTTTCCTCCAAGCCCAGGCTCACATGCTCCTGTCCCACTGACGGTCCAACCCCAGACCCGTCCCACCAGTCACGGACGACAGCCCGACACCCTCCCTATGGACACGCCACAGACGGTCCAACCCCAGAACTGTACCCCAACCCACCCTCGACCGTCACCTACTCCTCTCCAAAACACACAATCGGTTAATCGACCCCCGCCCCAAAACACACACACCATGCAAACCCGAGCCAAATCTGGAATTTTCAAACCTAAAGCCTATACCATTACCACCCTTGATACTACCCCACCTACCACTGAGCCTAGCACTTACCGCCAAGCCTCTGGTAATAGTTTTTGGTGTCAGGCTATGGATGAGGAGTTTATTGCTTTGAATGAGCAACGTACATGGGACTTGGTTCCACCACCCAAGAACCGCACTCCGATTGGTTGCAAATGGGTGTATCGCATTAAACGGAATGCTGATGGATCTGTTTCAAGGTACAAGGCTCGTCTTGTCGCAAAAGGTTATCATCAAGAGTATGACATTGATTACAAGGAGACATTCAGTCCTGTGGTCAAGCAACAAACAGTGCGCCTGGTCCTCTCTTTAGCACTCAACCGTGATTGGCCTCTTCATCAACTAGATGTTAGCAATGCCTTTCTTCACGGTACAGTAGACAAGGAAATTTATATGGAGCAGCCCCCGGGGTACATAAATCCCACTCATCCTCACTATGTTTGTAAGCTCCGCAAATCACTATATGGTCTCAAACAGGCACCCCGTGCATGGTACACACGCCTCTCCTCTTTTTTGCAGGGCCTTGGATTCAAGTGCTGCATTCATGATACCAGCTTGTTCACCAGACACTGCTCTCGTGGGACTATTGTTGTCCTTGTCTATGTTGATGATATTGTTCTCACTGGCAGCTCTTCTACTCTCATCTCAGAAGTTACTCAGGCCATGCACCGTGACTTCAAGCTCAAAGAACTTGGACCTCTTCATTACTTCCTTGGCATTGAGGTTCAACGCACGCAAGATTCTATACTTCTCCATCAATCCAAATATGCCCGTGATCTTCTACGCCGAGCTGGGATGTCCGACTGTCATCCGGCTATTACTCTTATGGCTACGAGACCAATCACTAAGCCTTCGTTGCCTTTCAAGGATATTTCTCATTTTCGGAGCATTGTTGGCGGTTTACATTACTTGGCTGTCACTCGTCCAGACATTCAGTATGCTGTTAATCGAGTGTCTCAGACTATGCACAACCCCACTGAGCAGGATTATCATGCCTTGCAACGCGTTCTGCGCTATCTCAAAGGCACTTTGAATCATGGTCTTTTTTTTCGCAAGGGGGGATTCGACCTATCTGTCTACTCTGACTCTGACCGGGCCAATGATAAAGATGATCGCAAGTCTACCACGGGCGACATACTCCTACTCGGTCCTAATATCATCTCTTGGTGCACGAAAAAGCAGACTCGTGTTTCTAGATCATCCACTGAAGCTGAATATCGAGCTATGGCTGCAGGGGTTGCAGAAGCTATGTGGCTTCGATATATCACTGATGCACTGGGTATTCCTCCGTCCAAACCGAAGTTATACTGTGACAATGAGTCGACTATCTGTGTCACCAAAAATCTGGTTCTTTATGATCGCATGAAGCATGTGGGCACAGACTGTCACTTTGTACGAGATGAGGTTATGGCAGGCACTATGACTCCACATCATGTTTCCTCCTCAGAGCAGCTAGCAGACATTCTTACCAAACCGCTTCCGCCAGTTCCTTTTGAGTACTTGTGTTCCAAGCTGCCCCTCGTCTCCGTTGATCAGCTTGCGGGGGGATATTAGGAAGTATAATTAAATTAGGATACTTCTTTCCTTTCTTACCAGGATTATTCTTTCCTTTCCTACTTGTACTGTGATTACTCTTGTATTCCCTATATATAGGGCCATATCTCTCAATATTCAATAAGACAAGTTGTTATCAAATTGTATCAGTAATACTTTTTCCGACATCATATTTTTTTTGGGTGTTTTGACTTTGACAGAGTCAAAATTGATTTTATTGACTTTTATTCCAAAAAGTCCTTACATTTAATTTATTCTCAATAATTCATTTCAAAGTTCACATCACAGATAAATTTTTCATTTATTTTTGATTTGGGTCTGTACTCAGGTTCCCAATCAAGATCACACAATAAGTCAACATATTAAATTTATCTCTATGAGATTTATCTAGATTGTGATATTGGATATCAAAACACATTTTATTCCGGCCCAAAGCCTAACAATAATTTACTTTAATCAAAACAAATTTGATTAATTGAATAATTGTTCATTAAAAATTCTAGGGCATCTTTTGGGGCGTTACGTTTTCCCCCCTTAAAGGAATTTTGTCCTCGAAATTCTTCTAAGGTCCACAATCAACCTCTTGTTGTATTCACATTTAATCATGATCGCGTCATGTTCATTTAGTTAAATCATGGTTACGTCGTTATCTTTGTAGATACATACTCTCAAACCGTTGATGTCACCAAAACTCGTTCCATTTCAAGGTATTAAAATTTTTTGATTAAGCAAGACTGATAAGTCGATTTTGGGTTATTACTTTTTATTCTTTTTTAGCCATTTTAAATATTTTTAGTCTTTAATTTTTAGTTGTTTAGTTTAGTTTTGTTTTAATTCTCATTATTACATTCTTTAATTTTCATACATAAATAGTATTTTTTTGATCATTTTTTACATTTTATTATTTTTATTTTATTTTCTCTAACCCAAAATTATCAGATATCTTATTTTTTGGAGAAAAGTGCAGCGAAAGGCTAAATTAAAAAGCAAGTTTGGAAAGAAGAGATTGAACTTGGGTCGGAGCCCAAATCCATTATCAAAAAGTACTTAGCCCAAACCATTCTTGGTCAATCAATAAAATAAAAAAAGGGAAAAAGAAAAGAGCGTTAGATTCTTCATCGCCGACCATTCCAGTGAAGCAACGATCCGCCATCAATTTCTTCATTCAAGTCTCCAACGGTTAGAAATTCAAAGGTAAAAGCTCTTTCTTACTATAAATTGAGAGTGGAATCATCATTGAAAGGGGGGGACCACGAGGGGGAATCTTACGGGAATAAAGCCGCCGCGGCCAAGCCGCTGCAATGGTGGCGGCCGGTGACGACGGCGGTGGCGGTCGGATGCAGCTCCGGTCGGCGATGGGCGGCGATCTCCAACTCTGGTCATGGTTCCTTCAAGCTCCAATTTCTTTAAATTTCATCTATCTTCTTCAACAATTGGAAACCTTATATTTGTCAATTTATTTTTTTCTCCAATTTCTTTGTAAAAGTGTTGTTTCAATCTAAATTTACATTTTTTTTCCTTGTTTGGGTTATTTTCGAAAAATTTCAAAACAATATGGTTGGTGTTTTTGTTTGGGTTTGTGTTTTTTTGAATGTTTATATTAAATCTCTTATGAATGAGAATTGATTCATATTAGTTTCTTCAATTTTTGTGCAAATTGTTGTTGAATTGGTTGACTCGTATAATTTGATTTTGTAAGTAGGTTGGTATGTGGAATTCGGTTTTGATTAAAGCTATTTTAGCTCCATATTATAGTTAAATGATTTCCGAATTCATACGTTTTTTATTCTTCGTTGTGCTATGTTGTGTTTTGTAAAATGTTAAGGATTATTAACTTCTTAGCCCCATAAGTTGGACGTTTTCTTTAAGATTCATTATTGAGTGATTGTTTTTGTCTTCGTTTGTTTTATGTTATTTTCATAAAATTTAAGATTGTTTAAGCACAAAAACAATTTTTAAGTTTTTGAAAATATGTAATGTTTTCTTATGTGAATAGATTAGAATTCTTATGCTTGAGGTGTTCAAAGAGACCTGCAAAATATTTTTATCATTAGACGTTAAACTTAATTAAAGTGTATAAAACGTTCTTTGTGGATAGATTATGCATGAGATTTAGAATGAAAGAAAGATTTGCTCTTTTTTAAACTTTTACATCTTTTGGAATCATTGTTTGAGCGCTTGAGGTGAGTTGGGGTTCAAAGTGATCCAAAAGACCTTTGAATTACATGACTCCGGGCCTTAAAGAGAGTTGACGATCCTCTATATGTGGTCAAGGATATGATTCAACTTGAGCCTTTGAATTATTTTCTATTTTAAGTGCGTAAGTTAATATATTGTCTACGTGCCTATTATACGTGTAATGTTCGACTTGTGTTTGTTCTCTTTTTCATTTTGTTTCGAGTTCTTGGCGGTGTTTCTTGGTTTACATTAGTTGGCGAAGTTGATTATCTTTTGAGTTTATTTCTCTCATTTTATCAAAAAAACCAAAAAATAAGAAAAATAGAAAACCAAAAAAATATTTACTTTTCATCCAACAACCCCCTTTGTTATATTGTTTTAGTTTATAATATAAGTTTTTTTTACTAAGTTAAATTATAAGTGTTCGTTTATATATAAATTATAAATATAAGTTTTAATACTTTATCTACTTTTATATACTTAAGTATTTGTTATGAGTTTATAAGTTATATTATAAGTTCTTTATTTATATAAGTTATATTTATAAGTTTTTATATTTATATTTTTATATAAGTTATATTGCACAGTAGACCCATTGGTCTCTTGAACATTGACGGTTATTGGAATAACCTTCTCAAATTTCTAGATGATGCAGTGAGGCAGAACTTCATGGCTTTGAGTCAAAGGAAACTTTTCATTTCTTCTTTCTTTATTGATGAACTCTTGGACAAACTAGAGTTTGCTAAAGCGTTCTCAGGTCCTGGGGCTAGTTACGACGAGTTTGCAAATCCTGGAAGACTGGACTTAGAGTCTCATCTGTAATGTTTCTTTTATGTAATCCAAGTTGTATTTCTGTTAGAATAATATTTTCCATGAATATTTTGAGTTAGCCATAAATATTGTTCTAAGCTACATGGCCAGTAAAATTCAAAAAAATATTTATTTTCAACATCAGAATGCATCATGTAAATATCAAACATTTTCTTCAAGATGGGTCAAATGAAAGATTTCATTATACAAAGTGTTCAACGCACGTAGATTAAGCAAATACAAATATTCTTGGGATACAAATCAAAAGATAATTTATTGTTTATAGAAAGTTGTCACTATTGTAAACATTCATTCTTCATTGCGTTCTCGGACTCTTCTCGATGATAGTTTTGATATTATAGGGCATCATCCTTGGTTTGAAGTGTTTTTAGAATGTTGACTTGTTTCTGAACGAACAGATTGATTTTAAATAGAAGTACTTGAATATGATCCAGGGTTAGAAGGACCTTCTCTTCGGAAATGTCAAGGTTTGCCACAACCTAGACATAATCTTTGTGCAAGCCAGCAATCTCCTCGATGGTGTCTTTTACAAACATTACACTTTGGATGTTTCCATACTCTCATTTTGTTTACAGATGATGTCGATTGAATTGTCACTGACTTTCCCTTTTTCGAGTGTAGGGCACTATCGATTTCTTGCAGGGGTCTCTTCCCACTAGTATTTGGTCGTACATTTGAATTGGCATTCTCAGTCTTCAGACTTTCATAGTAGTCACTTAGACCTTTTTCGGCTTTAGAGATTAGGTCGTATCCCTCAATAAAATCCACAGTTCGAATGGTTGATACGTGCGGCCTGAGATCAGATCGATGTCTTTTGCGAAACTCCTCAATGCGGTCAGGTGCTATGCCCACCAGCATGGGTGCAAATTCAGCAAGGTGGACAAATTTTTGTCGATATTTAGGGAGTGTCATATCTCCTTACTTTAGTTTAATAAATTCAGCACGTTTCTCTTCACGGAATCGGGCTGGGATATATTCCTTCTTGAATGCCCAATCGAAGAACTCCCAAGTCCAGGGTTTGGGTGTGTTTTGATTTTCATCAGTGCATTTCCACCATTCATAGGCTTCCTTGCGGAGCAATTGAGATGCAAATTTTGGATAATCAACAAGAGGTATGTTCAGATTTTATAGTACACGAGCAGTCTGCTCGATCCAATCAAGAGCGATAATGGGTTCGACAATTTAATCTCCCGGGAACTCCTCAGCGCCATTGTCTTTCAAGATTTTGAAAGTGATCAAAGGAGGTGGTGGTGGAAGTGGTGGTTGAAACATAGGGGCATTGGTCATTTGTTGCAAGAAGTTTACCAATAAGGTAGGTAGCATAGCATCAGGTTGACCTCCAATATTTTGATCATTTTGGGTAATATTTTGTGGGTTCACTAGTTCATTTTGAATAGGAGGTGTGAAACTAGATGCTTCAGTATGAACATTCTCGTGTTCATTGTTTGGCACTTGGTTACTTTGACCGTGAGCGGTTTCTTGACTCATTCTACAAATAATAACAATTTCTTTATTAGGATTCTTTACTTGAATAGGTGAGTTGATAACAAACATCACTTTCAATCAGACTACATCGATGTTTTCGCTGATAAGCAATTAAGTCACTAGTAATTTCATAACAAGGCGTCACTTCATTCAACAAGGTTGAGCTATCTATAGCTTCTAACAAGTAGGTTCTTTGAATTTTACTGAACAAATCGCCAGTACGTAGTAAAGGGTAGCGATTCTTGATCGTCAGTTTGTCCGTCTTAACAGGGATTCGAGGTATCCTGACCGTAAGTCAATCTTAGAGAATACAATGGATCCTCTAAGCTGATTAAATAAGTTATTGATATGAGGTAAGGATAACAATTTCATTTGACACTAGTTGATATAGAGTTTCATCGATCCATCTTTATTTGCGTATTCATTCGAGATGAAAACTCGGTCGAAGAATTCTTTCACCTCTATAAGGTTACCACCATCAGTATTTAGTTGAAGAATTCTTCGTCAAGAGTTGTCAACAGAAACACCATTTAATCAGCCAATTCATACTAACGATAACGTCAATTTCCTTGTATGGTATTTCAACGAGGTTTTGCAAGGAATTGAACGATTTCGATTCACATGATACAATCGAATACTGTGTCATAATGAGTTAGACATCAGAATGGGATACTTTAGATAACAGAGTTTATTGATTCCAAACGTTCGTGTTTGAATCAGCGATCCGATCGTGTTGAGTCCACATGAGGATCTTCAACACTGGATTCGCAGATGTTGTTCGTAAAATCAAGATTAATCGTTTCTTTAGAGTCGTCTCTCTTCCGTGCGACCTTTCGATGCAGATCGGTTTCGTTATTCGCGATACGATGCATACGTTATTAATGTATCAGAGGGTTATACATATTTCATTTATTCTTTTCGTCTCTTGCTTAGTACGAAAATTAGAGTCTACGCTCGATACGATTTCAGTACTAACAATTGTCTAATGAGAATTTAATACAGTCAAAATTTATCAAATAAATTCTCATTACCTTTCGTGGAGCAGAGGGATGCGAGAGTCGTGGATGTGACCAACATATATAAAATAAGACTTTGATCCGAAGATCAAGTTTAAAACCATTTGCTCTGATACCAAATTTTAACACACAATAATATTTTTCATAACATATATAGTATAGAGTATTCAACAATATTGCGGAAGCGAATTTAAATATTATCATATCATAATAATTCATTTCAACACTTGTCATATCCATCCGAAAATCTCGCCCCATGTGCTACCAAGATCACATTGTTCTTTCTGTTTACCTGCGTGTAGCAAATAAAACATACTACACGCTCTTAAATGCATCGAATGCCGCTAGGATCACATCGTTCTTTCTGCTTAATGCGTCGAACATCCATATAAACTGAATCTAAATTCGTAATTAAATTATTTGATATCATGCACACAATCTTTGATTCAAACATTCACAATTTTGATATTGTTTAATTCATATCAACATATTTTATTCAATTCAGATATTATTTTGACAGTGCTCTTAAATTATTCTTAATCTAAGGCCAAGTAATAACAATGCTCTTAACAGTTCTTAGTGTAAGGGCAGATCATAACAACGCTCTTATGTATTCTTAGTATAAGGAGAAATCATAACAACGCCAAATCATACTGATATATCCAGACTCTTAAACTATAACTAGAGTCTTTTAGAAGGCAATTAATAATCGAACACTTAAACTATCATTAGTTTAAGGCAATTGATTTCAGACTCTTAACTGTAGTCAGTTAAGGCAACAACAATATAGCGACTAATCAACGTCGTATCGAGGTATTCCCAAACGAGTGATCCTCTAGCTTGGTCTACGAATCCCTTTTATGCGTTTTTATCCAAATCACCGAATATTCATGTTTTCATAAGTCCGTTCTAATACGAGATCTATTCTAGAGGTCTTCTAGATAGCCTTAACATCAATTATCTAAATGGGTAAATCTTAGAGTTCTTCTAAATACCCTTAACAATACAAATCATTTCATAATTATCACTGTATTTATTTTACTCATGGTTCAATCATAAGTAACCATTTTATTCAGTAGGTTCATCATTCATAATCATCCATAATAATCATTCATCATAACCATTAATCAACATAACATCCAATAGCAAATAGCGGCCTAGTTTCGAGTGTTAACACTCTAACTTATCGTCATGCATCACATAAAATTTTATTTTTAAAAAACATCATTTTCATGGTGAAAAATAATTTTTATATTATTCATAATTAATTGGTATCAAAAATAGGATTTTAGAGCTCAAAAATAGCATTTTTAGAAACATTTTCGGAGCAAAATTTCGGGGGATCGATCCGGTGGTCTGGATTGATCCACTGGATCGATCCAATCTAGAGAAAAATCATCCCTGGCGATCGATCCAGTGGGGTGGATCGATCCACCCTGCTGATTTTTTGATCACTGTTCATCTTCTTCTTCCTTCGGGTCTAATTTCGAAAATACCATTTTTGGTTACCAAACTTCGATTAAACTATATAGAAATGTTCTCCAAGGTTCATAGATCATTTTGATATCATTAGTTCATAGTTTTAACAACAATTTCAAGATTTACGATTCTTAGTACTTCAAGCATGTCAAACACAAAACTCAACCAAACAACCATTTAGGAACGTAGAAACGATCTATACGAACATTCTAGTCACTAGATATATCTACGGGCTTACCTCGAAGCTTAATGAAGGTTTTGTAAATTTTCCAGCGAAACTTCCGGCAACGATAACTCCCAACCCCGGCGACTTCGACGACCACCAACTATTGCAGAATGCTCTCCTCACTCATGGGAACACAACTACATTAACTTCAGGAAAATTGGTGCATAAATGGTAAGTATTGAATATCCTTATATAGGAGAAGAGAAGAGGAATAAGACACTTGTTAAATCATTGCTACATCCGTAAATCTCTTAGCGGAGGGGGCTGCGCGGATCAAAGATTTACAAGATTCTTTCCTGATTGGGACGAATTTCGGTTCCAGTCGGGGTCACTTTTTTGTCCAACTTTCTTCGAATTGAATTTTGTTTGTACCATTGCGATCAGACAGTCGAATTCTATTCAACGATATACTATTCATATTTATTCGTAATACTTTTTCCGACAGCATATTTTTTTGGGTGTTTGACTTTGACAGAGTCAAAATTGATTTTATTGACCTTTATTCAAAAAGGTCCTTACATTTAATTTATGCTCAATAATTCATTTCAAAGTTCACATCACAGACACATTCTTCATTTTTTTTATTTGGGTCTGTACTCAGGTTTCCCAATCAAGATCACACAATAAGTCAGCATATTAAATTTATCTCTATGAGATTTATCCAGATTGTGATATTGGATATCAAAACACATTTTATTTCGGCCGAAAGCCTAAAAATAATTTATTTTAATCAAAATAAATTTGATTAATTGAATAATTGTTCATTAAAAATTTTAGGATGTGTTTTGGGGCGTAATAGGTAGTGCTCTTAAATTATTCTTAATCTAAGGCCAAATGATAACAACGCTCTTAGTTATTCCTAGTCTAAGGCTAGATCTTAACAACACTCTTAAACTATTCTTAGTCTAAGGCAAAACTCTCTTAATAACCAGACGCTTAAACTATAATTAGTTTAAGGCACATATCATCTGGACACTTAAACTATAATTACTTTAAGGCAATTATTTTCCAGACGCTTTACTGTAGTTAGTTAACGCATCACGATTCCTGACGCTTAAACTATAATTAGTTTAAGGCAATTCATTTCCTGACGCTTAACTGTAGTTAGTTAAGGCAACAATAGAATAGCGATTAATCATCGTCAGATCAGGGTATTCCCAAACGAGTGATCCTCTAGTTTGGTCTATGAATCCCTTTTATACATTTTTATTCAAATCCCAAAATATATATATTGTCACTAGTCCGTTCTAATTTGAGGTCTATGAAAAAATACATTGTTTTTCTTATTCGTCAATCTATTCATTTTGAATCATAGTTTGTTAATTCACAATCATCATTTACTCAAGATAAACGGACATAATTAATCATGGTTTTTTTGTTCAACACCTTATTTTAGTATTTCGTCAGAATAAGATCGTTATCATTATGTAATCATAATCACATGGGTCATCTATTTGATTGTTACAATCAATACGGAGTATTTATTATCAATGACATTTCATTATGTTTTATCCATTATATAAATCATTCAATCAGAATATTCATCACAGTTTAATCATAATTAATATTCAATCATAGTCATCAAAATGTTCACTAACATTCTAACAAATAGTGGCCTAGCGCCGAGTATTAACACCCTAGCTTACCGTCATGCATCAAACACGATTTTTGGATTTATCAAAACATCATGTTTATTTCAAGAAATCATTTCCGTATTGATCTTATTTGTTTGATATCAATATGATTTAATATTTCAAAAACAAGTTTTTTGAAAAGTTTCTCTGGTTCCAGGACATAATAATCGATTAATATAGGGTTGGAAAATCGATTAATCATTATTGACTTCATATCCTTCAGTGGGACAAAATGTTAATTGATTAATAGGAGATGGAAAATCGATTAATTGATACTGATTTCAAATTCTTCAGTGGAACAATCAATTAATAGATTATTCAGCATGATATAATCGAATAATCAACATGAATTAATCAGTTAGTGAACATGAATTAATCTATTAATCAATATGAATTAACCTATTAATCGACATGAATTAATCTATTAATCGACACAAATTAATCTATTATTCGACATGAATTAATCTATTAATCGATTATTCATCATTCTTTAATTGATTAATATCTACTGCTCATCGTCTTCTTCCTTGGGTCCATTTTTAAAAATATCATTTTTAGTCACTAAACTTCAATTAGATTACATAGAAATGTTCTCCAACATTCAAAGATCATGTTGGTATCATTAATTCATAGTTTTAACATCAATTTCAAGGGTTATGATTCTTTTTTCTTCAAACATGTCAAACACAAAACTCAACCAAACAACCGTTTATGAACGTAGAAACGATCTATACGAACATTCTAGTCACTAGATATATCAATGGGCTTACCTCGAACTTAAACAGAGGTTTTGGAAATTCTCCGGCAAAACTTCCGGCGACGATAACTCTCAGCTCCGGTGACTTCACACCAAATTGACAGCACCACTGCACTCCTCTCTCAACAAAGAAAATAATAGAAGGAAGAGGAGAGAGGATTGGTGAAGAAATGAGGGAGTAGATTCTCCTTATATAGGAAAAGCCTGAGGAAGAAGCCAATCCTTGCTGAGTCAATTGTGATTCACGATCAACGTAGTGGAGGTAATGGAGGAGGAGGCACAGTTCTCTGATTGAGACCAATTTTGGTTCGAGTCGGGGTACAGTTTTTTGTCCAACTTTCTCCAAATTGAAATCCATTTGCACCATTGCCTTCGGACAGTTAAACTGTATCCAACGATATAATTTTTATGTTTATTTGTAATACTTTTTCCGACATCATATTTTTGGGTGTTTGACTTTGACAGAGTCAAAATTGATTTAGTTGACCTTTATTCAAAAATGTTCTCTCATCCAATTTATATTACTTATTCTCATGATTTATTTCAATAAATCATTTCAATGTTCACATCATAAACAAATTCTTTATTTATTGTTGTTTTGGGTCTGTACTCTGGTTTCCAATCAAGATTACACAATTAGTCAACATTTTGGATTTATCTCTATGAGATTTATCCAGATTGTGATATTCGTTATCAAAACACATTTGATTTTGGCCCAAAGCCCAACAATAATTTATTTTAATCAAAACAAATTTGATTAATTAGATAATAATTCAATAATAATTTTAGGGTAGGTATGTTTTGGGGCGTTACATTTCTCCTCCCCTTAAAGGAATTTCGTCCTCAAAATTCTTCTAAGGTTCCACAATCAACATCTTGTTGTATTTACTTTTATCATGACCGCGTCATGTTTATTTAGTTAAATCACGATTACATCGTTATCCACACGGATATGTATTCTCAAACTGTTGATGTCATCAAACTCGTTCTATCTTTGAAAGATTAACAAAGGTATCTAACGATCCTTATCCAGATTCCCGTTTGGAGTGAATCTCCATTAACTAAGGTTTCTTTGCATCAAATTTTGGAGCATACTTGACATATTTGCACATAACTTCGTTCATTCACAAATCTCGGTTGTACGTCATTGGTCAACAATATTCTTTCTTTGGTTGAAAGTTCTTCAATAGCCTTTGCAGTTTCAAACCATCATATTCACAATAGGTATAGTTGGAGATTTGGAAGTTATTTCAATTCATACGTCTTAGCGTACCCTTTCAAGTTACTCAAGACATCTTCACATTGTTCACAGAGTTTAGCAATGACTCGTAAGTAACATCAAATGGCTTTTATTGGTTCAAAATTTTCAGAATATGGGATTTGTCTTCATTTGTGAAGAAATACTGTCGATTGGTTGTACAATAATCTGTCATCATCAATCTTATGTCGAAATGTTTTCTTCGTTCATCTTCGTGGTAGTTCTCCTTACCATTAATGAGTCTATGTATCAATTCATATTCATAGGTGATGACATTCGAGTGGCATGTCATATTCGTTTCGTCATATTCGACTTTCTTTCATCGATCAAGATATGCCTGCAATAGTGACAGATTTGATTGTAACACTATGGTTGATCTCGTTTCGAGGGGAAAAGAGAATATCTTCAATATGTGATTCAATTCACGAACTTATGAGATGATAAATTTGTCGTTCCTTCGAGTTCATCGACGTTCTTATGAAGATGTAGGTTCAGTTCAGAATGTTTGACTCAACATTTGGTTTTGATGGACTTTATGACGTCATTTCTTCTCTTGGTTGTTGATATACTTTATATTTTTTTAAAAAGGCTGACTTGTTTTTGATATACTTTATATTTTTTTAATTTGTACGTCTTTGTGAGCATTCCTTACCCATTTTAAGCACAATTATGTTTCTATTTATCAGGAAGTTTTAGAGGAAGAAAAAATGGTTGCGAGTCAGCTGAATCCACTGAATGTAAGGTCGACTATGGATCAGGTAAGAGGTCGACTTGTGGGTCGATCTTTCTTAAAAGGTCGACTTAGATATGTCGATTATTTTCTTTTTGAACATTCTTGTTAAGCATCATGTTCCAATTATCACGAAGTCGAAGAATGTTGCGAGAGGGAGGATGAAGAGGACCAACATGATGAGATGGAAATGAGTAATAAAATTGTCCATGATGATGTGGAGTATTAAAAATCAACTTTAGACAACGTTGATGAGGTAATAAGATCATATTTTAATATTATTTGTTTTGAGCCTGATTAATACGTATTCCTTAAATATTATGAGTAGAACATTGAGTTCAGTGATGAAGACTTCAGAGAACTAATAGATGAGCGTGAAGTTGCTGCTGTAGAGGTACGTAGTAGGTTAATTTTTATTAAATTTATTTATCCTTGGCATCTTACTTTTAACATCAAAGAGTTGGGTCGAGGTCGTCGGGAGAAGAAACGAATTAATATATTGAAGACCCCCTACACTGGCCATGTATATAAAAAGAGAAAGAGGATAAATGATTCAAGGCCAAATGAGTCAGAGATAGCAGAAAAAGGGCACCTCCACAAACGAGGAAACCTATCCAGCCAACAACTTTAGGCCTTCCACAATTCCCTGTAGTCGCCAATTGCTGATGGGAGAAACATACAATGTATAAAGGCCAAGAGAGCAGAGTCCCATGGGATTGTAAAGAAGTGCTGGAGTACATTGATTAAGGCTGGAGGCTGGTTGGAGACCTCGGTAATTCAAGTATATATTACTACTATACGTTAACATATTTGTAAATAGAGTAACACTGCCTTTTTATTTCATTCACATCACATGGAAGAAATTACATGCTCTCTTATGCAAATGTATAGCAAGAGAGATAGTAAATTTTCCATCCTCCTAGAGTTCTTCCAAATGTTGTGTGAGAACAATGCTACTTCTGGACCATTTCCACGGCAGGGCGACGACTTAAGGGACATCGTTGATGGCACTTCTAGTGAGTTCCCATGCGCTAAGGCATAAAAGGACATTCACAGTGTTTATTGAATTCAAAACATAATCGACCATTGGGTGGCCATAAGAGCTAAATTTGCCACAGAGTGTTTGGTTGTGTTCGGCTCCCTCAAACAATATACAAGTAGCACCGATCTCAACGCAAGACTGAAACCCATGCTCAAAATGATCTCAGTAATTTGCAATTGCACATGGACCTACATAATAGGGATTCTTGGGGATCATTCAGATACTTTTGCGGGATGGAGAGTTAAATGGCTTGAAGTGCCACAACAGTCAAATTCAGACTGTGGTTTATTTGCATTGAAGTTCCTTGAGCTTGGTCTTCAAAACTTGAATCCTTCAATACTTCAAGGATTTCGTGAAGATGACATTTTTCAATTGCGAACTGCATACGCATATGCAATATCTACAGAGGACTTATAAAGAGTTGCTTAACATATGATTAACAAGTATTTGTTTACAATACTATCTGAGGTCGGCTTAACTTAAGCATTATACTCTATTTTGACACATTACACATATCTTCGATTTTTACATCTTTAGAATAGTGAGTAGAGCATTAAATGATTTGAAACAAGTACATGGGTAGACTTATGTTAATTAGTCAACTTGTCCACTTGTGTTAACTAGAAACAACAACATGTCCTAAATAAAACAGCAATGTGTCGACTTGTCTTAATTAGAAATAGCAAAATATCGAAGTTAAAACAGCAGTGTGTTGACTTGTGTTAACTAGCCAACCTGTCAATTATATTATGAGGAGTGTGCCTATTTTTGGCTTGGTGTACATCTGGTGTACCCCAAGTGGTGTTCAACAAGCATTTCTCATTATATATTTATGTGTTGAAATGGGCATTTGTTCACAATACTAACTGAGGTCGACTTAAAATTAATATACTCCATTTTGACACATTATGCATATGTTCAATTTTTACTAAATACTTAGAGTAGTGTGTAAAGTATTAAATGATTTGAAAGTACATGGGTAGAATTACTTAAGTAATACGCTCCATTTTAACATATTATGCATATATCAATTTTTACTAATTCGTTAGAATAGTGTGTAGTGTATTAAATGATTTGAAACAAGTACATGGGTAGACTTGTGTTAATTAGTCAACCTGTCCATTTGTCTTAATTAGAAATAGAAAAATGTTAAAATTGAAACAATAGTGTGTCGACTTGTGTTATTTAGTTAACCTGTCAATAATATATTTTTGTGTTGTAATGGGCATTTATTTAAAATACTAACGGAGGTCGACTTAAAAGTAAATGGAGGTTGACTTACTTAAGTAATAAGCTCAATTTTAACATATTACGCATATCTCGATTTTTACTAAATATTTAGAATAGTGTGTAAATTAAAATATTAATTAATTGAAACAAGTAATAAAGTTAAAATGGTTTAATCTTGTGTCGCTTTAAAGTTCTAATTCGAGTATGTTATGTATTCTTTCAACGTAATTGTTGACAAAAAGTTATGGTCGACATCTTATTGTCGATTTTTGATGGTGAAGTGTTTGGTCAACTCCCGAGTTTCTCGTATTATTGGATGTATATAATAAAAAATGGTTTAATCTTATGGCGATTTTAAGTTCTAATTTAATTTGTTATTTATTCTTTTGACGTTATTGTCGGGAAAAAATTATGATCAACATCTTATTGTCTATGTTTGATGGTGAATAAATCATCACACTTTTCTTACATAAACTTGTAATGGTAATAAAAGAAGGGAACAAGCTTTCTTTAATGGTAATAAAGAACATAGTTTCTGCACAAGCATACAATGTTAATAGAGAAAGAGAAGAACTCCAAGACTAAATTGCACGGGACAAATATTTGATGATAAATGGAGATGTGTACAACTTCAAAACGTGTAATATCATGGCAGGACCTACATTACATATCTCTCCTTTTCCAACTTCTCCACTGTCCTTAAAAGATAATAGCTTGTCCGCTTAAAGGCCAGATCAAGAAATTAATGGAGTGGTTTTGGTACAATGGTTCTAGGGAAGTCTATTGCCTCCTTATTGCAAACCTTGTAGCAAAGTCTGGACAACTCTCTAAGACTAAGGGGGTGTTTGTTTTTTCTGCAGGAAAAGGTCTGCGGTCTGGGGACGACTACTGTAGACATCTGCAGGAGAAGTGGTGGACCGAAGGTCTGCGGTCTGTAAGAAGAAGACTGTTTGTTTTTTTAATGTCTGTAGACTGCTATATAAATTAATGGTGGTAGTGTACGGTGGTGGTGTATGGACGATTGTGGTGGTGGTGGACGTTGACGGTGGTGGTGGTGGACGGTGGTGGTGGTGGCGGTGGATGGTGGCGGTGGTGGTGGACGACAATGGTGATGGACGGTGACGGTGATGGTGGACGGTGGTAGTGGTGGACGGTGGCGGTGAACGGTTGTGGTGGTGAAGAGAAGTAGAAAAAAAAGGAGAAGATGTTAGAAGACATTGGTTAATGTCTTCTCCAAGAAGATGCCAGGAAGACCTTTTTGAGTGAAATGTCTTCCAAAAAACAAACAATCTGCAGAGCCCATCATCTGCGCGCGTCTGTGCAGCGCAGACAAAAGACGCCAGAAGGTCTTCTGGCAGAAAAACAAACACCCCCTAAATTTCATGGTAGGACCAACTGATGATAAATGGAGATGTGTATATTGAGAACATATCTCCACCATCCTTCAAAGGATATGCAATGTAGGTGTAGAAATTTGTAAAACGTTGAATGTTTTCCATTGAGTATTCACGTCGTATAAATACAAGTAGGTTAACTAGGCTTCGTTGGGCCAAGCCCGATTACATACAAGGAAAGATACATACATGGAAAGAATATACAAAAATGTAAAGTAGAACTATATATGCTAACACTCCCCCTCAAGTTGGAGCATGAAGATCACAAATGCCCAACTTGGAGAGCAAGAAAGAAAACAGAGGTCTGTTTAGAGCTTTGGTGAACAGATCTGCTAACTGCAACCGTGTAGGTACATAAGCTGTGGTGATCTCTCGGCAATGAACACACTCACGGACGATATGGCAATCAATGTCAATATGCTTCATGCGCTCATGGAAAACAGGATTAGCAGCAATAAACAAAGCAGATTTATTATCACAAAATAAGCGGGGCATTGTTGGTAGAGTAACACCAAGCGCACCAAGAAGACCCCGAATCCACCGGACCTCTGCACAAGCGTTAGCCATAGCACGATATTCAGCTTCGGCGGAGGAACGCAACACGGTAGTTTGTTTCTTCATTTTCCACGAAACAGGAGAACCACCCAAGTGAATAAAATAACCACTAACAGACCTGCGAGTAAGGGGGCAAGATGCCCAGTCGGAGTCACAATAAGCAGACAGTTGAAGAGAACTGTCACTACGCAGAAGAATTCCCTGTCCTGGTTGGCCTTCAAATAGCGAAGCACACGCTTGGCCGCATCCATATGATCAAGACGTGGGGCATGCATAAACTGAGAGAGAACATGAACCGAATAAGACAGATCTGGCCGAGTAATAGTGAGATAGATCAATCGACCCACAAGGCGTCGGTATTGACCCGGATCCCGTAGCTCGGCGCTAGTAGAACGAGCCAGACCATGGTTTGGCGTGATGGGGGTGTCTGCCGGCTTACACCCCAATAAACCTGCCTCATGAAGAATATCGAACGCATATTTGCGTTGGCACAGAGCAATCCCCGTGGCTGACCGAGCACACTCAATTCTCAAAAAATAGGATAATGGCCCCAAGTCCTTGATCCGAAAGCACCTATTCAAATAGGATTTGAAAGAGGCACACAAGGTGGAGTTATTACCTACAACCAAAATATCATCAACGTAAACCAGGACAACCAGAATATCAGAACCGCAGCGGTGAATAAACAGAGCTAGTATGATCAGCATGGGCCTGACGAAACCTGTATCGTCGTAGGGCACAGATAAGTTTACCAAACCAATTGCGGGGTGATTGGCGTAAGCCGTAGAGAGACTTACGCAGACGACAAACCTTTCCTGGATGAAGGTGAGCATAACCGGGTGGCAAGCGCATATACACTTCCTCAATCAAATCACCATGGAGGAAAGCATTGTTGACGTCAAGCTAGTGCACTTGCCAACCCTTGGCCGTGGCAACATAGAGCAAAACCCGAACAGAACCCATTTTTGCTACCGGGGCAAAGATATCTGTGTAATCAACCCCCAACGTGTGATGATTGCCAAGCACAACTAGGTGTGCTTTGTCCCGTTCCTTAGAACCGTCAGAATTGAATTTGGTTTTAAAAACCCATTGACATCCCAAAGCCGTCCGGTCAGATGGTAACTCAGTAATATCCCAAGTGTGGTTATTCTCGAGAGCCTGAAGTTCCGCTTGCACAGCTGCGCGCCAGGTGGCATGGGGAGCAACTTTAGAATAATTTTTAGGAACAAAGTGCGGACTAATAGCCCCAAGAAAGCCATGTTACCTGTCATGCAATTTATCATAACAAACAAAGTTGGCAATAGGATAGCGCGTACCTGAAGATAAAGACCGTGGAAGAGATGAACACAACAGGACATGAGATTGAACAGAATTGACGATATAATCACTAAGGTGGGAAGGTGGAGGACGCTGCCGTTGGGGACGAAGGAGAGGAACGGCGGCTGTTTGGGAAGGAGAGGGGTTGGCGGATGGTTGGTCGCCCTCTGGCTCCGGTTCGGTGGTTTGTTCGACCGGAGTAGTTGCCGCCGGTTGGATGGACGGTGATACTAGAGGGGGATCGGGCAGGGGCATTTCAGGAAAATCAGCCATTTGAGTGGGGGTGGTAGGTTCAGCCGGCGTGTGATGAGTGGCAAACGGGAAATGGCTCTCGTCAAAAGCTATGTCCCAAGTGTGAAAAAAACGGTGAGAGTCAAGATCATACACACGCCAACCTTTAGTGCCAGAGGGGTACCCAACAAACATGCACTTGGTGCTGCAAGAAGAAAATTTATTAGAGGTTTTCAGACGAACAAAACACAAACACCCAAAAATTTTGAGATGACTAAGATCAGGTGCTTTGTAATTGAGAATCTCAAAATGAGATTTTCCACCAAGGAGTTTATTGGGAGTCTGGTTAATGAGATACACAGCTGTACGAACACATTCCCCCCAAAATTCAATAGGTAAATGAGCTTGAAACATGAGTGAGCGGGCGACGTTTAAAATGTGTCTATGCTTACGTTCCACCCGACCATTTTGTTGCGGAGTACCAACGCAAGATGTTTGAACAAGAACGCCCAAGGACGCATAATATGTGCGAAGCTCCCGATTGACAAATTCAGTTCCATTATCTGAACGTACAATTTTGATGATTTTATGGAATTGAGTTTGAATCATGGCAAAAAAATGTTTCAAGCAACTAGGCACTTCAGATTTATCAATAATTAGATAAGCCCAAACGGCTCGAGAATGATCATCCACAATAGTGAGAAAATAATGAGCACCAGTAGCTAAACAAGGGGTGTAGGGTCCCCACAAATCACAGTGAATTAAATCAAAAGCACTAGTAGCTTTATTTGAACTGATTGGAAAGGAACTACGAACTTGTTTAGATTGAAAACAAATTTCACAAGACTGCAACAGTTTAATTTTATTACTACTAGGAGAAGGAATAAGAGACGAGAAAACTTGAGTAGACGGGTGACCCAAGCGTTTGTGAAGAAGAATGGGGTCCACTTGGGTCGCAGCCGCGGTAGAAGAAGGACAAAACAGGAAGATTCCGTTGCATGCATCACCCCGTCCAATCTCCATCTTCGTTGCACAATCCTGTATCACACAACAATTGTCGTTAAAAATTACAAAACAGGATGCATCCTGAATAAGACACCCAACAGAAATAAGATTGCACTGTAAATGAGGAACGAGCAAAACGTCCCGAAGGACCACCTCGGCAGAGAGTCTCCCCTGGCCACATCGAGTGGCAGTAGTGCGCGTACCATTGGGTAGCGTCATGAGGCAAGGGCTCATAGAAACCACATTAGACAAATATGAGATATTACCGGTCATGTGATGAGAAACATCGTTATCAATGTGCCACTCAAGAGAAGAAGAATCCCCGCTAGGGCCAGAAACCTTTTCAGATGGAGAAGTATCAAGCATGGAAAGCAGGCGCATCATTTGATCAGGTGTGAGGCCGAGGGTGTTGGAATTCATTGCCGAGTGTGCTCCCCCTGTCGCCGTGCCAGACCCGAGCTCCACTGCCGCCGGTAGTGCCATGGCTGCAAATCCGTCCTCCTCGACTGGGTGTGCTGCCACGACCCCAGCCCTTCCCCGGGGGGTACCCATGTATTTGATAACATCTATCCACCGAATGCCCGTCCTTCCCGCAATGAGTAAACGGATAATGAGGCGGATCACCACGACCCGCGGGAAGTGTGGGGCGCTGCATGGCAAAGGCCACCGCGTCCGTGCGGTCATCCCGACCACGGACGATACTCTTGTGCCGTTCTTCTTGTACAATCAATGCATACGTCCGGTGTATATCTGGAACAGGTTCGGTAGCTATGATCTGAGAACAGATGTGACCAAACTGTTCATCATCTAGACCAAGTAAAAAATGATGAGTTTTCTCCTGCTCTTCTCGAGCACGGATCAAGGTCGCGGCTTCACAGCGACAGCCGCAGGTGGGATCAACAGAACCATATAATTTGTTCCACAAAGTCACAAACTCGTTATAATAACCAACCACAGTTTGACCTTTTTTACGCAAAGATTGGAACTCGGATTTTAATTGATGCACACGAGGACCATTGGATCCCCCATACCGAGTCTTCAAATCCAACCACAATTCATGAGCAACCTTATGAGAAATAATTGACGGTTGAATATGTTCATCAACGCTATTACATATCCAAGAACAGATGATGGAATTGTTGGCTTTCCATGCCGCAAGTTCCTGTTCATCAGTAGGCTTTGGAAACCCAGAAGGAATAAAAAAACCTGCACAACTTCTCCCCTCCAGAGCGTTCACAATAGTTTTCTCCCAAACATCATAATTATCACCCTTAAGGAGATGTTTTGTTAGAGAATTACCCGCGCTTTCCGACGGATGAATGTAATAGGGTGACGTTAGATCGTGGATGAGCCGTACCTTCTTTGGTGTTTCGGCTGCCATGGTGACATGAGTGTTGAAACACGGGTTCATCACGTTTTCGTACTAAAGCCGTGTTCGTTGTTATGACAGGTTTTGATAATGCCAAACCGCCGTGAACGAGACAAGTCATTGAATATACAAGGCGAGAACCAAAGATGAGAAGAAAGAGAACAAGGGACAAAAGAAGACCAAGAACGAAGACCGTAGTCTTAGTGTTATTGAGTCGGTCTTTATTGTGATCAAGACCGACCCAATCCTTACACTTTGGCTCTTTAGGCTAAAAAACTCTCATTGCATTTCTTACATCATAAAAATGGTTTTAAACTTGTTTAAGTCATTAAAAACACTTGGTGTTCGCCCAAACCAAAAACCAAGCCATCCAGTGTTCGGCTTTCAGAAACCAGCGTTCGGCTTTCGGTTGTCGGGTTTGGTTTTTGGCATCCGAACCAACCAAGTGGTTTTCAGCATTTTATGATCTGCTTTCACTCTTTGGCATGTTTAAACGGTTCTCGAACAAAAACACTTCAAAAACCACCTTTCGCTTTTTGTCGTTTGATAAAAACCATGCGAAACGGCATAAACTTGGCTAGCCGTGGTTTTTACTTAAATAAAGTGGTTTTCAAGTCTTTTTGTGTAGGAATTGTTTTTTAATGCATTTAAATTGTTCTCCAATCAAAACATCATGAAAACCACCTTTTGGTTTTGTCTTTTGGTGAAAACCACCCGTGTACGGTGTTGACTTGGTCAACCGTGGTTTTTACCTTAACGACGTGGTTTTCAACTTACAAAGCTTGTTTTGACATCAAAATACATTAAATAAGTGTTTTATATACTTAGTTTTTACTTTGGAGAACTTTGCATATTTCGGTCGGGTTTCAGCGCCGGTCAGCTAGGCCATGGTTCTGGGCTAGCCATCTACCCAGCGATGGTAGATTTCACCCATGCATGGGTAAGTGATCCCGGGATTCCAGAATCATGCCACCCAGCGATGGGAAGATCTTCCCATCGATGGGTAAGCAGTCCCTCAATGAAACTGATTTCCAGAACCATGCCAAACAGCGATGGGAAGTTCTACCCATCGCTGTTAAAGCCTTGGTGCAATATTATCACAAGGCAGAATGCCCTTACCCAGCGATGGGAAGCTTTACCCATCGATGGGAACCCAGCGATGGGAAGGCTAAACCATCGATGGGAAGGCATGACCGTTAGGAGTCATTTAAGGCTGATTCTTTCCTTATTTGAAAGTCAACCTCCCACCCAGCGATGGGAAGCATTTACCCATCGATGGGTAGGTAACCGTTGGCTTCAAAACTGAAGGAAAATTGGCTTACCAGCGATGGGTAGGTTCCAAACATCGATGGGAAGCCAATATCCTGCAGATCCCAAATTTATTCAATCCCATAAATCAAGCCAATCACCCCTTTAATGTATTGGTCCGTTGGAGCCTATTTTGGCACTATAAAAAGGGGTGTTTGGGTCTGCTTTTCCAATCAATTCACTTCACTTTATTCATATTATCATTGCATCCAAACAACATTATTTTCCATAGCTTTCTAGAGCCAATTTGTGAAGTTTGAGTTGTTCTTGAGCGTATATAGTTTACTCAACATCTACTCTTAAAGAGAGTCTTGTTCTTGAGTGTTCTTAGTGTTGTAAACACGTTTAGGGAAGCTTGTTTCCCTTGGTTGTACGAAGGAAAGGTATTTTCCTTCGGGTTGAAGTCTTGGAGTGCGGTATCTCTGAGCAAGTGTATTGAGGCTCGTGGGACTCGAGTTCTCAGGTTGTAACGGTTTGTTAAGCACCCGTAAGCTTAACGGAAGTAGTGTAGCTCGAGAGAGTCTCTCGGGAGGCTGGATTAGCCACAAGTTGTGGTGAACCAGGGTAAATCTTGGTGTGCTCCCTTTACTCCTTTTTATTCCGCTCTTTACTTTATCCCTGCGATTTTTATTCCGCGAAAATTTATAAACATTCTCGTGCCTCACTATTCACCCCCCCTCTAGTGAAGGGCACTTATTCTAACAATGAGGCACCAGTGATGTGTCCGACGTGAGCCGATGTCGTGGTGGAGATCGACGTGAGCCGATCGGTGACCGTCATGAATCGGTCGAAGCAGTGCCGGCGACGGCACGAAGGAAAAACCGAGCCTAGGGTTTAAACGAATCCCAGGAAATTGGCTCCGATACCATGTAGAAATTTGTAAAATGTTGAATGTTTTCCATTGAGTATTCATGTCGTATAAATACAAGTAGGTTAACTAGGCTACGTTGGGCCAAGCCCGATTACATACAAGGAAAGATACATACATGGAAAGAATATACAAAAATGTAAAGTAGAACTATATATGCTAACAGTAGGCCACTTCTGTCGAGGGGTATGTAGCGGCAGTGGAAGGGGTCGAGGGCCGGAAGGAGCCATTCACTTGCGGTTGTTGATAGTTCCCTTCTGGAATTCTTCCCCACCATTACTTTCCGGTTGTTTCCTTAACGGACAACCGGTTGGTGGGAAAAGGTGGGCAAAAGGCTACATAATGGTGAGTGAGAAACCCATTATGAACCTTTTGCGTATACGAGAAATCAATTATGAGCCTTTTAAAAAATAACCATTACACAATGGTGACTGAGTGTAAGAAATGAGAGGAGAATATTTGACTTGGGTACAATAGAAAAATAAGATATGATAAACTTCATTGAGGAAGAAGAAATGGAGCTATACAACGAGGTATGGGTGTTCATCTGTTGAATTTATGGGCAAAAATTATGGGTTTCACTGAAGACGTTACTATAGCAATTAAATAGTACAAAAGAGAAAAACTTATTAATGTGTACTTACTCAATGTGTATGCGACACTTTCGATGCGTTGAACTGGAAAAGGAACGACACATTGGTCCATTTCCAAGTAAGCGAGTGTTTACAGTAACTAGGAAGACGTTACTGTAGAAATAAAAATTTTCTACAGTAGCAAAAATTATTAATGTGTGCCTACTATGTATGGGATACTTTCATTGAAGACATTACTGTACCAATTTCGTGCTACAGTAGCAAAACTTATTAATGTGTACTTACTCAATGTGTATGCGACTTTCGATGCAATGAACTGGAAAAGGAATGAAACATCGCTTCATTTTCAAGGATGAATTACTTCGAGTGTTAACTAGGATAATATATGTCAACAGTAGTAAGTCGACTGGGGTTTACAGGTCGACTTGATAGTTCGACCTCATTTAATTGAGAAGACCCATCTTCACTGTATTTCATGTATGAAGTAGCAGCGTGTCAACGTCAGATAATTGGTAAATGAATTTTTTCTTCCATACAATATAGTCGACATCCCAATTTCAGTTATGATCATATTATCGAAAAACCCACAATTAAAACATGAAATGCAAAGTAATCTAATTCATAGTCCTGTTTAATTATTGGTTTCCTTTGGTATTATGAGGCAACATGAGATAAACTTTACAATGATCCTTAATGTTAGACATTGATGTGTTAGAAATATTGAAAAACTGTAATTTTTGTTACGGCAAAACAATATTTCACAATTACATTTTTTATTAGAGATTACTTTCCTAAATCACTTATGTAATGCCTTTAAAGTTGATCACTTGTGGCATTCTTGTAAACTAATATTTCGCTAAAAAGACATACATTCCAACTTATGCACTATATTATACTCTAGTTCTTGAGACATTACTGATCTTAAGTAAATTTATACTCCCTTTGTCCCAATTTAAATTACCTGTTTGCCTTTTTTCTCCGTCCCAAAATAAGTTGCCTATTAGTTGTTATCGTAAACTTTTAAAAATAAAATACCTTAACTACCCCTAAAATAAGTCACCCTTCTTCACTTTATCTTCTAATTCATCGTCATCCCTCCTAAAAAGTAATGACAATTTCAAAAAATCAACTCTATTTTTTCTTTTTCTTAAATATGTCTAAAAATTAAAATAGACGATTTAAAACAGGACAGAAGGAGTATAAGACAGTGTTTGGAAAATAGCATTTCACTTCAATTCATGCATTTCAATTCCATAATTTAAAATCTTAAATTTCAAATGAGAGAGAAGTTAAGTAGCAATGCCTCGGCATCCCAATTCCAGTCATGAATTACATAAGAACAATATACCACAACGTGTCTACGTCCAATGTGTGTAAACCAAATATCCAATACACTGGTATATAACACATTATCGAAATACCAAACTTAAAACATGAAATACAAATTAATCCATACACTGAAGTCAATCTCTCAATTACATTATGAAATTCAACTCGTAATCTACAACGCTTAATACATGAAATACAAAGGGAACTAGTTTTTCCATACACTATAGTGGACTTCTCAATTAATTTGTGAGATCAATAACACATCTTGAAGTACCGCCATTTGGCTTGGGTTTTGCTTCCAAAGGATGTTCACCATTACAAAAGCTACTAATCTTCCGGGCACATCTAAAGTAAGATCAATAACACATCTTGAAGTACCGACTACATTATTCATCCCTCACCACTTCCACCCGAGAAAGTTTTCAGGTTCCGGAACAAAGCCACACGTCACGCAGCTCTGTTTGGGAAATATCCTAAAACTTTCCCGGGAGGGAAAGAGGTGAGTGATGTAATAACCGAGTTGGTAATTCAAGATATGTAATTGATCTCACTTACGATGTGTCCGGAAGATTAGTAGGTTTTGTAATGGTGAACCTTCGTTTTGGAAGCAAAACCCAAAAAATGGTGGTAATGCTCCTACAAATACTATAAATACAATTGCACCAAGGTGGGGATCAGTTCTTCCATTAACCCATGAAGGTCGAGCATTCCCCGACAACCAGTCAAATGCCAAGGACCAGTCTAGTTCATGGGAACTAAATCATCAATAATTACTACCAAAAATGGTGTTTAGAGCTCAACACTTAATGACTACCAAAAATGGTTCTAATTAATGAAATCATCGATAATTCAAAATTAAATTCATAAAACAATAACACACCAGCTTATTAAGACAGCCCAGATTCCTGGGAATCAGAATCAACAGATGCAAAATCAAAACCACGAGCCCTAAAGCGTAACTCATACGAAACAAAACACCAGTTGAAAAGCAATCCTATGTAACAAAATCTGCAGGATAAAAACAACATGAGCCCCATAGATTTTACTCCGTATTAAAAATAAGACACATCTTTTACTCAAAAAAGGGCTCAACTTCTACAGATTTCAGACCCTACAAATTCAAAGGAGTCAATATGAAAGGTTTATACAACATTTGGCCACAATGCTAATGAAAAAAGAAAAATTAAATGGTAGATGCAAAACTCTGTTGGTTTGTTAAATTCATGAAGCAACCTAGAAATAAGGGTAGTCCACAAATACAAGGAATGGAAGACCCTAGAAGTTGCAGTGGAGGAGGGGTCTATCTGCGCTTGATCACAAATCAGTGTTGGGATTATTCCCCGCAAGTATAAGGGAGATCTCGAGACCTCTACTGAAAGCTTGGTTGAACATGAGGCGGGTTTGGAAGGTTGAAACGAATGGGAACCAGGAGAAGAATGCAATGGGGATGAAGATAATCATACCCATCCCGGCATCGTATAAACGGGCGATTGAACGAATGGATTTCCACATTCCCATTTTCTTCACCAGAGGTTTCCATGCTGATGCAATCTGAATAAATGCATTAAACACACCGGTGTTAGGTAGTAAAAAACGATTGGCATGCCAACAGTGTTCTACACTGGACAAAGAAAGTTGCCATAACATGAAAAAACTGTTCCCAATAAGGGTTTGACAGGCTTAAACTTTTAAATTTTACATGCAATCTTCAACAAATACTCAGGTGGCATTAAACTATTATGCGCAACAAGGTAAAAGGAAAGATTGATTCTTTAACACTATGTTTGGTTCAAGGAATTTGGAAGGAAAAGAAAAGGAAACGGTTTTCTCTCATTTTCCTCACCAAAAGGGGAGGAATTTGGTTTTCCCTCCTCAGTATATTTTGCCTTCTCATTGTCTTTTCATTCTAATTTTCTTTTCTTTTCCTCTCTAACTAAACATGAAAAATTGTTTTCCATCCCATTTTCTTTTCCTTTCTTTTCCATTTTAAAATTCTTGAACCAAACATGTACACTATGTTCGGTTCAAGGAATTTGGAAGAAAAAGAAAAGAAAATGATTTTTCTCTTATTTTCCTCACCAAAATGGGAGGAATTTGGTTTTCCCTCCACTTAATATATTTTGTCTTCTCATTTTCTTTTCCTTCCACTTTTCCTTTCTTTTTCCCTTAAACCAAACAAGAAAAACTGTCTTCCACTTCATTTTCAATTCTTTTCCTTTCAAATTCCTTGAACCAAACATAATGGTAAAGTTACTGAGAGAGAATAGTTTTCATTCTACTTACACAGAGAATTCCCCATCCAGTGGGTATGAAAGCCAATATGCAGGCAAATACATCCGCAATAGATAGGTCAGTTAGTGCAACAGCAGTGGCTAAACCAGCTAGTGCAAGCAAAAAGGAAAGGCCTTGGACAAAGCGCAGCAACAACTGGAAATTAACTGATATTTTCTGGCTGAATGTGAACACCTATTAAACCGCAGTATAGATAAGGATATTAGTACACGTGATAATCAACCCTTTAATTTATTAGTATGTAATTTGTGAGATCAGAGTGCTCAATGATATGTGTGGTCTAACCTTGAAGAGGATCAAAAGCACCGCAAATACAATCCATGAAAACCCATAAACCTAAAAAAGTTAAGGCAAGCAATCAATTGACCATATTATTAAGCAAAAGTCAGTTAGATTATATGGATCAAGTGTAAATAAAGAACGAAAGCTCAGCTGTGAGAACTCTACCGTCAGAGATGTATTATCTCCCTGTAAATGTAGCTTGTATACAATGCCATATTGAAATATAAAAAACCTTAAACTAAGAATGGTTTCCATCAGCCTCCCCCCTAATGTTCGAATATGAGCCTGTTAAGAAAGTAGAGAAGATAAGAAAAAATAACTGAAATAGGCAAGATTGCATTAAGCTAGAAGAAAAATTACTATACCAGCTCCTCATCCCACCAAGCCTCCCAACTTTCTTCTCCTTTAACTCCAATTCCACCTCTATACAGAAGCCAGTTTGTCCAATCTCTGAAGTCCTCCACCGTCCTGCAATGGGCCAGAAAATGAACTTTTAAAATGGAACACAAAAGCTTATGTACAGTGTTGAAGAATAGTGAGGTAAACTTACTTTTGCCACTCAAAGCCAGATGGATTAAACAAATATGGTGCAAATAGCCAAGAAATAGCCAAGAACCAGCTGCTAATCGTGAGAAGAATGTACGATAAAGCACCTGTGCTAAAGCCGTACGCAAGGTATACAACCAACAAAAGTACAATCTCCATTCTGAAAAAGTGAAATAACAATATTTAGAGCTTTCCCCGAGTAGGGATAAGCATAATATATTAAAATGCATGCGTATGCAGAACCATAGGGACAAAATTACAAAAGAACAGGATACGAGAGAGAGAGAGACAGAGAGAGAGACCCCTTGGCAAAATGACTGCGGGCATAGAGCCTATAGTTCTCAGAAAACTTAATGTGTCGAACAACAAAGCCCCTACCAGTTGCTTGATACTGTTGAAAATAATAAAAGTTATTTGATAAGCTAATGTTAGTTAGAGTAACATGTGCATATAGAGCTTAACAGCAAACATACCCTAGCTCCACCATGAAGAATAGTCCGTCCAAAGTAATGTGTTCTTGTGCCCAAAGAGAAAGTGAAAAACACGGTACAAAGTTGAAACTGCATTGTTACAAAACTAACAATTGCCTGCAGTGAAAGAATAAAAGGAGCCAATAAGAGAAATGCATGTGATTTTAAAAACAATATAGCCTTAGGAAAAAGATAGAAGAGCACACTCATCAATAAGCACATAAAAGAAACATGAAAGTCACAAACATGAAAAGGTTCACAAAATTTTCATACTTTACCTGAGATCTTGAAGAGATCAGTATTATTACAGTTAAGTAATATTTTTCAAAAACATTTTATAATTTTAATATGTTCACAAATTTTTCCAATACATTTACTAAGTATGTAGTAATATACTTTCAAAACATTTACTAATTAAATGCATTTAGAAAATTTTTATTTCTTAATATAAAATGCTTAATACTCCCTCTGTCCATTATTTTTCTTCACAAGTTTTTGTGAGATGACATTGGCTTTCCTAAAATACCCTGAACCCAACCCTCTCTATCTACTACTCTACGCCATCAGCCCACCTCCTAGAACTTCTGGCTCGTTCCATCCGGCCATGCCCCCATGAATCGCGACTCCAGTGCATACTCCGCCACCGGAATAGCCATCGCTGCTGACCACCATCACCACAGACTCGAATCAGAGTCCTTAGATCTGACAGAAAGCTATTACAGCTTAAACCCTCAGATCAAGAATATCCGTCAATGCTTACACCCTTAGGTCCATCCAAATCAAGCATGGGTTACACCGTCCGGTGAGATCCAACGGAGATGACACCACCCGACAGTGCAGCTCCGTCGGAGATGCAATGCCATGCTACGTCTCAGGTCCTGCTCAAATGGGGAGGAAGAGAGTTGAAATAAAGAAGATGACGAGGACTTGAAGGAGGATGTTGGGTGGAAGAAGAAAAGTTTGGGACAGGGGGGAATAGTTGAACAGATGATGTTAGAGGAAAGAACTGAAAAGGCCGAGATGCAAAGAAGATGTGGCTACGGAAAATGGGCAGGGGAGGGGGGGGGGAATGAAATTGGAGAAATATGTTGCAAGTACAACATTTTACATTTTAAAAATGCCAAATAAGGAAATCGGAGACCCCAAGGTAACTGAGAACAAATTATTAAATGGAGTATATAAAATATTTAGCTTGTCCAATAATTTAGCTTCGAGTCATGTGGGAAGAAACATTGTCAGACATGCTAATAGAGTCATGTCTGACAATGTTTAAGCTTTGAGAACATAATGAACTAAATCAAAATGAAAAATTGAACTTCTCTTGTCTCTTAACTTCCAATGGCGTTTTAATGCATCAACACATCAAGAGTCTAACGATACAGCCTCTGCTTTCTTGACTCCCCACACCCCCAGCGGAGTTGGGATTAGGCTGGGTTTAATGTTGATGTTTTTTGAATACAAAATGCAGACACAAAATTGGCAGGCACGATGTTCTGGCATTTATTTCCAAAGAAATGAATAACAATTATACAAAACAGAAACTTTTTGAAGGAATAGCTGCATTTTGAAGAAATGATAACAGCTGAAAATCAAGAGATGAATAACATACTCTCAGGAATCCTTGTTCCAAGATGAAACCCAAAATCATTGGCACTGCACTAAATACACCAATCTGAAAAAGAAACTGTGCATTGAGAGCAGCATTTAGTGCAGCATTATCAAATATATCTGCTCTTTCTTGAATCGTTTCACCAACCCCAGATAACGCCTGAGACAAGAAATTCAGGTGCATCCATCAGGAATATAGCTTGTAAAATTTAACAATTACAGTACATCAGATGGGATTCATCCATTAAGGCATCCATGGCAGATCGCCTTACCGCCTAAGCGTCGATTAGGCGACGCCTTAAGAACCATGACTTAGCGATAAAAAAAATGTAGTTATGTATCAGAACATACCAAATAGGCTCTCCCATAGAGAAAACTGTAGGCACTGAGCACTGTTAACTACATAAACAAATGATAGCGAGCCATTAGATACATGAGGCAAATAGCCATTTACATGTTCAAGTATGTAGACGACCAAAACAAGCAATAGCAATACTTGTAAATGACATCTCATAAAAGTAAGGATGTGGCAATTTGCACCCCTAGTTTAATAGATACACCTAATTTTGAAGAAAAAAAATAAATCTAGCAAAATTGATTTAGCACATTTAAGAGTGTTAGAAAACACTAGTGTTTGCTGAAGAAGTACTGTGCGACCAACACTCTGCTAACAGCCTAACACAATGATGAGTGTTCTGGTAATCACTGAAGTTGGAAGTCAATGAGGAGTGTCCAAAGAACACTCGCCAAACAAGATGCTAAGCTAGTGTTGGTCAAGTGCCTTCGTTGTGTTCTGCGAGTTTGAGCAGGAGTTGGGTGTATTTAGAAACTAATGGGGTGTATTTAGCCGCTCCCTACATGTATTCCATTGGAAAGAACTGCGTACCATGGTACAAAAGTAGTATCCCACAGTTGTGAAGTAGAACGATAGCATTCTGAAGAAATCAAAAAGCTGACCAAGCCTGTAGACATCTCTACTAAGGACTTGTTCCCCGTTACCACCTGCAACTTTCCCCTCAAACAAAGCAATCTGATTGAGTCCAACATCTCGTCCCTTGCCAACCTATACAACATCATTAGTGATATCATTAGCTGATAAGTATCATGAAATACGACCTCCACAAACCAGCGAGAGAGAATCTAGTAACCTGGAGGTATTCGTGGTGAGTAACATTGCCCTGGCGCAAAGTTGAATTGAATCCTGCATTTTAGTTGATATAAAGAAAAGGCATTACAACCTGTCGTTACATTACAAACTTACGCGCATAAGCTGATTTGATCCACTATGAACTTGTGTCGAATCCACTTCATGCTTATAATACATTGCCACAATTGTTGAGGATTATTATAGGTACATGGATGTTATGAGTCTAGGGTTTCATTAATTATTCCTTTTTGGACCATTTTAAAGTTTTCTTTCCATTTCCTTATTGGGCAAATCATTGTGTAAAATACCTTATTTACCCTTTTTCATTCTTTTCCCTCATTACTCCACTCTAACTCTAGATTTATCCGCCGACAGCCATCACATTTTCATTCTTTCTTCATTCTTCCCTGTGGATTCTTCTTCTTCCATCAGATTTGTACATGCCATCTTCTTTTTCCATTATTCTTTTTCTCCCTTCATTTTTTATCTCTTTCTTTCAACTTAATAGTTTAAGAAGATCTACTCCATGGCAAAATATACTCCAACGTATGGGTTCCGGATTAGACAGGCCGCAGCATCTCAAAGCTAGGAATTCCTCCAAATGCCACAAGGAATTCCATGTGCTGTCGTAGTAGAAAGAGCAGAGGCCAGAGGTGGAGGAAGGCAACTCAAGCTGTAAATTTCCAGCTTGTATGTCGTCTGATAACTTAGGTAGTAGCATCTTGTATGTCATGGAAAGGACAAATCTAAAGTTGAAAGAATGGTTATCTTTTCTCACCATGTAAATATGTAATAGATTATGCCTAGGTGCATCATTCTTCGTAAAATCAGTAGATTAATTGGAAGAGATATCCAGGGTTTTAAGTCTTTCTGAGACATACGAAATGGTTTTTTTGGTGGCAAACACTGTCTATGTAACTTGTAAGCTGTAACTTATATGCTCCAATTTGACTAGGAATGTTTTAAATAAACTCAATAAATGTTAACTATAGGCCATGCATATAAATATAGAGCATTAAGTAAGGATTAACACGCTGTTAATATAGTATATTTCCCAAACTCTACACCCATAAGATTAAAATTCAACACAATAACATTAAATTATGAAATAAAATCCCCTTAAATGTGAAGTAAATTTACCAGAAAAAATATCTTCACTAATATTTATGACGCGAGATGCTTTGCTGATACCACCCCTAGTTATATGGAATAGTCTATCAAAGACATCTGGATGACCATAATGCATACGAACCCTGATGATCATTTCAAATACAAGTTAGACAGACTTTTCTTTCATAGTTTCATGATTACTCTGTAAATGCCATGCAACAACAAATATTCACGATTAATGTGAACTCACTTCAAAGGATTTGCTAGAACACGTTGGCCAAGAGTCACAAAGCTAGATTCCTGATTAGACATGAAGGATGCTAAAGAAGAAACACTGAGAAGATGCACAAGTTTAAAGAGTCAGAAGCCTAAATAAATGAACTCTGTAAGGGACAAAATGCCTCTAATACCATACCTTCCAGTAAACACATGCTCCCTAACACCAAGAATAGTAGGGGGGCGAACTCCATGGTCACGGTAAAATTCTTCAAGAAGATTTCTGACCTTCAAAGCCTCCTCAAAGTAATTATCCTGTCCACATACAAAGAGAAATAAATAAAAAAATATATACTATCAATTTGCCCTGTAAATAACATTAAGGTCAATATCAATATAAAAATTATTAGTCACCTGATTCATATCAATGGTCTGTATTGCATTTCCACGTGTAAATATAACAGCATGATTTTGATTTTCAGGTTTCCCTTCACCAAGCTTTGGATTTCCAGGCAATTTCACAGAATATATTTCCTGTAATGATTCTAACAGCAATTAGAACATAAAATATGACTGAAATGGCTACATTTGGCAAATTATTTCGGTTTGGTGGAATCTTTCTGTTTATGGATTTTTCCTTGTTCCATTCCTCCAGATAACGTTGCCATGTAGAGGCTTTGATTTCAGAAAGCCATGGTTGTCACGTCGGCAAGTCGCGTTGAGTAGATATATAGTAAATAAGTATAATACCCATATCTAACCCAAAATATAGTTGCTAAACTAATAGAATAAACATCAATGGGTGTTGAAACAAAACTTAGTTGCAGAACACATACGCAAACATTGAAGAAGAATATCCTTCTTTGCCCGTACCCAAAAAAGGAGGGGAGAGCAATCTGTGACTAACTTCTCATAAATAGATATTTGATGTCAACCATTCATAACTTTATTAATGATTGTCTGAGTATAAAAAGGCAAAGCCTTACAAGCAAGTGAAGAAACCTACCATAATAATAGAAGAAAACATGAATCCAGATTTAGGGATATTTACTAAAATAGAATAAAACTACTAATAGGAGACTAATAATAATAATAATAATAATAATAATAATAATAATAATAATAATAATAATAATAATAATAATAATAATAACAATAATAATAATAATAATAAGAATCTACTCAAAATAATAATAACAACAACATCATCATCACCAACACCAATAGTAACAAGAATGATATTAATGAATGTATCATTACACCCCTCCGAACATCAAGCTTGTCCTCAAGCTGTGAAGAGAGAGATACGTTGCACCAGCACTTTCCACGAACAAACGACATCAAAATATAAGCACTCGTTTAGTAGAGTACCGTGAGAATTACCGTGACACTCTAAGTGATGAACTTTACAAAGCTAGATGTGACTTGCCTGTTGCGAAATAGACAATTACTACACCATTATTCCTCAACTGGCATGTGCATAACCAACCATGAATTTTTGGCTTGCCAAATAAAGTGGATTAAATGACAGTGGTCTTTTGCGACTCAGTTACAACTTCAGTAATTGCTTCTGCATGTTTATGTGGTAAATAGCTTTCATGGCGCATGGCGATGGCCATGACGCATATATGGCATCGCCACAGGACACAAGTCACACAACCAATTTAATAAATTCACAAATGTATGAGACATAAAATGAATAAAAAATAATAGAGTACTTGATCTAAATCGTCATGTTGAAAATAAAAGCACGACAAAAAAATCATTCCAAAACACCTGAAGGTGCTAGTATTAAAATAACTTAAGCAAAACATAAAACTTAATTCAAAATTAAGTTGATAAAAACTTTGATCTAGCAATTTAAAATATGAATGTCTTATCATCACTCCCAAGAGGTCCAGGAAGTCAGAGGTTGCAGAGAGAGGCATGTAGCAGAGTGCAATGATCTCATATCAGAGTCGCGCAACACGCAACATTCTTCCCTTCTAAAGCCGCGACTAGCAAAGAAGAAGAAAAGTTGTGATGGCGACGTTCTGTGTGAAGAAGATGAACGACTGGAGAGAGTGAGAGATGATTGTCAATCTCAATAAAGGGTTTTCTTGGATTGGGCCCAAATATACTGGACTAAAAAACTTTGGGCAAAAAAAAATGGCGCACGAATGGGGATGGCGCCAAAATGGCATTGCCATGGGGACACTGGTTGCCACAACCAGATTTGTGGTGATTATGAGCCCAATGGCCAATGGCGCATATATGGTGCATGCCATTTGCGCCATCGATAAGCCTGGCAGTAACGACAGTAGAAGAGTAGGACTGGACATAGTAACAGATAAAGTTTTTTTTGGCTCCATATTGAAGAACATACTGTATCAAATAGCCATAAAAAAATTGACCCAAGGGTGGTAATGGTGGAAGAGGCTGTGGATATTGCAATTGATATTGATATTCATGTTGCGACATCTTTCAATATGTTGAACTGATCTCTTGGCAAATTCACAGTATAAACCATACTCATCAACAGAACAATAATTTAGAAACAAAGATGCACAAAGTCTGAAACTCAATTTTTCTGACTTTTTTACAACTTCTTTGTATGCTTTTTCTAGTTTCAAAACAATACATCAGAAAAATAAAAAATTAAAATACGATGCGAGAATTTACTAGCTAGAACCCCCCACCATCTCACGCTACAAAAACATCAAACACAAAATTATCCAACCACTTTTCTATTGTTGATATTTTCTAATTGAAAAAAAAAAACAAAGGAGCAAGAGAGATAAAAAGGGTAGGAATGAAAATGGTTCTAATACCAAATTGTTACAAATGTATTAGCGAACGTGGAAGAAGAATATCTTTCCCTGTTTGTGACTAGGAAGGGAGAGCACGTGGTGACTAAAATCTCATTATTAGATATTTGACTTCAACCATTCATCATTTCATTAATCATTGTGTGAGTATAAATGGGCAACACCTTACAAGACACCTATCATAATCATACTAGGAAACATGAATCCTTATTTAGGGATATTGACTAAAATAGAATAAGACTAGTAATAGGAAATTAAAAATGATAATAATAATGATTATAGTAATAATAATAATCATAGCCATAATCTTAATAATAATGATAACAATATTTTTATTAATATTCATATCAAAATATAAAAAAAAGAAAACGTAAGTCTAGGGGTAAATAGAAACATTATTTAGATAAGGTCTTAAAAGGAAGGTAAAAACTAAAGTGATAAATTGGAAGATAAGGAAGAATATTTCAAGTCTATGTAGTGTGATGTACTCTGTATTAATTACAGAGTAAAAAAACAGAAACAAACATAACATCCCCATCCCTTGGCCCACCCCCGCCCGAAAAAGGTAAAATAAATAAGAAAATTAAAAAAATAAAAAATGAAAAGAAACTGAACATGGGAAATCGAAAGGAGCAAAACAAAACCACAAATTCCCTAAATAGGACTTGTTATGTTTTTTCCAAGAGTGGACTTAAATATTTAATTAAATATTTATTCATGATTTCTATTTACCATTTTATCCATATACACTATACATTCCATATTAATTATAAAACTTCAAACCCTGTCCAACCTTCTTTTCTTACACGACTCCATTAACAACTGCCGCAATAGCTACTCAGCCTACTCCATTCCCAACCACCACCGCTGCGCCTCCCAATCGTCGCCGCCATCGCACCTCCCATCTTAGTGGCTCCCACCACGCCTCACCCCAAGTCTGCACTTTCAAGATCTCTCCTCCAATTTTTCTCTTGCAATATCCCAAGTCCCAACCAACATCTCAGGCGCTTCCAAGCTCGAGCTCTTGAACCCGCCGTTCAACAAATTAAATTCATGGGCGCTCAATAATCCCAATCAAGAGTGTTAAGGTGTGGCCATGAAAGCTCAGTAAATTGTAGAACCCCTACCTAGATTCCAACTGCCATGAGATTAATAATCTCAATTGGGAGTGCTGAGGTGCAGAAATTCATGATTTTTGTTCCAAGATTATGTTCTTTTTTCCTTTCTGTTTTTTCAAATTTTCTTCATTGACTCGTACTATCAACACCGCATGGACATTAAAAGGATGGAATTTGTTCTTTTTTCATGGATAGGACTATGGACATAGTGTATAATGTCCATCCCGAGTGTCTCCGTGATGGTCTGTTAGGCATTGTAGTGAATATTATTGAAGATGACAAAAGACATTGAGATTGCAAGGATGACAGATGGCAGTGAAGGCATAGTAGACAATAAATGACAGTGAAGGCAGAGGGAAATGAAGATAGTGAATGACAAAGGGCAATAAATACAGTGAACGGTAGAGGGAAATAGACAGAAGCGACAATGAAAGGTAAAAGACAGTGAAGGCAGAAGTCGGTAACAAGCAATGGCAAGTGGTAGCGGTGGCGAGCGGAATGGGTGGCAGGCGGCAGTGAGGTGGGATTCATGGCAGGCAGGGATCAAATGGATATGGTTTAAAATTAGAGTTTTAACCCAAAGGGACATTTTGGTATATTCATATTTATTATTAATTAATTATTAATTAAGTAAATACTAGTTAAGGAAATAAAAACACATGGTTATAGTTAAAGAAAATGAATATGTTTTAGTACTAATTGAGGAATTTTCCCAACTACAAGCATCTAAAGCATACTAAATAGGGCACCGGCGGCAACAATGGCACATCTACCTCCCTCTGGTGGAGGGAAGAGCAGATCTATGTCACGATAGTCGCGATAGGTTGGAATTATTTGATCTGAAATCCGGCAAGCATATGTTAAGGTTTTTAAATCTCAGATCTGTCGGCGTGATGCATCATCGCTTACTCCGGTCACCCCTTTCCAAGGTCAAATAGTGGACAACATAAAAACCATGCGTAGAGTGGCAAAGTAACGCACCTTGCAAGTTCTTCTGAATTTGTCAAAAACAGAAGAAATGCAAGCTCTTTTAAATTTGTTAATAGAAAACAACAAAGATGTGCACCTAGTCAAGTAAAAGAACTCGGAGTAATAACAAAAAATAGTTATAAAAAGACAAACCTTATCTTTCCCATTGATGTCAGCCTTCACAAGTTTCGAGAAGTATTCTTTGTGCACTTTTCCTTCAATCAATGTCTCAACCTCATCAATGAAAGCAACTCGAAGTGCTTCATTTCTACAAAAATGGATCGCAATGAATGAAACTCAGATATTGATGAATGAGAGTTATTACTTATTGATTATTAGTATTCGAATCAGATTACGATCGAAAAATTCAGATGAGACCACACCAAATCAGAAACATATACAACTTTAACTTTAATTGGAATCAAATGAGACTAGACTAGAAAGATTTCAGTCATATCAGACCTTAATATATCAAACTAATGAGATAAGACGAAGAGAACATGCTCTTAGGCTTTCTGTGTAAGGTAAGAGGTTATCATCAATTAATTTCTAAATAAAAGAGATTGCCATTTGATCACCTTTGCATTAGTAATGCAATATCCGCAGCCTCAGGCTTTTGATTCTCTTTCTGTTTCCCATATATTTGGCAGGTAACTACATAGGTAAATTTGAGATCTACTTGAGCTCTTGCTTCAGGAGACAACTCAAAACCTTGGGTATCAGTTGCTTTGCTCTGTGAAATTGCAGCCTCAGAATCTAAAGATGCATATACCAGAGTATTATTAGTAAAATACCACAGTAATGACTAATGAGAAAGAGAACATTAGAACATAATAACTTCATCTCGTATATGATAACCTTGAGCTGCCACCCTTTCCAAATATGCTTGAAGCATGAGAGCTTTTCGGTAGTACATCATTCCACGCACTGCAAAACCCAAAGAATTGTGTTTGTAAACCAAAATCATAGAGTATAAGAATAAGCACATCTAAAAAAAGTTCAAAATATAAGCCATTTATTTTTTTTACAAATCTCAATATATTTTCTGAGCTACATTCTCACCCTTTCTCCTTTAAAAGTAACCAAATAAAAATGAGCACACACCATATTGTGTTTCCACTTAGTAAAAAATTGATTTTCCTAGCAAACCACTTTTTTATTTCTAGTTTATTCATTGATTGAGCAAGGAAAATTTAGGGAACAAAAACGAAATGCAAAAATTACTTCATTCATTATTTGTTAACATAAAGAGTTGAATGCAAGCATCTATGCCATTGGAGCTAAAAGAGTTGTTACTGACAATGTTTTTACTTCAAGTAATAGCGGACTAAAAAAAATGACGCATTAAACTTTTTTTGCTAATTACTTTCTATGAAGTTTTAGGTAGTAAAAGCAACAATGCATCAAAAGGTCCAATGAAAAGACACGCTCTGTTTTTTGTACATCTTCACCTTCATACCCCAACAGGCTTGGGATTATTATGGGTTTTGATGTAGAAACAGCTGAACGCAGCATAGGTTGTAGGTGACAAAACATTGGTGGCATAAGACGGCAAATATATGAGTGAAACGCGTACCAGTCCTAGCCAATGTTTGCCCTCTGTATGAAGCCCAAAAACGCAACTCAAGAATATCATTGGCATTATTTCTAAGATCTGATTCTGATGTGTTTTCATCACGGCCAATCCGAGTAAGGAAGTTTCTCCACTCATCTGCATTCAACATTAATTTCTTTCTCATGAACCATTGACACTACAAAATACTCACAATAATGAACCAACCTGTATAGGAAAAAATAACAAACAAGTCCAGATATAACAATGACCAATTGAGTATTAAAGGCCACAACATATAGAACCCTAAAGTTAAAATTCTATATTTGGATTCTGATAAGCCTCCAATCAGATTGGTGTATTCAAGAAGGAAAAAGAAGATGGCACAGGGTGGGCCGGCAGAAGTGGAGCAGCTCAAAATGTTAATGGGCATTTCAAACAACCCACTAAATGGCTGAGTGGGTGGTTACGTAGCAGTAACCCATCTCCCCTCGGAGTGGGATTTATTGCTTGAGTCATGTTATTTTCTGGTGTGATTATTTTTCACTATATTTTCCTTTGAGAGTCTGGAGACTATCCCTTCTCGAATTGGGACTTGATGTACACTTTTTCATTCTAAATCCAATCAATTCGACTCAAGCTTTATCAGATTCCCTTTTAAAAATTATGCTAGGTCCAGGTAGGGGTAATAAAATTTTCAAAAGCTAGGCTCAAAGGAAAGCCTGAAAGGGTCACATGAGCACTCATGATCATTACATGCTTGATCAAAGGAAAGCCGGAAGGGGATTAGTAATGTTTTGAAATCTAATAATAGCTCTCAAAAGGCAAATGCATTCAATTCATGGATTGTATTAATTCTACATGGACTTGAATATATTTCAACGTATTTTACTATCGGGATTTGTTTATATTCTAAAAATTCCATAGATAGTTCTAACATCAATAATTGATTACAATATCTGGTATGTTGGGTTGTACTTTGTACCCCTGTGGATATACCTATTAATTCCTTCCAGTATAGAGTTGCTCATAGAGTAGAGAAATACACACTGCCATCGAAAAATTGAATTATCTCACAATCACTTGAGCATGCACATTTCATTTACCATTAAATAAGCAGTCAATTCCTTAACAAACAATGTAATGATCATTCGCATGCTACTATACGAGTTTTATGTATATCGAAAACACATTAGGGCAGAGATTACTCTATGAAGATAAAAGTCATGGCAATATTGTGGCATACTACGATGATGTTAGGGGCCACATCTGGGTATTATATCTTGATGGATGGGAACTTAATCCTGTGGAAGAGCTGAAACAAGATTCGGTTACCAAATCAAGTGCAGAAGCAGAATACAAAGAAATGGTGGCTCGAGCTGCATGTGAGAGCTTATTGGTTCTCAATGAAACACAAACTCTTCTTCCCAGAAATATTATATGGGAGCAAAGAACCAATTTGGTTAAAGTGAGATTTTCAAGCATCAGTACCCATCACATCAAGTACAGTCTGAGATGAGCAGCCACACCCACATTGAAATTGATTGTCAATTTATCCGAGAGAAGATCATAGTCACCCACTACCTTAGTACTCATCAAACAAAATCACTTAGAGATACCATACAAACTTGCATTTGTAAAAACATTCAAACAAATTATATATGCTCCAGCATGAGAAGTGTGGAATATTGTTAAGAAATACAGAGTATGATGTCATCAATGTCATTATAATAAATTCGCAGCCTATATATCCCTTAATTCTTCTTCATTTTCTATCAAGATAAAGAAATATTATCTTAACTTTTCACAAAGTTCAATTGAAAAAACAAGTTTAAGCTAAAGATGCTAGTGTGACACTACCTCACTACTGCGAAAGTTGTGGAATTTAAGTTTCTAAGTTCAGACCTCAAGTTCATGTTTTTACAATTTTCAATATTAAAGATTCATTATCCTTTTATATTTGAAAATTTGAAACGTGGAACATACTTTAATATGCTCTAGCTTTGGAGGAGGGGGAAGGGGAGAGCTGTTGTCAAATACATATCCTATCAAAGAAGGTACTTTGTCAGTTGTCACACCAGATAAGAAAGTTATATACCTGGATATATCTTTTGTAGGTAAAACAAAGTTGAGATCCCGTCTTCATTTCTTTTAAGGAGTTCAGACATGCTGTACAGGACAGTCTCAGAGTAATATGGTGTGAACACACTGCAAGCACATAAAAATAGAGTCAAAATTTAGTAAATGGTCTAGAATCAAGCCAAAGAAATAGAAGATCATTGCCTGAAGGACAACATCTCACGAACAGGTTTTGCTACTGGCATCTCCATGAAAAGGGAGTTCGTGAAGAATTCCAGCCGACGTCTGGCCTCAAGATTCCTTGGGATATTGTGAGCAGAGTCCTTGATGGTGAGAAGTGAATAAAGCCTTCTAACTTGAGCCCTCTAAATGCATAACATGGTCATGTACATAACTAAAAGGTATTAGAACAGATGAGGTGGTGCCAAACATTGAACAAAAAAGGTGCATTATACTCCATATACAACTATCACACACCAAATCAGCATCTCTCGGCCACTTCAAATTCTGAAATAAGCGACCTTCATTCCTAGCTTTTAACAAATCATTCCATGTCTCGAGGTGCTTGCTGAAAAAAAGTCTCAGATATTTAACACAGAACACAGAACACAGAATGCATAATGGAGTGAGTAAAAATGCAAGCTAATTCACAGAAACAATGTATACAACTATACAGTTGAATATCTGATCAAAGAATAGTAGAAAGGAATGTAGTATATCTCATTTCTAACATTTTACAAGGTTCCTTAAATAAAGAGTTTATACATTTGGAGTCGGGGATAAGTTACCTCATTTGAAGAGCTTGGCTCGTATGGATAAAAATAAATAAGATTTACACAACTTAACAAAATGGAAAGAATAAGAAATGCTACTTAAGAGTGAAACTTATCTACAATCCCACTCAACCTACGGATCAGGTGCATAAACACCACAGGGTACAAAGCTTGTACAAATGAGTTACCTCAAAAATAAGATTTACACAACGTAACAAAATGGAAAGAATAAGAAAGGCTACTTAAGAGTAAAATGCATCTACAATCCCACTCAACCCAGTTATCCGGTCATCAGGTGCATCATCACCATAGGGTACAAAGCTTGTACAAGTGAGGCTGTGTGCATAAGAATTGGTGAAGTTCATCCGCAAGTTGATCACCAAATCCGACAAATAACGTGCTAATTTCCTTGGATAAACTGTCTCAAAGATGATTGACTATCCGAAAATAATTTCATGGAGTTGTTAGCTGTCTTGTGTCATAACTCTTGATGAAAATAGTACTTTAAGTCTTTAACTAGATGATTTCACACCAGCTAAGAGCCACAACCTGATACTGTGACTCAAGTAATTCAACACTTGATCTGGAAATATTGTCATGCTTTTCATTTTTCCAAAAATGAAAACAAACTCCAACGAAAACACAGAACCCAGAAGTGATCTTCTGTCACTAGGAGATCCCTGTTTGCATCAGAGTAGGCAATTATGTGGCTGTGGACTTTATTCTCGTACAATAAAACCCTTCAGGGACACCATAATATACTTCAGAACTGAATGACTGCATTCCAATAACTTCAACTGGAAATATTAAGAAAATGACTTACAACACTAACTGCAAAAGTTATATCAGGTCTGGTGATACCAAGATAATTCAGTTTGCCAAAACGTCTTTGATAGACTGAAAGTTTGTAGAACGGCCTTACAATATGAAGGGTTGAAGTCAAGCAAGACCAACATGGAGTACCAGAGTGCAAGAGTTGGAGGTGCAAGTGAATATTGAAGCACAAGCTTTACCAAAAAGAGAGAGTTTTAAGTACCTTTGATCCGTAAAACAGGGGAATGGGAGATTGGCGATGATGTCACACACCGCATTCGAGCATGGTGGATAGAATGGAGGCTCGCATCTCAAGTGCATTGCAACAAGTTTCCAGTTAGACTGGAAGGTAAGTTCTGAGAATACTCAGATAGATGTGCAGTCATAGTAAAAGATATATCATTAGAAATGGAGTTATACACGACAAAGGTGAGTCGGTCTCCCTGGGAAACAAGATGAAAAAGTCGTCATGGTTTCGGAGGATGTGCTTGTTCGGGGTGTCAGAGTTTGGTAATTGTGATAATTAAGAGACATGGAGGCAGGCTCGAGAATAACTCGGGGCCATAATTAGAAATGACACGGCTGAACTTAAGATGACTGAAGACATGACCTTAACTAGGAAGGTTTGGGGATCAAGAATAACAATTGAAGGGTAGTTCATGGTTGAATGTTTGTCACACTTGACTGAGAGGTGGGGGACCTAACCCCCACATCTCATTGTAAAAGTATTCTTTTAGGGTACGCATAGAGTTTCATGATTTTCATCCTTATGTGTATTATAATGTGATGCTCCATTTGTAATTCATCATGTTATGTTATTATCATATTCTCTTGCAAACCTATAACCACTATTTCTTTTGAGTCGAGGATCTATAAGAAATATTATCTACACTCCGCACCGGAATAGGTAAGGTTGATCTACATCATACCTCTCGAGACCCCACTTGAGAGATTACACTGGTTTGTTGTTGTTGTTGTTGAAGACATCTAAGACTAATTTAGGATAAATAACAATAAGAATAATGATAAAGGAGCTACAAAATGACAGTAACTCAAGCATTTGTAAATAGCATCTGAATTGAGAGAGGAAAGTATACTATTGTGAAGTTCAATAAAAGAGCAGTACTTGTGCAATATATTGGGAGTGCTAAAGTATATTTGGGGGATAAAACTTGGGCGTACGGATACTACTCACAAAGTAATTGAGCTTTCACAAACTCATGATGGAAACTCGAGTGGCGCAATAACCATTGATGTCCTCACTGAATTTAGAAAACTAGACTCGAATACTCTTAATCCCAAAAACGCCAATTTATTTTTTTCGCTAATCCAATAGCAAGGTTCTAGTTTCTTTCAAGAAAAGATTTGTGTAGCTTGTGTTAGCTCTCCTCTACATAAATCCCAACCACGCAAATTCACCTTTTTTTAATCATCAGGCCGGGTCACATGTGCAACCTTTTAGGACGGAAGGGTTGATTAAAAGAACTCAAAATTGGGTTGGGGTCCCTAAATTAGCCATTCGTAGACCTGGCAATGGGTTCATTTGCTTCTGGTTTGGATCGAGTTATATTTTAGGTCAACAAGATTCTGTCGAATCGAGCAAGGTGTTGGTAACTATAGGTTGTTAACTACAGGTTCTATGATTTTTGGTGGAAAAAAGATTGTCATCATAAGACAAAAAACTTTCATGAAAAACGTTTGTGGCGGTTCAATATGGGTCACTTTCAGGTTCGGGTTCACTATGAGTAAAGTGCTATGGCCTTTTCGAATGTCGAAGTATCAATTCTGGTTTGCTTTCAGGCCATTCTGTTTGTGTGACATTTGTCGAGGTCTAGGCATAAGACATTTGAGCAAAACCACATTAGAAAAGAATGAATTGATTCGATTAACTAGTTTAACACAAGATTTTATTGATTGGTCGTTCTCTAATAAATGTTCAATACAAGACTCTCTAACATACCCCTCTAAGTGGTACACTTCACTATACAATAAAAAAATACTTTCCACATTATTCCTTACTGTGAATGAGAGTACAAGAGCATATATGAAGCAGTGAATCGAGAAAGGTCAATTTCCCAACAACTTTGTGGTACACAATTTAATGGTACATGGTCATGTAAACCCATTATTATGAGGAGGTGTGGATAATGCCGTTGGAACAGCAACATTACTCCCTCACGCTGCTTTACTCCCTCCCCTCCCTAAAAAACTTCTACATGAAACCAATTAATAAAAAACAACAGCATCGACAAAAAACCCAATAATATGATTCTATTCAGCATTATAACCACACACTATCTCTCACCACAGAAATGTTTACCTTTTTACTTACTCTCTTACAAGGGATTTATGAAGTGATCATCAAAATAGTCTTGCTAGAGACATGAAACCATTAGTGAGTTAATATAGATTACAAGATTCTACAATTTATAATTATGAATAAAAGGTTAATCAAAGTTGTGATGGTTCCCAAATTTTCCCAAAAATACAAATTCCAATAACAACCACAATAGTACCTCATGTTGACATGAAGAACATCACAACGGACAATATCATAAAGATCTTGCATGGCATTAACAGCACCACTTTCCTGTTTCGGAGAATGTTCTTCCTTCTACAAAATAGAATTTCATCATATGTCCAAATCACATCATTTATCTCAAAAACAAAAGTTAAAATAATATATGCACATATGTGGCACACACACAAAAGAAAATACAATACAACCTCAACCATGATTAGACAGTACACAAAATTGTGAAGGTTAGAAAGAACCATATAAAAACCATTTTAGAAGTTAAAAGGGAAAGACAACAGCAGAGTGTGCAAAATAACATATCAGCTCGTCATAGGTTGACGAAAGCAATGGACAATTAATTAAACATCAGCTATTTCTTTTTTTACCATGCATTATCTTAAAATCCAAGTGGGAGAACTAAAAATGCCATGCTTGAGACGGATAGCAGACTCCTTTTTTCATAGAACATACAACGATTTCACTCAAGGTAAAGAAAGTATATGTCCTATAGTTTAGGTGTTTTATTTAACTAACCCTTTCGCATATTACTTATTCTTACCTTAATCAAACCACATATCAGACCATAAAAAATCATATGAGACCAAATAAAAAACATTAGACATGACCATAGCAAGCATTAATATTTCATATAAGAAAATTAGACAATACAAAAAACATTCAGATTAGAGCAAATCAAGTCAGACTAGACAAGAAAAATTCAAATAGATCTTAAAGTATTCAATCAAATCACATTTTAGAGGCAAAGAGAACAAGTGCTTTGTTTCACTCAATTCAGGTTGAGAATATCTCTATGAAAGAACTTGTATTAGCCTTAGAGCTGGCAAATTGGTCGGTCGGGTCGGGTTTGGGTTCGACCACTTCTGATTTGGATTATATCAGGTTTGGGTAAGTTTGGGTTCGGGTTAAGAACTACATGTTCATGACCCAATGTCATCGGGTTCGGGTCGACCCGACGGGTAATTAGATTTATTTTAATAGTTTTTAAATTCATACTTGCATTTTGCACTAAAAAACCAATAAAATATCAAAATACATATATTAAACGTCTTAGAATATTTATTTTGAATTTTTAATTCCTTTTTAGATATGTTTAACAATGTAATGAATAGTAAAAAATTAAAAATGCATCACTTTTGAAAAAATATAAGATAACTATGTGAAAACTTGTGTCAAAATATATATTTATACACTAAAAATGAGTAATAAGAAAAAAATAAAAAACTTAATCTTATTTTTATTACATTATTTTCCATATTAAAATATATTATTTTGTAAAATTATTAAATTAGCGGGTCGGTTAGGTCGGGTTTGGGTTTGGTCGAGTTTGACCCATTTTTAGCAGGTCATTTCGGGTGTTGTCAACAAAACCTTTGTTCAAAACCCAATATTTTTGGGTCGGGTCAGTTTTTATCAGGCCTAATTAGCCTTTAGCCTCTAGAAATGTCAAATTGTAAGTCAAAAGTTTATATAAATGAAAAGTAGCATTGTTATTCAATACACCCTCTAGTGTACTAGAGTCTAATCCAAAAATAGCCTAGAAGCCCAATCCGTCACAATGAACAGTAACCATGTGTTGTACACCTTTGTTGTGGAATCTCTTATCATAGTCTTACCAATAGAGGCTCATCATTTCCTAAGCATTGCCATTCTTCAGTAAAATTCCAATTACGCACAACTTCGAGAAGCTTACTCCACTTGCAAGCTTACGGCAAATCTACTCATATTTTCATCAATTTTCATATAAAAAAATTAAATTGATGTCGTGAACAATCTCTGTAATTAAGCATTTGATATTGTCTTTAAATGTCATCATCAACACCAACCGATATGTTATGTCCTCGACAATGAAGAAAAGAAGATTAACGAAGAAACAGAAGGATGGGGTTCAACTGTATACACTGATGTGACTGACAGATAAGTTAAAGCTGCAAGTACAAGTTAAAGTTCATATCAGAACGAGCAAGGTTATGAAAGGTAAAATCGGGCCTCGTAGTGGTGGGTCTCTACTCTCAATGACATGAGGCATAAAGCCTTGAGTGACAATGTGTAAGCCTCACTTTACTTTAAATAAAAATATAAAATAATAAAATAGAATCCATAACTCATACTGTAAAAGAGAGTATTACCTTTACAGCATTTATAAATTATTACAAGTAATATACACTTAAAAACAGATTTTTAAAATTTTAAAAAACGTAATCAAACAATGTTTAACGGCCAAAAACTATGAGAATATAATCTAATCAAATACCGATAAGACAACAAGTAAATAAGTAAATGAAGTAATAAAATAATAGAATAATTCTCAAATACGAAAAGCTACAAACTAAAAATCTCAATTAAAAAAGAGATTAAATAAAGAGGGCAGATGAGAAAAAGAGGGATATTGGGGTGGGGGTTGCACTGATCAGAGGAACTTAGTGTTAAAAGAAACAAAGAAGAGAAAAGGCAATGAGACCTGGTTGAAGAAATGAAGACTGTAAACCAAGACAAATATAATTGTCGACTTGTAGCTGAACGGGAGGGAAGTAGAAGATTGAGAGTGAGAAACGGAAGGGTGGCATTTTTGTTAATTGGCTCCTAGGTTTTATCAAAATAAATCTAGATTTTTACTATTTACTATTTACATTGTGGTTGTTTATTTTTTTAGTGGTACATTGTGCTTGTTAGAAAAGCCAAAAAAGCAAAAATAAAGCAAAGTATATAATATAAATGTTAAAGCCCAATAGCTTTTATGAACTTTCACAAAATCATGATAAAACCCGAAGCTTAAGCCTTGTTTAAGTCTTGTTCCTTATGTGCCTCTGTATGCCTCATCCACCTAGGGCGTAAGCCTCAAAATGCCAACATAAGGCTTAAATCCATCGCCTTTAACACTCCCACTTCAAGGCAGACCCCCTCAAACGCCTTAGAAAACCATGAAAACGAGTTCAAGATTCCATTTTTTAGTATCTGGTGACAAGTATTGTATCAAACAAAGAGTATGTAAATTGCTCCAACTTATGGGCAAGCTTAAAGAGAGTAAAAATTTGAAATCTAGTTTAGAAACCCTGGGCTTTATAAGCTTAGGCCCATTATATTGTTCTTTATATATGCAGTGTACTAGTAATAGGAGAGTAACAAGCATCCCTGTTGTATGAGAATTGAAACTACGCCATATGTACATGCACAACAAAACAAATGATCTGCAATGGATGGAACTTCAAATACAAACCAGTATTCCCAATAGTGCAGTAACTTTCTGAATCATTAGTGGTAGCTTATTCAATTCAATATCAACAAGTATGCTCCTATTAGCTATGCTTCTCTGAATCTCGTCATATATTCTCTCAACCCTGCAATGGCGCAAGAAGAGAGATGAATCTTTCTGACCAAATAACTTGCAAGCCACAAGTATTTTCCTGAAGGCATCAACTTACCACTTCTTACCCTCAGTATCCAACACAGATGTGAGGACTAACTTGAGGGTATAATAGCACTCTTGAACAGCATATTTCATGTAATCGTCCCTTAAAATCCTGTCCCATAGCTCTTCTTGCGAAAGTCTGGACTCTTTACCCTCGATAGCAGTATCTTTAGCAAGAAATATCTGTGCAAGAGGCAAAAGACATACATACCAGGAAGAGAAATAACAATATGTGCATACTTAACTAGCATAGAAACAAAACAAGTGTTATAGTTTCTGATAGCAACCTTGCTTGCTAGAAGGAACAGAGGCCATTGAACCAAGGGAACATTGTCTATTATCCCTGAATTTTTAGGCATTAAAAGCAACTCCATTTCCCTGTATATTAAAGAAGATGAATGTGTGTCTAGTGAGCTTTAGTGAGCAGTCAATGAATCAGATCTGATAACAGAAAATGCCATGACCACAAGTAAAACTCACAAACTATTAATGTAGTCTTCTTCCCTCAAATTCCTTATAATCTCATTCCAAAAAGGAGCAAACTTAGCAGCATCAACTTTGTTCCTCTCTAGTTCCTATCAATTGAACAGTATCATTTAATAATCAATTTAATCAAAATCAAATATAAGAAAGCAACTACTCCCACTGAATACAATGATATATCATCCTTGCTATTTTCACATGTCTAACAAAACAATTGTACATCATAATATCAAAACTCTTAAATGAACAACTTAACAATACAAATATGCATATATACATGTGAGACGGCATAATTGGAATTGCATGTACCCAATGTTGCAATACTGTGTATCAATCAAAACTTTTAGACTACTGTGTATCTTCCTAGAGAATGAATATTAGTGGATGGGGAATAGTATCAATCAAAACTTTTAGACTACTGCGTCCAATAAGCTATCTATATTCTTGGAGAAATTCACAATTAATAAAGAGAACACGTTGAAATAAAGAAAGAATTTATTGAACATATTAACAATTTTCAAAAAATTAAAAAGCACTAGGAGCTAGAACATACTGGGGGCTAGTGCCTGGGCACAGTCAAGTGCTAAGATTTTTAGAATATTCTTAAAGAAGGAATCAAATAAATCCAAAAAAATGAAAACCAATGGAAAACAATACATGTAAAGTAAACCGATAATAGGAGACACACACACAGACACACACACACACACACATATATACATACATACATACATACATACATACATACATACATACATACATACATACATACATACATACATATATATATATATATGTATATATATATGTATATATAAAAAAGCAAGAAAATGCATCTAAATCGTCCATGTGACTCTTAAGTACCTAAAATGACAAGTACACATCACTCTTAACTTGTTAAGGCAACATAGGTAAATCTTTTGGTCCACAAACAAACTGATTTATCAAATTAGCCAAAATATCGCAATGACATTACAGAAGTGTAAGTAAAAATAACTCACCAAACCAGATGAACGCATGGATTCCCTGCAATATAGATTTTGGATTTAGATACAGCAAATATGTTTTAAGTAAACTGATTGGAGAACAGGGAACCAACTGATAACAACAAGACAACAAGATGAATGCACCTAATGCCAAGGGGAACATGAAGGGTATCCATAAAAGCAGCAGGAAATCTCTCAAAAAGTTTTTGAACAGCATCCAAAGATCGAATCTGAAAATCAAAATGTCAATACTGAGTTTTGAAGATAAAGATAAGGATATTGACTAACAAAACACTACAATCATTTTAGTGATAAAATACATGCCTCTCCAAGACGTTCCTTTGCTCCCAACAGGAAACCACAGATAGAAGATATAATAGTGTAAAATAGATGAGTATCTAGGAGGTAGATCTGCATAACAAGTAACAAATGAACTCGTTGAAAATGTGAAGACCTTTAATAAAGATTAAAGAACCATATGCTCATGTAATTACCGACAGAAATTTCTTATATAATGTGATGGAACCTATAATCTTATAAATGGGATGTGTTAAAATAAAATAATAATCTACTTAACAAAAGATAAATGTTGCAATTACGAAAAACACTGGAGAAGATGTGTTCGGTGTGTCTGGTTAAAGGTTCAATTAAAAGAAGTGTGTCTTCTAGTTAAGGGTTCAGGTAAAAGCCATCAAGGTAAAGATGAAGGTGTGAGTCAAGGCGGTCATCATATTGTCACTGAAGATTGCCACTATAGGAAATTAAGGTATGATGCAGAGTCATTGATGCTACAGTGGCATCTTGGAACACGGGCATGGGAGCAGGGGGTGTTTGTAACTGTAATCTGTATATCCATGGGAAAGTGCGGATTTGAGGTCGGTTGTTCTTTTTTAATATGCGAGTTTGTATAGTATTGAAATAACACACCATCCCAAATTTGTAAGAAAACCACCACATAGCACAAACTGTATTCTAAGATGAATTTTAAAATGACCAAATGACTACAAAAAATTAGATGAGAGATTTGAAAATTAAATACAAATTTTTATTAATAAAATGCCTAAGTTACTATGACTAAATAAAAGTAGAACAGTCCAATGCATACAGATCCATGCCCAGGAATGGAACTTTACATATCAATTGCAAGATAATTGGAAGAGATTCAGATTTGAGACTCGTATTTCATAGCCCTACATAAAATGTGGTCACTTTACGTCAAATAAAGATGATAAAAACCGTATGTGAAACCAAGTTCCACAAGAAGTCGCACGGTTCGCACCTAATAAACTAAACATCAAATTTTCAGCTAAGATACATTTTCCCAAAACATTAAAATTGGCCTTTTTCACATCATATGCATCCAAATAAAATTAAACTGAATACGTTACAAAATTGTTCAAGCATTTTGTGCAAAAAAACAAAAACCTAGTCCAGGGAGCACAGTGACTTTGTGAGGTGTAACAACACAACAGTGAAAGTTACTGTCGATTGCCAATGGAACTAAAAGAGTCATCTATAATTTTTGCCACTAACACTACTAGATATGGGCATGGGATCTATGGAGGAAGAACTCTGACCTAGGGTTTCATTAAAAAAAACTCACACACGCAATAACAAAGAGCCAATTGGATCCGGGAAGGAAGAAAAAAATCTGTTTAATTCTTCATTTCAGAATATCATTAATACTTACTTACTTAGTGCCTTCTTATATAGAGGCTTACATTCCTAAATTTTAAAAAAAAATCACAGAATCTTACCAAATAACTACTTGCTAAATAAAAGTCCTGACAAATAATCAATTGTGACCAAAATAGGAAACCAAATACTAGTAGGAGACTACAACTAATATCAATAAGAAATCACTTATGATACTAGTAAACTAGGACTACTAATAATAATAATAATAATAATGTAAAAATCATTAATAATAATTACAATACTTATTAATAATAATTCTAAAATAAATTGATAATATTGATAAATCGATAATAATTATAGTAAACTAGGACTACTACTAAATAATAATAATTCTAAGATAATTCTAAGAATAATTCAAGAACAAACACTCACGCACACAAAAAGCTGATCATCTCTAGGAAGGAAGGAAGAAATTTTTGTAACTCACCCACCCCCCCCCCCATCCTGCTGCTGCTGCACAACCCTCTGTCATCTATCCACCGTCCAACCCCCCCCCCCTCCCCAAGCCACTATTGTACACCCGGCCCCGATATCCTACACCGCCCAACCCAACATAGACTTCAACAACATCCTCCATCTCACCTTAGGCCCTTCTGTCGCCTTGTCCACTTTAGTTTCAAATTTTAAAAGCTAAACGCAAACCTCAAAAAATATTATTCAGGTCTATATTTTAAAAGAGCCTGCTTTTTAGATCAAATTCGTGTCTGACGATGAGCTGTAGGTAGAGATGGAGAGAAAATGAGGGAACGATGATGAAATTATGGGTGGGTGGAGATGGAGAGAAGTTGAGAGAATGAGAAAACGAGAGAAAACAACGATAAATTGGGAGTGGAGATGGGTGGTCTCTATGGTTTGGCTGAAATTGTGAAGAAAACACAAAACTAAATACAAGTAGTAATCTTTCAAAAACAAATAGTAATAGTAAACTACTACTACTACTATTACTACCACTACTACTACTACTACTACAAATAATAATAATAATAACAATCTTAATCACTAATAATAATAACTATTAATAATAATTCTAAGATAATATTGATTGTATCATCATCATTAACAATGCTTTAGTTTCGGGCACTTAATAGACTGAATCAAAATGGCACATTATACTTTCCTTGCTTCTTATTTTCAATGAGGTTTTGAGTAGTAAATGCAGCAATGCATTGAGAGTCTAACGAAAACAACCTTATGTTTTATACTGGGTCATTATTGTTGTTGTACTATAGTGAACCATATTGTTAAAAAACTCCGACAGGAAAAAAAGAAGGGAAAAGCAAATCATCAAGTTAACATGATAGATACTTACTAAAAAAACAGGAGCCCAGAAGCTTGCAACGGTCAAAGCATTATGATTATCTGCCAATGAAAATGGTAGGGTCATATGAAATTAAGATTTGCACTTTGAAGCCCATAACTTGAAAAGTGAAAAGGAATGCAATAGATATGGAACGACTCCGAATAGCCAACAAGGACAAACACATTTTAGTAGCATTTTCTTACTGATTGTTAATTTCACCAAATATTGTTAACTACTTGGTAAGGAAATGGCATATACAATTATCCAACAACTTGGTACGGAAATACGACAAGCAATGAGCACAGCCAGGTCGACGCTCTCTCCTATAGAAATTCCAATTCAACTTACAAGAGCTTATCTTTCTATTATTATGATGAGTGTTATGTGTTTGAGACTTAAAATCCCTAGGCCAATTTTTTGGAAAAGGGTTGCAGATTTCAAGATTCCATTTTCCAGCAAATAACTATTTCCCATGGTAAGTAGTTCATTCGCACAGTTACAAGTTGTCCCTAGTTACATATGATCTACCATTTCTTGTCGTCTAGTTGTGTGCTATTTATGTTTTTTGTCTTTGAACACATGCTTCAAATGAAAAATGGTAGACGAGGTTACAAATATTTTTTAGCAACTGCACATAACCCATAGACAAAAAATAGCACTTACAACAACAACCCAGTAGATGATAGTAGGTCTTGGGAGAGTGTTGATACGCAGACCTTACCCCTACTCGAAACTAGAGCGGATGTTTCCATAAGGCCATAGCTCAAGTAACCCAACAGCACAAAGCACAAAAAAGGAGCAAGGAGCACCCTAATGGTAAAGAAAGAAAAACGCAAAAAAAAAATAAAAAAACATCAAGCGTAGAAAGCCCACAACAAGTTCACAAACTACCACGAAGCCCGAACGTGTACTCAACTATCATAGTCCAAGCTCTCACCTAAGGTATAAACTTCAATAAGGGACAAAAGTTTTAGGTCTTGTCTAATCGCCTCTTTTCAATTCTTCCTGCATCTACCGTTTCCCCCAAACCCACCGACCACGGTAAGCCTCTCAAATCTCTAAACCGGGCCCTCAATGCTCTGCTGCTTCGCGAGCCAAAGATTGCACACCACCTGAACCTACTTCCTGAGCTTATCCTGCAGGGATGCTACTCCATCCCGTCCCCGGATAACCTTGTTCCGAATCGTATCCAATCTTGCTGACAATATTGTACTGATCCACAAGACATATCGACGTGCATGTAGGAGCAAAACTGCTAAACACGAGGCTGTGGCAACGACGATGAATCAGAGTCTTATTGCTGAGGATTTAGGGTCACATACATGATTATTGAATTTTTGAAATTCAGTGGTGGTGAGCTAGATACTCAAAGTGGAAAAATAAGTCCGCTATTACGACACTCCATACGGGAAGCTTCATTACTAAGAGGGGTTGGTCAAGATTTTACAGAGCATAACGGACCTCCTAAATACTCCCTCCGTCCCCCTTAGATGTTCTCATTTTGACTTTTGGTGGTTTTTAAGGAGAGTTGAAAAAAGGTGAAAGTTTACCATAATACCCTTAATGAAATATGGGTGGAGTGTATTAAATGAGGTGGGTGAGGTGTAATAAATAAAGTAAGTGGGGGTAGTTATGGTATTTTAATTGTTAAAAAATGAAATGAGAAGATCTATTGTGGACAAAGAAAAAGGGCTATTGAGAAGATCTATGGGGGACGGAGGGAGTACTAGAATGCCGACAAATACATCTCTAGTAAGGATGTGCATTTTTCATCCCAGGCCTAAATCGACCCAAGACCTGGTCAAAACTGGCCAAGACCAGTCTCGACGAGTCCCTTTCCGGTCCAGTCTTCAGTCATCAAAATTGTTTTATTCTGTCTTTGATCGGTCCGGTCCAGTCCAAACCCAATGAAATCAGTGGACGGACCAACCCCATGGACCGGTTAGTTGGACCTCTCATAGTTCAAACCTTTTATTACTCCGTAATTCTAAAAGCCTTTTATGTTTTAACTCCTTTCCATTTGGTCTGTCAGGCCTACTAAATGCGAAGGAAGCAATAATTGTCTAGGTCTGGACTCTAGAGCGAACGACGGCGTGAAGAGTGAAGAAAGAAGAGGCGTGATTTGTCTGCAGTTTGAACCCCAGTTGGAAAATCACCATCTCCCCATGTCATATAGCAGCTATGCAGTCACTGGGCTGCAACAGTGCCACTATGCATGCAACATCTCCATTCTCCGCAACTAGCGATTCAGCGAACAATAAGCCTCAATGTTGTTAAACCTCTTTAAGAAAAGTAAAATTTGCACTAAATAGTACTAAAACATATGTCCCTTCCCCATGGTAATCAAACTCGAGATTCTATGCAGGATTGCTAGGCCTTATGAAGATCGCAACTCGGATCGTAAGATCCTACACACACACACACACACACACACATATATATACGTATGTATGTATGTATGTATGTATGTATATATACGTATGTATGTATGTATGTATATATGTATGTGTATATATATATATATATGTATATATATGTACACACACACACATATAATAAAGGTAATAAATTAAATATGAAGGTAATAAATTTTGTATAATAACTATGAAGATAAAGGTAATAAATTAAAAAGAAAAAAAGAAACTTGACCAAAAAAATCACTGCCAGAAGCCTAAAAGGAAACTGGAAACAAATTATTAAAAAAAGAAAATCACTACCAGTAGGTAAGAATTGTAAAACGACTGCCAGTAGGTAAAAAGCACTACCAGTAGGGAAGTAGATAAAAATAGCTACCAGTAGGTAAAAATCACTCCCAAAGCCTAGAAACATAAAACAGAAAGAAAAAAGAAACATACTTGTAAATTAACTGGGCAAAAGTGACAACCGCGTGCGAAGGCCGAAGGGAGTAGGCAAGTAGCAAAGCTCGAAGAGGAGTGCCATGGCTGATGTGGGTTGTAACTCTGTAGGTATTTGTGCGTATTTGTGTGGGAGAAGGGGTGTATTTACACACAGGGAAAAATCGCTTGGAAAAGGTCTCATTCTCGCGTAAAAATCAAAACGACGAAACAAAACCTTTTCGAATTTCCGCATGTGTATTCATCTCTCTTTTTGATCGGCGATCTCAATCAATTTTACGATCCAGATCGTCGATCGTACCGATTCCAAGGTAATTTGCGATTTTCAGTGCGATTTAGATCGGAAATAGGCTGGCGATGCACGGAATCCTACAATCCGGATCGCGAGTTTGACTACCATGCCCTTCCCAATATAGTACTTAAAACTACTGATCTATCTATCTATATCTCTGTGTGTGTATAAATATATACATATATATAGTACCTAAAAAAATGTATTCCCTAAATAGAATTTAATTATAGTACCTAAACCCCTATTTTGAAGGATAGATATGGGCGGGAGAGGGAAAGGCCAGTTCTAAACTGCAAACTATAGTTACCGGAGAAGGGTATTTTTGTATTTTTGGACTAATATTAAATAAATAATAAATAATTTAAGTACTATACAGGGAAATTAAAACATTAAATACTACATTGGGAAAATAGCTATGATTTAGTACTATATAAGTAAATTTCCTTTAAGAAAAAGCATTAGTGTTGCTAGCATCTAGTAATGATATTCCAAACAAAAGACGTTGAATTCCAATATATTTTTTAACGCAAGAAATACAATGTCAAAAGATCCTTTCCCTTTTTTAGTCTTGAATGTGTTGACTCTTGAGCAATGAGCTATCTTCCCCCAAAAAAACTATGATGTTGACTACTGTTGAACTAATAATTTAAGTACTCCCTGCAACCCAACCATCCCTACTGCGTGAGATTTGAAGAATGGCATTTAAAATTGAATTCGGTCCTCATTCGGCTGGGGCCACAAAATTGAAAATGTTCGTGATGATTATGGACAAATGTCTCTCACTACTAATGAGACCACGACGACAGAGTGTCGTGTCATCATGATGGCATAATATTGGATGACGATTGTTGATACTGCAAAATATGGACTCAAATATTTTAATATGTTGTTTGTGTGCTTGCGCTCTTTTACATTTTGTTGCTCGAAGTTGAAGGATATTGGTTTGTTATGCACTCCTCTTTGGATTTATGTTTGTTTATGTCCTACCTTGAAACTTAGTTTTGTTAAGATAATGAATGTGGTTATAATTAGTGATACAATATATATTTAAGATGTTTCGACTTGTCGACGTGATAACTATGGTTAGTATCTAGACATGGTCGAGAGTGTGAATAGTGTAAAAAATTGATTGTTGCATTTATTTTAGAATGAAGTACTTATTCGTTAACATTAGGCTAACATACTTTGATTCTATTCATTTTGAGCCGAGATTCTTTCAAAGACAAACTACTTTGTATGGGTACAGGTAAGGTCTGAGAAGTCTACATACATCTTACCCTCCCACTTGTTGGATACACTGGATTTGTTGAGCCCCACGTTGAGGAATAACATGGCTTCTTGATGTTGTGTTGTGCCTTGAAAGGAGTTAACATGGCTCCGAGGATAAAATGGAAAAGAACACAAACTTGAAGGGGTAATAAAAAACTGCCTTCCTAGCTTATTTGTGACTTCAAAACCTACAGATGGTGCTCAAGCTGAACTCAAGAGTTTTCTACACTAGTACCTAAGTTAGAACGAGAGGGATAAATTTCGGGGGAGGGTGGTTTTGATACAATCCTAAAACCCAGCAGGGGTTAAGTGGCTCTTATAGGGAAACTTTTGGTATTAAAGTTGTTATACTATATTATTGTTTATGTCATGTTATTAATCTCTGCCCATTTCCAATGGAGCTAAAAGAGTCATTAATGACAATGTTTTAGTTTCAGGCACAAAATGGACTAAATCATAATGGAACATTAAACTTACCTTGCTTCTTACTTTTGTGAACAGTAAATGCAGCAATGCATCTAGGGTCTAAGAAAAACCATTGCATACACGGTACATCTTGATCCCAAACCCCAACCAACCCCAACAGAGGTGGAATCATACTGAGTTGTAGACTTATTATTAATCTGAGCCTGATTAATGTTTATTAGTGGAATCGTGTGTTCCTGGATATTTGTTCTTCATAGTCAGTTAGGATCCACTAAGATCATGTGATTGTTATTCTTGGTAAATAGGACTAGTGGACGGTTAGTTGACCAGATTGGGTAGTTACTTGAGTCTATACATATTTAATACAGTAGCAAACACAAGGAGAGGATAAAAAATATTTGGAATTGCATTTTTGGAGTTAAATAGGGCTTCTTAGTCTCTCTTATAACCGAGATTCTTGATTAAAAAAGGTTAAGGAGATATGTTATACTTATTATTAGTTATTAGTTTCTGGCACTTGCCATTCTGACTATATGAAAAATTAAGATTAAAAGAGTTGTTCACTTTCTATGTGCAAAAGTGAAAAGTTTGTTTTTTCTCCAATAACATTAATTTTTTAGTACAATAAATCAAACAGAGAGCTTGGGGCAAAAGTATCTTACTTTTGGAAACAAAATCATGCCACGAATATTGCTGAATATCCATTCCAACCACAAACCTTGTGGGACTCACCAAGGGCTTAATCTGAAGCATTGTCACATATAGCATGATATAAACTTACTACGACAAAAGCATAATGAAACATTACTTGAAACTTACTAGTAGAAAATAAGCAAAACTAAATTTGCCTCCCAAAACAGCAAGCCAAAATGCAAAATATCTGCACCAAATAATTATGTTGTGTTAAATCCAGGATGCCAATAGTTACTACTTTACTTATCCAAACAGTTATACACCAATAGACAAAACTGCAGTACATAAGCTTACGAATTCGCAGTGCGCATTATGATGGCTGATACAAAATCAGAAAATCTTAATCAAGTTTAAAAATGAATGCAATGCTTCCTCGGAAGAACAAGGAGATTGTATTGTTTTGATTTACAAAAGTATGGACGGACGGTTAACATAAGGAACTTATTCCAATGAGATCAGAATCATTCAGATCAGGTGAAGAGAACAAGTCCATAGTCAGCTTCAATGTTGTTGATCCTCTCATGAAACACTAGATTCAATGAATTGTACAGTTCTGTTAAGTTATTGCATATCAATGTCATCGGTGGGACGTGGGAGAGCGTAGTACTGTAAACCCTAAAGTAATGTTTTGGCCATATCAACTCATATGTGGCTAAAGCCTAGCATTCAGCTTCCTCATTTGATCACATCAAGTTTCATACATTTTCACCAGCAAAAAATACTCAAAGGTGAAACGTCTCTCAACTAGAGAAATTGCCTGGCCAACATCAAAAAATCGACCCAAGGGCGACCTTTAACTACAAAATACACTATTTATTGGAATGATGCCATCTTAATGTACTTTCCATTTTCACTCGTAAAATGAAATATCGGAAAATGAAACATCTATCAACCTACCAAGTATATTTGGATTGTTTTGGTTAGGTTGGTTTTGAAATAACTGTCAATATGAGAACCTGCAAAATAACGGACACAACCTGAGGGTGACCTTTGCCATCATAACACATTATTGGTTTCCTTGGTGCCTTTTTTATGACCCTTAAGACATGATCACATGAATATAAGTATCACAATCACTCTACAGGGAAGAGCAAATTTACTGGCATACATTGTTGTAGAAAACATTGAAAAGCCTCAGTTAATCATCCACCTTAGCACTATGCCTCTCCTTGATTGTGGGTCCACTTGAGGTACTCTTTAAATGGAATAGGTTCCCCCATTGGGCACTCGATATAGACATGACCATAGGTCGTAGCCACAACACATGTATCAACATTCATCTAAACAACACATCACTTCTTTGTTTTTCAGGATAATTTTCAGATTGCTATCCTACTTCGGAGGCTCATATCTCCACAACCGTTTGGTGGAATGACGCAAAAAAAGGTAGACAAAATTTTGGCAGAACGTCCTTGTCGACTTCAAATGAGGATATCTCATTAAAGACAACCCAGAATTGAGTGAAAATCATTGGCCAGGCGTGGATAACAAGCTGAACTTGCTACAGTAGAAACCAAGAAACCTCACAGGAAGAGATATTGTGTATCTCCCTATGTGAGCAATTCTTCACCGCAGCAAATTTCAGGGAGAAACTTCAGATTTCACGTTCTTAACACGTTTGCATTTGTTGGTCCTCCGGGTGATTTCAATGCTTCGGACAGTCTTTGAAGCTTGGCTTCGATGATAGTTTCTGTTCTTGAAGAGAGAAGGACGTGAATGAGTCCCTTGGTGGATGTAGAACAGTTAGCTCTGATACCAGATGATGTGCCCAAACTGGGGGCATTATCAAGTAGAGAAAAAATCGGTGGTTGAGGATGTATATAGGTAGGGACAAAAATGGGGAGTGTGATATGACTGTATAAGGAGTTCCCTTGGGTATTTTTATAAAAGAAAATGTATCGGTCTAGGATAAGAAATGATGAGAGACGAAATGATAGAGTAAAAATAGGAAGGGATAAACCAAGTTGGTGCTAAGAGATATGACACACCTTTATCTTAACTTGGGGTTATGTCTAGAATTTCATTAAGATATGACACACTTCATTAAATACCAAGAACCTAAAACTCACACTTAAAAACCACTCTTAAGATATAGAATTAGGAGTTTTGACTAAAATAGCATCACTATTTTAAAGAATTACTCAAGAATAAAACAAGGTTTTCATCATTGTTTTCAGGGCAATAAGTCAAGTCGAGTTGTTGAAGAAGAGACTAGTCGACTAGTTGACTAGTCGGTCCGACTAGTCGATGATTAGTTGGCAAGTCATAATAAGTACTGCATTCTATAAAATATATCATCATTCAACATTCTTTAAAACAAAATTTAGTTGCACAAATAATAGTAGAATAAAAGAAAACAAAAATCTTGAAATAAATAGAAACATTATTTAAAAAGGTTCAAAAAGGGTGTAGAGTATTAGTTACACTTGTAGGGGCCTATCCGTCGGCCCTCTAAGAAAAGAAAATAAAAATGAAAAGAAAGTTATATGTCAGAACGAAAAAGCTATTTGTAACTTAAACGGGACGGTGGGAGCCACAAACAACAGCGTCGTCGACGAACGACCACGGCAGCAGCAGACCAACTTCCGGCGGTAGCGACGGCGGATCTACTTTTGCCATGGGTTAGGGTTTTCAGATCTTTGATTATTCCGTCCTTCACTCTAGTCACTAGTTGCTAGTCGCCACCGCCAATTGTCCCTTCCCAGCGGCAAGACGCATAGTCTACGACTAGTCGACGACTTAATAACCCTAGTTTTCATTCATTAAAATCTGCCTACAATTGCCATATGGCCGTAGTTTATATAAGGGATATAAAAGGGGAATTCTAAGCTAATGATCATATATGAAGACAAACTAATACATATGCTGGAAATGCTAGCCAATTTCCACGCCACATTCACATGGGAGATGCATCTCATTATTATGTAGAAATGCATGAAAACACTTGTTCTTTGGCTTAAGAATGTACGCCACATGCTACGCAAATCAAGAAAACAAACTCCTTAATTCAATCATTGAAGTTACGGCGGCTAGGCGAGTCTAGGCGTTAGGGTACCTTCCAATCACCTAAGCGATTAGGCGTCCGCCTAGGCGTCCTCTAGGCGAGTGGGCTATGACAACTTTATTATCTTATATGTATTAATATAAAAGCATATAATATGAAATAAGAAATTAAAGAGTACATATGTGCCCAAAAAAGAGTAAATATTTTGAAATATATGAATGAATGTTGTTTTTCAAAAATTAAAATTTAAAATTATATTAAAAAAATAAGTATATTTTTTACACAAGTTAGTAAGTTGGGCTTTTTAAACTTTTTTAGAGTGAAATCAAATTTGGGCCCAACACTCTTTTAATAAAGAGCTATACTTAATAAGTGCAAAGGCCCACTACTCTTTTAATAAACTCAGCCCAAATAAGTAACCTAAATAACTATGGAGAGTTGCGGGTTTAGACTTGGAATCTGCTGGATCTCGCAAGTCTCTCTCCCTTTTGTCTTCTTCGGATCTTCTTCTCCTCCTTCGTCCTCTCTCAGGCTTCTTTCAGTCATCTTCTTCTCCCGTGTTTCCCCAAAAAAAACCTAGGCGAGCAGTTTGGCATCCATATAACCTCGCCCAGACGCCTAAACATCGCCTAGGCAACGCCTTGATAACTATGATTCAATGGAATACGTTGCAGCATACCTTTCCTCAAATCAGAGCTGATTGTGTCCAAGTGCTAGCCTCCTTTTTTGGTAGTAGAATTCGGCCAAAGGGTGAGGGAAATGGCTGATGGTTGTTTACTTTAAGTTTAGGCTAAAATGGAGGTGGAAATAAGAAAAAGAAAAAACATTTGTACACAAAAGTCAAAGTTGATGGTTTCTTATTTGCTTGGGTAGTGTTTTCGGCCAAGGTAGATGGGGAATACAAAGCAAACATTTTGAGGGTATTTAGGGGGTAAAACAAAGTCAAAATAAAATGATGGTGATCATTTGGCATATTAGTAAATGATTATTGCAGGCCTGGTGTTGAATTTAATGATCAAAAGAATTTGATAGCTTGTCTTCTTTTAGCTACTGATTTTAGTCAAGACTATAACCAAGGAGGTAAAAAGACTTCTTTTGAGTTAAAATGGTGAGGTGAATCCAGCCATGTGTGTAGGGATTGATCACAAAGACTAAGGTTGACTAAATACCGACTTTAAAACACAAAGTTGACGCAAAGGTCTTTATTTTAGATTTCTTTCCTTCTCAAATTTGCTCATGGCTTAATATGATTAGGAAAGGTTCTATTTTGGAGTAAATATAAGGAAATAAAAGAATTTAAATAAATTGGGAGTGGTGGGTTTATGTGGGATGGTCCGGGGGTACATCACCCTCCATCCCATAAAAAGTCTTTATTCACAAAGGTACAACTTTACTGTACTTTGTAACAGATTATAACAATTAGAAATTGTCAAATATACATGTCTTAAGTTTTAGTTGTTGGTTTAATTTATTTTAACACACTCACCTCATTTGGGAAACTTTTATTATTTCAAAAATTTAAATATAATGAAAAATAGCTTCTAATATTTAAATTGGGTTATTTTTGGGACACTAAAGAGTTGTAGAACAAGATTGTTTTTATGGGACGGAGGGAGCTTTATATTATTGGGTGGTAGATTTATAAGACAAAGCTAGCCCATTAGAGTTGGGAACTCCTATGTAGACTTTCATTCAACAACAAACTATAAGATAAAATACACAATTGCAATCAATTATGGAGTAGCAATAAACTAATCCTTCAAAGACACAGGCACACAAAAAATAGTATTTGGATACAAATAGAAATTACACATTCCCGTCACTGCACTGAAATCTTTGTAATTAAGCATTGTGTTGTCGGCACTTGGAAATGCATCACCATTTTATGTTATAACTCACAATACTACCCAAACGAAAAGAACAAACATTCCCTGTAAACTTGGACTACCTCCTAACTTTAGACATTATTACATTTTTTTGCTATATGTTAAGGCCATTAACCACTTATACTTCCAAATCAAATAGAGAAAAAAAAGAGATGTTTGATATTTCTGCATAAACTTAGGTTTGATTGTTGTTAATCATTGATATCTTTTTAACTTCTTTAGTTTGATTGTTCTCAAGAGGTTAAGTCTTAAAGTATGTCCAAGGTCAAGCATTATACACACATAAAAGAACATATCACATCATTAAATGAATATAGTGAAGAACAAATATAAATGATCAAAAGGGATTACTTGGTGAAGCTAGAAGTTCTCTCATACATGCCACGGCCGACATAGTAATGTTCCTTCAATCATAGATGGAAAAAATTGTTATTCATTGGTTATATAAAAACTAAGATCTTACTATCTTAGTCCTTCAATAATCTAAGACAATATAACAACCTGGTGCATCCATTTGACAAACCGGATTAGGAGCCACTGATCACATTGATTCGTCAACCGATGGCACGTTGGAATTTGGAGCAGGAAGCTTAGAAACAAGTGGACACCGCCATATATGGAAAGAGCAATGACATAAATCTTGAAGAATATTAAATCTCCATTTGGCTTGGTTTTCTCCACAAGGCCTTTCCTGGAGTTATAAGTAAATTAAAAGTTGAAAAGGAAATGCACATGATGATGTTAGAAGAAAAAATGGAAAAAAAAACTCGCCAAATGCATGACTTTAAAGAAAGCAAAAAGCGCAAAAAAACATAAAGGGAACAAGTAAAACATACACATAAAGGAAACAAATAAATACTGAAGCTGCGCTGAACCAAAGAAAACGAAGAAAAATTCGGCTAACAGCTAGGCGTCTTGATGTAGAATAGGCTCCATACATCATAATGACATCCAATACACCTATGTGTGAACAAACAAGGAGCAGCTCAGTGACAACATTACTAATTCAGAACTAACAGCATTCACATATATAAATGACATACTAAACATTCTCAAAGCACTTGTGCATCTCTTATGTGTGCGTGCACCAAACATCTCCAAAGCATAAAAGGATTATTATACTACGCTCTATATGAGATTGCAATGTCAAAAGAATCATACTTTCCAAAAGTTTCATCACAAAATAAGTAGGCCCAAGACTCAGAATTTCTCGTAAGGTCTTTGAGTTAAATTTCCCATCATTGAAAGCAATAATAGTGAGTCCCTGCAGAAAAGGATAGTTGTAAAGAAATTATATCCAAATAAAAAGGGATGGCCTCTAGTAGGATTCATCTCAATGCTGATTTGTGAATGTCAACAAGAAAAATGAAATGGCAGTCAAGGGGTGTGAAAGCAAAAGAGCGAAAAACAAATAAACAGTAGTGTGCTTTTATAATTTACACACCTGAAACATCATCACAAGAAATATCCATAGTCGATGAAAACTATGATAAAGATGTAAGAAAGTTCGATGCTCAACAAAAGAAGTCTTTCCCTGCCGTTTGCTGCTTCCACTAGATTTAAGAATGTTCTATAACAAAGAGCAAGTTTGAGAGGGGGTCAATTTGAATTACATATACTCTGTATAATGGTGCATGCAAAGTTGAAAACAAAAACATATGTCATCATATATGAGATATGCCACATAATTCAAATCATGTCTATCATTAAATTTGAAAGTAATAATATACTCCCTATATGCTAAAATGATTTTCACATTTGACTTTTCATAACCAATGCAACACCTTGACCAATAACTTTATTAATTAATAAATACTCCATCCATCCTGGATTAATTGTCCCATTACGGATAACAAAACTTGACTGAGTTTGTTTTCAATGCAATTCATTTAAATAATGATACAAAAATTCAAAAAAAAACTACTATATTTTAAAAAACTACATCGATTTTTCTTTTAAAATGAAAAAGGAGATGAGTAGGTGACATGACGATATTATTTTAAGAGATGATTAACGAAAATAAGTAAAGAAAGAAGAAAAAAGTTAACTTGTAAATAATGAAGTGACTTGATTGATTCAGGGTGGAGGAAGTACTAAAAATAATTGGCATTTCCAATCTACATCTCAAAATGAATCCAATGTTTTAAATTACGTTAGAAAAATATTTAAGTTTTCCTCAAATCATAACCAAAATTTGTGATATTGGACCCAAAAAGTCAAACTTAAAGACCATTTTGGGATGGTGGAAAATTACATTGTCAGCAGCAAAACAAACCCAAACCAGATCCTGATATAATATTGCATGCAAGAGCTAAATTTGATATCTCTAACTTACAACGATATTAATATACTCCATCCGTCCCATAAAATTCTCGAGAGTTTGACTTCAAAAAATTTAAGAAAGTTGTTGAAAAGTAAAAAGTGTGGTTAGAATTTGTTCAAAGGAGAGAGAATTGTGGGTAGCTACATATTCATTACAACTAAAGAAAATAAAGTAACTAATAATTTTTTTTTGAAAGGTCCAAAAATTAAAATATTCTATAAAATAAAGTATGATAACATCCAACCAACTAACTGTTATACCCCTCGATGCCTCCACCAAAACCACCCTCTCCCAAATATCCAAAAATCTTTTATTTCTTTCTTTTTATTCAAATAAAATCTTCCCCACTTATTTGAAAGCCCCTGGCCGAAAAGAAGAAGACAAAACCAAAAAACCTTTGTTTGTTGTTATTTCCTTTTTAAAAGCCTTAAATAATCAAATAACACACTTCCCCTCTTCTTCCTACATTAGGGACGAAATTTCAACCCCTTTTTGGTTCCTAAAATCCAACCAAATCACCACTTACCACAAAGGAACAAAAAACAACGAAAAGTCAAAAAAAGTGGAATAGTAATTTCTTGTCCTTTTGTTGACTAATTCCACACCCAACCATACCATGTTCCTTTCTCTCCTCTTCCCCATTAAAATCCGAAATTCCCCCCCCCCATAAAAATCCAAGGAAATCTCCCGTTAAATCCCCACATCACATTCCTTTGAGTTTAGGCACATAAGGCCGAATTCCACCCTACACACGAAGCCAAAGGATTTCTTTCACTAGCCACACTTTGTCTCCTTTGTCCTAATCCCTTAGGGCCGAAATTTCTACTTCCAAAACAAGCCAAATTAGTCCTCAATAAACCCACACAACACTCCTTGGATATTTGCCACATAAGGCCGAATTAATACACCACAACAATCCAAACAAAATACACTCCTTTTATCCTTAAATTCAACTCAATTGGATGTTTGTGATAATGTCAAATGTAAGGAAGATTGAAGGAAGTTTCCTAGTTGTATTTTGTTTTCATTTAAGTTGTATTTCCCCTCCCACTTTCCTTGTATAAATTACGACCATGAGGCCTTGTAAACCCACCAGATTATTGAATTAAAAAAACTTGTGTTACTCTTTGAGTAATTCCTTTAAAATAGTGTGATGCTATTTTAGCCAAATTTCCAAATGAAATATCTCTAAAGTTGGCTACTTTTGAGTGTGTGTTAGGAGTCTGATTTTATACATTAGTAGTGATTATTAATGTGTGAGAGAAGATAAAAGCCCCAAGTTAAGAGAAGAGTGTGTCATATCTCTTAACACCAACTTGGTTTATCCCTTCACTTTACCTCTGCCCATTTCATTCCTCACCATTTCTTCTTCTTGAACTTATTCTTTTCTTTCATTAAAAACATCAAAAAGAACTCCTTTCCCACACTCCATAATTTTGTTCCCTTCATTTTCCCTTCACCATTCCACATTTCCACCTTCAAATAGCAACTTGATTATACCCCGGGTCTCGGGTATAACACTAACCAAGCCTTAATTCTGAATCCATGGAGTTGGCAACTTGAGCCAAATGAAAATCTTGTACAAAGTTCTATTTCTACTTTCTTTATGTCATTATATCTAAGATTAACCAAAAATATAGATATAAATTTAAATGTCGAGAACTTTAACAAGGACTAGAAAGAGAAGTGCAACAACAACAACAACCCAGTTAAATCCCACAAGAGTAGGGTCTGGGGAGGGTGTGTGTACGCAGACCTTGCCCCTACTTGAAAGTAGAGAGGCTGTTTCCAAAGAGACCCCCGGCTCAACATCGAAAGTTGCATTGCTTGACTAACTGCTACTTCATTAATTAAAGAAGCGCAGATAGTTTAGAGATCCATTTTGATTTATTCCATCACACCCCAAAGCCAACAAATGGTGAAATTTTGGCTCCACTAGAAAGAGAAGTGCTTGGATAAAAAATTGACCCATTAATTTGGAAGCTGATTTGTTAACTAACATTGTTTAGGGCCAAAAGGTGAGGTTAGAGGTGAGGAACAACAGACCGTTTGTGGAAATATCAGTATATCACTAAACCTGCAATCAGCTATCATGATTTAATATAACCTTATAAAGAAAATTCACTTAAACATATTATGAATGTGAACAGGAATGCATCAGACCTTTGATCTTGGTGTCGGCTTCAGAAAGAAGGGTGAAGTTATTCTCCATGGCCAACTAAGTTCAAAGCAATTAAGTGACCTATAAAAGAAGAAATACAACTAAAGATAAGATGACTACGAGTAATTTATTGTATCTATGACAAGGAGAATTCAAACTTATACAACCTCAAAAAAGACCTTACCAGAAGTACTCATTGAAATCATCATAATTTCTCCAAGCTGAATGAGGTGCCCGCCCATTATCATTATTTCTAGCTTCCTGCAAACATGAAGTTGGTTAGCCAGCTTTGAGCTATCTTCCATCCCTCCCCCTCGGAACAAAATGTCTTTGTATGCAACAAGCTCTCTTAGTTTCTAAATCACTAGCTCTCATAGTTTTATGTATATCTATAAATATACACAAGCATGCACATATACATATACATATACATATATTGTCATGATAATGCAATAATGATATACAAAAGATATTTAGCTGGTTTGAGTGAGAGTATCCCCATGTCATTTTCCAAAAACAATAAACAATTAAATAGCAAGCATAGAATGTGTCTCTCCTCCACAAATAACAAACCTAAGTATTTTAAAGCAAACTTTAATCCTATCATATCCTCAGCCAAAGAAAAGTCCTCAAGGTTGTCCCCAATGACTATATCATATTTTTCCAAATGTGAAAGTTTCTAGTACCAAGGTAAATGGAGACAAAGATTAGTTAAAAGTAGATCCGCAACACCCAATCATACACATTCAATAAAAAAATATCCAACACACTGTAAATCGATATATATTCAAGATAAAAGCATCAAATAGTTAATGACCAACGAATCTACTTTGATATAAATAAATATGGGGTGGTTTAAATGTGGAGATGAGGTATTGGTTTGATGTGATATAAAGTAGAAGGGTAAAAATGGAAGTTTATTATTAAAAAATCTAAAAAAAAGAAACGTAAGCTTTCTAATGGAACGGATAAAAATGGGAAGTGTAAACTTTCAAATCGGACGAAGGCAGTATTAAGTATAGAAGTCTAAATATAGTAATCTCAGTTTCAAGAAGTTATAAGAAAAAATCATATCACTAAAAAGTTTTTTAATTAACAATATTACAGTAAGAAGGTAAATTTCAATTATAATGTTGTGGGATTCAGAGACATGCAAACAGTAGGTAATGATGGAATTTGTGTAACAAACATGGAGCTAGAAAAGTATCTAGCCATCTAGCACAGAAAATAGAAACCTTATTCTGAGCATACCGCAGCAAGAACGTCATAAAGAGGACATATAACTTGATCAAGAAATGAAACACCACTTTCAGCAACGCAGCTGTTTGCGGGCACTGCAATCTGTTGGCGTACTATCTCCTCCATCTCCCTTCCCATCTGATTTTAATACAGGGCCATTCCAGAAATGAACACAAATTTACGGTGTCATTGTCATGTGATTGGTCAGGAAAAGGGAGCAGAAGTATATAATAAAATGTGAACTACACAACCAAGAGGAAGATGATGGGTGTCAAATTCGATTACTAAGTTACAGATATGCAAAAGTTCCTTACTTAAACATACCTACCATAAAAAGATGTCTATTTCAAAACACTCCATTGGTTTTGAAATATAATGGTCATTGACTTTCAGAACACTTCTAATAAAACTAAATGTGAGGTATGTTTATAAAATGTCATTTCAATAAGGCGCACACCATCAAATTATTTTAAAAAGATAAAGGTTGTAATAGTGAACTTGAAATGAATAATGGTAGTGGTGTTTAAATAATAAAAAAGGGCACTTTGGAGGCAGATAAAAACAAACAGCAAACTAAATGGCATGTAGTACCAGCAATATTATATGAAATGCTGGAATTTTCGTACATGATGAAATATGTAGCACAAGCATTCTGGAAGAAATCGAGCATTGCCAGCTTCACCCCATATCAAGAAATACAAAGAAATGAACAGCACCTTCTTTTCCTTGTTGATAACATCAAGGCTGCAAACAATGATTGAAAGAATCTGTGAATCTGAATAAAAAATACATGACGGAATTGAATTTTTTATTTTTAACAATGCTACGAGATATAGCAATAACACTTCCCTTACATATCATAAAAAATAAACGGTGTTAAACCAGAATACTTACTTGCTCCACACTGGCAAGATACCCAGATAGTTGCACCACTTAATGTAGTTGTCTAAGGACTTCAAAAATACCTTCTGGACTGCAGCCTCGTCCAAAAACTATATGAAAATCATGAATACGTGAAAACAAGTATTACACTATATGCTCCAAAATTGTATGCCTCTGATCTGGAACAGATAATTAAGAAACCCCATCTGTAGGAAGCAGTTGACTTGGCAACATGCATCTCAATTCTCAAGTTCTAGGAAATTAAGTACCAGTTTCTTGGATAAACAATTGAATATCTTTCGTCAAATACAACAAACCCAGCCTACTTTAGACTTGAGATTGACTTGTAAGTTGCAAAACCTCTATGCACAAATAATATTTCATTGATCAAATATAAAAACATAATGGTATTTCACTAGTTTTGACAAATGCATCAAAAATAATTGAATTATAAGTTAAGTTTTTTAAAATAATAAGAGTGATCAACGGTATCAAAAAACAGAATTCTTTGACGCCATTTGGGACAAGATTCCAGGAATATTTCTACATAACCAATCCCACTAGTCTAATTTAGCAATGTGGCTAGGTCAATAATCTTAAAGCAATATGAAAAAAAATATGAGTCATGAAACTATCCTTTAAATTTTGAATCAATCCTTCATATCCTCAAAGGTATGATGCATGAAACTTTTAGCCATACTTGGAGGCAGGGAAATACTCTTGTGCTGAGAACGGTAAGTGATGTTACATGGTAAGCTACTACAAAACCCCTCTGAGGTTCTACCCCCTACCTAAAGGCATGAGTAATCAAGTGAACTAAGAGGAAAATACACATGTACTGACTCTTAGTTGCTGCAGATGATATCAGCAACAACAAAAACAAAAATGCATATGAATGATGACCCAACTAGAAACAAATGAAAGATGAAAGCCATTAGAATCCCAGGATAAAATAGTAACTTCATGATGAATGATTTCATGCTACAACATATATGATACCAAAAGACATACCGGTTCAGGTTCCTCGGGAATTCGAAACCTGCTTTGCTCATTAGCGAGAAGATGAACAATGTGCTCACGCTGGTTAGATACATTGTCTTTCTGCATAACAATCCAAGTACAGTCATCAAATTATATTTCAAAGGGAGAAGAAAAAAGGGAAAAAAGAATGAAGTTTAACGAACAAGGAAAGAAACTACATGCATAAAACACAAACAAAAACATCAAAGAGCATATTATAAAGAAATGATCAAATAGAATCTACAAACAGCAAATCATTTATACTCATGACAAAGATATTTTAAACATACTAGAAAGAGCACACTCATAAAGTTATGGAAGAAGAAGCCTAAACAAATGTAAGAAACCTCATCCATAGCGTACTTTGTGAACCTTTTTTATACTCCCTCCGTCCCTATTTAACCTTCCCATTTTGGATTATGATGTAAGTTATTTTCAATTCAAGTTTTTAAATATTGGTCTAAAAAAAAGTGAACCTCTCATGATAAGCTACATTCAGCAATTCATGTGCCCAAATACCATCTTTTCATTGACTTGCAATCATGTCATCATAAGCGTTAATGAAGGGAAAAGGGGGCATCATAGAGTTTGGGCACAATGATGGTAACAAGAAAAATAAAGAGAAGATATTGGTAGATGACCTTGTGAGAGAATTTCTATTAGCTCATGGTAGTTGCCCCATTTGTCACATATTAAGTCTTGGATGTTGTGGTCATCGTAAGAATTACAAATGTATAGCCCTTGTTTAAGTTAATTGTAGAAATGCAATAAGAAGTCTTCACTAACAAAAATGGTTATGGGTTAAGTTGTATGTTAAACACCAAGAATAATTGTGCATTAAAAAAATATCTATGTATGCTGGATCCAGATTACTTGGACAGCTTCAAGTTGCAGTTCAGAATGCAATTATTATGAGGAACAGAGAAGTAATGCATGCCTGAAATCCAAATGTAAAATGCAGGAAATCAAATATATCTGCACTCCTTGTTGGTATGGAGAACGTTCTGGGCAAGTTTGGCAGACCATTGAAGTACTTCAAAGCTGAAGTGGCAGCACGAACCTAGAATATTATCAAATCAATCAAAACCCAATGTCATAAGCAATAGTTGAGAATATTGAAAAAAACATAAAACAAATGCACAAACAATAAGTATGGCCAACCTCCGGGAAAGAAACAATAAAATTTGTTGTCGTAGTGACATCAAAAGGAATAATATTATAAGTCAGATCCTCGATCATGGCTGCATCAGATTCCATCATATTTTTCAACTGATCAAAGAGCAGTCAAGACAAAATGAGTTAGTTTTCAGAGAATCAGAGATTAAAGAATCTTTAGAAGTAACTAGAAAATAAAACATATATCCATGCAGAACCTTTCGGTAAAAATTCATGCAAGATCATGCTCCCTTGAAATGAATCGGACTAAAAAGTTTCACAATAATTTACTCAAACAGCAGATGAGGCATTGAAGAAAAAAACATGAAAGGAACTAGCTAATGAACTTCCTCGCTCCTTTACCACATCACATATCACCATTTGAATGCAGTGCAATTGTGCAAATGCCACTTGAATTGAGAAAACATAAAATTCAACTACAAATAAGATGAACTTGACTACTTTCAGTATGATATATTAAATTCAAGGATGGGTCAGGAGTGCAAGCATGCAGGGTACGGGGTGGAGATGCTGGTCGCCCAGGGGGGACAGGTTTCAACACCTGTGAAGAACAGTGGGCACTGGGGAGGGTGGGGGTGGGGATTTTCCGGGGGTGTAGTGGATAGGAGCTAGTTTGGGCCCAATGGAGCACCATAGGCCCCCAAATGGTCATGTTGTCATAATACAACGCCGAAGCTTGGTGTCAAAAGAAACGTACCGTTTAGGGATAATACTCCATCCCAAAAAGATCTTTACTTTTTTAATTCAAAAAGGTCAAATTATATCCTCTTTCATCACCTATTTGTGTTGATCATTTGACAAAATAATCAAATCATGTCACCTCCTTTTATAGATCTTTTCACGTAGCTTTTAAATACATGAGTTTTATTTTTAATTTCTACACCAAATTTGACAACGTCAAGTTCCTTTAGGGATGGAGGGGGTAATTAAATATAACTTTACATTTTTTTGGTTGACATGCATCAAATTGGACTTGGCTGCCTTCGGGTTTTTTTTAGTCTACATTCATCAAATTGGACTCGTCTGCCTTTGTGCTAACAGGCTTTGCATGTTATAGCACAGTAACGAAAATTTAAGAGATTATGCAGAATCTTGAAACATTAGTCATTGTCAATTTACAAGAAAACATGCAATAATTGCATGATATTAAAAACTAACAAAATCTGGAGAGAGAAAGAGAGAGAACAAACAAACAAATCCCCTAGGACAGGAATTAACAGTTTCGTTAAAAAGCTAGTAAACCTCTCGCGGTATTAATCTTTCAGCTTCTTCATGTGGAAGCTCCTTACTCAGCTGTTCTAGGACTGTTCCCAGAACCTTCAGGGTTCCTTGAACCTTTTTCCTCTTAATGGTCTTCCGCTCCAACCTAATTCAAATTCAAACTAGAATAGTAGTAAAAATAAACAAATATAGAGGGCTTTTATGACAGAGATTTTATATTCTTGTAACTTAATGGTACCTATTAAAAGTCAAGGGGTTCTAGTACCCTTCTCTTCATCTCACCCTTGATTGCATGACATAATTAAAAATAATAATGTGGCCCTTTCTTTTGTCAATCATGTTGATCAAGGGTGACATGATGGGATACCAAAACCCCGTGAACTTTCATAGATAACATCTAAATTCACAACACTATAAGATAATCAATCAATGGTTGGTTTAAAATAGATACACAGATAGACAATTCAACTGCGTTCTATTTTCTCCTAGTCCATCCTTGAAACATTTATACAAGTATATAGTAAATAAAATGCCACAATAGTAACAAACTAACAATGTTAGGTTTAAAAATCATAAGCATGGTAGAAATGATAAAGATTGGCAGCAGGAATACTAACTACCAATGGAAGGGAAAGGTATCAAGCATTTCCAAAGAGACCATCCATCCAAACTAGGTGAGGGAAATTATACATCAGAAAGGGTATATCAAGCTACTTCATATTTGCACCTTTTACTAAAAAAATTCCCATGATCTAGGAAAGAAAACAAAGAAAATCAGAGAGAAAAGGGCATGATGAAAACCAATATATAAAAGAACTTGGAATAAGACATACTCTCCAAGGTTACCGCTGAAAACACCTGACTCTCTCAATGTCAACTCCTCTTCTCGAAGCTTATCCACATTATGGCGCTCTCGATATAGTCTGTAGAATTCTAGTAAGCGAACAATGTCTTGACTTCTGTCAATAGTTCCACCTTCCCGTTTAGCTAGTTTTTGCTGTCATGATTGATTGAAAATATTGTAAGGTGAGTATCATCAAAAACAAACTTTTCATTACAATAATAAGTCCTTTGGCTCATCCAAATTCTGTTCTGCTCAGACCAGAATAGCACAAAATGATTGTCCTATATAAAGCCTGTAAGAAGGAAGCCCCAAACCAGTAGAACAACAATGACAAAGAAAGTAACTAACTGTCAAAAACTTTATAGAAAGTAAGAAGTGAAGAAAGTTTAGTATGCCCTTTTCATTAGTCTGTTGTTACCCTAAGCTAAAACATTGTCAAATGAATGTATTAACTCCCTTGGCAATGGACACTGAAGCCCCAAAATCAGTAATAAGAAAAAACTTGATGGGCCATAAGTGAAATAGAAAGGAAGAATTGATCACAATACCTTTTGGTTGTGTGAATGCAAGGAGAACAAAAATTTATGTTGCCAAAAAAAGAAGTGCATAGTTGTAACTTGTATATAAACAAATTTGCCATGGTGAAATAAAGAATATACCTTAATTACAGACATCAACCCAGTCTTGAACTGTAATACACCCCTACCCTCACTGTTAGGGTCCAGATTTTGAGCCAAAGAGTAAGCATGCTCACATACTGCATAGAGAGAGAGAGAGAGAGAGAAAGAGAGAGTTTGAATATCAGCTGCAGAATATATTTCCATTAGGTTTACAATATGTTTAGGTACTGGACAAATTTTCCACATCACTTTTAGTCAACACTTGCTAATTAAAATTAATGATAGCACGATGAGTATGAACATTTCACATGCAGTGGGTAGCTTCTAATTTGTTAAGCTTTTTGGTCTATGAGTGAAAATGAGTCAAAAGAATTATTAAATATGTTTCAAAGAAACCCTCAACCCCAAAGATCTAGTCAAACATCTGAATGAAATAGCACTCAAATGCTAGGATCATATTATTTTTAACACATTCAGACTATGAGTATACATTCTCTTATGACATTTAAGGAACAACCAAATGCAAATCTCGAGTTACTTAGAAATTATTAAAAGCTTATTATTATACACACAAAAAACTTCTTCTAGTAGAATGATTAAAATCTTAAATCCCTTAGTCCTCCAGATTCTAACAATCCCTCGGTCTCAATTCTCAAGCAAATTTTTTAATGTCTAGAAATAGCAAGCAGTTGCTCTACCATGGAGGGGGGGAAATCCTCATCGAACCGTAAATCCCATTTCCCATGCATGTTTAGAAATTTCAACATTTCAATTGGGGCATGTTTCAAAGATTGATTAAATTCAAGTTTTCTTAAAAAACGGTCATAAAATGGAAATAATCACTTACAGATTCTCGAAACACTAGGATCTTCATCTTGAATTTCATCCGCGGCTCTCAATATGTCATCTATGTCCCGGTTATTTGCAAGTGACGATGGAACATTTGCAGCAATTCCTCCCACTGGCCTCAAGCTAGCATCAATACCGTTCCTCCGCCCCCGGAGTGCTGCACCCACTAAGCGTTCCCACAGATCCTCCGCCGTAGGCATATCTTTGATTCGCGCAAGAGTTCATACACAATTGCACATGAATGGAATATGCAGGAGAGATTCAAGAAGGGGTTTTGAGGAGCAATTCCGTGTTAGGCAAACTCGTGTTGGGTTTCCCAAATTGTTTCCGAGTTCAACTCAATTTTTACACTTTACACTTCTGTAGGGGGAGGTCGCAGGGAGAGGGGGAATCGCAGGGGGGTGGGGGATCCACAGGGAGAGGGGGAATCGCAGGGGGAAGGGGGAATTGCAAGGGGGGGAGTCGCAGGTGGACCGCGGGGGGGGGGGGGGGGGAATCGGAGATGGAAGGGAGGGGAGAACATACCTGCGGCGGATGCTGCCGGCGAGCAGGGTGTGTGGCGGCGACTGGCGAGGAAGAAACAGAGCAGGCGACTGGCGAGGAAGAATCGTAGAAGTTTGGAAGAAGGAATGGGAGGAAACACGGAATATAAGAGGGGGAATGCTGGGAAAGGTAAGGAATTTTTTTAAAAAACAAACCAAAGCGAACTAGTGAATCTCATTTCCCCATTCCCTTACCCCGAACCAAACACCCCCTTAAATCATTTGGGTAAATTTCAGTAATGCTACCTGCATTTTACTAAAATTTTGAAGCGGTACCTAAACTTCAAATCCTTTCACAAAAATCCTTGAACTTACATAATCTTTTCACTAAAAGTCCATTTACTCGTTTCTAGGTTAACTTCCGGTCATTTGAGCTAAATTGGAATTTTATATATTTTAAAATTTTCAATTTGACCTCATTTCTTTTTTTCTTCTTCCCCTTCCCACTCCCTTCTTTTTCTTCTTCTTCACCCCTTTCTTCTTCTTCACCACCGCCACAACGGCGGCGGCAGAGGCTGCTGCGGCTGCCCCGGCGTCTGTTTCTGGTTACTCTTTATCCCCGCAGCAGCTATTTCCGGGTTCGGCTCCAGGTACGAAGCCGGTGCGGATTGAGCCGGGTAAAACCCGAATCTAGGAGAGTTCATCAGTCCTCCCAGAGCACAATGCTCCTCGAAATTCGACGCCCGTGGAGTCGTCTCCGCCGGCCCAAAGTTCGACAGCCTCCCCGGGAAACCCATCATGGAGTAGAAATCAGAGTGGTTGAAATTCGACCCTCTCGACTTTGGTTCCTCGACGAGCTCAGGCTGTAAATCTCGGCGCCAGTGAGGTTCGACGGCTGCGGCGTCATCACGAAGGACCGCCGCGATGCATTGGATCTCCTCACTGTCACGTGGAGCTTCCCGTCGTTCCCAATTTTCGCGTCGGTCTCAAGAAAATCCTGCCCGTCCAAAGAAACCACATCTGATTCCACCTTAAACGACACAATATCCGCGGCGTTTTCCGGGAATTGCTCCACTATCAGCATCTTGGCGCCGCGGTATTCGAACAAGAATAAAAGCATAGTATACCAGATAATGTACTGTAGCACCACCACCTGGACCATCAAGCTGTCGGAATACTAGCCGTACATGGCGATCAGCAGGGGAATCCCCATGACCAGAGTATTGGGGAGAGTGGAGAGGGAGAAAATGGTGATGCTCCATTCGAGGCTGCCATTTCGGGTGAGATTTGCCCAGAGGGAGAGCACCACTAGCATGATCGTCTTATGCAGTCTGTCAGCCGCGAGGAACCGGAAATTCATGGCGTACGGGTTATTGAAGGAGTTGAAGTGGAAGGAGAGGAGAGGGACGGCGAAGATGGCAACGAACCGGTTGATGCCGGAGCACTGGTCGGGGGTGAAGATCTTCCACCACCGGACAGAGCAGTAGGCCAAGAACATTGCCACCTAGAAGAAGAAAAGGAGAAGAAGAAAGGGGTGAAAGAAGTAGAAAAAGAAGGGAGTGGGTAGGGGAAGAAGAAGAAGAAGAAAAGAAATTGGGTCAAATTGAAAATTTTGAAATATATAAAATTCTAATGTAGCCCAAATGACCGGAAGTAAACCTGGAAACGGGGTAAATGGACTTATAGTGAAAGGATTATGTGAGTTCAGAGATTTTTGTGAAAGGATTTAAAGTTTAGTTACCACTTCGAAATTCCAGTGCAAGTTCAGGTACTATTACTGAAATTTACCCTAAATCATTTTTAAAATTAGTTTCACTTTTCACTTTCATCTCAAATAATTTCACATTTCGGCATGTGTGAGTTTTGAACCGTCATTAATAATTTTTAAAAAATGCGTGTTTTTTGGACTTGTTTGGTATTAGCTTTTAAAGGTTCGAACGTTGCCTTTAGGAGATTTGAGTGGTATAATAGTATAATATAGTCAATTTTTTAAAAATTTGTGTGTTTATTAGATTATTAAACAATTTGTTATGAAAAATGAAAGGATAGATACTCATTTTCTTCGATTGATTATGTATAATTCATTCATGATGTGAAATGTATAATCACTTTGTTATGATTATTTGTTTGGTGTGATATACACTATTATACTTTGGTTGTGTTTAGTACTTTAAGAGGTTCTTTAAAACTCGAAAAAAAGAGTTGGATGTTGGAAGAAACTGGAAAGAACAGGAAAGAACTGGAAAAACTGGAAGGAACTTGAAAAAACTGGAAGGAACTGGAAGAAATTGGAAAAAACTAGAAGGAATTAGAATAAACTAGAAGGAACTAAAAGAAACTGGAAAAAAACTGGAAGGAATTGGAAGAAACAAGAAAAACTTCAAAAAAATGGAAAACCTAAAAAAACTTTTAAAAAGTTTATTTTAAATTCTTGTTGTTATAAATTGTTATTATTATTATTATTATTATCATCATCATCATCATCATCATCATCATCACATTATTTTAATGAATACATTTAAGATACAAAAAAAAGTATTGTTATTTTTCAAATGCAAAAAAAGTATTGTTATTTTTCAAATACAAAAAATTAATTTTACAAAAAATAATTATAATATAAAGCTAGCGTAAATATAAAAATATTTAATTTAAAAAAAAATTGTGGTTACATTGTACCTCAGTTTCTTTATGCAGTATTTGTTATAAATAATATATTTGTAGTTATACTTTATACATTACAAAAAAAAGTTAAATATGAGACATGTCACATAATATAATCAAACCTATTTTTTCTTTCATGATTGACATTTTATTTTCATTGTTAGTCCTATTTTTTGAATAAAGACATATAACTTTTTTTTACATTTTAATGTTTTTGTAATGCCACGAAAACCGGTCTAGAAGAATTTACTGTGTAAATCACCGATTTTGACTGTGTGGGCCCCGCCGGCCTGAAAAATAAAATATTAGGAAAAATATTTTGATTACGTATTCGAGTTCCATTTATTTTCCCAAGTTCAAAAATCTGATCGGTTTCAAAATCGGGCTCCATTCGGAAAATAACCCGAAATTCAAACAGATAAACTATTTCTTCCGAAACAGGAATTTAATCCCAAATTCCACATTCATCCCCCAAAATAATTCTCATGATTCCCTACCTTCTTCCCCACCATTACCTCCTTCCCATCATCATACATTCTTGTTTAGTGGGTAGCCAACATTGACATCCACCTCCACCTCTCTTATTTGGTTATACGTAGTTGAAGTGATTGGGTGGTTGTGATTGTGATGCCTTAACCATCACTCTCCTGCACTTCTCCATATAATGGTACATAAGTGTTCTTCATTCATCACATTTTGAGGCTTAAGAAATCCCTGCAAGTTCCACTCTTTCATCCCCAAGCTTTTTCCACCATTAATGGAATTTGGGGAAGAAAATTCTAGGTAAGTGAGTATGTTCCATTCCTATTATTATTATACTCATTTTAATGCTCTGCTTACGCCATAAACATCTGCGATATCAAGGTTCAAAGAGAAGACCTCAAGACAAGGAAAGCTAGAAGTAGATAGTGACGTCCGTTCGTTAACCGTACGCAAGGTGTTAAGATCATTGTTTCCCCTACGAACTCTTAGGTATGTACCCCGGACTCGTTCCGACGTTAGATTCCTTAGAATCATTTATAACACATGATTTCCTATACCTATATGTCATTCTATGTTAGTTATACCGATAGTTACGATAAAACACTTAACTTGATATACATGAATCATAGATACTGGAGAAAGCTCGAAATTGTCTCAAAAAGTCTCTATAATATGCCTAACCAACTTGGGGATTCATATTATATTATATATAATCAATATATACACTTTTTGAATCATCTCGTAGCTTAAAACGGACCCTAAAACACATAGGAACCGTCAGGGGATCGATCCATGTGGCTGGATCGATCACCCGATGATAGAATTGAGCCCTAGAACTCGTTTTTGAGGTTCGGGGGATCGATCCAAGACTCTGGATCGATCCTCTGGAGTAAATTTTGTTAAAACGCGTATTCTTATCATTCGCGGGGTTGATCACCCTTTCGGGGATCAATCACCCAACGTTCCAACACCAGATTTGAACCGTTTTTCGATGTCGTATGGATGATAAATCTTTGGTATTTGTTTGATTGATTTATAACCATGTTTTAACTTCCAAAAACACTAAAAATGAATGTCTTTTACTAGAAGAACTCTAATACCAAAAATTCATTCGATCACCCCTTCGGTGATCGATCACCCCTTCGGTGATCGATCACCCGACGTTCCAACTCAAATTTTAGCCGTTTTTCGATATTGTATGGATGATAAATGTTGGTATTGGTTTGATTGACTTATAACTATATTTTAACTTCCAAAAATACTTAAAATGAATGTTTTGGACTATAAGAACACAAATACCAAAATTGAGTATGTCAAATCATATTTTCCAATATGTGTTAGTAACCAAAAGATATCATCGGACGAGTAAGACTAAAAGAATTATAGTACTATATTATTTGGGTTAAACTTGGGTTCCTAACATCATCCAAACCATGAACATGATTAAATGATGTCTAATGATTAAAAGGATATTATGGACGATATTATGTTGGAGACTTTATGGTAAAACTTTATATGCTCAAATCCGTAAGAGCGACGATTTTGATGGCGACACTAATAACCAAAAAGGTATTTTTGGATAGTTTAAATCTAGATTATTTCTAGTGGTAAATAGTATGTGTAACGCCCCAAAACATACCCTAGAATTATTAATAAATAATTATTCGATTAAACAAATTTATTTTGATTAAAATAAATTGTTGTTGGGCTTTGGGCCGATACGAAATATGTTTTGATATCCATTATCACAATCTGGATAAATCTCATAGAGATAAATCCAATATGTTGACTTATTGTATGGTCTTGATTGGGAACCTGAGTACAGATCCAAATCAAGAATAAATGGAGAAATTATTTATGATGTGAAATTTAAAATGATTTATTAAAATAAATCATGAGAAAAAATGATATGAATTAGATGTGAGAACCTTTTATGATAAAAGTCAATTAAATCAATTTTGACCCTGTCAAAGTCAAACACCCTAAAATATGATGTCAGAATAAGTGTTACAAATAAATATAAAAATTATATCATTGGATGGAGTTTAACTGCCCGATTGCAACGGTGCAAATGGAATTTAATTCGGAGAAAGTTGGACCACAAAGTGTACCACGACTGGAACCAAAATTGGTTCCAATCAGGGAACGGCGTGTAAATATTAGAGAATCGCCGTCCTGCACACTAAGGAAATTCTACGCATCACTGACTCAGCTCACCTTGGCAGCATCCTCCTTCTCCTCCTATAAAAAGACATCTCTTCCTCCCATTTTCTCACCAAACTTGCCAAAACTACTATCAGTGTGTTCCTTGTTGAGTGGAGAGTTCATTGGTGTTGCCCAGAAAGCTTGAAGTCGCTGGAGCCGGGAGTTATCATCGCCGGAAGTTTCACTAGAAAATTTCCAAAACCCCCATTAAGCTTCGAGGTAAGCCCGTAGATATATTTAGTGACTAGAATGTTCATATAGATCGTTTCTACATTCATAAACGGTCATTTGGTTGAATTTTGTGTTTGACATACTTGAAGAACCAAAAATCATAAAGTATGAAATTGATGTTAAAACTATGAATTAATGATTTCAAAATGATCTATGAACCTTGGAGAACATTTCCATATAATTTAATTGAAGTTCGGTAACTAAAAACGGTATTTTCGAAATTGGACCCGAACGAAGAAGAAGATGAACAGTAACCAAAAACCAGACTGTCTGGATCAATCCAAATGGGTGGATCGATCACGTGGGCATAATTTCTTTACATATGGGTCGATCTAGAGGGCTGGATCGATCCCCCGAAATTCTGACCCGAAAATTTGTGTGAAAATGCTATTTTTGGGCTCTAAAATCCTATTTTTGATACCAATTGATTATGATTATTTTAAGGGTGATTCTTTATAATAAAAATGATGTTTTTAACAAATAAAAATGTTATTTGATGCATGACGGTAAGTTCGGGTGTTAACACTCGAAACTAGATCGCTATTTGTTATCAATTGTTATGTTGATTAATCATTATGATGAATGATTATTATGGATGATTATGAATGATGAACTTACTGATCAAAATGATTATTGATGATTGAACCATGAGTAAAATAAATATATTTAATTATTAAACGATTTGTATTATTATCGGTATCTAGAAGAACTCTAAGATATACCCATTACTTTATTGATGTTAAGGCTATCTAGAACTCTAGAAGACCTCTAGAATAGATATTGTATTAGAATAAACTTATGAAAACATGAACATTTGATGAATTGGATAAAAACGTATAAATGGGATTCGTAGACCAAACTAGAGGATCACTCGTTTGGGAATGCCCTGATCCAACGTTGATCAATTGCTATATTGTTATTGGCTTAACTGACTACAGTTAAGTGTCCGAAATCATTTGCCTTAAACTAATAATAGTTTAAGTGTCTGATTATTAATTGCCTTAACTGACTATAGTTAAGTGTCCGAAATCAATTGCCTTAAACTAATGGTAGTTTAAGTGTCTGATAACTAATTGCCTTTTTAAGAGCATTGCTATGATGTGGCCTTAGACTAAGAATAGATAAGAGCATTGTTATTATTTGGCCTTAGACTAAGAATAGCTAAGAGCATTGTTATTATTTGGCCTTAGATTAAGAATAATTTAAGGGCACTGTCGGAATAATATCTGAATTGAATAAAATGTGTTGATATGAACTGAACATTATCAAAACTGTGAATGTAACGCCCCAAAAATAGGCCTATCAGAGTTAATTAATTTATAATGAATTAATTACTGAGAAGGACCCAAAAATAAGTAAATTCTAAAGTTTGTCAATAAATAATGAAAATTATATCAATGTGTAGAGTTTGACTGTCTGACCCCAACGGTTCAATCGGATTTCAATTTGGAGAAAGTTGGAACAAAAAGTGTACCCCAACTGGGACCAAAATTAGTCCCAATCAGGGACTACACACCAAACGGCGCCCTGTTCAATTACGCCGATTCCAAATTCGTCGCTCAATCACGGAAGCTGCAAACCTGTGTCTTCTTCTTCTTCCCTGGGCTATTTAAGAACAACCCAACTCCCTCATTTCATCACCAAAACAACTCATTCTTCCTTCTATATTGTTCCTTGCTGAGAGTAGAGTCCAGTGGTGTTGTCATCTTTGTGTGAGGTCGCCGAAGCAGTGAGATAGAGTCGCCGGAAGTTTCACCGGAAAATCTTCAAAACCTCCCTTACGCTTCCAGGTAAGCCCGTAGATATATCTAATGAATAGAATGCTCATATAGATCGATTCTACGTTCATAGATGGTCATTTGGTTGAGTTTTGTGTTTGACATGCTTGGAGAACTAAGAATCATAAACCATGAAATTGATGTTAAAATTATGAATTAATGATGCTAAAATGATCCATGAACCTTGGAGAACATTTTTATATACTTTAATTGAAGTTTGGTGAGTAAAAGTGACATTTCCGCAAGTTGGCTCGAGGTAGAAGACGATGGATAATCGATTATCAACTTGAAAATCGATTATTCATCGTTCTGCAGATTTTTTGAACAAAGTTGAGCAACAATTGATTATCAGAATGTGATAATCGACTGTCAGCTCTCTCTGAAGTTTGATAATCGATTATCAGAGTGTGATAATCGATTATCAGCCCATTCTGAACATCAGACAGTAGATTATCAGAAGTGACAGTAGACTGTCTCCCTACACTATTGAAGAAAATGAAGCTAATGGCTAATAATTGAATTTCCTATCATATATTAATCAATTGTTATTTAGAAAACATTATTTTTGAGTTATGGAATCCTATATTTTGATACCAAACCATTATGATTAATAAAAGGATGATTTCTTGGAATAAAGATGGTGTTTTAACAACTAAAAGGGATCTTATGTGATGCATGACGGTAAGCTAGGGTGTTAACACTCGATGCTAGGCCGCTGATTGTTATTAGATTGTTCATTTGATGAATATTATGGATTATTAAATGATTGTTGAACTAAGAATATGAATTGATGAATAATGTTGTTAAGGATATCTAGAAGAACTCTAAAGATATACCCACTTGTATAATGATGATGATTATTAAGGATATCTAGAAGAACTCTAAGATATACCTCCTTGACCAATTCATATTTCGGGGTTAAAACGTACGTACGGGATCCAGAACGGATATCACCCACCCGGCAGTTCACTGTTCGGTTGGTACGTAATCCACATGACTCATAGGGTGGATTATCGACTCTTATGTTTTGCATTAAACTATTTATAGTTTAAGGGCCTGGTTAGAAATGTTGCCTTAGACTAGGAATAGTTAAGAGTTGTTATGAAATGATTTGGCTTTAGATTAAAAATAATTTGAGAATATTGTTGAGATATTGAATATCAAATGACTTGGAATAAAATATTGAGAATAATATGAATGTTTGAATTATATATTGTGTGCATGATATCAAATGGTTTATTATGAATCGAGATTCAATTTATGTGGATGTTCGACGCTTTAGATATGCTTACTCAGCTTCACCGCTGAGCGTGTAGTGTGTTTTATTTACTACAGTTAGGCAGAATGAATGATTGGCTGATTCCTGGCAACAGAAGGGGTGAGACAGTCGTGGTAGATTATTGAATGAAATAAATAATTATGTTGTTATGAGACATATTTTAAAGTCGCTTCCGCATTTTATTTAAACACTCCGTATTTCTCTACAATTATGTATGGAATATTATTTATAAATAAAAATGTTTGAAATGTTTTAAATTATCACGATTACCAAATCAATACTTTAGTCCGAAAGGGGCTGCAGACCTGGACGGATTAGGGTGTTACAGTGAATGTTTGAAATGAACATAGTGTGCATGATATCAAATGATTTGATTATGAATTTAGATTCCATTTATATGGATGTGCAACGCATTAGATATGTTTACTCAGCTTTACCGCTGAGCGTGTAGTGTGTTTTATTTGCTACACGCAGGTAAACATAAAGAACAATGTGATCCTTGTGGTAGATGGGGCGAGATTGTCGGGATGGATGTGACAAGTTTGAAATGATTTATGATATGTCAATATTAAATTCTCTTCCGCAATATTGTTGAATACTACGTACTGTATATGTTATGAAAAATATTATTGTGATTAATAAAGTGTGTTTGAAAAGTTTTAAATTTTTACGATTATCAAGTTAAATACTTTAGTCCGAACGGGGCTGCAGACCTGGACGGATTAGGGTGTTACAGTATGGATTTGAGTGTATAGATGTGGGCGATATTAGGAGTTGAGTATGTACGTATATAAGATGCTAGAACCGGTCAGGGGCCCGGGGATCACTCAACCCGTGCGTCCGGAACCAGAAGAGTATTTATACCGAGACTGGGAAAGGCCACGGAACAAATTCTGAACCTGAAGAGAAGGGCGCTCGGACCCAGCATCAGACAGGTGAAGTCTTATCGAGTCTACCTCTACAGAGAACGACTCAGTATGGCGTGAGGTTAAAACATAAATGATTAAGAATAAGGGATGTCACTATTTTCGTATAGTGATTGGTTAAATGAAGGATGTTGATTTACTATTAGATATGGATTTGTTTCTATTAGAGATACTCTCTCGACGAAATGATGGAACAGTAATGGTTTGTCAATCTATGAATAAAGTGTATTTAGAATTAATACCCTTGTTTTAATAAGTACTTTGGATATGTATTATTATACGAATAGATGCTCTTACACCTTGTCATACAATGAAGAATGTCAGAATTTTATAATTAAAGGTTTCACTAAAAAATAAATAAAGTGGATTTTCTTAAATAAAAGGGTTTAAAAAGGGTATGATTCTCGTACATATGTGAATGTGTTTTATGAATTATTCTATGAAATCTACGTTGTGGTACCACTCAGCGGTTTCGCTGAGCGCACAGTTGTCTTTGTTGTGTGACTGTGCATAGGTAATAAGCTATGACGTCCATCGTAAAAATAGTAAGATGAAAAAAATAATTTATAAACTATAGCAGTTGTAACAATAATAATAATAATAATAATAATAATAATAATCACATTAAAAATATATCATTTTTAGAGTGATTGGTTGGAGAGTAGAAAGAGTTGGGAGAAAATGAGAATGGTTGGAGGAAACTGGAAGAAACTGAAAGTAACTAGAAGAAACTGGAAGGAACTGGAAGAACTGGAAGAACTGGAAGAAATTGTAAGTTAAGAATTCAAGCCCTAAAGAACAGGCTTTAAATTAAGGTTGCTTACAACAATTTTAAATTAAGGGACTTTGTTGTATTTTTGGCATTGGAAGATTCCGTTTTAGTTTCTCATCAAACTTACACACACAAACGGAAGAGTACTTTAAATCATGTCTCTTAGAGTTTTTAAGGTTGCTTACAACAATTTTTTTTATTTATTTTCACCTCTCCTTCGTTTAAACATACCCTATTTTGTAGTCAAGTAATTTCCACTAATTTGTTTAATATTTTTTATTTTTTCAAAAGGCTATTTTCAATAGGTTATAGTAGTACATCATTTTAAAACTAAAGTATGATTTTTTTTGATCTTCTTTTTTTAAAGTATGTTCTGTTTCATCATCTCCTATGTTCTCAACTTTAACAACCATAAAAACTCCTATCTTGAGCATCTAGTGTGCATAATCTTGTGTTTTGAGCAATTGAGCTTATACAGTATATATTTGCAGTATCATATCTCTTCTTTTCAGTTTGGTCCTTGCGTAGAAGTTATTTTTCAGTTCGGTTCTCTAAGTAGTTTCATCAGCTATACACATGTAATTAAATAAGTGCACTAGCATGTACATTATGTTAAAAATACACTACAATTTTTTTAAGGCAATGACTGGATCATGGAAAATGCTAGGAAAATGGAGAAAAAAGTGTTAGTCATTTTCTAGTGTTTGGGTTTATCACAAAAAAATGTTTTTTAATCATGTTTTTTAAACTATGTTCTTTTTCAGCATCTAATGAGCCATTTGGTTAACCAAAGTATGATTTTTAATCTTGTTTTTTAAAACTAGTGTTTATGATGTTGAGGGGGTGTTTATAGAAAATGAAAAATCATTGGTGTATTGTTTTTAATAAAGGAGTTGTTAAATCTAACGAATAGGCTTTGAAGCTTGTTGTTTAATGTTGAATTGTACGGGTAAGTTTTAATCATTTGGATTAAAGTTTATACTCCCTTCGTCCGCCTAAAATCTTCTCGTTGCGTGTTACGAGGCTTGACCGACTTTATTTTGAATTCAATTTAATTGATTATAAGAGTAAAATTATAAAATAAAATTTATATTGTAATAAACTACATGAAAAATTCTACAAAACTAGAGATGACAAGATTATATTATTTTACAGAATTACTAGTAAATATAAGCAAACAAAGTGAGTGAAGTTTGACCGTGTGAATAGTGTCCGGGAAGATCTATGGTGGAGAGAGTGAGTATGTTATAATGTCCTGAGTTGTTGAATCCATTTGCTGAGGTTGGATTTTCTTACTCTTTAACCTTCTAAAGATGTAAATACTTCATCACTCATAATGCTCAATGTCTACCAATACTTTTTTAAAGCTCAATTCTGAATCTAGTCACAATGTTCGTGAAAGAGCACAATGGGAGAGAAATTGTGTCATCACGTTCTCAGATATCTGCAAAAGGGAACTAGAAAATAGTAATAGATCTAGAGGAAGTTTAAAGAAGTTTGCATGGACTAACATAGCCACTAAGTTAAAAAATGAGACAGGACTTACCTATGATAGTCAACAAATGAAACATAAATGGGATATATTGAAAAACGAATGGAAGAATTGGAGGATCCTTAAGAGACTAGCATCCGGGTTAGGGTGGAACCCACGTAAAGACACTCTTGGTGCTACAGAGGATTGGTGGGATAGAAATATTAAGCTACGTTATATATTCTCTAGATAGACTTTAAGTAATGAGGTTTACTTCAGATACGTGCTATTGCTTATGCGAGGTTTGTATGAACTGTATACTGTTTATAAAAGTATTTGAATTTATGGTGTATTTATTTTATAGTCTAATTCAGAAACAACCAAATTATGAGCTAAAGTCATTGATCCTGAGTTGGAGGACAAGTTGGGATTTTTATTTGATGGTACTATTGCTAAAGGAGATGATATGTGGTCTCCCTTGGCTCGTTGTCCTCCACGAAGATTCTTCGAAGCTTCATCAAGTTCTCAATTTCCCTTTGAAGATGTTGATATTCATACTACACCTTTGGATGAGTGTGTTGTTCATTTAGGCATCCCAGATCTAAATGATGACCATGAAAATGAAGGCACTAGAGGGAGCTGTACAAGTGTTGAGATCATTGAGAACCGCATAAAAAACGACCGAGCAGCTCATCATCTACACAAAAGAAAAAGTTATGCAAGAAAAAGTTAGGAGGAGCTTTTATGTTTTCAACAAAAAGAAGATAAAATTAAGGTGCTAATGGCCATGAAGGATGACATTACACCTTGTAGCACCTTGTATCGATTTGCAACGAAGCTCCTATTGGACAAAGACAAACGTGAAATGTCTATGGCCCTAAAATTTTATGAAAATAGACTCTGGTGATACGAAGGAATTTTCGATACGATGTTTGATACCGAAAACCCTCAATCAAAAAGAGATGTGAAGTAAGATGAAAATGATGGATGGAAGTAAATGAAATGAGTATAGTGGTGGAAGTAAGGGATGTCGAGTCCACGGGGATAGCGTGATTGATTAGGAATCAAGTGCAAAGTATAACTAAACACTAATATCAAATTGTTAAACGTGAATCAAGGCCTAGAGATAGAGTGGGTGAGTGAAATGTGTTGATTTATGAATTCACTCTTAAGGAATAATTTTGTACATGGATGTTTATATAGGTGAGGATCCCTACATGGACTGGGATTCACCAAATAAGTAAACTAACATAAGTAACAATTCTACTATGACTAGACTTCTTTCCATATATGTCTAACATCCCCCCTCAAGCTGAACGCCGTCAAACGAGAGGAAGCTTGGCAACCAATGCAATGTAGCGTGGTGAGGCATGAGCTTTTGTGAGAAGGTCTGCCAGCTGCTCATTAGAGGGAACATAAGAGACCGTCATTTTCTCTGCAATTACTTGTTCTCGTACAAAGTGGCAATCCGTTCCGACATGTTTCATACGCTTATGGAAGACTGGATTCTTAGTCAGACAGATGGTGAAGTGGTTGTCGCATAGAAGATGTGGAGGAGGGAGCTTGATCTGTAAAATGTCAAACAAGTAGGTGAGCCACATCACCTCAGCTGCTACGGCCGAGAGGGCTCTGTACTCGGCTTCGGTGGACGAGCGTGAGACACGACTTTGTTTCTCCGTACTCCAAGAGAGTAAATTAGAACCAAGATATATCAAGTAACCTATAACGGACCGTCCATCTGTCATATCGTTGGCCCAATCAGAATCAGAATATGCGTAGATGGTTTGTGGGCCTCGCCGGAAGACCAAACCATGATCAATGGTTCCTTTGACATATCGCAGGATGCGTGTCAAGGACTGAAAATCTTCATCCGTAGGTGCATGCATCCTTTGACAAACATAATTCACAGCAAACTGAATGTCCGGACGCGTGTTTGTCAAGTATTGGAGAGAGCCAACCAAACTCCGGAAAAAGGTGGGATTGTCGAACGGACAGCTCACCCCCTCCTCGGGCTGCCGTACGGGTAGGGGCGTGGGGGCCGGTTTGCAATCCTCGACTCCTGCTTTATGGAGAAGTTCACGGGCATATTTTTCCTGAGATAGAAGCAGATGTTCATTTGTGCGTGTGACTTCAAGGCCAAGAAAGTAGTGAAGAGGGACAAGATTCTTCATTTGAAATTCCTTTTGCATAGCCTCGATGAATGAAGAGATAAGAGGTGAGGCACTGCCAGTGACAATAATATCATCAACATAGAGAAGGACAATGAGAATGCCAGAGGGAGAGTGCTTAACAAAGAAGCTGGTGTCATGTTCATTTTCCCAAAGCCATAATCAACAAGGAACCCTGACAGACGCTGGTACCAATCCCGTGGTGCCTGTTTCAGCCCATAAAGAGATTTCTTTAGTTTGCACACATAATGAGGATACTGCTTATCTACATATCCTGGATGCTGCTTCATATAAATTTCATCAGGAATGACACCGTGAAGGAAAGCATTGGAGACATCCAATTGATGAAGGGGCCAGTTGTGATTGACCGCTAGAGAAAGAACCACCCGAATAGTCTGCTGTTTGACCATAGGGCTAAAAGTCTCAGAGTAGTCCAAACCATATTCCTGAGTGTTGCCCTTGGCCACAAGACGGGCCTTGTACCTGGAAACAGAACCATCAGAGTTATGCTTAATTTTATAAATCCACTTACATCCAATAGGAACCCGATCTGAAGGTGCCGGAACAAGCTCCCATGTTTGCTGATCAATCAAGGCTTTATACTCATCATCCATAGCTTGACACCAATAACTGTTTTGGGAGGCATCTTTATAGGTAACAGGCTCTGTGGTGGGTGGGGAAGAGGTAGAGGAGGTGGAGTAGAGTTTAGGTTTGAAGATACCACTTCGTGCACGAGTGGTCATGGGGTGCCGGTTGGGTAATGGTGGGGGAGATGGGATTGGTGATGATTCGGGACTTGTCATTGTGGGGGAGAGGCTGCCAAATTGGATATGTGTGGGAGTGGAGTGGGGTTGGGTTGTGGGGCTGACTGTTTCGGGGTGGGGGTTGGCCTCGGTGTGGGTTGAGGGACGGGGCTGGGAGGGGACGGGTGGCGGGAACTGGGCGGGCTGGGTTGGTTTTGGGTGCTGGGCAGGATGGCTGGGGTACGGGCAGTGAGGGGGTTGGGTACTGGGCGGTTGGGGTTCGGGTTAGGGTTCGGGTTTGGGACAGTGGGTAGGGCCGAGAGAGGGTTGGGCGGGTTGGGTGTTGTATCCTTGTGAGCATGGAGCGGAGTACAAAGCGATTCAACCGGAAAAATGGGAAGGACACCAAGGGATGATGGAGATGTGACGGAAGACCCTGTGTGTGTGGAGACGGTGGAGTATGGAAACTGACTCTCTTGAAACTGGACATGACGAGAGATGTATACACGACCCGTGGAGAGATCAAAACAGCGATATCGTTTTGACGAGGAGTCGTACCCAAGGAAGACACAGGGTTTGGACCGTGGTTGGAATTTATTTGTTATTTCATGACGTAGACACGGATAAGCCAAACACCCAAAAACCCGGAGAAGATTGTAGTCTAGAGCTTTGTGAAACAGAGACTCATAAGGGGATTTGTGATTAAGAGACCTTTTTGGCATGCGGTTGATCAGGAAATTTGCAGTAGCCAACGCCTCAACCCAAAATTTTGCTGGGAGATTGGCTATACAAAGAAGTGTGACAAGAGTTTCAACCAAGTGACGGTGCTTTCTTTCAGCGACACCATTTTGTTCAGGAGTGTAAGGACAAGATTTTTGATGGAGAACCCCCAAATTTTGTAAAAACAGACCAAACTTTTTTATTGACATATTCCCTCTCATTATTTGTGCGAAATAGCTTAAGGCGTGCATTGAAATGAGTTTGAACCATAGATTGGAAACTAAGAAAAGCATCAAATGTATCAGATTTATTTTTAAGAGGGTACAACCAGCAAAACTTGGTATAATCATCAATAAAATTAATATAAAGGAGTAGAAGTTTTAGTTTCAGACACAGGGAAGGGGAGTTTATGAGACTTAGCAAGAGAACAAGAATTACAATGATCAAGATGCTGAAATTTAAAACCTAATTGAGACAATAAAGACTTAGTGACTGAAGCTGAGGGATGACCAAAACGACACTGCCATTGAAACGGAGTGACTTTGACAGAGTTGACCACCAGAGAAGAGGAAGATGCCGGTATGGAGTACAGACCACGCTCACAAGGGCCCTTGAAAAGAACTTAGTTGGTGAGATTCTCCCGAATCGTAAAATCCTTAGAGGTAAAAAGAAGAGAACAACCGTTATCTTTAGTAAATTGATGGACTGAAAGCAGATGGGAGTTAATGTGAAGGGAATGGAGAAGGTTGGTTAAGGTAAAAGTGTGGAGAGGGGTGGTGAGTATACCTGAGCCTGTATGGTCAATGAGATAGGTGTTACCTCCTGCAGTTGTGATGGAATTGGTGCCATGGTACAGAGTCAAAGTATGCAGCCGAGACAAATCAGGCGTGACATGAGTGTTTGCGCCAGTGTCCAGATGCCAGTTCGAACTAGATTCAGCAGACTGATTTGCATAGAACGCCTGTGGAGGACCAGCATATGATTCGTCGTAGCGGTGCCAACAATTCCAAACCGCATGGCCAGGCTTCCCACAAAGTTGGCACGTGATGGACCCCCGGCCACCTCCTCTGCCGCGTGCATCGTCGCGGTACTGCGGTTGCTGGCCGCCTCTGCCGCCGGGCTAACTGCCGCGGTAAGGCCCTCATCGGCCTCGTTGTGGTCCACGGCCACGACCCCGACCATTGCCTCGTCCGAAATTGGTGTAGAGAGCATTATGAATGTCAACACACGAAGTAGAGCCGGAGTCACCCAGAGACAATTTTTTCTCAAAAGATAAGTTCAATTCTTGAGACAGCAACCAAGAGGAGACCTGATTAAAGGTGACGGTGGCAAGATTGGTGCGAATATTTTGCTTGAGGGAGGCATAGTCGGCCGGTAGACCTCGTAGAACACAAAGGATAATATCTTGTTCAGAGATTTCTTCATGAGCCAGTTTGAGAGACGACACAATAGTGAGAACCGTGTCCAAATAGGTCTGCATCGAATCGGTCCCCTTAGTAACACCATGGAGACGCTCCTTCAGCTGAAATATACGAGTTCGTGAAAGAGAGTTGTACCGTTGTTCTAGATGATTCCAAATCGCAAGCGAGGTGGGAAGAGCATGAATATGTGTCTGAACCGTAGGTGAGACAATAACAAGGAGACATGCCCGAATTTGAGCGTCAATAATATGCCAGGATTCATAGGCCGGATTTGGTTTCATAACCGGCGGTTCATCCTTTCCCGGTGACGCAGCCTTCTCATCAAGAATAAGAGACGGAGGAGACAGTTCAGATCCATCCACATAGCCGAGAAGACAATGAGCGAGGAGATTTGCACGTACGGTGGCCGACCAAGAGGGATAATTGGTGTCACCAAGCTTGACTGGGGTTAGAGATTGGAGATTCCGGACAAACAACTTGAGACCCGTAGGGAGACGATCCATAGGATCAGGAGAGACAGACGCCATGGCTGTGCACGGCGTGATCGGAGAGCTCGGCTCTGCCGATTTTTTTCTGATGATTAACGCAGCAAGGGAGGAGAGAAAAAAGGATCTTTGAGCTCTGATACCATGTTGATTTATGAATTCACTCTTAAGGAATAATTGTGTACATGGATGTTTATACAGGTGAGGATCCCTACATGGACTAGGATTCACCAAATAAGTAAACTAACATAAATAACAATTCTACTATAACTAGACTTCTTTCCATATATGTCTAACAAATTGCAAGTGCAATGAAGTAAACTAATGCAACAAACAAACAAAAATGAAATGCAAGCGATAAATGAAAAGCAAGCCTAGGTTAGGAGATTTGATGTTAATCAATGCAATTGCCAACGAAATAGAGGAAGATGAGAAATCAACAAGGAAGCGAGCAAATCACCTCGATGCTCACTTCCGTGAGAATCGAGAAAGAATCCTCTTGATAAGAACCCACTTCCGTGCCGCTCGTCTCAAGAGAACTACAAACACGTAAAACAAGCTCCTCAAGTATTCTCCACTTTCGTGGTAGGACTTGAGAGTAGAGACACGTGGCTAGGGGTCTAAATCCCAATTCCTCGGTGATTTAGAACCCACTCCAGAACACAAGAATGCCATTGCGGCCAACAACGACATCCAAACAATGAATAGAACAATCTCTACATGTAACACCCGCCTCCCCCGGACCCGGTTCACCCGCGACCCAACGGACCGGTAGAGTTACATGGGTGGTCCGAGAACCGTCCGTAGCGAAAACATTAATGTCTATTTATTACGAAAACGGTTGTATTTAATTGGTGAAATAAATGCTAGGGAATTATCCCCAAAACGTGTGTGATATAAATGCAGAGTAAAGCGGAAGTAAATAAGTAAGTCAAGTCCAAAATAAGTAAAACAACATGTGGTGGGTTCATGCCCAAATGATTAATTAATTAAATGTATATAATTATTAAACTCGTCCGTGCGCCGCCCATCTTCCCATCATCATTGTCCTCCAGGGTTAGCACCTGTATCGTCATGTCTACCTGCGTGTAGCAAAAACAACTATACGCTCAGCAAAAGTTGAGGAGTGAATCTAACAAAAGAACATAAAGTGATAACCCATATGGTTATACACATATTAATACATGTACTTAGCGTACGGAAAACCACATGTTTACTACCTGCTCAGTTTGCACCCGATGGGGTACTAACACATAGCAAAATGATATACTACCTCTTTGAATGTGGATGTGATGTGGAACATACATGATGATGATACGACTTGATGCATGACTTAAACTATCAGGGACACCCCTGACTTAGTCTCACTTGACGGGATCACCCCTACACTCCAGTTATCATACCCAAAACGGTAATGAGTCGGGCTCGACGAAGATGTCGCAAGTGGACTAGCAAAACCGGGTGGTAGCCGTAACCTGACTACCATGTACGTACACAAAGCCCACCTGATGAAAACCCGTTGGATCCCAAAGGTTCCTAGACGGGCCCACTGTAGTAGGCGCACGGAAGCCTGACCTCCCTACAGCGGTATGCACATGATGGAAAACCTAGGACATGCGTCTAGAATAAACGTGATGAATGCTTGATATATTTACCTTTGGTCAACGCCAAGAATATATCAATTAAATAACATACATAATGAAGGTTAACATTTCATGCAAACATACAATCAGGTTCTGGGTCAATATGGTCAACGGGGCTCGTTCTACAAACTGCCCGAAAATTTGCCCGCGGAACGGTCGACCGTGCCCTACCGGCGGTCGACCATGGGATGCGGTCTGGGTCTGGGTCACAGACGGTCCACCTTGGTCATCCGTCGTGGCTGGCGGTCGACCGTCACGGTGGTGACCGTTGGATTGGCTGAGGGTACGGTCCACCGTCCAAAGCGACGGTCGACCGTCCCGATGACAGTCTTCTGTCCTTGGCTATGTTTGATCCATTTTGCAAACTTAATACCCTGATTCTTTCCAGAACAATAATACAACCATTGGTGAATATATTCCTAGTGATTCCTAGGCCAATATATATAAGTTTTACGTAGTGAACGTTTTGATGGTTAACCTACGAACATGCATAGATTCTACGTAGGTTGCGTACGATATTCCTATGAATATAACGACATAGATTATAACTAAATGTTCTAGAATTAGAGGGGACAACTACTCACCTCTAAAAGATGCGTCGAAACTACGGAGGTGACGAATGAATCGATGAACGACGACTACGCTTCACACGAACGGCCTAGCTCTTCTCCTCCTCCTTCTTCCCAACCGTGCACCCACCGGAGCTTCGCCGGAGACCTTCCCTGGGCTGCTGCCTTGGCCGAACAAGAGAGGGAATTGTGAGGTTGTGGGAGTTATGGAATGGGAGTTGCAAATTACTAAGGAAATGAAGGGGGGAGAGCTATTATAATGATGAGGAGTAATGTAGAGTTTATGGGGGGAGTGATTGTGGATAAATGGATGGTATGGAGATGGGAGTGGCGTGTAAGCATAAATGGGGAATTAATTACCTAAATTTTACTCCGTTATGTAAAATCTGACCTCAACGTTACGCGGTTTCCCCCCGAACGAGTCCGAATTGAGATCCGTTTGCGTTTCCAGAGTCAGACAGTCAAAACGAATTTAATGACATGTTCAAATAATTTTTCTAAGAACTTTTATTTTTCCCCAACTCCGATGTGGAATAGTAATTAATTATTTAAACAATCAATTCTATTAGACCGGGTTGCAGGGCGTTACACCACAAACATCCCTAATTTTAAATCTCATGCTTCACACTAATCCATCAACAACAAACACTAATCAACAATTCATCACTAGCATGCTTAATCTAAATGAGAGAGCCAAATCTAAGAGATGCATGAAAAGATAAGAGAGAAGCAAATAAATAAAGAATGAAAGAAATGAAGTAAATTCTATGCAAAATTAAGTAGAATGATCTAAAGAGATGAAATTAAAGTAATGGAGCTCCCAATACTAAAAATACAAGATGATGAAGATGATGAAGGAAAATAAACCCTAGCCTACAAATGGGGGAGCTCTCTTGACATATTGGAGCTATGGGAGTATATATAGAGTAGGAGAAAAATGGGAGTAAAATGACATAAAAGGTACACACTAGAAAATAAGGAAGGAAAAGAATCAGGGGCAAATCTGAAATTTCACACTTTAAATGGAATTGGATCTGCAGCCAGTGCCTCTGCTCTTCGTTCCGCGTCAGCCACAGCCCAGGAATTCACCAGAGGTCGCCATTGCAAGCTCGCCGGAGGTCGTCGCTGGCCTGGAGGGAGCTGGGCTGCAATTTCTAGTTTCGGCTTCTGGTGTGGATGTTGACAATCGTCGGCTGTGCAGGTCTAGAGCAGGGACTGTTAGTCGCCGGTCCGTCCGTCGCCGCTGCTGAGGGTCGCCGGCGAGGATGTGGGCTTCCGTCGATGAAGAGGCTGGTGGCTGCTGCTGTGCGTCCAATCTCGATCGAAAATCAAAGCTCTCGTCTGGGTCCGGGTCGGAAATCGGGTCGCCAATGTCGACGAAAAAGAACGCCTGGCATCTTCCAATTTGACTACTCTTTAAATTTGTAAATTGACCCCCATTAATTGAATTTCCTTGCAATTCAGTCCTTCTCTATGAAAATGGACCCTAAAATCAACCAATTACCACAAATCAGTCCAAATTTACATATTTAAGGAACGATTCACAATTAAGCCTCAAATTATATTACAATTCAAGTTAATAAGTCTATCAAAAGATAATTAAATATGCACAAATAATGGACTTATCATCTGGTATTTCAAAGTCGAAGAAGGTGAAACAACAACAAATGAAGCTCAGACTTTTACTAGTTTATTTGGAAACAAAAACTCCAATTTTTTTTGTAGGTTATGTTTACTACTTTTCTATGTTAGAGAATTTTAACTCCGTGAGTTAATTTTTTTCACTTATGTTAATTGCTGAGTAATTTTTTCTAGAACAAGATATTTCTTTGTTATTGTTATATAAAGTGCCTTTAGTACTTGAATTATATTTGGTTGATGTGTCATTTGTGTTTTTTGGAGATGTGAATTAGTATTGTTTTAAAAGGTATATAACATGTTATGAATTAACTAACTCGTGAAAGATTTTTTAAAATAATGTTACAGATGACTGATCAAAGTATCTTCGATGGCAGTGAAATAAAAGAATGTGAATTACGAGCCACTAGTTCTTTACCCCGTGCTACGCACGTGCTTGTTTTTAGGGCTTGGTGTCAGAATAATCTTGTGGTGATGCTTGGGAATTGTAAGTTTTTCTTGTGTTTTGTGTTGTGTTGTGTAGGTGTAGGTGTTAGTGGTTAGAGTAGTAGAGTAAGCTTGGTATTTGTCTTTGTGTTTGGTATTGTTTTGTAAGATGACATTGTATATTTTTTGTTTAGTGGAATGAAAGGTGTGAAGTTGTTGAAGTTGAATGTTTTTTAAGTGAAGTTGTTGTAAGTAATGAGTTTTTAGTTATTTTAATAATGTGGTTTGTACGTGTTGGTTTACAGCTATAAGCATGGTTGGTATGAGGTTTTTTTGGGTTTTTTTGTGGGTGAATATTCGAGCTAGAAGTGGTGGTTGCGTTGGTTTGTTAAATGATTTTAGTTCTTCATGTTGGAATTTTATGTTGTAATTGTTGTATGTTGGTTTCTGTATTTTGATGGTTTAACATTTTAAATATAATATTGAATGAAAATATTGAATAAGGATCTTGTATCTCATCCTTCTGAGTCAACTGCAAAAAGAGTCCTCAAATAGGGTATCACGCAGAACTATGGGCGGTGGAGCGTGTGAAGAGGATGCCCCATCCCCAAATGGTGGTTGTATGGTAGTAGGTGTAAATAATGATGGTGATGCAACGCTCTGAAACCCAGCCTATCAGGATTAATTAATTAGAAATTAATTAATTAATTACCGATACGGATCCGGAGTTAACTAAAAATAATTCTCAATAAATCTTAAGAAATATGTCGTTGTGTAGGGTTCGACGAGACGAATCCAACAGCGCGAATGGATCTGAATTCAGAGCAAGTTGGGCCGAAAAGTATATTTTTCCTGAGGTACATTATTTAATTACGGAGCACGAATCCCTAGGGGATCTAAATAACCCCCACGTGCATACGCATGATAGAAACATCCGCATGCTTACCCTTTCTCGTTCCTGACTCCTGATCGTGCGAACAGTAGAGAAGAGAAGAAGGAGAAGAGGAGAAGAAGGAAGAAGAAGGAGAAAGAGGTCGTCGTTCAATCATCGTCGTCTCGTAGTCGTCAAGCTTTTAGTTCGTGAGGTAGTTTCGTCGTTTCAAGGTGAGTTCGTAGAACCTTAATGTTAGCGCAAGTAACTAGGCTAGAATCTAAGTTCGTAATCATTATAGAGATTGAATTGCATGAAAAATCTATATATATTAAATTCGTGTTTTCTTGGGTTTGTTGAAAACTACGGGTAGAACACATGAATTAGGCGCACGATTTGTGTGATATGATTTGGTAATGTGTAATATGTGTTTATCACTATGTTTGGCGCTGAATGGGAAGAATCGGTGCTAGTTATTGAACGAAAAGCAAGCTGGTGCAATGTCTGGATATCTGTCGCGGATATATGTCGCGACGGATGATAGGTCAATACCGCCGGGACGGTACCCAGGTACCGCCACTTCCCTCGTTCCAACCCCCCGTTTGGCGGTATCTGTCACCAACCGGTACCTGGGTACCGGGAGGATGGTAAGCCCTATCGCCTAGTCAGTCGAGGCTACCAGGACAGGGATACCGTGCAGGGGCGACATACATTCTGGTCGGTACCCACGTACGGTGGGACGGTACTTCGGTACAGTGGGGTCGGTACCCCCTACCGCTAAGGGTACCGTGAGGTACCTGAACTAGACAGAAAATCATGTTCGTCGAGGGTTGATTCCGAGGCTTGTGTGTTGCATGACGGGAAGTAGGGGGTGACAACACCCCAGATTAGACCGCTAATTGCTGTGATTTTGTTACAAGGTGTTGATCCAACACATATGTGATTATGTTGAGTGTATAACTCTATCGATGCAAGTATGAGTGGGCTGATCCAGCACATAGTAAACAGGTACTGCGTGTTGATCCAACGCGCGCGACAAGGTAAGTCTGCCCAAAGGGAATCCTCGGGACTGACACAAATATTAGGAGAGTAAGAGTATAAACAAGGTGGATGCCTGCTGGGCTTCTGTAACGCCCTGAAAACCGGTCTAGAAATTTTAACTTTCTAGTACAAAGAAATTAAAAATATAAAAAAAACAAAGAAAATAAAAATATACGAATAATAATAATAATAAAATTTAATTGTTTTTGTTTCATGTCGTAAGTGACCATAACTATAATAAAAAAATTGGTATGTTTGTTTCCTTAAAAATAATAGTATATGATTGATCAATGAATAGAGTTACAAATTTTTACGCTTTGGATGTCTAATTGATCAAGTGGCATGATGTTTTAGAAAATGAAAAGGGGACAACATCGCATGATGATTTTTAGAATGATCAAGAGATAAAAAAACACGATTTATGTAAACGACTTTACTAGATTAATCAAACAAATTAGTGGACTAAGTAAAGGTTCAAAGTTTATTTTAACGACGTACCCTGACCAGGTATTGTCACGTTCTAGTATGTAAACCAAACTACATTTTAAGGCCGGACCGTGTCCATGTGGATGAGCCTATAAAAAATCATACCACAACGTGCGCACGAGAACCCAACAATGACCCCGTGGGTCTAGGGTTCACTTCTGATTACTGGACCTGATGTCACGGGGAGGTATCCGAAGTAAAACTACGAATCGACTAGTGCGGAGTTCCAGCCTAGTCACGACTTAGTTCCTAATCTGTGGTTAACCTAGTAAGTCAAAAGTTTTCTAAATGTCCCCAAGTAACTAATCAAAGTGAAATTATTTCCATCGATGATTTTTTTTAATTATGCGAAAAGTTACCATGAAAATGATACCACTCTCGATATATATATATATATATATATATATATATATATATATATATATATATATATATATATATATATATATATATAATATATATATATATATATATATATATATATATATATATATATATATATATATATATATATATATATATATATATATATATATATATATATATATATATATATATATATATATATATATATATATATATTCGGTTATATATATTATATATATGTGCCGATGAATATATATATTATATGTTGAATATTTTATTTTGGTTTGTCATTTTAATTATGAAAATAATTATTTTGACATAAACTATTTGAAGTATATTTTATACTTGTTTAAAAATGATATTAGTATTTTTATTTGATTTAAAATTAATTTAATATTAATTTTTGGTGTCAAATAAAATACACTTTGAACATTTAAGTGGAGAAGAATTTTTAAAATCCTTCTCATAATCATAATCTTCATTTCGGCCATGATATCTTTTAAAGGAACAAAATTTCCTTGAGTGATTATTGAGTGGAGCTAACTATTTTGTCATTTTGTTAATGACAAAGTCAAATTCATAATCACTTTTTTCTTTAAATATACTCCACACCATACCAGTCTTTTTGAGTAGTGTTTTGTTCGGCCATCACCATTTCAAGAGAGAAAAATATTATTTTGGTTCCATTAATATCATTTTGTGTATAGAAAATATCTATAATATTTTCTAAATATTATTAGAAATATTTTCTATAAGAAATATAAAAGATTATTATTATCCCAAATTTTAATCTTTATATTTTATACTACTAAAATCTTTACTAGCATAAAGATTGTGGTAGACTCCGGTGTTGTTCGTGTGTCAAAGTTGGAGACCGGACGCTTGAACGGTTACGTTTGCACTTTCAACGCTCTTCCTACGACTTCTTCGTTTTTACTCCTTACGGAGAAAGGTATAATATTCTTACTCACTATAAATTTTAGTACGTGATTCTGGGCAAGATAATCATGTTAGGATGTTAAAATTTTTATATTCTGCTGCCAATCCTTGCATGGTTACACTTCAAACGGCACGTCCGTAAACTCCCGATCTCGCCACACCTTATCACAACAATGTTCGCCAACTCCTAAAACTAGTACGTCTCTCTCAATTGGTCCTGGATGGACTTCCGTTCTTTGTAAATCCATTTTTCTACAATTTTAAAATTGATGTATCTAAACATATATGATCATTTTAGAATTGAAATTATATGTAACGGTACATCTAGTTTTTTAATATGCAAACAAAAATACTATTACATTATAAACAAATTTAATATATAATTACACATATTAATCAATTTAATTTCTTATGTAAAAAATATATAACAATTTCTACATTTACAACATGAAACTATGGAAAGTGTAACACCCTAATCCGTCCAGGTCTGCAGCCCCGTTCGGACTAAAGTATTTAACTTAGTAATCGTAAAAATTTAAAACTTTTCAAACACACTTTATTAATCCCAATAATATTTTTCACAACATATACAGTACGGAGTATTCAACAATATTGCGGAAGCGACTTTAATATTGACATATCATAAATTTCCTTGTAGGATATTTCAACAAAGTTTTGCAAGGAATTGTTGCTGAACGAACGATTTCGATTCGTATAATATAATCGCATATTTGCGTCGTAATGAGTTAGACATCAGAATGGGATACTTTTATGTTAGAATAATAGACCAACGCTAGAGGGGGGGTGAATAGCGTTTGATCAAGAAATCGCAGGAATAAAAATGAATAAGCGAGAAGTAAAGAGAAAAGAACGAGGCACACCAATTTTACCCTGGTTCACCACAACTTGTGGCTAGTCCAGCCTCCCGAGAGACTCTCTCGAGCTACACTACTATCTCGTTAAGCTTAACGGTGCTTAACAAACCCGTATAACTTGAGAATTCGAGTCACACGAACCTCAACGAACCTTCAAAGGAAACAACCCTTCCTTCGAACAACAAGAGAGAGACCTTCTCTTGTCAAGTGTATAAGAACACTAAAAACACTCAAGAACAATACTCTCTTTTAGAGTGGATAATGAGTAAACTAAGAACGCTCAAGAACACAACACAAGCTTCACAAAAATGGCTCTCAAAGCTATGAAAAATTGAAGAATGATTTGCAATGAAAGAGTAGGAGTTGTGAAGTAATGTGATGTGTAAAACAGACCCAAACACCCCATTTTATAGTAGAAAAATAGGCTCCAACGGACCAAAGTATTTAAGGGGTGATTGGCATAATTTGTGGGATTTGATTAAAATTGGATCTGCTGAAATTCACCCAGACAGCGCTGTCCTAGGCTTGGACATCGCTGTTCTAGGCTTGATTTTTAAAAATTGGGAAGCAACGGTCAAGCCAACAGCGATGTCCAAAACCCCTACATCGCTGTTTTGGCTGTTGACTTCCAGACAAGGAAAGTTTTAGCCTTAAATTCCTTCCAATGGTCAGGTCTCTACATCGATGTTCTATCCTAGAACATCGCTGTTTAGGTCTGCCTTTGGAGATGGAAGTTTGGCCTGACAGCGCTGTTGCTGGGTCAACATCGCTGTCCAAAAACTTTCTGCCAATGCACTATATTTTTGGCTTAGGTTGGACAGCGCTGTAGGGAAGCCTACATCGCTGTTCCAGAAGTTTCTGGAAATCCAACCTTGGCTCAACAGCGATGTCTAGTGACCAACATCGATGTTGGAAGACTTAACGCCAAACCATGTTTTTAGCTACCTAGTCCAGACAGCGCTGTTGATTACCTCAACATCGCTGTTGGGCTGGTTTAGCCAGACCCATGGTTGGTTTAGTCACGCCGTTAGCCGATGTCAAAAAAGCAAGTTCTCCAAAATAAAAACCAAGTTTAGAAAACATTTGTTTATTGCTTTTTGCTAAGAGAACAAGTAAAACATCTTGAAAACCACGTCATTTAGTTGAAAACCACGGCTAACCAAGTTCGTGCCGTTTCGCATGGTTTTTACTAAACGACAAAAAACGGAGAGTGGTTTTTGAGGCGTTTTTGTTGGAGAGCTAATTAAATATGCCCAGAGATAAAAACCAGTCATAAAAAGTTGAAAACCACTTGGTTGGTTCGAACGCCAAAAACCAATGCCGAAAGCCGAATGCCGAATGCCGGTTTCTGAAAGCCGAACGCCGGATGGCTTGGTTTTTTGGCTTGGGCGAACTCCAAGTGTTTTGACCCAAGTTTAAACTTAAGAAAAAATAGTTTTGAACATGTAAAAGAGATTTTTAGAAGATAAGCCTAGAGAGCCAAGATTTGGAATTTTGTGCCGGTCTTGATCACATTAAGACCGACTCAATACGATTTTAGTTCTTCGTTCTTGATTCTGGGTTCTTGGTTCTCAAGTCATCATGCCATGTTCCTTCGCCTTAGTTTTGCTCACTTTAGCTTCGATATGTCGCGGCGGTTTGGCATTATCAAAACCTGTCATAAAAACCGAACACCTGTCATAAAAACCGAACACCTGTCATAAAAACCGAAAACCTGTCATAAAAACCGGCGGTTTGGCCTTATTGATTCTAAACGTTCGTGTTTAAATCAGCAATCCGATCATCTTCAGTCCACATGAAAATCTTTGACAGTAGCTTCGCGAATGTTATTCAACATTAGGCATTTCTTCATAGTCGTCTCACTTCTATGTGACTTTGCGAGATAGATCAGCTTCGTCAATCGCGATATGATAAGTACGTTGATAACGTATCACAAATTTTTTTATTCTTTCGTCTCTTCACCGAGTACGAAAAATCTACTTGAGTCTATGCTCGATTTAATTTCAGTACTAACAATTGTTATCTAATGAGAATTTTAACAAAGTCAATATTTATCTAATAAATTCTCATACCTTTCCTAGAGCAGAGGGATGCGAGAGTCGTGGGTGTGAATGACATTTTTTTTAATATCAAATTTAGATCCAAAGATCGGTTTTAAAACCATTTGCTCCGATAATATTTTTCAAACACACTTTATTAATACCAATAATATTTTTTCATAACATATACAGTACGGAGTATTCAATAATATTGCGGAAGTGACTTTAATATTGACATATCATAAATTGTTTCAAAACTTGTCACATCCATCCCGACAATCTCGCCCCATCTGTCGCCAGGATCACGTTATGCTTTCTGTTTACCTGCGTGTAGCAAATAAAACACACTACACGCTCAACGGTAAAGCTGAGTAAGCATATCTAATGCGTCGAACATCCATATAAACTGAATCTAAATTCATAATCAAATCATTTGATATCATGAACACAATGTTAATTTCAGACATTCACAGTTTTGGTATTGTTCAGTTCATATCAACACATTTTATTTAATTCAGATACTATTTTAATAGTGCTCTTAAATTATTCTTAATCTAAGGCCAGATCATAACAACGCTCTTAGCTATTCTTAGTCTAAGGCCAGATCATAATAGTGCTCTTAGCTATTGTTAGTCTAAGGCCAAATCATAATTTCCATAACCAGATTCTTTTAAAGCAATTATTGATCAGACACTTAAACTATCATTAGTTTAAGGCAATTGATTTCAGACACTTAACTGTAGTTAGTTAAGGCAATCAGACACTTAAACTATGATTAGTTTAAAGCAATCGATTTCGGACACTTAACTGTAGTCAGTTAAGGCAACAACAATATAGCGATTGATCAACATTGGATCGGGCATTCCCAAACGAGTAATCCTCTAGCTTGGTCTACGAATCCCGTTTATGCATTTTTATCTAATTCATGAACTATTTATGTTTTCATAAGTTCATCCTAAGATCTATTCTAGAGGTCTTCTAGATAGTCTTAACATCAATTAGCTAATAGGTATATCTTAAAGTCTTTTAGATATCCTTAACAATACACATCATTTTCTTGTTGGTCAATTTATTCATTTTGAATTATGGTTCAATAATTCATAATCATAATTTAGTTCAAGGTAGTCAAACAAACATATCTATTCATAATTTCATCTTTACGGTTCTTTCGTTCAATTCCATATATTTTTATTTGTCATAATAAAATTATGATCATTATGTAGTCATAATTACTCGGGTAGTCATACTTGGTCCAGCTTTTTCCGAATTGAATTCTGTCTGCACTGTTGCGATCAGACAGTTAAACTCTATCCAACGATATAACTTTTATATTTATTTGTAATACTTTTTCGGACACCATATTTTTGGGTGTTTGACTTTGACAGAGTCAAAATTGGTTTAATTGACCTTTCTCATAAAAGGTTCTCTTATTTAATTTATATCAATTATTCTCATGATTTATTTCAATAAATCATTACAAAGTTCACATCATAATTAATTTATTCATTTATTTTTGATTTGGGTATGTACTCAGGTTGACAATCAAGACCACACAAATAGTCCATATATTGGATTTATCTCTATGAGATTTATCCAGATTTTGATATTGGATGTCAAAACACATTTCGTATCGGCCCAAAGCCCAACAGTAATTCATTTTAATCAAAACAAATTTGATTAATTGAATAATTATTCATTGATAATTCTAGGGTATGTTTTGGGGCGTTACATTTCTCTCCGCCTTAAAGGAATTTCGTCTTCGAAATTCTTCTAAGGTCCACAATCAACATTTGTCATAACTAATCGTGACAACATCATGTTCGCATGGTTACATCTCATAGATACGCATTCTCAAATCGTTGATGTCACCAAACTCGTTCAATCTTCGAAAGATTAACAAATTTTCGATTAAGCAAGGTCTTCACTGATCCTTTGATGACAAAAGTTCCTTCATAGTGTATAATATTGCATACTTGACATATTTGTACATAACTTTATTCAAACACGAGTTTCGTGTGTACGTCATCAGAAACGATTGAAAATTTCTTCAATATATTTTGTAGAAAGGTCACAATAGGCATAGTTGGAAACTTAGAGGTTATTTCAATTCATACGTCGTAACGTAATCTTTTAAGTTATTCAAGGGGTCGTTGTCATTAGGGCAATAGTCATTTTGACTTTTCATCTTGGATTTGAACGTATTTCAAGACAACGAATCTAACTGTTCATGAGTCTCGATATGTCATTTCGTCAGCAGACTGTAGTACTAGCGAGTACGTCATTGTCAGTAGAAAATTCGAATCCATCTTTGCTGTACAATTTTCGACTTAGGATAACTACCCTTTTTCAAAGGTCAGGTTTTCATAGCCTATATATATAACGATTGTGGCCAGAGTATTTCACATTCTCACATTGTGGAAGGAACATCTCGAACTTTTCCTTACACCAAAAAATTCGTTGGTCTACTTGGTAGTCATTCTCTTGGTAGAAATCCAAAGTTCATGGCTACGGCGGTGGATTTAGGAAGGGAATTGGTAAGGCGAAAACTTAGACTTACCTATGGAGGAGGCAATGTTGGCCTTCAAGGAGCTGTTGCTTCAACAGTCTATACCAATGGTGGTATAGTTAGAGGCTTCATACCAGGGTACATAGCAGCACGGAAGGTCTACAAGCCTACATATGGTGTAGAGTACACCATTTCCAGCAATTACTATAAGTATTTCGAGATGAATCGTGTTACAGAAGCTTTCATCATTCTTCCGGGAGGAGTTGATACTATGGAATGTTTGTTCACCTTGATCTATGGGCAACTGAAGGGTTGCATAGTAAACCCATTGGTCTCTTGAATATTGACGGTTATTTTAATAACCTAATCAAATTTCTAGATAACACGGTGAGGCAGAACTTCATGGCTTCCAGTTAGAGGAAACTTTTCATCTCTTCTTTCTTTATTGATGAGCTCTTAGACAAACTAGCGTTTGCTAAAGTTTTTCCGGGTCCTGGGTCTAGTTATGACGAGTTCATAAATCCTGGGGCATTGGACTTAGAGTTGCATTTGTAATATTATTTTGTGTAATTTCAGTTGAATTTATGTTGGAATAATATTGTCCATGAACATTATGAGTTAACCATAAATATTATTCTAAGCCGCATGGCCAGTGCAAGTCAGAAAAATATCTATTTTCAACATCAGAATGCATCATGTAAATATCAAACATTTTCTCCAGATGGGTCAAATGAAATATTTCTTTATACAAAGTGTTCAATACACGAAGATTCGAGCAAATACGAATATTTTTTGGATATAAATCAAAACATAATTTTTTTTATAGAAAGTTCTTCATTCTTCAATATATTCTCGAGCCCTTGTAGCACCTTAGGATCTTCACAGAGTATCATCCTTGGGTTGGTTTCTTCGAATTGTTTTGAGTTTTAGAACGTTGACTTGTTCCTGAGCGAACAGGTTGATTTTGGACAGAAGTAACTGAATATGATTTAGGGTTAAAGGGACATTCTTGTCAGAAATGTCCAGGTTCACCACAAATTAGACATAATCCTTGTGCAAGCCAACAATCTCCTTGATGGTGTCTTTTACAAACGTTACACTTTGGATGTTTCTATACCCTCATTTTGTTCATGGATGACGTCGATTGAATTGTCATTGATTTTCCCTTTTTCGAGTGTATGGCACAATCGATTTCTTGTAGGGGTCTCTTCCCACTTGAATTTGGTCGTTCATTTGGATTGACATTCTTATTCTTCAGACTTTCATAGTAATCACTTAGATCTTTTTCAGCTTTGGATATTAGATCGCACGCCTCAATGAAATCCACAGTTTGGATAGTAGATACGTGCGGCTTGAGGCCAGGTCGAAGTCTTTTGCGAAACTCCTCAATTCGGTCAACCGTTGTGCTCACCAGGGTGGGTGCGAATTGAGCGAGGTGGACAAATTTTTGTCGGTATTCAGGGAGTGTCATATCTCCTTGCTTCAATTGAATAAATTCGGCACGCTTCTCTTCACGGAATCGGGCTGGAATATATTCCTTCTTGAACGCCCAATCGAAGAATTCCCAATTCCATGGTTTGGGTGTGTTTAGATTTTCGTTAGTGCGTTTCCACCATTCGTAGGCTTCCTTGCGGAGCAATTGAGATGCAAATTTTGGATGGTTAACAAGAGGTATGTTCAGATTTTGTAGTACACGAGCGGTCTGCTCGATCCATTCAAGAGCGATTTGGGGTTCGGCAATTCGATCTCCCAGAAACTCCTCAGCACCACTGTCTTTCAAGGTTTTGAAAGTGATCAAACGAGGTGGTGGTGGAGGTGGTTGAAACATAGGGGCATGAGTCATTTGTTGCAAGAAGTTTACCATTAAGGTGGGTAGCATAGCATCAGGTTGACCTCCGACATTTTGATCATTTTGGGAAATATGTTGTGAGTTCACTTGTTCAGTTTGAAAAGGAGGTGTGAAACTGGATGCTTCAGTATGAACATTTTTGTGCCCATCGCTTGGCACTTGGTTACTTTGATTGTGAGCGGTTTCTTGACTCATTCTACAGTAACAGAATTTCCTTCATTAGGATTCTTTGACTTGAATAGACGAGTTGACAACAGATATTTATTCTATCAAACTACATCGATGTTTAAGTCACTAATCGTGTCAGAACAATGCGTCACCTCATTCAACAAGATTGAGCTATCCATAGCTTCTAACAAGTAGGTTCCTTTGAATTTGACCAAACAAATTGTCAATGCTTAGTAAAGGGTAACGATTCTTGATCACCAGTTTGTCTGTTTTAACAGAGATGTGATAGTATCTTTGACCGTAAGTCAATCTTAAAGAGCACAATGGATTCTCTAAGCTGATCACATAAGTCATAGATACGAGGTAAGGATAACGTCAATTTCCTTGTAGGATATTTCAACAAAGTTTTGCAAGGAATTGTTGTTGAACGAACGATTTCGATTTGTATAATATAATCGCATATTTGCGTCGTAATGAGTTAGACATCAGAATGGATACTTTTAGACAACATAGTTTATTGATTCTAAACGTTCGTGTTTAAATCAGCAATCCGATCATCTTCAGTCCACATGAAAATCTTTGACAGCAGCTTCACGAATGTTATTCAACATTAGGCGTTTCTTCATAGTCGTCTCACTTCTATGCGACTTTGCGAGATAGATCACCTTCGTCAATCGCGATATGATAAGTACGTTGATAACGTATCACAATTTTTTTTATTCTTTCGTCTCTTCACCGAGTACGAAAAATCTACTTGAGTCTATACTCGATTTAATTTCAGTACTAACAATTGTTATCTAATGAGAATTTTAACAAAGTCAATATTTATCTAATAAATTATCATACCTTTCCTGGAGCAGAGGGATGCGAGAGTCGTGGATGTGATTGACATTTTTTTTAATATCAAATTTTGATTTAAAGATCGGTTTTAAAACCATTTGCTCCGATACCAAACTGTAACACCCTAATCCGTCCAGGTCTGCAGCCCCGTTCGGACTAAAGTATTTAACTTGGTAATCGTAAAAATTTAAAACTTTTCAAACACACTTTATTAATCCCATTAATATTTTTCATAACATATACAGTAAGAAGTATTCAATAATATTGCGGAAGTGACTTTAATATTAACATATCATAAATTGTTTCAAAACTTGTCACATCCATCCCGACAATCTCGCCCCATCTGTCGCCAGGATCACGTTATGCTTTCTGTTTACCTGCGTGTAGCAAATAAAACACACTACACGCTCAACGGTAAAGCTGAGTAAGCATATCTAATGCGTCGAACATCCATATAAACTGAATCTAAATTCATAATCAAATCATTTGATATCATGAACACAATGTTAATTTCAGACATTCACAGTTTTGGTATTGTTCAGTTCATATCAACACATTTTATTTAATTCAGATACTATTTTAATAGTGCTCTTAAATTATTCTTAATCTAAGGCCAGATCATAACAACGCTCTTAGCTATTCTTAGTCTAAGGCCAGATCATAATAGTGCTCTTAGCTATTGTTAGTCTAAGGCCAAATCATAATTTCCATAACCAGATTCTTTTAAAGCAATTATTGATCAGACACTTAAACTATCATTAGTTTAAGGCAATTGATTTCAGACACTTAACTGTAGTTAGTTAAGGCAATCAGACACTTAAACTATGATTAGTGTAAAGCAATCGATTTCGGACACTTAACTGTAGTCAGTTAAGGCAACAACAATATAGCGATTGATCAACATTGGATCGGGCATTCCCAAACGAGTAATCCTCTAGCTTGGTCTACGAATCCCGTTTATGCATTTTTATCTAATTCATGAACTATTTATGTTTTCATAAGTTCATCCTAAGATCTATTCTAGAGGTCTTCTAGATAGTCTTAACATCAATTAGCTAATAGGTATATCTTAAAGTCTTTTAGATATCCTTAACAATACACATCATTTTCTTGTTGGTCAATTTATTCATTTTGAATTATGGTTCAATAATTCATAATCATAATTTAGTTCAAGATAGTCAAACAAACATATCTATTCATAATTTCATCTTTACGGTTCTTTCGTTCAATTCCATATATTTTTATTTGTCATGATAAAATCATGATCATTATGTAGTCATAATTACTCGGGTAGTCATACTTGGTCCAGCTTTTTCCGAATTGAATTCCGTTTGCACCGTTGCGATCAGACAGTTAAACTCTATCCAACGATATAACTTTTATATTTATTTGTAATACTTTTTCGGACACCATATTTTTGGGTGTTTGACTTTGACAGAGTCAAAATTGGTTTAATTGACCTTTCTCATAAAAGGTTCTCTTATTTAATTTATATCAATTATTCTCATGATTTATTTCAATAAATCATTACAAAGTTCACATCATAATTAATTTATTCATTTATTTTTGATTTGGGTATGTACTCAGGTTGACAATCAAGACCACACAAATAGTCCATATATTGGATTTATCTCTATGAGATTTATCCAGATTTTGATATTGGATGTCAAAACACATTTCGTATCGGCCCAAAGCCCAACAGTAATTCATTTTAATCAAAACAAATTTGATTAATTGAATAATTATTCATTGATAATTCTAGGGTATGTTTTGGGGCGTTACAGAAAGTATAGCATGAATTATAGATAAAATAAGTATAATATATATAGAATATAAAATTGAAGATGCAATAACAAAATTCTCTAGAATTTAAATTGAAGAAATAGTAGAATGTTTACTCTTAAGAGAAGAACAAGTGGCAGATCTCTGGCAGATCTCCGACGAGCGGTGGGTGGCCGACAAAGGTTTCAAACGGTAGACTATTTACCATTTGAATAATCCGACGGCGAGGACAACGACGAATGCATCCAAACGTTCTTCGGTCCTCCTCCTCGATCTGGATCTAGTGGCCTTCTCCTCTTCGATTGTTTGGGTTGGGAAAGTACAAAGGGTAGATTTACTTGTTTTTAGAACGACACTTGCAGTACCGTTTCATATTTATTTCCATTGAAACGGTACTTGATGCATCGTCCGAAATTAATTTATGAGAGGATAAAGCTATGTGGATGCACGAACATTTTGTGTTGGTGTAATGCTAATTTTTGTAAACGTACCAACACTTTGTTTTAGTGTAAATTTTTTTTAACGCACCAACATTTTGTTTTAGTATGAATCATCTAATTATTGGTACATAGTGTACAAATTGGGTATAAATTTTGGGTACATTTATTATGCGCTCCTTTTATGAGATTGCAGATTGTACTGTCTTCCTTACTCTGTACTTACTGTGTAGATAGTACATCACTCGCAAAACTTGTCAGTATGTCGCAATGTTTGAGCTTCTCCAGCAGTCGCCTGATCTCATCCACTTCAGGTGGCTCTTCCATGTGCCACCGTCTCCACCACCGATCTCCCAATCTTCCACCACTACATCTGCGGCGGCGCTTCCTGCCGCCTCTTGCCCAGTCTCCTTCTCGAACCAAGAGTATTTCTAACGCACTTCCTTTGATTATCAAAGGCGGCAAAGGGTATGGCATTTATTTGTTCCTTTTGATCTCTCTGCTCATTTTCGTTGTATGTCGTGTATTCTATTTATTTGTCATATTTATGATTATGGAGCGTTTTGTAAAGGGTGCGATTGATCCATCAAAACCTAAATTAATAAAATCTGTACCATATTTTGAGATGCTCTTTGAGACTGCAACTTTAGTCAAGGATAAGAAGTGATGAGAAAATTTGTAAATTCTCCTATTAGTAGGTGGAAGAGGTGTTTCTTGGCGGTTAATTTGTGGGATTTGCCAGATTAAGTGATATGCGTGCTTAATTTTTTGCTAGTTGGCACAAAGCTCTGGAAATTATGCAAGTCTCGAAATAGTGGAGGGCCTAACTATTGTTTCAGTGGCTGGAAAGATTTAGTTTAAAAATAAATAAATAATTAAATATACACTTTTCTACAATTTCTTTTTTCAAGATTTCATTTTTATTCTTTCATTGATTGGCAGTGTTATTAACAACAACATGAAAACTTCTTTTGTATATAACCATAGTTGTTGCTTCACAGAATGAGTGAGTGGCATGAAGTTGAGATGAAAGTCAGGGATTATGAATTAGATCAATATGGAGTCGTAAATAATGCTATCTATGCTAGTTATTGCCAACATGGTAAGACTCTGTAATCCTTTTGAAATGTTGGTACTCTGATAGTGAAAGATCACTGTTGTCATATACTCGTGGAAGTTGTATACCATGATATGATATGATGTTTTCAAAATAAAATGAAGGATAGCTTTTTTTACTCAATTAAGGCTGGATTTAACATGTGTTATTTGTATTGCTAGGTTACATGTCTCAGCTTGAACTGTCTTCCATGCTTGTTTAAGACTTGGTCACACACACACATTGCCTAACCTCCAATATTGTTAGTGTGAATCCTCCGGTTTGCTTGCAAATCAGGTTGATTGCAGGCATAAGTATGCTGAAATACTATTTTCTGGTACTTTTCTTAGGAGGAAAACTGTGGTTGAAATGTTGAATGTTTCTGAGTGCATATATAGAATTTTATGGAGAAAGGAATGCCAAGGATTTTATTAAACAAAGCATCAAAGCTAGGGATATCATGTAATATAGGTTCTCCAGTTGCAGTCTTGTGTCTTTCGTTCTTGTTTACTTGTATCAAAACCCAATTTAACCCTTCCAATAAAAGATTGGCCTACACAAATCAAGATGTGATGGAAGCCTTACCGACCATCCAGCTCTACAATTGGAACATTCTTGGTTTATCTAGGTTGAATGCGATAAATAGTAGCGGAGGAAGAGCTACCTGTTAATAGATTAATAACTGCCAGGTTCCTGTTAGAAGAGTGACCTACACTTCAGAAATTCTCTCCATATTTGACTGTCTCATATTTGCTTAAATGATGTTTTTATTTCTTCTCAACAGCTCCCACAAAGTCTTTAATATCTGAACAGGTCGTCATGAACTTTTTGAGAAGATTGGTATTAGTGCTGATGCAGTTGCACGCACCGGTGAAGCACTGGCTCTGACAGATCTTTCACTTAAGTTTCTGGCACCACTAAGGGTACGAATAGTATCCGTGTTAAGATCAAATTGTCATGTTGATTTTGGGTGTGAGAACCATGGTATTTTCCAACATTGCAAGTTTTAGAAAAGTAGGTAAGAGCACTTGGACATGTGTAAATGTTCAATTAGCTATTTGTTGTAGCTTCAAGTGTTCTAAATTGCCCAAGCTCCCCTGTTAGCTTTGTGTTGTATATTTGCGTGGGACTTTAGACAAATATACAAGGGAAAAAACATGGTGGAATAGATGAAGGTGAAGGTAGAGTTCTCTTTGGTATCTTAGGTTTTGGAAGTGTAGTTCTTTAGGGAAGAAGATATGGTATACTTTGATACCAAATGATGTGTCTGATGATTAGGGGTGTTTTGCAGGAAGTTTTGGCAAATAGGATATTTTAAGGAATTTCTCATAAGGAATGTTCTAAGTTAATATCAAGAGATAGGCACACTTTTTATTCACCTTAGGGCTTTCATATCTCATATACAAAAAAAATATCACAACTTAGAGTCCGCTTGGACACCTTTTGCGGAAAATAACTTGTTATGGTTAGGGGTGATGTCTAATTCTGTTTGGTTCATTTTTCAGAAAATGAATATTTCTAAAAATAAATAATTTTTTTTTTTAAACTTTATACAAAATTTCAAATCATATTTATTATTGTTAAAGTCAATGGTCCTTAAAAAACATTGTTGCTGTTTAGAACTTTGCATCCTCATAGACATGGAATCAATTCAGTAAAAAGATACACCACCTTCAAAGCTTCATTTATGAATATAGAGTAAGGTCTACTCAAAGAGAACTTTGTTGCAGAGTCATTATAACGTCTCACAATCATTCATTAACTCAAACAAACATTCATGATAACATATTCTTAAAAACATCCATTAAATAAAAAATATCGATTAAATCATACAAATATTAATAAAGCTGGGTCAGTTCAAACACTCATAAAATCTAGTCTAGCCAACTCAATAAAAGCTCCTTGATCCATATCTTCTTCAAGTAGTCACTTTTAGCATTGAATATTCTAGCTTCAGTCTCATTAGAAATAAAAATGCTTTACCGAGTTCTCTTTGATCATACCCTTCACCAACACTCATCACTTTGGCATACATTTCATCATCATCATCATCATCATCCAACTTATTGAATTTCACAATAGCTTTTGCAACAATCCCCATTTCTTGTACCAACATTAGATCATAGCTATGTGCGTGGTGCCCAAGTTTGGTTATATTAAAGTTGAGTAAAGATATGGTCTTTGGTAAAGGAGTATTTATTACAAAATTCCCACAAAGAGAGCTTGATACTAAGAGTGTCCAGTTTACATACAGGTACACACACACACACACACACAGAGTTAGTTAGTTAGTTACAAAATCCCTTCAAAGGGAACTTGGGACTAACTGTGACCATATGTTAAAAAGAGTGCAAAAAGCTAATTTGAATGTATACAAAGTTAAACACCTTCAATATGAAGGAAAAGAGTAGCATGCTCAGACTGTTTTGGTATTCCATTATTTCCATGCATCTCCTTTTTGCGGGCCTCATGATACCTAACCCGACACCTTAAGTTACGTTTTTCGCATTGTTGGTCCTTTATAGTTGCATACCGAGATGAGCTATTAGTCTCCATGGAAAGTGAGTACAACAACAACAACCAGTTGGGTCTCACTAAAGTAGGGCCTGGAGGGTGTGTGTACCCAGACCTTGCCTCTACTCTAAAGTAGGGACGCTGTTGTTTTGGTATTCGATTATTTGCATGCTTCTCCTTTTTGCGGGGCTCGTAATACCTAATTGAACTCTAAGTTAAACATCCTTGGTAAAAATTCAACAACATTAGGCAATGAGAAAGTATCCCTAGCAGACATTGAACCCTAGTTGAAAAATTAGAAACCTAGGAATAATGAGAAGAAACAAAATTGAATTAGTTGCAAAAACCTTGTGAAAAATAATTGGCAACATTAACCAAATAACCAATTTAAGATAAATGAATGAGGATAAATGCCTTTTCTGGTGTAGAGAGAAGAAGTCAAAGGCTAACAGAGAACCACAGAGCGAAGAGCAGATGAGCAACCAGACGAGCGGAGGGAGGGATGTGTGCCAGTGGAGAATGATGGAGAAGTAGATGACATAAAAAAAGACGGAGAAGAAGAGGAGAGAGAAAGATAGAGAAGAAGCGACGATACAGTAAAGAAGGAGAAGAAAGATGGAAGAGAAATACGCAGAGCATTGAGACTTTAGAGGAAGAAAATGATTTCCCGATTCTTAACGGGGAAGTGAATTTTGGGATATTAGATGGGATTTTCTGTTCGTCACCTGCCTCAATTCCATTGATATCATTTTCCTACAACGAAAACTGAGAAAAATGACTTTCGGATGTCATTTTCCCCTTTTCCAAAAGGAGTAAGTGTATAATTAGACTCCTCTTAATACACACTCTACAGTAGCCAACTAAAAGAGATATAAATTAGGAAATGGTTTGAACATGTTTCACACTTTATTCAAGGGGTATTACTCAAAGTGTATTACAACAAAATTAAGCTTTCAAAATCTACCTTAGACTAATGTCTTGGCTGGATTATATAGGCCCTTAAAGATACAAAATTGGCTCATGATTACAAGATGAAAATGAGGATAAAGTATAATGATTATGAAGACTAATATGCTTATCATTGGCTCGAGACACAATTCTATGATTTAAGAGAGTGTCTCTTTACCTTTAGTAACATTCTTCTTTTAGATATGCAAATTTTTCTTCTTGATTTTCTTCCATAATTCGGTGCTCATCGTGTCATCATGTGGGAGGAATATTTTGTTGAAAGATTAACCAAAGATATAAAAAAACAAGTTCCAGACAGTCCATCATTGAGGAATAATATTTTTCTTATTGTAGCTTTTTCTTGATGAATTCATCCTTATGCGATCAATTAAACCAACAATGAATTAGTTGTATCCCTTCAATCACCTTTGAAAATCTTGCCACTTTTATATGCTAACAACTCATGGTCTTCATTAAGGCAAGTCACCCTGTTTTAAAGAGGTTTGTCTTTGGGCCATTCTTCCTCCTTAACTTGTGGTGTATTGTCTTCAATGTACTATTTCTCTTTTTGTTTTTTTGTTGTATTCGTCCAGGCGAATGGAAAGTCTTTCATGGTATTTAACATTGGTTATTGTCCAACACATATACAAATATAAGATCATTGTGAAAACATTAGTATGCAAAAGTTAAAGTTGATGTTTATGATGTTTTCTTCTACTTTTGAGTGTATATACCAGCCATATGATGTGAGAAATGATTGGACATGGTATTTAGATTCTTTACAGAAGGTGAATTTGGCCATGTGAAAGAAGGATAAGTCTCGGATAAATTGAAGTCCTTAGTTCAAGTAGACTGGCTTTGACATCACATGATTAAATACAAGGGAATGTGAGTATTCTTCCTCCATTTGAGTGAATTTCGACCAAGGGAAAAGGCAAAAAGGTGGGAACATATAGTTTTGTGGTTGATAGCTTGGCCACGTGAGAAAAATGAGTCAGAAGTTGGTCTTGGTTAGAAAGTATTAATTTAGACCAATTTGTTATTGGAAAAGGGATTTCCTTGTCTAAATATTAGGGATGGGAGTTTGGCCAATATGATAAACAAAGATGAAAAAAGTTTATTTTGTTATTTGGGAGTAAACAAAGGAGGGAAAAGTTAAGTTGTATTTGGAATTTAGAGAATTCTGATTTTACGTTGTGTTTCTTTAGAATGAGGCTTATAGGATATAAGGTTAGTATTGGTTATGCAGAGAATCTTGGATTTCAATTAATTTGTGAAGTAAATGTTAAATGGCCAGAGTAGAACCAATATACTTTTCATGTAAAAAGGGTTCAAAGGCTCAAAATCCTTGAGTTGTATGGCTAGGTTTCTTTTCATTCCTTTTGGGTCATTTGTTGGCTACCTGTATACATGTTGGCATGTTGCAATTGTTGTACTTAAATGTAGGGTCTTTAGATTGTCTCAATATATGATTACCAATATCTCATCATTGGATTTTCTTACCATGCATTCTTATATTTATTACTCTCTCCCTATAGATTTACTTGTCCACTTTCTCAAATGCATCATATTTCAAGAATGGAAGTGAAATAGCATATAACTCCTTGAAATGAGTTGTCTTTCATAGATGACGATCAAGCCAATATACTTCGCTAGGGCCTAGGGGTAAATCTGACTATTCCTAAATATTTTTATTTTTATTTTTACATGTAGAAAGTGCAAAACTAATTCCAGACACCCCAAATTGAGAAAATGGATATCTGAATCCGGGTGGATAAAGTAGTTCTACCCTTGCTTCTTACTTTGGGGAGTAAATGCAAGTGAAGCAATTCATCTAGTGTCTATTGACTATTAAGATTATACTTGATTCTTGTTGTTACTGTAGCAGCTGCTGCTTCTTACTCTTGTGCTGATTTGATCAGAGTGGAGATAGGTTTGTTGTGAAGGTCAAGATATCAGACTCCTCAGGTGCTCGGCTATCATTTCATCATTTGATCTTTAAGCTACCAAATCAAGAGGTTTTCGTACTCTTTCCCTTGTTTGACTTGTGTTACACAGCTAGTTTTGAGGATCTAAAAACTCATGCTTTGTTGTGTCTTCTGCCAGCCTATTTTGGAGGCTAAAGCCTCATCTGTTTGGCTCAACAAAAACTATCGCCCCATACGTATTCCACCAGAGGTGAAATCTAAAATTGTTCATTTCATTCACGAGGAGGAATCTGCATGACTTCATGCCCACATCCCGTGTAGAAGAACATTGACCGGTAACTGGACTTAGCTCTGTTATTCGAAGAATATCCATTTCTTTGGTAAGAAATCTACTGAAATTAGACTAAACATAGAACTGATACCAAAATATGACTAAAACATGACTTGTACCAAAATATGACTAAAACATGACTTGTACCAAAATAAGACTAAAACATACTCCGTATACCAAAATTAGAACTCTCATGTTTTTATCCTTAAGTAGGATTGTTGCACTGTAAACGCTGCAATTTGGTATTATATGTTGGCATTTCATAATGTTTTTTTGGCATTATTTGTTGACATTATACGTCTTACTTTGTAGTTTGGTTTTTATTTGGAATTATTAGGCGTATAAATTCTTTGCCATTGTTTGGAAATATTTAAATACCAAAATATGATTTTAAGACAAAATTTTTTGGCATTATAACTTGTATAAATTCTTTTGCATTATCTGGCAATATTTAAATTCCAAAATATGAATAAAAATCCATGGTTTTGGTATTATTTGCCTATTTGGCATTATAAGTTCTTTTATATGAAAGAGTTTATATAATTTGTGATATTAGAATCAAACATATAATATTAAAATAAAAAGAAAGCATGAGAAATGATATATCATCCCAAACAAATGTCTCAACAATAATAAGAATTGGTGGAATAATAGTATTTTCCGAAATACTACAAGGATATTCGGTTTGTCCTATATGAAAGTCCATGAGATGAGCTCATGTCTTAATCTCAGCACTAGAATTCTTATTTGCCTAAAAAAGGGTTCCATTTCCACAAAGGAGATCCCATTCATCAGCCGACCTGACTCTCTCTTTGCTCCTTTTTATACTCATCTTCTTTGTAGAGATTTATGCTTCATTGATAAGAAATCACCTAAAACAGAATTAAAATGCAATACAAATATCCAAAATAAATTAGGACTAGAATGCAATATAAATATCCAAAATAAAATTTTGTTTTTATCCTCAAAATAAAAGTTTGGACACTGTATGTTGCTATTGTACAATTTTTTGGGTGTTATATGTTGACATTATTGATATTGTAATTTATATTTTGAAATAAAAACATGTAACTCTTGTTTTAGAACTATATTTATTACGGAGTACTTTGTCATGTTTTACTTATATTTTTTTTCCTTCATCAATGTTCACTAGGCATATATTGTACACACACATGACACACCCTCTTGCCATGGTATCTTTGGAGTAGACCTAAGCTTTTATCGATTTTTTTTTCTTCAAAAAATTGCTGCCGGGTACCCTCGGTTTTGTGATAAGAACTACCAGGTCCCATGATTTTTTAAAATGTACTCCAGAGTACCTTAAAATATTTGAAAAGTTACTCCGAGGTGACAATCCGTCACTCCCTCCGTCAATTTTCATTTTCCGTTAACTTCTCCTTCTTTAACATCTTGCGGTCATCTTCTTCCTCTTCTCATTCCTTTTCTTCTTTCTTTCGTTCTTTCTTTCTTTCTTCTTCTTCTCCTCCTCATCCTCCTCCTCCTCCTCCTTTGCATTCAGATCTGATCCAACGCCTCCCTTTTTTCTTCTTCTATTTTTTGTTTTGAATTATTTTTTCTTCATCTATTATAATAATTATTTTTTATTAATTATTATTATTATTATTATAAAAAAGTAATTACTAGTTTTACTATTCTAATTTTTTGAAAAAATAGCAGTACTATTATTATTACTTCATATTTATTACTATTTTCTTCTTATTCTATTATTATTAATTTTATTTAATATTATTACTATTATTATTATTAAAAACTAATTATTAGTTTTACTACTCTTTTTTTTCAAAAAATAACAATAGTTGTTATTTAGAAAAATTGCACCTCTTATAACAATACTTTGTATTAATTATTATCTACGGAGTATTTCTTATTTTTTTATTTCTCTTCTATCGTTTTTATTTATTATTATTATTATTAAAAATTAACTAGTAGTTTTATTACTCTATTTTAAGAAAATAACACTAATTATTATTTAAAATAACAGTTATTATTTTCATTATTAAAAAATTATTGGTAGTTTTACTACTCTAATTTTTTTAACATTTGATGTTGTCTTTCGCATTAGTCATGCAATAGCCATCGGCAACTGCCATTGGTAGTAGTGAATGCCGAAAATGAGAGGACTTGAAAGGAGAATAAGACGAGTACGTGCCTCTAGATTTTTTTAAATATAATATGAAATGATAAAAATAGTGTTAAATTTCATATTATTATTATGAATTACGACATATAATTTATAACCAAGTGAATATATAAATAATCTTAATTTTATAAACTATACATAAATAAATTACTAAAACTAATTTTCAATCAAAGCTTTAAAATATTTTAACTTTTTTTACGCAAGTGAATATTGGAAAAAAGTTAATGGGGCATACACAAAATTTTTATGGGGCCTTAGTAAAACTACTATTTAAATAAAATAATAAATATATAAATAAATAATGATGATGATGATGATGATGATAATAACAAATACTTACAAATAATAAAATAATAATACTCCGTAATATCTAACAAGAACCACAATAATAATAATAATAATAATAATAATAATAATAATAGTAATAATAGAAATAATAATAGAAGAAGAAGAGAAAAAAATAGAAAAAGAAAAAAAAGGGGAAGGGATGGGGGGGGGCTGGATGAGATGGGAGGGCGTAGAAGAAAAGAAGGAGAAGAAGAAGAAGAAAGAAAGAAAGAAAAGAAGAAAGAAGGCCAAAAGAGGGTGAAGAAGAATAAAAGGTTAACGGAAAATAGAAACTGACGTAGCGAATGATGGATTGTTACCCCAGAGTAACTTTTTGGAAATTTTAAGTTACCCCAAAGTATATTTTAAAAAATAATGGAACCTGCAAATTGTTATCACAAAATTGAGGGTACTCAAGGACAATTTTTTGATTTTTTTTCCACACAAACATCCTTGTGTCCCTATTATTCACTACGTATTGTATTTGTTATACGGAGTATTAGATATGACTATATATTCTTGAATTTTGCAGTGGCCTACATAAATAATATTTCTTGCTTGCAAAATAAAGAATACTCACTTTGTCATAAATTATACTACTCTGTACTTGTTTGCGGCAAAAAAATGTTGCAGGTTATCCCTGTTTTGTAGGAAACTATGTTTGGTTCAAAGAATTTGGTTTTTTCTGATCAAAAGAAAACGGGGTTCTCTCATTTTTTTCTCATCAAAATGAGAGCAATTTGGTTTCCCTCCACTTGGAACATTTTGTCTTCTCATTTTTTTCCTTCTACTTTTCCTTTCTTTTCCTCTTTAACCAAACAAGAAAAACTGTTTTTTACTTCGTTTTCTTTTCTTTGCCCATCCTTAGTGTGCAATATATTTTGAAAAAAGGAATTCAAGAGTTTTTACCACAAAATAAAGGATACCTCACATCAGTCTTTTTGTTATTCACGGTGTCAAACTTTATTCACTTTTTAAACATAACTTTGCTACTTATTTGATAAAACAATATAGTCATGTCACCTATTATTTTTTGGAACTTTTGGTATAATTTTTAAATATGTAAATTTTATTTTTTATCCCACCCAAATCATCATATTCATTATATTGAAATAATCTCAGTCAAATATCATAAATTGAAATAGACATTTTAAATGTGGAAGGAGCCTGGAGGAGTACAATAAGTTATTTATTTTAACCAATCACATTTTATTGAGCTATTTATATGACCAGTATCACACCCGTGCGTTGTACGACTCGTATTTATGTTATGAAATTATATCGGTGTCATTATTGACGAATAAGAATAAGCGATATAATATAATATAAAGTTTTTCATTATTTTAAAGCATGAATATCAAATAAATTTCAAATTTTGAGAAACTTCTTTATAACCTACACTACATATACAATTTGTGGAAATATCCTCTATATTGTATATTTGAATCTTCAAGTCATTGTAATTTGATATTCTTGAAACTGTAACATATGATTGTATCTCACTTAATACCAATTTTCGTAGTAATAATCCTACATGTTCTAGAGATGGTCCTTGATTCTTATTAATCGTCATTGCTAGGGTTGTCAATAGATAATCGAAAATCCGATTACCGTCCGCATTTCTATTCGTTTAAACAAGAATAATCCACATGTTTTTTAAATGGATATTATCCGTATCCAATTAAAAACATCTGATTACTAAACTGATATAGATTTGGTAATTGTATATCCGGTCCGTTTAAAATCTGATCCGAATATACATCTGTTTAGATAACAGTTTATAATAATTTATTTAGCCCATTATACATTGGTACTTGGCTCATTACTTCCACATAGTACTTGGTTGATTATGAATTTATATTTTTGTTCGAATCATTTGTTTGGTTAAGTATTTATTATTTATTCAGTAGTTTTTTTTTTACGTATTTGACGTTGTTCAGTATTGTGGATTTCAATATTCACTTTCTCGTTCTTTTTATAATTATTTGAATTTTTATTAACGGATTTAGATATTCGACAATGTTTTGAAAACCAAACTGAACTAGCAATTGGATCAACGTTCAACCGGATTGAATCAAGTCAATGACATATAGCTATGTATAAATATTGATATTTATAATAAAATTGTTTAGTTTTTTGAAGTACTTTAAAATATAATAAAATATTATCACATAAATAAGTATGCCTATAATTATAAATAATACCTAGGTTAATTTAAAAAAATACAAAACATTACAGTTAGATGTAAATTTTTTTACAAAAAATATTAGAAAAAAACATGTATTAAGAAATATGTATATATTATGTACTGCTTTTAAATACCAAATGTTTGATTTAGCCTAGATGGCTACAACTTTGAATTTGAAGGTGAGAGATCTTGGGTTCGAATCCCTCTACCCCTATCTTAAAGTTTTGTTTTCGGGTTTGAACACGTTGATATTTGGTTGGATTTGGGTACTTGACCGATTTAGGATATTTAATCGGATTTGGATATATTCGAAATAAAAAATTATCCGTTGGTTGTGGATTCAGATATAGAAATGTAAATATTCGTCGGATACGGATATTGATTTGGATATCTGAAAAACTTAATCAGATTCAGATCCGGATATACCATATCTATAGCAGATATTACCCGTTTACAGCCCTAGTCATTGCATATGAAGTAAGCACAAGGATTTATATTCTTTGTTTAAACTTGAATAAAATTCTTGTATAAAATGGTGTTGGCAAATGCGAAAGCAATATATAAAACGCAGAAATAAAAGCGTAAACAAAAGGCACACCGATTTTATACTGGTTCGGAAACTCCCTACTTTAGTACCTCGAGGCTCCTCAAGAATTTCCGAATCCACTAAATCTCGGTCTCTTGAACTCCGTCAAAGCACCGCACTAGTTTTGGGAAACAATCCTTGTCAATAGGATTCACTCCGAGATTTTACAACAAACTATCTCGAACTGCTTATAACAAAGATTTAAAGAAATCACCCTACGTAGAACTCTAACTCACCCAATATTACGAATTTAGCACTACTCATTGTTTTTTTACAAACTTAGCTATTTATGGTGTCAATCCGTTCCTATCATACCCTTTACCCTTTTATTATAATTTAGTCTTTTTTATGTATTTCATTAAAATTAGGTTATTCAAGGAATTCATTTACCGCACGTTATTGTCGTCCAACTCCTCCTACGCTAGATACCGTTCCTTTGAAATTAAACGAAGCTATTGTCGAATCTTCTGCCAATCTTTTCCATTGCCAAACTCACGAATTCAGTCCACTACCAAACACACGAATTCACTGCCAAATTAAAAAAACTCAATCCACTGCCAAACTCACGAATTCACTGCCAAATTAAAAGAGAATATATTGCCGAATCCACTGCCAATCTTCTCCACTGCCAAATTAAACAAAGATATTACTAAATCCACTGCCAAATTAAACGATTCCACTGCCAAATTAAACTAAGTATACATGTATCTTCTCCAATCTTTTGTTAAGAGGAATCTCATCCAGTGCATCATCGTTTGCCATCGAAACCCTTGCGCGTCTCATTCCCGATGCTACTTCTGCGTTCAAGGCCATATTTGGGATGTTGTTTTCGGTAATATGGCGTGAAGATCATATCTTCCGTACGAAAGAATCCTGGAGGTCCGCCAATTACCGATTTTTTATAATTCAATTTTGGATGTTTAATTAAGGGTTAAACCGGGAATGCATCTCAAAAACAAATAGCACTGAAAAACCTATATTTTGAGTATTATAGGGCTATATTAGTGCTATTTGACAGTGTAGAATTTATACATAAAAATACTACTACATAAATCAATGGACATTACATTCTAAAATGAAATTAAGGAAGACAATAATACACTTCTACACTGCCGTAAGATATAACAACATATATCTATTCTACAGTGCCACATTACATACTCACATATAGAAAATATATTAAACCACACTGCCACTACACAGTTACAAGTGAACAATCACACTGCCCAAAGTAGTCATATTTTTTGGAAAGCATTTTGCTAGAAATGATCATTTTAATAACTTATTCTACATTTAGCTGAAAAATGCTAAAATACTCCACAATTAATCATCATTTGAGTAAGGCGAAGGACTATCTAGAGAAAAGTTTCAAATATAGAGGACCATGTGAGTAATTCAAATGTATAGATGACTGATTTGGAAAAATACTTTATAAGAAGACCACTTTAGAAATTTACTCTTTTTGTTTCTTTTTTGTATTTTCGACACATCTTTTCAATGGTAGGTTTGGTATATTTTTTAAGATTTTTTGTTTGAAAAGGAAGTGATAGAAAGTGTTTCGGTCAAGACACATTTATAAATAAATTATTAAAACTATTATAAGAACAAGAGAGATGCAATTATACGAATAATTTATAATCAACTAAATTATGATCCAAACATATATTATATCTCTAAAATAAAACTTCAAAACTCTCCTGAAAGCAACTCGTATTTACCTTTTTTCACAATAATTCATTCTCCAAGAGGAGGGAAAAAGAGAAGGTATTATACCTTTTTCAATTTTGGGGAAATATTTTTACTTCTCAATAGCTAACACACAGAAGATAAAATATTTTGTGAAAGGAGATATCCTTGTCATTGCCATTTACCCTCTTCCATTGGAATATAAGGACAACTCCAACCGACTTCTATAAGCTAAAAAAGAAAATTTACACTTTATTATTATTAAATAAGGCTCCATCGCACCCTTCAAAAAATAAAAGAATTTCTGTAATTGACTTTGGATTAACCTATTTGTATCCAAAGATTTGTATCCCAATTTGTACACCGTAGGTATGCACCTTCATTTTGTGTCAGTTTAATGCTAGGGTGATAGTTTACACAGATACAAATTGTTAGTGCAAAATTTTTGTTAATGCATTAACATTTTGTGTCCCTATAAACCATCAAAATGTTAGCATATACCTTTGGTGTAATTTTGGGGTACACTTTTTGGTGTAAGTGTAGCATGATTGATTGACTTTTCATCTCAATTATAACATGTACTCTGTATCTTCTATTCTTTTTTACGCTTTGCTTCTCTCACACTTCTCTCCTCTTCGCGTGTTGAAGACGGAACTTGAACTCATGAACGATTCTCCAGGTAAGCTTCATATCATAGTATTCATGAAACCTAAAAGACAAAGGTTCATATCGGTCGGTGTTAAAAGGCTTACTTGACTCTGAGAGCTGGAAGACTAAAGCTAGGAACATGACCGGTATAAACTCGAGGGCCAATGGGCGCAAAAGGTGAAGCAATGAAGGGACGAGATGCCTTTATATAAGCGAGCAAAGGGGAAAAATAGGCGATGTGGCGAGCAACGGTTGCGTCGCGTCAAGCGGTGCCATCATGATGCATGGGGAGACGAAAGGGCAGGGTGACAACGCAGTGATGACAACGGTTTGCAGGCGGCAGGTGTCAAAAATCAGAGTTCAAATTTGAATTTTGAAAAGTTCAGATGGGAAAGATCTGAAATTCGAATTTTAAGTGATCCATCTTCCAGATTTTCACTTTTCGCCCTTGATAATTTACAAGACCGAGAAGTGAAGGGCTTATTGATGAGTGTATTCCACCTAGGACTGGTCCATGGTTGGGTCCACAACGTCTAACCGGTCAAATGATAAATTATTAGAATATGAAACCTAAACGACAAAGGTTCATACCGGCCGGTGTCAGAAGGCCGACCGGTACGCTTCGATTACTTTACTGGTCAAACTACGAAACGTGTTCTGAATTCTGATCATCTCCAATCTGCATAAATCTTACATGCATAAACCTAAACAGTAGGGTTTATCGTTAGGAAGTGTCGGCACACAAGGATCTAGGGGAGGTTGGACGGTAGCGACTGATTTCAACGAAAGATCACCGAATATGTTCGCACAATCTGTCCAACACGCTACACGACAAAGGTGTCACCTTCCTAGCAAGATGACAAGGGAATACAGGGATAAGACAGCCCACTAAAGGACAAAGGCAACCACCTCGAGCCACCTAGGAATGTGGTCTGACGAGTATGTGCGGCGCCTTGTCCCCTCTAGCTTCCTATAAATACTTGTGTAACCCTCAAATGAAGGGATCCAAATTCCATCTATCTTGAATTTGTATTGTAATAATTCCCGGTGCTTTCTTGCGTGCTTAATAAGAAATTGGACTACAGGTGCTTCCACCTACAGTCCTACCGGTCACTCTTGTTTTTCCTCATTTTTTTACTTTCTAAACCTAGCAAATTATTCTAGACCCTATCTAATATAGTTTGTTCGGTGATAAATTTAAACCATCAATTAATTTTAAAACTATATTAAAATTTTGACAAAATATGATACAACAAAAAATATTTTATTGTATCAAATAATTAGTTAACAAAAACAGAGGAATAAACAAAAGATTGGGAGAATCTCACTTACGCCGTCGTATTACTTTAGTCAAAATTACTCCGTCCAACACTCTAGTGCCCATAATCGGATCCTCCGCCGTCGCGCCGTCCGCACTCCCTATCGCTGCCGGTCAGTCAACAATAGCCGACTTGAATCCTTCAATCTAAAAGGTATGTAATTCATATTAGTTTTGGTTTTTGAATGTCAGTTTTTAATGTGTGATTGTTTTGCATTTTTTTTAAATAAAAATGCAATTCGTAAATTATTTTGCATATTTTGTGTTTTTGTTCTTTAAGATATTTCGTAATTATGAATTTCTCCCATGTTTCAATTGAGATTTCAGAAACAGCTCATAATGTAATATGACTGGGAGATCTAGAGGTAATGATTTTTTTTTTAAATTTATTTGTGATTTGGTTCGTAAGTTGATTGCAATTCTCCCCACCCCACAGCTATTATCGTGACTCAAATAGCTCATAGCTGAATGTATTGATTAGGCTAAAGTGTATGAAAATGCATTAAAAACTCTCACCGTAATACCGTATAGTTGTCCCAAAACAATGTTCTCAAGCTCATAGTATTTGACTATTTGGAGTAAATTCTATAATTGAACCTTAGAGAGTTTTTTTTCATATTTAGTCATCTACTATTAAATATTACCTATGTGGTCCTTTTTCATAGATACCTATTCACAAATAGTCCTCTTTTGACCTTCTGTCATATTGATGTTAATTTGAGGGTAACAATATAATTTGACATCAATCTTATGTCCAGTAATGTATTTTGATGTCGGTTAAACAGACAACACAACAATAATGACTATAAATGTGGACTAAGATTCCGCCATAGACTATGGTTGTACAAGAAAGTGACTGAAATTTACAAACGATGTATTTAGAGCGACCTCTGAAATTGTGTATGGCAAGAAAGATATATGATCATTGTGAAATTATACTTTTAACCCTGGAATTAATACCAACATGACAGAAGATAAAAAAGACTATTTGTGGTAAGATACCAATAAAAAAGACCATCGAGGTAATATTTGATAATAGAGGACTAAATAGAGAAAACCCCTTGTTATAAAGGACCAATTATTAAATTTACTCTAGTATTTACCTATACATCAAATTCAACCACATAGTTTTTAATTTTTCTTAAGCGGGATATATCTTAACCATAACAACAACAAGTACCCAGTTGAATCCAACAAAAGTAAGGTTTGGAGAGGGTGTGTGTACACAGACTTTACCCCTACTTGAAAGTACAATGACTATTTCCAAAGAGACCCCCTCCACCTCGCTCAAGCACCGCAAGTAATCACATATGCTGCCTGATCCCTTTGTTAAAAACATAGAGCGGCTGTTTCCGGTTAACCCATGATGAGCGCAAGAAGTTGCATTGACTAACTGCTACTTCACTATTAAAAAGAAGTGCAGAAAGTTTAAAGAGTCATTTTGCTTTATTCCATCATACCCAAAGAAAAAAAATAGTGAATCTTTGGCTTCATCAGAGATGATGGAGGTCGGATGTTCTATTTAAGAAGAAAAACAATACTTGGCCTGGATATATGACTATATGTGGTTTAAGGCCATGTTCTCTTCACCCGATTTGAATGGTTCTGATTTAATTGGAATAAGTTCTGATCTGATCTGAATGTAGTTATATTTAACAATGTTAAAGATCTGATCTAGCCTGATCTGATTTGATCTGAAGTGATTTCAATAAGAAAAGATAATAAGTAATAAGAATAAGTTGAAGAGAACATGGCTTGAGTCTAGTTATTTTCTTTGTTTGCCCTATGAAAGAGGGCAACCCCATTTGGCCTAAGAGCCCCTCAAGATACCCCATGGGTTGGGCCTAGGAACAAAGAAAGATGGTTGGCAGGGTGTCGGGGTCGGCACCATCTATACCGAGCCTAGTACCAGGGTTGGAAACCATATAGCCAAATGCAGAGGTGGCCCGCCCAACCTGATGTGAAGAAGGTAATAATGGACTCCTAGGTCCATCAAAGACCGTTTTCGACAAAGCAATGTGAAGATCACCCAGAACCACTGACATAACAATGTTGGCATGTGGGATAATATGCCAAAGACTTAGTGACAAAAGCTAAAAGACAAGGAAGTGTCAATCACGGTCTATTACTGCTGTAACTAACGATAAGGAAGGTAGTATAAATGCCCCTCTCCCTTCACTTGTAAATGATCCAAAATAAAGCTAATAATACTCCATTGCCGCACTCTCTTGCTTTTTACTTTCTCTTTAATTACTCATATTCATACCCGACCTCTAGGTCGGCCTACTCGGTAGTTTTTGACCATAACCCTATATGATTTAATTCTTGTTGTTACTTTAGTTTTTCAGATTATGAGGGTAAGGTAGTGTATGGTCTGCCTCACTACTAGGTGAGTTTATGGTTGTTTTTGACAGACTAATACATGAGGGAGATGTAATGAGTGCACTGATAAAGCAGAAACCTTTTCTCTCTCTCATTATAGGAACCCCTTCTTTTCTAATAATCTTAATTGTCAATTATATGTGGATTTAAAAGGTAGGCATGGCGCCAGTGGAGGATAAGCTGCGGGAAGCGAGGTTGAGATGGTTTGGTCATGTGAGACGGCGGAATGCTGATGCCCCTGTACGGAGATGCGAGAGGATTACAGTTGTTGGGGGAAGTAGGGGAAGGGGTAGACCTAGGAAGAATTGGAAGGAGGTGATTAGGCAAGATTTAGGACTTCTCACCCTGACCGCGGATATGACTTTAGATAGGAACCTTTGGAGAACTAGGATTAGAGTAGCTGGATAGGGGCCCGGTGCTTCAGAGGTTTTTTGTAGTGTGTTTTGTTTGGTTGGAAATTTTTGCTATTGCTTGCAGGACTTTCATTCCATTGTACTTGGTGCTTTATCTGTGTTATACTTTGATTCTTATCATATTTTTTGTGCAGTTGGAGCCGGGGGTCTCTTGGAAACAGCCTCCCTACTTCCGAGTAGGGGCAAGGTCTGCGTACACATACCCTCCCCAGACCCTACTGTAGTGGGATTCAACTGGGTTGTTGTTGTGGTTGTATGTGGATTTAAAAATGTAGAGTAGATACATATGCATTCACCTTGTACCAATGTTTTTGCATTGGTAACAGTAAGAGGTGTAGTCCTATAACGAACCAAAATTTTCACTACAGTATTGATAAGGGCCATATCCTGCCCCATCTTGTACAGTTGTACCATGCTCATATATATGGATTAAAGGTCCTGAGTTCAACTCATACTGAAATATCGGCCATATCCTGCCCCATCTATTCCGAAATTTTTGTTACGCCCCATCTCATACCATGCTCACCCCTACTCTATATGAATTAAAGGTCCTGAGTTCAACCCACAAGAGGATATAAGAGCATAGTTCCTAAGAGCAAGAGGGAATTGTGAGACAGCAATGGGTCTAAGAATTGGTGGGCAAGTGGAAAAAGTGAACGCGAAAGTGCTTAGTTATGCTGAGTTCGCTGAGAAGTACATGAATAAAAACCAGCCCGTAGTCCTTACGGGTCTAATGGATGATTGGAGATCATGCAGCGACTGGGTAACTGAGGCCGGAAAGCCGAATCTTCTGTTCCTATCCACTCACTTCGGAACCTCCAAAGTCCAGGTATAGTGTACCTTATTTCTCATCAATATAACATTTTATAGCAAATTTTAATTTATGTTTGTTGATGTATGATCAGGTGGCTGATTGTGGTACTGGAGTGTTAAATGATAAGAGGACAGAAATGACACTTTCTGAGTTTATAAACTGTGCTAAGTTCGGCGAATCTAGTGATAGTGACAAATCCTTGTTGTATTTAAAGGATTGGCATTTTGTTAAGGTAGGCCTGCTTTTGGGAACTTTAGGGATTGCTGGTGCTCCTGCTGCTTTTTGTCAGGAATAGCCAGGTGCCCAGTTCTGAACATGTTTCCTATTTGTTTCAGGAGTACCCAGAGTACGTTGCCTATAAAACCCCATTGCACTTCTGTGATGACTGGCTGAATCTGTATCTTGACAATTACCGCTTGCATACTGAACCAGATACTTACAATCAGGGAAATGAAATAAGTTGCTCGGACTATCGTTTTGTATATATGGGACCTAAAGGTTTGAGCAAGAACCCCCCCTTGATGTAGAAATTTGAATTTACTCATTAAAATTTTTCCCATTGTGAAGATAAACTAAATTGTTCGTTCTTGCTTAAAGGCACGTGGACACCTCTTCATGCTGATGTTTTCAGGTCATATAGTTGGTCAGCAAATGTTTGTGGAAGGAAACAGTGGTACTTTCTACCCCCAAATCAACATCATCTGGTGCATGACAGGTACAAGCTAAAACTGCATCTCATTTCTTGGCAGCACCATATCTTGTTTCTCAAAGAATTCCCTTTTCAACACTCTGTGCCATTTCAGCCCTTCCAGAAAATATTATTCTTGATATTGGGTTTGGATATCCATGTTTCCTTTCTAATGTACTTCCTGTGTCCCATACTTATCTTCCTACTTACTTATTTGGGTTGTCCCAAAATTTCCTTTTGCTTTAATTTTAAGGAAACAAATATGTGTTTCATATCAATTATCTTTCATCTAAACAAACCACAACCACCCACATTCCACTTTATTAAAAGTCGTGCTAAGTTAAACTCGGAAGATAATTCGTGGATGGAGGGAGTATTACATTCATCACTACTGTCGGTAAGGGATTAACAAATAGATAGCTACACCCTCCTTTTAAATTTAAATGTCTGTTAACAAAACTAGATTTATACCTGTGCATTGCACAAGTACGGTGCTATGAAATATAGAAATTATGATTACGGAGCATAATATTTTGCAATGATGATGGTATATGTTCCTAAAGAAATTTGAGTGACCAAAACTCACACAATATTAAATCACATAACAAAATGTGATAAAAATTACCACTTCCCAAGGTTATTTAATAATACATTGAGAACTAAAGTTGTGCTACCACTTCCCAAGGCCATTTAATAACACATTGATATTTAAAATTGTGCTACCACTTCCCAAAGTCATTTAATAATACACCGAGAACTAAAACTGTGATACCACTTCCGAAGGCCATTTTGTTATACATTGTAAAATCATGCTACCATTTCCGAAGTCATTGAATAATTCATTGAGAACTAAAATCGTGCTACCATTTTCCTGTCTTCACTCGTCTTTGGTGCTTCAACTTCCATTATCCTTGTCAATTATTTTCAAAGCAAACATCATGTCTGGTTTCGATTGTCCAGATATGAAGCAATCTTAGTAGATGCTTTTATCATTAATGGATTTTCAGATAGTTGAAATTCTAATCTACACACTTACTCTATTAGACCTCTCCTTTATTTACATCAATATGCATAATATGTAGTCTTTCAAAAGAGTTCAGTTTAACCATACTAAATAATTTTAAGATTTAGCTTTTTTTTAGATATTTATTTTTAGTTTTTTATTGCCTTAATTTGTCTATGATAGGCTCACATCATTTTCAGAAATAATTTATTTCATCTTATATTATGCTGAGACTAAGAAGTAATACCGAATAATAAAACATGTGAGTTTTTTATATGGTTGTTGTTAATAAGTGATCTCTGGAACCAATTTCACTGTTTGAATGGGATCAGTGGCCTCTTTACTATGGCATGATTCCTCCTACACTGTCATCAACAGGATAGAGAACAACTATAACATCCCTTTGAACAAACTATTAACCCACAAAATGGCATATATTGTTTTCACAAATTCAAACGTGAACTTTAAGTACCTCTTGGTCATGAAATATGATCTCCATTGTGTTCCCTCCTGTCCTGTGGTATACTGCTATACTCTGTCAAAGTATCTACGCTTCCGGAAATTATGATTCTTTGTGTAGTTTACACATCCCTTTTTCCTTTCAAACTTACAACATTCATCACCAATGTTGGTCGGATATTAAAAGATAGATAGCTATAAGCTACTCTGTGATGTCCACATCCCCCAAAACTCATGAATTATGGGGAAATAGACATCTTTGACACACATTATTGGAAAGCAGGAGATCAAATTTTCTAACCCTGACTGATTGGCAATAGAAGTCGTAGAAAGATGTTTTTGGGGATATAAAACTGCTAATAAGTAGGGCTTGCATTTTATGGTTTTCCTCTAATTTCCAGGATTTTTTTCGTACTTCTTCGTGCAGTATAAAAAATATTACTTGTAATAAATTTAATCTTGTAGGAACATGAGAGTTTCTATATATAACATCTTTGCAGATGTTAATGAAGTAGAGTTTCCTGGATTTAGAGAGGTAGTTGCTTATTATTTTTTTTGCTGTTGGGCTATTGGGTTGTTGGTCATTGTAAAAAATATCGCTCTTTCAATTCCTACTCGGGAGTTTTACATGCACCCCATAGGCTGCTTTTTATTTCTCGACAAAAGTGTTCTTTTTTTCATGTGTCCAGGCTGTGTGGTTGGAATGCACTCAGGAGCAGAACGAAATAATCTTTGTCCCTAGTGGATGGTATCATCAAGTTCATAATCTGGTATTGTCTGTTAAGCTCTATACATTAGTAACTCTTCCTTTGCTACTTCAAAAAATAGATTCTATCTATTCTTTAAAGATAAGATGTAACAACACCCTTGATGTATGACAATTGTTGCGCTTAACTCCTTAACTCCCTAGTATCAACCCCTTGACATATGCTTTTATTGTAAGTTTCACTCTCCAACAAAAAATAGAATAATGCTTTACCGGGGATGGACAACACATTGTGCACGTGATTTCACCTAGAGGCATAATAGAAAACACACTTACACCAAGCTTTCAAGTATACACTTCATTCATGTAATAGAACAATTTTTTTCATGGAATGTAATATCAACAGAGACCAAATATTGATAAGCACTAGGACAAAAACATCTCCATTTTCTTTACATCCAAAATAGCCCAACGAAGCATATTTAAGAGGAGACTTGGGATCCAACTTGGTGATATGGTAACAAAACAAGAACTTCCAAGGGTTCGTGGTGGGATATGCACATTGATAAGGAGTTTTTCCATTCAAAATAGACGAAGACATACAAGTAATTAAAACACTTGCAATAGACAAAATATTAGCCTAAAATTGTTTAGGCGCATGCATTTAGAACAAAAGAGCCCTTTCCCTTTAAAACAAACAAGGATTTCCACATTTTGCCACCCTGTTTTGAGGATGTACATCTTCACAAGAGGTTAGATGAATCTTGTCACCTCGAAGCATGTATGATTTTAAGGGATCATAGAAATAAGTTTTAAGGCCCGTTTGGTGAGCGAAGTATAGGTTTATATGATATGGGCCATGAAATTTGGAATAATTGATTTGAGTTCTGAAATCCAAAATGAAAGTCTTTAGAGAGATCAAAAATCTTATATAATTTTTAGTGACAAGCGTGGGTGCCTGCCGCCGTTGGTGGTGGTCGGTGGGCAAGGACAGAGGATTGCTGCCGACTATTGAGTGAGATATGAAAACCCCTAGATTGATATCACCCAAAATTAGGAGATTCAAGCCACCCCCTATATGGGAGAGTTGTGATTTAGGAAGATATCAAATGTGAACCTGATTTATGCTTTACGAAACACCCACTAATTGGTTCTGATTGAAAGATATCACAACCCATATCTCTGGTGCTCACCGAACAAGCCCTTAGATATACTCTCAAATGTGAACCTGATTTTTTGTTCTCTCCGTATACAAAAATTGAGCATTAAACTGAGTTTTGGTTTTGGTACTAATGGCAAAAAAGGGAAAACAATTTAGATATACTCTCAAGAATAACAATTTATGCGAGAGTAATCATCTACTAAAGTAATAAAATATCAGAAATCACACTTAGATACAACAGTCAACAGCAAGCAAACACACCAAACATTAAAGTGAGATAAGTTCAAAAGAGGCACTTGAACATTTGTTAGCTAGATGGCTCAAACTAGTGAGATGATATGTCACAAACTAAGACTACATGGATTCTAAAATATATGATGTGCAACTACTTGATACACAAATGTGCACCATGTTGATCAAAAAGTGCACCATTCTCATGTCTCACGTTAAGTGCCACCTGAACCACACCCTATATCTATAAATTTTCGTTAAAGTGTGAATTGATTCACCGTTGAAATAAGAATGTGTGTGTGTGATAATTGGTTGCTATCTGATCGTTGATTGGCATTTATCTCATTCACATGAAATTTTGTGTTGTTGTCCTTTCTGGTCTGTATTTGGTGGTTGAGTTATCTGTTTATCTCTTACTTTTGTTGTTGTTGTTGTTGTTGTTGTTGTTGTTGTGTGTGTGTATAACACTAAGTTCTGCGTACACGCACCTTCTGCAGACCCCACCCTATGCAATTTTACTAGGTATATATATTTATGCATGTGTGTGTGACTGTGTGTGCCCTAAAGCCACAAATGTGCAATAACTTGCAGGAGGATACTATATCCATAAATCACAACTGGTTCAATGCATATAATCTATCTTGGGTGGTAAGTATAGCTTGTGCAACTGCAACTTGCTAGAAAGAAACCATTGTACTATGTTTTGTGTCTCAAACAAATTCTATTGTAATAATCTTTTTAGTGGGAATTGCTTCTGAGAGACTACCATGAGGCTCAGGAGTACATTGTAGACCTTAAAGAATGTGATGATTTTGAGGAGCTCTGCCAGCGCAACCTTGCTGCAAATACAGGTACGCTTTATATTCTAGGTGGATCATCATCATGATTGATGATGATGATGATGATTATTATCATCATCATCATCATCATCATCATCATCATTCATTGCCTGTAATATCTACTCTGAGATCAACAAATGTCCAGTATAATACCAAGATGTATTGTCCAAAACTTCATAGAAAGTAAGAAGCAAAGGAAGTTTAATGCGTCATTTTGATTTAGTCCATTATATGCCAGAATGCATTAATAATGATTTCATTTAGCTCCATGGACAATAATGACTCCTGATATTATAATATGTACATGGAATTCATCTGTAGTAGTACTTTTGCACAATTACTCACTATTGCAACCATCACTAGTGAAATGCTTCATGAGTCCAGGATAAAACAGTTCGTTGTTTAGGTTTTATGCATATTCTAGGTCACACACACATGACTATAATATCAGAATCTGGATAGGGGGCAATCCCATTTCATTTCATTGAATGATTGGGTCCTGATTTTGGGAGTACACAGGACTACTCACAGTATGATGTTGTAATAGCCTATCAACATGAAGTAGGCAAAGATTTGTTTAATATCAGTTTCATATCTAATGGCCGACATGGTGTAAATTATCCATTGGTGTTTATCTTCGGCACTCATCTCCTAAGATGTAGGGCAAGAAGTGCACTCCTATGTGACAGTCTCATCGGCCCTGTAAACGGGGCAAAAATGCAATGCTTTTAAACTTTGAACCTTTACTTTTCAAAATTATTTTTTTTTGAAATAATTTACATTTTAGTCCCCTCTCACCGTGAGAGCATCTCAAACAGGTTTTGGTCTATCTTTTTTACAACTATTAACTCTATCTCTTCATACATACGTTTTCAATATACTAAAGCACAAAGAGTTAATGCCCCAACTGGATTCGAACCTGTGACCTCCCATTTGTGAGAACCACAGTTATGCTAGTCAACTACAAAGTCTTTGGATGGTCAATGATTTTTAGGATCCGCCTAAAGTTGGTATTTAACAACTTAATATGGGCACTATAATGATTACTTAAAATCCTTAGAAATTTCGGTAGGTCTGTGATAGAAATTTTTAACCGTGCTTTAACCTGAAATCAATTACAAGCACACATCTTTTCCTTCCATAGTTCTATGAGTTACGGCTTGAGATTTGTTTCTAAATTTTTCTTCTGAATTTACTTGATTCACTTTGATTGAAATAAGATTGTGCAGTTGAGACTTGTTCAGAAAACTAGAGGAAACCTTGTTACTTGATTAATATGATTATCTTCTTATCCTTAACCATAATACAAGTCTGCCTCTTTCCTTGTACTGCAGGCATGAATATTAAAGATTTCTTTGCCTTCTTGGTGCGCTTTGCGTTTTCCAACATGGTGCAGCTTCGCAATCTCACGACTAGAGAGATGGCAAGGCATTTTGTTTTCAACCTCGAATGCATACGCAGCACTGCTTTGAAAATGAAATCCATAGATATCGATAAGAAACATGGCTTTTTTATTGCTGGGAAGGACTTTGAGGATCACTTACTTGAAGAGCTCTGCATTTCTCTTAGAAAAACATATGGCTTCATACATGGGGAACCTCAAGTAGATGGTAACTTTGACCTGTTCTTATGTAAATATTTTGGGTCAAATTTTCATAAATCTGGTTGTTTATGTGATTATGAAGATTTAACTTCCCTTATAGACAATGCTTTGATTGAACTGAGTGGGTCTTTTTCTGGTTAGAGTTTGGAGTAAAATTTACTAGCATAATGTGATTGTAGATTTACATTGACTTCATTGGAATGGATGGATATACTACAAAGTGTTATTTGCTCTCCTAGACTTTACTCTTTACTCTTTGTTGAATATATGAAGATTTGGTTAGGTTTATGTGTCCCCTGCTGTTTCAGCAACGAATTTTTTTTTATTTGTTTCTGATTTAACAAAAATCAGAACGTGTGATACTTTTTTTTGGGTTTTTTTGGAATTATTTTTATTTTTTTAATTTTTTTTGTTTATTGAGGGAGGTTTCAAATGTCTTGTTGTATAGGCTATATGCCTTCTAACTTGCACCAATCAATCATGATAGGAGTACACCAAGAATTGTACATTAAGTTGTATCTCAAAGAGATGCTTCGACATTTTTATTGTGTACATTTCAAAAAAATTGAATTGACATTTTTTGCAATTGTAAACCATTACACTAGCATAAAATATTGGTGCATGTCTTTGTGATACAAAATAAGGTATAACTTCTGGGGTACAAATAGCTTAATTCTGCACTAATATTCAACCAAACCATATAATATGACGTCATTATAGATGTCGCACCCCCTGCAGGTAGTGAGACTTGTGGTTCCTGCAATGAATTTTCATCCCGAATTTCAATTTAAGTTTAGTTTCGTACACTGAATTCAAATTATGAAATTAAAATAGGAGATAACAATTTCAATTCTATTGTTTAGTAGTACATGAATATGTAAATTTTGAATTGGTAGTACCAAAAATGAATTACAATTGGAGAATTCAATTCCATCTAAATCAATTCTATAAAATTTGCATTCTCAGTTTAATTCCAATTTCATAAATTCTGTGTACTAAATAGACCTTAGGATTCGTTTGGTATACGAAATTCAAACTAGATAAGCGTATGATTTACGAACTCCTAAATTAGGTGTTGAGGGACCATTATTGCAATATTTTTAAAACTTCCGGAGACATTAATACATTTTTTTAAGTTTAGAGGGAAATCCATGCAATTTTTTAAAAATTCAAGGGTAAACAGTGCAAGAAAATATTTTCATTTCAAAAAAAGGTGATTACTTGGCTTTCAGGCACCAGTGCACCACTGATGCAACGAACTTGTATGGTTTGATTCCCGCTCGCCCTTCAATATCTAAATTTTACGAAAAAGTGGGTTTAGCCCCAAACCTTCGAAGCGGCCGAGATCACCCGGTTTCTTGGGTCCATTAAAATACTCTCTCCGTCCCTTTAAACATGGGGTGTTTTGATTTTGAAAAGATTTAAGGGAAGTGTATTTTGGTATTGAATTTTCAAAAATGTTCTTTGATGTGATGAGTAAAAGTAAGATTTGATGGGTAGATTATTAGTAAAAATGTATGATGTGATAGGTAGGGTATAAAAAAGTAAGAGGTAAAAGTAATTTTTTAACAGAAATAAGAAGTATTTTTTTAAGCGATTGAAAAAAGAAAGGAGTAAGGTTTTCAGGGACTGAGAGAGTATAATGAATCATTTCTGAGTTGTGGTTCAATCGATTGAACCGGCACATCAAAATATGTGTTTCAAAATATTGCTGCATGTATAGGGAAATTCACCTTACATAGGAGAAAAAAACATAGAGAAAATACTAAAATACGAATTCTATGTTTGTATTTCTAAAATAGGATTTCTCACTGTCGTAATGTGGCACTGTACATATGCATTTTACTATACTTTTTGGTAGTATACATGATCACGATTGATAATGTAAATGTACTTTGACTCCTTTTTCGAAAAAAACATGAAATTCTAATTTTGCTATTTTCAATATTTTACTCCTATTTTATATTTTTCCCATTTTTTTGACATGAATTGTGTTTTTGTAGGTTTAAGGAAATGTAGTTCTTCTCACACTTTTTATGGTCTAATAAATGGCCAAATGGGTCTTTCATTTTTTTGCAAAAGACCTGGTAAGAATTAATAACAATAAAAGTAAGGAAAAATTACCCAAAATAATCCCAACTTTACCCGGTCTTTCAAAAATAATCCCACCTTTCACTGTGATGCACAATAATCCCAACTTTATTGAAATTTGCCAATTTTGGGTCGCCGTTAAGTTTCTAACGGAGGGTTAACGGAAATGCCCGTTTTAGGCAACAAAATGAAAGTTGGGATTATTTTTGATGAATTTTTGTTTTTTAATTTTTTTTGAAATTTTTATTTAAATTTTTTGAATTACTTTCAACCTCCATTTCTTTTTCTTTTTTAAAGATTATTCTTACCTTAGAAAAAAAATAGATATAAAAAATAATGAAAATAAGAAAAATAACGTAAACCATACAAAATAATCAAATAAATAATGTAATCAATAGAAATTAAACAGAAACTGGTAAGAAATAAAATAAATATATACGGAGTGGTGGGTTTTAACATTTCACACTATACAGAGTCTTAATGTACTACTTATTTTTTAAAAGAACAAGCCGTCCGGTAAAGTTGGAATTATTGTAGATAATTTTTTCTAAAAAATAAGAAGTGATATGTTAATACTTTGTATAATGCGTAAAATATTAAAACCCACCCGTATATTTTTATTTTACTTTTACCAATTTCAAGTTAGTTTAATTTCCACTGATTACCTTATTTATTTTATTATTTTTGTATCATTTTAGTTACATTTCTCATTTTTTCATTTTTTATATCTATTATTTTTATTTTTTAAACTAAGACTAATCTTTAAAAAAAATAAATGATGATGGAGGTAGAAAGTAATTTAAAAAATTTAAATGAAAAATTTTAAAAAAATAAAAAAATGAAAATTCATCAAAAATAATCCCAACTTTCATTTTGTTGCCTAAAACGGCCATTTCCGTGAACCCTCCGTTAGAAATCTAACGGCGACCCAAAACTGGCAAATTTTAGTAAAGTTGGGATTATTATGCATCACAGTGAAAGGTGGGATTATTTTTGAAAGACCGGGTAAAGTTGGGATTATTTCGGGTAATTTTTTCTAAAAGTAATGTAGTTTTTTAACAAAAAATAAGAGTAAATTCCATAAAATGTTCTCAGTTATAGGTCGTTCTACATATTTAGTCCTTACATATCAAATATTACTAATTTAGTTCCCAATTATTATATTCATTTCTACGAGTGGTCCTTTGTTAACATTTACATTAAGAATGTGGATACAATTGTAAATTTACATTCCTTTATCTTCTCAATTAAGCTTTCTCCCTCCCCTCGTACTCTTTCCCAAATTTGTCGCTGAGTTTGAAGCTCTAAACCCAAAACTGAAATGATCATTCATCTGTCAATTATTAGTCTTCCTGGTGGAATCTAAAATCAAAACCAATAAGCTTTATGGATGAGTTTTACCGGTTAGTCTCAAGAAATTGCAAAGAAAATAAACATTAAAACTCATCCATGAAGGTTACTAGTTTTGAATTTGGGTTCCACCAATTAGACAAACAATTGAGAAAAGAGTGATGATTTCGTTTTTGGGTTCAAAGCTTCAAACTCAGCGACGAGTTTGAGAAAGGAGTGACAGGGGAGGGAGGAAGCTTAATTGAGGAGATAAAAGAGTGTGAATTTACAATTTTATCCACATTCTTAACGAAAATGTTAACAAATGACCATTCGTGGAAATGAACATAATAATTGGAGACTAAATTAGTAATATTTGATATGTAGGAACTAAAAATGTAAAATGACTTATAATTGGGGGCTTTTTATGAAATTTACCCAAAAGATAAAATAAGTTTAATAAAAAAATGAAAGAGGAGTAAAATATTTTCAAGATACTTTTTCACAATTGGGTTAATAGCCCACGCTTGTTGTGGTGGGATGGAAGTAGGTTGTTTTTTTTTTAATGTTTTTCACAATTGGATTTTTATTTATGTTTATCATTACGTTTTTCCAAAGAAATTTCGCCAGGAATTAATATTCCATGAAAAGTGGGCTAAATCTTGCAGGCGGCCAGGTACAATACATGGGAATGGGATGGGGACATGTATAGCCGCTGCATGCAAGACACGTACGGAGATTGAAACGTGGCGTGCGTACGTTCTCTTAGCCGCCCCATCATTGCTGGCCGCGCCGGTATATATAATATTCTTAAACTTTATTCACTTTGTTGGCTTATTTTCATCACCCATTTGATAAAATAATATAGTCATGTCACCTCTAGTTTTGTAAATCTTTTGATATAGTTCTTTAATGTGTAATTTTTATTTTTCAATTCTGCGCCATTTTTCATATAAAATGATTGAAAAATAACTTAAGTCAAACATCGTAATGCGTAATGTAAAGTTTATTTAGGCAGGGAGGGAGTATATAGTTAGCGTTCTCAAACTTCGATCATATATATATATATATCTGCACGTACAGCTTTGCCTGATCGAAGTAAGGACGTAGCAATTGAAAGAAAGATAATAAGCATATGGATTCTGTGAAGCAGAAAGTTAGCAACACAGCTTCTGTTGCAAAACAACACCTCGACATTTTGGCTGCCAAATCTGATGAAAAGGCAGGCATATATGCAATTTATACTTTTCTTTCTTTCTTTTTATTTCTCTCTACTCATCACCAAGTCGGTCTAGGCGTTTGATTATGTGGAACGAATATTATAGAAATTTTGCACACAAAAACTTAAGTCATTTCTCTACATATTTACCTTTCATCAGGTGGAGAAAGCGAGGGCGAGGACGGAAGAGGAGAAAGAGATAGCGGAGGAGAGAAGAAAGGCGAAGGAAGCCGAGGCAAAGATGAAGCTTCATGAAGCCAAAGCGCGACACGCCACCGAGAAATTACAAGCCAAGCAAGCTCATCTTCCTCCTCCTGCCGCCTCCGCTGCAACCCACCACCATACCCACGGTGGCGGCGTTCTTGGCGGACATGGCCACCAGGAGACTGCAGTCGACGCGGTGGTGCCTCCGGCTGGCTCCGCCGCGCCTTCCTACCCGCTCGGAGGCCATACACATGGATACACCACCAGAAATATCTAGCATTTAATTTGTATGTGTATGATAGGATGTGTAGCCGAACCTGATGGTGTTGCCCCGTTTAATTTGTTTTCGTTCTCATGCATGTTGTTTCTCTAGTACAATATTTTCCTTCTAAGTTTCCCAAGGCGGGTGGGTGTTTTAAAATTTTAATGCTACTCCCCCTGTTTCTCGGTTTCTTTTTTGACGTTGGGAAAAAATAAGAAAAGTATAATTTTAGTTGACTTTCTAATTTTTCCCTTGATGTGATGGGTAAAAGTAAGATGTGATACTTTAGTTATTAGTGAAAAAGTATGATGCGATAGGTAGAGTATGAAAAAGTAGGGGTAAAAGTGGTTTTTAAATAGAAAAGGAAAGTGTTTTAAGACAAATAAAAAAATAAAAGAGAGAATTTTAAGAAACGGAGAGATTATTATATTAATTGGGTAATTTCAACGTGTTTTTCTATACAAAATTTAGAGATTATTATATTAATTGGGTAATTTCAACGTGTTTTTCTATACAAAATTTAGGTCTTGTTTGGAAACTAGGCGTGAGTTAGTTGTTGGCTTATTTGGATTAACCAGTTTGAACAACGGGTTAAGTTGACTCTTTTTTACCGGAGGATGACATTTGCCTTCAAGAAAAACATGTTTCGTAGATTTTGTTCATAAGTGGCTGTTTTTAGGAAATTAAAAAATACTCCCTCCGTCCCAGAAAACTTTTCTACTTTCTTTTTTCATCCGTCCCAAAAAACATTTCTCATTTTTATTTTAAAGTCACTTTTATCCCTTACTTTTTCATACCCTACCTATAACATCATACATTTTTACTAATAATCTATCCATCAAATTATACTTTTACCCATCACATCAAAGGACATTTTTGGAAATTCAATACTAAAATACACTTCCCTTAAATCCCTCTCAAAAACCAAAACTCCCATGTTTTTCGGGATGGAGGGAGTATATTTTAGGATGTGTATACAATCACTACAAAAAGGATGACAGTACCGACAGGACCCACAGAAAGAGTAATATCTGTTGTCTGATTCAAATATTAAGGAAAATCAAATAATCCAAACTTATAATACGTTCAAATTTTACAACGAAAAATAAATAAAAGGAGAGATAGCCGGTGGTGGGAAACTGAACGGAGAAGGGAGAAAAGTGGAGTCGTCGGAGCTTTCCTTATGGTAGTATCGCCCGCCTCCCGCACAGGCTAACTGGACGATCCCCTCCCAGGATAAAACCGCTAACGTGCAAGGTCTAGAGCGGTAGAACAATGCACCAATGAACTGGAACAAAGAGGAACAATTTTCCGGAAAACACTTATTGGAAAAAGAAGATTGTTGGACGCAGAGAGTATATCTTCGAGTGACTATTCGCTGTGAACTCGCCCTCCTTACATAAGAGGGGAGAGACTCAAAGGGATGGACTAGGCGGACAAACTGAAGGGTCACAAAGTCCCTTCAATGGTGCATGCCAACACTTCGTTATTAACGAAGCCAACACGTGTTTAATTTTTTCTTGTAAAAAGATAAGAGTTCAACTCATGCCCCACCATGTCACGACGCGTCGTTCGACTTCATACACACATGCCCCACGCGTTCGCGCGTGCCGAGACGGATGGACGACGGCGGCAGTGCGCGAGGGCTACCTTGGTTCTCCCTCCATTAATTGTTATACAATGCTATTAAAGACTAGCATATAAATAGAGGAAGTTGAAGGGTCTAAAATCCAATGTGGGATACGTGGGTTTTACCCTTCTAAGAGTTCGACTTTGTAAAATTAATTTCTCACTGACCCGAGCACCAATTTTTGACAATATATTGAAATACTCGTCTCACTTGGAATAATATTTGTCCATAATTATTTTTGAAAAATAATTTTGTGGACCCTACTAAATTTACGTCCAAAATTGTCGCGTTATGAGTCAAAATTCTAACAATATCTGTCGCTATTGGTGATAGTTTTAGCAACAAACTTTTATCTGTCGGTATTGCTTATAGTTTTATGAAAAAAACACTTCATCTGTCAGTATTGTTTATAGTATTAGCTGCAAAATATTTATCTGTTGGTATTGTTTTTAGTATTCGCAACAAAAATTTATCTATCGGAATTGTTTATAGTTTTAGCAACAATGTTTTATTTGTCGGTATTGATTTTATTGACATTTCTTTAAATATCTTGATTATAAAAAACATAAAATTAGGCATCATTTAGTACACAAAATTGAGGTCATGAAATTTGAAGTGAAAAACCTCAATTTGAATTTTGTTGTTTGATCGCACAAAAAATATATGATATTAAAAAAGATTTATAAATTTAAAAGATAAAAATCTAAAAGTTAAAGATTAAAAATAATTTTTTTACACTGAATATTTACAAATTCAAAATTAAAAATTTTTATTTCAGATTTTTAAGTTATAAGTTAAAATTAAAGGACTAAACTGATCGAATAGAATCAAGACATATGATAAAAGAATAAATCAACAGATTAAAAAAAAGAGAGGAATGAAAATGCTAATGGAGATATGTAGAATTATTTATATTGATGTAGAATAATAAGGTAGAGATTCTTAACCATTTCTAATCTGGTTAAAAGATATGTCGGTCAACCGCAAATCAAAAACCAAAAATCAGGGAATTGACCGTGAAACCAAAAACCAAAGTAACTGTCATACCAAGTCTGCATAAAACTGCTGACAAGACAAGCAGGGCATTTATAGCTAAAAAGATGTAAATATGTAGGAAAAAGACCCAAAAAAGACAAAACTACAAAATTAACGGTCTAAAAACCATGATTTTGGATCGAAGATGGATCCCGATGGGTCATAAATAATAGTACTACGTAATACATTTTCATTTGTTAGCTTTTAGTAAAGTCAACTCAAATTATGACTTTATTTCTTGAAAATTCAAACTACAATAATGTTTGTCAAAAATTTTAACTAAACAATATATTTATTGAGTAAAACTGCATAAAAATAATGCACTATTTTTAATTGTGTCAATTATTTTTTATAAACAAAAATCTTTTAAAGAGGTGAAATATTATGATATGATTTGACGTTAGCATAACATGGTATTCTCCATTTTTCAAATGAAATGATACTGAACGAGTTTATGCGTAAAATCGATAGCTACCGAACCGTTAAATATTAATCGCATGATACGATTTTTTTTTTAAAAAATACACCATGCTCAATTGCCCATAAATGCCAACTAGGACTGTCAATGGGTCATATTTGGGTCAGTCCATATTGTTCTATACTCGTATAATTTTAGAAAAATTGATCTTGACCAGTACCCGTTTACCCAATGGGTCTTGAAGTTTAATCCTAGATTTGGATCCAAATGAGTCAGGTATATCCGTGATAAAAGCTGATGTGTTTTATTTTTCTATAATTGAAAAAAATAGTAAAAATACTATGAATGAATAACATTTAAATTGAATACAAAAAAATAAGTTGTATATACTCCCTCCGTCTGTGATTAATCTTCCCATTTGCACTTTTTCTCATATTTATGAAGTGTTGAGTTTGCAAGAGAAATGTCCAATATACCCTTCATTTCTTTCCTATTTTACAACCCCAACCCTGCCCTGCCCTCCCCTGATCTCTGCCAGGGCTAGCACCCACCACCGCCATCATCCCCGGTTCCATTATCGCCGTCAGCTCTGCCAAAATTGACCCAGCCCCAACCACCGTCGTCGTCACCTCTACCACAATTGACCCGGCCCCCACCACAATCGCCCCCCTCAGCCCCAACGTAACCACTCACCATCAGTCGCACTATCGCACTATCATCCATAGCCGCCGCCATCTCCTCCGGGAGAAAGAGAAAAGGGGAAGAGAAAAAAGAAGGGAAGAAGATGAGAAGAAGATCTAATACAGATCTACCGTAGATCTCACAGAGAGGGAAGAGAAGAATATCGAGAAGAGAAGAAGAAGAAGAAGAAGAAGAAGAAGAAGAAGAAGAAGAAGAAGAAGAAGAAGAAGAAGAAGAAGAAGAAGAAGAAGAAGAAGAAGAAGAAGAAGAAGAAGAAGAAGAAGAAGAAGAAGAAAAATAAAAAGAGAGAGGAAGAGATCTGGAGAAGAATGGGGGGGGGGGAGAAGGAGACGAAGAAAAAAGATGAAAAAGAGGATGAAGGAGAGAGGAACGGATGAAATAAGAAAAAGGGAAGAAAGAGAAAGATAAGAGAGTGTGTGGTGAGGAAATATGGGAGGAGAGAGAAAGGGGGGAGGGAGAGATAATGTGAAAATGTTAAGTGGGGTGTTTTTGGTAGTTAGTGTATAAAAAATTGAAATGGGAAGATTATTTCCGGATGGAGAAAAAGGAGAAATGGGAAGATTATTTCCGGACGGAGGGAGTAAAATTTATAGAATTATAGGGAAAGATTTTGAAATTGGTTTTCTTGTAATGTAAGTAATAGTACATATAATACAGTTGTATATATGCTTTATATCCATGCTTATCGGAGGATTGGAAGTGCTTGAGTGCTTTTCCAAGTGCTCATGTTAGAAAATTGTCCAAGATTACATGTAATGGGTACAAATGGTGAATTAAAGCTATTGACATTAGAAGCATGACACAAAACTCAGGCGTTTTAGTTAATTCTGTCACAAATGCTGGGGATATTTTATGGTTTGGCATTCTTACAAGAATATTTGAATTAGCATATCCACTGGGGAGAAGTGTTATTTTATTTGAATGTCATTTGATGGATCCGACAAAAGGAGTGAAAAAAGATGTGCATGGCCTTACACTAATTAATCTTAAAGCTCTTTGCAAGACTGATGAGCTGTTTATCCTTGCATCTCAAGCAGTACAAGTGTTTTATGCACACTAGAGTCTAAGGAGAAGAATTGGCATGTAGGGATTGCAACATACTCGAAGTGGATCTCATGCAATCTACTCAATCAAATTTGCTAGAGGGAGATGATTTTACTGATCTCAGAGATGACATAATAGGAGTTACAGTAGACATGCCAGTAATTGATGTTTTTGCAGCGGATAACGATGATTCAAGAGCAAACATTCACAGTAGCGAAAGTGACACTGAATATGATACATTATATTATTACGATGAGTAGTAGCCACTTATATTATGTTTAGGTTGTTTTTAACTAATTGAGATATTTCTTGCCTATTTTAAAAAATCTATTTTGGTACTATTTCCAACATGTTTTCTTGCTAATTTGAGTATCCAATTGGTGATATAAGTTGCATTTGTGCTAATTTGTTCATACTTTTATGAGTACAACATATATGGATGTCTTATGTAAGAATTGTGTGCTAATTTTGAAGCATTTAAAAGCTAAATATGCAAAAAAATTGATATGTACTTGCTAATTTTTCTGAAATCTGCACTACTCATGCTGATATTTTGTTCTTTAGAGTGCTTCGTTGCTTGAAGTATGAAATAATATTAATATATCTTTCTTAGGGACAACATTTATAAGCATATCAAGATGTTTATATGATGTTTTTGATGCTTAAAGTGTCGACTTTCAAGAAAAATATGATCTTAATAAGTGTCATTTAAAAAAATCTACAATTTTTTCTTGGTATTTGATGGGCCGATACCCAATGGGCGGACCAAACATCGCGCCCAAATGGCGCTGGGTCACAAAAACAGGCATGCAGCGGTTCTGGGCCGGCCAAAGAGCCTAGGTCTGGACTAGCCCAATGAAGAGACAGCTGGAGGAGTCCGAATAAAGGGAGGAAGCTTAGATGAAGGCGGAGACATAGCCGAAGATAGGGGATCGCGCCATTGACGGATGAGTCTCCACTAGACCTGGCAAAACGGTCGGTCAGGTCGGGTTCGGGTTCGGTCATATTGGGTTCGGGTAATTTCGGGTTCGGGTCTAAGGATGCTTGTTCATGACCCAGAGCTATCGGGTTCGGGTTGACCCAACGGGTTAAGAGACGCATTTAAAAATTTAAAAATTTTCCATTTAGATATGAAGTGATCAATGTATTCTTCAAAATAGAGAAGAAAATCATTCAAAACAACAACAAGAAATTAAACATATCAAAAAATTCTAAACATCATCATCTCTCAAATGAACCATCCAAGCACACGAATCAAAATGCAAAATAATTTAGAGTTCAAAAAAAATGATTAAAAGTTTCTTCTCAAATGAAGTCATCCCCCGTCTCAATTTGATGCTTATCACGACTCGAACGCCTGAAATCCAATTCAATGCCTTCTTCAAGTTTGTCACGATCATCTACATATTTATACAACAACACATATATGAAGATTTAATTTGTAAGTGTAAAATAAATTGAGGCTTATATATATTAAATTACCTTCATCAACATCATATCCAAATATCCAACTACGGGTCAGGCTTAAGTGATGCTCTCCACTTTGTTAAAATTCTACCACCTAAGCTAAAAGCAGATTCAGATGCAACTGTGGTGATTGGTATGCTTAATATATCTTTTGCCATTTTTACAACATCAGGAAATCTTTTAGCATTGTCTTTCCACCATTCAAGAACATCTAAATTTTCATTAGGATCCACCTTGAGTTCTTCCAAATACACATCCAATTGGGATTTAAACCTAGAAGTTGTCACTCCATCAAATGCTAAAAAAGCCTACATACAAATTTTAATAGAGAAATGGATATCAAAAATTAAAAAATTATGAATATATATAATCTTAAGTTTAAAAGTCATGAATGAACATAAATATTCTAGAGTATTATAATTTAATTATAAATAAATATAAAATGAAATTATAAACATACCTCTAGATCTGCTGAGGTATTCCTTAAATTTGAATTCACATTGGCTGTAGGATCAACTGTTGAATACTCACCAAATAGTTTGTAAAGTTTGTCCTTCACATCTTTCACTTTCACTTCTACAGTCGTAGGATCTAAGGTTGTAAAACAAAATCTCACAAATTGAAGTTTATATCGAGGATCTAAAATTGCTGCAAATGAAAGTATCATACTATAAGATTCCCAATACTTGTCAAACTTCACTTTCATCCTCTTTGCCATCTCTCTTATGCACATATCTGTCTCTCTTATGTCATCAGAATGTCTATTTAGAAAACATTGAATTCTCCACACATTTAATAAATACTTATTTGCTGTAGGATAGTGTCTTCCAGAAAACTGTGTAGTAATTTCATCAAATGGTTTCAAAAGTTCATGGATCCTTTCTATTCTTACCCATTCTTCATCGCTTGGAACTGCGGGTGCATCACGGTCCATCCTTTTCACACCAGAAAAGACAAAACGATACGGGAGTGCTCTATCAATCATCTTAAAAGTAGAATTCCACCTAGTAGGACAATCTAACCACAAACTTCTTGAAGTATCCACGCCAAGACTATTAGCACAATCCTCAAATTTCAACTCACGACCCTCAGAAGCAGTGACATATTTTATACAGTCTCTAAGTGTACGCATGGAAGTATCAATGATAGTAAGACCCTCTTTAACAATCAAATTCATTATATGAGCAGCACAACGAACATGAAAATAGTCACCATTAGCAGGCAAATGCGAATAAACAGAGAGACTATCAGATAAAAGACCTTGCATGTTGTCATTGTACTTCGCATTATCTAGCGTCATGGAAAAGACTTTCTTATGAATTCCCCACATCTTAAGAAGACTTAAAATCTTTTCATGAATGGCATCAGCATTGTGTGGAGGTGGCACATGACAAAAGCTAAGAATCTTGTTTTGCAAATTCCATTTATCATCAATAAAGTGAGCTGTCAAGCTAAGATAACCCTGTCCAATAATTGATGACCACATATCTGAAGTGAAGCATATTTTACCATCAATTTCACTCAAGACTTTTTTAAGTTTCAATCTTTCTCTTTCATGAATCTTCAAACAATAATTCTTAGCTGTATTTCTACAGATAGGTTTGCACTCTTCATTCAAAAAACATGAATAGCCCTATTCCCTTGATGTTCTGCAAAACTAAAGCTATAACCATGTCTTATAATGCTTAGTGCAACCAACTCTTTGTATGTGCCTTGGTCTAATTTTTTAGCCAAGTTAGCCTTCTTGTTTAATAGTAATTGACCAACATCATTAGCAACACGGGCATGGCAATTTTCTGTATGGCGTTTAAAATTAGTAGTACCATTCTTAGAATTCGCAAAAATTGGTCCTCCCTTACAGTATTTGCAAATAGCTCTATCTTGACCATCTGGAAATTGATCTCCATCAAACACATTATACTCATCCCAAATTGGTGAAGCCCATTTTCTTTTCCGATTTTGCGAAGACTCTTCCGTTGTAGTGGTAGTTCCTGCATAACAAAATAAAATTATCACATCTAATGGCCCCCAACATATTAGATTATTAGTTACTCCGGTACTCCCACATACAATTCAATGATGCAGTGTTTGCTAAAACAGTCAAAGTGAAACAGGTTAAATACAATTAAACTGACAAACAAAATAAAACTAGTTAAACAAAAAAACATTGTCTTTATTTAAATCCTATCGAGGAAGTAATCCAAATTCAGGTTTATGTTCAAAAAAATGCAGCTACAATCCAACAAAAAACTAAAAAAATTCAAAAAAAAAAGAAACTAAAAAATAAACTGAAAATTTTCTTTAAAAAAAACTAAAGGAGAAACTAAAAAAATTCTGCTATAAGTTTGTAAAAAAGAAACTAAAAAAGAAACTAATAAATTCTTAATTCTATAAATAAGAAAGTAATTTATCTTTAAATTTTGTAAAAAGAAACTAAAAAAATATTCCATCAACTAATGAATAATCTCAAAATATTCTAACCACAGCAGTACAGCACCCAAGTAGAGAATTAAACATTAATTCTAAGAATTGAAGGTTGAAGATTTAAATTTAAGGAGAGAGTTAAACATTAGTTACCTATAGACCCAAGTGAAGATGATGAATTAGGATCAGGAATTCCGCTACTGTGTTTGTGTCTTCTCACCATGTTAATTGAGGGTACACCACCGGAGGATGATTGACAGAGTGATTACAAAAATTGGCAGAGATAAACCAGAGGGGGTTGCCGATCGAGAGAAGAAGGTGAATAGCCGCTACTGTGTTGCGTCTTCCCACTTCTTGCTTTAATGATTATTGGGTAAACATAAAAAAGAGTTTGGGCCGGTTGGGTAATTGCCCAAATCTTAATTTCTAAGGGGCTGTTTGGCAACTTCTGAATCGGTAAGTGCTGAACCAGTAAGAGGTCTGAACCATTAAGTGCTGAACCAGTAAGAGGTCTGAACTATTAAGAGCTAGTATATTGCTTAACTATTCAGAGGCAAATGTCTGATCAATTCAGATAAGAGGTCTTAACCATTCAGACTCTGTATAATACTTAACCATTCAGAGGCAAATCTCTTAACCATTCAGACATCTGAACCATTAAGAGGCTGAAACAAACAGTCTGAACCATTAAGTGCTGAACCATTCAGACATCTGAACCATTAAGAGGCTGAAACAAACAGCCCCTAAGTTAGTAAGCTTGGAGGGTGCTTAACCCGTTGGGTCAGACCCGACCCGACCCGAAATTTTAACGGGTTTTCGGGTTTGGGTTATTTCGGGTTCGGGTCAGAAAATTCATGTTCAAAACCCACTAATATCGGGTCGGGTTTCGGATAAAAAACGGGTCGGGTCAAATTTTGCCAGGTCTAGTCTCCACTAATTGTGAACTACCATAATTACTTGAAAATCATGTATAAAAAGAGAGGACCCGAATGGGGATCCTCAAGCTGAATCAAGCAAATAAAATCATAATTCTCTAGTTCTTGTTTATTGTTAATTCTTTTGATCCGCCGTTCTAAGTCGGATCATTTGGTGGATTTCTTGTCCATCAGTATTCAAGCTGATTTTTGAGTTTCTTAGATGCTTATGTGCTTAATCATGAATTCTAGTTGTTAAATATTTGCTTAGGATTTGATATGAAAGCACATAACATGACTTTACATTTAAGTTTTAATTTATGGATACTGAATTCTGTTTTAAAGGTGTTAAAGGATCAAGAAAATCTGTTTTTCACTAAATTTGTTTTATATATTGAATTCTTGAATCTGATTGTTTGTTCGTTTCAAGTCTCTATTAAAAAATAATGTTTATAATTGTATTAGACTATGAAAGGTACATGAAAAATTGTCATGAAGAATTAAAAGAAGCAAATGATTTCAACCAGTCTGCTAATTGTAAGATAAAATTTTACATTTTGATTAATTTATGACAGTGTCTTACAAAGTTATTTGATTATGGCAAAAAGTTGTCTTGCCAATTCAAAGAAGGATTGTAGTTCTCTACTTGAACAAACATCAATATGTTGTTCTTTATTCTCCGAGAAGACCACACCAAATCTCTCAAACCCAGGTATGCAAATTAGATTAAAATATTCTTACCATATAATTTAATAGTATGTAGGTTTTTGTTAAGTTATAGAAGTCAATGTAGGTTTTTCTAAGTATACACGAAATGATGAAGAAATGGCCCTTAATAGGTGGGCTTCATTACTTGGAAAAATGGATGAGTCTTGAACAGAGAAGTTTTATTCATTCATGGTCTCAAACAAAATACATGTAATAACAAATTACCTTTCATGTTATTTCGTTTTTAATGATTTCCATTTAGGTGAAAGCATTGTAAGAAAAGAGCAACACAGTGGAAATGAGTTGAATCAACAAAATGAAGGACATCACTATGTTTCAAGAGGTATGTTAGACAATAATATTAAGTATTCCTAGTTATGGTAGAAGTTGTATTTTATTATTTTATTAGTTAGTTTCTATTCTCTATTCCTAGTTGTGTTAGGAGTCTCTCCTATATATAATCTATCATGTACTTCGTAATTCAAGAGAGCAATATTATTATTCTAATATTTTCAACATGGTATCGCAGCCACCGCTCTTGGTGACCTAAAAGAGTTCTTTGCTTCCGCCGCCGCCGCCGGTAATTCCAGCGACGGCGGCTCCACCTTATTCAGCTCTATTTTCTTTTCCTTCTTTTATCCTCAAATCAACTTCTCCATTCAAATGAAAAAAAGAAAAAAACACTGTTGAAATCACACACAAAAAATCATCAAAAGAGGAACTTCTCTTTTGTCATCTCCATGGTTTTTCAAAAAAACCCAACTCCTCACAGACTCTCTCAAATCATCCTATCTTCTCAAAAAAATGATTGTTGTTTCTCTCCAATTCACCATATAAAAATCTCATATCTAGATCGTTTCTCCATCACCAATTCTCAATCCATCTTTTTCTCTCTCTCTCTCAATTATTCTAATCATTATTCTCTCTTCTCTTTCTCTTCCGTTGAACCCAATAAAAATCCAAAGCAAATTAACACAAAAGCAAAGTTGAGAGGGGGAATAGAGAAAGAGGAATGAATACCTCGATAACTCACCCCTCCAAGAAAGTCATAAAAATTCTCACAATTGAGAAAAGAAATAGGGCATTGCCCGGATCCAAAAAAAGACAAAGAATGCCAAGGATCTTCAGTCAAAGAGGCACATCCAATAGCCTTCTCTATTCTCCTTCGACGTCAGCAGCTACAAGCGCTCGTCAACCCTTTCTCTCTTCTCCAACGACGTCAGCAGCCACCGGCACACGTCAAACTTCTCTCTTTCCTAACGACGTCAACAGCTATCGGCGCACGTCAGACTTCTCTCTTCTCAAACTTTCCAGTTTCCACCTAGTGTTCAAGCTTCCTCTTGCTTTAGTTAGAGTTCAGCTTGAGGGGGGATGTTAGACAATAATATTAAGTATTCCTAGTTATGGTAGAAGTTGTATTTTATTAGTTAGTTTCCATTCTCTATTTCTAGTTGTGTTAGGAGTCTCTCCGATATATACTCTATCATTTACTTCATAATTCAAGAGAGCAATATTATTATTCTAATATTTTCAACAAGGTAAACCATCTAAACACCTAGTGTAATCCACATCCAGCTTGTATGTCATTCTTTCATTTTCACTTTTATATTTTATCAGCAAAAGTTTGCCTTGCGGGATCAGGTAAAGCAACTGCGAAAACTTCATTTACTGAAATTGGTTTTCAACCACAAAATGAACTATATGTATCAGCTGATATACATCATTACCATGTTAAATATAGTGTAAATGTAAATAGATAATTTTGGAATATTTGGTGATAATCTTGAATCCCCCAAGAACTATTGAAGGTGATGAGGAAGTAAGTCTTGAAACTCCTCTCACCGTGAGAAAAGTACATAGTGGAAACAAGCTGAATCAATAAAATGGAGGAGATCACTATGTTTCTAGAGGTAAACCATGTAAAAACTTAATTAGTGTAATCCACATTCAAATTGTATGTAATTCTTTCATTTTCATTTTATTTTTTATTAGCAAAAGACCACCTTAAGGGAATAGGTAAAGCTACTGCAAAAACTCTATTTATTGAAACTGGTTTTCATGCACAGAATGAAGTACATGTATCATCTGCATAGGTAAGTCATCTACACATACATCATGACTATATTAAATATAATCTAGATGTAAATGGAAAATATTGGCTTCATATTATTCTAATCTTGAATCCCACGGGACATATCGTGGGAAAAGATGGCAAAAACTTTAACACTGAAGCTCAAATTGGTGATGATGAATGTCATATGCAAAAACCTGAAAGTAATGTACAAAACAAAGTGAAAGGACGTGGTAACAATAATAGGAAGGTTTTGGATAAATCTGTCTTTGTTGATCTTAATGAAGATGATGTGTCAGTAAGTGATTCACGGAGACAAATGTCTTCTTTGATTGGTACCCTTGTACGAGATCTTAAAAAACTACTGCTTGATTGCGTTGATTGGGAAAAAATGTAAGAGACAAAGAAGGAGCTAATATGAATAGAAGTGAAGGTATGCATAATTTTTATAAATGTGTATTTCCAATACCTTAAAAATTATAGTGACTCTAAAATATTATTCAGAACTTACCTCTTCATAAAACATAAAATGCCTCAGAGGTCCTACAACTTTCGCAAAGGAAAGGAGCCACGTGAATGGGTGATAATGAAAGCATATGCTTCTTGGAAAGATTAAAAATCTAAGATAAAAGAAAAATATTTTAATCGAAAAACTCTTGCAACAACATTACAAAAGATGCCCCAAAATATACCTCTGAATATGTGGACGAACTTGGTAGAGTTTTGGAGTTCAGATTTAGGCAATGTATTATTTTAAAACCCCTTTTCATTGTATATGCTAATTTATACGATGTGTATAGCTTTCAGGATATCAAGTATCTTTAGTTGGAATATTTTAGATAAATTGGACATTTTCGGACATAAGTTCAATAGGGTCCACAAAATTATTTTTTGGAATGATTATGAGGGAATGAGAAATTAATTCTCAAAGTTGAATACGAGGGAAGAGTAAAAACTCTTGTCCCACACCAGATCTTGAACCTTTCGTATTCTCATATTCAAACTTAAGCATTTAATTGAGTTTATGAAAGGAACAAGAAAGGACTCCTCGCGCGCCGCTGTCTGACTCGGCTCGGCAAGTCCTGCGTGCGCGCGTCGAGGCGAGGCGCCCGCGTCTGCGGCATGGTGTGGCTATTTTTTATGAGACCGAAACAAACACGTGTGGACACTTCATTAATAAAGAAGCGACGGAAGTAATTAAAGGCATGCATGCACCCCAATGAAGGGTCTCTGTGTGACCCCTCGGTTTGTCCGTCCGTTCATCCAGGATTGCCCTATATAAAGGGAGCACCTTGCAGCAGAGAAAAACACTTCAACACTCTTGAAAAAACTCTCTGCGTCCAACAGTCTCTCGTTGTAATATTTGGGGAGATATATCTTCATCATTCTCGTTCGTCGGCACAATATTCTACTGCTCTAGATCTTGTGCGTTGGCTGTTTTATCCTGGTAGGAGATCGTTCACGTTAGCCAGTACGGGAGGCGGGCGATACTACCTTAAGGAAAGCTCTGGTGACTCCGCTTTCCTAAACGTTTCTTTTACTCAGGCACTGTTCGTACGATTCCCCTTTCTTTGCTCGGTCATTTATTCCAATGGAGCAGTCCGATCGCTCTAGTAAAGCAGCTTGTTCGTTCCTTCCCTATTCAGTTCACCTTTCGGCGACCCTTGATTATCATTTTTAAATTCTTTTTGTTGTAAAATCCGAACGTATTATAAGTTCGGATTATTTTTATTTTTCTTTTTTATTCATGCTCTAATATTTAACATCTTTTCATGTAGAAAAGAAGATAAATGGGGACTATGAATTGTGCTAAGAACCGAGTTCCACATTATTCTCGCACAAGAAGTCATGCCTGTATTCGAGGTAATGAAGAGGTACTTGATAACATCATTCATATTCATTTGGGATGGGTGGAACAAATAACTAACTACAAGAAGATTCATTTTTTGCACTTTGTGAACTGTGAAGCTACTTTGTTAATATGATCTTCTCGTTTATCATGTGATAAAAGCATTATGTGCTTATGTCAATAATAACTGATGTATCCAATACATATGATTTTTAGGCAAAAGGAAATAAGGTAGACAAGCTTAAAACATGACTCTTGACACATGACCCAAAGAAAGGTTCAAAACTTGATGATGTTTCAGCTATGAGAAAGGTAAATAAAAGTAGGCAAAAACTTAATTTTGCATTGTTATTTGGATAATTATACACTTATTCATTGGTAAATTATTCATGATTTTACAGGAGTTAATTCTTAAGGAGTTGGATACTTTAAAAGATGTAGAAGTTTGTGCACCTGCTCGTGATGAAGTTTATGAAAAGGTCGTGGGAGAAGACAAAAATGGATATGAAAAGACCTTTGGTATGAGAGTTTGAGTTCCTCGATCTCGTTCTAAACGGTGCGCCTTAAAGGAGGAAAAAGCAAAAAGATTGAAAATTGAATAAGAGCATGAAGAAACAAAAGAGAGACTCTAAAATTTAGAAGATTTAGTATCATTGGTTTTAAATACCCCAGTTAAAATCTATTTATCATTGTTAACTACCCATATTTCATTTGATTTTTTTAGTTCATTATATAGTTTAAAGTTATGCCACCTAGCATAAGTGTAAGGTAAATTTGGTGCAAAATTTGTAATTACGTTATCATGTGCTTATAATATTTTTTTGCATAGGGTCCAACAGCTAATCAATCTGAAATCGATGACCTTACAATTAATGGTAATACAACCACTGAGAAAAGTCATGATGAGGATTGATGAAACAAAGATGATGAAGCTGAGAGCGATGAACTTGAAGATGTAGACAGTGATGTCCATTAAAGCTTTGGACTATATCTTCCATATCATAGCAATGCATATTTTAATTTAGTTCACTTTGACTGTTTATACTTTAGCTTGAAACGTTCGTAAATGATGAACTAATTTTGAGTTGTTGGTTTACTTTCTAGTATATGGGTTAGTTGTAACCCTTTGAAATGGTATCGTATTATGTGTTGTTAATACACATATGAGTGTTATTTTTTATTTGTCAATGAAATTATTTGATATCAGTTAAATAGAGTATGCTGGTGTGAAACATGGTATTAGTAAGAGTTATAATAAATGTTAATGTTGGTCAAAATAAACTATTACCGATAGAATTTTTTTTTTACTCACAATTTTTTGTGGGTAATCTAACTTTTAGTAACAATTATAATAAATGTTAATGTTGGTAAAAACAAGGTATTACCAACAGAAGGATTTAACCACACTATTTTTTGTCGATAATCCATGTTTTAGCGACATATACGTTTTGTTGGTACTCCCCTCTTTTTAGTGATATCTTTGGTCTTTCACTATTATACTACTTTAGCGGCAATATATTTTTATCTATAGGTAATACTTTTACGGACGAAGTTTTTAGTGACAACGTAGTGACAGACAATTATTTGTCGGTAAAAATGAGTAGCGACAGATATTCAACCTTTAGCGACATATTGACCCTTGTAGGTATTGCCTCCTTTTTTGTAGTGAATATGTAAATTAATGTGAATTCAAGTACTAAAATATTTGAATTTTGAATTATCGAAAGTAACTTTTTGATAGTTTCAAATATGTCTAAAGAGTCATACCTTATCCAGGGTTTCAATTCACCAAATTTTGATCATATATGCTTAACGTACTTTTGTTAAGATATTGTATTGGGACCATACTATGCCTTGAGACCTCCACATAGACAGTGTCCAAAATCGACCAAAGCACCCTCAATAGTTTCAAACATGTCCAGAGAGTCATACCTTATTGTCCCGGGTGTCAATTCACCAAAGTTTGGATCAGACGTGCCTAACTTACTTTTTAGATATTATATTAAGATCATACTATGCCTTGAGAGCTCCATATCAACAGTGTCCGAAATTGACTAAAGTATCCAGAATAGTTCTAAAGATGTCTAAAGAGTCATACCTTGTCCGGGGTTTCAATTAACTCAAATTTGGATTTCTCCTTCTGTACGAAAAAGTTCTTATTTTCACTTTTGGGGAAAAAATTCTTATTTTGACTTTTGGTCATTTTTATGCTAAGAGTGTTAACAAAGAAATGAAAATGTTCAAAATACCCTGCCATTGTCACTCTATCCCCACTAGTCTCATTACCACAATAGCAGATTAGTCGGTGCCAGCCTGCCATTACTAACGCCAACACCACCACAATCAACCACACTACTCCCACCCTTGCTCCCATAATCTTTATCCCCCCCCCCCCCCCCGCCCGCCTCTATCGTGGCCAGTCCCCATGCAGATTTGGGAGAATAAATACTTTGACCTCAAATTAGATAAAAATGATATTAGAGATTGACACAAAAATAGTTTTATTAGTTTTGTTGTATGAAATATTTTTAAAATAATTTTTATCTAATTAATATACAATATTTGTTTAGTTATAGGTCAAATATTGAAAATAATAGACTGAAAAAAGTCGAAACTAAACAAATATTCATAGACGGAGGTAGTAAATCATAAGGGAGAGGGGAATGAGGAGGGAGGGATGAGAAGATACAGATTTGGAAAATCTAAAAAACAGTGAAAAAGGGAAGAAGGATACAAGAATGCACACATATCTAAGAAGGAGAAGAGCAGAAGAAGAAAATGAAGAATGAACCTTCACCGGCGCTGTGTGGACTCCGCTGAGTGGGTAAGGGTATTTAGGGTAATTTGTGTCTTAAAAATTGGAATGAGAACTCTATTTGCGGATGCAACAAAAGGAGAAACGGAGTTTCCGGACGGAGGGAGTTATTGTTTCAATCTTTATCTTTATATATAAAATTTGAGAGTTGGGCTTATAGGATTGTGACATGTGGCACGCTTATTAGACAACTTTTTTGACGTGTCATTATGCCATGTCAGCAAGTAATATTTAAAGAATTAGTTAACAAAAACACTTATTTTATGGAAATTGAATTTTGTATTTGTTAAACACAGATTTCTCAGCATAATCGCGTTACAAAAATTTTATATTTTATTTACTTATTGGAAAATATTTAAATTAAATAATCCTTTCCTAGAATAAAGGAGACTCCGATTTACAACAATTCGACATTTGGCATGTCTATTTGGCAAAACTTTAACATGTCAACGCAACGTAATAACTGAGTAAAATTTAAAGAATATTATATACAGAGTAAGAAATTGATGCCGATTAAATAGATGGCCTTTAAGATATTAATTGATAAAAAGGTTAAAATAATTTTCATATACATGTTTATACCACGAAGGTTAAAAGGCAAAAAAATTATATACGATCTCCAATGCAATGTTTATTACATAGCACATGGCTTATTTTTATTAAAAAGAAAACAAATGATAAAAAGTATTCATGCTTACCTCAAATTTTAACATCTTTGAGGTTAACATTATTTTTCAAATACTTCTACACTAATGAAAAACCTACTAGCAACTTGAAATCACCAAAAAAATAAACGACCATAATATTGATGTAAAAAATACTCTGATGTTTATTTGAAACCAAAAAATATATCATACCCAAACACTATTTTCTTTAAAAAAAATTGAATAATATAAATTTGATATTTCAAAATCTTTTTGAAAATAGAAATGTATTCTATGTATATTAAAATGCAACAAAAATATGAATGGAAAAATAATGCATTTTTTTAGTATAACACATACCTTATTTATATTAAAAAAGAAAAAAACTGAATAATAATTTTACTTTTCCAAAAATTAAAAAAATAACTTAATAAATTAATGAAAAAAATTTTAAAAAACATGTTTTTGAAATTTATTTAAAAAAACAAATGATACTCAAAGTCTTTTCCTTAACAAAAAGAAAATGGCAAAATTTAAAATTTATTTTTAATTTTTTTTAAATAATAATAAGAACAATGAACATATCTTTTGTATACCCTGAAGTCTTTCAGAAAATTTGGTATTAATTTTTTTGTGTGTTGTACACAATCAATCCCTCAAATATTATTTATTCCACTTTGGTTTTTTTCTATGATATTAAATATCATGCGAGAAGTATATTTTCTTTATTCTTGAAAAAATATTGCTTTAAATTTTATTTAGAATCGACAAAAAATTTCGTTCCCCCCGTGCATGGCACGGGTTCAAATACTAGTTAGTTAAAAAACAAGAGTACAAAACCGTGAAGAATTAGATGAGATTGGAATTGGAGAGAGGTAATTCATGAAAAAATGTTACTCCTTGTGTCCTAACCTAAGTGGTTTATTTATTATTTACATGATTAAATTTTAACCACTTTCATTGCCTATTTTGATTTCTCAAGTGATAGAATAATATAGTCATGTCACTTTTTTATTTGTAAAACTTTTTATGTTGTTTTAAAATATATTATTTTTTATTTTTTTATTCTATTCCAATTTTTAAATAAATTAAATTAAGAACTGTTTGTGTCAAATATCATAAATTGAAAAAGATCATTTAAATTGGAATGAAGGAAGTAAAAAAAGTAAGGATAAAATAGATATTGGGTAATTTAGGGCCTCTTTGGGAATAGAATTATTAATTAGTATTAGTATTTGAGATAAATTTTTAATGGTATAAATTAACATTGAAAGCATTGCTCGTAGATAGTTTTTTCAAAACGCTAACTCTAAGTTCTGACATTATTCCAAAGAGGCTCTTAACTCATTTTTTAAACAACTAAACCAAAATACTTTACCCTGTCTTTTTCAATTTCGACTATTTCAATCCAAAAGGTCTAACTAAATGGCTAACTCCCACAGTTGATAAAAACTTTTTCTCTAGGTCAAACTCTCATCCTTGGTTAAGAAGCCAACTTTTGGCGGATCGATTGTTTACCAAACAAGGCCTTAAATAGTCTCAAATATTACTTTCAATTTTAGACTATTTTAGGCCTTGTGTAGAATTTAGTGAAAAACTGATCTGATTGCATTGATCATTAGAGGTTGTTTATATACATGAATACATAACGGGTTACGGGCTAGGTTACATGTGAGCCCAATACAAAGTAAATACAAATACCCGCTAACACTCCCCCTCAAGTTGGCGCATGAAGATCCAGAATGCCCAACTTGCGTAACAAAAAATAAAAAATAGGTTTGCCCAACGGCTAAGTGAAGATATCGGCCAATTGGTAGCGAGTCGGCACGTATCATGTCGATACCTCTCGTCGCTGAACACTTTCTCGAACTGTGTGACAATCCACATCCACATGTTTCATTCGTTCATGAAAAACAGGATTAGCTGCAATGTACAAAGCTGATTGATTGTCACAATACAATCGGGGAGAATATAAAATCGGCACACCCAAAGCAAGAAGAATTCCTCGTATCCACCAGACTTCCACGCAAGCATTTGCCATAGCCCTGTACTCCGCCTCTGCAGAAGACCTGGCAACAGTTATTTGCTTTTTCGTTTTCCATGACACTGGAGAAGTCCCTAACATGATAAAATACCCGCTAACAGAACAGCGGGACATCGGGCAACGGGCCCAATCAGAATCACAATATGCAGAGATTTGTAAATTGCTAGTAGCACTGAGAAATATGCCCTGACCCGGATGACCCTTGATGTACCGAAGAACACGCATGGCAGCATTCATGTGATATAGAGTAGGAGCCTGCATAAACTAAGATAAGACATGATCAGAATAGCAAATATCCAACCGAGTGATGGTGAGATAAATCAAACGACCCACGAGACGGCGATACCGCGCAGGGTCGTGCATGGCAGCCGCGGTCGACGTGCCAAGGGCATGCGTCGTGGGCAACGGTGTGTCCGCCGGTTTACAACCCAAAAGGCCAGCCTCCTGTAAGATCTCCAGAGCATATTTTCGCTGACACAGGACCATACCCGAAGCAGATCGGGCACATTCAATGCCCAGGAAATACTTGACCGGGCCGAGATCTTTGAGCTAAAAGCAACGCTCCAAATAGCGTTTAAAAGACGCACATAAAGATGATTTATTGCCTGCAACCAAGATATCATCAACATAAACTAAGACCGTAAGAATGTCAGGGCCCTGTCGAAGAATAAACAAAGTATGATCCTTATGAGCCCGTTTAAACCCCCACTGACAAAGTGCAGTGCTGAGTTTATGGAACCAATTACGTGGAGACTGACGGAGGCCATATAAAGATTTTCGAAGACGACAAACTTTTCTAGGAATAGAAAAACCAGGGGGCATGCGCATATACACTTCCTCAATAAGATCACCATTTAAAAAAGCATTATTAACATCTAACTGATGAATCTCCCAACCTCGTGCAACAACAACAGATAATAAAATACGCACCGTACCCATTTTTGCCACAGGAGCAAAAGTGTCTGTATAATCCATACCAAACTCCTGATGGTTTCCCAAAACGACCAGGCGAGCTTTATCACGCTCTTTTGTCCCATCAGGGGGAAGGTCAGTGACCTCCCACGTGTGATTATTTTCCAAAGCGGTGATCTCCTGTTGCATAGCTTGTCTCCAATTTGCATATTACATAGCCTGTTTGAAAGAAGTTGGGACCTCACACGAAGTCACCGCAGCCAAAAATCCCTGGTACCTGTCATGGAATATCTCATAATGAACAAAATTGTGGATAGGATATCGCGTACCTGAAGACTTAGACGAAACAATGCTAGGAACAATGGGAGTAGATGTTCGGGCGGTATGGCAATAGTAACCAGCTAACCTAGTAGGAGGACGCCGATCACGGGTAGGACGGATGGGCGATGGCGGACTGTCCGGGGCAGACTCGCCGTCGCTATCGGAGTGGAGAGGAGACTGCCCGGAGGGAGGCGACGATGCAGGAGATAGAGACGGGACAGTGGGTTGCTCGGCAGTGGGTTGGGTGGTGGGAAAGTCTGCATGGGTAGTGGGTTCGGTGGTGGATGACACGGTGGGTTGCGCGGTCAAAGCAAACGGAAAAATCGTTTCGTCAAACGAAACGTCCCGGGTATAGAAAAACCTATGGGATTCAAGATCATAAACACGCCAACCCTTAGTTCCCGTAGGATATCCCACAAACATACATTTAATACTACGGGGTTGAAATTTATTTTGCGGGCGAGGGTTGAGACGAACATAACATAAACACCCAAATACCCTTAATAGAGACAAGTCTGGAGGTTTTGAAGAAAGGAGTTCAAAGGGTGATTTGCCCTGAAGAAGAGGAGTGGGGGTACGATTAATAAGATACACAGAAGTACGCACACATTCACCCCAAAATTCAATGGGTAAAGAAGCCTGAAACATTAGAGAGCGTGCGACGTTAAGAATATGTCTGTGTTTGCGTTCCACACACCCATTTTGTTGTGGGGTGTTAGCGCATGAAGTTTGAACAAGTACCCCCATGGAAGAGTAAAATTGACGCAATGGTTTATTCACAAACTCACTCCCATTATCTGTACGAACAACTTTTATAACTTTCCTAAATTGGGTTTGAATCATTTGGAAGAACTGTTTGAGACAACTAGTAACTTCTGTTTTGTCAATTATAAAAAAATCCAAACAGCTCTAGAATAATCATCAACAATGGTAAGAAAATAATGTGAACCAGTAGACAAACATGGAAAATATGGGCCCCATAAATCACAGTGAATAAAATCAAACAAGGCATCAGCTTTATTAGGACTTGAAGAAAAACTAGAACGAGTTTGCTTGGAAAAGAAACAAATGTCACAGGACTGAAAATTTTTAATTTTAGCTGCACTTTTATTAAAAGGAGGTAAAGACAAAACTTGAGGTGACGGATGACCAAGACGCAGATGCAAAAGAGAAATAGACTCGACTTTGGACACCTGGGCGAATGTTGGAAGGACATATACTCCATTGCGCACTTCACATCGTCCAATCTGCGTCTTCAAAGTTTGGTCCTGTATCACACAAAATTGGTCATTAAAGAACACATGACAGTTGTGAGAGTTGACAAGACAACTCACAGAGATAAGATTGCATTTCAAATTAGGCACATAAAGCACATCAGTAAGAATCAAATTCGGAGACACCCGCACTCGTCCACACGAGTTAGCCACAATGCGTGCTCTGTCCGGTAGGCTAATAGTACACGTAGGCACGGGTTTGATATCCGTCAAACAAGAGAGAACTCCTGTCATATGATGAGAGGCCCCGCAGTCTATTAGACATTCACATGAATTAACACCGGATGTACCTGACAACTTCTCGGAAGTGGATGGCGATGATTCAAGCATCGAAAATAACCGGGCAACCTGATCGGGCGACAAGGCAGAGAGAGACGAGACGGGGGAGCCTCGGCCGCTGCATGAGCCGACGGTCCAGCGCTGCCTGTATGTTGGCCGGCGGCAGTACCTACGGCAGTGGGTACCGGCTGGGAAGCAGACCGTCCTCCTCGGTTCCCGCGACCTCCCCCTCGACTAAAAGAATTGCGACCACGTCCTCTGCCAGAGTTAGGAAAGCCAATGATCATATAACATCTATCAACGGTATGTCCCGATTTTCCACAATTAGTGCATTGATACATATTTGGAGTCGTCCGTGTGGTAGCAAACGCCATGGCATCCGTGTGATTGTCACGCGCACGAACCACACTTTTATGTCTCTCTTCTTGGGTGATCAAATAAAATGCTTTGTTGAGATCTACCAACGGTTGAGTGCCAAGGATTTCTCCACGTAAGCTACCAAATTTTTCATCATCCAATCCCAACAAAAACTTCCGAGTTTTTGATTTTTCAGCACGATCCTTCAACAAAGCAGCCGCCTCACACTTGCAACCGCAAGTAGGATCCTCCATGCCATATAATTTATTCCAAATAGTGACAAATTGATTATAGTAAACGACCACATTTTGACCTTTCTGACGAAGATTCTGCAACTCATTCTCGAGTTGGTATATGTGAGGCTCATTCACCGTGCTATAACGCGCCTTTAAATCTGTCCATAATTCATGAACCACAGTATGGGAAGCAATACTGGGTTGAATTGTTTCTTCAACACTGTTAAAAATCCAGCTACAAATTGTAGAATTATTGGCTTCCCAAGCCTCAATTTCCATTGGATCTGTAGGTTTAGGCACACCAACGGGTGACAAAAACCCTGCCTTGCTACGACCCTTTAACGCATTCACAATAGTCTTCTCCCATGTATCAAAATTATCGCCTTTCAAAACATGCTTCGTGAGAGCATTACCTGGGCCTTCGGAAGGATGAAGATAATACTCAGGCGAGGGATCATGAATCAAACGGGTTTTCTTCGTAGCGGACGCCATTACCGATCTTCAATACTCGGCACAAGAGAGGACCAAACCGAGACACCCTCGGTCGCCGTGCAGCGCCCCGCGAAGAACCGTCAACAAACGCCGAACACAGAGATCGCCGGCGATAGAGGCGATCGGCGTCAGCGGAGAATCAGACGTATCGTGCCCAAGGAATTTGGCTCCGATACCATGTAGAATTTAGTGAAAAACCGATCTGATTGCATTGATCATTAGAGGTTGTTTATATACATGAATACATAACGGGTTACGGGCTAGGTTACATGTGAACCCAATACAAAGTAAATACAAATACCCGCTAACACCTTGTGTGGTAGCTAAAATTGTCTTGTTGTGTGTTTGAGCAAATGCTCCATTGGTGTCTAAATTTTAGCTTCATTTTTAACAATGTGTTCTAATATTTTGTGGAAGCACGCAATAATAGTTTTTGAAAGATATTAGTTGAATACACATGGAAAAAAGAATAAACAATAAATCATAATATTGGTTGATTTTTTAAATTTTTATGATGTATTTCTATCCAATTTCAATTTTTAAATTGTCTTTCTTATTAAAAATATTTGCACTCATTATAAGCCGTTTTTTAAAAATCAAATTAATAGAACACGATGGTGTCCGTATACGTACCTTGATTGTATAAGATGTATTTTTAAAATGTAAATTATTCAAGAACGTACGAATAAACATATACTACACGTATCGAATAAGATAAAGAGAGTGAAGAAATAGCCTACTAAAAAATAGTGTAAAGCGAAAATACCTGCAAAAAAATCCAAAAAAGAATGACATTAAAAAACATCCTCAGTCCTAAAGCTATCTTGACACTTTTTATTCATATTGTCAAACTCTATTCACTAGTTATTTGATAAAATAATAACGTCATGTCATTTCTTGTTTAAATATAAAAATTATATTTTTAAATTTTACACTTATAATTTAAAAAATTAATTCAAAATAACTTCGATCAAACTCGTAGAGCGAAACATGTAGTTTTAGGACAAAGGAAGTATTAATATTTCTCACAAGGAAATCACTCAAAATAAAAGTAATACATAACTCTTATTCATAAAATAGGACTATCATTTTTTTCTTAAAAAAACAGTTTGCACACAACATAACACTGTACATTACTATTTTACGGTATTTCTTTTTTTATTTTATATTGATATTATTAACATTTTAACTTCTGTTTTAAAAATAAAAATATAAAACTATTATTTTGACATTTTTATCTAGTTTATTTATTATCATCCCCCAATAGTCTAGATTCCACCTCCACTCCACCTTACATCCTGCCACACGGTTCTTCCTGTACTACTGACAAAAATTAGTAGTAGCACTAGCGGTCGGAAGAGGGAGAGATGACAATTGGAACATGGCATCTCGCGATTGGAAGAGAAAGGAGAGGTCGATGCAGAACCCTAGGTGTGATTAAATGATGGTCGAGATCAGGTGCATAGATGTGTGCGCTGAAGATGCTGAGTGTTTTGAACTGTAAGTTTAATTAGACTATTAGATTATATTTTTCAAATCTGAAGAGAATGAATAATACGTTAATTGAGAATGAACAGTATATTAATTGAGAATGAACACTTTTTTGTTTACTTTGTTTTAGAATAATACTACGTTTTTTCACAAATGAATATTACTCTGCATAAGTGTATTGAACAAATGCGTGAAAATGAAAACGAGTTTAAATACTTCTTTAATTAAAAATTAATTAAAAATGAAGTACACCCGCCGATCTTCTTCACGCACCCTTCCGCAACAGCAGCAGCCAGATTGAGCGTCGGACGGCCGGGGGCGTCAGTCGTCAATCTCAATTGCCGGGCGGCTTGGAATCGTTGCAGATCTCATCCCCTCTCAACTCTGCGATTCAACTCAGCCGCCCTTCACTTCCGATAAGAGCCAGGTAAGAAATCAACAATCCAACATAGCGTTTTTTTGTGCTCAATTACGTATGTACAAATTGTTAAGTTCCATCGATTAAATCCCGCCGATTGTTGTGTTGAGCGGTAGGTCATGGGCTGGGCTATCGCTTTGCACGGCGGCGCCGGCGACATTCCCCGGCATCTCCCTCCAGAGCGCCGTCAGCCCCGAGAGGCCGCCCTCCAAAATTGCTTATCCATGGGCGTCGCCGCCATCAAGGCCAACAAATCCCCACTGGATGTAGTCGAACTGGTGGTTCGCGAGCTGGAAAACGTTCCGTGCTTCAACGCCGGCAGAGGATCTGTCTTGACCAACAGTGGGACTGTTGAAATGGAAGCCTGCATCATGGACGGCAACACGAAGAGGTGCGGCGCAGTTTCCGGCCTCACCACAGTTGTTAATCCTGTATCTCTAGCCAGGCTTGTCATGGAGAAGACTCCCCATATATACCTTTCTTTTCAAGGGGCTGAGGCCTTTGCAAGGGAACAGGGTGTTCAAACTGTGGATACTTCCAATTTCATCACCTCAGAGAATGTTGAGAGGCTGAAGCAAGCGAAAGAAGCAAATCGAATCCAGATCGATTATACACAACCCGTGATCATGGCTAGTAAAGGAGAATATGAAGAAACAAACCCTAATTTGGATAGCCAGATTGGGACAGTTGGGTGTGTAGTAGTTGATGGCAATGGAAGTCTGGCCACGGCCACTTCCACGGGAGGATTAGTGAACAAGATGGTGGGGAGAATAGGTGACACGCCCATCATAGGTGCGGGCACGTATGCGAACCGATTCTGTGCAGTATCCGCTACAGGTAAGGGTGAAGAAATTATGCGTGCCACAGTAGCCAGAGATGTTGCTGCCCTTATGGAGTTCAAAGGGATGTCTCTCGAGGTGGCAGCTGATTATGTCATACAGCACTGTACCCCAAAGGGAACCGCAGGCCTCGTTGCGGTTTCTGCAACCGGAGAGGTCACCATGCTGTTTAATACAACCGGCATGTTTAGAGCTTGTGCCACTGAAGATGGGTATAGTGAAACTGGAATTTGGTAATCTTTGATATATGCATATTTGTTAATAACTTTCTGCATTGTCTTTTGCTCTTTCGCGAATGTGGAAGCATTAAAGCAAAGCTTGTTAATTAAAAATAATAATAATTCAAGTGAGTAAGTTGATTGGTTATTACTTCATTTGTTCTTGAATTGTTGTGTGAATTTGTGGGTTTGTAATGCTATGCAGCAGCAAGCATGCCCTTTAAGGACTGCTGGTTTCTTTCATCTTCAATTTCAGTTTTTGTTTACCTTCTTGTTCAAATGCTATAAGGAATTAGTGGAGTAGCAGAAATAATTTGCCAAGCTATAAGATATAATGTCAAAATGAAATTCTGGAATAAACTTCATCAGTTCATCTCAAAATCTGTTATTCCTAATCGGATTGATGCATATTGAAAACAAAATTTGTGTTCATTAGATTTCCATTTCGTTTGGGTTAAATACCATTTTTGGAGAGGAATTAGGGAGTGGGGTGGAGCCTAGTATATGAGTGTGCCAATTTACAATTTAGTTTTGTTGGTTTCTTGATTTTCAATTTAGTTCTCCAATAAGTTTTAAAGTTGCCATTTTTTTATTTCTTCTCCAATTAATGTGAGTGGTTAGCTTATATTTTATTTTGTAAAGTCATGGTTAGAAAGAAAAATTTACTTTTGGGTACATGCATGTTGTGGATATAAATGCATTTGAATGTAAATACTCCAAGGCTCTGTTTGATACACAGGATTCAAACTATAAAATTGGAATTAAGAACAACAATTCTAATTCCACTATTTGGTAGCACAAAAATATGTAAATTTGGAATTGGTAGTATCAAAAATGAATTGGAATTGGAGAATTCAATTCCACCCAAATCAAATCCATAGAATTTCGGCTCTCAGTTCAATTCTAATTCTGTCAATTCCGTGTACCAAACGGATCCTAAGGGTCCATTTGGTATACGGAATAGATGGAATTAGAATTGAGTTGGAATTGAAATTTCATGGGATTCAATTCCATAGAATTGAATTCACCAATTCCAATTCATTTTTTTGCACTATCAATTCCAAATCGACATAATTTTTGTGTTACCAAACACCAGAATTGGAATTGAAGTCTTCAATTCCAATTCCATAATTTGAATTTCGTGTACCAAACAGGGCCTAAGCGAGTAGTATTATTTTCTTGGCAGTCTAACAAGGATTGAAGTTTCTGAATTAAAGGTAAGAGCATGTACAATGGTGAGGCAAAAATAGAATGTCACACGGTGATGTGGAAAATTTGAACCAATCAAAAACATCTTAATCAGCGTGTGGTAAGTGAGTGGAGTAGCATGCTATGCAGTGGTAAGTCATTGTTTTTTACACTTTTTAACATTTTTTATGTATACTAATTATTAAAAAACATTTTATTTATCTTTTTTTACAAAAATAGATATACATACTCTATTAAAAAGCAAAGCTGTTTTCTTATACAAAAAAAATTAAAAAATTAAAAAAGAAACAAAACTTAAAAAATTTGCCTCGCAAGTTACTCGCAAGCCAAGTAGAAATGGTTGCCATTAGGGGTGTGCACCGGTCCAAAACCGGACCGGACCGGACCGGAACCGGTTGGGACCGGAACCGGAATTGCAATTTCTTTAGGACCGAAGACCGGACCTGTTTATTTCCGGTCCGGACCGGTCCGGACCTGTTTTTTCCGGTCCGGTCCGGTTTTACCCTACTTTAGACCGGAATTTTTTTTATATATTTTTTTGCAATCTTATAAATGAATTAAATTATTAAATAAATTTAGAAAAAAATTGAAATAATAAATTGTTTTTGTTCAAAGTATTTAATAAAAATAGTACTTATAAGTAGTAGCAACAAATTCATCAAAACTCATTTTATAACTTATTCAAATTTATAAACTACCGTAAAAATAATAATCTAAAATAAAATTTCTAAAAACTACATATTGGAAAATTGAAATTCATGAATCTAAAACTATATGGAGCGGATCTAATGCTTTTGGGCTTGAAATTAATAATGGATACAATTTATATAATATATTCCGGTCTGGACCGGAAAATTCCGGGTCAAACCCGGACCGGACCGGAAACCCAGAATCCCTAATTTGTAAAACCCAAGGACCGGACTTGAATCTTTCGGACCGGTCCGGACCGGTCCGGTTCAGGTCCAAAATCCGGTCCAGACCTGTTTTTGAACACCCCTAGTTGCCATGCCACGGTTTTGGAAAAGTACAGCTGAGTTGGCAGGCGAGGCACTCACACCCCTCGCCGCTGCTCATGCTCTAATGAAATTAAAATTTGCACACAAATTTCTAAAGAGTTACAAACTCAAGGTGCGTGAAACACTGGGCCAAACTCTCAAAGGCATAAAATTGAATCTAGTGTGTCTTGTGGTGCCGTAAATACAAGGGTGGGTTTATCTTCTAACTCTTCATTGTATCAGATACCATGCCCGAATGGTTAACAAATGGATAAGACCAACGTAGATGACTTGTTTATTTTCTAGATAAGACTAATGTAAATGACTTGTTTATTTGCTACATTTTTTTCAAAATAATATTGTTTTCAATATTGTGCATTTGTGCCACAAAAGTCATTCATCAATCTTGTTAAAGGAATTGCGGACTATGGTCCTATATATGTATAAATTGTCAGACTAATCAACTTTACGAACCAAACTTATTCTAGGAGCAAAAAAAAGTTGATGAATATGTTGAGTATGTTAAGAAATCTTGGAAATTGTTAGGTTGTTCTATCATGTGTGATACTTAGAGTGATATTAAAGGAAGATGTTTTATTAATTTTATTGCATCTTATCTTTAAGGTTAATTTTTTTTAATCAGCTGAAATTTTTGAAAAAAAAAAGAAAACTTGATTATAATCTCTTGTACTATAAAGTCATTGATATTGTAGGACCTCAACAAGTAATTCGGTTCATCAAAATGGTTCAAACCATAGTTTAAAAACCGGACCGGAGCGGCCGGTTCGGACCGTGAACTGGCGGTCCAACCGGTCCGATCCGGCCCTTTGGACCGTAACATGCATCGAACCGGTGCGAAACCGGTGGGAGTTTGAACCTAAGGCCTTGTAGAGGTTTGGTTGAGTTCCTAACCATCGAAACAAGGATGCTTTTGTTACAAATTCACTTCATCTTTTACTCCTAACCATCGAAACAAGGAGTATAATATTTCATAATTAAAAAAAGATTGTATAAAATTCTGTTTTAATTTTAAAAATATAATATTATATAGCTATGAATCAAACACAAAATCATTGATACTATTGATATTATTGCAAAATGAATATCATGCAAAGATTTTATTTGAGCGTTTTTTAATATTAAACAACTTATTTGAAAAAAATAAAATCAAGTCTTCATTTATAAAATTTTAAATATTCTTTTTCTAATATGTAAATTTTATTTTTTAACTTAGTAAAATAACTCAAATATTTTAATATTATTTTAGTCAAATGTTATAAATAATATATATATATATATATATATATATATATATATATATATATATATATATATATTATTTATTTAATTTTTAAATATGTTTAAACCACCGATTCGACCGGTGAACCAATGACCCAGTACCTTGACCGGTTCGGTCACCGATCCGGTTATGAAAACTATGGTTCAAACTTTGTTTCTGTTGGGAATATGATTGTGCAATAGTATAATGTGATTGGCTACAACAGGTGTGCACACACTACAAGAAAACATACTTTTCGCCGCACTTATTTTGCAACACATAACTAAGTGTGGCAAATAATTAAGAGATCTACAATTTATCCACACTTATAAATGAGGTTATTTAAAATTTAGGCTTGCATTGAGATGTATACATACGAGTATCTAGTTATCCACATATCACATAAATTAATCTTGAGTAATGCTAGGGGTACACTAAAAGGTATACCCCAAATGTGCACCACCCTCCTTTAGGGATGGCAACGGGTCGGGTTCGGTTCGGATATACCCCTACCCGAAATCGACCCGAAATTTTGATCGGATATTTTTTTTTGCCTGAACCTGAACCGTCGGGTATAAATTTCTACCCGAACCCGACTGCCTAAACCGAAACCCGAAACCGCAACCGAACCCGAGAATTTGACAAAAACCTAAGCCTAACCCGACCTGAAAACCGACCGACCCGACCGACCGACCCGACCGACTGACCATACCAATATCCTAATAAATCAGTTTTTTGTAATGATTTTTATTAAAATAATGATAAAATAATAAATGCATGTAATGATATAATTAGAATTCCAATACATAAAAACATTTGAACGTTCAAAGACATCGTAAAATTAAGATATTAAAAAAGATGTGTCCAAAATAACAACCAAAACATGGAAGCATAACAAGTTTTCACAAATACGGAGTATTTCACAAGAGAAACAACACACATAAATGTAACAAGTTTTCACAAATATTTTTCATGTCTTAACTCCCGTAAGCCAAAGACTTTTAATTGAAAAAAGTTTTTTTTATATTTTAAAAAGACCTTTTATTTCGGGTTAATTATCGAGTCGGTCGGGTACGGGTCGGGTCGGTCAAATTTAATTACCGAAAACCGACCCGACAAAAGTCGGGTTCGGTTTTAAAATCTTCGGGTCGGTTTCGGATATTTATTTTTTCGGTCGGATTCGGATATTATATACATCGGTCGGGTCGGAAAAAGTCGGATTCGGATAAAATTGTCATCCCTACCCTCCTTTCTTCCACACATTTTTATTTTATTTTTATTTACTTTTTTTTTAAAATTTTTTTACTTTTTTTAATGGACAAGGAGGGGGTGGGGGATATTTGGGGTACACCAAAGGTGTACCCCTAGCATTTTTCATTAATCTTTTAAACTAAAGCCCAACCCAATACACAAGTTAATTAATTCTTAAAAGAAAAATCGGGTGTGTGGAAATTATCCACTAGGTTGAGACGTGCGATTCGGTTCTTCGATGAACAGTGTTCCGCGACTCCCTTCAATCGGAAATTCCCCTTGATTTTCTTAATCTTCTTGGGCGATTCATAATGCCTTTGATTCGTCTTCAACAAGAGAATAAGATTCAAAGCTCAATTTAGTGATTTGTGGCAGGAATTTGACAGAAGCGAAGGTCAACAGTAGCGCAACTATAGTTCATCCACGATGTTGCAGGTCTGATTTTTTCGTTCTTACTGCTGATTTCAACCCCAAGATTGAGGTATTTTGAGCGGATAACATTTCCTAACCACAATCTAGAGTTTATTGATTCGTCCAAACATGAATTGTGAGCTTTGGGTGTAATTGGAGTCTCTGAGCACTGTTCACAGCGCGAGACATATACTGGAGGTTCTCCATTTCAATTCCTCTTTCTGGTTCCGTTTTTGGGCGAACCCCAAAGGTGACTTTCAGCTCTTCTTCTTCACTTTGGTGGCCTATAACATGAAATTTTTTGGTGCTTGTGTTGGTATTTTCTTGTTGTGCTTGCTGCCCTCTTTGTTGTGAGTTTTTAAAACTTGGGTCTCGTTCTTTAGTGTTGTGATTATGGGACATAATAATAAGAATAAGAATAGCAAAATTCAGAACCAAAACATCACAAATTTTGTCTTTGATGGTACACTAATTAGCGAAGGAAAAAAATGCAGGGTTGGTAAACACCAGTCTGCATGTTTACTCTCCTCTATTGAAATTGTGCAGGCCCCAGCTTCTTCCTCAACTGATGTTAGTGTCACATTGAACTCTTTTGATACCATTGCTACTGAGGACAACTCTTTGGGTCTGGTTCTTTTCTTAGTTTATAAGTAATGTTTTCTCCACTGTTCATTGATCGCAGCATGTTTAGTCTGATTCTAGGACATTTTTTATGTTCTAAAGATTTCACAGAATTGAAATTAAATTTTTGATTACATGTCAGGTTATTTCCATATACTCCCTCCGTCCCATGAAACATGGGACTTTTGCTTTTTAGGAGGGATTTAAGGGGAGTGTATTTTGGTATTGAATTTCCAAAAATGTCCTTTGATGTGATGGGTAAAAGTATGATTTGATGGATAGATTATTAGTAAAAAGGTATGATGTGATAGTTAGGGTATGAAAAAGTAAGGGGTAAAAGTGATTTTTTAATAGAAATGAGAAGTGTTTTGTGGGACGGATAAAAAAAGAAAGGAGAAAGGTTTCATGGGACGGAGGGAGTATGTGTTAATGTTTAAATATTTGTTCGTTGGTTGTGTGTATAATCTGGCCATGTTCAAAGGATTGAATATCTTTTGAAACTTGATTCAATCTTACTCTTGATTGACTGCTTCAAATGAATATTGAAATTTCTGTTAGTTTTGATATTTGATATACTAAAACATAACAGGTGTGCCCAAAAAGAAGCCAAAACAGATGCACATGATAGCCCTAGGGCTCATTGGAGGGTAAAAAACTCCTCGGGGAAGGCCATCAAATACACGAGAAGACGAATGACACTTCACACTTTAAAGAAGCAGCACCAGATTCAGATATAGTGGTAATTGCTCTAGATTCAGCAATAAATTCTTATGGTTAGTTTTCTTCTGTGTTTAGAATATGATTTTTAGGTTGGCAATTAAGGGTGACCTCACACTTAAAGGCTAGTTTATTTGTAGTTAGGTTGGCAATTTAGAGCTTGAATAGATTTGATATATTACATTGAACCCCATATAGCGGTTGAGTTTTTTCTTATTTTGAATTTAATACAGGCTATAGTTGTTTATTATATACTATTTCAGATATTTATTTTTTCGTGCAGCTTTTGGTTGCCTTGAAGGGTGTTCTCTTTCACTACTTTTAAATTGTTTTGATCATCGAAACCCTTCAGGATGTGTATGTTATTTGCTAGTAAAAAATAGATCATCGACATGTAACGTCTTGTGTTTATAGTAACTGACTTTTAATCTTCAAGGGTAATATGACTTGAAATACTCTGGTTGAATCTCTAATGTATTTTTGTTTGTAGGTTGACTAAGTAGAAATTTACAAGCAACCTTTTAGGAGTGAACCAGGAAGGTTGGGGAAGTGGTGAAGATGGATGAGGGGTTGGAGGTATAGCCATTTTTTTTTATCAATACAGCCCTCAACAAAGCTAAACTTCTTGTTGAACTTTAGAAATGGGTTTTACCATCTAACTCATCAACAAGCTTTGCTTCACTTATGGTTTTCAAGACTTTACAGGTACGTGAAGAAGATAAGGCTAACTTCTACTTGTGATACATATGGTATTCTTTTTTTTATGAAAGTTGTGATGTGTTATTGAATTTGGCATAAGGAGATTCAATTTTAATCTTCAGAAGCAAATTAAGCATACTCACAAGGAGCTCAAGTACCAGTGTCGCTGCTCTTTTCTTGAGGTAGGTGTCTTATTATTATTATTTTTCATAAAAAATATCTGCAATTTTTATCAATTTGATGAGATGATCCCGAAGTACCATTTATGTGTATCAAGTTTTGACATTGTTATACTATTTGAGCTATTTTCTTAGCCTTTTAGCTCAATGGTAGAGCGTCGTGTGCAAAAGTACATGAAGATGTGGGTTCAAGTCCCACATAGGTTTTTTTATGAATTTTAAATATTAAAAAATAATGGTATTTTTGTATGTGTGGTGTTTTAAAAACATATATAAATGTGGCAAAATAAAACATTAGCCACATATATAAGTGTGGCAAAATTTTCCCCACACTGTCACCCGCCACACTTATCCATGTGCGGCAAATAGTCTTTCCCACACTTATATGTGCGGCGAAGAACAGTTTTAAGTGTGGCGAAATACCAATTTTTTTTAGTGACAACACATGAATTCAATTGCTTTTTAAAGATATTCTAGTATTACACCCGTGCATTGCACGGGTCATATTTACGTTACTAAATTAAATCATAAATGATATCTAATAGAATATAGAGAAATGAAATATGTTAAAATCATTATTTTATTTACACAGCTAAGGAAATTACTCTTTCCATTAAATGGGTACCGTGTTTTCCACCGTGCAGTGATTGAATAATATAAAGGTAATTACGCTTTTCATTAATATTATCATTTAATGAATTAAGGATTACTATTAAATACGGAGTACTTTGAGAACAATATGGAAAGAGTGTATTCCGATTTAAGTAGTATTCTTATTTATTATTCAAAACAGAAAGTAAACCTTTAATATAATGCTATTTAATGTTTTCCTATGTAATGCTATTTTATGGAAAGACCGTATTCCTAATAAGTAAAAAATTTGGTAAATAATAAAAAACTATACTAATTCAGAAAAAAAAACTATACGGATTTTTTTAAAATTTGTAAGTAATAAAATACCCTTTCCATTAAAATTATATTATTTTAACGCATAGAATAATACAACGATGATAGACATTACATTAAGGGCCTGTTCTTTAGGACTGGAAAAAAAGAGCTAGATGTTAGAAGAAACTCGAAGAAACTGGAAGGAACTGGAAGAAACTGGGGTTGTAAATGAATCGAATATTTTTAATTCGGTTCGTGATTCGTATTCGTATGAGGTGATTCGTATTCGATTTTTTTAAATCCGAATACGAATACGAATCTGAATAAATATTTGAATCTTTATCGAATACGAATATGAATCAAGGGTATTCGATTCGTGAGTTTGACAAATATATTCGGAATATAAATTTAATTATACAAATTATATATATATATATATATATATATATATATATATATATATATATATATATATATATATATATATATATATATATATATATATATATATATATATATAGCTAATCATTAGATTAAATAGTTATAAAATATTTTAAAATCTAAATAAATCTAATATTTTTAAACGAACTGAATTTTTAAACGAACCGAATATGAATCTTAAAAAATATTCGAACCGAATTCGAATTCGAATATCACTCTATCTTAACGAATACGAATATTATTCATGAATATTCGATTCGATTCGGTTCGTGTACAACCCTAGAAGAAATTGGAAGAACTGGAAGGAACTGGAAGAAACCGGAAAAAATTGGAAAAACTGAAAAAATTAAAAGAAACTGAAAAAACTAGAAAAAGTTTAAAAATCTTAAAAAACTTTTTAAAAATATTTATGTGGTTTTATATTATTCTCATTCTGATTCTTGTTGTTATAAATTATTATTATTATTATTATTATTATTATTCTTGTTGTTGTTGGTGGTGGTGGTAGTGGTGGTGTTATCACGTTAAGAAACGGGAAGAAACTGGAAAGAACTGGAAGGAACTGGAAGAAATGGAAAAGAACTGGAAGAAATTGGAAGTTAAGAGTTCAAGCTCTAAAGAACATGCTCTAAGTAGGTGTGTAGTTTAATTGGCAAGTACTAATACACACTTTAATTTGGTAAGTAATAATACACAGTTTAACACGGTACCGTGTTAATTATTTTTTTTATAACACCATATCATATATTTAATATACCTTAAATACATGTTACATCTTAATTTGTAATTATTAATTATATTTTTTGTGTTACTTTCCATTTCAATATTTTATTTTATTACACACTTTTTTGGTGTTACTTACCATTTCTGTGCTTTTTTAATCTTAATTTATAAATATAAATTATGTTTTTTGTGTTTCTTACCATTTCAACATTGTAATTTATTACACACCTTTTGGTGTTACCATTTCAATATTTTATTTTATTACACACATTGTATCTTAATTATTTTCACATGTGTTTAATTTATTACACACGATACCGTGTTAAATTTAAAAAAATTAATTACCTTTTAATGGCAGATTGACATTAAACACTTACCTATTTTAGTTTAGCAATTGTCATTTGTGAGTGAAGACTATTTAGGCAGGAAACGAAATGGGGGTTTCCCCTCTTGTAAAATAAAGTAAAGATATGATCACTCTTCGTGGGTACAAAGTGTTCTTGATTGTGTTAAATCGATTCAGACATATATGTATCGACCTACTATTATTACTCATTTGATGAGAAAGGTTACAATGGACGCGAATTGAAAAGGCCATGTGCTACTAGAGACTAGGTTGCCGCTAATTTACTGTTCTTAGAATTCATATATATGGGAAAATATAGTGAAGGTATTAAAATAAGAGTATGACTAAATATATTTCTAGTCTTTGTAAAGAGTACTTCTTTGGTGGACCTTCTCACATTAAAAAAACTTTTTTTTTAATTTGAAAAAACAAATACTTATTTAAGTAGTAAAAAAATATTTATTTTGCTCATATGTAGGTTCATGAGAGATCTTAGGTCTTTATCGTACTCAACTTTTGTATTTGGTCCTTGTAATATTTTATTTAATATGTAGGTATGAGCAAAAATGTAATTGCATATTAGTTAATCACTCCCAAAACACCTTTTTAGTAAATGTTTGGCTACTTCTGTAACTTTAGATCAATGGAACACTTGATTAGTGTTCTTATCTTTTTAGCTATATCTATGCCATTGGAACAATTAATAAATTGCAGTAAATCTGCATAGATTTCTGTCCAACCGAGGACTAGAAGAAGTGTCTTATTTATATTATAATTGTCATGTTCTATCAATGAGGAAAACTAAGTTACATATTTATATTCCTGTTTTTATTTTTGGCTGAGTGATATGCCTTATGGGGTTCACTGGGTTGCAAAAGGAGCCATATACATATTTTCTGGTAAACAATTCCAAACCACCCATTGAAAGTCTTTTCTTCCATTCAAATAATTGTAGGTTGAGACTACAATTACAAAAAATAATTACATAAGTCGCGTAGTTTTTACAATTATTTAAAAATAATGAAGGTACTAAAATAAGAGTATGACTAAATTTAAAACATATGAAATTTTACATTTTGTTTAGATATGATAATTCATTTTGGACAATAAGAGTAAGTAATATAAGGGCTTGTTCTTTAGATCTTGAACTCTTTTTTTATTTGGTAGTTTAACGGACCGTCGCCCCTCCAACAAGAAAAGGTATAAATATGGAAACTTCTCTGCCATTTGGATCGGAGAATTTATGGAGGAAATCGGGTTTAACTTCAAGTTTCTTCCAGTTCCTTCCAGTTTCTTCTAGTTTCTTTCAGTTCCTTCTAGTTTTTTCCAATTCCTTCTAGTTTTTTCCAGTTCCTTCTAGTTTCTTCCAGTTCCAGTTTTTTTTAGTTTTTTCCAGTTTCTTCTAATTTCTTCCAACTATATTTATTTTCTTCAAATTCTTTCTACTTTCTGACAAATCACTCTAAAAAATATATTATTATTATTATTAGAACTTTTTTTTAATTACAACTTTTATGTTCATAACTATAGTTTATAAATTATTTCATCTCACTATTTTTATGATTCACATTCATTCTTCCAGTCTCTTCAATTTTTTAATATGAATAATACCGTTATTTTGTATATTAATCTACATGAAAAAATAGGAAACTATTTAAAAAATTATGGATAAATAGCTATACAGAATATTTTTTAATCTAAATTTATATAAGGTAAATTACATTTAAGGGCCTGAAAAAATAATATTATGAAAACCAAGAGAAAACTACATTTTGAAAAAGGAAAAATGACCCAAGAAGTGTAATACTTATGCTAATTTTATATTCTAATTATTTTTTTAAACTAGCTTTTTATATATGAAAAATAATAATCGTAATATTTTTTTATCTTAAAGACAATCATTAAGATAACGTGATAATTAACACCACCACTACCACCACCACCACCACCACCACCACCAACAACAATAATAATTATAATAATAATAATAATAATAATAATAAGGAAAAATTATCTCAAATAATCCCACCTTTTAGTGTTCTTTAAAAAATAATCCTACTTTTCGCTCTCACCAGAAATAATCCCACCTTCCCGCATGTGTGCGAGTTTTGGGTCGCCGTTAAAAAACTAACGGTCACTTAACGGAAATTTTGAAAAATGCCCGTTTTTCGCAAATAAATGAATGGTGGGATTATTTTAGGTAAATTCTCCCTTTTTCATTTTTTAATTTCTTTAAATGTATTTTTATTTTATTTTTTTGGAAAAAATACCAAATTTAAGTGTTTTTAGAGTGAAACTAATTTTTTTTTTCAATAACCAATAATATGGTAATAATTAGAAAATAAATTATTCTACACAATAGAGCTAATTTATTAACTTCATAACTAACTACTCCCTCCGTTTTGTAAGTTGCATTTATTGTATTTTTCTTGAGCTGCACTTCAAATTATTTTTTGATACTAGTACATTATTATTATTATTTCTTAAAAAAATGGCACTACAAAACTTATGAATATTTTTCGATAGTTCTATATAAATATTTTTTGTGAAACAACATTACAATAGTTGTGAAAATAACACAACAATTTTTTTCTCTAAAATAGAACTTTTATTTTTATAACTCACTACATTTTTTGATGTATTACAATTTTTCCATGAACACTCTGAAATTTTAATTGATAATCTTATATTGCAATAAAATTTTCTTTCTAAAATGGAACTACCCAATTTGTGATTTTTTTAATAATTCAATACAAATTTTTCCCCAAAGTAGTAATTCAAAAGTTGTGAAAATGACACAATATTTTTTTCTCCGAAACGGAACCCATAAATTTTATAAATCACTACAAAATTTGTTAATCGTTAGACAAATCTCTAACAAGAGCGTATTGTTATATTTTTAAAAATATTAATTTTAAATTCAAAACTAAAAAAGTAAAAAGTAAATTTTTCTAAAATAATCACACCTTTCATTTATTTGCAAAAAACATGCATTTTCAAAAACTTCCGTTAAGTGGCCGTTAGTTTTTTTTAACGGTGACCCAAAACTCGCACACATGCGAAAAGGTGGGATTATTTCCGGTGACAGTGAAAAGTGGGATTATTTTTGAAAGAGCGCGAAAAGGTGGGATTATTTGAGATAATTTTTCCTAATAATAATAATAATAATAATAATAATAATAATAATAATAATAATAATAATAATAATAATAATAATAATAATAATAATTTATAACAACAAGAATCAGAATGAGAATAATATAAAACCACACATAAATTTTTTTAAAAAAGTTCTTTAAGACTTTTCAATTTTTTCTAGTTTTTTCAGTTTCTTTTATTTTTTTTCAGTTTTTCCAATTTCTTCCAGTTTCTTCCCGTTCTTCCAGTTTCTTCCTGTTTCTTCCAGTTCTTCCAGCATCCAGCTCTTTTTTTCCAGTCCTAAAGAACATGCCCTAAGTATATAATTATTTCAAATGGTCAAATAAAAATTTCAAATCATATTAATGTAATTGTTCACTAATGTACATAAACAGAATATGTTTTTTGTCCAAAAGAATCAATTTCGGATATAATTGGTTTCAGGTATATTCGATTTCGGGTTCTATCGGTTTCAGATATAATTAGTTCCTAGTCTATTTTCCCAGGTCTATTCCTAGACAACATCTAATTTTTACTTTGATCATGCCTAAGTATCTAACCCACATAGGTCTCGTTTAATCGCCGCTCAAGGTTTTATTAGAGAAAAATAATTTCAATTGGCATTAGCTCTTTGAATACTTCGTACTTTTTAATGACACAAATTAACTTTAGATGATCTTTTTAAAACACTGAAACTTTGACCATATAGACACCAAGTCTAATAAGATGTCACATTTCAATCAAGCCAAACATCACTCCAAACAGAGTCCATATGACTTGTAGTTCAATGTATATTAAGAGCTACCTATACCCAAGTATTGTGACATGATATATAAACACCAAATTTGACTGTGGGCTCACAAGAATCTACACTACTTCAAAATTCAAACTGCCCACTTTTACAAGGCAAATTCTTATGGTCTAAGGTCCATATTTATTTTATGGACCTTAGTGCATTGATATTATAAAAGAACTGGAAGAACTCTTACAACAATGGATGTGATGAGATCCTCTATTTGGTACTCTCATCATTGCGGTTTCCATACACGACGGCAAGGTAGAGATCAAGGTCCTCCAAAGTGAGACCTGGAAACCGGTGGTACTTGGTTGAACACGACGGATCAACTTTAACAAACGGCCACCCCATGGCTTCTGCGGCCCCACACTCTTCCATTCCATCTCCAATGACGCAGAACTGTACATTCTGGCTGTTGAACCGCTCTCTTATCCATGTGAAGCATTGAACCTTCCCCACATCCCATGCACTGTAGACTGATAATATATGGAATTAGTAAAAGATGTGATAAATTGTGTTAATGACATGTATATGGATATAATAATTCACTTCAATGCACATGTAGGGCACTTGATGTTTGAACATTTGGATGACGAATTTTGGAGACGTAGAATCTTGGAGGGGATAGTTTAAATACAAGAATCAAGATATATCACAAGCCTTCCCCTTCAAAACTTTCTATCCAAACTGACCTTAATAATTTTCCATATGAGCTTTGTTTAACCACAATTCGTGGATAGTGAGATATAATCGACACATGAAATACCATTAATCCATGATAAAGATAAAAAGTGATTAGTTTTCCTCTTAATGATCTATGAATGCCTACGATTAGCCACACTATAGAGTATTTCTCAAGTTATTGGAATGAACTGTCTTCATTTTGATGAGGAAAGAAAAATGGAGAGGGGAACAGCAGTGGGGGTGTTCAGTTATGAATAGATCCATTCAGAAAAAGGTCTGTGGCGGGTTCAATTTATGAATGGATTTAAAAAAACTAAGGATATCATGACTTGAGGTATGCTTACAAAGATACCAAAATGTGAAATCAAATAGTAAAAAGATTTTGAAAGAATTTACATTGATACAGTAAAAAAGAGCAACTAACCATTCTGACAAGGAATCATATCACCCAGGCGAAAGAGTAAGCATTTTACTAAGCTGGGTATCAGTGCCCCCGAAGTGACTAATACATTAACATGTTGAAATTTAGCACCCTCTTCACCATTAGCACCAAGAGTGGAGCAGTCACTGGGAGGCAGCTCTGCATTTCCAGTGGCACATTTTTCCAAGCAAGACCGGGCTAAAAAGTGAAACGTGCATCCATAAGCAAAGCCTAATTGCTACAAGTTTTATAAACCAACACTATAAATTTTATGTTCAAAACAAAATGAAAACACATCACGAGAAAATACTTTCATTTGGAAGTCCATGAAATTAGTGTATTCGTCCTATCAAGTTGAGTAGCCATCTGTAAGATTTGAAATGAAGATAAGAAATCATAATGACAAATGAAATAATGTGATCTCCAGGGTTTTGAGTGGAGAGATTTCAAGTGTGTTTTGGATGACTTATTATCAAGGATTAAGTGTTTCAAGTAAAAGAAAAGTACTTTTACTTCAAAGAAACAAGTTTGGCGGAACCAGTAAAAACCACTTCTAAAGCTTATTTAAGAACAGAACAAATTTAAAAAAAAAAATCTGAAAAATCTATTTGAGTCCTTAAATGAGGAAGTACTTGTGATAAAAACATGTATACGAGAACTTATCCCAAACAAGCGCTTAAAGTTATAATTCCATGTCTAATTACTCCAATAAGAAATACTCCCTCCCAATATAAACTTCACTATTTCCCGAAGGAATTGTATGGTTGAGATTTGCTCATCTTTGTTAAAATAAATCTCGACCACACAATTTCACTTTCTTAATATGAGTGGCACTTCTCAGTTCTCACTATGAATTTTATGTTGGGACTGAGGGAGTAGTACAATGCATGCAATAGCTAGTGCTCACCTTAACTAACAACCACATAGTACGAAATATACAACAGTATATTTCAGCTAAATATTTTTAATCTAAGAGAACACAGTTTTAGCTTGCTTCTCATTGAAGAAACGTGTATACAAAACCTTTTTATGGAAAATTCAATTCTAAGTTATGAGGGTAGAATTGGAACTGCAAGGTAATTTACCGGATGAGAGCCATCCATCTGTATAAGTATCAGTTGTGTGATAAAGATCATCCAAACATTTTATCAGATCTTCATTAAGAATGCTATGCAACCCCTGCAAACAAAAGGAATTAGTTAACAGCAACACAAAGAATAGTAGTATGCTTCTATAATAAACCACTTTCATAACCATAACATTTGAAGAGTATTTTTCCACAAAAAGGCTGTACAGATGCATGTACCAAGTGCATCCCAACACTTATTATAACAACTGACTAGCCAGCTGTAGACGTGGGATTCATCCTTGGTTACAGGATGTGTAAATGGTGCCAAGTCACCAGCAGATATTCGGGAAAATAATGTAAATTTGTAAAAGATTAGTTTTGACAATGCTTTAGCTTCGGATAAATAAAACACTAAATCACAATGACGCATTAAACTTCTCTCGTTTCTTACTTTCTATAAAATTTTGGGCAGTTAATGAAGCAAAGCATCTACTATCTCACGGAAACAGCCTCTCTAATTTTACGTGGGTAAGGTTGCATATATCTTGACCCCCACACCCCAGTGGAGTTGGGATTATACTGGGTTTCTTGTTTATTGTAAAGTAAATTTGCAGATATTATGAAATGGAAAGTGGGTAAAAGGGCAATGGTTGTAATATATGCCTAAGTGATGAGTAGTTTCCACTCATTTTAAGGGCTATTGAGTGAGTTGTTTCTTGAAAAAAAATCAGCAAGAAGAAGAGAAATACTCTATGCAAGAAACACAAATCAACTTGGCAGACAGAATAAGAAGAAACTAGCCATTAAAAACATTAAGAAAACAATTCAAGGTGAACCTTTGGTGATAGTGAAGACCAACTGTATGACGTAGTATCAAATACTCAGTATATGGTCGGAATGACACGAAGAATACCTTGTTATACTTTTGTGCTATAAAGCGTTGCCGGTAAGCTAATTTTCTCTTATTCACATCATCAGCTGGAGTACTAAATCCATCATTTTTAAAATCATAATCCGAGAGATCCAAACCATCATCATATTGGTTAAAAATATCTAGGTATGGCATGTTGCAATTCTCAATCTGAAAAACACCATTACCAAAAATTACACTTGTGTTCCACAACTCTGCCCACATTATCAACTATATTATAAACAAACCAAGCGATAGAGAAACTGGCAACAAGATTTTGCGGGCTCAATTCATTTATAAACGGGTCGAATTAGGAATGTAAACTCACTTGCTCATAAAGGAAATGGTCATCACTTATTTGAAGAACATGCTCTTCCCAGGCTTTCCCAATGGTAACACCGGTCATCCAATTCTTTGAACCGTTGAAGGACTCCGCAAATTGTTTATTTATCAAAGACTTGAGCAATATAAGAGTCTCATCCATGTCCCAAATATACACATTCATCTTGTGATTCATAATTGACGGAAAGCGTAAACCCTAACAAATAAGGTAATCTAATCAGCATTTTGAGCATCACTGGTAGACTAATAGAAGTACACAACTGAAAGTAGAAAAAAGAAACTTTAGTCATTTATGAGAACCAAATTAGGATGATTGAACATTAAATTAAAAAGAATATGGTGAATCATTACCAGTACCAGGCCTACTTCGGTTTCTATTCTAGGGTTCCACTATGAAGCAGAGATACCCGAAGCAATGGAGAAATCGCGCGAAGGAGACGCGTAGGAGACGGCCAAGATAAGAAGGGGTAGGGGGTAAGGATGTGCCATTAGACCATGGTTCAAGCCCCTTTGGGCATTTTTTATTGACTTTTATTTAAGTAAATTTTAACAGCTACTTATATATTAAAAAAAATCGTGTAGATAAAATAATTTGAATAATATATAAGTCATTTGAGAAGATTAATAATAGGTGAGAGATAGTTTTGTAAGTAATATAGTCAAATTAGAGAAATAAAAAAACTACTTAAAAATAAGAGTAAATTTCATAATAGGTCCCCTGTTATAAATCATTTTACATATTTAGTCCCTACATATCAAATATTACTAATTTAGTCCTTAATTATTATATCATTTTTCACGAATGGTTCTTTATTAATGTTTTTGTTAAAAACCTTGATAAAATTGTATGTTCATACTTCTCTCTCTCCTCAATTAAGCTTCTTCCCTCCTTTCGTACTCTTTCCCAAACTCATAGCTGAGTTTGAAGCTCTAAACCCAAAACTGAAATTATCACTCCTCTCTCAATTATTGGTCTTCCTGGTGGAACCTAAAATCAAAACCAATAAGCTTTATGGATGAGTTTTATCGATTAGTCTCAAGAAATTGCAAAGAAAATAAACATTAAAACTCATCCGTGAAGGTTACCGGTTTCGAATTTGGGTTCCACCAGTTCGACAAACAATTGAGAGAAGAGTGATGATTTCGATTTTGGGTTCAAAGCTTCAAACTCAGCGACGAGTTTGGGAAAGGAGTGCGAAGAGAGGGAGGAAGCTTAATTGAGGAGAGAAAGAAGTGTGAATTTACAATTTTATCCACATTCTTAATAAAAATGTTAACAAAGACCATTCGTGGAAATAAATCTAATAATTGGGGACTAAATTAGTAATATCTGATATGTGGAGACTAAATATGTAAAAGGATCTATAACTGGGGACCTTGTATAGAATTTACTCTAAAAATAAGTAAGTAAGACATTTTTATTTTTTCTGACTTATAAGCAGCTTTTAAGTTAGCGTATAAGAAAATAGAAAAAACATGTCATTCGCTGACTTATAAGTTAAAAATAACTTATAAACAGTTTTGACCAGCCTATAAGTACAAAGAAACACCTACTGTGTAGTGGTTCATGTCGTTTTAAACTTCTATAATAATCCTTTAATATAATATTTCAGACTCGAATCACCAGAGTTTGACACGTGGCATGTCATGTGGAATATTTTTAACACATCCTCCAATTAATTAGATAGAATTAACTCCAAGAATTTCCTAACCAATTTCTTTTGACAGAGCCTATTTTCGGACTACTACATTAGGACAACTTCATTTGGCAACAGCGTTAGAAATTAGTATTAGCGTTTAGAAAAGGTTATCTAATGCTAGCCTTTAACATTAACATTTTCAAAATAAATTTTCATCGTTAAAATTTTATCCAAAACGCTATCGCTAATAAAAATTATTGTTACCAAACAAAGGCGACATCATATCTCATCTTGTGTCTCCGCCTTTACCCGTCTTTACCTGATTTTTAATTTAATTTTTACAATTAATAAGTTACCAATTTTAAAAGTAAAGTCATATTTTGGTAAAAAAATTACCTTAATTAAAAATAATGGTGCTTTTGAAGGTTACCAATTTTTTAATAATAGATGTGAAATTTTTACATGGTAATGTAATGGTACCTATAATATTTTAATAATTTATTTCATGATGTAATTTAATTTTTTTCACACGCAACATATAATTAAATCCATTTAATTACTATTAAAAGTACATTCCTTATCCATTAATAAGTTTATTCTTTATCCATACAAATCTTGATCATTCTTTTTCATTACTTAATTGATTTTATTTCATCACTTAGCATGTAGAATATTTTTTCTCATCATAGAAATTTTTTAATCAATAATAGATTTCTTTGTGTAAAATGCCTACAAATAATTTTTAAATAACTATTGAAAGAATCAGAAAAAGTTAAGTGAATCTAGAAAGAGTGGTAAGAAATTTAAAGAAGTTAGAAGAATTTGAAGAATTAAACTAGAAAGAGTGAAAAGAACCTAAAAGAAGTTACAAAGAAACAACAGTAGTTGGAAAATGTTGAAAATTAAGAGTCATTTGGTTGTGAGAAAATATGTTTCTAGACAATTATTCTAGGGAAAAAAAATTTATGCTTTATAGTCCTTAAATTATTTATGATTTAAATTTAAAAATATCATATTTTTAGTTATTTATTATGATATAATATTTTTAATTAAATTGTACGTGCAGTTGATCAAAAAATGTTTCCCGTGACATAGTATGTTTAAACTAACATTCTTTATAATTTCAACATGATTGAGTAATTTAATTATAAAAGAGAGATCATCGCTTTTATTGGAATATACTTTTCTATAATTATATTTTTCACTTAATTTATAATAAAACTTTCAATGAACAAATAAGATTTCATTCCTTAAAAAAGATACTTTCATAACCTCTAAAAAAGAAAAGTACCAAAATAAGAGTAAAACATTGAGGAAAATATCAAATAGGAGTTCCATATTTTTTATCTCCAAAAATTGGAGTTACAATGTCAATAATGTAAACGTATAATACCAAAAAATAATGTGAAATTACAATATTCAGTGCCACAATATCATAGTCTAAACTCCTATTTCGGAGATAAATACATAAACCTCCTATTTGGGGGATAAGAGTTATGTTTTATTCCTATTTGATGTGATTTCTTTAAAAAGTTCATATTTGTTTATAACATGCTTAAATGAAGTTATTTTTTATTTTATTTATTTAAATATTTATATAAAATAAAAATAAAAAATATATTTTAATCACTACATTAAAACACTACAAACGAGTGAACGACTAGACTATTTTTTTGAATCATAGGACTGTTAATCCAAGATTTTATCAATGCGAAGAAGGAGAATCATAATAATGTGGAAGAAATAAATAATATTTATTTGGCTAGTCAAAATTAATGCGGCAATGCAGGATTGAAGAATCAAATTCTTTGAATCATAAGCTCGGTAATCCAACTTTTTTTAATTAATGCAAGGGACAATAATAATATATAAGATCACTAATATAGTTTTTTAATTAATATGAGGAATGAAAATCACGTTTTTTAAAAATCAATCCAATGGAGGAGAATCATATTAATGCGGGGAGATAAATCAATTTTATTCGATAATCTAAACTAATGTGAGGGAATCATATTTTTTGCGCATCAATGGCAATTGTACAATGGCTACTTCAAGATTAATGTGGATGCCTTGACGGGGTTGGCTGATGGAGTATCAGGATTCGATTTTATTGCTCGAGACTATCAAGAGACGTTATTGTAGCCTTGAATTTGCATTGTAGGGAATGTTTTTGGCCTAGAGAAGGAGAGAGAATTGCAATAAAGGCGGCTTGGGTAAAAACGAAAAATGATATTTTTGAGCTATAAAATCCTAGTTTTTACCAATTAATTATGAACAACATCAATATGATTTTGTACAATAAAAATGATGTTTTTGACATTATGTGATGCATGACGGTAAGTTCGAATGTTAACACTCGATGTTAGGCCGCTATTTGTTATTAGATATTATGACGATTGTTTGATTATTGATTATGATGAATTAATGATGATGAATATTCTGAATGACAATCATGAATTGTTAAATTGAGAATAATGAATTAATGAATCGTATTGTTAAGGCTACTTAGAAGACCTGTAACGCCCCAAAACATACCCTAGAATTATTAATGAATAATTATTCGATTAATCAAATTTATTTTGATTAAAATAAATTCTAATTGGGATTTTGGGCCAAAGTAAAAGATGTTCTGATATCCAATATCACAATCTGGATAAATCTCATAGAGATAAATCAAATATGTTGACTATTTGTGTAACCTTGATTGGACCTGAGTACAGACACAAAATCAAGAATAAATGAATAATGTGTTTATGTTGTAAACTTTCAAATGGTTTATTAAAATAAATCATGAGAATAAATAATATGAATTAAATGTGAGAACACTTTTTGTGAGTAAAGGTCAAAGAAACCAATTTCGACTCTGTCAAAGTCAAACACCCAAAAATAGGATGTCAGAAAAAGTATTATAAATAAATATAAAAATTATATCATTGGATAGAGATCGACTGTCTGATCGCAACGGTACAAACGGAATTCAATTCAGAGAAAGTTGGACCAAAAAGTGTACCTCGACTAGAATTAAAATTTGTCCCAATCAGGGACTACACACCAAACGGCGCCCTGTTCAATTATGCTGATTCCAAATCATCGCTCAATCACGAAAGCTGCAAACCGTGTCTTCTTCCTTTCTCACTTGGCTATTTAAGGAGAGCCAACTCCTTCAATTCTTCACCAAAACAACTTACTCTTCCTACTATCTTGTTCCTTGCGGAGAGTAGAGTGCAGTGGTGCTGTCATCTTTGTGTGAGGTCGCCGGAGCAGTAAGATATAGTCACCGGAAGTTTCACCGGAAAATCTTCAAAACCTCCATTACACTTTGAGGTAAGCCCGTATATCTAATGACTAGAATGTTCATATAGGTCGTTTCTACGTTCATAAATGGTCATTTAGTTGAGTTTGTGTTTGATATGTTTGAAGAACTAAGAATCATAAACCTTAAATTTGATGTTAAAAATATGATTTAATGATTATAAAATGATATATGAACCTTAGAAAACATCTCTATATAGTTTAATTGAAGTTCGGTGACTAAAAATGGTATTTCCGAAAAATGGACCGAAGGTTGAAGACGATGAACAGTAGTTGAAAAACAACAGGTTGGATCGAGCATATTCATTGGATCGATCACCTGGAGCTTTTCTTTCACAGTCTAGATCGATCGATCGATCCTCCGAAAATCTGATCTGAAAATTTGTCCGGAATTGTTATTTTTGAGCTCTAAAATCCTATTTTTGATACCAATTAATTATGATTATTATAAAAATTATTTTTCACAATAAAAATGATGTTTTTAACAAATTAAAACATTATGTGATGCACGACGGTAAGTTCGGGTGTTAACATTCGAGACTAGGCCGCTATTTGTTATTAAACGTTATGTTGAATGATCATTATGATGAATAATTATTATGGTTGATTATGAATGATAAACCTACTGATTAGGATGATTATTGATGATTAAATCATGATTAAAAATAAATAGAATGGTGATCTTGAAATCAGTGTATATTGTTAAGGATATCTAGAAGAACTCTAAGATATACCCACTTGTATAATGATGATGATTATTAAGGATATCTAGAACAACTCTAAGATATACCTCCTTGACCAATTCATAATTCGGGGTTAAAACGTACGTACGGGATCCAGACCGGATATCACCCACCCGACAGTTCACTGTTCGGTTTGGTACGTAATCCACATGACTCATAGGGTGGATTATCGATTCTCTGCATTAAACTATTTATAGTTTAAGGGTCTGGTTATAAATATTGCCTTAGACTAAGAATAGCTAAGAGCTTATTATAAAATGATTTGGCCTTATATTAAAAATAATTTAAGAGCATAGTTGAGATATTGATTGTCGAAATGACTTGGAATAAAATATTGAGGATATCATATATTTGTGTGCATGATATCAAATGATTAATTATGAATTGAGATTCAATTTATGTGGATGTTCGACGCTTTAGATATGCTTACTCAGCTTCACCGCTGAGCGTGTAGTGTGTTTTATTTGCTACACGCAGGTAGATACAATGAATGATTGACATTTTCTTGGAAGCGGAAGGGGCGAGATAGTCGTGGTGGATTTATTGACAAAAATGATTATGTTTGTTATGAGACATGTTTAAAAGTCGCTTCCGCATTTTTATTAAACACTCCGTATTTCTCTGTTTTTATGTATGGAATATTATTTATAATCAATAAAAATGTTTGAAATGTTTTAAATTATCACGATTACCAAATCAATACTTTAGTCCGAAAGGGGCTGCAGACCTGGATAGATTGGGTTTTACAAGACCTCTAAGATAAAACGTATATTCGGTGGCCTTGGGTAAAAACGTACGTACGAGATCCATAAACCAAGCTAGAGGAACTCGTTTGGGGATACCACCCAACCCGATAGTTAGTATTCTACTGTTCGGTTTTTCTGATTTTGTATCTTAAGCGAAGGCTAGTTTAAGAGTTGGTCAATCAATCGGAATATATGTACCTTAAACTAATGACCTAGCTTAAGAGTTGGATAGGAGTACTTTGAACTAAAATTAGTTTAAGAGTTGGTAAACATAAAAAAGGTTGGCCTTAGACTAAGCATAGTTTAAGGAGATTGTTGAATATTGAATATCAAATATGAATGTTGAATGTTGAGAAATTGAAATAAAAATATTGGGAATATCATGAATGGATCATATATTGTGTGCATGATATCAAATGGTTGTTTGTGAATTGAGATTCAATTTATGTGGATGTTTGACGCTTTAGATATGCTTACTCAGCTTCATCGCTGAACGTGTAGTGTGTTTTATTTGCTACACGCAGGTAGGTAGAATGAGTGATTGGTATGTTCCTGGCGGAAGGGGCGAGACTCTTGTGGTGGAATTTATGATTTTAAATGAATAATTGTGTTGTTATGAAATATGGTTTAAATTTGCTTCCGCAGGTATGTATTGAATATTATTTTTATGATGAATAAAGATGTTGAAATGTTTTAAATTTTTATGATTTTCAAATTAATATGTTAGTCCGAAAGGGGCTGCAGACAATGTCGAATTAGGGTGTTACAAGGCTTCAAATGTGGGTTCAAGTATTCTCTCGTATTCTCTCTCCCACATTATCTGTAACCCTCCTTTAACTTACATCACAATTTCATAGAAATACATGGGCTTCAAATTTAGGCTTCAGGATTTAATTTTTTTTATTTTTGTAATATACATTCTATAAATTAAAAAGATTTAAACATACATAAAAATTGCATTAGTTTTAAATAAAAAACATAAATAGAGGTAACACAAAATTTAAATAAAGCATGTAAAAAAGTTACATAAAATTAATGATCATTTAAACGACTGGAAATATGTTCAATGACAAACCTCCATTACTGCGTCATGAATATCTCGGTTTCAAATTTCTTGGTGATTTCTTCATTTTTTTCATCATTGATTTCTTCGTAGGTTGGTTCCCTCTTACTCGGGTTGTAATGACAATTTACAAACATGTTGTCCTGTATAATCATATTATGAAGAATAACACATGCGTACATAATATTCCTCATTTTCGTTTGAGATAATATTTAGATGCTCGACCTATAATGTGTCACTTACCCTTCAACACCCTGAAGGCTCGTTTGATATCCTTTGTTTCCGCCTCATAGGTTTTTTGTATGTTTCCCATTTAAGATCAATTGGTTCGGAGAGCGACTTGACAATTTTGGAATAAATTGGATATATTCCATTTGTAAGATAATATCCACGCTTGTAAAGTGTCTGTTAGAATAAAAGACCAACGCTAGAGGGGGGGTGAATAGCGTTTGATCGGAGAAGTCGCAGGAATTAAAAATTTAAAAGAGAAGTAAAGAGAAGAGTAAGAGGCACACCGAATTTTACCCTGGTTCACCACAACTTGTGGCTAATCCAGCCTCCCGAGAGACTCTCTCGAGCTACACTACTAACTCGTTAAGCTTACGGGTGCTTAACAAACCGTTACAACTTGAGAGTTCGAGTCACACGAACCTCAACGAATCCTTCAAAGGAAATAGACCTTCCTTTGAATCAACCGAGAGTGATACTATCTCTCAACGTGTCTAAGAACACAAGTACACTCAAGAACGAGACTCTCTTATAGAGTAGATTATGAGTAAACTAAGTACGCTCAAGAACAACTCAACCTTCACACAAGTGGCTCTAGAAAGCTATGGAAAATTATGATATTTGAATGCAATGAAAGTATAGATGTTGTGAAGTGAATTGGTGAGAAAAGCAGACCCAAACACCCCTTTTTATAGTGCAAAATTAGGCTTCAACGGACCAATGCATTAAAGGAGTGATTAGCTTGATTTATGGGATTGAAAAGATTTGGGATCTGCAGAATATTGGCTTCCCATCGATGTTTGGGACTTACCCATCGCTGGTAAGCCAATTTTCCTTCATTTTTTGAAGTCAACGGTCACCTACCCATCGATGGGTACAAGCTTCCCATCGCTGGGTGGGAGGTTGACTTCCAAACAAGGAAAGAATCAACCTTTAATGACCACCAACGGTCATGCCTTCCCATCGATGGTATACCCTTACCATCGTTGGGTTCCCATCGATGGGATAGACTTCCCATCGCTGGGCAAGGTCGTTCTGCCTTGTGGTAATTTTGCACCAAGGCTCTAACAGCGATGGGTGGAACTCCCCATCGCTATTTGGCATGGTTCTGGAAACTGGTTTGGCTGAGGAGCCGCTTACCCATCGATGGGAAGATCTTCCCATCGCTGGGTGAGTGGTTAGTCAAGAACCCATGGTTTTTGGCTTAACCACGGCCTAGCCAACCGATGCGTAACCCGACCGAAAAAATTCAAAGTTCTCCAAAATAAAAACTAAGAGTTTAAAACACTTATTTGATGTATTTGGCTAATAAATCGAGTAAGACACTTTAAAAACCACGTCATTTAAGTGAAAACCACGGCTAGCCAAGTTTTATGTCGTTTTGAATGATTTTTGTCAAACGACCAAAATCGAGAGATGGTTTTCAAGGTGTTTTTGTTGGAGAACCGTTTAAACATGCCAAAGAGTAAAAACCAATCATAAAAAGTTGAAAACCACTTGGTTGGTTCGGACGCCAAAAACCATAGCCGATAACCGAGAGCCGAACGCCAGTTTCTGAAACCCGAACGCTGGATGGCTTGGTTTTTGGTTTGGGCGAACACCAAGTGTTTTTAATGACTTAAACATGTTTGAAAAGCATTTTTATGATTTAAGAAGTGTAATGAAGGTTTTTTAGCTTAAAGATCCAAGGTGTAAAGATTGGGTCGGTCTTGATCACAATGAAGACCGACTCAACGACACTAAGACTAAGGTCTTCGTTCTTGGTCTTCTTTTAGCTCTTGTTCTTGTCTTCCTTCTTCACCTTGTATATTCAAAGTTTGACTTGATCACGGCGGTTTGGCATTATCAAAACCTGTCATAAAAACAAACACGGCTTTAGTACGAAAACGTGACATGCCCGTGTTTCAACAGTGTCCCTCTAAGCTCAAAAGATGAGTCGGGCGCAGTCTCATTAATCCAATCATCAAATTTGGGTGATTGGTAAAAAAAACATTTATGTCATTGTTCAAGCCAACAACCCCAAAAAAATATACCAAAATCATAGGTCATTTGAAGTCACTGCTTTGAGCATAATTATAGGTTTGAGATGATAACCCCGTGAGTATTGACCATGCCTCATAGTGGGAAAGTTTTTTCATTCCCAATATGTGCAATCGATGCTCCTAAGTATGCCTACACAGTCATGTCTAGCGGCATGCCTCGCCTTTAACTGTTCAATGTCGCTCGCTCTCAGCTTACGTAAAAACATCTCATGGTACAGTCGAATAATATTTTTAGAGAATTTATAGACACAAGACCTAATGTTTCGAGTCGATATCTTCAAGTTTTCGTCAAGCATATCCCTAGTGCTTTCGTACGCTATCTGACAAAGCGTGGCGTCTCACTTTTAGACGCTCTTAAAACCACGACAACCTCTTGCATGACTTGTTGGATGAACTAAGGCATCTCCCGCTCAATATCGTGTGTTAAAGTAATCGTTAAATAGTGCTTCACACACAGCCCCTGGTCACGGTCCAAACGCTCACCCCTAGTTAAGCACCTTGATGATCCTGCTTCTTGTGCCATCATGCCTTGATAACATCTCGTCAAGACAACACGAGAGACAAATGTTTTTCTCTCATCGTTGGATGAAGATGATGCTCCCAATCCTTTAATATAAAATAGATAGTATCTTTTAGGTTGATTGAAGAGAGAATGAGAATATATTTTAGATGCATGTTTATATAAAAAAAAGTGGGTATTTATAATTGTAAATGAAAAAAGGAAATATTTTTTTAATGTAGCCAACGACTACTTTTTTAAATATGTGGACTCTTTAGGGGGGGCTCTTTTTCTTCCTTTCTTACATGTCAAATATTTAACGCACCAGCCATAATGCCGGATTAACCCTTGTGGGTGCGATGGTTAACGCCATAATGGGAGTAATAATTTGTTGCTAAATACCGCTTATTGCTTATAGTATTAGTGCAGAGTTAATACTATGGCTAGCTTTATAAGTGCCTATACGGGTCACACACTTTGGATAATTTAAGGAGTAGGATTAAACAATGGGATAATAAGTAATTTGTATATTTGTAAAAATAGTAAAATAAAATATTTTGTAATATAATATTATATATATAAATATTCGGTTATATATATATATATATATATATATTATATATGTGCCGATCTCTCTCTCTCTCTCTCTCTCTATATATATATATATATATATATATATATATATATATATATATATATATATATATATATATATATATATATATATATATATATATATATATTATATATATATATATATATATATATATATATATATATATATATATATATATATATATATATATATATATATATATATATAATATTGAATATTTTATTTTGGTTTGTCATTCTAATTATGAAAATAATTATTTTGACATAAATTATTTGAAGTATATTTTATACTTGTTTAAAAAATGATATTGGTATTTTTATTTGAATTAAAATTAATTTTATATTAATTTTTGGTGTCAAATAAAATACACTTTGAACACTTAAGTGGAGAAGAATTTTACAAATCCTTCTCACATGATTTTTTCGGCCAAATGACATCTTAAAGAATCAAATTTTTGTTTGATTGATTTTGAGTGGATCTAATCTTTTTTTGTCACTTAGTTAATGACAAAGTCAAATTTTACATCCCCTTTTCTCCTTAAAAATATGGGCACGCCACTTTGATCAAGGTGGTGAAACAAATTAGGCTATTAATTTTAAGAGAGAGAAAGTGATTATTTTGTGTATAGAAAATATGTTTAATATTTTCTAAATATTACTAGAAATATTTTCTATAGAAATATACAAGATTATTATTATCCCCAATTTTAATCTTTATATTTTATACTACTATAATCTTTACTAGCATAAAGATTGTGGTAGACTCCGGTGTTGTTTGTGTGTCAAAGTTGGAGACCGGACGCTTGAACGGTTACGTTTGCACTTTCAACGCTATTCCTACGACTTCTTCGTTTTTACCGCTTACGGAGAAAGTTATAAATTTCTTACTACTATAAGTTTTAGTACGTGATTCTAGGCAAGATAATCATGTTAGGATGTTAACATTTTTATATTCCGCTGCCTATCCTTGCATTGTTTCCTTTATATATGTGTGTGTGTGTGTGTGTGTGTATCTGTGTGTGTGTGTATGAAAGTTCTTAAAGGCCTAAAATTGCCTGAGGTTTCAAAACCTCGAGAGATATTTTCTATAAAATTGGAAAAGTCACTATATGGATTAAAATAATCTGGCAGAATGTGGTATAATCGTCCGAGTGAGTATCTACTCAGAGAAGGATATAAAAACAATCTAATTAGTCCATGCGTTTTCATCCGTAAGTCCAAATCAGGATTTGCCATAATTGGAGTATATGTTGATGATTTAAACATCATTGGAACTTCTGATGAAACAGAAAATTCTGCAAAATATCTAATGAAAGAATTTGAGATGAAAGATCTTCGGATAACAAAATTTTGTCTTGGTCTTTTCAAATTGACCATTTGAAAGACGGAATATTCATCCAACAGTCAAATTACACGAAGAAGGTTCTGAAGCGGTTTTATATGGATAAAGCACATCATCTTACATCCCCGATGGTTGTTTGCTCTCTCAATGTACATGATGATCCGTTCCAACCTCGTGAATATGATGAAGAAATACTCGGTCTAGAAATACCATACGTGAGTGCTATTGGAGCTTTGATGTAACGCCCTCAAACCGGCCTAGTTTTTAAATAAATAACTATTATTTATTTATTGAGACTCATTGTTTTAAATAATAAATATTGAGATTTTGATCTCATTAGATGAACTTCAAAAGTTAATGTGTTTTAAATATAAAATGATGTTTTAATAACGGACCTCTCAGCATTAATTAAATCAATAAATTAATGATTGGGGTGGACCCGTAAGTTCGAAAATAAAGTTCTTAGAAAAATTATTTGAACATGTAATTAATTTCGTTTTGACTGTCTGATTCCGGAAACACAAACGGATCTCAATTCGAACCCGTTTGGGGGAAAACCGCATACCGTTCACGTCAGATTTTTACATAACGGAGTAAATGAATATTTGTAACTCTCCATTTAATCATTCCTCACGCCACAACCTCACCACACCATTCATTCCCATTAAGTTTTTTCATTATGTCTCCATTATTTTTATTTAATATAAAGCTCCCTTTCCTCTTCATTTCCCCCATCACCCTTGTAACCCCCATTCAACATCATACACGCAACCCTCCCCTTTCCCTTCTCTTGTTCGGCAAACCAAGGCAGCCAGGCGAGGAGACCATTCCGAAAAGTAGATAGGGAGGTAGAAGAAGGAAGTTCACGCAAGAAGTTCGTCCAATCGTCGTTCTCAACCGTTCGTTCGTCTCATCATTCCGTCAACCCTTTCGTTTAGAAGTGAGTAGTTGTTCCCTCTAATTCTAGAACATTTAGTTATAATCTATGTCGTTATATTCATAGGAATATCATACGCAACCTACGTAGAATCTATGCATGTTCGTAGGTTAGCCATCAAAACGTTACCACGTAAAACTTATATATAATGGCCTAGGAATCACTAGGAATATATTCATCAATGTTGTAATATTGTTTTAAAAAGAATCAAGGTGTTAAGTTTTCAAAATGGACCAAAACGAAGCCAAAGTCAGTGGACTGTCTATGGGACGGTCGACCGCCGCTAAGGACGGTGGACCGTTTCCCTTGACCGTCCGTCGGCCACCACCGTGACGGTCGACCTCTGGCCGCGACGAAAGACCGGGGTGGACCGTCGGCGTTCCAGACCTCCGTCGGTAGGGTACGGTCGACCGTTTCACGGGCAGTTTTTAGAACGAGTCCCGTTGACCACGTTGACCCAGAATCTAATAGTTTGTTGCATGAAATGTTAATCTTCATTATTTATGTTATTTAATTTATATATTCTAGGCGTTGACCAAAGGTAAATATATCAAGCATTCATAATGTTCATTCTAGACGCATGTCCTAGGTTTTTCATCATGTGCATGCCGCTGTAGGGAGGTCAGGCTTTCGTGCGCCTACTACAGTGGGCCCATCTAGGAACCTTTGGGATCCAACAGGTTTTCATCAGGTGGGATTTGTGTACGTACAGGGTAGTCAGGCTACGGCTACCACCCGATTTTTGCTAGTCCACTTGTTCACGACTCATTACCGTTTCGGTATGACAACCAGAGTGCAGGGGTGATCCCGTCAAGTGAGACTAAGCCAGGGGTGTCCCTGATAGTTTAAGTCTTGCATCAAGTCATATCGTCATCATGTATTTTCCACGTCACATCAGCATTCAATGTGGTTATACATCATTTTGTTATATGTAATAATACCCCAACAGGTGCAAACTAAACAGTTACTAAACATGTGGTTTTCCGTACGTTAGGTACAGGTATTATTATGTGCATAACTGATGAATGAGTTTTTCGGTAAGTCAACCTTCCCAATGAAGGGTTAATTTTCTCCGAGTGTCGTGTCTCTCGAGAAGTGGACGAAGGAAATTAGTTAATTTTTATAACTAGACGAAGGTTTGGACAGGTTTGAAAGTCTTCTCTTTTCGATTTGATAATAAAAATAAACTAAATTATTGGATGCTTTTTGACAAAGAAAATAAATAGTACGGGTATAAGACTTGATTTTGGGCCAAGGCATCATCTGGGTTAACTACTGTTGTCACATATTTAATCAATAATTAGAATAAATATATTTCTGTCACAAATATTTCATTAACTTATCCTCCTTCAAGGTATCATTAATGTGTTCTAAAAAGTTTGGCTTAATTAATTTTAAATCCTCATGGACAAGGCAAAAACTAATTTCCAATTATTAATTAATTTTTCTCTCGACATAATTAATTAATTTAATAATAAAAATAATTCTAGAACAATTATTCCAACTATTAACTAAACATACAGAGTATATGCTCAAATTTAGCCAAGACCCTAATTCGGGCCCTAACCCCTACTAGATATTAACAGTGCATGAAATAAAAGAACATTTTATTAAAAATTGTAAAAATAAACTTACAACCGAGAGTAGAGTCGAGGCCACTTCGGGACAACCGGAACAAAACTAAACTAAAAATATAAAAATATAACTGAAAATGGGGTTAGAAAGGAGGTCGGGGCGTTAGACGACCCGGAGGAAGCTGGTTATTGAACTTCCACTGAGCCGCGCCTTAAATAGGCAGAAAAATTTCCGGGGCTGGCTCTGGGGCGGCCGCCCGGCACAGTTAGTGCGGATGACAGCTGCAAATTCTGAGACTTGCGTCTCCTTCCCTTTGTTTCCCTTTTTATCAACTTGTGCTTTCCCCTTTTTATTTTTTTTATAGGATGAATTGATGATGATTGATGATGGCGGCTATTGTTCGCTGCTGTAGTTGGCCGGCCAGCCAGGTCGCGCCACGTGGCAGCGCCTGGTTGGCCGGATTTTGATCTGATCTGAAAGATTTTTCTAAAAATGATATTTTGCTCAAAATTTTATTCTGAACAATTTTTCCTTCTGCGCCGACTTCAAATTCCGAACCAATTTGGGTCAAACGAATTAATTTGAATCAAAACAACTTTTTTTTTAACTTTTTCTTTTCAAACAATTTCTTTTTCAATCCGTTTGAGCTCAAATCTCTTGATGGGGTACATCTGAACAATTGAATATACAATTTTCACTTCAAGGATTTTCACCATCTTTTGTCTCCTTTGCTCCGCTGCATTCCATTTGCACAATCTTTTACCTTTTCGTATCACTTTTGACTCAATTGTTACTATTTTTAAAACTAGACATAACTTTTGTGCACTTTTACAATTATTAATAAAAACTTATAAAAACCATTGAGAAATTGATTTATTTGATCCAAAACTGGACAACAACACGTTAAATATAGAGAAGATAAGTGCGTACAAAACAGACTTATCAAATTCCCCACACTTAAGCGTTGTTTGCCCTCAAGCAACAAAGTACAACAACAAATGAGATTTTGGATCAAACACTTAATAAAAAGATTTTGGAAAAACAATTGACCAGACTTTTTAAACAATTTATTGCACGAAACTTTTTTACATTATTTAATCTTTACAAAAATAGAACTACTAGAAATATCACCCTTTTTACAAAGAAGTTAGCAAAATATTTTTATTTGTTTTTCTAAAAGATGCACATAAATTAATTTTATTGGCTAAATGTAAAAGTTGTCCATTTACAAACTTGGATACCAATGTTTAAAACAAAAGGATTGTAAGTGTTTTATAATAACTGCAAAATAATTTAAGGTTAAAAATATGTACATTGAAAAAAAATTAAAAATAACTTTTCTGAAAATATCATTTATTCCTATGCAAAGAGTAAGTTTGGATTTTTTTGTAGAACTTCACTTTGTCATGTTGACACAAGCAAAAACTTTGATCCTCATCCCATGACATAAAACCAAGAGCTTTTTGGATTTTTATTCACTCAAAAACCTCATCACACGACATGGAACCGCAGGCTTTTTGGCACTCACTTCAAAATAAGTCTCATCATCTGACACAGAACCGGATGTTTTTTGACTTTTTAATTCACTCCAAAACTTGGTCTCACCAAAGGGTGTTCTTTGAATTTTTTGATTTTTGATTTTTGATTTTTTTTCAAAACTTACAATGCAATCATTGAAATATCAAATTTTCAGAAAAATATACTGCTCATACTCAATTTGAAGTAGTGAAACAACATTATTTTAAATGACAAGTTACAAATGTCTGACCTTAACGTATTTTACGAGTTAATATTTATTCACTAAAACAATGATTTTATTTTCAACACATTAGTATCCAAATTTATTTATTTACAAAACTTATTAAAGTTAGCCAATAAAAAGACTATATGTGCAATTCAAAGAAAAATATTTTAAAATTTTGGCTAATTTTTGCATAAGGTGGCTATTAAAAATAATTCTATCTTTGGTAAGAGTAAAAAGAAATGTAAAACAATTTTAAAAATATCAATAGTGATAACTAGACCGATTCAGAGTATTCGGGATCAGGCAGAATGCTGCCAATTAGGTGCTCTTAGGCTCACCCGAATAAACCTTTCTACGAAATGACCGAGTAGGAATGGTGGGACAAGTTCGGCTCCCGAAGGCGTCACCCTTTGCGTCCACTTAAGTACCATTCCAGCTTAGACAGTCATTCCGTACACGGTGCAGAGATCACTATTAATATACAAAATGCAACAAAGAGTATAAAAATATTTTCAAAAGGTTTTCCTAAACAAATAAAAATATTCTGTACCAAACTCCAATGTCCCCACACTTAGGGTTGACCTTGCCCTCGAGGTCATTAAACGATAAAAATAGGAGTTTGGGACAGAGACAATTCTCAATTTTTTTGAAAAGATTTTTACAAAAAAAAATTATGCACAAAAGTTAGTCATTTCTTTTTTTTGTTGAGTCAAAATGGTTCACCAGCATTCCTAATTCCAAGCTCCACCTGCACACACAAACACACAAAAACACGTAAAAAGGAAAAAGAAAAATAAAATTTATTCACTTGGGTTGCCTCCCAAGAAGCGCTTCTTTAACGTCACTAGCTTGACGTTAGCCCGTTTTTTACGAGACTTACCGATCCTAGAGTCATAAAGTTTGACCTTTTTTACTCTCTTCTGATGCCACCTTTGTTTTATTTTTTTCCAGCCAAAGTCCAGGATCTCTGACTCATTCCTACGGCGTGATGGCAACAGAAAAAATGGACACTCGTCTTGGATGGATGGTGGTGGGAGTCTCCTCGGTGTATCCACATCATTGGCCTTCAGTGCCAGGATCTGATTTTCCAAGTCCTCAATAGGCTGACTTTTTGTTGATGGCTCGATGATTACGGCATGTCCTTCCCCTGAGTCTTCAGTGTCGCTCATCAAGAGTTCGTCCCAGCTCATTTGACTATAACTTTCATTCAGGTAAGAATGGTCGTACCCGTCAAGTAGGGAGTCAAAGAAGGCTTCGTCCGAATCTTCAAGTGAGACTTCAGCATTAAGAACTTCTATAGACGGGATGGATTCAACATCACATAATAGTTCCTCGTCTATAGATTGTTCAGACTCATCAGTATCAAGGGGGTTGGTGGTGGGCTTAGATTTCTCCAGAACAGGTTCCTCTAGAGAAGTGTCTTCAACACATGTAAGGAGGACAGGTTCCTCCAACATTTCTAGTGCAGCTGGTGAAGGCGATTCTGAGACAGGACCCTCGGTATGCTTCACCTCTTGTACGATTTGACTTTTTGGACTTTCAGGAAGCATCATCACTGTACCACGTGCAATCATTTCTGCAAGTGTTATCTTGTTTTCGATATATAGTGGTGATGGAGTTTGTGGATATTCAAGAATCGAGACATTGTTGGATTCAGTTTCAGATTCTGTCTCAGATTCTTTGTCCTCTTCTAGAGCAACAACTTTCCCCATCTGAATCTGGAGAGTTTGTTGTTCTATAGCCTTCTTAAAATCTTCCAGCATCTTTTGCATTTGCTCCAAATGTTCGCGTTGTTCGCTTTCAAACTTCAACTCTTTCTGGATTTGGAGCATTTTCTTTTGTTCTAGGACTTTTTTAAGAAATTGTTCTCTCGCCAGGATTGCATCTCTGTTTGCTTCGATTTTCTCTTCACAAGTCAGAGAGTAATCAGGACAATAGGGTGGTTCAAATGATGAACACTCTACCGCTAATGCTAGTCAAGATTACGCATTCTTTCCTCGGTCCACAGAATCTCTTCAATGCGTGGATCTGGCTGGTCATCGTACATCGGCCCTTGCTGGTCATAATCATCTTGATCACCATGAGGTTCATAGTAATCCCCACAGTTGTCTTGGTATGGAGAATATCCAAAGCTCCGAGATGGGGTATTGTATGGTGGTTCCTCATGGTATGGGTAATAATCAGGTCCATTATTGACTGAGTAGTCATCATAATAGGAGTCCTGATGTGGATAGTAGTTGGACTGTTGTGGGTAGTAATTAGACTGTTGGGAGAATGATGGTGGGTGGTTGGGTGGTTGGTAGAAATGAGGTGGATCGTAGTAATCATCTCGAAAATTTATTTTTAATGATTACTATGGGTGGTTTGTGGAAAGGAAGTACGAAGATCGACCTAACCGGTCTTCACCCAAGCTAATTAAAAAAATTAAACTAAAACCGTGCCACACCCTGGCAACAGCTCCATTTGATGAATGAGTTTTTCGGTAAGTCAACCTTCCCAATGAAGGGTTAGTTTTCTCCGAGTGTCGTGTCTCTCGAGGAGTAGACGAAGGAAATTAGTTAATTTTTATAACTAGACGAAGGTTTGGACAGGTTTGAAAGTCTTCTCTTTTCGATTTGATAATAAAAATAAACTGAATTATTGGATGTTTTTTGACAAAGAAAATAAATAGTACGGGTATAGGACTAGATTTTGGGTCAAGGCATCATCTGGGTTAACTACTGTTGTCACATATTTAATCAATAATTGGAATAAATATATTTCTGTCACAAATATTTCATTAACTTATCCTCCTTCAAGGTATCATTAATGTGTTCTAAAAAGTTTGGCTTAATTAATTTTAAATCCTCATGGACAAGGTAAAAACTAATTTCCAATTATTAATTAATTTTTTTCTCGACATAATTAATTAATTTAACAATAAAAATAATTCTAGAACAATTATTCCAACTATTAACTAAACATACAGAGTATATGCCTGATGGTGTAAATTACTTGACCGGTGAAACTACACTAGACCGGGTCTAGAATAGTCTGCTTGATTTGGTAAAGTAAGAAAGGTAAAAACACGCAGATTGACCGGTAGGACTTTAGGTGGAACACCTGTAGCCCAATTTATATTATAACGGAGAATGCACGGGTGCTTTTACAAGGGAGTTTAGAGAGAATGAATTCGGAACCCTCTTTCTGAGGTTTACATGAGTATTTATACTAGGCTATGGGGGATAAGACCACGCGCGCCCACGTGGGGGTACGATGCTGATGTGGTGCGAGGTGACTGGTTTCGTCCTTGAGCTGCCTTGTCGCCTTGTGAGGGGGATTATTCCATTTGTCGAGTAGTGCCTTGGATGGATTCTTCAGCATCTCCAGTTGTCCTCTACTGACATGGGTCGCTACACGCCAAGCCCTCTTAGATTCTCTTCTGCCAACACTTTCCAACCCTAGAAACTACACCGGGTAATCTCCGAGGGATGAATTCATCAAAGTCTGGGAATAAATAGGGTGACAACGTAGTTTGACCGGTATACTTTTTCGTGAAGTATACCGGTCATCTTTTGGCCGATTACATATCGATTTGCAGACGATTTAAGTCTCCCTTCCAAAACTTTCGAGATTGACCGGTCAACTAATTGGTCTCCTCCTTTGACCGGTCGTGGGTGGAGTACACCCATCAATTAGCCCTCCACTTCTCGGTCATGCAATTTGCCATGAGCGGGAAGTAAAAAGTCTAAAACGGGACCTCAAATTCGAATTTCAGGCTTTTTCCCGCCCGAAAATCTCAAAATTTGAATTTGAACTCAGAGCTTTGACATGTGTTGGACACACGTCGTTGCAACGGTCGGTGGCCCACCCGTCGTTTCCCCTGCCAGTGGGTCATCATTGCGCCTCCTGACGCGGCGCAACCTGAAGAGGCCACGTCGTCTGATTCGGCTTCCTCCCTCTTATATAAAGACCTCCAACCCCCTTCACTTCTCACTTTTCGCACTTCGCCTTTTAGAGCTTTCACTGGTCAAGCTCCTCTCTCTCGCTATCCAGCCCTCCGAGCCAAGTAAGTTTCCCCTTCCTTCTCTACTTTCCCGGTCATGTCTTCTTTTAGCGATAGGATCTCTTCCTCAGAGGACTGATCCTCTGAGGACTCCAACTCCTCTTCCTCTACCGGGTCTTCTTCTCTTGACTCCATGCCCGGTCAGACTCCTAACTCCCCTGTCCCCGACCCGCAACCTGTTAATCGGATGCCCGGTGAAGTTTTCATGGGGAGGGATGACCCGGTTGATGACGAACCGGGTCCCTATGACCCTGAAAACGAAACTCGGGATGCGTGGGAGGAGCGGCTTCATGCTGCCGGTTACTTTCCGCTCCCCACCTTCAACGTCCTTGACATCCCTTCCCATGTATCCAAAATTGCCTTGAATAAAATTCCTAAGAGGCTCCCGGATGGGTATACCCTCTTGTATGAACCTAACTGGCCGAACATTGTTGAACCCCACCGGGAGGACACGATAGGGTTCCACACCATATCACTGGATGCGGGCATCGTTTTTCCCCTTCGCCCCCTCCTTACCGAAGTCTGCCATGCGTTTAGGATTTTGCCCGGCCAAATAACACCTAACGCCCACCGGTATCTCCATTCCTTTGTAAATATCTGTACTCATCTGAAAATCTTCCCCTCTTTGCATCTTTTCCTTTTTTGCTTTGAAGTCCTACCGGGCGGGACTGGCTGCGAAGGTTTTGTATTCTTCAAAGCCTGTACCGGTAGGAAGTTCATTTCCGAAGTCTCCCAGATTAACCGGGGATGGAAGGAAAAATTTGTTTTCATCGAGTTTCCCCCCTTTGTCACTCCTTTGGCCGGTCTGAAATGGAACGACCACCTCCTCGACCAAGAGTACGCTGCACCGGCTTCCTCCCCTGACTTCGAAGCGAATCTTGAGGTCCTCATGCGTGGGGATCCTCTAACCGGGAGGATCTTCCATCAAGGCAGCTGGGTTTGGAGGGTGGAGTCGGGTGGTGAGGGTACCTCCCAGGCCCAGGAAGCAGCGGGGCGCGGGGTACCCTCCCCGGGCAACACTGCAGAGGCTGAGGGTCAGAACCACCCAGGTGTGTGTGTATATATATATATATATATATATATATATATATATATATATATATATATATATATATATATATATATATATATATATATATATATATATATATATATATATATATATATATATATATATATATATATATATATATATATATATATATATATATATATATATATATATATTTGTTTTCCTTGTGATTGGCGCTTTGACTAGTTTCGTTTCTTGTACATAACGATTTTAGCTCCTTTTGCAGATATGGAGTTCGCCATCCCCGACGACCGACCAGCGGGAGAGACCGGGGGCTCCCAAGCCCACACTGCCAAAACCTTCCCGGTCAATCCAGAGACCGTGGAAATTCTTGATGAGGACGAGCCCCAAGACAACCGGTCTAAGGGGAAGGAAAAGGAAAAGACCGGTCGACGGACGAAGAAGGTGGCCACCACGCACCCTTCTTATGCCAAGAAGAGGGCAAGGTCGGATCCCGAGCCGGCCGGTCAGACCATCGAAGAGGCCTTCATCAATCTGGGGCTGAGGCTGAAGGAGGTAAGTCATGCTGCTATCCCGATCTTGATCTTCTTTTTCCTTTGTCGAGAAACTTACCGGGCTATTTCTTTCCTGTACAGGCGGGGGAGATTGGGCCGCATACAGTGGACCGGTTGGGGATGAGTTCCCCTTCCGAAGTCGACCGGCTGAAGAAGGAGAAAGAAAAGATGGCCCTCATCCTGAAGAGCCAGGCTGATGAGTTGATCAAGCTGTCTGGGCTGGCCGGGGCAATGAAGACCGAGATCTCCCAGCTGAAGGAGGAGAATGGCCGGCTCCTGGATGAAGTCTCTAAAGCCAAGAGGGAAGCAGCGGAGAAGGAAGAAGCCTTCCCCGGGCGCGCAATCGTCTGGGTTGAGGAGAACAAAGCCGCTGTTGCCCGGGTGATGACGGCGACACCGGAAGCCACGATGGAGTCCTTCAGTACCGGGAGCCTGAAGGGAAGAAGATGATTACCGTCGTTGGATCTTTTGGATTCAAGTGCGGTCAAAAGAAAGACCGGGCTGCTTCTCATCGGATCTTGAAGAAAAGGGACCCGGACTTCACTCCAGCTTCATACGGCCTGGCTCCCATCCCAGAGGAAGAGCCGATTCCCCCATTTCCCCTTGACTGATCTCCCCGGCTGCGCCCGGTTGAACTATTTTATGTAAACTTCGAACCCATTTCCCCGGGAATGCCCGGTGTATCTGTAAACACTTAACTTTCTTATTTCATTTGAATGTCATGTTTAATTTCCATACCGGTTGATCTTGCTTCTTGTTTCAAGTTTTCATTTTTGCTCCTTAGAATGTCTTCGTAAAAACTCTGACCGGTTATACTTTCCTGTAATCGAAATAGACCGGTTGAACTCCAACTTTTACTTTTGGATGTCTTCATCTTCGCTGGTCAACTTGAAAAAGTTTGACCGGCTAAACTTTACTTTGGCTTTTGGATGCCTTCATTTTTCCAGAGAATTTCTTCGATAAAGTACAGTTTGACCGGTAGGAACGCACTTTGTGGTCCGACCGGTCAACCACTTTGCCTTGAAGAACTTTCTGTTGTGCCCATACCCAACTGGGGTATTCTTTTTTTTTTACCGCTAGGTTGTAGATGGAAACACCTGTAACCTAGTAATTCTTGAAGTATCCTTAACCGGTAAGAATACTGGAGATTTAACCATGTCGAATGGTTTCGAACCCTCTCCAAGGTTCAAATGCACCCTTCTTCCAGGGCCCCCTCTTCCGGGTGATTAAGTCTTTTAATGGCCCTTTAATTTCTACTATCCCGAGAAGGCCTTAGCTCACCCCCCGTTCAAGTCTTCCATGAGAAGGGGGAAACAGGATGCACCACGGTGGACGATCCCCTTCTATATCTTTTAATGGGCATCTTTTAGTCCCCAATCAATTTGACGGTACCAGCTGATTCCCCGATACCGGTCAAACCTCATGGGCCCGTGTAAGTACGGTTCGAACCTTCTTCCAGGTCCAGCCTTCTTGCAGGCATACCCTCTTCCGGGCCCCTCTTCCGGGTTTTAATATTTTTTCTATTGTACTGAGCAAGACCGGTGTAGTAACCAACGTGCTAGGTCCGAGCCTGTGTCTCAGTTGGCTTATCCGAGTGGATCCGATATGGATAGGTTCGACCTATCAATTTTTTGCTGCTGCCATGTAGGATGCGGAATGTCATCAATTCGATTGATAATAAAAGTAGGCCTAGCCTAGTATTACAATCATTTGTAAAACTTGCGAAGATGATGGGAATTCCAAGTTCTTTCTACCGGTACACCACCTAAAGTTTCTAGCCTGTAGGTTCCTGGGCGAACGATGGCCCTAACCCTGTATGGGCCTTCCTAGTTTTTTGCCAGCTTTCCTCCATCTCCAGGTCTACTCACTTCTCTTCTTCGTAGGACTTCATCTCCAACTTGGAAGTACCGCGGCCCAACCTTGTTGTCATGGTACTTCTTCACAACTTGTTGGTATGTACTCATTCTCACCTTTGCTGCCATCCTTCGTTCCTCGACCAAGTTGAGCTCGGCTAGGTGGTCTTCTTCATTTTGTTGGGGTTGATAATTTGATTCCCGGAACGTTGGGAATTCAGCTTCGATGGGCAGCCTTGCTTCACACCCATAGGTTAGGGAGAATGGAGTTTCCCCGTGAGCCCTCCTGGGTGTTACTCGGAACGCCCATACGATGTGTGGGAGCTCTTCCAGCCACTTGTTCCCTACCTCTCCTAGCCCTTTCTTCAGACCATCCACAATTGTCCTGTTGGCGTTTTCGACTTGGCCATTTCCTTGGGGGTACGCCACCGAAGAGCGATTGTGCTTAATCCCGAAGCCCTCCAAGTATTCAGTGAACCTTGGATTTCTGAATTGTGGGCCGTTGTCGGTGATGAGGTTCATGGGCGCTCCAAACCTCGTGATGATGTTCTTCCAAATGAATTTCTTGCATTGCTGCGTGGTGATGTTGGCCAATGCCTCGGCCTCGATCCATTTGGTGAAGTAATCGATGGCTACGATTACGAACTTCTTCCCTCATTGGGCGACTGGGAAGGCTCCAATGATATCAACCCCGAATCTAGCGAATGGGATGACATTCGATACGGGGTGATAGTAGGTCGCTGGTCTACCGGGATACTTGTAGAACACTTGGCATGTTCGGCATTTCTGAACATACCTTTCACAATCCTGGACAATTGTTGGCCAGTAATACCCCAATAAGATGATGCGCTGGGAAAGTGTACGGGACATTTGATGCGCCGCGCATACGCCTTCGTGGACATCCGCTATGACTCGCTCAGCCTCCCGGTTGGTCAGACATCTCAGGAGTGGCCCCCCAAATGCCCTTTTATACAGCCTTCCATCAAGAACCTGGAATCGGGGTGCCCTGAGCTTCACTTTTCTTGCCCGGTCATCTTGTTCTGGCAAGCTCCCATCAATCAAATATTCCATCAGATCATACATCCAATGATCGTCCGCCCCGACCAGGTTTGACCGGTCAGATTGGCTTCCGGCCATTATAGCGGCGACTTCCAGTCTCTCGATGCTTGCACGGTCCAGGATTTCCACCCAGGCAAGTTTCGAAACATGTTCGGGAGCATACTGCGTCAACTTGGAGAGAAGGTCTGCGTCTGCGTTCTCCGCCCGGGGAATTTGGGCGATCTTGAACTCTTCGAAACCTTTCAACAGGACAAGTACAAGGTCCTTATATTGTGCCATGCGTCCTTCTCTTGCCTCCATGTTGCCGGTCACTTGCCCAACGATCAGGCTAGAGTCAGATTTGATACTAACCTGGCTGATTTTCAGGGCTTGGGCAAGTCTGAGCGCTCCAGCCAGAGCTTCGTATTCTGCCTCATTGTTTGTCAGCTTGAAGTTGAAGACGATTGCATGGTAGATCTTGAACCCTTCTGGGGTGGTGAACACGATACCACCCCCATATCCTCTAGGACCGGATGCCCCATCAACTGCCATCTCCCACCATTGCTCAGTGGGCTTGTTGACCGGTAGGTCTGGAGTTAGACCGGTCATTTCTACCAGGAAGTCAGCAAGGGCTTGTCCCTTGATTGCTGACCTTGGCCGGTACTCAATGTTGAATTGAGTTAACATCATCGCCCACTTCACCATCTTCCCGGAGGATGTTGAATTTCGCAACACTGCACCCAGCGGTTGGTCAGTCAAGACTTCCACCGGTTCAGCTTGGAAGTAGGATGTTAACTTTTTTGCGGAGATGAAAAGCGCATAGGCTATCTTTTCCATCGCCGTATACCTACTCTCAGCTCCGTTTAGTGCTTTGCTAACATAATAAATGGGCTTTTGTGCCCCATCATCTCTTATTAAAATGGAGCTTACAGCATTTGGGGAAATTCCCAGGTACAGATATAGAGTTTCACCCGGTTCGGGTTTAGACAATACAATATCAACGCTAGGTACTCTTTCAGCTCCTCAAATGCCCTCTGGAATTCTTCGTCCCATGCAAATGTGTTGGCCTTCTTCAGAACTTTGAAGAAGGGCAGGGATCTCTCAGCTGACCGGGAAAGGAACCGGCTGAGGGCCGCTAGACGACCGGTCAACTTTTGGACATCCCTAACGGAGGTAGGGGCCTGCATTTCAGTGATGACCCAGATTTTTTCTAGGTTGGGCTCTATTCCTCTCTTGGTCACCATGAATCCCAGGAACTTCCCGGTGCGAACCGCGAAGACGCACTTCTTGGGATTTAACCAGAGGTTGTACCTTGCCATGATATCGAATGTGGCTCGCATATCAGCCGGGTGGTTGAGAGATACCTGGCTTTTGATCAGCATGTCGTCGACATATGCTTCCATGGTCTTTCCCAGTAGTGGCTTGAAGAGTTTGTTCACCATGCGCTGGTAGGTTGCCCCCGAGTTCTTCAAGCCAAATGCCATTACCCGGTAGCAGTAGGTTCCTTCGGGTGTGAGAAATGACGTCTTCTCTTCATCTTCCTTGGCCATGTAGATTTGGTGGTAACCCTTGAAGGCATCCATAAAACTTAGGAGTTCGCACCCCGCAGTTTCGTCCACCATTTGATCTGGACTGCGAAGGGGGTATGAATCCATCGGACAAGCCTTGTTCAAGTCCGTATAATCCACACACATTCTCCACGTGTCACCCTTGGGAGAAAGGACAACGTTGGCCAGCCAATCCGGGTATTTGACTTCCCGGATGTGACCAACACTGAGGAGGTCCTTCACTTCCTTCTTGACGAAGTCTCGCTGGTCACTGGCCAGGTATCGCTTCTTCTGACGTACCGGTCGACTTCCTTCACTTACGGCCAACCGGTGGCAGATAATAGAGCGATCTATTCCGGGCATATCCGCCACGCTCCATGCGAATATGCCCGCGTATTCTTGGAGGACCCGCGTAATCTCTGCCTTGAGACCCTCGGGGAGGTTTGCTCCAATTTTGACCATCCTCAAAGAATCACCCGGGTGAAGTTCGATTTCCACCGTCTCGGCCTCGGGCTCCAATTTCTCCCGGGTCTCTCCCTTTGTGATTTCTTGGGAGATGACATTGACCCCCTTGGTCATCTTCTTGACTGCCCGGGCATAGCACTCCCGGGCATTCCTCTGGTCGCCTTTCACTTCACCCACACCGCCTGGAGTGTGGAACTTCATGCACAGGTGAGGCATGGAAATCACCGCCCCGACCTTATTGATGTCCGGTCTCCCAAGGATCGCGTTGTGGACGCATTTAATGTCCACAACGATGAACCACATCTTCTTCCACATGGTCTTCTCACCTGATCCTAGTTCGACCGGTAGAACTATGGATCCTTCAGCTTCAACGGTGTCCCCCGTGAAGCCTGAGAGAGGAGTTTTGAGGGGTTCAAGTTGTGTCCGACACAACCTGAGTTTTTGGAAAGTCTCCAGGTATAAGATGTTGACACTACTACCGGTGTCAACAAGTACCCGGGCGATATCCACCCCATTAATGTCCATGGTGATGACCAATGGATCATTGTGATCTTCACCGGTAGGAGGGAGATCTCGGTCAGTAAAGGCGATCGGCTCCCTTATAGTATGCTTACGCCTGGGCGGTTCAGCACTTACCTCACCAACGTAAATGCTTCGGACCAAGTTCTTCCGCTGCGCGGCTGAATCTCCACCCTCAGGTCCGCCGAAGATCATGCCGATGTACTCTTTTTCAGGAGCAGGTTGCCGCTCCCTTGGCTGGCTATTCCTCCACCGGTCGTTGTCCCGGTCATCTCCCGGGGCAGCTGGCCTAACCCATTGATGACTCTTCTCCTGGGCTTTCTGCAAGTAATCCTTGCCCAGCTCTCCACTGTCTATCATCTGCCGGATGACCCCCTTAACACTTTTGCATTCAGAGGTGTTATGAGAATCTGACCTGTGGTACGAACAATAGGTGCCCGACCACTGCCGCCCTCTTTGACCGGTAGGGTTTTCCGGAAGAATGACTGGTGCTTTCCGGATTTCTTGGCATTCTTCTGTATTGACCACACGGACAACCGGGTCATAGTGGTGTCTTGGCCGGCTAGGTCCTGGGGCTTCTTCCTTCTTGACTTGCACCGGCTTGGGCTTGTAACCATGCTCAGCTTCTTTCTTTGCCCTGAGTTGGGTTTCAGCCTCAGCAAACTCCCATGCAGTGTGGTAGGCCTCTTGGTACGTGGCCGGGGGTTTCCGGCAGAACTCCTTGTATAGTTCCCCGGCACGCAAGCCATTCAAGAGGAGGGATAAGACGGTCTTGTCATCCATCTCTTCCACCTTGTCTACCTCTTCCTTCCACCGGGTAAGGAATTGAGTAAGGTTCTCAGACTTCCTCTGCCCGGCTGTACTAAGATAGGTGAATTTCTTCCTCTTAGTACAATTCTCCTGGAACATGGCCTTGAACTTTGAGGCCAAATCACTAAACGAATCAATGCTTCCCGGGCGAAGCTTATTGAACCATTCAGTGGCTCGGTTCCGCAAGGTCTGGAAGAAAAGAAGGCACTTTTCTTCATCGGTGCAACCGTTCATGGTCGCACTCTGGTTGAAGGAGTCTAGATGGATTTCCGGATCTTCCTTCCCGGTGAATCTAGGGGCGTCGATCTTGACCTTTTGCGGGAAAGGTGTCAGATGGACTCTTGTGGTGAACGGGGACCCTGCCAGGGGTTTGTCCCGGTCATTCTTCTCTCCGACCTTCTTTTCCAGCCTCTCTAGTTTTGCCTCCATCTGCTGGACGCGGTCATTTGGGACGGTCAACCGGTTCGCCACCGGTAACCTAGGCTGGCTCTCTGCTTCCTCTTCCTGACAAGAGGCCCTCGTCCTTGCTCGCTCATTCCGGTTAGACCGGGAGCGCCGGGTGCGGGTAGGCTCGGCCTCCCGCACATCGCCTAGCCGGGCGAATGCGCTGACATGGGCAACGCTCTGCCCCAGCCTTTGCTTGGCTGACTTCCTCTGGCCTTCCTCCCTATCCCCCAGCCTTTCGAAGGCGGAGTTTCGGGAGGTCGCTGGCCGGATGTTTTTTCATTTCTACTTCTTGTGGGCCCTTGGAATGTCCCACTCGCCGTCATCACTCTCAATTGAGACGCAATGACCATCAGGGGTGACTTGCGGATTCGTACCTTGCGAGGGACGCGACGGCCCGGCAGCGTTAAGTGCGCCAGTCAAGTTGACAGGGGCCATGGTACTGACCAGCTGCGGTTGGAAAGGTGATGGTTGCGGCATCGGCATCTGGAACGGCGTCACTACCATTGGAGCTTGTAGGGGCATGGATCCCACGCATGGAAGAGCGAACGGGAACATACCAGGGAGAAAAGGCATTCCCCCTTTCTGTTGGCACATGGCCATGACCTTGCCAAAGCCCTGGATGGCCTGTAGGTTGGCTGGGTCATTCATGAACTGAGTCATGCTTGGTGGGAACGTGACCCTCGGTCCAGCAGAAGGGACGGGGGTCGTGAATGGGCTGATCACACTAGGCGTTGGGACAGAGCTCAGACCCAAAGGCAACACTGGGGCAGAAATGACCGGCAGGGTAGCAGCCACAGGGATGCTGGTGCCCTCATTGGTGGCTTGCACCTGAGTGGAAGTAGCGTTGATTTGCTGGCTGGAAGACATTTTGAGTGGTGTTTTTGTGGGTAGGTTTGTGTTTAGAAGAGAAGAAACCTTAACGGTCCCACGGTCGGCGCAAAAAATGATGGTGTAAATTACTTGACCGGTCAGACTACACTAGACCGGGTCTAGAATAGTCTGCTTGATTTGGTAAAGTAAGAAAGGTAAAAACACGCAGATTGACCGGTAGGACTTTAGGTGGAACACCTGTAGCCCAATTTATATTATAACGGAGAATGCACGGGTGCCTTTACAAGGGAGTTTAGAGAGAATGAATTCGGATCCCTCTTTCTGAGGTTTACATGAGTATTTATACCAGGCTATGGGGGACAAGACCACGTGCGCCCACGTGGGGGCACGATGTTGATGTGGTGCGAGGTGACTGGTTTCGTCCTTGAGCTGCCTTGTCGCCTTGTGAGGGGGATTATTCCCTTTGTCGAGTAGTGCCTTGGATGGATTCTTCAGCATCTCTAGTTGTCCTCTACTGACATGGGTCGCTACACGCCAAGCCCTCTTAGATTCTCTTCTGCCGACACTTTCCAACCCTAGAAACTACACCGGGTAATCTCCGAGGGATGAATTCATCGAAGTCTAGGAATAAATAGGGTGACAACGTAGTTTGACCGGTATACTTTTTCGTGAAGTATACCGGTCATCTTTTGGCCGATTACATATCGATTTGCAAACGATTTAAGTCTCCCTTCCAAAACTTTCGAGATTGACCGGTCAACTAATTGGTCTCCTCCTTTGACCGGTCGTGGGTGGAGTACACCCATCAATGCCCAAATTTAGCCAAGACCCTAATTCGGGCCCTAACCCCTACTAGATATTAACAGTGCATGAAATAAAAGAACATTTTATTAAAATTGTAAAAATAAACTTACAACCGAGAGTAGAGCCAGGGCCACTTCGGGACAACCGGAACAAAACTAAACTAAAAATATAAAAATATAACTGAAAATGGGGTTAGAAAGGAGGTCCGGGCCTTAGAAGACCCAGAGGAAGCTGGTTATTGAACTTCTGCTGAGCCGCGCCTTAAATAGGCAGGAAAATTTCCGGGGCTGGCTCTGGGGCGGCCGCCCGGCACAGTTAGTGCGGATGACAGCCGCAAATTCTGAGACTTGCGTCTCCTTCCCTTTGTTTCCCTTTTTATCAACTTGTGTTTTCCCCTTTTTATTTTTTTTATAGGATGAATTGATGATGATTGATGATGGCGGCTGGACATCCACTTGTTCGCTGCTGTAGTTGGCCGGCCAGCCAGGTCGCGCCACGTGGCAGCGCCTGGTTGGCCGGATTTTGATCTGATCTGAAAGATTTTTCTAAAAATGATATTTTGCTCAAAATTTTATTCTGAACAATTTTTCCTTCTGCGCCGACTTCAAATTCCGAACCAATTTGGGTCAAACGAATTAATTTGAATCAAAACAACTTTTTTTTTAACTTTTTCTTTTCAAACAATTTCTTTTTCAATCCGTTTGACCTCAAATCTCTTGACGGGGTACATCTCCACAATTGAATATACAATTTTCACTTCAAGGATTTTCACCATCTTTTGTCTCCTTTGCTCCGCTGCATTCCATTTGCACAATCTTTTACCCTTTCGTACCACTTTTGACTCAATTTTTATTCTTTTTAAAACTAGACATAACTTTTGTGCATTTTTACAATTATGAATAAAAACTTATTAAAACCATTGAGAAATTGATTTATTTGATCCAAAATTGGACAACAACACGTTAAATATAGAGAAGATAAGTGCGTACAAAACGGACTTATCAATAACCATATGGGTTATCACTTCATGTTCTTTTGTTAGATTCACTCCTCAACTTTTGCTGAGCGTGTAGTTATTTTTGCTACACGCAGGTAGACATGACGGTACAGGTGCTAACCTTGGGGGACAGTGATGATGGGAGGATGTGCGGTGCACGGACGAGCTCAATATTTAAATACATTTAATTAATTAATCATTTGGGCATGAACCCACCATTTGTCGTTTTACTTGTTTTGGACTTATTTATTTACTTCCGCTTCTACTCTGCATTTATATCACACACGTTTTGGAAATAACTCCCTAGAATTTATTCCACTAATTAAACACAATCGTTTTCATAATAAATAGACAATAATGTTCTTTTCGCTACGGACGGTTCTCGGACCGCCCATGTAACCCTACCGGTCCGTTGGGTCGCGGGTGAACCGGGTCCACGGAAGGCGGGTGTTACATTTGATGTATCTTGCAAACAACACTCGACCATATATTGCATTCTTAGTGAACTTGTTAGCCAAACACAGTTCGACCCCGACTAGGAGGCATTGGAATGACATTAAACACATTTTGCAATATCTCAATGGTACCATCGACCTTGGTGTTTTCTACCGCAAAGGTGCCAAGGCCACTCTTGTTGGATACGCTGATGCAGGATATTTGTCTGATCCACAAAAGGAAAAATCTCAAATAGGATATCTGTTTACTTAGGGAGATACCGCAATATCATGGAGATCGATGAAGCAAACTTCGACTTTCCACATCATCATATCACACATTGGTGATAGCTCTCTACGAAACATGTAGAGAATGTGTATGGTTGCGATCAATAATCCAACATATTTAGAGCAAGTGCAGTATAGAAATAATCACTAGTCATCCGACTCCTATATATGAAGACAACACTGCATACATCGCTCAAGTGAAAGGAGGTTACATAAAAGGAGACCGAACAAAGCATATATATATATCACCAAAGTTCTTCTCAACACATGATCTCGAGAAAGATGGAAAGGTTGACATCAAGCAAATGAAGTCCAGTGAGAACCCCGCTGATTTATTTACAAAAGCGTTGCTCCCGAAGAAATTTGAAGAACTCGTACACAAGATTGGCATGCGCTGCCTCCGTCAATTATGCTAAACTGAGGGGGAGAATTTTACGAGCTGTACTCTTTTTCCCTTGATCAGGTTTTTATTCCATTGAGTTTTCCTGACAAGGTTTTTAAAGAGGCAGTATATAAAATTAGAACGAGTTTCTAAACTATGCCCATTTCACGAAGTACCCATCATTAATTGAAAAAATGAACATTCAAGGAGGAGTATTATGAAATTAATTATTACAGGAGGAGTATTATGAAATTAATGATTGTTCATTTATTCAATTAATTAGGTCTACTTTCAAAAATATTAGATTAAGACACCCATTGTGGAGCAGTATTTTTATACAGTCTTTCCCACTTGTATTTGTATTTATACTAAGCTTCTCTACTATAAATAGAGACTGAGGAGGGTGTATTCAATTTAGATTTTAAAAGATTTTTATAGATAATTTAGAATCCATAGATTCTACAAGTTCATTGGATTGTTTTAAGTTTACGCAGAGTTAGCTAGATTCTAATCTATTCTATCAAAGGATTTTATAGGATTATATTTTTTCTTTTCTTTTTTTCTTTTTTCTTTTTCTTTTCTTTTTTTCCTCCTTCCCCCATGAACCCTAGCTGCTTCTTCCATCCATCTACGTTCTTTCTATTTTATCTTTCCTTTTTTCTCTTTCTTTTCTTTTATTTTATTCCTTCTTCTTCCCTAGAAACTCTAGCCGCTCTCTCTTCTTCGATCTTCGTCCTTTCCTCTGCCCCTCTCTCTTCTTCGATCTTCGTCCTTTCCTCTGCCTAATTCGAGGGTCGCCGTCATCGTGGCTCCATGTTGAGTCGCCGCCATCGTTGTTCCACGTCGAGTCGCCATCGATTTCAATTGATGCTGCTCAAAATAGCACCAATCCTGCGTGACGATGAAGGATATTGGGCGAAGATTGGGTCACGAAACAATCACGTGTGACGATGAAGGATTCTCCAAGGAAGATTGGGGGAGAGATGGTGAAGGAGACAATCCTGCGTAGATTTGCAAAATCTTTGCATTTTTTGTGAGATTTTGGACTTAGATTTTAATTTATATCCAAAGCCCCAAATCCATCAAAATCCATATGTTATAGAAATCTTTTAAAATCAATTGATTTTTTAATACCATTATATTTAGAAGGATATATTAAAATCTGAATTGAATACCTTCAGATTTTAAATGACTTTTTTAAATCAGGATTGAATACTCATAGAATTTTGAAATCCAAAAAAATACTACAGAATCTATATTGAATACACCCCCTTAATATCCTTGCAAAGATACCGGTAAGATTAAGATTAATAGAATTTAGAAATATATCTATCTCTTATCTCTAGAGGTGTTCATTCGGTAAAACCGAACCGAACCAAACTGAAAATTCAGTAAATCGAAAATTCGGTAATTTATTTTTTGTACCAAATATCGAACTGAAATCAAATGGTTCAGTTCGGTAAAAACCAAATTAAATCCGTTTGGTAATCGGTTTTACCAAAAACCGAACATAAACCAAAATTTGAACTTTAAAAATCCATTACATTCTCCAAATTGAAAACAACAAAGCAGAAATAGATCCATTACATATAAGTTTATTACACTTTCCAAAGTTAAAATAACACAACACAATTGGAATTATTACATAAAATAAAAAAATAGTTGATACAAATAACACAATTATCCATTCCAAAAAAAATATTTACCAGTATTATTAATTTGATGCTTTCCAATCTTCAATAACTCCAAATTTAGATAATAGGATTTAAAATTAGATGGTTGGATATTCATTATTTCAATATTGAGCTAGATATTGGATATTTGATTAAGTAGAAATGGGTAAAATTATACAGAAGTATTAAATAATTTCGGTATTTGGTTTTTACCGAAATACCGATTCTAAATTTTCTACCGAACTGAAAAGCAATTTTTTTCAAAATATGAGAATCGAATACCGAACCAAATTTTTTGATTCGATTTTAGTAAGTATCGAATTGTGGGGGTTTAAGTAAGTATCAAAATACGGAACATTCGATTTCGGTTCGGTTCGGTCGGTTCACCAAATTGTGCACCCCCCTAGGAATGAATACTTTATTGATTCTAAATAGAGTCCGGTTCCATGGCCACTGGATTCCAGTGGCTACGGAAGCCATTACCCCCCTACGGATCTCCGTTCATAAAATTGATGATTCCTACCCCTCTAACCCCCCCTCCAAGTCCCGACCCAAACTAATCACGCCACCTACGTCAATTGCACCTCGTAAGTATAATTGACTTTAAAGTCAAAAGTTTTGACTTTATACTTACGAGGTGCAATTGACGTAAGTGGGGTGATTAGTTTGGTCGAAACTTGGCGGGGGGTTTACCGGGGAGCTAGAAGGGATAGAGATCATCAATTTTAAAAACGAAGATTAGTGGCCATGCAACCGAGCTCTTTTAAATAAACATTTTTGAGAGCTAAGCGGATTATTTTTACCTCTAACCCCCTCATAAACCCAATGGTACCACCCAATATATGAAACCTTACAAAGTATATAATTGCAAACCTTGCAGATTGCAGCCGATCTCCTTCAGCTATCGCCCTCACGCCCAATCGCCATCATCGCCGTCTCTCCCTTGCACCGACGACATCCATCGTCTCTCAGTCTTCTATCTGTCACCACCATCGCCGTCTCCCTTGCACTATGTTTCCTTCTTACAACTCTCAGCTTCACCCTCCTCAAATCCACGCTGGACTTCCTGGTTCAGCTACTCCCCAGGTTCCGTCCGACCCAAATTCGCTGCATATTTTGTTATGTTGTGTTTTGTTGCATGTTTAATCATTGTTGAAACTTGAAATTGAGCAGGTAATGGGCAACCTAGGTACGCAAGTGCAGCCTCAAATGGGTTTGTTTAGCTCACAGGGTTCAAGCGAATCTAATACCCATCCCTCTGTTCCTCGTTTCCCATATCAATGTCCCCAAAATGCAATTAATAATGTTATCCCTCAAATGCCTGGACAGTTTTTTGCACAGAATGCTGTAAACCCTTCACAGTTCTTCAATCAGAATCTTAACATTGGGTTTCCAAACAACCAGTGGAATTTGCCTAACAACAACTTGATTCAAACTGTGAATCACTTATTGCAAATGCAACTACAGATTCCAAATTTTGCTCAGGCTGGCCCTTCCGGCCTTCCGTTTTTCGCAACCAACCAAGCTTTTCAGGCTTCTCCTGCCTTTAATGGGAACACACAGTTCCTACCTGCCAATGGGGCCTCACAACAGCCAATGAATGCAAATTTGTTGTGGCAACCTCAACAAGCGAATATACCTTCCTTGGGGCACCCTCATCTAAATCAAAGCACCTTAAGCTTTTCTGGTGCTGCAAAATCACAGGTGGACTATTACTGTTACACTTTTACTTCCCCATTTTGATACTGCATATTAAAGCTAGATTATCTATCACTAGTCCTGTTTCAAAATGGCTAGTGAAAAAATTCAATGTTACATGGAGATGTTAGGAATTAGGATCAATAATCATGCATTATTTTTCTGCTCAATCTTGTGTCATTGTTAATATTTGGATATTTTTCTTTTCCCAAAGATTAAATTATAAGCCATTTTGGCAAATATTTAAAAAAAGCTAGCCCTTAGTACGGAGGAAGAAGGGTTAAGAGTGTATTTTGTATGAATTTTCTGAAACACTTGTATGGATTCTGATGTACCCTGGGCTTTGGCTTTAGTTAAAAGCAAACAAACTTTGTGTTGATGTGCTATAGTTCACCCTTAATGTGTCTTGGTGCAAAACAAAAGTGTACATCATGAGGACAAGTCAATCGACTTTTTAGTTTTCAAAACATTCAATTAAGGTTAATTAAGGTTTCTTCTGAGTCATGCTGGAGGTTTTGGTTTAGGGTGGCTAACGTTATTGGCTTCTTAGTTTAACAGCATAAGTAGATGCTTAAAAATGCAATCAAAATTTTCCACTGTTCCTAAATAATTGCTACATTAGAATTTTCATGTTTGCCAATGCAAAATTCAAATTATATTATTAATATCTTCAATCATGTTTTAGTAAGAATATGAAAAGTGCTATTATGAAGTTTTTTATCGAGAAAATTTAACAAGATCCCTCATGACTCTTTTATTTACGTACGGAGTATAATCACAAAAGATCACAAAAGATTATCAAATGAAGGTGTGTGATTAGTGTAAATTTTTTACCATTGCGATTATTTTGGAACGAAGGAAGTATTAAGTGTATTATGCATGGTCTCTATGATAAGATATGCGATGCCTTTTATTTACATTAACTTTGCATACATGGATATTGCTGGAGGCTCTGTGCAACCGGAAGACCTTTTCCTGAGGATTTTTTTTAATCCCCTCAAACGTTGTAGGGAGGTCTTGTACATGCAACCAGAGTCAATACAAAAGGGCATCAGAAGAATTCTTTTAGCAACAACCTCAATAGAAACAAGGGATATGATAGACCACATACTGGGTATGCTCATGTAGTAGGTTTAAAAAATATACACATTTAATTAATTAATCAATTATTTATATTTTGTATTGTTAAGAATCTATTTTGATATTGTTAAAAACTTATACTGTCCCTTTTTTGTGATTAAATTTCTTGCAGATTTCAAAAGTTTACTACACAATCTTCTAAAAATGCTAATAGAAGCTTCAGGAATCAGGGTGACCGTTTAAGAAAAGGTTAGGAAATCAATTTCTTATGTTTGATTTATGTTATACTTTTACCTTTATGTAGTTCCTATTGTGTCGTCACTCGGCTTTAACTTCATAACACTGATTTTTCAATATAACAAAAACAATGAGATACTTCAATTTTTTTTCTTGACAACAATTGTAATTTGATGATCACATCTGAAGTTTTAAGTCGTTCAAGGAGTCGTTTGCTCTCTTCATTGATCGGTTTAAATCTGTATTTTTTTAAGGTCTGGGCTAATTTGAAATGTAATCTAAATCTTTCCAATCTATCTGAATAGAATCTGAGTGCATCTGATCTGATTCATAAAATTATTGCAATACTTTTGGGTACCCTCCCCTCCTAAACATTAAACCAAACAAGGGAAGGTATCCCCTTGAACAAACAGGTCCAGTCACATTCAATGACAATGTATGACCTGTATTTTGCGATGCTCTTAATACCACTTTTTTTCTCAACAGGACGCATTAAAAGAGATGGGACTGAAAAGTCTTTCAAGAAACAACATCAAAAGGAGGAAACAAGGTATTTTCAGGTTTTGTAGATGACATATATTAACGTTTTTAGTACACCTAAGGCTAAGGGAATGTGAGTTGAACTGAACCGGTGACCTTTACCTCAGTCTGGGTTGTTATTTGACAAAATATCTCCTTTTTTTCTGAGTACACATAGAATCTTCTGTTGAAAACTTTAAGGTGTTGAATGCTTTATGCAAAGGCTCTATCTGCCTTGGATCATTAAAATGACTCTGTTTTCGAAGATTTAAAGGTTCAAATATTTGAAATTTATATATCATAGCTATTTTTATCAGTGCTTTAGCGCCACTAGTAATCAACTTGTTCTTCATTAGCAGGTAATGTTTTTTAGTTAATGGTTTCTTAGAAATAAAAATGGTTTAAAGTCTAAAAAGAATACATTTTGAGCTTAAAATTAGCACTTGGAAAATTATATATAAAACATTCACATGATATTTTATGAAGTTCATCAATCAACAAGATAGAAGCAAATAACAACAAATCCAGCAAAATCCCATGAGAACAACAAGATCCTACCCTTCATCATAATTCAGTGGGTGGCTACATGAACGGAAGTAACACTCACACACACACTCACAACCTGTCGTGTTTCCTATTTTGAGAAAAGGTGCATTTAATAAGCGTACTCACGCACCTCATCTTTCTCCCTTACCAGTTTTTCTCATCCACCCTTTCCTTCTCCCAAGTCTCACCCCATGTTTCTTTTCTCTCATTTCATCCAACTTTTTTTCTTTCACAGTTTCACCCAACCTTTTCTTAAACTACATGTCAAGTGTCAACGCAAGTATTCCAACTATTGTTAAGGCGTGTGTGTTTATATATATTTATGTATATATAAGAATGTGTGTCTATAGATATTTGTGATATTCTAGGAGGATGACTGTGTTAGTAGCTTTCAGTCATCAAACTTGAACACTTCTCAATATTTTAAACATTGGATGCTTGTACGATTATCAGCTTTTTAATGCACTGATCATTTTTTGGTTCTTATTATCATTAGACCAATCCCTTTCTTTTATACGGAACAAGAAGTACGACAATGGCGTGAAGAGCGCAAGAAAAACTATCCATCCAAAGGCAATACTGAGAAGGTTTTCACTTTAGTTTGTTGCATGTTAAATACCTCTATGATAGGAAGATAGCATTTAAGTAATGGCGTAAATCGACAAATACCTGCAGAAGTCACAAAAGTTGGCAAATACTGTAGACTGTGATGGTGCTGCAAAATTACGTCGCCAGGTATGCTTCAACTTGATATAATGATATGCTTCCCCCAATTTTCCTATTGCTTGGGATGATGTGAATCCTTGGGATACTTTCCACTTAAAATTTGGAAAAACACCACATAAGTATATTTTGTAAAAATTTTTGAACTCTAGTCAAGTGAAAAAAAGCACAGCCTGCAAAGCCCTACAATAGTTAACCAACCAGTAAAAATGGCTTTTCAGTTGGTGCTGTGCTTATCTATATTGCTATAGTTACTGTTTTGATATTTTTGTTGGAGTGCAAATCAGTAAGAGCAGTGGTACAGGATTGAGCAGGAGATGATATAGTTCTTGACCGTCCCAAACTTCGCTTCTTTTAAAACTATTGGAACTGTTACCGTTCTTTGTACCGGTTTTTCAGTATGTTTAATGTTTCACTTTTTCATACTTGAGGTATTGTATGTATGTGTACACATTGATGTGTATACATATGGTTCTAATTTTTAATACCTGGGTATTTGGGACTGATCGGGAGTGTACTAAATAGAATTGCTCCGGTACGGGTTTGAAACAACAACACACCCCGTAAAATCCTACAAGTGGGGTTTGGGTAGGGAAATGTTTGAAATGGCATGGCATAACCTACCATATGGCATGCTTCATGATCATTTCAAAAAAAAACCCTTGTGGTGATCTAGCCTTGAGCAATAAGTTTTGCTCAGATATGGGACAACTATGGCTGGCGATTGGGCAAGCCCAGAGGCATTATAAAGCGTACGCCATATTTCTCCCCAATAAAATAAGATTAGTGTTAATTTAGTAATTTAATTTCAAAATTTTAATGTTAAGTTACCCAAATAAATCCTAACCCTACTCGATCGCCTCTCTTCCGTTTTCATCTCTCTGCGATTCGTCTGGTCAGTTGATCTTCCCAGACAGTAATTTTTTTCTTGTTTTTGTTTTTACTGTCTTTATCACTACTGGCCAGCCTCTCTTACTTTTCTTTCAAAAAATGCCTCCCTCTACCACATTATTTTTGATATACTTTGTAAATAAGAAAATTGGTAAATAGATAAAAATGTGTGGTTGGAAGAGTGCTGGGGCTGGCGACTGGTGTATAATTTGGTGCACCCCTAGCATCTACTTTTTTTATAAGGTTTATTTTTTGGTGTAAATTTTTTAAAGGTTTATCACTTAATTGTGTATCCATTACTGTTTATAAAGGTTTTTAATCTGTCTTTATCCCTTCTCTTACTGTTTATTATTGCTATTATTATTATTTGTGTTCTTTTTACACCTTTTGTTTTTTACCCATTTGTATATGTTTAAAGCATACATTTTATTCTTACTAATTTGTCATTCAAACTTGAAAATTGTATCTACATAAATTTTTAGGTTTGTTTTTTAGTAAAACGTACTCAGGTAATGCTTAAATGGCGGACCCAACATGAAAATATTGGAGAAACTCAACACCCACAAATGAAGGACAATAAGAGATATACAAATATTTGAGATGCATTTGTTTCATGCTAGAATTTGTTTTATTTGTGATATTCTACTTTGCCAATGTACTTTTTTAATGTTTATGGATTAATTATGCTATAAATAATGTTATATATTCATTTTTAAAAATGTTTTATGCATATTTAAACATTTTTAAACTTTAACATTGAGGCTTACGCCTCAAAAACACAATAAGCTATTTTGAGCAATGGGGCAGGGTGTGTGAACACAGACCTTACCCCCCTACCTTGGGTCTGATATCACTTAACTTAAGAACCAGTGTTTTTCCATGATGTTGAAAACTTCGGTACGGTCAAATCAGAATGTCAGATACGTACTATATTAAAGGGTCCTTTCGGGTCTGGTATGGGTTTGAAACAAGGAATGGATCTTCAGAATGGGGCAGGAACATTGAATCTCATGTTCAGACCTACTGCAAACAACATGCTTACTTTTTGGCGTGGAATTCACTTTCTTTTTTGTCTGTTCAGTGCCCTAGTTATTTCTGTCTAGTGCTCTAGTCTTGATTTACTCCCTTCGTCTGTCCACTTGGGTTTTGTAGGGTTTGGAATTAATTGTCCATTTATCCTATTTAGTAATCATCTCTTTTTTTTACTAGAGTAGGGTTGCATGCTTCACGACTCCCAAGACCCCAATGGGGTTGGGGTTATACTGGGTTTGTTGTTGTTGGTACCATATTTAGTAAACAAATTAACAGGAATCATCAAAAACACCTCCAAAAATAATACTCTCTATCCCTAAAAGAACTTCCTGCTTTTTTTTTCAGCTGTCCCAAAAAGTTCACATTCCATTTAGGGAAATGAATGAGTGGTTCACATCATTTCTCTGCAGTAACTTCCACCATACAATGTCGCTTTTTCTTAAAATCCGTGAAAAAGCAAGTGAGACTTCTTTTAGGGGTAGGACGGAGTACATTAGGATTGTGGCCATCATTGCAGGACATGTTTCTTTTAGGGGTAGGACGGAGTACACATTTCTTAAATTTTAAGTATTTTTAAAATGGGAAATTGAATCCAACAACCATAGGTACAAGGACATTGTACAATGAGAAATCCCTTTGGGGTGAGTGAGCATATAATAAGTTTTCTTTGGTGTGTAATGGCAATGCACTTAGTTGGAATCTCATTTGTGGTATCGAACACTTAACTTCCATTTAGTTAGTGATTCGTTTTTTCTTAGTGAACATATAGGTCTCCGATTAGAAGTGAACGGTAGTCTTATACCTACGATATTACAATAGAATAATTCATGTTAGAAAGCAAACCACTAAATTTGGGGAGTAGGAGTATTATGTAAAAATCGAAGCGGCATAACCTAGAGACTGGAATTTTTTTATGTGCAAATTTCTTTTCTATGACCCGATCCGGCGATCTTACGATTCAAGTCACTTATCAGGATGATTCGCACAAACTCTCGATCTTTTTTAGCTATTCAGATCGCAAAGTCTAAAATGATCTGCGCAATCGTATGATCCTACTCGCGATCTTGACTACTATGGAGTCGAGTATTTCTCATTTGTTTTACTAGTTGCAAATCTTTTTACTTTAATGATTTCATGCAACTTTTCAGCAACTCAAGGAAATATTGGCCAAACAAGCAGAGCTAGGTTGCGAAATTGCAGAAATACCCCCGTCATATCTGTCAGACATGGAGCGACCACACAATGGAGTAGACAGCAGAGGGGCATTCAGTAAGGAGAGATACCAATACAATCCCAACAAGAGGGGGCGATTCGGTAAAAGGAATAGCTTCTCTAAAAACCAAAGAATCGGGAACCATAATCCCAGAACTCGAGAGCCACGTGATGATGATGATCACCACTCAAAGGAACAGAGGTATGAAATCAATAACAGTCCAGCTTTGCAGAGCAAGAGAGAACCAAGTCTTTGGAAAAAACTGGTGGGTGGAGACATGAACAGAGATACGCGGCAACTGTTGCAAGTCTTAAGGTTCATGGTTATAAATTCTTTCTTTGCTGACAATGACAAGCCTCTCCGGTTTCCATCTGTGATTGCTAAAGAATCGGCACCCGAAGAGCCTTTAAAAGACGAGGAACGGAATGGGGATTTGGGCAAAGACAGAGGGACCATTGCTAACACTGAAAAGGAAAAACATCAAGAAGAGGGAGAAATCATTGACTAGTAAGTAGTACTTGAATTTCCTCTATGTGTGTGTGTGCATTCCATGCCTTTGCATGTATATGTATATATTTGTGTCCAATGTGATGGATGATTCTACTATTTAATTTTGGGCATTCTAACTAGTGGACTTCTATCTTCTAGTTGCGGTACTAATTGAACTTCTATGTTCTAATTGTGGCCTATATGGATCACTACTCCGCACTCTTTATCATACCACCTCTAGTATCACATTGTGTACATCTATGACTTGTTTGTAATGTTCGGTTGAAATTATTTTTAATTCAATTTATTTAAAATTATACACCAAAAGCTTTACAAATCAAGAGACAATATCACTTGTTTTATTTATTGTGAAAATGGGAAAAAAAAGGGCAAAAAGTTTAACACTATAAATAGTGAATATGTAACTTGAATCTGGACAGAGGAGTGGAAAATGCGGGTTAAATTTAAAGTTTTCTTATCCTATAAAGAATGTTATTGTATGACTTTATGAATCATTTAGAAAATGTAGTTGGAATTCTTTAAAAAAGAAAATTTATGTGGGTCACATTTATTTAAAGGAAATAGTGTAAGGTTTATTTTGAGGCCAAATACTTGCATTGTTCTTAGGTTCATTCATATTTTACAGACCTTGTTAATGTGAATTCCTTAGTATTAGTATTAGAATTAGGATTAGGATCCGGGGATTAGGATTATGATTAGGGAATTAGGATTAGAATTAGGATTAGCTTGGGTGAAACATGCTTTTTTCCACATTAGCTTCTAAACCCAATAGCTTTTGTTAGAAGGAGCATGTTTTAGGCGTGGATCTTGGGTGCACGGAATCATCACTCTATTTTCAGATATCCTAATAAAAAATGCAAAGTTCTTTATGCATTGGTGCATGTATTTACAAGAAATTTGTTGGATTTTTTTAAAAACTTATCAGAGTATAAGTGAAGTTCTAAGAATATCAAGTTATGTAATGAAGCATGGATGAATCACATGGCATACGAAGAGTGATTAGATAGGAGACGGAATTTTTTTGTCGCTAAAGCCTTAGTTCCGTAGGGGATGAGTTCTGTCGACAGAATAGATTTATTTGTTTTATATTTGTTTGTATTCCGACTTAGGGCTGAAATGTGATTTCTATTGCTACGTATAGACAATTTTTTTGCGATGAAATTATAGCGAAATTTTTATGCTGCGATTAATCACGCATTATATAGTACCATATGGCAATAAATATTACTCCGTATGCGTTGTATATCCTAAAGCCATAAACACTACATAATTGTCGGCGGAAAACAAAATATATAGAACCGAAACCGAAAAATATATAGAACTGAATCAAATTTAAACCGAAGTTAAATTGATCCGAACCGATTAAAACATACTCCCTCCGTCCCACTGTCTTTGTCCACTTACCTTTTGGTACACCATCCAATGCACTTCTTTAATCCATTTTATCTTGTAATTTGTATATTAAAAAATTATAGAAATTATATATTAATAATATATATGTTAAGACAAATCAAACGAGATCACACATGACTATATTTAGGTTTACATATTGAGAGAATTTGATGAGTCAAAGTCCTTAGATGAACAGTTCCAAAAGTCAAAAGTGTACAAAGACATTGAGACTGAGGTAGTATATCCAAACTGAAGAAATTCAATCCAGAATCGAAATGATTGACCCGATTGCCACCTCTAGTTTGGAGTACACAAATGTTATCCGTAAATTATTTTATTTATGGATGGGTGGACAAGCTCGCCTGGCATGAAGACACACATGTACCACACACGTTATTATTTCATTATTATCAAATAGGCAGCAAGCAAGATATAGCTAGCTAGCTGGCTACATAGAAGTCACACACATACTAATCAAAAACACACATGTACGGTGTTGCCGCCTGGCATAAATACATGGAGTACATAATTACATATTTTTATTTATTTATTTTGGCAAACATCCCGACCCTATTGTAGTGAGATTCAACTGGATTGTTGTTGTTGTTATTTTGGCAAACACACGTGCTTTATTAGATAAAACATAACTCGACCGAAGTCATCACTCGTCGTCATCGGAAAGAGCGGCTTCGTCCGCTGCTAAGGACGCTTCATCCACTTCATCCACATAGCGGGAGTTGAGCGAGGGCAACCCCGCCATGACCACCTCGCTTGCCATTTCCATGAACCGGCCCTCGAGACCATCCAATGTCAGTGTTGCCACGAGTTCGGGCGAACTTCCCGTCCCCACGGAGATCATCGTTAGGCCTCCACCCCAAGTGTCGCTGTGATAGTGTAACCGTTGTTTCATTCGCTGGTTCATGTATTCCCAATTGGCCGTGGCGAAATGAGCCGTTGTACGAACTTCACTGTACACCTACCATACGGGTACAACAAAACTTTTTTTACACTAATACTTGCAAAGTAGGTAGTATCTATCTAATTAAATCCTCCCTCGATCTCTCCCTAAAAACATCATTTATGTATTGACTTTATTCAAAGAAGGTGTATTTTAGTAGGTGTATTCTTAAGTCATTTTTCTAAATGATATTTGAATTGTTTTATTTCCTAAATAGTGGTTAATAATGTCCAGAAAGGGAATTAATGTCCAGTGATAACGAATATTTACTTAAATAATGACTAAAAGTGTTACATTGGAAAAAAAATACATATGATGCTATTTAAGAAAAATCATTATGTTTTAGTGTTATTTAAGTAAATTCCTCTTTATTTAAATCAAATAAAAACCAATATTTATAAGTATAAAAGTGATTTTATTAGATTTATTTTGTTGGTAACTTTTAAAATTTTATTTCATTATACAATATAAATTAAGAGTAATTAATATCCAAAGTTCCTTCCATTTTGATTCAAAAAGTCAAAGTATAGGATGGAGGTAGTAAAAAGTAAAAACAAACAAATGTTTTCCAAAGTTCCTTCCATTGGAAAATTACTTATGTTTTAGTCCTATTTTGTATAAATTTTTCTATGTATTTTTTTATATTTTAATTATATCATATTTATTCACAATTAACATATATCACATCATATCTTATTTAACAGTTCTCACATAATATGTATTCACTATTAACCCATTCATCATATCTTATTTTACTTTACTATCAAGTACTACTTTCGGCCCATAAAACTTTACATAAAGGAAAAAAAAGCACAAAATAAAAATGTACAGAGTAAATTACCTTTACTTTATAACAAATTACTCTCTCCGTTCCTTAAAATTCTTCCTCTTTCATTTTTTTCCAATTCCCTAAAATACTTTTCTATTAAAAAACTACTTTTACCCATACTTTTTCATACCCTACCTATCACATCATACTTTTTCACTAAAAACTAAATTATCATATCTTACTTTTACCTATCACATCAGGGGCAAAATTGGAAAGTTAACCAAAATTACATTTTTCTTAATTTGGCTAAAAGTCAAAACATGAACCTTTTTAAGGAAATGAGGGAGTAATATATAATGCATATTATTATGGATGAGTCATAATTTGAAATTAAAAATTTTTTTGGTTTTTGAAAATTTTTATGGAATGGATAGGAAGGATATGAAACAAGGTGCATTATTAGTGCATAGGTGCGGAGGAGACTACTCACTGCATTGGCGCGATTCATTCGTCGGGTGTTCCAGCAGATCATCCAGCCGCGGTCTTGACCGTCATTGTTGACGCCGCTATAAACGGCGGCTTCTTTGGAAGGACCGGCGAGCCTACTGCGGACATGAAGGAACCCGCCCCACTGCCCGTTCTGGATGATCTGAGGGTAAGGCGACCGCCAGACGCTGCCTTCCCACGTGTGGCTTCGGGAGAAGCGCACCGGGCCTCCCGTGGCGTTGAACACCTTGCACAGCGTGCTCGTCCCGTCGCCGTATGCGCCCTTGAGGTTGTGCACGTATGTGGTCACGTTGTCCACCCTCCCGTTGGCGTTCCGGTACAGGAACGCCACTTCGGCTCGGTGTCGAGCCGTTATTTGATTTGGGAGTAAGGTCGGATAGACCGTCGACACAACCTCGTCCGTCACTGGGCTTCCAAACACATTGTTTGCCATGATATCTAATAATTACTCTTACTTAATAAACAATCTTCTTCTCTCTCTTTGTTCTTTGATTGCGATGGTGCATGTATATATGGATGCATATCCTATTTATAGTGGAGGAATCCTTGCTGAGGCTTCTCTTAGCAGAGTGATTTTGGAAACGACCGAGCCTAACCCAATCTTGTCGCTGTATTTGACATTGTTTTTACTACATATATGGAGATAGAAAAAATGTGAAATTTGTATTAAAAAAATACTAAAGTATACTCTCTCCGTCCACAAATTAACTTCTCGTTCACTATTTACGAAGTCAAACTTTATTCACTTTGTTGGCCTATTTTCATCACTCATTTGATAAAATAATATACTTATGTCACCTCTAATTTTGTAGATCTTTTAATATAGTTTTTTAATATGAAATTTTTATTTTAAAATTTTACACCATTTTTCATATAAAATGATTTGACAATAACTTCAGTCAATCATCGTAACGCACAATGGGATGTTTATTTGTGGACATAGGGAGTATGTCATTTCTTAATGTAGTATTTTAACTTTTTTATTTTCTAAATAGTACTTCACTAATGTCTAGTGGTGAGGTCCAATGATGTTAGACATTTAAATTGAACAACATCCACTCGCCAACAATATTTACTCTAACAATTTTCATTTTTTCAACATATTCCAATTTCCAACTCCTTTCCTCTAACTATTTTTAATTGTTTTTCCTACTTCAAGTTGTTTTCGTGTTTTTTCACCAACTTCTAATTTTCCTCCAAGTTATTCGTGTATTTTCACTCTAATAACTTATGCTTTCACGGATCGTTTGATAAAAAATATTTTTATTATCTCTTATTTTGTAAATTTTTGATATAATTTTTAAATATGTAAGTTTTATTTACTATTTTATCGTTTCGTCCCGAAAAAAATTACACTATATTCACTTCTCAAAAGTCAAGAAAATTTCTATTTATTTGTGTATTTTGATTGATCATATTGAATTATGATTTCAACTCAAGGAAATAATTGTGTACAAGGTAGTTTATATAGATGGAGATTCCTATATCAATAAGGATTCTCCAAGTATGGTAATTAACTAGAATAACAATCTTTCCATAACTACACATATTACCATATTTATCTAACATCTCCCCTCAAGCTGAACGCCGTGAAACGAGAGGAAGCTTGGCGACCAATGCAGAGTAGCGCGGTGAAGATAGAGCTTTTGTGAGAAGGTCCGCAAGTTGCTCCTGGGAAGGAACATACGAGACTGTCATTTGTTCAGCAATTACTTGTTCTCGTACAAATGGCAATAAGTACCAACATGTTTCATTCGCTTGTGAAAGACAGGATTCTTGGTCAAACATATGGTGGACTGATTATCACAAAAAAGATGAGGAGGAGGAAGCTTAATTCGTAAGATGTCAAACAAATAGGTGAGCCACATTACTCCAAGATATCAGATTTGAGCCAAAATATATCAAGTAACCAGTAACAGACTGTCCATCTATCATATCATTTGCCCAATTCGAGTCAGAGTATGCCTGAATGACGTGTGGTCCACGCCGGAATATTAAACCACGATCAATGGTTCCTTTTACATAGCCAAGGATGCGTTTTAAGGCCTGGAAATCCCGCTCAGTGGGTGCATGCATGCGTTGACAAACATAGTTCACAGAAAATTGAATGTTTGGCCGTGTGTTCGTTAAATATTGAAGATATCCAACTAGGCTGCGGAAGAAGGTAGGGTTGTCAAACGGGGGACTCTCCCCGTCGTCAATCGGCCGAACAGGTAGCGGCGTAGGGGCTGTTTTGCAGTCCTCGACGCCTGCTTTATGAAGCAGTTCACGGGCATATTTCTCTTGAGACAAAATCAGACAATCCTTTGTGCGTGTTACCTCAAGTCCTAAAAAATAGTGAAGAGGGCCAAGGTTCTTCATTTGAAACTCTTGTTGCATCGCATGAATGAATGAAGAGATGAGGGAGGAGGCACTACCAGTAACAATGATGTCATCAACACAGAGAAGAACAATCAGAACACCAGGGGGAGATTTCATAACAAAGAAGCTTGTGTCATGTTCATTTTTCCCAAAGCCATAATCAACAAGGAAGATGGAGAGACGTTGATACCAAGCTTGTGGTGCCTGTTTCAAACTATACAAAGATTTCTGTAATTTACACACATGATGAGGGTATCGCTCATCGATATATCCTGGAGGCTGTTTCATATAAATTTCATCTGGAATAACACCGTGGAGAAAAGCATATGAGACATCTAGCTGATGAAGAGGCCAGTTCTCATTAAAAGCTAGGGAAAGAACCATCCGAATAGTCTGTTGTTTAACCACTGGGCTGAAAGTCTCAGAGTAATCCAAGGCATATTGCTGTGTATATCCCTTTGCCACTAGACGTGCTTTGTACCTAGAAACAGAGCCATCAGAATTATGTTTAATTTTATAAATCCACTTACATCCAATAGGAACATGATATGAAGGCGCCGGAACGAGATCCCACGTGTGTTGACTAATTAAGGTATTATATTCTTCATCCATGGCCTAACCAATAACTATTCTAGGAGGCTTCCTTATATGTAACCGGCTCTGTGGTAGGTGGGGAAGAGGGCTGAGTGGAGGTAGAATATAGTTTGGGTTTGAAAATGCCACTTCGTGCACGAGTTGTCATCAGGTGGCGTATGGGTGGTGGTGGGGGCGGGGAGGGGATATGTGACGATTCGGGACTACTCATGGTTGGGGAGAGGCTACCAAATTGCATAGGAGTGGGAGGGGAATGGGGCTGGATTGACGGGCAGGTGGGTACGGGGCTGGGACTAGGTGGGTTTCGTGTTACGCGTGGGCAGGGTGTGGGGTTTGGTCGGGTGGGTTTGGGTGATTGGGTTGGGTGGGTTTGGTTACCCGTGTGAGCGTGTACGAGAAAGAGGGGAAGGATGCCATGGAAGACCGGAGACAGAGTGGTAGAAGACCCCGACTGTTGAGAAACGGTGGAGTAAGGGAAGTGATTTTCTTGAAACTGGACATGACGGGAGATGTATATACGACCCGTGGTGCAATCAAAACACCGATACCCTTAAGAGGAGGAATCATAGCCAACAAATATGCAAGGTTTGGACCGGGGTCGGAATTTATTAGTGATTTCATGACGGAGACACAGATAGGATAAACACCCTAAAATTCAAAATATGGAGTAGTCTGGAGGTTAGTGAAACAGAGACTCATAGGGAGATTTGTGATTCAGAGACCGTTTGGGCATGCGATTGATTAGAAAGTTCATCGTGGCTAAGGCTTCAACCCAAAATTTTGTTGGGGAGATGTAGTGCAAAGGAGTGTGACAAGGGTTTCGACTAAGTGACAGTGTTTTCTTTCCGCTACACCATTTTGCTCAGGAGTGTATGGGCAAGATTTTTGATGGATAACCCCTAAACTTTGTAAGAACAAACCAAATTTTGTATTGACATATTCCCGCCCATTATCAGTTCCAAATATTTTAATTTGTGCATTGAACTGAGTTTGAACCATAGATTGAAAACTGAGAAAAGCATCAAATGCATTAGACTTATGTTTAAGAGGGTACAACCAACAAAATTTGGTAAAATCATCCATGAAATTAATATAAAAGTGATAACCTCCAAAGGAGGGTACAGAAGTAGGTCCCCATACATCAGAATGAACAAGTTAAAAGGGACAAACGCTTTTGTTTGCGACACAAGGAAGAGGAGTTTATGAGATTTAGAAACGGAACAAGAATTACAATGATCAAGTTCCTGAAATTTAAAACCCAATTGAGATAACAGAGACTTAGTGATTTGAATGGAAGGATGACCAAGACGGCAGTGCCATTGCTAGGGAGTAACTTTGACTGAATTGACCACTGGTGGCGAACTGGAGGCAAGGAGTGAATATAAGCCATGCTCACAAGGGCCCTTGAAAAGAACTTGGTTGGTGGTGTTGTCCCGAATCATAAAATCCTTGGAAGTGAAAAGTAGAGAACCGTTATTATCTTTGGTAAATTGATGAACAGAAAGTAGGTGAGAATTAATATTAGGAGAATGAAGAAGATTGGTTAATGTAAAGGTATGGTTTGGAGTGGTTGGAATACCTGAGCCTGTATGGTCAATAGGATAAGTATTACCTCCCACAGTTGGAATAGGGTTGGTGCCATGGTAGGGTGAAGAAGTATGTAGTCGAGAAAAATCAGACGTCACATAAGTGTTCGCTCCAGTCTCCAGATGCCACTTTGGATTGGTTTCAGCAGATTGGTTGGTATAGTATGCCTGTGGAGGATCGGAATAGGATTCATCGTAGCGGTGCCGATAATTCCAGACCGCATGGCCAGTCATCCCACACAATTGACACTTGATGCCGGCCCCACGTCCACCACCGCGACCCCGCTGATCCGCATGGTAGGAGGGCTGCCGGCCTCCTCTGCTGCTGTAGCTATTGCCACGGGAGGGCCCACCATGGCCACGATATGGCCCACTGCCACGACCCCGGCCAGTACCCCGTCCTGAGTTGGTGAATAATGGATGGTGAAGATTTGTTGGCGAGGGAGAACCAGAGTCACCAAGGTTCTCAAAGGTGAGATTTAATTCTTCAAAGAGCAACCACACAGACACTTGATTAAAAGTGACTGTTGCAATATTAGTGCGAATGTTTTGTTTGAGCGAGGCGTAGTCCGCCGGGAGGCCACGAAGCACACACAAGATAATATCTTGTCCAGAGATGTCCTCATGAGCTAGTTTAAGAGATGAGACAATAGTAAGAACAGTGTCCAGATATGTTTGCATTGAATCGGTACCCTTTTGAATGCTATGCAAGCGCTCCTTCAATTGAAAAATATGAGTACGCAAAAGAGAATTGTACCGTGGTTCTAGATGATTCCAGATTGCAGCAGAGGTTGGACGAGCATGAATATGAGTCTGAACGGTTGGAGAAACAATAGCAAGAAGACATGCCTGAATTTGAGCATCAACGAGCACCCATGAGTCATAAGCAGGATTGGGTTTCATAACCGGTGGTTCATCCTTTCCAGGGGCGGCGGCTTTCTCGTCCAAAACAAGAGATGGAGGAGGCACTTCGGAACCATCAACATAACTGAAGAGACGATGAGCGATGAGATTGGCGCGAACCGTGGCTGACCAAGAAGGATAATTGGTATCATCAAGTTTGACCGGAGTTAAAGACTGAAGATTCCGGAAAAACAATTTGAGACCCGTAGGCAGACGATCCATGGGATCAGAAGAGAGAGAAGCCATGGCCGATTGGTAGAGACCAAGTCGTCGGCGTGGAGGAGAGAAGACGGAACAATCGGCTGGGCCGATTTGTTTATTTTTTCTTCGTGTTATCGGGAAAGAGGAAGACACGGATCTTTGTGCTCTGATACCATATTGAATTATGATTTCAACTCAAGGAAATACTTGTGTACAAGGTAGTTTATATAGATGGAGATTCCTATATCAATAAGGATTCTCCAAGTATGGTAATTAACTAGAATAACAATCTTTCCATAACTACACATATTACCATATTTATCTAACAGATCATTTGATAAAATAAAATATTCTTGTCACATCATGTTTTGTAGAACTTTTGACGTAGTTTTTAAATACATAAGTTTATTTTTAATTTATTTACCAATCTTTAAATAAAAAAAATTAAAAACACTTTAAATTTTGCTTCGTTTTACGTAAAATGTAAATTATGTAAAGACGGAGGAAAATCAATTTATAATTAAATGTCATTTTAAATACTCATAAAATTTTGAATCTCGTTTGAATATGGAATATTATCATTTTGGGATGGAGAAATTATAATTTTTTATTCCCTCGTCTTAAAATTAACTTCTCATTTGATTTTGCACGGTCTCCAATGTAACAAGTTGGTCATAAATATCTCTATTTATACTTCGTATATAAATGCATATTGTAAAAATAAAATATCTCAAACTTATCTTTCAAAATGAATCTATTGTTATTAAACTTATATGCAAATTCAATTTACTTTTTCGGTAATATATAATCAAAGTTCAAAAAGTTTTACCATTTCAAATTGGAAAATTAATTTTTAGGGAAGGAGAAAATAACACTTGAGTTTGTTTTTTCATCTTCAAACTCTCTTTTTAGGGTTCCCTAAGGGTATTCCAAGTGGTGTAAATCACCCTTCTCATAGACACACAAACACTTATTGTTTTTCCCTTTTTTATAAGGGCAATGCTAGGGGTACACCAACATGGGGTACCCCAAGTGTACACCAAGCCAACACAGACACACACAGACACAAAGTGTCTGTGCAACACAGACACTTTGTGTCTGTGTGTGTCTGTGTTGGCTTTGGTGTACACTTGGGGTACCCATGTTGGTGTACCCCTAGCTTAATTTTTTTTATAAGGGCAATGCTAGGGGTACACCAACATGGGGTACCCCAAGTGTACACTAAGCCAACACAGACACACACAGATACAAAGTGTCTGTGCAACACAGACACCTTGTGTCTGTGTGTCTGTGTTGGCTTTACTATATAATCAAATATGAGGGGCCAACACCACACATTTTCCGCACTATAAGAGCCTGTACATTGGGTGGAGGATTGAGTCATTTTGTAAATACTTTAACCGAGTCATTTTGTAAAAAGCTTTCATTCTATATTTAATACTCTCACGTCCCACAAAACTCTTCCGGTTTTAACTTTGGAGAAAAATAAGGAAAGAGTAATTTTGGTTGACTTCCCAATTTTGCCCCTGATGTGATGGGAAAAAGTAAGATGTGATAGTTTGGTTATTAGTGATAAAGTATGATGTGATAGGTAGGGTATGAAAAAGTAGGGGTAAAAGTGATTTTTTAATAGAAAATGGAAATGTTTTGTGGAAAAAAAAATGAAAGAGGAAGGGTTTTGTGGAACGAAGGGAGTAAAAGTTATATAATAGTTATCCAAATCGTAAATGCTCGAAGTCATTATATCATCCACTCTCTCATCATAATGTACACACACAGCAAGTCAGATTACTAAGAGGATAATTAGCAGTGCGCTGATTTTAAGAATTTGGTTTCTGATTTGAGTTATAGTGGTTTGACACTGTTTGTCATGTTATCTTTTTGCTTTTCTCCTACACTATTTTGTACACAAAACACCGTTTCAGAGAAGGAATTATGAGATGATTTCGCTTTTAACTTTTGTAAAATAGGAGATCCATATGTTTATTTCTGAAATAAGTGTTAAAATGCATTTACATTACCAATCATGACATGTACATTACGTAAAATATACATGTATTGTTTTACATTACCACAGTGTGAACTCTTGTTTAGAGAATAAAAACATGGAACTCCTATTTTTGTAGCTTCTCTATTTTTAAATCCTATTTAGGCTGTGTCCATATGCCTGATCTAATTTTTTGAAGTTTTAATCTGATTTGATCTAATTAGATCTAATCTGATCTGATCTGATTGGTTCTGATCTAATTTAATTCAATCTGACCTATTCTGATTGAATTTGATCTGATATGGTTAGAATTGATTTATCTAATTAGATCTGGTGTAAATGAATTGATGTTTGATTTAAATTAAGCTTAAAATTATTACAAAATTTAATAGTTTTAAAGTATTGCAATTCATATATATATATATATACATAAAAAAGTAAAATAAGAAAATCAGCTCATTATTAATATATTTTAACTTTTCTTTTAAAATATTAAATATCATTTCAATATCACTAGTTTTTAAATCTTTGTGAAAATTAAATAATCGGTATTAAAATAACCAAATATTAAAAAAATTTGATGTTATTCTACAAAAATATCACATTCTAAATGCAATTGCATAATATATAATATATTCCATGTTACAAATTAAACATCATATAAAATCTTAAACACTAATATTCCTTTCACCTATATGAATTTTGTCATAAACTCACCCTTGTGTATATTATACCATCTTAAAGTTTAAAACTAAGTCTTTTTAAGTATAAAATATGTATGGTTTTGAAAACTAAGTTTTGTATAATTATTTTATAAATAAGTATTTTAAAATAATCCTTTTTAATGTATGAAAAATACAAATTTTAAGCTTTAACATTGCTTTTATGCATCATTTCTACAAGCTAAGCAATTATAAAAAATAATGGTTTGTAGTTGAAATATAATAATAATAATAATAATAATAATAATAACAACAACAACAAGAATAATAATAATAATAATAATAACAATAATAATAATAACAATAATAATAATAACAATAATAATAATAACAATAACAATAACAATAGTAATAATGATAGTAATAATGATAATAATAATAATAGTAACAATGATGATGATGATGATGATGATGATGATGATGATGATGATGATGATGATGATAATAATAATAATAATACTCCCTCCTTCCCACAAAAGATTACCCATTTGAATAGTATTTGGTAAAACAGTTACACGCTTTGACTACAAATAGTGAGAAAAGTATATTGAATTATAATATAAATTTAATATAATTGGATTCATCTTAGGATATAATTTTGATATATCAAATTTTTATAACATTTCTTTATTTAGATTACATTTAATTTATGGTTAAAGAGTGTAACTGTTTGACCAAAAAAATCAAAATAGGTAATGTTTTGTCGGACGGAGGGAGTAATAATAGAGATAATAATAATAATAATAATAATAATAATAATAATAATAATAATATACTTCATCCGTCCTATAATGTTCTTCCCGTTTGTGTTTACGAGGTTTGACAAACTTTATATTCAATTCAATTTATTTAATTGTAGGTGTAAAATTAAAAAATAAAATTTATATATTTAAAAACTACATCAAATGTTCTACAAAACAAGTGGTGACAAGACTATATTATTTTATCAAATACCTAATGAAAATAGGTAAAGAAAATGATTAAAGTTTGGCCGTGTGAAAAGTAACTGGGAAGAACATTTTAGGACGGAGGGAGTAACAATAACAATAATACTTTAAATTATAATATTAATTAAGATTTAGGTGTGTGTAACTTTAAATAAAGTAATGTGATTTAATCACATAATAGTAATTATTATTTAGTCCTTGAAAAATATAAATATTTTTTTTATATTTTTTCTTGATTTGATATTATTTGATTTGGTCTGCTCTGATATGATTGGAAATGGCCTGATCTGATTGAATTTAATCTGATTTTATTAGATATGATCTGATCTAATTTTAAGAAGAGTAAGTAATAAATAGAAAAAAATAAGTCTTACAAAACGGATCATTGGAGTGATTTCTTTATCTTTTAGTCATCTATCAAACAAAATTTTCACCTATAATCCCTCCATCCAAACGGAGGGTAAATGCTTTAGGGAGTACAATAATTGCTACGAGTACATAGCAACATTATTTTCTCTTAGCAGAGAGATTTTGGAAAGGACCGATCCTAACCCAATTTTGTCGCTGTATTTGACATTGTTTTTACATATCGTGAAAAAAATTAAATATTGTTCAAACAACTAGAAAAATATAAGGGAGTAGTAGAAATTAAGAAGAAACGAAAATGAGTTGAAATAAATATTCAAACACACTTTTTTATTTTAATTCCTTTTGAATTTTTTCTTAAAATATTTAAAATGACTTTCAACCTCTATCATTTCTTTTTCTTTTTAAAATCATTTCTTTAGGAAACAACAATAGACATAAAAATAACAAAAATAAGAAACAAGCCTAAAACCATAAAAAATACCCACTCTCCTTCCCAAATTGTAACCCACATTTGGAATAACGTGTACAATATCATCTTTTTCAAAATTATTTTATTTATAAATTGGTAGAGAAATAAAAAGTGAAAATTACACCGTTCAAAAATGGACCAAAAGTTCTACAAAATAAAAAGCGACAAGAATATTTTATTTTATCAAATGGTCAACCAAAACGAGTAAACAAACTAAAGTTGTCGAGAGGCCGAAATAGTAACTATTGCTTATATTTTGGGACGGATGGAGTAATTAAGTGAAAACATAATCAATAAAAACTAACCTCAAATTTGTAGGAAATAAAAAAATCAAGTGGACGGTTCTAATGTTTTAGGTATTATACGAACTATTAGTGTATTGCTTGATTTACTCCCTTCTGTTAAAATATGAAAACAAAAAATAGTATTCCCTCCATCTCTCATACTCTCTCCGTTCCACAAAACCCTTCACCTTTCTTTTTTCATTCGTCCCAAAAATACTTCTCTTTTTTCTTATTAAAAAGTCACTTTTATTACCCCTATTAATTCTTAACCTACCTATCAAATCACACTTTTTCCTATTAATCTACCCATCACATCCTACTTTATCCATCACATCAAAGAGCATTTTTGGAAAGTCAACACCAAAATACACTCCCCTAAAATTCTTTAAAAGTCAAAATGAGAAATTTTTTAAGGGACAGAGGGAGTATATCTTATTATTAGTCCTTTTAACATTTAAAATACCACAACTATCCATACTTACTTTATTTATTACACTCATCCACCTTATTTAATATACTCAATCTATTTTCATTAAAGATGTTTTGGTAAATTTTCATCTTTTTTCATCTCTCTTTCAAAACTACAGAAAGTTAAAATGAAAATATCTTAGTAGGACGGAGGGAGTATAAAATAAGAAATAATAAAATTTCTTATTAAAAACCTAACAAAAAAATGAAAATAAGAAATAAAAAAATCTTATTTCAACGTAATTTTGATTTGGTTATTTCCTAATTTTTTTATTTCTTTAGAGTTTTAATAAGAAAATAATTTTTTTTATTTCATATTTTTTATTTTTCATTTTTTACCAACTGAAGGTAAAACACTTGGACAACATTGATGATTTTGAGTATACTGTCTTCGCAATTGGGCAGTATTGATAGTTTTCAGTATACTTTCTTCCCAATTGGGTAGTATTAATAGTTTTCAGTGCATTTTTTTCATATATATACACACACACACATATACATACATATGTATGTATGTATGTGTGTGTGTGTGTGTATATATATATATATATATATATAGTTTTTTCAATAATGTTTTAGTATAGTGTCATGCATGAATTAGATCATATATTTTTACGTAAAAAAATAGAGAAATTTACCTAAATAGGACTAAAACATAATGACTTTCCCAATATAGGACCATTTGTTTTTATTTCCCAATGTAGGACTTTAAGTCATTAATAAGTAGTCATTATTCAAGTACTCCGTAAATGTCTAGCATTACTGGACATTATTCCTCTCACGAGGTCATTATTTAGTCCTATTTAGGGAATAAAAAAGTTTAAGTCCTATATTAGAAAAGTCATTATGTTTTAGTCCTATTTAGTGCAAATTTCACAAAAAAATATTGGTTTTCTCTTATCTACATAATTTTTTCTTAAAAAAGAAAAAATATATGAGAGGTAAAAATTAAAGTCATTTATAAATTCGAGGGAATTAAAATAATATAAAAAATAATGTCACATTTCAATTTTTTGTGTGAAATATAATGTCAAATTTCATTTCTGTTAACCAACTCTTATCAACGTGGATTGCTATGCATCACCGTGAAAGGTAAGACCTTGTTTGAAAGACCGAGTAAATTAGAGATTATTCTGGATATTTTTTCCTAAATTATTTAAATAGAAATATGAAATTTCCAAAATATAATACTCCCTCCGTCCCACAAAACCCTTCTCTTTTATTTTTTCATCCGTCCCAAAAAACTCTTCACTTTTCTATTAAAAAGTCACTTTTACCCCTATCAATTCTTAACCTACCTATCATATCATACTTTTTCTCTATTAATCTGCTCATTTCATCCTACTTTATCCATCACATCAAAGGGCATTTTTGAAAAGTCAACACCAAAATACACACTCCTTAAGTCCTTTAAAAATAAAAATGGGAAGTTTTTTAAGGGACGGAGGGAGTAGTTATTACAACCATTTTCACTTTTTTTCAATATATTTCAACTCCTTTTGTCGAACTATTTTCAATTTTATATTTCTTGACAACTTCTAGTTTTTTTTGAGTTTCTAATTCCCCCAAGTTATCGTGTTTTTTCACTGCAATAACTTTTCATTGTTTGAATGCTTTCATGGATCATTTGAAAAAAAAATTCTGATCACTTCTTATTTTGTAAACTTTTGATGTACTTTTTAAATATCTTCTTTTGTAAACTTTTAAATATGTAAATTTTATTTGCTATTTTATCCTTTCATTCCGAAAAAATACACTCTTCATGTTTCAAAAGTCAAGGTAGTTTATGTTTATTTGTGCTTTTTGATTCATTAATTGATAAAATAAAATACTCTTGTTACATCTTGTTTTGTAAAACTATTGACGTAGTTTTTAAATACATAAGTTTTATTTTTAATTTCTTTTCCAGTATTTAAATAAAAAATAAAAAACACTTTAAATTTTGCTTCATTTTGCGTAAAATATATAAAGACGGAGGAAACACGAATTTTTAAATAAAAAGCATTTTAAAAATCACAAAATTTTGAACGACGTTTGAATATGGAATATTATCATTTTGGGATGGAGAAATTACAATTTCTTACTCCTTCGGTATTAAAATGAACTTCTCATTTGACGTTTAACGTTCTCCAATGTTACACTTTGATCATAAATATCTCTATTTATATAAAAATGAATATGATAAAAATTAAATATTTCAAACTTATGTTTTCAAAATGAATCTATCGATATTAAACTTTTATCAAGATTCAATTTACTTTTTAGGTAATATACAATCAGAATTCAAAAAGTTTAACCATTTCATTCTGGAAAATTAATTTTAAGACAGAGAAAATAACACTTGAGTTTGTTTTTTCAACATCAAACTCTCTTTTTAGGAGTTCGCTCAAATGAGTTTCACAATGTTCTACTCATTTGAAATGAAATGAGTTCGACGTAGTGAAACGAATCTCTAGCAACTCATCCCCTCTCCCGTTGGTCGAGTGACTTCGTAGTTCACTTTCGGTCGAGAGATTTCGTACTTCTCCTGTTGGTCGAATGAGTTTCACTATTTACACTCATTTGAAAAGAAATGAGTTTCACATAGTGAAACAAATCTCTAGGGACTTCGTTACTCAAAGAGATACCCTCGAAGATTGTCCTCTCTCGATTGGATCTTGGTCCTGTACATCACTTTTCTCACAAACACACAAAAACTCATTGTATACATTTCACACGGACCATGCTACACTTACACCAAAAAATATACCCCATTTGTACACCACAGCCTTGCACAAACATTTGGATGGTTTACACCGACACAAGTGTTGGTGCGTTAATAAATATTCACACGGACACAAATGTTGGTGCGTTTAACAAAAATTAGTTTTACACCAACACAAAATATTGGTACAAAACTGCGGGGTACAAATTGAGGTACAAACCTTGGGGTACATATAGCATAATCAATTTCACACAGATAATAAGTATTTGTGTATGTTTATAAGAAGGATACTGTGCACTTATACACGAACTACCTATACGATTTGCCCTCTTTTTTATAATCCTATACACAAAATTGTTGCAATGATTGACAAACGACAAGTATGAGGGGCCAAAAATTGGCCACAAATTTTCCGCGTTAAATGCTTTAGGAAGTACAATAATTTCTACATAGCAACATTATTGCCTCCATTTTAGCAGATATGAGGGGCCGGAGTACACATGAAGAAAAACACGTGGTTCCAAATAGTGATGAGCATAAAGATGGCTGAAAAGAAGAATTGAAATGGGAGATGTTAGGGTACACCAAAGGTGTGCCCCAAATATACACCACATGCTTTCTTACCATCCATTATTATTTGATTTTTATCTATTTATTTTTTTTGAATTTACTTGCCAATTTTTGTGGTTAAGGAGGGGGTGAGGGACATTTGGGGTATACCTTTGGTGTACTCCTAGCATTTTCCAATTGAAATAGATTGAGATAAGGACTAGAAAAGATGGGACCGAACTCATACTTGAGACTGAACTAGTCTTGGAGCAATAATCTCATTTGGTCCTTGATTTTTATGAAAGAATAGACTTATAGACTCGTCCCATACTTAAAAGTCTTTTTTAAAAGATTATAATGAGACCAGATTAGCATTAGAGATTTAATGTATTTGAAATATAATTTTTATGCATGTATATTTGTACTTTAAATTTAATTTTACATAAATATGTTTATCCCATAACATTAAGCATAATACTTACATAGTTTTTTAAAAATTTATAAATAAGTGATAACAAAAAAATCTCATGGGAATAAAACATACACACTCACGGACACTACTACAAAAACGTGCATATAGACTGGTCCAATTGCATCGATTCTTAAAAAACAGATGCAAAAGGCTAAAATTCGCGTATCGGTTAGACCTTTTGCATCAGTTATTTAAAAAACCGATGCAAAAGGTCATTTAACTTTTTTTTAAAAATTTTTTTGGGACCTTTTGGATCGGTTATTTAAATAACTGATGCAAAAGGTCTTTTGCACCAGTTCTTTAAAATAACCGATTCATAAGATCCTTTAATTTTTTAAATCTTTCTTTAGAAGGACCTTTTGCATTGATTTTTCCAAAACAACCGATGCAAAAGGTCATGAAGGAACTTTTGCATCGGTTCTTTAAAATAACCAATTCAAAAGCTCCAGGTCTTTGAGACGGACCTTTTGCATATGTTGTTTCAAAGCAATCGATGCAAAAGACCTAGCAAAATTTCTAATATCCAGCTCATTGATTCACGTAGGTGATCTGACGATCCTGATTTGTCCAGCTCACTGATCCGCGATTCGTGCAACATCTATAGCAAATATTGGATCTATTTCTTCTATTACTTTCTTCATTTTTGCATCTTCTCATCTCACCCCTATTCTTCGATCTTCATTAGTCCTTTTAATTTTCTTTAATTAGCCCTTTGTTAGAGTGTTATCCCACATCGAAAGTTTAAGAGCAAAATAATCATTATATAAGCTCTTGAGTTGAACTAACTAATCGATTGTATTCAATCTTATAATGTGGTTCAGCCCAAGTGTCTTATTACCCAATCTAGTTGTCCATACCCATCCTAAATTCTATCATGGTATCGGAGCAGGTTTTGGCCCACCTCGTTTGTCAAGGTGTCCGTCTAGACGTTCATTCCTAGCGGCCTGTTAGTCTTTAGCCCAGTTGTTCGTATGGAGTATGTACCCAACGGCCTGTGACCCGTTTAACACGATTGATCGTCTAGAAGTCCATACCCAGCGGCTCGTGGTCCTTAAGGTGTTGGCGCTCAAAAAAAATCAAGGGAATGAGAGTTTATTTGCAAGTGGTCAACTGGTTAGATTCAAAATAGCCCGGTTGTCCACTTGAGGGGGAGTGTTAGAATGTCATCCCACATCGGAAGTTCAAGAGCAAAATAATTGATATATAAGCTCTTGAGTTGAACTAACTAATCGATTGGATTCAATCTTTTAATGCGGTTCAACCCAAGTGTCTTACTACCCAGTCCAGTGGTCTCTATCCCATCCTAAATTCTATCATCCTTCTTCTTTGTCTTCATCGATCAGCCCCCACTGCACCCTACCTCACTTATTCTTGATCGTCAGCCACCACCCGCCTCTTGGTCGCCGCCGATAAGCTAGACGAATGTGACATGGAGGTCGCCGCCAAAGCAATGAAATAGCATCGCCGCAGACTTGGAGTAAGAAAAGAAATTGCATCCATCGGGTTATTATTTAAATTTTCCTTCGCGGAAAGGAAAGATTGAAGGTCGCCACCGATAACACGAAGTAGATCTTGTTTTTCTTTTTGAGGGATGTTGTAGATCTTGTTATTATTGTTGTTTAGCTTGTTGATGTTGCGATTGTTCGATGAGCTTATTAAAGATCTTGTTGTTTAGCTTATTAAAGATATTTTTTGTTCGTTGTATTTGCTCAACAAGAAAAATTGCAAAGAAAATCTTGTTTAAAGACAGGGCCGGTCCTGAGGATTCATCAGCCTGGGCCGAAACAGAAAAAAGGCCCAAAAAGTCTTATCTTTGATGGTCTAAAAAATTCACATATGTAAACTAATTAACGCAATATTATTAGAAGAAAAAAATAAATGACAAAATTATAGTATTATAATTACATACCGTAAAAGCTAGTCGAGGATTCGAGAAGTTCTCCTTGCATTCTTGAGAGCAAATTGGTTGATTCGAAGAAGATAGGTAATCAAGGTTGTGGCTATGAACTCCATCGTAATTTTTTTAAAACTTTTTTTTAATCAATTGCATTGGTGGTTTCTAAATAACCGATGCAAAAGCCTTTTTATTTAAAAATTTTAAAAAAATTAAATAGCTTTTGCATTGGTTGTTTTGAAATAACCGATGCAAATGCTCTTTAAATAAAATAAAATAAAACATTTTTGACTCAGTTATTTGGAAATAACTGATGCAAAAGCTATTTAATTTTTTTAAAACTTTTAAATAAAAAGGCTTTTGCATCGGTTATATAGAAACAACCGATGCAAAAAGCTTTACCATAGCGCGAAATCTGAGCACATAAAATGTCTTTTGCATCCGTTTAATAACCAATGCAAAAAGTATTTGCACCAATTGCATCGCTGCCTTTTGCATCGGTAAGGAACCGATTCAAAAAGTAAAAAAATAACCGATTCAAAAAGTCTTTTTTGTAGTAGTGGGACGAGAAGAAGACCGAAGAGAGAGGAAAGGACGTTCGGTGTCGCACGTCGCTAGAGAACATGAAGATCAAAATGGAAGTGACACCTCCATTTTCTTTGTTTGATTTCGCTCCAACTTCATATTCTTTCAGAAAACTATTTGAAATAATGTTATTGATGTTTAATATCATATTTTTGTTTCATGTTCTATGTATTTTTGTGATTCCATGTTTTGTTTCATGTTATATGTATTTTTTGTTTGAGTTTGTTGATGAAGTTCTTTTAAAATCATGAAATTCTTACTAAATATTTTATTTTTTTTGGGAATAAGATGTTGTTATTGTGGAAATATGAATTTTGAAGGAAATAGTGTACACCCGCGACCAATTACACGAGACGTTTTAACTTTAGAACTGGTGAACATAGAAGCGAGAGGGTGTGGGATTATGTAAAGTACAAAGACGTTGTTTTGAAGTGCGTTAGATATTTTGGGAGTTTACAAAAGGAGGTGGTGTTAGTTCGTCATGAGCGTGTTAATGTTATGTTACGAGACTATGGGTTTTACGGGGCGAATCGAATGAGTAGATTACAACTTGATTGGGGCTTGATCGCCGCCTTAGTTGAGAGGTGGCGCCCTGAGAGTCACGCCTTCCATCTCTCATTTGGGGATGCCTGCATCACTTTACAGGACACTCAGGTTATACTTGGTTTGCCTGTTAATGGCACCCCTTTGCTTGGTACCGTTACTACTATGATGAAGGCACAGTGGGTGCAGGTATTCGATCGAGAGTTTCATGGGGTTTAGACCTGCTCTTGAGGATCTGACTACGTCCTACGATGGTAGGGCAAAGTATGGAGTTCTTACAACTAATCTTTAAGAACTCTTTAATCATGTCTTGAAGAGATGTTGGAGTCTACCAATATACGCTATTGTTCAGAAAACGTATGAAAGATTAGTCAGACTATTTATGGAAAGGCGCACACAAGGATTCACATGGAAATAGACGGGATACAAATATACAAGGCACATTTGGTCTGAAGTAAGGCACACGCGTATGGAAGATGCACGATTGCATTGTGTTGTACCGCATCACGTCGAGGAAGGTATTTATCATGTAATCGTAGGGGGCATTGTTGGGTAACCATGCATGGATAGCACAACAGAAAACAAATTTTTTATATCCAATCGTCGTTACCACAAAAGATCGTCTTACGAAAACTATAAATTATTGTTGAGAAGAATACATTTTCTCGTAGAAAACAGATCGGACGGTGCAGGTGAAGGGATTGGTGCAACGAACTAGTCAGAAACGAATGCAACCTCTAGCGCGTCCACACGAATAACGAATGGTGTTCTATGAAGAATTTATGAATTTTTGCTAGAATATTACTTGATTATAGAAAATTATTAGGAATGATCAAGAAAAATATCAAATATATTTTTCCCTTTTTTGTGATATTTGGCCAAAGATGGAGATGGATCAATTGAAAGTGGCATACCAATCATCATCTTTAAATGAGATCATATCTCCTTTATTTGTGGAAGTAGAGTTGTGTATCAACACAAACTCCTTCCTCCTTCCAACTCTTTATTTCGGACCCTATGTAATAAAATATAACAATTTATTTTGTCAATTTTAATTATCATATAATTAAGACAAAATAAGTATTTAAGATATATTTTACGATATATCTTTAAGATATACAAAATAATTATCCAAATATTTAAGATATATGGTTCTGGTGAGAAAGAGATCTAATGAAAGAAATGAGAATAGCTTACAACCGTTAGATTTGGATCTTTCTCTAGTCTATTTTCGTTCTAGTGCCTGGGCATTTTAGGATTTTTACATTTTAATCTCTCTTTCCTTATACATATGATCTTTTCCCCTCAAAACCTGCATCTGATCTCCGTAACTTTTGATTTCCGTTTTGCCAGTTGCTAGTATGGAACCTCTGTTGTCTTCGTGAATTCATCTTGCCGTTGTTCAATCTAGTAAATCTCTGATGGAAAGTGCAGATATGTGCATGTATGTTCATGGGGGAGGGAGTTCGATTCATGAAAACATCCGGCTATTGTTTCATTAAAATGGGTAATATTTTCTGCATTTGGATTCCTCAATTTCACCTTAGAGAATGGTCGAGTTTATGATTCTAGGTATGAAGCTCCAAGGATGCCCACAAGCTGTTCGACGTATTTCCATAAAGAAATCTACGAATGGAACTAGAGCTTTGGGTTGGATAACATCATGGTACTCCAAGGGTCTCAAGTAACCCCCTACCCCCGCCCCCTCCCTCGCGGTCTCTTCCCGTTTGAATATGGATGGTTTAATCTGGGACACTCTCCATTTCATCCTCAACGTGCACACACACTCCAAGGCAGAAGTGAAGGCATGAAGGCCTTAATTTCGCACAAGTTGTAGATCCCAAAAGGCCAAAACTGTAATAAGTTCTCCCCTCCTTTGATCATTGTCCTCTGCTCGATCTTGATCAGTATGCAGTGTGCTCAACATTAAGTACAATACGTATCGTAAATGATGCATACACACATCACAAGTTTTTAGGATGAGAAATTTAAATAGAATTTCTTGTTCAATCAAACTTTTTACACTAAGTATACATCAAAAATTTTATTTTTTACTTGTTAGATAATCTTTAGTTCAAGAAGAAATATGTTGAGATATATGTTAGGTGTTGACAGTTATATGGTTTTAGAGTGATGCATCCCAACTTGTTAGTAGTTCATGCAGGCTGTATAGTACTTCATCCCAACTGGTTGTTGCATACATATTTTTAAAACTACTTTGTAGGTAGGTGATGCAAACATTTTTACTTTAGGTGATGCAACTTGTTAGTAATGCATGCAGGTTGTTTGATTGCTGTTGTATGGCTTCAATTGATATGATCTTGTTGATGTTGCTTGTTGCAATTGGTCTCTATGTTTTGTTTGCAGGGTTAAAGATGCAAATATTTTCAGCCCCCCCCAAGGACCAAATATAGTTGGGATTATAGTGAGCTTCTTCTTGTGGTTCTGTTGTTGTTAAAGTTCAACAAGAAGGCAACAAATCCATTTTTGAAATAGGACAAATTTTTTTACTCGCATAAATGTTGTTTAGAACTCTTGTTTTGGGTAGGCTATTTATATATAATTTTCTTAATAAAAACTAGTTTTCAATGTTATACGCGAGTATTAAACCAATTTTTTAATCTACCATTCTTTTTAAATCTATTAATTTTTTTATTACAAATTTATTTTGAATCATGTTAATCTTATAAATAATCCTCTTGCAATCTCCAGTCTAAATTATTTTCTGATACACTGCATCACTTTTTGGAGTTTATATATACTATGCATTTAGAAGCACCTTTTTCCATGAATAGATATTACTTTGTTGTTGTATTTCTTAAAATGCAAAATTTGAAGCTAAAAGATGCATCACAGAGAATTCAAGGTGCATTGTAACATGTTGTTAAAGCTTATTAACAGTCAACATTGGTTTACTTTATTGTACATTATCAGGGAACAATTAATGCAATTTTGTCAGCATACAATGCATGTGTTGGAACATCAAATATCCAGTCAATTTTCTACCAAGGGTTGGAAAATACTTCCAACAAAAGTTAGGGAAAACACAAACAGCATACACAAAAATGTAATAAAAAATGTCAAGGCCATGATGGATAAAAATATATGAATGCCATTGTTAAAAGGTTAAAATTCATATTTAGTAGCTCCAAGTGCAATGTGAGAATCTATTTGAAAAAATAAATTATTGCCTATTAGCTCAAATGGTAGAGCGGTATATACTGCAGATGTGAGTTCGAATCCCACATAGGCAATTATTTCTCAAATAGATATTTGTAATTTTTTTGTTATTCTTAGAATGCAAAAATCGGGGATAATTGATGCATCACAGAGAATTCAAGATGCACTGTAATATGTTGTTGCATTGTTGTTAAAGTTTAATGAATAGTTTGCATTTGTTTATCTTATTGTGCATTATCGTGGAATTAGTGATGCATTTATATTAGAAGGCAATGCATTTGTTGGAACATCAACTATCCAAACAATTTTCCACCAAAAGGTATGGAAGACATAAACAACAACGTTACGTCGTTCATAAATTATCCTCAAACTATTTTTTTAGTAGGTAGCCTCTATTTTACTCTGAAAATACAAAGACCATGATGGATTAAAAACACGAATTCCATTTTTAAAAGATTAATATGCATATTAGTACAGAGAAATAAAACTTTTTCAAGTGAAACAAGACAAACTTTGAGCTTTAATTACTCTAAATTTGTATTACATATTAGTACAATAGAATAAAACTGTGAAAGTTCTGATAAACATAAATTTAATAAAATTACTTTTTTACTAATATAAACTACCTCCGTCCCAAAAAGATTTACACGTTTTGACTAAAGTTAAAATTAAGAGAGTGATAATTTTGTGTTGGCTTTCCAAAAATACCTTTGATCTGATGGGTAAAAGTAGGATGTGATGTGTAGATTATTAGGCTAAAGGTATGATGTGATAGGTAGGGTTTGAAAAAGAAGGGTAAAAGTGGTTTTTTAATAGAAATGAGTAGGAGATTGTGGGATGCATTTTTTTAAAGGTGTAAATCTTTTTGGGACGGAGGGAGTATTACAATTCTTGTTTAATTCAAGCTTAAAAATTATCTTGTTTGACTCGAAAAAATCAAATTAGACAAAATACACTAGGACAAAATAAATAATTCTTGTTTATTTGGACTCTATGCACGATCACATTGAAAGAGGCGTAAAAAAGGTTAGCCATATGTTGCACGATTCTTTTAGTATTTCAAAATTACAATTATGGCCTTGATAAGAGCATAAAGGGGATTGGCCCCTACATTTATGGACCGTAATTAATGGTTACCATTTTTAATATTTGCACACTAGTTATTCTCATTTCTTTCACCAAGCAACATTCTCACATGAACCAACCCCTATATATATGTGTGTGTGTGTGTGTGTGTGTGTGTGTGTGTGTGTGTGTGTGTATATATATTATTATTTCTCACATAATATTTGACAAACTTAATTATCACATAATTAAAATGTCAACATATTTATTTAATATGTATGTCACACGTCCCATATTATTTTACATCATTCCATTTAATTTTCTACTCCGTTCAATTGTTCTACGTGTGTGACCCTTCTAGGTATTCATAACGATGTCAATAGTATTAATCACAATTAATAATATAAACGATAAACGGTATCTAGCAACACATTATCGCTACCCATGTTATAAACATAAAGTTCATTGCCACAATACCTCCAACGACACATTACATTTGTATAACTCTTATCCCTTTATCACTAATGTCTAGATTTAACACAAGGTATGAGAAGTGTAACCTTATTAGAGTTAAATCATTGGTTTACTGATTCTCAGATTGACTTGTGGGATTCAAATAACATTAATATCACATATATTAATTTATCTGGGTATGGCCATACACTTTCCAAGTCATATCAATTAGTGGGCCCGAAGACATTACACTTCATCACTATGGAAGGGATAAATTCTTTCTACGTCATTCATGCCTTTACATATGTGTAACTATATACCCAAAACATAACTGTACGTCCACCAGTATTTCAGATGGCATTAGATATGAGTCAAAGCATATAGGTCAACATATTAAAGATCATAATGACCTCAAGTCTAAGGATAGTTATACCAATGGTCGAATGAGACTACTACTAACACATTTAAAATAATACCCATTTAGTATTCTCATGGTGGGTCAGTATAGTACTATATCCCAGATATGTACCTACATATAGATTAAGATATCACAATATCCATAGTCTATGAGACGCAGGTATCTTGTCTCATACGTATTAGTCTTAGTATATTATGATGTCCGTATTATCATAATATTTGACTAAGGACATTTTAGACATAGCCTCTATTAATGTAACAACCTCATAATCAGAACATTGTAGTTCTAGTCTATGCTACCAGAGCACTAAGTCTATGGACTAAAGCCATATTTAGAATCACGAGATGTATAAACATTCTTTAGTGCCTTTTATTCTTGATAAACATTCATATACTTTCAAACATTGGCCTTTAGGGATCATAGATCCAACAATCTCCCACTAGCACTAAGGCCAATTATGCATTTCTCAAATGCCTATGGACAAAGTGTGACCCTCGTGTTTAGGCCTTCCCAAAGCCTTGGTCAGTGGAATTGTTAAATTATTATCCGTACTTATCTTGCAATTTTCTTACATGCTCATTTAACGTGTAAACGTTCTGATGATAAGTTTGGTATTCCCGGTGAGAGCATAATTCATTGGCTAGTGAAAAGATCCTGTTGAATCATTCTACAATGATTTGGGATTCAAAACTACTATGAATCGTATCGAGTTCTGTAATGAAACATTGGGTCCAAACACTATACTCAGCAGCTTCAAAAGCTGTCATGTAACCTACCTGTTTGGTAATCTACCTCTGTATCTTGACAATGTGACTTAGACCCGTAGCTCTTCTAGCTCAAGGATCTGTCATCCTAATAACTTATACAATCCTCCTAACGGCTTAATCAACATCGCTGATGCATTGGAAGCTAGCTTTAGTGTAATCTCACACACTAACCTCATCTTCCATATACAATATCTCAAAGATATACTTTGTTCTCAGTGATGCTATTTTAACCCCGTTCAGTGTGTGAGTACATATGATTGATCCAGTAGCTAGTCTATATGGAACGATTCCAAGTGTTTTCTTAAGTCTTCGAAAGACTCTTCCTTTGGATCACTGATAAAATTCCTCATAGTCATCATAAATTCATTGAGGATTTTGTCTACACATATGTACTTTGGTTCAATCCTCACAACCTATGAAATCTATCTTTATATATTCAAATGTCAAGAGCATGACCATCATCTTCCGTGTCCTCCATGGAGAAATTCTTACTCAACCAAGTGCGAGTATGAATGTCATTCTTCGTGAGTAATATTCTCGTTAATATTCAACGCGAAGAAGATTTCAGTGCTCCCACTAGTCTTCTACAAGACTTGTTATATACTTAATAAGCTCATAACTGATTGTGCTTAAATTCACATTTCAGCTCCTCGAGGACTGCCTTAATGAATAGATATATCACAATATATCTCAGCATTTAAGCTTGTCTCACGTCTAGGGACGCTTGACACAAGATTTTAGGCTAGAGTCCTAAAGTAGGACATTATAAGGCATAAGCTCATCCATAACTAGTATGATGTTCTTTCCATGAGTCTTGATAAAGAGTGTCTATCCTTTTGATCATATCAAAATACATATTAATGCTTCCAAAATTTTCTTTCAACTTCAGTCAAAAGTCCTTTCAAACAATTTGAAAAGTCTTGATATGTTCTTCCTAAGAATCATATGTCATGTTTATCCAAGAAATTAATAAACATAATGAAGTATGAATACTCGACATTAGCTGTTTTTTGTTTTTGTGAAGGCCCATATACATGAATAAGAATCACATGTCTCATTTGATTCAAAATCATATGATTTCATTGTCACCGACCGATCCTGAAATGGGAATGCGTTATTCCTTCGTTTAGCCCACATATTTAGGCTAATGCCAAACAAGATGTAAACCATTTGGTTTATGTCTTTTTGGTAAAGCTGTTGTATATGAGGGTATACTTTCACAATAAAGTAGGTAGATCATTTGATCAATATAGCATAAGACATATTATTTCTATAAATGGATCAATGGTTTATCCTTTATTTGAAATAATTAAGAAATCATAAAACATGATATAATGTCTTGCTAAGATAAAACGAACAATAATCAATTCAATATTTGAAAATGGATCAAATGATAAAAACTAAAACATGATAACAGAACTGCAACACTTGCATCCATCGATCCATCATGTCTAGTTCCCCTTGAGCCAACCATCTACTTTTCTTCAGTCCCTGCAACAATTTGCATTTGTAAGTATCACATACCTACAAAGGGTTGTAGATTTGCAATGCTCAAATAACAATTGTACCTGAAGCAGAGGCGTCACCCTCCTTATTCTTCTTGGAAGCCAGGTTATCCTTACAGTTCCTCCTCCAAAGGCTTTTCTTGCCACAATGATGACATATGGAGTCTTTCTCTACTCCACCTTTAGGCTTAAGGTTAGAAGAAGTGGACTTTGGCTTGGTTTTACCTTTGCCTTTGTTTCCAAATTTCTTAAGTTTCTTCTTCTTACCCTTTCTGTCTTGAACAAGGACGGAACTACCTTTTCCCTTTGTAAGGCTCTCTTCAACAGTTTGTAACATCTTTAAGAGTTCGGGCAGGGGTTTATCAAACCCATGCATCTCATAATTAACGACAAACTACTTATACATTTCTGGCAACGATTGCAGAATAAGATCCGTTGCAAGTTCTTGTCTCAGTGAGAAACGCAACTTCTCAAGAGTCTCGACATAGCCGATCATCTTGAGAACATGTAGACCGACAGTGTTTCCAACAGACAACTTGCAACTGAAGAGTGCCTTAGAGATTTGGAATCTCTCATGCCTAGCTTGCCCTTGGTAGAGCTGCCTCAGGTGTAGATACATATCATAGGCCTTCATGCCGTAATGATGCTTCTGAAGCTCAGAAGTCATAGTAGCTAGCATGAGACACGCCACTTCAATGTCATCATCAACGTGCTTGTCATATGCTTCTTTGACTACTCTAGAAGCATTGGCAGCAGGTTGAGGAATGACCTTTTCAAGTACATACTCTTTCTTCTCAAGACGAAGAACAATAGTGAGATTGCATTGTCAATCCAAGAAGTTGGACACGGTTAACTTGTCTTTGTCTAGGATTGAACGCAAGGTGAGGTTGTGATTGTTACTGGTCATCTACAGATGATTTGCAAAATAGTTATTTATCAAGAATTAAGTAATTAATTAGGACTTTTATTAAAAACTCTCCCACTATTTTAAACAAACCAACTACCCTCTAGTCTGTAACTTGTTGATTCGAGGTTTCTTCGTGAAAAAAAAATCCTTAGTGGGCCAAGGTCCATATTACATATAACTATAGTTGTGCTTTGCATCTTGCCCTATAGTTAAACTAACTAGGTAGGAACAATTTCCAATTGTAATCACTATTAAAACCCTTTGTTTGCTAGGTTATTTTAAATAAAATTTTATTAAGGGCCTAGATGTTTATTTCATCTAACTATAGTTGTGTTTTGCATTTTGCCCTATAGTTAAATTATTTCAGGTAGGAACTATTTCCAATTGCGACACTTTGCAACTCTAGCTGGATGAACTAATTTTATTTATTAACCTAACGGTGTGCCTCTAAGTCATTCATCCTTTTACCATGATTTAGTTAAGTCCAACCCGAGGTCTGTCAGTATCCTTTGTTACGGATTTCGCGCCTCAACAACGTAAACCAGGCGTCCCGCTTTGGCGTGTCCACTACTGATCTAAATTGGCTTTGACGAGTGAGCAGGCGCCGGAAAGCACAAACTTAATATAACAAGGGATTTAAACGTGGTCTCATGTATGACATGTGCTGTGGGCATGCACTAGCGTATATATACATTCATATACATCATGCTTATATATAAATGAATAAACGTGATATGGTTGTGGCTCCTAAAGAAAAAATAACGATAACACCATTTCTTGAGATCTCTATCTCCGGCCCATCATCATCTTTCTCTTTAGTGATTATTTCTTCATCAAAGCTTTCCAGCCATGCTGATCTTTTCTTGAATATAACGATTACATAATTTTGAAGAAAAGAATCATTGCATTAAATGCAATGGGTATGAGGATCAAGAGAGAGATTTACATTCAGAGATAAAGAGATAAGGCACAACACGCAGGTCGTATTTAAAATTAATAATAATAGTAGTAGTAATAATAATAATAATAATAATAATAATAATAATAATAATAATAATAATAATAATAATAATAATAATAATAATAAGCCACAACCATACATCATGCAAACCAACCATACATCACATGCAAACAGTTAAGCAAAAACCGGGCGAACCGCGCTCGCCCTAGAACTAGTTTATTCTACGAGAAAATAAGCTATAACTCTAAAACAAATAATTAAACTATCAAATAATTTAATTAAAAATATTTTAAAACTACAGAACACAATTTTGAAATTTCCATAATTTTAAAATAATATTATATTGTAAATATAGGTATTAATTTAAAAATTGGGATTTTAATTTGAAATAAATACTTATACCTTTCGAAAAATAATAAATAAATTCCAGAATGCATTTTTTGATTTATTTAATGTGAAAATCAAATTTACAGAATTAATGATTTATTATTTTCGGATCTATACAATTAGTGACGTAGAGACATAAATTAATTTCCAAAATTAATTCTGAATATTCCCAATATTCCAAAAATCAATATTTTCAAAAACAACACATTTTGTCTCATACCAATTCCTAAAAATTTCCTGATTTTATATAATATTATTTCGAATTTATAAAATTTAATTGGTAGGAAACTGAATTAATTTCTAAAAATTAATTTTGGATATTTAAAAATTCCAAAAATCATTATTTTCCAAAGATAAAGATTTTGTCACCTACTTGATCATGGAAATCGAATTTACAAATTTATAAATGTTACTTTCGAAATTTTCATACTTATCCTTTTAGGAGTTGAATTAATTTCCAAAATTAATTCTAAATATTCAAAATATTCCAGAAAATCCGTATTTATCCAAAATATAGATTTAGTCTCCTACTAGAACATGGAAACCGAATTTCCACCCTGGTATTTTTTATTTTCTTAAATATATCAATTACTATACAAGGAAACTGTTGAAATATGGGAATAATAATATTGCTCCTTTTAATTATGGAATACATGATAGAGTATATATATAGGAGAAATTCCTAACACAACTAGGAATAGAGAATGGAAACTAACTAACATACAACATCTACTACAAATAGGATTAGGAAGCTGACTAATAATGAAACACTACCATAACCAAAAGAAACAGAAAATAATTTCAATAATTTATTTTCTTAAATCATAAATTTCGAAAAAATCTATATTTCAGAAATATACTGATTTTCTTTCCAATATAATAATTTTCCAGAAAAAATATTATATTCACATTTAATTAATAATTAACACGGTAATTCTAAGATTATCAAAATTAAATTATTAATAAATAGAAAATAATTATTTTAGTTTCAGGATATATTCTCAAATAATTTTGTACTATCTGAAAATGATATTTCCAGGATTAGAAAATAATTCCGAAAAATAGAAAATAAAATCCGAAAATTTATTTTGTGATTAATCAAATTAACTACAAAATCAGATCAATGCTCAAATTAAGAAATTTAATTCCGAAAATTTAATTTTATGTTTCCAGAATGATTAAAATCATATTTTAACTTTCTAGAATCATTAAAATTAATTTTCTAATTTATTAAGTATTTATTTTGTATATTAACCAATTAAACTACAAAACTACACTTAATAGAATAAATAGAAAAATAATCCAAAACTAATTCCAAAAATCATATTTCCGAATTATATCAATTATCGAAAACCTTAACGATAACAAATCTACAAAATTTATAATTTCGTAAGCCGGCTCAGATACCACTATTGGGTAACCACGCATGGATAGCACAGCGGAAAACCAAATTTTTATATCCAATCGTCGTTACCACCTAGGATCGTCTTACGAAAACTATAAATTATTGTTGAGAAGAATACCTTTTCTCGTAGAAAACATATCGGACGGTGCAGGTAAAGGGATAGGTGCAACGAACTAGTCACAAACGAATCCAACCTCTAGCGCGTCCACACGAACAACGAACGGTGTTCTATGAAGAATTTATGCTAGTAATTTCTTCCTAGAATATTCCTTGAATATAGAAAATTATTAGGAATGATCAAGAAAAATATCAAATATAATCTTCCGTTTTTTGTGATTTTTGGCCAAGGATGGAGATGGATCAATTCTAAGTGGCGTACCAACCATCATCGTTAAATGAGATCATATCTCCTTTATTTGTGGAAGTAGAGTTGTGTATCAACACAAACTCCTTCCTCCTTCCAACACTTTATTTCGGCCCCATGTAATAAAATACAACAATTTATTTTGTCAACTTTAATTATCATATAATTAAGAAAAAATAAATATTAAATATATATTTAATATTTCGGTAATCACATTACCGTGTGTGTGTGTGTGTGTGTTTGTGTGTGTATGTTCCTGCGAGAATAAGATCTTATATATGAAAGAAATAAGAATAAACCGTGAACGTCGGATTTAGGAAGTTTATCTTATTTTTCTTTAAAATTCATAAAAATTGACAAGGGTAAAACAAACATTTCAATGGTCAACAAAATCTAATCAATCCTAATTCAATCGTGCCCATGATTTTAGCACCCATATTCCATATATTTTGCAAGGTCCCATTCACGTTTCTTTTTTTAGGCACTCCATATTTAATTTCCTCTTTTACATTGAAACAATCTACACAAGCTCAATTACCATGGTTATGGCACTTCACGCGACCAAGATGAAAATGTCGACGGGTAATCATAGAGCAAGATATTTATAAATGCATATTATGCACCATATATTGCTATGCATCATAGAGAATTCGATCAAGGTGCAATGTAGTCTAACATGTTTTTCATCGCTACTAATGTTTAATCATTAATGAACAAACTCTTCGTGGATTTCTATTATTGTGCATTCTATGAATAAAGGTAATGCATTTCCATGATAAAGAATTGCATTCTTAAAGTCGAGGTAAAGGATTATTGTATAATCTAAGAACCAAAGTGGATTTTTATCTATCAGATGGTGAAATTCTCATTACACAATTATGATGCATTGATGTATTCTAAATAATGAAAATTTTTCAAACGATGTTGCGCCAAAATGTAATGTGATAGATTTGAATATGGCTAAGAAACACGTTCAAAATGTAATGTGATAGATTTGAACACAGGCTTTGCATCATAGAGAATTCGATCAAGGTGCAATGTAGTCTAACATGTTTTTCATCGCTACTAATGTTTAATCATTAATGAACAAACTCTTCGTGGATTTCTATTATTGTGCATTCTATGAATAAAGGTAATGCATTTCCATGATAAAGAATTGCATTCTTAAAGTCGAGGTAAAGGATTATTGTATAATCTAAGAACCAAAGTGGATTTTTATCTATCAGATGGTGAAATTCTCATTACACAATTATGATGCATTGATGTATTCTAAATAATGAAAATTTTTCAAACGATGTTGCGCCAAAATGTAATGTGATAGATTTGAATATGGGTAAGAAACACGTTCAAAATGTAATGTGATAGATTTGAACACAGGCTTTGTATGGCGGAGCTTTTAGCTGGAAGAGTTCTAAACAGGACACAACCGCCGATTCAACTACAGAGGCTGAGTACATGGCTGCTGCTGAAGCAGCAAAGGAAGGTGTTTGGATAAAGAAGTTCATTTCTGAACTTGGAGTAGTTCCTAGCATTAATGACCCAATCCCGTTGTTTTGCGACAACACTAGGGCCATTGCACAGGCAAAGGAACCACGATCTCACCAAAAGACCAAGCACATTGTACGGCGTTATCACATCATACGAGAAATCGTAGACAGAGGTGATGTAGAGATTTGCAAAGTAGGAACAGACGACAACATAGCTGACCCCCTGACCAAGCCCTTGGGAAAGCTAAAGCATGAGGGTCACACTAGGTCAATGGGCATTCGACCGATGCCAGATTGGCCATAGTGCAAGTGGGAGATTGTTGGAGTTGGTGCCCTTATGGCCAACTGTTGTTGTAATATCTTAGATATTTTCTATCATGTAAAGGCAGATGCATTAAGTTTACAAACATCTCATGCTAATGTAAACTCTTAATTGCATTCCTAGAATTATATTATAAGATGTTTATCAGAATGAGTCTTGTGATGTTGAGTCTGACATCTTGTCACTTAGTATAATTCTGAACGGTCTATAGTCGAAGCATTAACGAGAATGGGATATCGTTAGTGCGCGTGAGACTAGTGAGAGTTAGATGTTTGACCTAGTCTCTTGGTCAATGACGGATTGTTCGCATCTACTCTCGGGCAGATATTATCCTTAATAATAGGATGCCAGACTTGACCCACCTTAACGATCCTTAGACTTGAAGTATTACGTTCTTCAAATTCGTGAACCCGCATGCTTTGATTCATTGTCCTAAGCCGTATGAAATAAGGATGGTACACAGGCTTTGTATTGGGCATGCCGCTGCACGTATTCGAAGACGTAGATTACGTACAAAAAATTTGTCACTGCTACTCAAGCAGAATAATGTCTTATAGGGGCCCACTGATAAGTATGACTGAAGAAATGCATGGCCATGCTGAGATGAGTTTAGACATCTGTTCTCATCAATCAGACTTGTTAATCAGTAAATAACTTAATGGCTACAAGTTGGATATTTTATATCCCTTGCACTAAGTTAAGACATTGGGACAAAAGGATCTACGTTATACAAAGTCTTAGTCGTAGAAAGGTTTTGATGAAGCAAACGTCTAAACTTATAATCTGGGGGGTAATAATGCGTTGCTAGATACCGCTTATTACTTATAGTATTGGTGTAGATTCAATACTGTGACCAGTTTTATAAGTGCCTATACGGGTCACACACTTTGGAGAATTTAAAAAGTAGAATTATAAGAAGGGAAAATACTGAATTTGTATATTGTAAAATAGTAAAATAAAATATGTAAATATATTTTGTATATGTATTTATTACTTAGTACGTACGTTTTTTTGTTATAATAATAATGTATATATATATGTGTGTATATCTCGTTTACAATTTTGTAAACTTTTATACTTTTACATCATATATATGTATGTATGGTGGTATGCATATTTATGTATGCATTATTACTTATATGCGTACGTACGGTGTAGTAATAACAATAATACATATATCAAAATATGTTTTGGAGTATATTTTATTTTGGAGTATCATTTTAATTATGAAAATAATTATTTTGACAAAAACTATTTTAAAGTATATTTTATATACTTGTTTTAAAACGTTTTGAATATTTTATTTTATATCATAAAAATTATTGATGTCAAATAAAATACACTTTGAACTTTTGAGAGGAGAGGAATTAAATTCCTCCCCTTACTATTTCGTACATACACTTATAGTGGAGCTTGTCTCCCACTTTTGAAATAAGTGGAGGAGGACAATTTGACAAAAGTGTTTTGTCTTTTTATTATTGTTATTGCCTTTTATACTTTAATAAAAATGAAAGCTCATTCACTTCCCCAAAAACTTTCGGCCAAGAAGAGAAGAGGAAGAGAAAAACATTTTGAGTCCCAAAGTTGATATTTTGGGTGTAGAAAATTGATATAATATTTTCTTTAAAATATTATTGATATATTTTCTAGTTTTAATATACAAGATTAATATTATCCCTCTTAAATCTTTATATTAAAATATACCATTATAATCTTTACTAGCATAAAGATTATAGTAGACTCCGGAGATTGTTCGTGTGTCAAAGTTGGAGGCCGGACGCTTGAACGGCTACGCTTGCTCTTTCAACACCTTTTGCTCGACTTCTCGTTCATACCACTTTACCGGAGAAGGTATAACTTTCTATCTCTAGCTATATTTTTAGTACGTGTTCTTGGGCTAGTAATCACTATTGGGAGATTAAATTTTTGTATTTCCGCTGCCCTCCCAACTGTGGTTACCTTTCAGTGGTATCAGAGCCAACGTACAAAACTATAGTTTTTCGTAGAACCTTTTCGGTTGGAAATTATTTTTAACTTGGTAATTATTTGCTAATCTCGAAAATTACTAAAATGATTTATTTTAGTCCTGGAATAATTATTGGACTTAAATAAATCATTAAAATAAATATTCATTATTTATTTGTACCGATAATATATTTTTATAAATATATTCGGGAATTTCGAAAATATATATTTATATATATTTCGAAATTTGAATATAATTTTATTGGACATAAAGTATCATTTTATGGTTAATAAAATTATATTTTAATTTTCGAAATTGTTTATTTCCAACTTTTGAGTTAATTGTATTTATTTAGATTTAATTCCAATAAATCTTAAATAAATATTAGAAATTCAAAAGTGAACTTTATAAAACATGGAGATATTATTTCTACGTGAAATAAAGTTGTTCATAAATATATTGAACAAAATAATATTAGTTAGTAATTAATTATATATATATATATATATATATTTCGGTATATATATATTACCGAGTAATATATATATATATATATATATATATATATATATATATATATATATATATATATAAATTGAAAATGGCTAATATCATTTTGGAAAATTATATCTCAGTAAAAGTAAGTTGATTTTTCTAAATATTAAATTTTATAATTTAATGATTTTTGAAAAATGATTTAAAATTATTTTTTCAATTATTGAGATATAATTAATATATTTAGGAAATAAATATTTATAAATTCTGTAAATTTATTTTTCCAATTTATAAATGCATAAAATAGTTACTGGAAGTTGGAAATTAATTTTCACGATTTTTGCAAATTTATTTCAAATTTAAAATGAATTTTGGAATAAACATTGCTCTAGGGGCATTTTCGTAATTCTGTGTTTCCTGGAAATTTCATTTTCGGTTTTGCCCCTGCCCGAAAGTCACCTAATGTATTTAGGATGATTTGGTAAAATTTCATAATTTTTGGACCACTTTATGAATTTTTATGAATTTTAGAAAATATTACCAACGTAGTATTTTTCTAGAATTATCTGGGGCGAGCGCGGTTCGCCCGGTGTATGTATATCTCTATTGCCTGTGTGGATGTATGATATGCATGGTGGATGATTGTGGCTATAGTTTATTTGATTATAATACGGCCTCTGTGTCGTGCGTTATCTCTTAAACTCTCGTTGTAAATCTATTTCTCTCTCTTACCTCAACAGAGGATTCTTTTCTCACGTGGTGGTTACAAGATAAAAGATTTGAAGTCCGTTCGAGGGAATATAAAGGAATGGAGATAGCCCAAAGTCCAAGAGCCTAGAAGTCAGTGGGAGCTATCGTTTTATTTTTCCTTTAGGAGCCACAATCATTACACGTTTATTTACTGCGTATTTTGAATGCATGTGAATGTATGTTTAACGCTACTAAATTGACACGTGCATGGCATGTGTCGTAGGTGAGATCGTAAAACTTAAAATCCCTCGAAATATTAAGTCTGTATTGCCTTCCTGCGCCCGGCACCTTTCTGGCTAATGTGCACTGTCACGTACTCAGCCCTGGCAGAGCGTAGTACGGTGTATGTTATCTGGTCACGAGATGTGAGCTTTCAAACCGATCGAGACGACTACAAGTCACAAGCAGGGTATGTGTTTTGCCTGAATGGCGGAGCTTTTAGCTGGAAGAGTTCTAAACAGGACACAACCGCCGATTCAACTACAGAGGCTGAGTACATGGCTGCTGCTGAAGCAGCAAAGGAAGGTGTTTGGATAAAGAAGTTCATTTCTGAACTTGGAGTAGTTCCTAGCATTAATGACCCAATCCCGTTGTTTTGCGACAACACTAGGGCCATTGCACAGGCAAAGGAACCACGATCTCACCAAAAGACCAAGCACATTGTACGACGTTATCACATCATACGAGAAATCGTAGACAGAGGTGATGTAGAGATTTGCAAAGTAGGAACAGACGACAACATAGCTGACCCCCTGACCAAGCCCTTGGGAAAGCTAAAGCATGAGGGTCACACTAGGTCAATGGGCATTCGACCGATGCCAGATTGGCCATAGTGCAAGTGGGAGATTGTTGGAGTTGGTGCCCTTATGGCTAACTGTTGTAATATCTTAGATATTTTCTATCATGTAAAGGCAGATGCATTAAGTTTACAAACATCTCATGCTAATGTAAACTCTTAATTGCATTCCTAGAATTATATTATAAGATGTTTATCAGAATGAGTCTTGTGATGTTGAGACTGACATCTTGTCACTTAGTATAATTCTGAACGGTCTATAATCGAAGCATTAACGAGAATGGGATATCGTAAGTGCGCGTGAGACTAGTGAGAGTTAGATGTTTGACCTAGTCTCTTGGTCAATGACGGATTGTTCGCATCTACTCTCGGGCAGATATTATCCTTAATAATAGGATGCCAGACTTGACCCACCTTAACGATCCTTAGATTTGAAGTATTACGTTCTTCAAATTCGTGAACCCGCATGCTTTGATTCATTGTCCTAAGCCGTATGGAATAAGGATGGTACACAGGCTTTGTATTGGGCATGCCGCTGCACGTATTCGAAGACGTAGATTACGTACAAAGAATTTGTCACTGCTACTCGAGCAGAATAATGTCTTATAGGGGCCCACTGATAAGTATGACTGAAGAAATGCATGGCCATGCTGAGATGAGTTTAGACATCTGTTCTCATCAGTCAGACTTGTTAATCAGTAAATAACTTAATGGCTACAAGTTGGATATTTTATATCCCTTGCACTAAGTTAAGACATTGGGACAAAAGGATCTACGTTATACAAAGTCTTAGTCGTAGAAAGGTTTTGATGAAGCAAACGTCTAAACTTATAATCTGGGGGTAATAATGTGTTGCTAGATACCGCTTATTACTTATAGTATTGGTGTAGATTCAATACTGTGACCAGTTTTATAAGTGCCTATACAGGTCACACACTTTGGAGAATTTAAAAAGTAGAATTATAAGAAGGGATAATACTTAATTTGTATATTGTAAAATAGTAAAATAAAATATGTAAATATATTTTGTATATGTATTTATTACTTAGTACGTACGTTTTTTTGTTATAATAATAATGTGTGTGTGTGTGTGTGTCTATATATATATATATATATATATATATATATATATCTGTGTGTGTGTGTGTGTGTGTGTATCTCGTTTACAATTTTGTAAACTTTTATACTTTTACATCATATATATGTATGTATGGTGGTATGCATATTTATGTATGCATTATTACTTCTATGCGTACGTACGGTGTAGTAATAACAATAATACATATATCAAAATATGTTTTGGAGTATATTTTATTTTGGAGTGTCATTTTAATAATGAAAATAATTATTTTGACAAAAACTATTTTAAAGTATATTTTATATACTTGTTTTAAAATGTTTTGAATATTTTATTTTATATCATAAAAATTATTGATGTCAAATAAAATACACTTTGAACTTTTGATAGGAGAGGAATTAAATTCCTCCCCCTCACCATTTCGTACATACACTTATAGTGGAGCTTGTCTCCCACTTTTGAAATAAGTGGAGGAGGACAATTTGACAAAAGTGTTTTTGTCTTTTTATTATTGTTATTGCCTTTTATACTTTAATAAAAATGAAAGCTCATTCACTTCCCCAAAAACAGAGAGTTTCGGCCAAGAAGGGAAGAGGAAGAGAAAAACATTTTGAGTCCCAAAGTTGATATTTTGGGTGTAGAAAATTGATATAATATTTTCTTTAAAATATTATTGATATATTTTCTAGTTTTAATATACAAGATTAATATTATACCTCTTAAATCTTTATATTAAAATATACTATTATAATCTTTACTAGCATAAAGATTATAGTAGACTCCGGAGATTGTTCGTGTGTCAAAGTTGGAGGCCGGACGCTTGAACGGCTACGTTTGCTCCTTCAACACCTTTTGCTCGACTTCTCGTTCATACCGCTTTACCGGAGAAGGTATAACTTTCTATCTCTAGCTATATTTTTAGTACGTGTTCTTGGGCTAGTAATCACTATTGGGAGATTAATTTTTTGTATTTCCGCTGCCCTCCCAACCGTGGTTACCTTTCATCAGATGGCTCCCTCTCTCTCTCTAGATTTCCGGCCACCGGAAATGTGAAAACTCCGGCGAGGATCCAAAGCCATTTGCACCCCAACAGGAAGACTCTGTTCTCGGAACTACTTTCTAAAGATACAGAAAACCTTCCTGGAAACAACCATGGCATCTTCAACGGTGCTCCATCCATCTCTTTGTTCTTTGAAGAAGAACTAAAGCTTGCAGAACCATTTTCCCTTGGACTTGTGGGGCGTTGCAGTAGTAGAGCCAAGCTAGATGGATTGGAGGCATTCCTTATTAAAGGTGGTTACAGTGAATTCAAGATGAGAAGGTTGCGAAAGAATGACATCCTCTTCCTCTTCAAACGGGAAGGAGATTATTTGTGTTGGTTCTCCCAGCGACGTTGGGTTGTCAATGGCATCAGCATTGCCATCTCCAAATGGTCCCGAGACTACTCCCCAACCCGTGAATCTCCCATTGCTCCGGTATGGATCAAGCTAGAGCACTTCCCAGTTCATCTCAATGACCATGGTGCTCTTTTTAAAACAGCCTCCCTCTTTGGCAAGCCCATTAAACTTGATTCCAACACGGTGATTGGTGTCTTCCCTAAACAACCAAGGTTTTGTGTTGAAAGAGACACCTCCTTGCCATTACCCTCCCGTGTTCATATTCGTTTGGGTTGCAGGGATCTCTGGATCCTTTGTAAGTTTGAAAATCCCCCACAATTCTGCTCAAGTTGTTACACTTTCGAGCATACCTTCAACAACTGCCGGAAGCATAAACTCTTGAGCCTCACCGGGAAAGCTCCGGCCGGTGAGGTGGGCCACATGGGAGCGGGTAATAAGGAGGATTCTGCAGGCTGGACATGGGTAAAAGCAAAACGACGAGGCAGGCAAGTCTTAAATTTGGGCAGGGATGGATGTACTACGGGGCCTAATCATTCCCCTTCCAAAAACCCAGTCCAGCAGCATGTGGACAATTCTAGGACTGACAGCCCTCTTTCTATGTCCCCCCTGCTTTTCACAGCTCTTTGGATCAACCAAGCACATCTAAACAAGTAAAGTGACACTGGTCTCTCCTCATTCCCATAATTGAAGATGTGAATGATGATGAGGCCCTTTCCACACCATCTCCTTCCCATAAACACAATTCAGTCCCATTGCCCCAACATCACACAGATGACAACTTAGCCCTGGTCCCCTTCTCTTCTGCTCCAGGAGTTCATTCCCTTGCCACAAACCTTCTCATTAAAGATGACTACTGGGTTAGCAAACCTTCTCATTATGTGCGTGAATATTGGGAACCTTGACAAATATGAAGAAATCTCCACCTTGTACTGCCACTCCGAAGGCAATGAAGGGGATATGCCTTTCGATAGCTCCGAGCTTCGCCCCTCCAGGTGGACATTTCCTCTTCCACCGCCACCACTATTCCTTTCAAAAAGTACCTCAAAAACTTCAAAGATTATACTCCTCATGCAATGGAGACAAAGAGTAAGAGCTCTAATAAAGTATCCTCGTTGGTTTCCAAATGCAGCAGATTTTTTCGAATGTCTATGGGGTGCCCTCTTCCCTTGACAGACTACTTTCCCTCAAGAGGATTCACACCCCTTCTTTCTTCTGTCTTTTTGAACCTAAGGTTTCGGCCTCACACATATCTACCTACGGTCTTAAATTGGGTTACAACAGCCATCTCTCTTCGGCTAATAACAAGAGATGGATTTTTTAGGATTCTAGCATGCTTCATTTGGTTAGCTCTAATGATGAAGAGCAAGTTACTCACTGCAACTTTTCCATGGTAAACTACTCCAACACCAACCTTACCATCTCTTGTGTGTATGGGGCTCACACGGTGGTTGAACGAAAGCATCTCTGGGAGAGCTTGCAAGGGAGGAGTAACATTAATCATAATTGGGTGGTGGGAGGTGACTTTAATGCTATCTCTTCCCCTACAGAAACAAAGGTACGTGTGAACCAAGTGCACAAGGAATGGAAGAGTTCAACTCGTGCATTGAAGCATGCAACCTGTTCTGTCCAGACCCTACTGGTGGTCTCTTTACGTGGTCTGGCACAAGGAGCCGTGGGAAAACTTGGCATAGGTTGGACAGAGTCCTGGTTAACCTAGCATTCCAATCATCCTTTCCTAACTTTTTCACTCACCACTTACCCAAAGCTTGTAGTGATCACAAAGCTGTCCTCTTCTCTTGTCACTCTAGCCAAGACCGCGGGCCATCTTCCTTCAGATTCCTCAATGCCTGGATACACCACAACTAGTTCCTCCAAGTGGTTAAGGACAGTTGGAATAAAAGTCTCACCTGTGGTGGCATGCGTGGACTAGTGGCCAAACTAAAAGATCTAAAGGGTTGTCTTAGGGAGTGGAACAAGAAAGAGTTTGGAAATATCTTTGATAATCTAACTGTGGAAGAGGATCAAGCAACCCAAACCCAGCTGCGTTATGAGGAAGATCCATCCGAAGCAAATCGTGAGAAAGCCCAGGAGGCCAACGCCAAGCTGCTACTAGCTACTCACAAAGAAGTGGCTTATTGGAAGCAAAAAGCGAATGCAGGATGGCTTGAAAATGGGGACTCCAACTCCAAGGTTTTTCACGCCTTTTCCAATGGGAAAAGAAAGAAGCTGGCCATTAATTATATTATCTCGGAAGATGGAATAGGGCTATCCACTCAAAAAGATATATGCTGGGAATCCACCACACACTTCACTAATAGATTTTTTAAAAAGTGTATTACAACTACAACATATTTTAGTCAAAGTATAGCTGATCCAGACTTATACCCCTATATATGTCTCTTCTATGAGGGATAAACAATGTGCTTATTATTTGTACATTCCTGATATTTATAAATTTGGTATTATTTGTGATCCTCGCTTTAAGATTGAAAATTTTAAAATTCTGATTGACTAATACTACACTTGTTTTTTAGATGAAAATAATTGTTACTACAACCATTTAATAGAATGCAAAAAAGAAAGAGATAATGCTATTAATCTTTTCGAGGCTTTATTTAAAGAATTTCAAGGAATATACGGTAATGCACCGGAAGAAACTACATCTCCTCCGCCCCCCAAATCAAAAAAAGGTTTTAAAGGAATACTCGGTGGGCTTTTGGCAAAAAAAGGTAAGCTTGGTCAGCGTTCGACGAGTTCAGGTGGTACAACTGTAAGCTCACACAACAAACTTGCTATGTACCAAGGGGTGCCATGCGATTATGACGACGACGTGGAGTTTGATGTCCTCGCATGGTGGAAGCGGAACGAACACATGTTCCCATGTCTCGGAATGCTAGCCAGACATGTTTTATCCGTCCCGGTATCAACCGTAGCAGTGGAACAAGAATTCAGTTCTAGCGGCAACATTCTAAGCGACTACCAAAGTTGTCTTAGCGCTGAATCTCTTGAAACACTTGTTTGCAACCGAGATTGGCTCTTAGCAAGACGTTGAGCTCAAGAGTCAGGGTACGAATTAAATTCTAAACATTACATGAATGCAACCACAGATGGAAGCCCTAGTTCATAGGAATAAGTTATAAACTTTTTTTTGTTAATGTAATTAGTTTTTTTAGGTGAGCGATATATAAGCTCCTTCGAGGGTTTCTTTACGGTTCTTTACCTCGTCGCTTTTTTTGAACCGTCGGGATATTAAATGTAATTATTCGTGTTTTAGTATTACTTATTTTTCAATATTTCAATAACAACTACATTTTTAGATCTTTTATTTCATTACTTGATTTATTTCCTTTAACAATTACACATTTACACTTTTAAATATTAAAAAAAGGGGGGTTGCCGAAACCGGTCGGTACGGTACCGGAACCACCAGTACGGGTACCGGAAGCGGTACCGTCCGATCCGGTGACGGTAACGGTATCAAGGGGTGGCGGTATCAGAACTGGCGATTTCGGAACCGGAACCGTCCCGGAACCGTATTGTCCCCTAATGTCAATATCTCGATCTAACTCAAACTTTTTGGCTTGAAGTACATACTTGGCATCATCGGTTGAAATTTGCCAAGAACGTTATTTATGACTCATTACTACACTATTAGTTAGAGCCAAAATAACAATTACACTAAAAATTTTACCACCTCAATTCAATAATATTCCGGAGTTACATTACAGCATTATATTTTACATTTATTATCTTATATATATAAAAGAAATTATTGGGAGGATGAAAGTTCATAGATGCAAATTAAAGTATATATGATTTTTCATTATTATATTTATTATGGTTAACAAATTTTAATTTGGGATTGATTATAATTTATTAGGGCTTGTTATTTCAGGTTCGAAAATGTAATATTCTACAAATGAAAAAGACTTAAATAGGATTAAAACATTGAAAATATACCAAAATAGGACATACATTTTTTATTCCCGAAATAGAAGTTAAAATGCATTTACATTATCAAACGTGGTCATGTACATTACCAAAAAAATATAGTAACGTGCACGTGTGCAGTGTCACATTACCTCCACATTTCCACAGTGTCAACTCCTATTTCGGAAAAAAATGAAAATCCTATTTTGGTACTTTTTATATGTTTTAGTCTTATTTAAGGTGATTTTTCATTCTACAATTCCAAACTCTTTCTATATTTTTTAAGTTCTTCCAGTTTTGTTTCTACAATTCCAAACTCTTTCCAGATTTTTCAAGTCATTCCAGTTTTTTTTAACTCCTTCGTGGCGCCAAAATTTGTAGAAGACCCGTCGTGCGGTCTAAAACAAATTAATGATCTATACATATCTTTAGCTAACCCCCAAGATATATTCAAATAAAAACTATATCTAGGACAAGTAAGGATCGATCCCACGAAGAAAGTTTGTATTTTTGAAATCAAATTAGCATGCAAACACGTTGTCACTAAATAAAACAGATTAACTACTACACATAATAGAACACTTATAAAACTTATAATTAAATAAATATAAAAACTTATAAATATAACTTATATAAACAATGAACTTAAAAACATAAAACACATACTTAAAATATACTAAAAGTTAATAAAGTATAAAAAAACTTATATTTATAATTTATAAACAAACACTTATATATAAACATAGAAAATAAAAATTAAAAACTTATACTATAACTTAAACATAACACATGGGGGGTGTTGGATTAAAAGTAAATATTTTTTTGGTTTTTATTTTTTCTTATTTTTTTTTTGGTTTTTTTTGTTGATAAAATGTGGGAAGACAAGCACTAGAGATAATAAGCTTTTCCAACTTAGGTAACCCAAGAAATACCGCCAAGAACCCGAAACAAAATTAAAAAGAGAATGAACACAAACCAAACATTACACGAATAATAAGCACGTAGACAATATATTACGTAACTTACACACTTAAAAATAGAAAACAATTCAAAGGCTCAAGTTGAATCATATCATTGACAACATATAGAGGATCGTCAACTCTCTACAAGGCCCGGAGTCATGTAATTCAAAGGCCTTTTGGATCAGTTTGAACCCCAACTCACCTCAAGCGCTCAAACAATGATTCCAAAAGATGAAAAAGTTTATAAAAGAGCAAATTTTTCTTTCATTCTAACTCTCATGCATAATTTATCCACAAAGAATATTTTATACACTTTAATAAACTTTAACGTCTAATGATGAAAATATTTTGCAGGTCTCCTTGAACAACTTAAGCATAAGAATTCTAGTCTATTAACATAAAAGAACATTACATATTTTGAAAAAACTTAAAATTATTTTTGTGCTTAAACAACCTTAAATTTTATGAAAATAACGAACAAACACGCGACATAAACAATCACTGGATAACGAATCTTAAGGAAAATGTCCAACTTATGAAGCTAAGAAGTCCATAAACCTTAAAATTTTACAAAACACACAACGAAGAATCACGTATGAATTCGGAAATCATTTAACTATAATATGGAGCTAAAATAGCTTCAATCAATACTGAATTCTACATACCAACCTACTTATGAAATCAAACTATGCGATTCAACCAATTCAACAACAATTTGCAAAAAAAAAATGAAGAAAAGTAGTACGAATCAATTCTCATTCATAAGGGATTTAATATAAACATTAAAAAATCTCAAAAAAGAACACCAACCATATTTTATAGAATCTTTCGAAATTAACACAAACAAGGAAAAAAAAGTGTAAACTTGAATTGAAACAACACTTTTAAAATTGGTTTTTACTAGTGGGTACATTTTAATGGATCTCCAGCCAAAACGCTTCAAAAACCACCTTTTATTTTTGCTCTTTTGGTAAAAACCATGTGAAACGGCATAAACGTGACTAGCCGCGGTGTTTACCTTAATGACGTGGTTTTAAGGTAATTCACTTGGTTCCTTAGTAAGATACACTAAATAAGTGTTTTCAACACTTGGTTTTAAATTTGGAGAACTTTTATCTTTGACATCGTCTTTCGGCGTTGACTGGCTAGCCATGGTTCTAGCAAACCAGCGAGAACTGTAGAATGAAGCCCGTTGCAAATGTCGTCGCAGATCTGCGACGGACATTTGTCCGTTGCAGATTCCGTTGCAGATTTCGAGGTTTTTAAATAAGTGAATAGCGTCGCTAATCTACGATGGATGTTCTTTTCCGTCGCTGATCTACGCTGCTTTATTCGCGTAAGATTCCCCCTCTCTTCCTCATGCTATGAAGCTTCAGTTTATATAAACAAACCAACTTCAAATTCTTCCCGTTGATAATAAGAGAGAGCCGTTGCTGAATTTAATGAGGAGCATAGAAGAATTTGAGACGTTGGAGGCTTGGTTTCCGCCTGTTCTTGCGGTCGAAGAAGAAGAAGAAGAAGTGCGTGGTGATCTCTTTTTTTTTCGTGGGTGAAGTTGAATTGGGAAGAGAGATGTGTTGGGCTGATTCTTTAATGTTGGGTTTGGGCTTCGGCCCAAATTCAATTGCTTCCTTTCAAACTTGAACTCCGATTTGGCCTTTTTCTACATTTTTCTCAAAAAATAAGATATCTGATAACTTGGGTTAGGAAAAAAAAATAAAAAATAAAATGTAAAAAGTTATTAAAAACTACTATTTATGAAAGTAAATTAAGAGATTGTAAAAATGGAAGTTAAAATAAAACTAAGCAAAAAACTAAAAATTATACAATAAAAATATAAAAAATGCCTAAAAATAAATAAAAAGAACTAACCCAAACCCGACTTATCATGTTTCTTTTAAGTTGTTTCTCTTTTTTCAATTCTTTCCGGTTCTTCAATTTTTCCCAAGTTCCAACTTCTCCAAATTTTTGAACTCATTTCAGTTTCTTCTATACAATTTTTAAAATTGTATAAGAATTCTAGTCTATTAACATAAAAGAACATTACATATTTTGAAAAAACTTAAAATTATTTTTGTGCTTAAACAACCTTAAATTTTATGAAAATAACGAACAAACACGCGACATAAACAATCACTGGATAACGAATCTTAAGGAAAATGTCCAACTTATGAAGCTAAGAAGTCCATAAACCTTAAAATTTTACAAAACACACAACGAAGAATCACGTATGAATTCGGAAATCATTTAACTATAATATGGAGCTAAAATAGCTTCAATCAATACTGAATTCTACATACCAACCTACTTATGAAATCAAACTATGCGATTCAACCAATTCAACAACAATTTGCAAAAAAAAAATGAAGAAAAGTAGTACGAATCAATTCTCATTCATAAGGGATTTAATATAAACATTAAAAAATCTCAAAAAAGAACACCAACCATATTTTATAGAATCTTTCGAAATTAACACAAACAAGGAAAAAAAAGTGTAAACTTGAATTGAAACAACACTTTTAAAATTGGTTTTTACTAGTGGGTACATTTTAATGGATCTCCAGCCAAAACGCTTCAAAAACCACCTTTTATTTTTGCTCTTTTGGTAAAAACCATGTGAAACGGCATAAACGTGACTAGACGCGGTGTTTACCTTAATGACGTGGTTTTAAGGTAATTCACTTGGTTCCTTAGTAAGATACACTAAATAAGTGTTTTCAACACTTGGTTTTAAATTTGGAGAACTTTTATCTTTGACATCGTCTTTCGGCGTTGACTGGCTAGCCATGGTTCTAGCAAACCAGCGAGAACTGTAGAATGAAGCCCGTTGCAAATGTCGTCGCAGATCTGCGACGGACATTTGTCCGTTGCAGATTCCGTTGCAGATTTCGAGGTTTTTAAATAAGTGAATAGCGTCGCTAATCTACGATGGATGTTCTTTTCCGTCGCTGATCTACGCTGCTTTATTCGCGTAAGATTCCCCCTCTCTTCCTCATGCTATGAAGCTTCAGTTTATATAAACAAACCAACTTCAAATTCTTCCCGTTGATAATAAGAGAGAGCCGTTGCTGAATTTAATGAGGAGCATAGAAGAATTTGAGACGTTGGAGGCTTGGTTTCCGCCTGTTCTTGCGGTCGAAGAAGAAGAAGAAGAAGTGCGTGGTGATCTTTTTTTTTTTCGTGGGTGAAGTTGAATTGGGAAGAGAGATGTGTTGGGCTGATTCTTTAATGTTGGGTTTGGGTTTCGGCCCAAATTCAATTGCTTCCTTTCAAACTTGAACTCCGATTTGGCCTTTTTCTACATTTTTCTCAAAAAATAAGATATCTGATAACTTGGGTTAGGAAAAAAAATAAAAATAAAATGTAAAAAGTTATTAAAAACTACTATTTATGAAAGTAAATTAAGAGATTGTAAAAATGGAAGTTAAAATAAAACTAAGCAAAAAAACTAAAAATTATACAATAAAAATATAAAAAATGCCTAAAAATAAATAAAAAGAACTAACCCAAACCCGACTTATCATGTTTCTTTTAAGTTGTTTCTCTTTTTTCAATTCTTTCCGGTTCTTCAATTTTTCCCAAGTTCCAACTTCTCCAAATTTTTGAACTCATTTCAGTTTCTTCTATACAATTTTTAAAATTGTATAAGAATTCTAGTCTATTAACATAAAAGAACATTACATATTTTGAAAAAACTTAAAATTATTTTTGTGCTTAAACAACCTTAAATTTTATGAAAATAACGAACAAACACGCGACATAAACAATCACTGGATAACGAATCTTAAGGAAAATGTCCAACTTATGAAGCTAAGAAGTCCATAAACCTTAAAATTTTACAAAACACACAACGAAGAATCACGTATGAATTCGGAAATCATTTAACTATAATATGGAGCTAAAATAGCTTCAATCAATACTGAATTCTACATACCAACCTACTTATGAAATCAAACTATGCGATTCAACCAATTCAACAACAATTTGCAAAAAAAAAATGAAGAAAAGTAGTACGAATCAATTCTCATTCATAAGGGATTTAATATAAACATTAAAAAATCTCAAAAAAGAACACCAACCATATTTTATAGAATCTTTCGAAATTAACACAAACAAGGAAAAAAAAGTGTAAACTTGAATTGAAACAACACTTTTAAAATTGGTTTTTACTAGTGGGTACATTTTAATGGATCTCCAGCCAAAACGCTTCAAAAACCACCTTTTATTTTTGCTCTTTTGGTAAAAACCATGTGAAACGGCATAAACGTGACTAGCCGCGGTGTTTACCTTAATGACGTGGTTTTAAGGTAATTCACTTGGTTCCTTAGTAAGATACACTAAATAAGTGTTTTCAACACTTGGTTTTAAATTTGGAGAACTTTTATCTTTGACATCGTCTTTCGGCGTTGACTGGCTAGCCATGGTTCTAGCAAACCAGCGAGAACTGTAGAATGAAGCCCGTTGCAAATGTCGTCGCAGATCTGCGACGGACATTTGTCCGTTGCAGATTCCGTTGCAGATTTCGAGGTTTTTAAATAAGTGAATAGCGTCGCTAATCTACGATGGATGTTCTTTTCCGTCGCTGATCTACGCTGCTTTATTCGCGTAAGATTCCCCCTCTCTTCCTCATGCTATGAAGCTTCAGTTTATATAAACAAACCAACTTCAAATTCTTCCCGTTGATAATAAGAGAGAGCCGTTGCTGAATTTAATGAGGAGCATAGAAGAATTTGAGACGTTGGAGGCTTGGTTTCCGCCTGTTCTTGCGGTCGAAGAAGAAGAAGAAGAAGTGCGTGGTGATCTCTTTTTTTTTCGTGGGTGAAGTTGAATTGGGAAGAGAGATGTGTTGGGCTGATTCTTTAATGTTGGGTTTGGGCTTCGGCCCAAATTCAATTGCTTCCTTTCAAACTTGAACTCCGATTTGGCCTTTTTCTACATTTTTCTCAAAAAATAAGATATCTGATAACTTGGGTTAGGAAAAAAAATAAAAAATAAAATGTAAAAAGTTATTAAAAACTACTATTTATGAAAGTAAATTAAGAGATTGTAAAAATGGAAGTTAAAATAAAACTAAGCAAAAAAACTAAAAATTATACAATAAAAATATAAAAAATGCCTAAAAATAAATAAAAAGAACTAACCCAAACCCGACTTATCATGTTTCTTTTAAGTTGTTTCTCTTTTTTCAATTCTTTCCGGTTCTTCAATTTTTCCCAAGTTCCAACTTCTCCAAATTTTTGAACTCATTTCAGTTTCTTCTATACAATTTTTAAAATTGTATAAGAATTCTAGTCTATTAACATAAAAGAACATTACATATTTTGAAAAAACTTAAAATTATTTTTGTGCTTAAACAACCTTAAATTTTATGAAAATAACGAACAAACACGCGACATAAACAATCACTGGATAACGAATCTTAAGGAAAATGTCCAACTTATGAAGCTAAGAAGTCCATAAACCTTAAAATTTTACAAAACACACAACGAAGAATCACGTATGAATTCGGAAATCATTTAACTATAATATGGAGCTAAAATAGCTTCAATCAATACTGAATTCTACATACCAACCTACTTATGAAATCAAACTATGCGATTCAACCAATTCAACAACAATTTGCAAAAAAAAAATGAAGAAAAGTAGTACGAATCAATTCTCATTCATAAGGGATTTAATATAAACATTAAAAAATCTCAAAAAAGAACACCAACCATATTTTATAGAATCTTTCGAAATTAACACAAACAAGGAAAAAAAAGTGTAAACTTGAATTGAAACAACACTTTTAAAATTGGTTTTTACTAGTGGGTACATTTTAATGGATCTCCAGCCAAAACGCTTCAAAAACCACCTTTTATTTTTGCTCTTTTGGTAAAAACCATGTGAAACGGCATAAACGTGACTAGACGCGGTGTTTACCTTAATGACGTGGTTTTAAGGTAATTCACTTGGTTCCTTAGTAAGATACACTAAATAAGTGTTTTCAACACTTGGTTTTAAATTTGGAGAACTTTTATCTTTGACATCGTCTTTCGGCGTTGACTGGCTAGCCATGGTTCTAGCAAACCAGCGAGAACTGTAGAATGAAGCCCGTTGCAAATGTCGTCGCAGATCTGCGACGGACATTTGTCCGTTGCAGATTCCGTTGCAGATTTCGAGGTTTTTAAATAAGTGAATAGCGTCGCTAATCTACGATGGATGTTCTTTTCCGTCGCTGATCTACGCTGCTTTATTCGCGTAAGATTCCCCCTCTCTTCCTCATGCTATGAAGCTTCAGTTTATATAAACAAACCAACTTCAAATTCTTCCCGTTGATAATAAGAGAGAGCCGTTGCTGAATTTAATGAGGAGCATAGAAGAATTTGAGACGTTGGAGGCTTGGTTTCCGCCTGTTCTTGCGGTCGAAGAAGAAGAAGAAGAAGTGCGTGGTGATCTTTTTTTTTTTCGTGGGTGAAGTTGAATTGGGAAGAGAGATGTGTTGGGCTGATTCTTTAATGTTGGGTTTGGGTTTCGGCCCAAATTCAATTGCTTCCTTTCAAACTTGAACTCCGATTTGGCCTTTTTCTACATTTTTCTCAAAAAATAAGATATCTGATAACTTGGGTTAGGAAAAAAAAATAAAAAATAAAATGTAAAAAGTTATTAAAAACTACTATTTATGAAAGTAAATTAAGAGATTGTAAAAATGGAAGTTAAAATAAAACTAAGCAAAAAAACTAAAAATTATACAATAAAAATATAAAAAATGCCTAAAAATAAATAAAAAGAACTAACCCAAACCCGACTTATCATGTTTCTTTTAAGTTGTTTCTCTTTTTTCAATTCTTTCCGGTTCTTCAATTTTTCCCAAGTTCCAACTTCTCCAAATTTTTGAACTCATTTCAGTTTCTTCTATACAATTTTTAAAATTGTATAAGAATTCTAGTCTATTAACATAAAAGAACATTACATATTTTGAAAAAACTTAAAATTATTTTTGTGCTTAAACAACCTTAAATTTTATGAAAATAACGAACAAACACGCGACATAAACAATCACTGGATAACGAATCTTAAGGAAAATGTCCAACTTATGAAGCTAAGAAGTCCATAAACCTTAAAATTTTACAAAACACACAACGAAGAATCACGTATGAATTCGGAAATCATTTAACTATAATATGGAGCTAAAATAGCTTCAATCAATACTGAATTCTACATACCAACCTACTTATGAAATCAAACTATGCGATTCAACCAATTCAACAACAATTTGCAAAAAAAAAATGAAGAAAAGTAGTACGAATCAATTCTCATTCATAAGGGATTTAATATAAACATTAAAAAATCTCAAAAAAGAACACCAACCATATTTTATAGAATCTTTCGAAATTAACACAAACAAGGAAAAAAAAGTGTAAACTTGAATTGAAACAACACTTTTAAAATTGGTTTTTACTAGTGGGTACATTTTAATGGATCTCCAGCCAAAACGCTTCAAAAACCACCTTTTATTTTTGCTCTTTTGGTAAAAACCATGTGAAACGGCATAAACGTGACTAGCCGCGGTGTTTACCTTAATGACGTGGTTTTAAGGTAATTCACTTGGTTCCTTAGTAAGATACACTAAATAAGTGTTTTCAACACTTGGTTTTAAATTTGGAGAACTTTTATCTTTGACATCGTCTTTCGGCGTTGACTGGCTAGCCATGGTTCTAGCAAACCAGCGAGAACTGTAGAATGAAGCCCGTTGCAAATGTCGTCGCAGATCTGCGACGGACATTTGTCCGTTGCAGATTCCGTTGCAGATTTCGAGGTTTTTAAATAAGTGAATAGCGTCGCTAATCTACGATGGATGTTCTTTTCCGTCGCTGATCTACGCTGCTTTATTCGCGTAAGATTCCCCCTCTCTTCCTCATGCTATGAAGCTTCAGTTTATATAAACAAACCAACTTCAAATTCTTCCCGTTGATAATAAGAGAGAGCCGTTGCTGAATTTAATGAGGAGCATAGAAGAATTTGAGACGTTGGAGGCTTGGTTTCCGCCTGTTCTTGCGGTCGAAGAAGAAGAAGAAGAAGTGCGTGGTGATCTCTTTTTTTTTCGTGGGTGAAGTTGAATTGGGAAGAGAGATGTGTTGGGCTGATTCTTTAATGTTGGGTTTGGGCTTCGGCCCAAATTCAATTGCTTCCTTTCAAACTTGAACTCCGATTTGGCCTTTTTCTACATTTTTCTCAAAAAATAAGATATCTGATAACTTGGGTTAGGAAAAAAAAATAAAAAATAAAATGTAAAAAGTTATTAAAAACTACTATTTATGAAAGTAAATTAAGAGATTGTAAAAATGGAAGTTAAAATAAAACTAAGCAAAAAAACTAAAAATTATACAATAAAAATATAAAAAATGCCTAAAAATAAATAAAAAGAACTAACCCAAACCCGACTTATCATGTTTCTTTTAAGTTGTTTCTCTTTTTTCAATTCTTTCCGGTTCTTCAATTTTTCCCAAGTTCCAACTTCTCCAAATTTTTGAACTCATTTCAGTTTCTTCTATACAATTTTTAAAATTGTATAAGAATTCTAGTCTATTAACATAAAAGAACATTACATATTTTGAAAAAACTTAAAATTATTTTTGTGCTTAAACAACCTTAAATTTTATGAAAATAACGAACAAACACGCGACATAAACAATCACTGGATAACGAATCTTAAGGAAAATGTCCAACTTATGAAGCTAAGAAGTCCATAAACCTTAAAATTTTACAAAACACACAACGAAGAATCACGTATGAATTCGGAAATCATTTAACTATAATATGGAGCTAAAATAGCTTCAATCAATACTGAATTCTACATACCAACCTACTTATGAAATCAAACTATGCGATTCAACCAATTCAACAACAATTTGCAAAAAAAAAATGAAGAAAAGTAGTACGAATCAATTCTCATTCATAAGGGATTTAATATAAACATTAAAAAATCTCAAAAAAGAACACCAACCATATTTTATAGAATCTTTCGAAATTAACACAAACAAGGAAAAAAAAGTGTAAACTTGAATTGAAACAACACTTTTAAAATTGGTTTTTACTAGTGGGTACATTTTAATGGATCTCCAGCCAAAACGCTTCAAAAACCACCTTTTATTTTTGCTCTTTTGGTAAAAACCATGTGAAACGGCATAAACGTGACTAGACGCGGTGTTTACCTTAATGACGTGGTTTTAAGGTAATTCACTTGGTTCCTTAGTAAGATACACTAAATAAGTGTTTTCAACACTTGGTTTTAAATTTGGAGAACTTTTATCTTTGACATCGTCTTTCGGCGTTGACTGGCTAGCCATGGTTCTAGCAAACCAGCGAGAACTGTAGAATGAAGCCCGTTGCAAATGTCGTCGCAGATCTGCGACGGACATTTGTCCGTTGCAGATTCCGTTGCAGATTTCGAGGTTTTTAAATAAGTGAATAGCGTCGCTAATCTACGATGGATGTTCTTTTCCGTCGCTGATCTACGCTGCTTTATTCGCGTAAGATTCCCCCTCTCTTCCTCATGCTATGAAGCTTCAGTTTATATAAACAAACCAACTTCAAATTCTTCCCGTTGATAATAAGAGAGAGCCGTTGCTGAATTTAATGAGGAGCATAGAAGAATTTGAGACGTTGGAGGCTTGGTTTCCGCCTGTTCTTGCGGTCGAAGAAGAAGAAGAAGAAGTGCGTGGTGATCTTTTTTTTTTTCGTGGGTGAAGTTGAATTGGGAAGAGAGATGTGTTGGGCTGATTCTTTAATGTTGGGTTTGGGTTTCGGCCCAAATTCAATTGCTTCCTTTCAAACTTGAACTCCGATTTGGCCTTTTTCTACATTTTTCTCAAAAAATAAGATATCTGATAACTTGGGTTAGGAAAAAAAAATAAAAAATAAAATGTAAAAAGTTATTAAAACTACTATTTATGAAAGTAAATTAAGAGATTGTAAAAATGGAAGTTAAAATAAAACTAAGCAAAAAAACTAAAAATTATACAATAAAAATATAAAAAATGCCTAAAAATAAATAAAAAGAACTAACCCAAACCCGACTTATCATGTTTCTTTTAAGTTGTTTCTCTTTTTTCAATTCTTTCCGGTTCTTCAATTTTTCCCAAGTTCCAACTTCTCCAAATTTTTGAACTCATTTCAGTTTCTTCTATACAATTTTTAAAATTGTATAAGAATTCTAGTCTATTAACATAAAAGAACATTACATATTTTGAAAAAACTTAAAATTATTTTTGTGCTTAAACAACCTTAAATTTTATGAAAATAACGAACAAACACGCGACATAAACAATCACTGGATAACGAATCTTAAGGAAAATGTCCAACTTATGAAGCTAAGAAGTCCATAAACCTTAAAATTTTACAAAACACACAACGAAGAATCACGTATGAATTCGGAAATCATTTAACTATAATATGGAGCTAAAATAGCTTCAATCAATACTGAATTCTACATACCAACCTACTTATGAAATCAAACTATGCGATTCAACCAATTCAACAACAATTTGCAAAAAAAAAATGAAGAAAAGTAGTACGAATCAATTCTCATTCATAAGGGATTTAATATAAACATTAAAAAATCTCAAAAAAGAACACCAACCATATTTTATAGAATCTTTCGAAATTAACACAAACAAGGAAAAAAAAGTGTAAACTTGAATTGAAACAACACTTTTAAAATTGGTTTTTACTAGTGGGTACATTTTAATGGATCTCCAGCCAAAACGCTTCAAAAACCACCTTTTATTTTTGCTCTTTTGGTAAAAACCATGTGAAACGGCATAAACGTGACTAGCCGCGGTGTTTACCTTAATGACGTGGTTTTAAGGTAATTCACTTGGTTCCTTAGTAAGATACACTAAATAAGTGTTTTCAACACTTGGTTTTAAATTTGGAGAACTTTTATCTTTGACATCGTCTTTCGGCGTTGACTGGCTAGCCATGGTTCTAGCAAACCAGCGAGAACTGTAGAATGAAGCCCGTTGCAAATGTCGTCGCAGATCTGCGACGGACATTTGTCCGTTGCAGATTCCGTTGCAGATTTCGAGGTTTTTAAATAAGTGAATAGCGTCGCTAATCTACGATGGATGTTCTTTTCCGTCGCTGATCTACGCTGCTTTATTCGCGTAAGATTCCCCTCTCTTCCTCATGCTATGAAGCTTCAGTTTATATAAACAAACCAACTTCAAATTCTTCCCGTTGATAATAAGAGAGAGCCGTTGCTGAATTTAATGAGGAGCATAGAAGAATTTGAGACGTTGGAGGCTTGGTTTCCGCCTGTTCTTGCGGTCGAAGAAGAAGAAGAAGAAGTGCGTGGTGATCTCTTTTTTTTTCGTGGGTGAAGTTGAATTGGGAAGAGAGATGTGTTGGGCTGATTCTTTAATGTTGGGTTTGGGCTTCGGCCCAAATTCAATTGCTTCCTTTCAAACTTGAACTCCGATTTGGCCTTTTTCTACATTTTTCTCAAAAAATAAGATATCTGATAACTTGGGTTAGGAAAAAAAATAAAAAATAAAATGTAAAAAGTTATTAAAAACTACTATTTATGAAAGTAAATTAAGAGATTGTAAAAATGGAAGTTAAAATAAAACTAAGCAAAAAAACTAAAAATTATACAATAAAAATATAAAAAATGCCTAAAAATAAATAAAAAGAACTAACCCAAACCCGACTTATCATGTTTCTTTTAAGTTGTTTCTCTTTTTTCAATTCTTTCCGGTTCTTCAATTTTTCCCAAGTTCCAACTTCTCCAAATTTTTGAACTCATTTCAGTTTCTTCTATACAATTTTTAAAATTGTATAAGAATTCTAGTCTATTAACATAAAAGAACATTACATATTTTGAAAAAACTTAAAATTATTTTTGTGCTTAAACAACCTTAAATTTTATGAAAATAACGAACAAACACGCGACATAAACAATCACTGGATAACGAATCTTAAGGAAAATGTCCAACTTATGAAGCTAAGAAGTCCATAAACCTTAAAATTTTACAAAACACACAACGAAGAATCACGTATGAATTCGGAAATCATTTAACTATAATATGGAGCTAAAATAGCTTCAATCAATACTGAATTCTACATACCAACCTACTTATGAAATCAAACTATGCGATTCAACCAATTCAACAACAATTTGCAAAAAAAAAATGAAGAAAAGTAGTACGAATCAATTCTCATTCATAAGGGATTTAATATAAACATTAAAAAATCTCAAAAAAGAACACCAACCATATTTTATAGAATCTTTCGAAATTAACACAAACAAGGAAAAAAAAGTGTAAACTTGAATTGAAACAACACTTTTAAAATTGGTTTTTACTAGTGGGTACATTTTAATGGATCTCCAGCCAAAACGCTTCAAAAACCACCTTTTATTTTTGCTCTTTTGGTAAAAACCATGTGAAACGGCATAAACGTGACTAGACGCGGTGTTTACCTTAATGACGTGGTTTTAAGGTAATTCACTTGGTTCCTTAGTAAGATACACTAAATAAGTGTTTTCAACACTTGGTTTTAAATTTGGAGAACTTTTATCTTTGACATCGTCTTTCGGCGTTGACTGGCTAGCCATGGTTCTAGCAAACCAGCGAGAACTGTAGAATGAAGCCCGTTGCAAATGTCGTCGCAGATCTGCGACGGACATTTGTCCGTTGCAGATTCCGTTGCAGATTTCGAGGTTTTTAAATAAGTGAATAGCGTCGCTAATCTACGATGGATGTTCTTTTCCGTCGCTGATCTACGCTGCTTTATTCGCGTAAGATTCCCCTCTCTTCCTCATGCTATGAAGCTTCAGTTTATATAAACAAACCAACTTCAAATTCTTCCCGTTGATAATAAGAGAGAGCCGTTGCTGAATTTAATGAGGAGCATAGAAGAATTTGAGACGTTGGAGGCTTGGTTTCCGCCTGTTCTTGCGGTCGAAGAAGAAGAAGAAGAAGTGCGTGGTGATCTTTTTTTTTTTCGTGGGTGAAGTTGAATTGGGAAGAGAGATGTGTTGGGCTGATTCTTTAATGTTGGGTTTGGGTTTCGGCCCAAATTCAATTGCTTCCTTTCAAACTTGAACTCCGATTTGGCCTTTTTCTACATTTTTCTCAAAAAATAAGATATCTGATAACTTGGGTTAGGAAAAAAAATAAAAAATAAAATGTAAAAAGTTATTAAAAACTACTATTTATGAAAGTAAATTAAGAGATTGTAAAAATGGAAGTTAAAATAAAACTAAGCAAAAAAACTAAAAATTATACAATAAAAATATAAAAATGCCTAAAAATAAATAAAAAGAACTAACCCAAACCCGACTTATCATGTTTCTTTTAAGTTGTTTCTCTTTTTTCAATTCTTTCCGGTTCTTCAATTTTTCCCAAGTTCCAACTTCTCCAAATTTTTGAACTCATTTCAGTTTCTTCTATACAATTTTTAAAATTGTATAAGAATTCTAGTCTATTAACATAAAAGAACATTACATATTTTGAAAAAACTTAAAATTATTTTTGTGCTTAAACAACCTTAAATTTTATGAAAATAACGAACAAACACGCGACATAAACAATCACTGGATAACGAATCTTAAGGAAAATGTCCAACTTATGAAGCTAAGAAGTCCATAAACCTTAAAATTTTACAAAACACACAACGAAGAATCACGTATGAATTCGGAAATCATTTAACTATAATATGGAGCTAAAATAGCTTCAATCAATACTGAATTCTACATACCAACCTACTTATGAAATCAAACTATGCGATTCAACCAATTCAACAACAATTTGCAAAAAAAAAATGAAGAAAAGTAGTACGAATCAATTCTCATTCATAAGGGATTTAATATAAACATTAAAAAATCTCAAAAAAGAACACCAACCATATTTTATAGAATCTTTCGAAATTAACACAAACAAGGAAAAAAAAGTGTAAACTTGAATTGAAACAACACTTTTAAAATTGGTTTTTACTAGTGGGTACATTTTAATGGATCTCCAGCCAAAACGCTTCAAAAACCACCTTTTATTTTTGCTCTTTTGGTAAAAACCATGTGAAACGGCATAAACGTGACTAGCCGCGGTGTTTACCTTAATGACGTGGTTTTAAGGTAATTCACTTGGTTCCTTAGTAAGATACACTAAATAAGTGTTTTCAACACTTGGTTTTAAATTTGGAGAACTTTTATCTTTGACATCGTCTTTCGGCGTTGACTGGCTAGCCATGGTTCTAGCAAACCAGCGAGAACTGTAGAATGAAGCCCGTTGCAAATGTCGTCGCAGATCTGCGACGGACATTTGTCCGTTGCAGATTCCGTTGCAGATTTCGAGGTTTTTAAATAAGTGAATAGCGTCGCTAATCTACGATGGATGTTCTTTTCCGTCGCTGATCTACGCTGCTTTATTCACGTAAGATTCCCCTCTCTTCCTCATGCTATGAAGCTTCAGTTTATATAAACAAACCAACTTCAAATTCTTCCCGTTGATAATAAGAGAGAGCCGTTGCTGAATTTAATGAGGAGCATAGAAGAATTTGAGACGTTGGAGGCTTGGTTTCCGCCTGTTCTTGCGGTCGAAGAAGAAGAAGAAGAAGTGCGTGGTGATCTCTTTTTTTTTCGTGGGTGAAGTTGAATTGGGAAGAGAGATGTGTTGGGCTGATTCTTTAATGTTGGGTTTGGGCTTCGGCCCAAATTCAATTGCTTCCTTTCAAACTTGAACTCCGATTTGGCCTTTTTCTACATTTTTCTCAAAAAATAAGATATCTGATAACTTGGGTTAGGAAAAAAAAATAAAAAATAAAATGTAAAAAGTTATTAAAAACTACTATTTATGAAAGTAAATTAAGAGATTGTAAAAATGGAAGTTAAAATAAAACTAAGCAAAAAAACTAAAAATTATACAATAAAAATATAAAAAATGCCTAAAAATAAATAAAAAGAACTAACCCAAACCCGACTTATCATGTTTCTTTTAAGTTGTTTCTCTTTTTTCAATTCTTTCCGGTTCTTCAATTTTTCCCAAGTTCCAACTTCTCCAAATTTTTGAACTCATTTCAGTTTCTTCTATACAATTTTTAAAATTGTATAAGAATTCTAGTCTATTAACATAAAAGAACATTACATATTTTGAAAAAACTTAAAATTATTTTTGTGCTTAAACAACCTTAAATTTTATGAAAATAACGAACAAACACGCGACATAAACAATCACTGGATAACGAATCTTAAGGAAAATGTCCAACTTATGAAGCTAAGAAGTCCATAAACCTTAAAATTTTACAAAACACACAACGAAGAATCACGTATGAATTCGGAAATCATTTAACTATAATATGGAGCTAAAATAGCTTCAATCAATACTGAATTCTACATACCAACCTACTTATGAAATCAAACTATGCGATTCAACCAATTCAACAACAATTTGCAAAAAAAAAATGAAGAAAAGTAGTACGAACCAATTCTCATTCATAAGGGATTTAATATAAACATTAAAAAATCTCAAAAAAGAACACCAACCATATTTTATAGAATCTTTCGAAATTAACACAAACAAGGAAAAAAAAGTGTAAACTTGAATTGAAACAACACTTTTAAAATTGGTTTTTACTAGTGGGTACATTTTAATGGATCTCCAGCCAAAACGCTTCAAAAACCACCTTTTATTTTTGCTCTTTTGGTAAAAACCATGTGAAACGGCATAAACGTGACTAGCCGCGGTGTTTACCTTAATGACGTGGTTTTAAGGTAATTCACTTGGTTCCTTAGTAAGATACACTAAATAAGTGTTTTCAACACTTGGTTTTAAATTTGGAGAACTTTTATCTTTGACATCGTCTTTCGGCGTTGACTGGCTAGCCATGGTTCTAGCAAACCAGCGAGAACTGTAGAATGAAGCCCGTTGCAAATGTCGTCGCAGATCTGCGACGGACATTTGTCCGTTGCAGATTCCGTTGCAGATTTCGAGGTTTTTAAATAAGTGAATAGCGTCGCTAATCTACGATGGATGTTCTTTTCCGTCGCTGATCTACGCTGCTTTATTCGCGTAAGATTCCCCCTCTCTTCCTCATGCTATGAAGCTTCAGTTTATATAAACAAACCAACTTCAAATTCTTCCCGTTGATAATAAGAGAGAGCCGTTGCTGAATTTAATGAGGAGCATAGAAGAATTTGAGACGTTGGAGGCTTGGTTTCCGCCTGTTCTTGCGGTCGAAGAAGAAGAAGAAGAAGTGCGTGGTGATCTCTTTTTTTTTCGTGGGTGAAGTTGAATTGGGAAGAGAGATGTGTTGGGCTGATTCTTTAATGTTGGGTTTGGGCTTCGGCCCAAATTCAATTGCTTCCTTTCAAACTTGAACTCCGATTTGGCCTTTTTCTACATTTTTCTCAAAAAATAAGATATCTGATAACTTGGGTTAGGAAAAAAAAATAAAAAATAAAATGTAAAAAGTTATTAAAAACTACTATTTATGAAAGTAAATTAAGAGATTGTAAAAATGGAAGTTAAAATAAAACTAAGCAAAAAAACTAAAAATTATACAATAAAAATATAAAAAATGCCTAAAAATAAATAAAAAGAACTAACCCAAACCCGACTTATCATGTTTCTTTTAAGTTGTTTCTCTTTTTTCAATTCTTTCCGGTTCTTCAATTTTTCCCAAGTTCCAACTTCTCCAAATTTTTGAACTCATTTCAGTTTCTTCTATACAATTTTTAAAATTGTATAAGAATTCTAGTCTATTAACATAAAAGAACATTACATATTTTGAAAAAACTTAAAATTATTTTTGTGCTTAAACAACCTTAAATTTTATGAAAATAACGAACAAACACGCGACATAAACAATCACTGGATAACGAATCTTAAGGAAAATGTCCAACTTATGAAGCTAAGAAGTCCATAAACCTTAAAATTTTACAAAACACACAACGAAGAATCACGTATGAATTCGGAAATCATTTAACTATAATATGGAGCTAAAATAGCTTCAATCAATACTGAATTCTACATACCAACCTACTTATGAAATCAAACTATGCGATTCAACCAATTCAACAACAATTTGCAAAAAAAAAATGAAGAAAAGTAGTACGAATCAATTCTCATTCATAAGGGATTTAATATAAACATTAAAAAATCTCAAAAAAGAACACCAACCATATTTTATAGAATCTTTCGAAATTAACACAAACAAGGAAAAAAAAGTGTAAACTTGAATTGAAACAACACTTTTAAAATTGGTTTTTACTAGTGGGTACATTTTAATGGATCTCCAGCCAAAACGCTTCAAAAACCACCTTTTATTTTTGCTCTTTTGGTAAAAACCATGTGAAACGGCATAAACGTGACTAGCCGCGGTGTTTACCTTAATGACGTGGTTTTAAGGTAATTCACTTGGTTCCTTAGTAAGATACACTAAATAAGTGTTTTCAACACTTGGTTTTAAATTTGGAGAACTTTTATCTTTGACATCGTCTTTCGGCGTTGACTGGCTAGCCATGGTTCTAGCAAACCAGCGAGAACTGTAGAATGAAGCCCGTTGCAAATGTCGTCGCAGATCTGCGACGGACATTTGTCCGTTGCAGATTCCGTTGCAGATTTCGAGGTTTTTAAATAAGTGAATAGCGTCGCTAATCTACGATGGATGTTCTTTTCCGTCGCTGATCTACGCTGCTTTATTCGCGTAAGATTCCCCCTCTCTTCCTCATGCTATGAAGCTTCAGTTTATATAAACAAACCAACTTCAAATTCTTCCCGTTGATAATAAGAGAGAGCCGTTGCTGAATTTAATGAGGAGCATAGAAGAATTTGAGACGTTGGAGGCTTGGTTTCCGCCTGTTCTTGCGGTCGAAGAAGAAGAAGAAGAAGTGCGTGGTGATCTCTTTTTTTTTCGTGGGTGAAGTTGAATTGGGAAGAGAGATGTGTTGGGCTGATTCTTTAATGTTGGGTTTGGGCTTCGGCCCAAATTCAATTGCTTCCTTTCAAACTTGAACTCCGATTTGGCCTTTTTCTACATTTTTCTCAAAAATAAGATATCTGATAACTTGGGTTAGGAAAAAAAAATAAAAAATAAAATGTAAAAAGTTATTAAAAACTACTATTTATGAAAGTAAATTAAGAGATTGTAAAAATGGAAGTTAAAATAAAACTAAGCAAAAAAACTAAAAATTATACAATAAAAATATAAAAAATGCCTAAAAATAAATAAAAAGAACTAACCCAAACCCGACTTATCATGTTTCTTTTAAGTTGTTTCTCTTTTTTCAATTCTTTCCGGTTCTTCAATTTTTCCCAAGTTCCAACTTCTCCAAATTTTTGAACTCATTTCAGTTTCTTCTATACAATTTTTAAAAAATTATTTACATAAATTTTTAAATTATTCTTATTATATTATTTTTATCATGATTATTCATATTACAACTATACTTATTATTGTGATTATTATTGTTGTTATCATTCTTATCATCACTCTCATCGTCATTGTCATAAATGTCAATGACATAGTAAAATAATGAAGTAATGTCACTGTTTATATAAAAAACTAATTCCTTTATTCCCAAAACAAATTAGGAATATAAAATATTGAAATGTTAAACTAGAATGATCTACTCCCTCCGTTTTTGAAAACTTTTTCTTTCTTTTTTCATCTGTTCTAAAAACATTTCTCATTTGTCATTTCTATTGAAAAGTCACTTTTATTCCTATTAATTCTCAACCTACCTATCACATCGTATCTGTAACACCCTCCGACTCGCGAAACGGGTTGGGGAGGTTACAGAAATGGTATTGAGGATCATCGTATTAGTTCTATAATATGTGTGCTATGACTTGTATGAGTTGGCATTAATTTTGACAACATACAACCACTAGAATAGCGTAGGTGTAGGTGTCCTTGTTCTAGTAAAATTGGTCATCCTACACGCAAACCTGCAGTAACAAGGATGCTACGGAGGTATTGCTCATACTCTCAAGTCTTGGCTCGGTGCAGGACTTCTTTACTTTCAATTCTTTGCACGATCAAGGACTCCTACTTGCCCAGGACTTTATGGATCTAAGCACGCTTACGAAGGAGTTCTATGCACGGATGGTTAGGGTTGCAACCTATAGAAGGATATGTATAAATAAGGCGTTCCAGAGGATTGAACGTAGAGCGAAACAGATAGATACCGTGCTAAAAGGAGAGAAGAGACTCTGCGATTTCCTATTCATACATCATAAAGGTGAGTGAGAGAAGAAAGCCTATCTTATATAAATTCGTGAGGTCTGTATGAAAAGATCAGCCATGGATCTTCTTTAAGGATTGTTCAGCTATTGAAACTTGGTTGGCTGAGCAAAGGTCAATGACACATCCTTATTGCAAAGAACCGAGAAGGTATAATAGGCCTGAAGTGAGATCACGTAAGTAGACAAGTCAAATTAGTAGAAGGATCTTTTGAGATTTATTGTGTAATTCTTATGTTGATCTAGTGGAAAGGCTATTACACGGATGTGGGCCTCGCAGATGTAGGAGAGTCAGCTTCGAACTGCGTAAACAAATCTCTGTGTCTTTACTTGCTTTTGGTGTGTGTGTTTGTGCTGGTATTAGAAAAGGTGTTGTAGCATTCTGTGAGTCTTACAGTTGAGCTACAACGCAATTTCCAACAACATTCTATTTGTGTTGCATGTGAGTCTATTTAGTTAAAACACTGTGCTGTGTGTTTGGAAATTTCAATTGGTATCAGAGCATGCATAACTTAAGTTACTAACTATCGGTCACATCATGGGAGACATGGAAGAAGGTGCAAATGTGCAGAGACCACCTTTGCTGCGTGGACACAACTACAATTTTTGGAAGGGCAAAATGATAGCATTTCTCAAATATCTTTGAGGTGGTGTTTGGAGAAGTGTGGAAACAGGATGGTCTGAACCTTGCAAATATTCTGGGGACCTAACTTCATCAACAATCAAGCCATTCGAAGAGTACCGCAAAGCAGAAGCCATTGCTGCTGAGTATAATGACAAAGCCCTAAATGCAATCTTCGGTGTAGTGGATTCTACCTAGTACAAGCTCATCTCAAACTGTAACAATGCCAAGGAAGCTTAGGACGTTCTCGAGGTCACACATGAAGGAGATGAGGAAGTAAAGACTGCTAAGTATCAAATCCTTATGACTCAATATGAAAATCTACGCATGGATGAGAAAGAAAAAATCACTGAATTTCATGGAAGAGTTAGAGATATTGCGAATCAGGCTGCACATCTAAATGAGCCCATCCCTGAGAACAAGTTAGTTCTCAAGGTGCTAAGGTCACTTCCTAAAGAATATGACATGGACGTCAAAGCAATCAGACGATCTCACAATATCAAGACCATAACCCTCGATGCACTTATGGGAATACTGGAGTCAATTGAACTCGACATGGCAGAGGACAATAAATGGCGTAAACCGGACAAGCAAATTGCATTTCCCAGCACTGAGGCAGAAGATGACAGTGAATGTGATTTGTCACTGGACAAAGATTTCTAGAAGCAGTTATCCCTTTTCACATGGCAATTCAAGAAACAATGGGCTCAAAAGAGAGCAAATCAAAAGCTGGAAGGTATATCTAAGGGACCCTCTCCAAAAAGATGCCAAGTACAGAGAAATGAAATACGCAGACAAGCTCAGCTATACAAAGAAAAAGGGGCCACAGTGCTTTGAATGTGGTGGATATGGGCACATCCAGTCTGAGTGTGTAAATAATTTGAAGAAAAAGAGGCAAGCATTCAAAGCGACATGGAGTGATGAAGAAACTGAGGATCAGAGTGATAGTGAAGAATCCAACTGTGCGTTCGTTGCTAGTGTCACTCCAGGGGATGATGATAGTCTTGCAGAGCAACTGGAGGACCTGCAAGAAAAATGGTCAGAGCTCTTGATGGTGAACAAAAGGAACATAGCAGACAAAAACAGACTACTTTCAGAAGTTGATGCATTAAAGCAAAAGATTGAAGGACTTAACTGCAAGATCGAAGAACTCAAAGGAGAAAAGTCAAACTTACTTTTCGAGATAAACCAATTGAAGTCCTATCAAAAATGGATTAAGGTTGCTGGAGCGGATGTGTTAGATCATTATTCACTTATGGCAAAGCCTCCAGGAGACATGACCTGCATTGGATACACAGACACAGGAAAGACCTCAAAATCTCTAGAAGTGATGTTTGTCAAAGAAACCGAAGGAGCACCACCTACGAACAGTCATCGAGCAAAAAGAAACCATCAACAATTTTTTCGTAGAAACTACTACTACTCTTACAGGTGCTACAACTGTAATAAATGGGGGCATATACAAAGCCAGTGCATTAGAAGATGGAGTAAACAAACCTCATTGAAAAGGAAGTACAAACCAATCTGGATACCTAAACAGTATGCCTTGGTTGCTAACACCTGCTACAGAGTCACTCAAGATCAATGGCTTCTTGATAGCGGGTGATCGCATCACATGACAGGTGACAAAGAGAATCTCATGGATGTGAAGCCAAATGAACAAGGGAGTGTTCGATTTGGTGGTGGAGCACCAGGCAAAATAGTCGGCAGTGGCACACTCAATGTAACACCCTAATCCGTCCAGGTCTGCAGCGCCTTTCAGACTAATGCATAAACTTGGTATTCATAAACATTCAGAATATTTGAAACATTTTAAAACTTTATTCAATAATAAAATATCCAAGATAATAACGGAGTAGTTTAATGTTGCGGAAGCTGAATATATAACAATTACAAAATATAATAATTTTATGTCTTTTAAAACATCAATTCATTTCACATATCCACCCCGAACATCTCGCTCCCGTCTGCCTCCAGGAATCATCACTTCATTCATTTTGTTTACCTGCGTGTAGCAAATAAAACATACTAGCTCAGCGGTGAAGCTGAGTAAGCATATCTAAAGCATCGAATATCCACATAAATTGAATCTCAATTCACAATCAACCATTTGATATCATGCACATAATGTATGATTCATTCATGATATTCTCAATATTTTTATTTCTATATTTCAACATTCAATATTCATATTCAATATTCAATATTCATCAATATCCTTAAACTATGCTTAGTCTAAGGCTAATGTTTTTTATGTTTACCAACTCTTAAACTAATCCTAGTTCAAGGTACTTCTATCCAACTCTTTAGCTAGGTCATTAGTTTAAGGTACATATATTCCGATTGATTTACAAACTCTTAAACTAGCCGTCGCTTAAGGTACAAATCCAGAAAACCGAACAGTAGAATACTAACTGTCGGGTTGGGTGGTATCCCCAAACGAGTGCCTCTAGTTTGGTTTATGGATCCCGTACGTAAGTTTTTACCCAAGGCCACCGAATATACATGTTTATACCCGCAAGGCCCATTCTAATCGGAGGTCTATCTTAGAGTTCTTCTAGATATCCTTACAATCCAAATCATTTCATAATCATCAACGTATTTATTTCAATTCATAATTTAATACTCAATAATCATTTTAATCAGTGGATTCATCAAGTCATAATCATAATAACCACATAGTTTCGAGTGTTAACACTCTAACTTACCGTCATACACCACATAAGGTTTTATTTACCAAAACATCATTTTTGTCATGAAAATAATCCTTATAATGATCATAATCAATTGGTATCAAAAATAGAATTTCATAGTTAAAAAATCAGATTTTCTGGAAAATAATCGGATCAGACGGTACCCTTCACGGTACCTTGGTACCGGCTAACGGTACCTCGGTACCGTGCCGGCGGTAGGGGGTGCCGCCGGTGGTCAGGTACCGCCAGAGGACTCCATTGTTGACGGTAGAATCCTACCGTTCTGGTGGTAGGTGGGTACCGTTTGGACGGTACCTAGCTACCGTTCCGGCGGTAGTGTGTTACCGTGCACGGTTCATCGTCTTCTTCCTCGGGTCCATTTTCGGGAATTTCATTTTTAGTCACCAAACTTCAATTAAACTATATATAAATGTTCTCCAATGTTCATAGATCATTTTGGTAACATTAGTTCGTAGTTTTAACAATAATTTCAAGGTATATGATTTTTGGTCCTTCAAACATGTCAAACACAAAACTCAACCAAACAACCGTTTATGAACGTAGGAACGATCTATACGAACATTCTAGTCATTAGATATATCTACGGGCTTACCTTGAAGCTTAAAGAAGGTTTTGGAAATTTTCCGGCGAAACTTCCGGCGACGATTATGTTAGCCTTGGTTTGCTAAGTCTCATGTTTTGATGTTAACAAACAATATAAGAGCTTAACGTTTGTTTAAGTGTTTCAGGAAAACAAGAATCCATTAAGATTCGGTACTCAAGAATGAAGTCGAAACACTAAAACTAGCGTAGAATATAGGTAGAAACCAATGTAAGGATATGACTTTATATACCTATATTCACAAGCTCAAAAGCACTCACAAAATATGTTTAAAACCATCACATAAACACTTTCAAAATATCTAAAAGGTTTTAAACTCAAACACGAAGGATTAAGGGAACTTTGGAAAAATCAGAACAGAGTCACGGTACCTCTAGCGGTACGCCACACGGTAGGGTTTACCGCCTACACGGTACCCCCATACCGTGTAACGGTACCTAGGTACCGACGGTAGGCGTAGACGGTTGGCCGAACCCGTCCTAACCAGGTACCGCCAGAGGCGAACCGAACTTTTGGAAGACACGGTACCCCCAAACGGTAGGCTATACCGTGTCATGGTACCTAGGTACCGGATGACACGGACCCCCCTACCGTGAAGGGTACCGGATCCGTTACAGCACTGTAGCAAAATTGCCAATTTGAATTAAATCAACCCTAATCACCTCCCAACGGCTAATTAACATCTTCCACTATAAATACAAGCCTAATCCTTCATATTTCTTCAAGAAACAAAGCTCTAAACATCCTCTCTTTTTATTCTAAGGGTGTTCATCCTTTTATTAATTATTTTCAATATTTTGGCTATTTCAAGAGCCTTAAATTCCTGAATTTTATACACACACTTTGAGCTTGTGTTTCTAGTTATATACTCTCATATTCATAAGTTTATATTGTATTTTTGAGAGAGTATAATTTCCTTCTACACCGGCTAAGTTTTGTTCTTCATTTTTATATTCTAGCCGTTGTGTAGAATCCTCTTTTGTGTTCTTCAAACACACCTTCTTACGGTCGAGAATAGCCGTTAAATTTTCATATTGTATCGGTCGAGGATAGCCGTATAAATCCTTGGGTAAAGGCTCAAGGATAGCCTTTGAAATCCTTAGGGGAACGGTAGAAGATAGCCGTTAAATCTTCGTTGTAAACGGTTCGAGATAGCCGTGGTGAAATCTCGGAGTGAATCCTATTGGCAAGGGTTGTTTGCCAAACTAGTGCGGTGCTTTGACGGAGTTCAAGAGACCGAGACTTAGTGGATTCGGAAATCCTTGAGGAGGAGCCTTGAGGTACTGGAGTAGGGAGTTCCCGAACCAGTATAAAATTGGTGTGCATTTTATTTACGCTTTTATTTCTGCGTTTTATATATTGCTTCCGCATTTTCCAACACCATTTTTACTTAACTCCGAAAAGTTTTTAAACGCCTTATTCACCCCCCCTCTAAGGCGTGGGCACAACGACTAAACCGACTAACAGATTACTCCTAACTCCGGCGACCTGTCACCAAATTGACAACACCACTTTGTTCTCCATACTCACAGCTTCCTCTCAGAGTTTATTTGAAGAAAAATGGTGAAGAAATGGTGTAGTTGGTTCCTTATATAAGAGAAGAAGGGAGAAGAGGCCAATGGTTCCTGCGTCACCTTCTCTGTTTGAGCGGCTAGTGGAGCGGATGGTGATTTCTTCCCATTTCAAACACAAGTCCCTTATTGGGACCAATTTTGTTTCTAGTCGGGGTATAATTTTTGGTCCAACTTTATCCGAATTGAAATCTGTTTTCACCGTTGCGATCGTACAATTAAACTCTATCCAACGATATAATTTTCATATTTATTTGTAATACTTTTTTCGACATCATATTTTTGGGTGGTTGACTTTGATAGAGTCAAAATTGATTTAGTTGACCTTTAATCAAAAGGTTCTCACATTTAATTCATATAACTTATTTTCATGATTTATTTCAATAAATCATTTCAAAGTTCACATCATAAACAAATCTTTCATTTATCCCTAATTTGGGTCTATACTCTGGTTCCCAAATTAAGATCACAGAGTAAGTCAACATATTGGATTTATCTCTATCAGATTTATCCAGATTGTGATATTGGATATCAATATATGTTTTATTTCGGCCCAAAGCCCAACAACCATTTATTTTAATCAAAACAAATTTGATTAATTGAATAATTATTCATTAATAACTCTAGGGCATATTTTGGGGCGTTACACTCAATGTAATAGGACTACCACCTATTAAAATGTGTGGTTGGTTCAAGGTTTACAAGTAAATTTGCTCAACATAAGCCAGATATGTGATCAAGGTCTCGAAGTATTTTTCACATAGTAAAAATGCAAAGTGAGAGACAAAAGGTAAACAAGTGGTGCTTGAAGGTGACAGAACAGCAGATAATTGTTACAAAGTAACACCAAACGTACTGTGTTTCTCAGCAAGCGAAAAGGATGCAAAGCTGTGGCTATCGCCTAGGGCATCTAAATTATAAAGATCTCGTAACACTATTAAATTCAGGAGTTGTTAGGGGGCTACCAAAAATCACCAATATGGAAACAAAAGTATGCGGGCCTTGCCAAAAAGGAAAACAAATACTAAAAACTCATCCTGTCAAGGCCTTTCAATCAATAAAATATCCATTGGAATTGCTGCATATAGATCTGTTTGGACCCATGAGAACAGAGAGCATGGGAGGCAATAGGTTCGTACTCATGGTGGTTGATGACTATATAAGATATACATGGGTATGCTTTCTGAGACATAAGGATGACACACTAAATGCCTTTGCCACACTATGCAACAAAGTACACAACGAGAAACAGTCAAAAATAAAAAAAGTCATACGAGTAAGAAGTGATCACGGAGGGGAGTTTGATAGTCAACCTTTCAGCAACCATTGTGACGAACAAGGAATATCTCATGAATTCTCAGCACCAAAAACCCCACAACAAAATGGGGTAGCAGAATAGAAAAACAGACATGTACAAGAAATGGCAAGAACAATGCTCCATACTCAGCGACTACCTAAGAGTCTTTGGGCCGAAGCAGTACACACGGCTTGCTACACAATAAACCGTGTATACATTAGAAATGTGACCCAAGCAACACCATATGAATTGTGGAAAGGACGAACTTCAAACGTTGGGCACTTCCATATTTTTGGCGCAAAATGCTTCATCCTCCGAGATCGAGAGCATAGAAGTAAATTTGATGCCAAAAGTGATGAAGCCATATTTGTGGGATACTCACCCAACAGCAAGGCATTCAGAGTATTCAACAAACGCACCAGAACAATAATGGAATCCATAAATGTCATTGTGGATGATAGAGCACTATGGAAAGATCACAGTGACACAAGAGATGATGAACCACCTGCCATTCAGCAAGCTGAAGAGAATTCAACACGATCAGACACAGAAGAACAAACTGATGCAGAGCCGCAGATAAGTCAGCTAGAAGAAGTTCGAGTTCCCACACATATTCAGAAGAATCACCCTATTGAAAATGTAATTGGAAATCCACAAGAAGGCATGCGCACCAGGTTAAAGAAGATCGACTATGTTGAGATGATAAACGCCTTCTATACCTCATCAGTCGAACCAAAAAATGTCAAGGAGGCCTTGACTGATGAAGCCTGGATAAACGCAATGCAAGAAGAGATGGCACAGTTTTAACAAAATCAGGTATGGGAACTCGTTCCAAAACTTGAAGGTGTAAACATTATTGGCATGAAGTGGATCTATCGCAACAAAATTGACGAAGAAGGCATAGTGATCCGGAATAAAGCCAGACAAGTGGCACAGGGATATACACAGGTTGAAGGAGTTGACTTTGAAGAGACTTTTGCACCTGTTGCAAGGCTTGAATCAATCCGAATACTCATCAATATGGCATGCGTCTGGAATATGAAACTATATCAGATGGACGTGAAGACGGCTTTCTTGAATGGATATCTCAAAGAGGATGTATATGTATCTCAACCCATGGGATTTGAAGACACAATACACCCAACACATGTCTATAAACTTTGCAAGGCACTCTACGGCCTAAAACAGGATCCACGAGCTTGGTATGACAGATTGAAAGCATATCTGGCCAGGAAAGGATACACCAGAGGAGGAGTGGACAACACTATGTTCTACATCAGGTACGGAGATGACATTCTTGTAGCTCAAATTTATGTTGATGACATCATCTTTGGTTCAACCTCAAAAATTCATGATGAAAAATTTGTGAGAGTCATGGAAAAAGAATTCGAAATGAGCATGATTGGTGGACTGACCTACTTTCCGGGGCTCCAAGTCAAGCAAACCAATGATGGCATTTTCATTTCACAAAATAAATATGCGCAGAACATGCTGAAGAAGTTTGAAATGAATGACTGTAAAAGTTCCAGAACACCATGTCCAACACATGAAAAGATCAGCTGGATGATAGTGGAAAAGACATTGATGCCACCTACTATAGAGGGATCATTGGAAGTCTATTATATCTCACTGCCAGCAGACCTGACATATGCTACAGAATCAAGCTAAGCCTAAAGAATCACATCTGAAGGCAGTAAAGAGAATACTGAAATATATCAAGGGCACACATAACATGGGTCTCTGGTATTCTAAAGGTGTTCCAGCACATCTTATGACATATAGTGACGCTGACTGGGAAGGTAACATTGACGATCGCAAAAGCACTTCTGGAGGATGCTTCTATCTGGCAGGCAATTTGGTAGCATGGTTTAGCAAAAAAAACAAAATTCTGTCTCTCTTTCTACTGCAGAAGCTGAATACATTGCTGCCGGGAGCTGTGGTCCACAACTTCTGTGGATGAAGTCAATGCTAATAGATTATGGAATTAAGCATGACACTATTCCTCTTTACTGCGACAACACAAGTGCCATTAATATATCAAAAAACCCAGTACTACACTCACGTACCAAGCACATTGAATACATTCCTGTTGAGCATCAGTTAGCTGATATATTTACTGAAGCACTTGACGGAGAAAGAATCGAGATCCTCAAATCCAATTTGGGTTTGTGCGCACCGTTCCAATAAACATGCAAAATAAACTTGAGCACAAATTGTCAGCTAATGTGCTCAATATTTTAAATTTGCTGAATTTGAAAAGGGGAATAAGCACAAGCCGTCACTTCTTTAAATGCGAATGCACGGGTTTTGAAGCGTCCCTAACCACGTTTTGTAAACCAAAGCACCCCCTTACCATTACCAAGGATAAAAGTCTCTCAAAAGCCCTAGTTTCAAAATTTGGTCACCTCACAATCAAACAGATCTGAAAGGCAAAATGTTAAGTCGAAGCTAGCTTGCTCTTCCAAATCACCGGAATGGAAAATCCTCACTCAAGAAACAACTATGGTCGAAGCACAGCTGGACTTGTCTACTGGCGACGAAGAACTCACATCAATCTGGTACCAATTCTGAAACAAAGAAGTGTGAAGACAAAGGAGAAAGCCCATCAAAACTCAACCCGGAAGATTCAGAAAAGGAGCGCACTGATACAAGATCTGAAGAAGCCAAGGTCAGAGAGGAAATAGAAGATGATGTTCTCCTACACCCTTTAGCCAAGATTCCAGATGCACTCTACTTAGAGTATACACCCGGACATCAAGAAAAGAACATGCAAAAAGATGTTGAGAAATATCTGGTGCAAGAGGAGAAGATCCCAGAAATTGTGGATGAAGAACCACTGCTTGCATGTTCATATGTGCCGTTTGAAAAGCCAAAAGTCACAACTCCAAGATCCAAGAAACCAAAGTCCAAAGGACCTGGAAGTAGATGGTCTCTGCGCCAAACCAAGCCAAAAGAAGACCAAGAGACTAGAAGTGCAGAAGAAATTGAAGCCAGCCCAGCCACACCAAGAAGGTGAAGGAGAAAACTCAAAAAGACAAAAGGGTTCACATGTCTCAGAAACTCCCTCAACTAAGAGACAGAGTAGCAAGAAGAGAGACAGCACTGCTGCACCATCATCCAAACCAGGAAAATTTTCTAGACAACTCTTTATCTCATCTGTTGCAAGTTCATTCATGTCTGAAATTGCCAAGAAAACTATTTTGCCACAAAGAAGCATTTATGTTGAGGATTTCGAAGCTAAAACAAATTTAATCCCAGTGCTGAAAAACTGTAATTTGATCAAATCTGTCACACTGCCTGGATCCTATGTTAGGAAAGTCATTCAAAAATTTTACTGCAATCTGTCAGAGTGTTGTAACACATCCTCTGACCCCTCCTTTCATAAAATTTTTGTGAGAGGCAAATTTTATGATCTGTCCCCTGCCAAAATTAACAAATTCCTAGACACAAAACCCCCTTCCTCTGAAAAGAATGCGAATGAACGTCAAGTCTGGACAGATCTCACCCAAGGTGAGCGTATCTCCCAATCCTCTAAGTCAAAAGTTCCCTCCTCCATCCTTAAAAGCTCATATGCCATCCTGTTTAGAGTTGCTGCATATCATTGGCTTCCCACTACACATATGATCACAGTCCCACTCTGCATGGCTACACTCATCTACAAAATTTAGCATGGGCTACCCTTCAACTTGGGAAAAATCATCTTTGATCAGATAATGAGCTTTGCATCTCAAAGAGCCAAACATAACACTAATGGCCTTCCTTATCCTCTCCTTATTTTTCAAATGCTTAAGTCATAGGGACTTGATGTTGCAGATGAAGAAGAACCTGCCCCTCCACTGCTACAGGTTTACTTGAGGAACTTTGAAGGGAGACACCACAATGACATGGTGACAGTTGAGGATCAGAAGGCAGCCCTAGCATTTCTTCAATCAGACTTCTCTTAAACAGCTTTCATCAGGGCTGAAATAAAGCTGCTGCAAGAGCAAATTGACAAGCATAAGGAGATGATCAAGGAAGTTGAAGTCAAAAAGAAGAAACCGGCAATTATCCTTTCCTCACTTGATGCAACTCAAGATGCAAGTGCACAAGCTCAGGGGGAGAAATCCAAATAGTGTGTGCAAGAAGATGATACAACTCAGGGGGGGGATGAAGAAGAAGAGCAGGATCAGGATGAAGAGACAAGCTCAGGAGAAGAAGAGTCTGATTTTGAAGTAGAACTGCATAAGTTTGATGAAGCTGATGCATAATCCTCAATTCCTCTTTCTGAAAAACTCCAATTTTTTTGGGAAACTCTTAGTTTTTGGGATTGTTTTGTCCCTAATGTTATGCTTTGGATTTTCTGAAGATGGATTCTGTTTCTCTTATTTTGCTAACATTGCATGGGTTTTGATTTGATTTTTGTGCTATGGATTGCTTTTTGGACTAAAGAAAGCCATGGGTACCCTCTTCAGAATGGTTTTTGGATAATCTGCGCACTTGGTTGGTCTCCTTGCTTACTCTGGCATTTGCACAAGTAGGATGACCACTTTATCTATTGTTTAACATGTTGTACACAATCTTGCACCCGGTTTTCTGAATGTTACTCTTCTCCAGTTCCAATAATATGTTTTGCCAAAGGGGGAGAAGAGGTTCTGAACCGGCCGAGTGTCAGGTGATTGTGTTTGTCAAAAATTGCCAAAGGGGGAGATTGTTAGTTCTATAATATGTGTGATATGACTTGTATGAGTTGGCATTATTTTTGACAACACACAATCACTAGAATAAAGTAGGTGTAGGTGTCCTTGTTATAGTAAAATTGGTCATCCTACACGCAAACCTGCAGTAACAAGGATGCTACGAAGGTATTGCTCATATTCTCAAGTATTGGCTCGGTGCAGGACTTCTTTACTTTCAATTCTTTGCACAATCAAGGACTCTTACTTGCCTAGGACTTTATGGATCTAAGCACACTTACGAAGGAGTTCTATGCGCGGATGGTTAGGGTTGCAACCTATAGATGGATATGTATAAATATGGCGTTCCAGAGGATGGCACGTAGAGCGAAACAGATAGATATCGTGCTAAAAGGAGAGAAGAGACTCTGCGATTTTCTATTCATACATCATAAAGGAGAGTGAGAGAAGAAAGCCTATCTTATATACATCGTGAGGTCTGTATGAGAAGATCAGCCATGGATCTTCTCTAAGGATTGTTCAGCCGTTGAAACATGGTTGGCTGAGCAAAGGTTAGTGTCACATCCTTATTGCAAAGCAACGAGAAGGTGTAATAGGCCTGAAGTGACACAAACTGAGTTTGGTGTCAGATCACGTAAGTAGACAAGTCAATTTAGTAGAAGAATCTTTTGAGATTGATTGTGTAATTCTTATGTTGATCTAGTGGAAAGGCTATTACACAGATGTGGGTCTCGCAGACGTAGGAGAGTCAGCTCTGAACTGCGTAATCAAATCTCTGTCTTTACTTGCTTTTGGTGTGTGTGTTTGCGCTAGTGTTAGAAAGGGTGTTGTAGCATTCTGTGAGTCTGACAGTTGAGCTACAACGCAATTTCCAACAACATTCTATTTGTGTTGCATGTGAGTCTATTTAGTTAAAACACTGTGCTCTGTGTGTGGAAATTTCACATCTGTAGTGAAATCCTTGAGGAAAAAACTTTTTAATAAAAGTTGAAAACTTTATTCTAGAAAAACCTGGGATTAATTCCCTAAACCATACGGAGCAGATAAACGTTAAGTCGTGGAAGCAAGAGAAAAACCGTAAGTTCAGTCCATGAATTTAAAGTGCAAAAAATGTGGGTTCAAGCCAAAAATGATTGGAATAATATTAAGGTAAAAACTTAGAAATCCATGATTGACCGTCCATACATCTCCTCACTCTCGTTGCCCTCCGGGATAGGTTCCATGTTCATTGTGCCTACATGCGTATAGCAAAAACAATATTATACGCTCATCATAAGATGAGTGGTGAACTAGCTATAGGAAAACATAGTGATAAACTATATAGATACACCCACATTCATACCTGTTTTTAACATACGGAATTTATATAATGACCAAGTGTTGTTATTAAACCTGTACTTAAAGTACGAAATTTTATAAGGACCAAATAGTTCACATATTGACCAAATATTCCATACCTGTACGTAAAGTACGGGAACCTCATAATGATTACATGAAATATGATGGATGAGTTAGACTATGCAGGGACCCCCTACGCTCCGACGTCATCCCACAACAGTGATGATTCGGGCAAACCTTAGTCTCTTGACGAGACTAGAAATAATGGGTGGTAACTGAAACCTAGTTACCATGTACGTACACAAGCCCTCCAAATTAATGAAACCCGTTGGACGCGAAGGCTCCTGGACGGGCCCGCAATAAGAGGCGCACTAGGCCTTACCTTTCAAGCAGATATCCCATTATATGAATGATCCTATATCATGCGTCTACAACATGCGTGACTTATGACCTCGAAGACTTATTTTGAAAATTAAGTCTCGGTTTCCAATCTATGTATATCAACAATTCAGTTATTGGTTTTATTTTGAAAACACTTTGATTTGGACCTTGGTTCTTAGCATGATTATCGTTAGTTGGGTTCTGGAGTAGCTGATAGTCGATTATCTAGTGTTGATAATCGATTATCAAGCTTGGTAGTTTTTGATCCCAAGGTTCCGCAGCACCTGATAGTCGATTACCCGCACATGTCAAGTGTTGCAAAAATATTCATTAGCCACACTTATTTTAAAGTGCGGCAAAAAATTTCCCACATTTACGTAGCCACACTTAGGTCATGTGTGGCAAATCGTTTTTTCCACATTTATAAGTGTGGTCAATAACCATTTTAAGTGCGTCAAAATACCAAATTTCTTGTAGTGGTATGTTTATAAAAATTTTAAAAAAATAAAAAAAAATTATACAATGTATTAAAAGAGCTTTAAAAAAAATAATTGACCAATGAAATGCATCCACCTCATTAAGGGGTGGATATATGGATGCATATGTGGCATGCCACATGTCAACACTACAACAAATAAACTAAACTTTAAATGTATAAACTAGTATTTTTACCCGTGCGACGCACGGGGTTAAATGAAATTTTTATCGATTCTGAAATTTTTTCGATGTAATATTTTTTCTAGAATAAAGAAAATATAATTCTCACATGATTTTCAATATCATAGACAAAAATACCAAACTAGAATAAATAATATTTGAGGAATTAAATGTGTACTCAACAAAATTTGTTTTAATACCAAATTTTCTAAAAGACTTCATGGTGTATGACATTTTTGGTATAGTTGCAAGAGTTTTCATTATCATCCAGAACTAAAGATAAAAGTTTAATCACTTAATGTAAATGATTTATTGAATATTTTTATTCTTAATAATTAAATATAAAAGGATTTATTAAAAAATATTTTTTATAATTTTATTTTCGATCAAAAATAAAAATTTAATCACCTGTCAAATAATGTTTAATGGAGTCTAGCTCATAAATCAAATGCCACATAATATGCCTCATATTTTACCACATGTATACCCCATAAAGATAAAACTAAAATAGGACTTTTATGTTTTTATTACAAAATAAGATCTATAATACCAATAATACAAATAAATAATACTACCTCCGTCTCTGAGTATTTGTCTAGTTTTGTATTTTTTCAGTCAACCATTTTAAATCATTGACCTATAATTAAATTAAGTATATATTTTACATTAATTAGATAATATAATATTTTGAAAAAAAATTAACATAATAAATCTAATAAAACTATTTTTTGTATCAATATTATCTAATATCATTTTTATTTAATTTGAGGTTAAAGTTTACCAATTTTGACCAAAAAAGTCAAAATTAGACAAATACTCACAGACAGGAGTACGAAATAACAATATTGAATGTCGACATAGAGCGCTACATTCTCACAATGGAATAATCTTATTTTAAAGATAAAAATATGTTACTCCTCCTTTTGTAATAAAAATTAGAAAAAATTATCTAAAATAATCTCAACTTTACCCGATCTTTCAAAAATAATCTCATCTTTCACTCTGATGCATAATAGTCCCAACTTTACTGAATTTTATGAGTTTTGGGTCGCCGTTAAGTTTCTAACGACGGGTTAACAGAAATGCTTGTTTTGCGCAACAAAATATAAGTTCAGATTATTTTAATGAATTTTTGTTTTTTATTTTATTTTTTATTTTGGAATTTTCATTTAAATTTTCAAAAGTACTTTCAACCTCCATTTCTTTTTCTTTTTTAATGATTGTTCTTAGCTTAGAAAAAATATAAAAATAGATATAAAAAATAATAAAAATGAGAAAACCAATTAAAACCATACAAAATTAATGAAATAAATAATTTAATCAATAGAAATTAAAGTAAAAATGGTAAAAAAATAAAACAAATATAAACAGAATGGTGGGTTTTAACATTTTACGCACTATATACAGAGTTTTCAAGTACTACTTTTTTTTAAAAAAAAAGTATAGGTTAGGTCGTCCAGTAAGTTGGAATTATTTTAGGGTAATTTACCTTAATAGGACTAAAACATAATGACTTTCTTGATATAGTACCATATTTAGGGAATAAAAAAGTTTAAGTTCTACATTGGGAAATGACGTATGTTTTAGTCCTATTCAGTGCAAATTTTACATTATTCTAGATAATTTTTTCATAAAAATAAGAAATGATACGTTAATACTTTGTATAGTACGTAAAATATTAAACCTACCACTCTGTATATTTTTATTTAATTTCTTACCACTTCCAAGTTAGTTTCCATTGATTACCTTATTTATTTTATCAATTTTGTATCGTTTTAGTTACTTTTAATTGTTTCTAATTCCTTCCAATTCTTTCAAATTTCTTCTCGTTTCTTCCAATTGTTTTTCATAATCTTCCAACTTCGTGTTCTGAATTTACAATTAAAAAGAATAGAGGGCTAGTACTCTCCTACTAATTTATCCATTTATCCAACAAAGAGTTGACTTTTAATGTAAACAGTTTTGTTTAGCGCAATTAAAACAAATAATGAATGGATGTCAACTAGGATAGGACTAATAATTCTCATAAAGCACATTATCATTCTTTGCATTTGCATATATGCATTAAGAGTCATGAGATTTCCTAACCCCCATGTAATCTAGTAATTTATGAAAATATTAAAAATGCTACTAAAATGAGCTCGAAACTTAATGGCCATACCTATTAAAACTGTGTATATATAGTCTCTCACTTCACTTCAATCTTTCCATTATTCTTTTTCCTCCTAATCCTAGCTATACATTTCAGTTTTTTATGGCCATGGGAATGAAGAAGGCTAGCCTTGGCAGGCAAAAGATCAAGATGGCCAAAATAGAGGTCAAGAATCATCTTCAAGTGACGTTCTCGAAGCGGAGGTCCGGTCTATTCAAGAAAGCGAGCGAGCTCTGCACCCTCTGTGGGGTGGAGATTGCCATCATCGTTTTCTCCCCTGCTGGAAAAGTATTTTCTTTCGGGCACCCGCACGTGGAATCGATCATCGACCGGTTCCTCTCAAAGAAGAATAATGATAATAACAATAATAGTAGGTGTGGTAGTTACTCAGAGCACCCAGATGCTGCGGTGGTCAACCTGGTGGAGGCCAACCGCAGTGCCAAACGCTGTGACGGTGAACTATGTGGAGGCCCACCACAGCAGCCAGACACTGCGATGGTCAACTTGGTCGAAGCCCACCGCAACGCGAGCGTCCGCGAGATGAACATGACCCTGACTCAGATGATTGCGGAGTTGGAGGCAGAGAAGAAGAGGGGAGAGACGCTCGACGAGATGAGGAAGGAGAGTCGGAGCCAGTGTTGGTGGGAAGCCCCGATAATCGAGCTTGGCTTGGAGGAACTGGAGCTGCTGAGGAATGCCATGGGGGAGCTAGGCAAAGTCGTGGGCGCTCAGATAGCCGAAGTCGTCGACGGTACTTCTAAGCTATTGGCTATGAACAACGCAATGTTAAATGAGTTTGCAGCGGAGACGAAACCGCAAGGGATTTTGGTTAACAGTTGCAACAATGCTGCTCATCATTCAATGTATAGCTTTAGATTTGATCATGGGTTTTTCTAGTCTAGTCTAGTCTAGCTATATATAAGTCGTTAAATAAATAGGACCGATTCGATGGTTCGGTTTATATATAGAGAGAAAGTCAACGTGCTAGTGCCTTACTAGCCAGCCAAATAATACTGTATTTTTTTTTTTAGCTCTATATGATCCAGCTCTAGGTTGAATTGGTTCGTCATTCATTTTTCACTATAACATGGCTTGGCAGTTGGCATGGACAAAAGCATAGATCAATTGTTAGATTATTCAAGATAATTAGTGGAAAATACAAAAATTAGGATCTATTAAGAGACAACATTCATTTGTCTTTACCATTCTCGTCCATACATATAAACTGTACATCAAACATTAATGGAGCATGTTATATGTATCCCAAAATTTGTATCCCATTTGTATACCAAAGTTATGCACCACTATTTTAATGGTTCACACTGACACAAAGTTGGTGCGTTAACAAAAATTTACACTGACACAAAGTGTTGGTGCGTTAACAAAAATTAGCATTACACTAATACAAAATGTTAGTGCATCCTTGTACTATACAAAATGGGTACAAATTCTTAGGGTACAAATAGCTTTATCCAACATTAATTAGACACCACAAACACACGTGGAATCGACCACCGACGGGTTCCTCACAAAGAATAAACAAGTAGTCTGATAGAATTTGGGATGGGTATGGACAACTGGATTGGGTAATAAGACACTTGGGTTGAACCACATTAAAAGATTGAATCCAATCGATTAGTTAGTTCAACTCAAGGGCTTATATACCGGGTTATTTTTCTCTTCAAGTTCCGATGTGGGATACTCTTAACATAGTCCAATTAGGACCGATCTAAATCCATCTGATCTTTATTTTAATTTTTACGCACTTTCTCCAAAATAATTCTCATTTGACATTTAGCAAAAATTTGACCGTTATTATGCATATTTATACATAGATTATTTTATAAAACTTTAATATTTCAAAACAGCATTTCAAAAGAAATATTTTTATATCACATTTATATCATAAGAGAATGTATTTATTGCGGAGAAATTAAAGCTTTTGGGCATGAGATTCACGGAGATGGGGATTAACTTGACAACTGAAGACGCAAAGATGAGAAGAGGTGTAAAGGAGGGTCACCAGCATCTCATTAAGATGTTGATGTTTGCCCTCGGTGACCCCGTTTTGCTCTGGAGTGTAAGGGTATGAGTTTTGATTGAGAACCCCTGATTATTGTAGGAAAAGGCCAAATTTAAAATTAACATATTCACACCCATTGTGAGTTCGAAAAATTTTAATGTCTTTTCCAAACATATTTTTTACCATGGATTAAAAACTTTGAAAAGAACCAAAAGCATCAAATTTATGTTTGAGACGGTAGAGCCAAAAATAATTTGTAAAATCATCCAAAAAGTTAATACTCCCTCCGTCCCAAAAAGTCTTTCCTGTTTCATTTTTTGCGCATCCCATAAAACACTTATATCCCGTCTTGAATGCAAAAATAACTTTCAAAATAACTTCTACCCACAATAAAGAAGAAATGTTGTAAATTTTAGGCATTTTAAATGTCGGTAGAAGTGTTTTATGGGATGCGCAAAAAATGAAACAGGAAAGACTTTTTGGGACGGAGGGAGTATAAAAATGATAACTACCAAACAAAGCGATAGAGGTAGGACCCCAAATATGAGAATGTATGAATTGAAACGGTGTAGTGGTAACAGAACTAGATAAAGCAAAAGGTAATTTATGAGACTTTGACATAGAACAAGAATCACAATGAAAGACATTAGATAGAAAAGAAATGCCTAATTTAGAGAATTACAATCTGGTTACTTGAAAAGCCGGACAACCAAGACAAAAATGCAATTGATGAGATGTTGTCTTCAATGAATTGACCACCAGTGGAGTTACAATCAAGTCAGTTTTAGCTGGAAGGGTATACACTGTATATAGTCCACTCTCACATGGGCCTCTCTAGGTCACTGTAATGATATGGTTATCCAGGATCATATATTCTTTAGAAGTGAAGAGAAGGGAACAATTATTATCTCTGATGAATTAGTGAACAGATAGAAGGTGGGTGTTTAAGTCAGGGACATCAATATAAAATACTCCCTCCGTCCTGGAGTATTCGTCCAGTTTTGACTTCTAGAATTGTTCATTTAAGCACTTTGACTCATCAAATTCTCTCAATGTGTAAGCTTAAATATAATCATGTGTGATCTTATTTGATTTGTCTTAACATATAAATTATTAATATATAATTTCTATAATTTTTTAATATACAAATTACAAGATAAAATGGATTAAAGAAGTGTATTGGATGATGTGTAAAAATGAAAGTGGACAAATACTCTGGGACGGAAGTAGTATTTGATATGGTAAAAGCACATGTGGACGTAGTGACTTGTCCTGAGCCAAAACGAAAGATGGGTAAAGACTGACCGCGAGTCATGAGAACAAAATTCGGCCAACAATATGGAGTCAGGTTAGTCAACTTTGATAAATCAGATGTCACATGAGTGCTTGCACTAGAGACAAGGTGTAACACCCCAACCCGCATAACCCGAACCAACGAGCTAGCAAATCAGGTTGTTACGAATTTGTTATTCACATGCACAATATTTTAAAAACATTTAAAAATAAAACATTCATTCATATTTATTTAAAACAAATCATCGTTTAATCGGAGTAAATAAAACAGACGTTGCGGAAGCCTTTAAAACAATATCATTAAACATTCTTGTAATTCAATTAAAATAAAGTGAAAAGAGTCATTAATCCAGATTCAATAACTTCGGGCCATCCACTTCGCAAGGCGTCACTGTCCAGGATGCTTGTCTGATCCATGATCCCTACCTGCACGCATAGTTCACTGAGTACGGGAAGATCTAACGCCAAAACTCATAACGGCTTACAATCATAAATATACACATAAGTACCTTAGTCAACCATTCTTTTTCATGTTCATTCTAAAATAAACTCTAATCCGCAACTTAGACTGGGTCTTAATGTACATACATCACTACCTTGGTGGATCCAGGCCACCTCCGATGGGTAACAAACCCAATCGGTCAGTTCCTCTTGTATGATTATGGTGGATCCAAGCCACCTCCGTTGGGGTTCCAAACCCATCCGGTCAGTTCTAATTTTATTATTATGGTGGATCCAGGCCACCCCCGTTGGGCTACTAAACCCAATCGGTCAGTTCCAATTTTAGTATTATGGTGGATCCTGGCCACCTCCGTCGAACTGCTACGTTCGTCCGGTCATCTACAGTGAATCCAAGTCACCTCCGTGGGACTACTAAATCGCAGCACACCAAACAGTAAATTTATGTTAACACCATTAGCCACCAATAATAACTCAAATCATGCTCTTATAATTTACAGCTCGACATTCACATACAGATAGATAATAAGTATTCTCAAGATAGTTATCAATTGGCACTCAACTGGTGTAAAGCCTAATACCAATTCCTACCCAGTACCTACATAATCTAACAACTCGAAACTCACATCCAAATTCTTAAATGGAACTTTGAGAATAATTGAATAAGCTCAATTTATATTACCCATTCTCAACCCACTGCCAATATGTGAAACCAGATGAAGATTTCCTACTGCCACTATATTTTACTTAAATAAGGGTTGTACTACTGTCAAGTTGGATAGTAATTCCATCGAAGATTACGCAATGAAACACACTACTTCTGTATTCGGCCCTGGGAACTCCAGCCGTGTACAGCAAATCCCAAATTCTGAATGTGCAACCCCAATTTCACCAAGTATATATGATTTATACAATACCACAATCCAACCCAACAATACACTAAGGGTCCGTTTGGTACACGGAATTGATGGAATTGGAATTGAATTGGAATTAAAATTCCATGGGATTCAATTCCATAGAATTGAATTCACCAATTCCAAATCATTTTTTGCACTATCAATTCCAAATCCACATAATTTTTGTGCTACCAAACATGAGAATTGGAATTGAAGTCCTCAATTCCAATTCCAAAGTTTGAATTCCGTGTACCAAACGGGACCTAATTAAAATTATAATCATATAATTGAAATCTCAAGTTCTCAAGCAATTCACCCAAATCCATATATACCTACGGGTATATCTATACTTGCAACAATTATGGATTCTAACGATAGAAGGTCCACGTACTCACCTTGAAATTCAACGAATTCAACCTTGGATTGAACAGAGAAAGGTCGCCGCTGCAATTCCTTGGTCTCGCCGGGTTGGACGCGCGACGAAGGGAAGGAGACGAGGAGGACGGAAGTCGACGGTGAGCATGGCAGTCCCAGCGGCGTCTTGGTCGGGGAATGGAAGAAAAACGAACTAAGAATTTACTGGGCAGAGGATACGAACGAACAGGAGGAAGAGAGAGATCGTGTCTCTCTATACAACCGTCCTTTTTATACTCCCTCCCTCCGTCCATTTTTTTATTTTTAATGTTGGTACTTTCATTTTTAGTCCGTCCACAAATAAAGTTCGTGTTTCCTTTTTTGGTAATCTTCTTTTCCCTCTTTTTTGTTCTTTCCTTCTCCATTCCCAGCCGTCCATCTTCTTCTTCTCCGCTTTGTTTCTCCTCTCTTCTTTCCACTCTATCTTTTCTCTTCTTTCTTTTTCCAGATTTCTTCCTCCTCTCTTCCCTTCTTCTTCTTCTTCTTCTTCTTCTTCTTCTTCTTCTTCTTCTTCTTCTTTCTTCTTCTTCTTCAGATTCTTCGTTTTCTTCTTCGAATTCTTCATTTTCTTCTTCAGACTATTTGGATTTGGTCCAGATCTTAAAAATATAATTTAGATCTATGTGATGGATACAGTACCCGAAATTCCAATTTGAGCCAAAATCACAAATTCTTGTTGGAATTACTCCACAAACTTAAGAATGTGATTAGGCACTCCAAGTTGCTCACAATACCTCAAAAAATGGAGTTCAAAACAGCTGCAAACCGAAAGAATTCAGCCCTGTAAGTGCCGCTGTGAACAGTGTCTGCGCTAGGGTTGACCTTCAATTGAGTTGAATTCCTCCACAAATCTTCGAGATTGAGCTGAAATTAGTCTTCTACATGGATATGCGAATCCAAGGAACCAAGAATCATCAAAAATGGACCACAAAATCAAGGGGAAATTCTCTTGGGAAGATCCGTGGTACTATTCTTGCTCTTTGATTTTGGAATGATAGGGCTATGCGGTGGGGCATTGCCCGCGGTTGAAGATGTCCGATCCGACATTGAGGGAGTGGGTAGTGGGTGACAGTGGGGAGGGCATAATTGGAAAGTCAATGTAAAATTTAACATTTCTTAATCTCCGTGCCCGGTCAAACCCTGAACATTAAAAATGGACGGAGGGAGTATATTTAAATGGGTTTTGGGTCTAATTTACACTTCGTAATTCAGTTAGGATAAGTTTAAGCCCAATTACTTGATTTGTCAGTCGTATGTTGGCCCCAATAAGCCCGATCCATGATCTGTTTGCGTGGTCAGATTTAAAACAACGAGCTCTACAACGTAGAATAATCTCTTATATTGAAAAAAAGACAATTTAGAAAATAATTTTTGTATTGAACGTCTCAGTAATTAATTTATTTTATAAATTAATTAAAAATACTAATCCAGATTTTGGAGCGTTATATTTCTCTCCCCCTTAAAAGGATTTCGTCCTCGAAATCCGTTGTGTTGTTGTCATTAAAAAGATACTAGATTCTCGCAATTTCTTCGGGTCATAGGATATCGTTCTCATTTCTCGCGATCTCACACGTAATCAATAAGGGAACAAATATTCCTAATGTAGTAAATTAAGAATCACTTAATATCAGTCTCATCTAGGGCACATAAGAGAGCGTACCGTATTCAACGTTTGGACCAGGGTCAGTTCGTTCCTGCATGGCGTAGGTCTTAGCTGGAGCTCTCAATTGTTGTCGCGCTGCGACTTGCGACGGTCGTTGTTGAGGTTGTTGGTGGTGAGATCCAGCTATCATACACTGACTTTGTGTTGGGTTATAAACCTGTGTTTGGCGCGGTGTTGATGTCGTAGGAAATGCGAGACCCGGATTTGTAAGAGATTTCTTTCTTTGATGGCCAGCCTCGCTGCAACCCATGCACACGCCCATAGCATACCAACACTCACCCCTATGCATCTTCCCACAAGAACGAAACAAAGGGGTGTGGCACGACTTGGACTTGTTGTTTGACGTCATAGGTTGAGTAGATATAAAAGATGCCTTCTTGGGGGTTTGGGAGCTGGGTTCATTCGAGAGCCTCTTTTCCGGGAGACTCTTGCTCGTGCTAGCTACATGTGTGAGCGTCTTAGCTGATTTCTGGTCGTTCTTTTGGCTCATGCCCTCTTTAGTCCGAACCACTTCTTTGGCATGTTCATACATGAGGCCAAAGTTTTGCCTGGATGCAGTAGACATGTGTTTCGGAAGTTTCGTCCGCATGCCCTTCACGAACTTATCGCAGCAATGGTTGAACTCAGCGAGATGGTCGAACAACTGACGATACTCGGGAAGACTCATCGTACCCATCTCTAGATTTAAGAACTCTTCTCGCTTTTCCTCCACGAACGACTCGGGAATGTACTCCTCTTTGAACACTTGATCAAAATATTCCCATGTTACCTTCGTCGGGTGATTCACGTTGCGAGTAGTGTGTTTCCACCACTCGTACGTGTTACCATGTAGTAGCATGACCGCAAGTTCGGCCCACTTGCCAGCTGCAACCTTCAGATTCTCGAAGACGCGTCGCACGCGCTCTAACTAACGAAACGCTATCAACGGATCGGTGATATTTTCGAAAAGAAACTCTTCAGCGCCATTTTTCTTTAGTTTCTCTAATGTGATCTTCGGACCAGGTTGTTGAACGTGCGTCAAGGCGTTCTGGTATCATCATCGCATGATCGATCTATGGGACCCTAGCAGGCCCACCATTCATCTCTTGGTGTGGAACGTTCTGGTTCATGCTCATATTTTGACTGTCGTTCTGTTGCACACTTTCATCCTCAGAGTGATGATCGTCTTCGTAATTAACGATAGGGTCCATTCTACAGTTTTACAGTTTAACTAATTAAGCAACAATAAACAAATAAACACAATTCTTCTAAGGAATAGAGTGCATGTGAAGTAAATACATTTCAATTTTGTTTTTAAACATTATTTTTATATATTTTTTATAAAAGGGATAATCTCAATTATTGAACAAAATACTTTTCTACTTCTATATTTGGATAATTCAATCATTATGCATTTATGCCTTTCTCACACCAATTCTTTAAAATTTGTAATGTCCAAATAGTATAATTTCTTTTTCCACAACAAAGTTTTTTTTACAAATTTTATTCTTACCCACTTCTCTCTTTTTCGTTATTTTTTTTATTTAGAAAACACCTTACTCATTTTTTTCACATTGCTGTCTATTGTTATTCTTTTCTGACACCGAAATAAAACACCCTCATTCATCCAGGTCTGCAGCCCCTTCTAAATTTGGTTGTCATTTCAGTGTTTGACAAAACAATTTATTATCGAATACAATATTTTATTCTCTTTATGTATATATATTTTTAAGACCCCTTTTTTCAATTGGTATACTAACCCCTTTTTTTCTTCTCTCTTTTTTTACAACAAAACTTACTTTCAAGTTTAAGCCAATTTTTTTTAAATTCATGATGGATAATTACTAACATAGTTCAACAAATTAAATTTCAAAATCTCATTTGCACTTGTCCCTTTTTAAAAAAAAAAATATACTTCTTGTGACAATATATGTTTTTGATTTTTTTCGTTTCCTTTTTTCTTCTTTTTTTTGGCAGTTTCAATTAAACTCCTTAAAAGTTTACCTATCTAGCTCAAATGATTGGTTAGAATCGTTGACATTTTTTAGAATTGCCTACATACGCACTTGGTTAGCACGTAGAGGCACCCATAAAAACTTGACAACACACAACAGAAGGTCAAGGATGGAGTGAATGAGGTTGTCAAGAACACTATTCCATGGGAAGATTTTGACAGGCTGAGGAGAATTATCCCACAGTTTTCTAACCTTGCCCGATATTTCATCTAAATTTAAAATCCCCCCTCTTTCATTTGATTCCCCAGCAGCAGCAGCAGCAGCAGCCATGTTCATCAAGACAGAAGTTCTTGGCTTGGCATTATTGGATTCCCTAAAAGGTCTGAACTTTAAAATGTACCCCCGAGTTTTGACTGCTGAACCAAAACCCTACAGTGGTTAATCTATGTTATCATTCTTATTAAGACACAGAAAAAATGATTCTTTGTATATTATGATTCTTTAATTAATGGAATTTAAAAAAAAAACTATCAGATCAAATATTTTCTTGTTTGAGAGAAAGGGGGGAAACAATCAACTGAACTGGTAAAAGAAATGTAAAACTACCAGTAATATTTGTCACCTTGGGGTCGATGGTTGGATGAATAAATAATATGCAAGAATAATACTTGTTTATATTGTTTTGACATAGATGTAAAAATAAGCATATTTCTATTTTCAAGAATTTTATTTAATAGTAATTACATTTATAATAATTAATATTATACCATAAATATTTCGATTGAGATTGGAACACCAATTAATAATTAATTTCTTACACATAAATACCCCATGTACCAAGTCTTCATCATTTTACAAAGTTATTAATGAAAAATAGTAATTTTGTGACATGAATTTATAAACTTTTACAAAGTTAGTAATGAAAAATAATAATTTAAAAATTGAAAATGCTAATCTTAGTGTAGAACATACTTTTTATTTGAATTAGAATTCTTTTAATATATACGGAATAAAATTAATGCTCTGTTAAATAAACATGCCAATAAAATCTCTTTCCTTTTATATGTTTATTTCTCGTTTTTTCAAAAATGGGAAGATTTCTCCAATTAGTATTGATTCAAAGTAATAACAAATATTCATATGTAATTTCCTGTAGTCCTATCAATCTATCAGCCCCTAGAATAAATTTATTTGTTTTGATTATTGTTTTTGAATATGACTTCTTTTTTCAATTTCAAAATATATTATTTAACTTAAATATTTTCATAAACTTAATTTCTATATGATATATTTTTTCTTAACTAATTCTTTAAATATCACTTAATGACATGGCATGCTGACATGTCAAAAAAATGCCTAGTAAGCGTGCCGCACAATTTCCATGTCAGCAAAGTCATCGAAGGTGGCGAATGATTTGTAAAACAAATTGTCAAGTAGGCCTACCACGTGTTGCAATTTCGGAAGCCCAACTCTCAAATTTTATATATAAAGATTTAAAGAAATGGAGTAGCCAACTCCGTTCCTGTATTATTATTTTTTTTAAATCAATTTTTTTCTTTATTTCTCATAATTGAAGAAACAAAAAATATTATAAAAAGCAGCAAATTAATTACATATAATGAAACAAACAATCTACTAATAATAAAATTTATAAATAAAATAATTAGTTATTGACTTTAACAAAACAAGACAACCTCCAATCTGTGCTGCATTCGTGGCACTAGCACGACACATACTACGGTACAAGAAACTGAGTACTGCCAAACCAATAGCACCACCCCGCACAATGTTTGCATCACCTATGATTATCTCTAAAAGATACAAACTAACCTTATTCCCTGTCGTGTTGGGAAATAGACTACCACCCAAGAACTTAAACATAATGACTCTAGCATGCTGCAAGTAATTAATCTACATATATATTATGATTTGTTAGTTGCTTAGGAAAAATTGTAGACATCTTAATCATAGAAGACATAATATCGGATTTATGAGGTCTAAATTCCATCATGTCCTCACATATATCTGAATCCATTGATCCCTGTATCGTCCAGTCATCCCCACCAATGGAATGTCATTTACCTGGCAATCCAAGCAAAACCTCTACATCTTGCAAAGTAATTCCCACCTCTCCGAAGGAAAGATTGAATGAATGGGTCTCGGGTCTCCATCTCTCCACTAAAGAAGTGATCAAAGCCCAATCAAACTACAACCCATCAACTTTCTCTATCCCATAAAATTCGCATTCTCGTAAAATCTCAATCACACGAACCGGTCTATTAATAATAAGAGTCTTCGTATATAAACTAGTACAATTCCTGTGACACTTTAATACAGTTTTAGCATATTCTCTGTTCTCCCAAACCGCATCACACATATGCTCTCCGGGTTCAAGAAGTAAAATATCTTGTGAAATAGGTCCCGAATGTACATCCATTTGCTTCAAGGATTACAACATAAGAATATATTCAATTAATAAAAATATAAAAAGACAATTATAATAAAAAATCATGAAGTAAGCACTTATACTTATAATCTATGACTAAATAAATATCTCACAATATCAAATTTATAAAACTAAACTATATATTTGTCAATATTTTCACAAAATTCTAAATCTTGTATAGACCAACTACAACATCATTTAAAAAAATTTAACAAAAAATACCTCCACGCACGGAAACGGAGTAGCTGACTCCGGTCACGGTCATGTGTACTTGATAATTCCGTAAACGTAGTTAGAAATGTGGTCATGGGTATGATTCTGATGCCCATTTGAGGTGTATCGTTATAATGGCTAAGGTGAGGATGAGACTCAAGAGAATAGAGAGACACAGAGGAGGAGTAAGATTAGTGGTCCATAATCCCTGTCCAATGACATCTATATATACACACCCAAAAGGAAACCCCATGAGGGTGTTCATGAGGTGCAGTTGTACGAGCAATGCCAAATAGAATGGTCACAAACTTCACAAACTTACCATTTATGGTTTAAATTTTCATTTTAAAATTACTCTAGACCATTTAAATTTTTTTATTGAAGTTCACAAATAGTAAGTTTGTGAAGTTTGTGACCTTTTTGTTTGTGAATCTAGCATTTCTCGCAGTTGTACAGGGCCTCCAATTGCAAGGGGCCCATTTTTATTTTTCTCCCATTATATTCCATCCGTCTTAATTTAAATTACATATTTATTATTTACATGATTAAATTTCATTTTCTATTTTTTATTTTTATTATTAATTTAGTAAAATAATATAGTCATATCACATTTTGATTTATACAATTTTTTATATAATTTTTAAGTAAATAACTTTTATTTTGTAATTTAACATTATTTTCAAATAAATTGATGTGAAAATAATTTTGATCGAGTATATTCTGAAGTAAATAGTAATGGACAAATTAAGTTAGGATGGAATGAGTATTAGAATAGTTAATTTTTTTTATTTTCACTCTCACAAAATATTTTAAGTTTTCTTATTGTAATATTTTTTTTCTCCACCACATAAAATTTTAATCTTCGTATTTATAAATGCTGGAGAAATTCTGCAAAAAGGATGGATTATGTTTTTTTTGAGGAAGATATTTTTTCTTATATCTTAATTGATTAATCTTAACTAAGATATATGATAATGATATTTGAAATTAAACTTCTAACCAAGTTATCCTCACTTTTATTTTCTATAAGTTAATATACTTTTTCCTTATACATGCATTTGCTATTTTTCGTAATTATTCCATTTAAACTAGTTTATTTTATTGATTCTTTCTTCCTTAATGTCTATTAGCTAACAATTATAATTATTTAAATATTTATCAATAATAATCGAGCTAGTTAATACTTTTGATGGAAATTGGACTTTTTAAGTCCATAAATTCAAATTATAATTTTATAATGAAACAAGAATATAAAATATACTTCTGCATTTTCATATAATGTTCGCAATATACTCCGTAGTTTTTAACTTTAGAGCCTAAAAATATAAAAAGCACAGGGCCTTCAATATTGATTGGGCGGGCCTGATTAAGACTTCAGTGGACATCTTTAGACATAATTATCAATGGAGTGCTGCACTAATAGTTTTGACCTAAGTAGACTTGCATTTATGTAAATAAGATATCCCATCCATGTAAATAAGATATTCCATCTGTCCCTAAAACATTATGACACTTTGGCTTTTTTAATTAATTTGTGACACACTTTGATCATGAATTAAATATAGTTTAAAATAATATAATATTATAAAAATTTGATATTTCAAAACTATTTTTAAAAAAATTCAATTATACTAAATTTACATTATAACTAAATATATTTTTCCACAATACGCAGTCAAAGAGTGTCACAATTTGACCAATAAAGTCAAGTTCTGGAAATCTTTTAGGAACGGAGTTACGGAGGTAATATATTTTGAGATATTATACGCCAAAACGGATGTGATGTGAATAAGACATTGATTTTCAAAATTGACAGGTTGTATAGAAAAATTGGTTGGGTCAATATAAGTCAAGTATATATACCGGAATATATTGGAAAAAAACCTAAATAGGACTAAAACATATAAAATATATCTAAATAGGTGTCCAAAACATAAATTTTCCAAATAAGAGTAGAGTAATTTTGCATCTGCGTTCCTAAAATACCCCTTAACATCTGCGCCACGCGCCCAATTTCTTCCTCATGAATCACGCTACATGTCCACAAGACCAAGTATTTCGACCACATGTTCACATGTCACAGAACTAAATTCTCACAAAACAGAATCCCACATGTCCACAAGAAAGAAGAGAGAGGAAAATCAGCAGAGGAAGAAAAATGACGGGAGGAGTCTTATTTGGAGAATAAAAAACTAAAACTCCTATCTTAGGGATTAACACAATGTTTTAGTCTTATTAGGGGTGATTTATAGAATATATTCTTATCTTTTCAATATTTTTTCTTAAATTTCGTAAAAATCAATCTATTTGATACTCTCTCCATTCTAAAAAGAATTACACTCTTTACTATTCAAAAGTCACGGAAAATTTTGTTTATTTGTACATTTTAATGGACTATTTGATGAAAATAAAATATTCTTTTCATATCTTATTTTGTAAAACTTTTGATATAATTTTTAATATTCCTTTGGTCCCAAATTGGTTTACACTTTACACAGAACGAAACGAAATTTCAAGTTTTTTAAATTCATTTTATTTACATATTGGTATAAAATTTAAAAAAAAACTTACATATTATAAAAACTTCGTATAAAATTTTACAAAATAAGAGGTGAAAAAATATTTTAGTTTAACAAATAATCAATCAAAACGCACAAATTAATAAAATCTTTCATAATTTTTGAATAGTGAAATGTGTAATTTTTGGTAGAAATCACCCTAAATAAGACTAAAACATAGAGAAAAGTACCAAAATAGGACTTTCATATTCTTTTCCCGAAATTCTATTTCGAGAAAAAAAACATAGAAGTCCTATTTTAGTACATATTGAATGTTTTAGTCCTACTTTGGTCTTTCTTCTTTTTTTGGAACAGAGAGATTATGTAAATTTTATTTTTAATTTCTACACCAATCTTTAAATAAAATAAATTTAAAAAATCTAAAATTTATCTTCACTTTGTGTAAAGTGTAAAATATTTTTTGAAAATCAGAGAAGGTATTTTTTGAAAGGGAGAACGTACATGGGATGAAGTATAGGAAAGGAGTGAAAAGCGGATCAAATGAGGGAAGGTGGGGAGTAGTTGACCAGCAGTGTAGTAGATCTAAAACTGAATTGACCACTGACGGGATGTATTGGTCACAGGCTCACAGCAAGCAGGTTGAATATTACCAAAAGATTTTGTTTACAAAGAAAAGCATTGCTTTCAGTAAATGACTTGGAATCAGCTCAAAAAAAAAATAATTAGCCCCATCCCCAAGACCCCAACCACTACTAACAATCAGCCCAACGACATCTCAAAAAACAGAAAATTAGAGTACCTCAATTTGATGGTAATAACTATAAAGTTTCACATTATTTAAAATATATTTTTAGATAACCATAATTTTCTGATAAAAACTTTCAAGACCCACATTATTTGGAATATACTACGGGGATCCTTAAAATTAGTGGTAATCTACTCCTTGGGCATATTCCGTCTATTTGAGCGTTAGAATTAAAAGTTTGATACTTTGACAAATATAAAATTTTAGTTTCATTATCATTATTTTATTATATTTAAGTAAAACCCTTCAGTTTCTCAAAGTTAAAAAACTTTCAATCCTAACGTCTAAATGGACGGAATGTACCATCGAAGTATAATATCACAAATTTTATGGACCCCGAAGTGTATTTCGCATAATTTGGGACCTGAGTATTTTTACCAAAAAATTGAAGATACCCCAAGGTATATTTCATATAATATGAGAACTAAGAGTCATTACCAGAAAATTGAGGATACCATGAAGTTGTAACACCCCGATCCGCGTAACCCGGTTCACTTGGGTTAGCGGGCCAGAATGGTAGCAAATTGGTAAGGTAACATTCATAATTTGAAGAAAACATTTTAATAATAATAATTCAAATGATTCAAAGCGTCAACATCACAAATTGTTTCGGAGTAGGGAAATAAAATAACGTTGCGGAAGCTCAAGAAATTTAAAACAGTACACACGTGGGTTCAAGACCCAACTTTATTCAAACTTTATTTAAAGAAAGGTATTGAAGGTTAAATTATTTCCACACCCATGCCACCATCTCTTTCGCCTCAGCGCCCTCCGGGATCAGCATCGTCATGCTTCTTACCTACGCACAGTCACACAACAAAGACAACTGTGCGCTCAGTGGAACCGCTGAGTGGTACCATAACGTAGGTTCTATAGAATTATTCATAATCACAATCAAATAAATCAAGTGATAATTATCCCTTTTTATATTTCCATCACATCTATAATAAAAGTTAAATCACATCCTTAATCATTTTTCCATCTTTTAATCCTTTTAATCCTCGTCATACCATGGAGTCAATCCCCGTAGAGAAAGGACTCAATAAGACTTCCCCTGTCTGAGTCTGGGTCCGAGCGCCCTTCTCTTCAGGTTCAGAATTTGTTCTGTGGCCTTTCCCAGTCTGGGTATAAATACTCTTCTGGTTCCGGACGCACAGGTTGAGTGATCCCCGGGCGCCTGACCGGTTCTAGGACCTTATGTACGTACATACTCAACTCCTAATATCGCTCACATCTATACACTCAAATCCATACTATTTACCACTAGAAATAATCTAGATTTAAACTATCCAAAAATACCTTTTTGGTATTAGTGTCGCCATCAAAATCATCACTTTTACGAATTCGAGCATATAAAGTTTTACCATAAAGTCTCTAACATAATATCGTCCATAATATCCTTTTAATCATTAGACATCATTTAGTCATGTTCATGGTTTGAATCATGTTGGAAACCCAAGTCTAACCCTTATAATATAGTACTATAATTCTTTTAGTCTAACCCGTCCGATGATATCGTTTGGTTAATAATACATCTTGGAAAATAAGGGTTGACATAATCAATTTTGGTGTTAGGGTTCTTATGTTCTCCAAACATTTATTTTAAGTATTTTTTGGAGTTTAAAACATGGTTATAAGTCAATCAAACAAATATCAAACATTTATCATCCATACAATATCGAAAAACGGCTAAAATTTGAGTTGGAACCAAATTTTGGTATTAGAGTTTTTTCTAGTTAAAAACATTCATTTTTAGTGGTTTTGGAAGTTAAAATATGGTTATAAATAAATCAAACAAATACCAAAGATTTATCATCCATACGACATCGAAAAATAGTTCAAATCTGAGTTAGGGCGTCGGGTGATCGATCCCCCGAATCAAGAGAAAATGCGATTTAGTAAAATTTACCCCAGAGGCTTGGATCGATCCCCCGAACCTTAAAAACGGGTTCTGGGGCTCTTTTCCATCGTCGGGTGATCGATCCAATGCCGGGGATCGATCCCCTAACGGCTCCTATGCATTTTTGGGTTCGTTTTAAACTACGAGATGGATCCAAAAGTGTATATATTGAATATATATATACTCTACTTTGAATATCTAAGTTGTGTAGGAACATTTTTGGCACAATTTTGGGCATTCTCCGTCACCAACGATTCATGGGTATCAAGTTAAGCGTTTTATCGAGACTATTGGTATGACTAACACAAAATCACATGTAGGTATATGAAATCATGTATTATGAATGATTTCTAAGGAATCTAACGTTGGAACGAGTCTGGGGTACAGACCTTAGAGCTCGTAGGGGAAACAATGATCCTACACCTCACGTACGTTCAACGAACGGCCTTCACTATCTACTTCTAGCTTTCCTTATCTTGAGGTCTTCTCTTCGAACCTTGATATTGCAGAGGTATAGGGTGTAAAAAGAGTGTTAGAATGAGTATATTAACGACAAGAATGAAGTATACTCACTTACCTAATATTATCTTCTCAAACCTCCATTAATGGTGGATGAAGCTAGAGGATGAAGATGACCAAGTTGCAGGGATTTTTCTAAGTGTGGGAGTGTGAATGAGTGAAGAGGGATGGTACCCTTTTAAAAAATCAGAGATGCCTTTTGGGTCATCTCATACACACCCCACCATCACCATAGTCCAAGAATGATGAGAGAGGAAAGTGGGTGTGTGTTGAGTGGGTTGGGAACAAGATGATGTGTAGGATGAGGATGATGGGACGAGCATAATTGTTAGGATTGATTGGGAATCCTAGAGATTTGAAGGGGAATGAATGTAGGTTTAGGATGAAATCTTTGTTCCAGAAGGAATAGTTTATCTGTTTGAATTTCAGGTTGTTTTTCCAAACAAAGTCTGATTTCGAAACCGATCACATTTTTGAACTTGGAAAAATAAATGGAGTCTAACGATGTATTTAAAATATTTTTCTTAATATTTTCATTTTTCAAGCCTTCGGGGCCCACATGGTCGAATTTCGGTATTTTTATTACTTAATTCTTTTAGACTGGTGTTCGTGGCATTACAGAAATAATTTATTGTCTAAAAAAGTAAATTGAATTTTAGTCAAATATTAACTGACACAGGTCAAACAATCCATGTTGTGAAAATCGTAGATAACACGAATTAATCTAAGAGTCGTGATACAACAACAATAACCTAGTTGAATCCCACTACAGTAGGGTCTGGCCGTCTAGGGAGGGTGTGTGTACGCAGACCTTGCCCCTACTCGGAAGTAGGGAGGCTGTTTCCAAGAGACCCCCGGCTCCAACTGCACAAAAAATATGATGAGAATCACAATATAACACAGATAAAGCACCAAGTACAATGGAAAGAAAGTCCAGCAAGCAATATAACCAGGGGTCTACCCCTTAGACCTCGCAGGGGCTGCCGCCCCTTGAATGCTGCTCGGGGCGCTGCCTCCAAACCCTCACCAAGGGAGCGCTGACCCCTTTGAACCCCCGTTAAAATGCGTCTTGTATCATAATAAATTCAACGAAGCGTGCACTCCGCACAACTAATATAACGCCCCAAAACATACCCTAGAATTAGTAATGAATAATTATTCAAATAATCATTCAGGTAAGAGTCATAAAGGTAAATCATTCAGGTAGAATTATTGTTGGGCCTTGGGTCGATACGAATGTGTTTTGATATCTAACATCACAATCTGGATAAGAGTCATAAAGGTAAATCCAATATATTGATTTATTGTGTGATTTTGATTAGGACCTGAGTACAAACCCAAATTGAAAATAAATGAAGAATTTGTTTATGATGTGAACTTTGAAATGATTTATCAAAATAAATCATGAGAATAAGTAATGTGAGAACCTTTTATGATAAAGGTCAATAAAATCAATTTTGACTCTGTCAAAGTCAAACACACAAAAATATGATGTCGGAAAAATTATTTCAAATAAATATAAAAACTATATCGTTGAAAAGAAGTTGACTGTCTGATCGCAACGGTGCAAACGAATTTCAATTTGGAGAAAGTTGGACCAAAAATTGTACCCCGACTAGAACCAAAATTGGTCCCAATCAGGGACACTGTGGAGACAGCGCCTCCTAGCGCACTAGAAAATTTCCTACGCATCATCTACTTGGAGAAGTGTCCTCTTCTTCTTCACCATTCTATATAAGAAGAACCCAACCCAATCAATTCTTCACCATTCTTCTACATTTTTCCTTCTAAGTGCTCTTGAGAGTGTGAGGAGTATTGTGGTGCTGCAATTTTAGTGAGAGGTCGCTAGAGTTAGGAGCTTTTGTCGCCGGAAGTTTTGTCGTTCTTTCGCCGGAATCTTTGTTAAAACTATGAATTAATGATGCCAAAATGATCTATGAACCTTAGAGAACATTTTTTGTATACTTTAATTGAAGTTTGGGAACTTAAAATGACATTTCCGTAAGTTGACTCGAGGTAGAAGACGATGCGTAATCGATTATTAACTTGAAAATCGATTATTCATCGTTCTGCAGATTTTTGGAACACAACAGAGCAACAGTCTACTGTCAGAATGTGACAATCGACGGTCAGCCTTCTCTGAAGTTGAATAATCGATTATCAGAATGTGATAATCGACTATCAGCCCATTCTGAACATCAGATAGTAGATTATCAGAAGTGATATTAGACTATCTCCCTACACTATTGAAGAAAATGAAGCCAGCCGCTAATAATTGAATTTCCTATAATATATTAATCAATTATTGTTTAGAAAACATGATTTTTGAACTATGAAATCCTATTTTTGATACCAATTAACTATGAACAATATAAATATGATTTTGTGCAAAAAATGATGTTTCTGGCATATAAAACATTATGTGATGCATGACGGTAAGTTCGGGTGTTAACATTCGAGACCAGGCCGCTAATTGTTATTAAAGGTTATGTGGAATGATCATTATGATAATAATTATTATGGATAATTATGAATGATAAACCTACTGATTAGAATGATTATTGATGATTAAAGCATGATTAAAAATGGACATAATGGTGATCATGAAAATGATGTATATTGTTAAGGATATCTAGAAGAACTCTAAGATATACCATTTGTATATTGATGATGCTTATTAAGGATGTTCGACGCTTTAGTTATGCTTACTCAGCTAAGATATACCCACTTGAGATTCAATTTATGTGGATGTTCGATGATTTAGATATGCTTACTCAGCTTCACCGCTGAGCGTGTAGTGTGTTTTATTTGCTACTCGCAGGTTAATAGAAAGAACGATGCGACGTAATCCTGGAGGCAGACGGAGGAGAGATAGTCGGAATGGATGCGATGGTTTTGAATTAAAGAATATAAATAAACTATGATTGTGATTTGTTAAGCTTCCACAGTATTGATTGAATACTCCGTATTGCTTATGTTATAAAAATTATTATTGTGATAAATAAAAGTGTTTGAAAAGTTTTAAAATTTACGATTACCAAGTTAATACTTTAGTTTGAGAAGGGGCTGTAGACTTGGACGGATTAAGGTGTTACAACTAAACTTCTTTGATGATTATTATGATAACATTGGTTAAATACACTAAAAAATGTAACAATCCATAGGTAGTAGGCAATTTTTAAATCATTTGGGTCGATTAAATTTGATAATTCAATTTTTTAATTTCAATGATAAAATAATACTCCCTCCGCCAAAATTAGTTAGTTGTCTTCTTTATTGTATGTTTTGTATTTTTATTTGATAAAATAAAATAGGCATCTCAATATTTGTTTTTTAAGACTTTTGATACAGTTTCAAATATCTAAGTTGTATTTTTTTTACATCAATTCATAAATCAAAATACATTTTAAGAGATGAGTTTTACACGTTGTTCAAAACAGAAATACTAATCTGGGACGAAGGGAGTTCTGAGTACTTCAGTCGCCAAATAATGACAATTTGTAGTGCCCAATACTTCTATTTTAAGGATTAGGACATAAGAGATACTCCATATTATTTTAGTATAAGTTTCATGTTTAATTCTTATTTAAATACAGAGTATATGTTTCAAAAAAAATACGGAGTATATTTTTTAAAAAATCTCAAACCACTAAGGCATGAACTTTTTTGAACACTAAGAACATTTGGTATGGTGTGACGAATCACACCCATCACGTCATCCCACTCAATGCCACTCAACGTCATGTCAGCTTTTTTTCTTTCAAACTCACCACACCACCAGGCCATCACACCACAAGGTGTGGATCACAACTTTTTTTAATTATTTTAAATTTCTTTAAATGAAAATATTTTAAAAGAGAAACATTAAATAAATATTTTATTAAAATTCAAATTTAAAATTACATTGACAGAATGAGAAAAAAAGGAAATAAGAGAAATATAGTAATTCATTGAAAATAAAAATTAACTTGATAAAAAAATCAAAGATCACCGACCAAGTTGTCTACCGCAATTCCAAGCCTCTTCTAACTAATTTTGTCCTTCATTTTTTCAAAATTATAAATATAAAATTGTAACTAAATATTGTGAGTAAAATTTCAAGTAAAAAAATTAACATTTAATCGGATTCCAGGCCAACACTTCCTCCTCTGCCAGCGTCCACGCTCGATTGCTTAGCCCCACGACTCGTGGGATCTTCATTGTGCACGGCCTTTTGGATTTTTTGGTAGCTTGCGCTTTGGGAACGCTCTCAACATCATTCACCGGGACATGTGTCCGCCCGACCGTTCCTAGAACTTGTTGAGAATTTATTAAAAATTGGTGTTGCCACTGGATGAATTGTAAATACTTCAAATCCAGAATCTTATTTTAGAAAATATTTAGAGAAAATAAAAATTAAATAAGTTGAGAGAATAGGTTGAGAGAAAGCGTGATTTTAAAAGGGGTCATGGGGGTATTTAAATAAGGAATTGAGAAAGGAAAAAAATTAAAAACTAGCCGTTAAAACATCTAATTGGGGGAGGGGGGTCACTGTGGTGACCATGATGACCATCACCTCCATCATGGTCACGGTGAAGGGGGCGGTGTTCGACATTGTAGTGGATGTCAATGTGGCGCCATGTGGCCATCACGGGTCACCTCGGGTTCCCCACCCTTTGGTCTAAGAAGAGATCCAAACTAAGGTTGTATGCAATTAAACACACAACACATACAAATAATCTCCGAGAATCAAGAGAGGATGGAACTTAAAAGACACACAAGAATTTAACATGGTTCGGTTTCCCTAATCCACAGTTGTAACAGAAGGAATTTTATTCACTTGTGAAATTACAAGTACAAGATACGTATATACAGGAAGAAACCTAGGGCTACGAAGCTTGTTCCCCAAGAAATAAAGACGGGCTAAGAATAAGACGGGTCGACCCAATGCAAGTCGGGCTCAAACGCTGCTAGCCTCCACAAACCCAATATTCTCCCACTTGGAGGCTTGATAATCGTCAACTGCCATTTGCCACGATAGCTTCTACATCTAGTAATCTTCCTTAGCTCTCCTGCTGTAGCAGCCTTCTCATCAGAAAAATCTACCCCAGACTCGCCTTCCAACACATAAGTCACGGCTAAATCTACCCCAGACTCGCCCTCGGTCCCTTTGGCTCCCACTGCAAACGTACACTGCCGGCTGCAAGAACATCATAAAAATAAACACTCTCCATACTTAGCAAAAATTTTCTAGAGATGTTCCAACAGCTGAAATAGTGGTTCTCTTGACCCATTATCTTCTAAGAACCTTGGCTGAAGAACCACCTGAGCTCCCACTCCTACAAATACCACTGATTGGCCTCTTTGAACCTTTCTTTGCTTGTTCATCCCGAGTATGACCTGTGGCTTTGAGTTTCTTTCTTGCATAAATAACCTTCTTCTGCCTACAAAATTGTGTGAAACGGACTTCGTTTCTCTTCTAAACTAGGACGGTCACTCTGTCAGATGGTAACTTGACCATATACAACAAACCTCTCTTTCTTCCACAGGCCAAGACAAGATTTCCCTTCATGACCTTCCACTGCCCGTCTCCAAACTTCAGCTCATGTCCTTGTTAATCCAACTGTCTGACATAAATCAAACTTTTCTTCTAGGCTGGAACGACTCTAACATCTTTCAAAGTCCCAAAACCGACTATGATCTTTAGCACTATGTCAACCTTGCCTGTAACATCAAGAGATTTTCCGTGTGCTACTTGTACCTTTTCAAAGTCCCCAATAACCAGATTCTACAATGCTTCACCACTGTGGGTAGCATGAAATGAAGCAGAAAAATCCATGACCTAGGAGTCCATATTATTATCCGCACCACAAGTCAGAAAGACCTCCTCGTCACTCGCGGAGCCTTCAACAATATTCAATTGCTTATCATTTGGGCATTGATTCCTAAAATTCCCCGCCTCCTTGCACTTCCAGCACATTACACCTGAGTTGTCACGAGTCTTCAACTTGCTCCTTCGTCTGTTCCTGCTCCCACTACCTTTGTTATTTCCTCTACCTCTGCCAACATGTAAACATTCACCATACGAATCCCCGAAACTCTTTCTTCTAACATCTTCGCGAATAACGAGATCACGAATCTGATCGAAAGTGAATCCGTCGAGTCCCACTAAACCGGTAAGCGCTGTAACCGTTTCGGACGAATTGTCAGGCAAAGACGATAGCGGTAGCAAAGCTTGAACTTCATCATCGAACATAATCTTCACTTACGCAAGTCTGGTTAAGATTGAATTCAACTTATTGATACGCTTGGTAACTGAAGTGCCTTCTTTCATTCTTGTGTTCACCAGGTCTCTAATCAGTAAAACTTTGTTTACTGTAGATGGCTTCTCGTATATGTTAGACAGTGCTTTCATGATTTCCTTCGATGTCTTCTCCTTGAGAATGTTGAATGCAACATTCTTCGTCAACAAGAGAGATCACATACATAGCTTTCCGATCCAACCTGCCCAATCTGCATCCGACATCCGACATCTTTTCCTGCTTGTCACCTAATACCACCTCTAAATTTTTCTAAACTAGCAAATCTTCAATTTACATATGTACCATCGAATTTCTCAAATCGGAACTTTTCGTCTTCTACCATCTCAAATGATTAGACGAGATACCCGACAAAACTAATTTCAGATTTAGGTAATTTTTTCAGAAAATCAGGCCCATCTCATCACATCGCGGCTGAGTTCTCTACCCGCTGCTGGTCCTGTGTCCTCCGGCGACGGTGATGCTGTGCGCGGGTCAGAGGGCGGCGGAAGCAACCAAGATGATGGCATCGCTTCGAGCTGTGCGCGGCTGACTGCACACGGATGACGGTGCTCCTTATAGTTGACGACTGGGGTTCTTCTCCCTCACAAGCACGGTTCTCAAAACCAAACTCTGCCGTGCACAATTAGGCCAGCGGCGGCTCCTTCAGATATCCTTGCATGCACGATCCAGATCTGTTGCACTTGGTTCTTCACACAAGAACCTTAGGTGACTACTTCTTGTGATTAGGGATGACAACGGGTCAGGTTCGGTTCGGATAGTACTATACCCAAACCCGACCCGACTTTAAAAACCGAAACCCGAACCCGACCTGAAACCCGACTTTTTAAGCTAAAACCCGAACCCGACCCGAACCTGACATTCCAACCAGAAACTCGAACCCGACTTTTAACTAATAATCAATTCGGTGTACCCCAATAATTTTAAAAAGATTACATCTAATTTTTTGTGTGTCTCTTTTTTTAATAAGAAATTATAAAAATGATTATAAAAGTCATACTTGATATATTAACACTTTGTCAAGATATTATACTGAGTGCTCATTATATCCATAGATAGGCTTTTATGTTATAAAATATTCGGGTTTGAGTCGGGTCGGGTGCGGGTTCGGGTCGGGTCGGGTAAAATAATAAACCCACACTCGACCCGACCCGGTGTCGGGTTCGGGTAAGAAATTTCGGGCCGGGTTCAGATTATTTTATTCTTGGTTCGGATTCGGATATTTTAGTGGTCGGTTGGGTCGGTTAAGCTCGGGTTCGGGTTGAATTGCCATCCCTACTCGTGATGAATAACCTGGCTCCCATACCAAAGGGCTAGGAAGCTTGTTCTCCTAGAAACAAAGACAGACTAATAATAAGACGGGTCGATCCAAGTCAAGCCCAAACGTATCTAGCTTTCACAAACCCAACATTACCCCTTGTAGGACCTCAGGCGCTATCAACTATTTAAAATTAATTGTTGTTAGAAGAGGCGCATACCCTAGCCTTATAATGCATTCAACACACAAGCACCAATGATATTCGATTATGACTTGGCTCACATAGCCTATGCCACATGACAATTGATGCACATATGACCAACAATCTCTCCCTCAACAATTGCTCCCGCTGGGAATCAAACTCGTGACCTTGGCTCTGATACAACTTGTTGAGCCTCAGACGCAACAAACTCTTCTAAAACCAATTACTGTTAGAAAATGCACTAGTCTTATAGTGAATTTAACATACAAGTACCCACAATATTCGATTTTGAATTAGCCCACATAGTCTCTGCCACAAGACAATTGATGCACACATAATCAACAAAGGCATGATTTGATAATAGTAAGCTATGGTGGCATCATGTGTTGAAATGAAATAGTACCAATGCAAATAATTTTAGTCGTAATCAAATCGTAGTGAACCCTATAAAACTTATTGGTGTGATATATGATATGGTAGCATCATGTTTAAAAATAGGGGTGGACACGGTACCGGTACGGTACCGTTTACCGTCACCGGCAACGGTACCGCCGGTACCCGCCACTGTCACCGGCAAGGTCGCCGTGTCACCGGTTTCGGGAACCGGTACCGGTACCGCCACTTTCGGTACCGGTTCCGGTACCTATTTTTTGGTACAGGTCCGGTTCCGGTACCGGTTATTTTTTTTTTTTTTGTTCATTTGAAATTCCGGCAAAAAGTTAAAAAAAAAAGAGGGGGGCACACCTCAAACGGCTATTTAGCCGTTGAGGTGGGGGAGGGGAAGAGGGGAGGGGGAGGGGAGGGGGGGACCAAGATTTATCTATAAATTCTCTCATTTTTTACATAAAAAATCACTCAATTTCTTAATCCATCTCTCAATCCTCTCATTCTCTCATTCTCTCAATTTATCAATCTCTCAATCTTATTATCTCTATTTAATTTTTATACATTTAATATTCATATAATAATATAAAAATTTTATACATTAAAATTTTGAAATTTTCAAAATTTTAATATATAAAATTTCGAAATTTTTTCAAATTTTTCAAAATTTTAAATATTATTAATTTTTAAATATATTCTTTAATCTTTAAATAATTTAAATATATTCTTTATTTTTTGAAATTTTCGAAATTTTAATATATAAAATTTCGAAATTTTTTTAATTTTTCCAAAAGTAATATAATATTTTAATATCGAAAAAATATATATTAAAATGTCGAGGGAGTCCGGTAGACGGTCCGTGGATATGGGCGACGTCAACCGAAGATTGAGTAAAGGCAAAGCTAAAGCCACTTCCAACGGTTCGACCTCACGCGGACACGGTTCTCGAGGAAGACACTCCTTCTCTTCGTTTCCTACTGTCCCAGATCAGTTAATCGGGGACGCTATGACGGATGAAGAATTCAACCAGATTTATTCTGGTAGAGGAGACGCGAATCTCCCCACTCTTGATAGTCTATTCGAGGATGTTGATGAAGCAGGACTGGATAATCTTGACGGGGACGATGAGCCTACACCGCAAAGCAACGACGTCGACGTGGAGGCAGGTGAGCCCGAGACCTCTCGAGGTCCGGACAAAGGTAAGAAAAAATATAAATCAGAATTATTTGTTTATCATTTTGACAAAGACACAAAAGATGGCATAGTTTATGAAACTTGTAAACATTGCGGGACTGTCATAAAAATGGGAGTTTCTGGCGGTTATGGCGGTCCGGAAAAACACCTAAGGTCGAGGCATCCCGTGGAGTACGCCAAATACGAGGCCAAAAAAAATGGACGACAAGAAGTGCAAACCCAAATTTCTCGGTTTGCTAACAGAGGTAAGGGCGGCCTTTTTGCTTATAGCGACGAGCAAAATAGGCAAAAAATGGCCGAAATGATTTGTGAAGAAAAATTTTCCATACATGTTTTCTGAAAAACTTGGTTTTATTGATTATTGTCAACAGACATTAAACCCTCAAGCACGAGATTTTTCAAGAAAAACAATTAAACGAGAAATTATTCGCCAGTATAAAATGGAAAAATTTAAAGGGGCGAACCGGGCCGGTCCGGGAACATTTCCGGTTACTCGGGGTGGCGGTACCGGAACCGGCGGTTCCGGAACCGGAACCGTTCGGAACCGTACCGTGTCCACCCCTATTTAAAAATAGAATAACACCCAATGATTTTAATAGTAAATCAAATCGTAGTTAAATAATTTTTCATGGTGAAGTGATTTTAAATTCTCTATAGACAATTAACAAGTTTGAGTTGACAATAAAAAAATAAATCTGAAATATATGAGAACGTCATCACCTAAGATAGCGTAGTTTGAGAATGGGTAAGCCATTGTGCTGCCAACCACATGAACAATGCTAAAAGCGACCGGACCGTGCTACAGTGCACCCACCAATGCCTCCTTTGCTGCCTCCCTATTTAAGGTATTTTTTTTTACCTTTTCTCCTTCTTTTTTTTCTCCTTTCCTCTATGTTGCTCTGGATCTGCTCTTCCGCGACAGCGACCGGCTCTCTTCTCCCTTTCATGCACTCTCCTTCTTACAAACCGGCAGATAATCTCTTCTTTTTATTATCTTCCTATTCATATCTTTGATGCGCCAACCCCTGTAGCACGACAATTCCTCTGTAAATCTCTTCTCTTCATTCCACTTTTAGTCAATTTCTATGGCAATAATTTTTTGAATTTTTGTAGAGTACATAGGATATTTGGTGATTATGGACTTACAAACATCTATTGTTACACATGTTGAGAATAAGAAACCACATGATTTTGGTGGTGAAGAAGAAGACTTGGTTTTATATGAGTTGCAGCCCAGTTGTAAGTGTTGATATTTAGACCCCATTCTATATTCATTTGAAGTAGTGAAAAAAAAATGTTTTGTTTTCGTGTTACAGAGATTAAAGTTCTGTGAATCTAGGGTTTCTCCTTGTCACAGACGCTAATTATCTATATGAACTCTGCATTTGTTGTATTATTGTTTTCTTCATAGTCAGGTATTTTATTATATTAAAGGTACTGTTTTTTGCAGCTTTTGATTTTTGAACCAGATTTTTTTCTAAACGATCCTTGCTTTCAGTATTTATTTAACGACGAAGGGCAAAAACAGGCGAGTGGTGAGATTAGACAAAACACAGATGACATTAACAATGATGTCCGGAACAATGGTCAATGTCCTTCTAAAGGAAACAAAGGTAGTGTGCCTGAAGTGGGGATGAAGTTTACAAGCATTGAAGAAATTCGAGAACACTATCTGACTTATGCTCGAAGTGTAGGATTTCCAATGCGGACTAGGACAACTCGCAAAGCCAAAGATGGAACTCCTAGAAGTGTTACATTTGTGTGTAGTCGACAAGGAAATAAAAAGAGCAAAACACAAGATGTGTTCCACCCTTTTTGCTTTTTGCTTTTTGTGTGAAGTATGTAACAAGTATGATAACTTTCTCTGAGTTCCCTGCACATAAACTAATGTAAACCTGATGTAACTCTGTCTTCACATACATTAAGTCTCTGTGAAATCTGTGACATAGACAGTTATTTCATGTGAGCACCAAGAAATCTAATGTATGCGTTTTAACTTTGTTTTTAGCTATACAAGACCCCCAGATATGTGATGAGATTCTGAAGATGGTCTATGTGCATAACGTTAAGTAACCCTGTCGTCACATACATTAAAACTCTGTGTAATGGGTAAAATAGACAGCTAATCTCTGGGAGGGATCTGAAAGTAAATCTGTTATTCAATCATAAACTAAGGTAAATTATTCATCACTTACAGTAACAGATTGTGCATTATCAAGTAGAAATTCATGATGATAAAAGCCCCATTACAAAAAAATCAAAAAAATCTGAAGTGCATAACATTATGTAACTCGGTCACATACGTTGAAGCTCTGTGTAACAGGTAAAATAGACGGTAATTCTCTGTGAGGGCTCTGAAAGTAAATTTGTAATTCAGTCATAAACTAAGGTAAATCATTCATAACACATAGTAACAGATTGTTCATTAACAAGTAGAAATTCATGATGCTAAAAGCCCCATTACAAAGCTTTCAAAAAAATCTAAAGTGTTTCCCCAAAAAATACATTACAAAACACAAAAACCATTACAAAGAGTTTCACAAAAATTAAAGATCCCTAAAATTGTAAATTAAACATTGGTTGTTTTCCTTCCACGCCATAACCTAGCTGCAAATTGACATCGGAAATCAACCATGTGTTCAGAACTGCAGTCCGGACTTAATGGTAAGCCAAACAACAAAGACTCTAAAAATGCTAGCACCATCACTCCAGAATTGCCATACCTGCAACGGAAAATAATATTAAAATAAGTAGGGAGGTATGATTTTCACCACCATTGGAGTACCATAACGAAGTAATGGCGAACAAACCTAGAGTCATGTTGCGGAATATCATTGACAACAATTGTTTCCCATTCCTTCTCTAAAGTGTTTGCACCCACACCCTTAACCGTGCGAAGTAGGGGGTATTCTTCTCACTACTTGAACGTAAAATGAGAATTTCAACCCTTTCAAAGAGTCATGAGATACAATTCACAGTAAGCAATCAAAAATAACAAGTAGACGTCTTCTTTCACAGACAATAATGTTATATGAAGTTCAAATAACAGAACTTAACCATCTATGCCATACAATTCACACCATAAGCCAAAATAACAAGCAAACCTTTTTCACAAACAATAATCTTATATGAAGTTCAAATACTCTAAAAAACATGCTTCTTGATTAACCCACCTAACTTGATCACCTTGCACACCCAATTTCAAAGTCTTTTTCTTTGTATTGCTAAGCGCTGAACGTGCTGGTAGAGTTAACTGCCCAGAATGTTAAAATTCAGCACTAAATGTAGTAAAGAATAACTTTTTTAGAGAATGCTGTGAACTTGGTTCCCCTGGTTGCTATATTCTGCTAAGTTTTGAAGAAATCAATTTTTTTAAAAAAGAAGCAAACCTTAAGTATATAATAAACTGGATTCTTGAAGTGCCCATGATTATTACTTTTTAAACCATAATTAGGGCATTTGGTCTTTGATACTTCGGAACTATTCGAAAATCATTAATTACTACGGAGTATTTACTAAAGATGCTAAAATTCCAATGTAGAATAAGATCCGAGATCCGAACCCCCCTAGGGTTTATATCAATTTTAGAAACAGAGAGAGATAAAGTACGAGACCAAGGAAAGGAAAGTTAGCGTCAGTACCTGTTCGGAGGGGGTGGGGCTGCCGGCGCTGGAGTTGGAGGGGTGGGGCTGCCGGCGTTGGAGCTGGAGGGGTGGGGCTACCGGCACTGGAGCTGGAGGGGTGAGGTTGCCGGCGCTGCTATGCTCTCGACTAGGAGTTGTCCGAATTGGAGTTGTCTAGCGCTGCAATTCCGGCTATGCCGGCGAATTGGAGTTGCCGAAAAAAGAGAGATGAAAAGGGGGGAATTTTGGGGAAGAAGGCAAGAGATGAAAAGACTAAGAAAAAAAGGAAATTGAAAAAACATTAAATATATTGGGTGGCATGCTTGGAGGCACATGTGGTGCCTCTTTAGCATTCTCCAAAGCGACCAAGGACGAATTAGTTGTTTTAATAGTTAGTTTTTAAACTTTTTTCCTTTCTCAATTCCTTATTTAAACACCCCCATGACCCCTTTTAAAATGACACTTTCTCTCAACCTATTAACCCTATTCTCTCAACTTATAAAATTTTTATTTTCTCTAAATATTTTCTAAAATTACATTATGGATTTGAAATATTTGTAACTCATCGAGTTTTTAATAAATTCTCAACAAGTTCCAGGAACGGCCAGACGGACACCTATCTCGGTGAACGATGTTGAGAGCGTTCCCGAAGCGCAACCTACCCAAAAGTCCGAAAGGCCGTGCACAATGTAGTTTCTTGTGAAAAGTAATTTATATATTTTATTTTTATCATTTTCTTTGAAGTAATCTAACCATATCACCTATTCTTTTATAGTTTTTTGATGTAATTTTTCTACACTAATTTAAAAACTAACTAAAATAAATGACCTAGATAGAAATAAAATAGAATGAAATTAATAAAATATGAATATCATAATTATAATTACCTAAATAGGATTGTGATGACAGTGTAACGACAATGTGGCAATATGTGGGTGTAGGGGTGGACACGGTACCGGTACAGTACCGTGACCGGCAACGGTACCGCCGGTACCCTCCACCGTCACCGCCGGCCGGTACGTCCCACCGGTTCCAGGAACCGGTACCGGAACCGTCCCATCCGGTACTGATTCCGGTACCCATTTTTTGGTATCGGCACCGGCGGTTCCGGTTCCGATACCTTTTTTTTTTTTTTACTTTTCGTGTCCATGGGCTGCAATTCTCAAAACTCTTGCATTTTTAGATTTTTTTAAAAATGCAATTCTCAAAACTCTTGCATTTCCGCTGCAAATCTCCCACTCTGTAGTAGGACATTGATGAAACTCTTGTATTTTCTGGTTCCGGTATGCCAATTTCTCAAAACTTTTGCATTTTTAGATTTTTTTATTTCATTCTTTTCTTTAACAATTTCACATTTACAATTTTACACTTTAAAAATTTAATAAAAAAGTAAAAAAAATAATAATTTGGGGGTGGCCGAAAACCGGCCGGTCCGGTACCGGAACCGCTGGTCCAGGAACCAGAACCGGTACCGGCCGGTCCAGTACCGGTACTGGTACCAAGGGGTGGCGGTATCGGAACCGGCGGTTCCGGAACTGGAACCGTCCCGGAACCGTACCGTGTCCACCCCTATGTGGGTGGAGTGTGCTAACAATGTCGTGGTAGACCACAGGTCAATGGAAACGATTGATGTCGGTGCTCTGACAACTTACGGCACCGCTCTGATGACCCACAACGACAAATGGCGATGCTCTGGTGACTTCAAGGAGGCAAGCGATGGCGCTCCAGCGATGCACAATGGCAGTCGACAAAGGCAGATGGTAGTGTGACATATGATAGCGTGACAATCTTTTTAGGATGATAGTGTGCACTCTTATTTATGTTTAAAATACTACTCTCTCTCCTTTAAAAGCTTTCATCTTTTTCTTTTTTGTCACAAAAGAATTTTTCACATTCTATCTAATAAAAATCATTTTTATTTTTTTTGTTATTCTTACCCTACCTTTCACATTAGATCATATTTATTAATTAAAAAGTTACCAATCACATCAAAGATATTTTTAGAAAATTAACACAAAAACAATCCTCCTTAAATCAATTAAAAGTGAAAAGAATAAAAATTTTAAGGGACGGAGGAAATCGTATTCATATTTTGGTATTTTCATACTCATTTACTCACATCCTGGGAATTCTTTCATAAATTAAACTAAAACTAATTTTTGGTAGCATCGTAGTCCGAATTGCCAATTTTTTAAACAGAGTATTTTATAATACGAGTTAATTATGTTTTTTGTCCCTATATAAAATGAGTAATTTTTGCTTTTAGATCCCTCTAAAATATTTTTTTAATCAAACCATCCTTGTAAAATACTCTATGCGTTCTAAAATTATCTGAATAGTTATTATTTACACGCTTAAACTTACTCACCTTGTTTACTTATTTTTATTAGTTATTTGATAAAATAACTCTATCTTTAAAGAGTTTTTGATGAATTTTTTAATTGTTTTTAAATTTTTACGCTTATAGTCAAACAAATTGAATTGAAAATAATTACGATCGAACTTTGTAAATTCAAATGGGAAGTACCTTTTAGGACGGAGGGAGTTTATTTCTTGCAAATTGTCCTCTCACCATTATATAGGTTAATTTGCCAAGATTTAAGGAGATCAAAAACAAAATTACTTTGAATTTAAGACATTTTAAAGGGACCAAAAACATTACTCCCTCCGTCCGGAAATATTTTTCCCATTTGATTTTTCACGGTCTCCAATGTTGAACTTTGACAATTAATATCTATATTTATACATAAATATATTTTATAAAAATTTGATATTTCAAAACTAGATTTTGTTAAGAATATAATGATATTAAATTTATATCATAATACGATTTACTTTTTCCATAAATCGGAGTCAAAGTTTACAAACTTTGACAAAGAAAAGTCAAATGTGAAGAATATTTCCGAACAGAGGGAGTATTAATTTACTATAGACCAAAAAAATTTAACTAACTCTATATTTAAAAAACGGCCCGGTTCGGTGGCCACTAGGTTTTAGTAGCCACGGAAGCCACTGCTCCCCTACGGATCTTCGTTAATAAAATTGATGATTCCTACCCCCCGAAACCCCTCGCCATGTCCCGACCCCAAATCATCCCCCACCTACGTCAATTGCACCCTGTAAGTATAATTGACTTTAAAGTCAAACATTTTGACTCCAAAGTTAACTAAACTTGCATCCCGTAATTGACGTGGTTAGGGGGATGAGTTGGGATCGAGACTGGGTGCGAGGATTTACCGGGGGGTTAGAGGGGATATGAACTATCGATTTTGCGAAAGAAGCATCGTAAGTGTCCCAATTGGGTGAGTGACTTCCGTGGCCACTTTTTTTTAGTGGCTCTAGAACCTAACCGTTTAAAAAACAGAGAAAGAACTATTTGACAAAAATATTACACGCATGACTTAATCTTCATAATACATTTTCAGGTGCTCCCTTCGTCCGCATTAATTTGTATACACCTCTTTGCTCAAGATCAAAGCCTAATCAATTTATTCCTTTAATACTCCGTATCAATATTCATTTGATAAATAATACGGAGTATAATTTTATCATTTCGTATTAAGTATTTTATAAGCGGATGAAATGAGTAAAAAAGTTTGTTCTGAAACTTGAAAACCTTAAGGGGCTTGAACAAAAATTGATCAATATAATAACCCTCTTGATACGTGCATTTGTATATCATTTTGTATACCAAAGTTATGCACGAACACAAAGTGCAAGTATAACACTGATAACTGCCAATTAGTACTAACATTATCCTAAATTACACATTGTTTTTTAAATAAGATTTGTTTTTTTCCATTTCGAAACCAATTCAAAAAAAATTCAGACCCAGATACAAAAATTTAAAACCGATAATAATTAACTAGGGATTATCCTAACTTCAAAATCAAAAAGAGGAAAGTGTTATCTCGGGACTCAAGAATAAAACATTCAAACTAACACGTACAAAAAACCAGCTAGGTAGTGGTTTAATTTAGACACCAAAAGGTGGCATATTGAGTGGGAAATTAAAGAATGGGAGCCCGGAAGAAGGGTCAGCCTGAAAAGAGCTATTCCGGCCGCCAACGCCGCTGCTTCTATCACCTCCGCTTCCGACTGAGTCATGCGAAGACGCCGGCGGATGTACCACCGGCGGCGGGCCTTCATTCTCCTCCTCCTCCTCCAGCGGCAGCCTCTCGTAAGCCACATTCGTGAAAGAAGCAGCTATGATGACTACCGGCCCAGCCGCCGTCAGCTCCCCGACCACGCTGCCGCCGACAACCTGCCCTCCTCCGCCGGCCAAGTATATCGTCAGGCTTGTCGCACCCGGCGGCGCCGGCGGGGGAAGGAACGACCCCGACAGGGAAAGAATCTCGAACCTCCCATGCAAGTTCACCACCGCAGCACCGCCGCCACCCGCCGCCGCGGGCTGTCTCAGGCTGATGTTGGCCACCGTCCCACTCCCGCTCAGCACGCAGATCCCGCGCTGCCGCCGCCTCGCGTACGTGGCCACGCTGTCGTACACGTCACACCCGTCCCTTATCTCCAATATGTGTGCCCTTAACGTGTTGGCACTCTCCCGTGTTATAATGACCGGCGGTTTGGGCTTGTTCTTTGAGCCGGGCGGTCTGCCCCTCGGCCTCCGGGGCCCAGACCCGGTCCGGTTCGACCGGTCCATATCTCCGTCTTCATTCTCAGGGAGGAGATTGAAGTCCGGGTGATGATGAAGCAGCTGGTGATGAACATATGGAGCGGTGGTTAAATCTAAGCCAGCCATGTACGTGTACATGTATCGATGGAGACGATTAATTGATGTTTATATATTCTACTCCTTAACTTTTACAGGTTTTTTTTTTCTGATGATCAAACTATAAGAAGTAAAGAGTAATATAGAGTAAGAAAAAGAAAAGCGGAGTGATTACAACAAATCCTCAAGAGAGAGAGAGATGGTAAATTGGTTGTCGGAATGGAGGAAATTAAAAAGCTGGGAATGAAGGAAGATGGGACTGGAGAAGTGATATGGGAGTGGGTAAGAGTCGTTTCACTTGCCCTGCGACTGTTTAAAGACCGAGGCGCCAAAGAGCTTCCTCATCTCGGTACTCCCTCACTTCTTAAATAAATTTCTCCTTTCGTTTATTATGTTGTCCTCAAATAAATTTCTCTTTTCCCTTAAAAAACTTTTTTTACCCCTTACTTTTTTATACCCTACCTATCATATCATACCTTTTTACTAATAATCTACCTATCACATCTTACTTTTACACATCACATCAAGGATATTTTTTGGAAAGTCAACACAAAAATATCACTCCCTTAAATCTTTAAATAGTCAAAAATGGAAGTTTATTTAGGGACGGAGGAAGTATTTATTTATCCGTTCCATCAAATCCTTCCTCTTTCTTTTTTTTCTAATTCCTTCAAACACCTCTGATGGGTGTATTCCACCCACGACCGGTCAAAGGAGAAGACCAATTATTTGACCGGTCAATCTCGAAAGTTTTTTGGAAGGGAGACTTAAATCGTTAGCAAAACGATATATCATCGGCCAAAAGATGACCGGTATACTTCACGAAAAAGTATACCGGTCAAACTACGTTGTCATCCTATTTATTCCCAGACTTCGATGAATTCATCCCTCGGAGATTACCCGGTGTAATTTCTAGGGTTGAAAAGTGTCGGCAGAAGAGAATCTACGAGGGCTTGGCGTGTAGCGACCCATGTCAGTATAGGACAACTAGAGATGCTGAAAAATCCATCCAAGGCACTACTCGACAAAGGGAATAATCCCCCTCACAAGGCGACAAGGCAGCTCAAGGACGAAACCAGTCACCTCGCACCACATCAGCATCGTGCCCCCACGTGGGCGCACGTGGTCTTGTCCCCCATAGCCTAGTATAAATACTCATGTAAACCTCAGAAAGAGGGATCCGAATTCATTCTCTCTAAACTACCTTGTGAAAGCACCCGTGCATTCTCCGTTATAATATAAATTGGGCTACAGGTGTTCCACCTAAAGTCCTACCGGTCAATCTACGAGTTTTTACCTTTCTTACTTTGCCAAATCAAGTAAACTATTCTAGACTCGGTCTAATATAGTTTGACCGGTCAAGTAATTTACACCATCATTTTTGGCACCGACCGTGGGACCGTTAAGGTTTCTTCTCTTCTAGACACAAACCTACCCACAAAAACACCACTCGAAATGTCTTCCAGCCAACAGATCAATGCTACTTCCGCTCAGGTGCAAGCCACCAGTGAGGTTACCAGCATCCCTGTGGCTGCTACCATACCGGTCATTTCAGCCCCGGTGTTGCCTTTGGGTCTGAGCTCTGTCCCGACGGCCAGCGTGATCAGTCCCTTCGCGACCCCCGTCCCTTCCGCTGGACCGAGGGTCACGTTCCCACCAAGCATGACTCAGTTCATGAATGACCCAGCCAACCTACAAGCCATCCATGGCTTCGGTCAAGTCATGGCCATGTGCCAACAGAGCGGAGGGATGCCTTTTCTCCCTGGTATGTTCCCGTTCGCTCTTCCAGGCGCCGGAACCATGCCCCTACAAGCTCCGATGGAGGTGACGTCGTTCCTGACACCGATGCCGCAGCCATCACCTTTCCAGCCCTAGCTGGTCGGCACCGTGGCCCCTGTCAACTTGACTGGCGCACTTAACGCTGCAGGGCCGTCGCGTCCCCCGCAAGGTACGAATCCGCAAGTCACCCCTGATGGTCATTGCGTCTAATTTGAGAGTGATGACGGCGAGTGGGACATTCCAAGGGCCCACAAGAAGAAGAAAGGAAAAAACATCCGGCCAGCGACCTCCCGAAACTCCGCCTTCGAAAGGCTGGGGGATAGGGAGGAAGGCCAGAGGAAGTCAGCCAAGCAAAGGCTCGGGCAGAGTGTTGCCCATGTCAGCGCGTTCGCCCGGTTAGGCGAGGTGCGGGAGGCCGAGTCTGCCCGCACCCGGCGCTCCCGGTCTAGCCGGCAGGAGCCAGCGAGGATGAGGGCCTCTCGTCAGGAAGAGGAAGAGGAAGCAGAGAGCCAGCCCAGGTTACCGGTGGCGAACCGGTTGACCGTCCCAAATGACCGCGTCCAGCAGATGGAGGCAAAACTAGAGAGGCTGGAAAAGAAGGTCGGAGAGAAGAATGATCGGGACAAACCCCTGGCAGGGTCCCCGTTCACCACAAGGGTCCATCTGACACCTTTCCCGCGAGAGGTCAAGATCGACGCCCCTAGATTCACCGGGAAGGAAGATCCAGAAATCCATCTGGACTCCTTCAACCAGAGTGCAACCATGAACGGTTGCACCAATGAAGAAAAGTGCCTTCTTTTCTTTCAGACCTTGCGGAACCGAGCCACTAAATGGTTCAATAAGCTTCGCCCGGGAAGCATTGATTCGTTCAGTGATTTGGCCTCGAAATTCAAGGCCAAGTTCCAGGAGAATTGTACTAAGAGGAAGAAGTTCACTTATCTTAGTACAGCCGGGCAGAGGGAGTCTGAGAACCTTACTCAGTTCCTTACCCGGTGGAAGGAAGAGGTGGACAAGGTGGAAGAGATGGATGACAAAACCGTCTTATCCCTCCTCTTGAATGGCTTGCGTGCTGGGGAACTATACAAGGAGTTCTGTCGGAAACCCCCGGCCACGTACCAAGAGGCCTACCACACTGCATGGGAGTTTGCTGAAGCTGAAACCCAACTCTGGGCAAAGAAAGAAGCTGAGCATGGTTACAAGCCCAAGCCGGTGCAAGTCAAGAAGGAAGAAGCACCGGGACCTAGCCGGCCAAGACACCACTATGAACCGGTCGTCCGTATGGTCAATACGGAAGAATGCCAAGAAATCCGAAAAGCACCGGTCATTCCTCCAGAAAATGCTACCGGTCAAACAGGGCGGCAGTGGTCGGGCACCTATTGTTCGTACCACAGGTCAGATTCCCATAACACCTCCGAATGTAAGAGTGTTAAGGGAGTAATCCGGCAGATGATAGACAGTGGAGAGCTGGGCAAGGATTACTTGCAGAAAGCCTAGGAGAAGAGTCATCAATGGGTTAGGCCAGCTGCCCCGGGAGATGACTGGGACAACGACCGGCGGAGGAATAACCGGCCAAGGGAGCGACAACCTGCTCCCGAAAAAGAGCACATCGGCATGATCTTCGGCGGACCTGAGGGTGGAGATTCAGCCGCGCAGCGGAAGAACTGGGTCCGGAGCATTTACGTTGGTGAGGTAAGTGCTGAACCGCCCAGGCGTAAGCATACTAGAAGGGAGCCAATCGTCTTTACCGACCGGGATCTCCCTCCTACCGGTGAAGATCACAATGATCCATTGGTCATCACCATGGACATTAATGGGGTGGATGTCGCCCAGGTACTTGTTGACACCGGCAGCAGTGTCAAAATCTTATACCTGGAGACTTTCCAAAATCTCAGGTTGTGTCGGACACAACTTGAACCCCTCAAAACCCCTCTCTCAGGCTTCACGGGAGACACCGTCGAAGCTGAGGGATCCATAGTTCTACCGGTCGAACTAGGATCAGGTGAGAAGACCGTGTGGAAGAAAATGAGGTTCATAGTTGTGGACATCAAATGCGTCCACAATGCAATTCTTGGAAGGCCCGGCATCAATAGGGTCGGGGCGGTGATTTCCATGCCTCACCTATGCATGAAGTTCCACACTCCACGTGGTGTGGGTGAGATGAAGGGGACCAAAGGAACGCCCGGGAATGCTATGCCCGGGCAGTCAAGAAGATGACCAAGGGGGTCAATGTCATCTCACAAGGAATCACAAAGGGAGAGACCCGGGAGAAATTGGAGCCCGAGGCCGAGACGGTGGAAATCGAACTTCACCGGGCGATTCTTCGAGGATGGTCAGAGTTGGAGCAAATCTTCCCGAAGATCTCATGGCAGAGATTACACGGGTCCTCCAAGAATACGCGGGCATATTCGCATGGAGCGTGGCGGATATGCCCGGAATAGATCGCTCTGTTATCTGCCACCGGTTGGCCGTGAGGGAGGGAAGTCGACTGGTACGTCAGAAGAAGCGGTACCTGGCCAGTGACCGGCGAGACTTCGTCAAGAAGGAAGTGAAAGACCTCCTCAGTGTTGGTCACATCCGGGAAATCAAGTACCCGGATTGGCTGGCCAACGTTGTCCTTGCTCCCAAGGGCGACACGTGGAGAATGTGTGTGGATTATACGGACTTGAACAAGGCTTGTCCGATAGATTCATACCCCCTCCCCAGTCCAGATCAAATGGTGGACGAAACTGCGGGGTGCGAACTCCTAAGTTTCATGGATGCCTTCAAGGGTTACCACCAAATCTACATGGCCAAGGAAGATGAAGAGAAGACGTCATTCCTCACACCTGAAGGAACCTACTCCTACCAGGTAATGGCGTTCGGCTTGAAGAACTCAGGGGCAACCTACCAGCGCATGGTGAACAAACTCTTCAAGCCACTGTTGGGAAAGACCATGGAAGCATACGTCGACGACATGCTGATCAAAAGCCAGGTATCTCTCAACCATCCAGCTGATATGCGAGCCACGTTCGATATCATGGCAAAATACAACCTCCGGCTGAATTCTAAGAAATGTGTCTTCGCGGTTTGTACCGGGAAGTTCTTGGGATTCATGGTAACCAAGAGAGGAATAGAGCCAAACCCAGAGAAAATCCAGGCCATTACTGAAATGCAAGCCCCTACCTCCGTTAGGGATGTTCAAAAGTTGACCGATCGTCTAGCGGCCCTCAGCCGGTTCCTTTCCCGGTCAGCTGTGAGATCCCTGCCCTTCTTCAAAGTTCTGAAGAATGCCAACACATTTGCATGGGACGAAGAATGCCGGAGGGAATTTGAGGAGCTAAAAGAGTACCTAGCGTTGGATATTGTATTGTCTAAACCCGAACCGGGTGAAACTCTGTATCTGTACCTGGGAATTTCTCCAAATGCTGTAAGCTCCGTTTTAATAAGAGATGATGGGGCACAAAAGCCCATTTACTATGTGAGCAAAGCACTAAACGGGGCTGAGAGTAGATATACGGCGATGGAAAAGACAGCCTATGCGCTTTTCATCTCCGCAAAAAAGTTAACATCCTAGTTCCAAGCTCACCCAGTAGAAGTCTTGACTGACCAACCACTAGGTGCAGTATTGCGAAATTCAACATCCTCCGGGAGGATGGTGAAGTGGGCGATGATGTTAAATCAATTCAACATTGAATACCGGCCAAGGTCAGCAATCAAGGGACAAGCCCTTGCTGACTTCTTGGTAGAAATGACCGGTCTAACTCCAGACCTACCGGTCAACAAGCCCATTGAGCAATGGTGGGAGATGGCAGTTGATGGGGCATCCGGTCCTAGAGGATATGGGGGTGGTGTTGTGTTCACCACCCCAGAAGGGTTCAAGATCTACCAAGCCCTGAAAATCAGCCGGGTCAGTATCAAATCTGACTCTAGCCTGATAGTTGGGCAGGTGACCGGTAACATGGAAGCAAGGGAAGGACGCATGGCACAATACAAGGAGCTCGTGCTCGCCCTGTTCAAAGGCTTCGAGGAATTCAAGATCGCCCAAATTCCCCAGGTAGAGAATGTGATGCAGACCTTCTCTCCAAATTGACGCAGTATGCTCCCGAGCATGTTTCAAAACTTGCCCGGGTAGAGATCCTTGACCGTGCAAGCATCGAAAAATTGGAAGTCGCTGCCATAACAGCATCAAGCCAATGTGACCGGTCAAACTTGGTCGGGGCGGACGGCCATTGGATGTATGATCTAATGGAATATTTGATGGATGGGAGCTTGCCAGAACAAGATGACCGGGCAAGAAAAGTGAAGCTCAGGGAACCCAGATTCCAGGTTCTTGATGGAAAACTATATAAAAGGGCATTTGGGGGGCCGCTCCTCAGGTGTCTAACCAATAGGGAGGCTGAACGAGTCATAGCGGAAGTCCACGAAGGTGTATGTGTGGCGCATCAAATGTCCCGTACGCTTTCCCAACGCATCATCTTGTTGGGGTATTACTGGCCAACAATTGTCCAGGATTGTGAAAGGTATGTTCAGAAATGCAGAACATGACAAGTGTTCTACAAGTATCCCGGTAGACCGGCGACCTACTATCATCCCGTATCGAATGTCATCTCATTCGCTAGATTTGGGGTTGATATCATTGGAGCCTTCCCAGTCGCCAAGGAGGGAAGAAGTTCGTAATCGTAGCCATCGATTACTTCACCAAATGGATCGAGGTCGAAGCATTGGCCAACATTACCACGCAACAGTGCAAAAAATTCATTTAAAAAAACATCATCACAAGGTTTGGAGCGCCCATGAACCTAATCACCGACAACGGCCCACAATTCCGAAATCCAAGATTCACCGAATACTTGGAGGGGTTCGGAATCAAGCACGCTCCTCTGTAGTGTAACGCCCTGAAAACCAGCTTAGTAGTTAGTCGTTATTTTAATAAAAATAAATAGATTATTTATTGACTCCAAAATACGAAGTATTTGTAAAGTTGACCATTTTAATTAAAAATTAGGTTTTCGGGTAGATCTCGTAAAAAGACGACGAACGGTATATAGTTTGTTAAATTTGGCCTTTCATGTACACAGTGATAAACAAAATATACGTTACAGTTCAATAAATAAAATAAAGAATTTTAATAATAAAGTATTATAAAACCTAATAACACGCACGCACTACCCTATTCCTAATTCCGTTTGGGAAGTCTAGAAGTTACCCAAACCTACGGTTATAAACACATAAGGAGACCTCTGCCGTTCCTCATTCTTCTCTCTGTGAGTCGGACCGGAGTCAGGGGAGTTTTGCCGGAGTTGTCGCCGGAGTTCTACAAGGATCGGCCGGAGTTTAGTTTGTCAATTGAGGTGAGTGATTTATCTCTCGTTAGATTTAATTCATAGATTAGGATTCGTTGATGTATTTTCGTGTAGTTGATGATGAATTTGTGAATTGAATTGTTGAATTAATTGATTGTGTATTAGGAATGGGGTTTGGATTGGGAATCTGTTGCGTTTTTGTTCTTTGTGTTTGTCCCTGCCGTTTTTGTTATGTTCTGTCCTTTTTCTTTGCCCTCTGTTACCGCAGTTGGAACTGCGGCTGATTGCCGTCATGCATCGTTTGAGTTTCGGAAACAATCGTCATGGTAATTGGGGATGACTTCTCTGCCGTATAGCTGTCTTCTTCCATGGGGTGTCGCTGGACTGCATATTGCCTCGTTGCCAACCGAAGAAGGAAGCACTCCTTCTTTAGTGATAAAGTAAAGGCTAACCTTTAAAGACTATAAATTAGTAACCAGTACTTAAGTTGTGTGTGCTGTAGTCCATCTCTATGCTTGGGATTTAGAAATTTAACCATGATCTCAATGGAACTCCAAATTTACCAATCTTAACTTTATAAATCTAACTTAGTAGGTTTGTAAAAATAATAGGATGTGCAGAATAGTAGGGCTTTCATATTTTGGTACTTTGTCATAATATTATGTTTTGAATTAGAATTGAGAAAATATGCCACTTGGTATATCTAGGTGGTTCTCGATTAAATTGATAAGGAAATTGGAGTCACTATTGAATTAATAAGGATTAGGATTTAGGCCTGGTGGGGCGAGCTTCGCATAACTCACGGGTCTTGGGTTAAAAACGTACGTACGGGAGTCATTAGCCTACCTAGGGATTCCTTTGTAGGGGCTCCAACCCGCCCATTGAGGATTCTCTTTGGGTTTTAGTCAAGCATGGCCTCGGGGAATCCGCCCGAGTGTCCATGACTTAGTAAAAAAAAGAACCTTAGCCTATAGGGTTAAGTGTAGAAGAACAACAAGGACTGAACGTTGATAAATAAATAGTTAAACCATGATATTCGTCAATGATATTTGCTAATTCTTCTGATATTGTGTGATTATATATTGATGGTTGCTAGTCCATGAGTTAGTTCTAGCGTTAGATACTTCCACTCTCCCTATATTTTTACAGATAGAGATCAAGGACGGAATGAGGAGCAGCCTGGAGAACAGTGAAGTGTGACGCTGGTGGATGGCCTATTCTGTTTGAAATTGAATTAAATACTTGTTGACTTTTATTTTGTTTAAACTACAAGAATGTTTGACAATGTTGTTTTAAAGGCTTCCGCAACGTTTGAGTTATTTACTCCGATTAATTATGAATTGTTTTTCATTAAATATAAATGTATGTTTTATTTTAAATGTTTTCAAAATATTATGAATGTGAATACCAAACTAGTAACAACCCGATTCGCTAACTCGTCGGTTCGGGTTACGCGGGTTGGGGTGTTACATGTAGCGTACCCCCAGGGAAATGGCCAAGTCAAAAACGCCAACAGAACTATTGTAGATGGTTTGAAAACACGGCTGGGAGAGGCAGGAAACAAGTGGCTGGAAGAGCTCCCACACATCGTATGGGCATTCCGAGTAACACCCAGGAGGGCTCACGGGGAAACTCCATTCTCCCTAACCTATGGGTGTGAAGCAAGGCTGCCCATCGAAGCTGAATTCCTAACGTTCCGGGAATCAAATTATCAACCCCAACAAAATGAAGAAGACCACTTGGCCAAGCTCAACTTGGTCGAAGAACGAAGAATGGCCGCGGAGGTTAAAATGAGTACATACCAACAAGTTGTGAAGAAGTACCATGACAACAAGGTTGGGCCGCGGTACTTCCAAGTTGGAGATGAAGTCCTACGAAGAAGAGAAGCAAGTAGACCCGGCGATGGAGGAAAGCTGGCAGGGAAGGCCCATACAGGGTTAGAGCCATCATTCGACCAGGAACATACCGGTTAGAAACTTTAGATGGTGTACCGATAGAAAGAACTTGGAATTCCCACCATCTTCGCAAGTTCTACAAATGATTGTAATACTAGGCGAGGCCTAACTACATTATCAATCAAAGTGATGTTCAATACTCTACTTGGTAGCGGCAGAATTGATAGGTCGAACCTATCCTAGGAGGGCTTCCTGGGTGGATCGGATCCACTCGGACAAGCCAACTGAGACACAGGCCAGACCTTGCACGCTGGTTACTACACCGGTCTTGCTCAGTATAATAGAAAAAAAAGATAAAACCTGGAAGAGGGGCCTGGAAGAGGGTATGCCTGCAAGAGGGCTGAACCTGAAAGAGGGTTCGAACCGTACTTACACGGGCCCATGAGGTTTGACTGGTGTCGGGGAATCAGCCGGTGCCGTCAAATTGATTGGGGACTAAAAGATGCCCATTAAAAGAAATAGAAGGGGATCGTCCACCGTGGCGCATCCTGTTTCCCCCTTCTCAGGGAAGACCTTAACGGGGGGTGAGCTAAGGCCTTCCCGGGATGGTAGAAATCAAAGGGCCATTAAAAGACTTAATCACCCGGAAGAGGGGGCCGTGGAAGAAGGGTGCATTTGAACCTTGGAGAGGGTTCGAAACCATTCGACATGGTTAAATCTCCAGTATTCTTACCGGTTAATGATACTTCAAGAATTACTAGGTTACAGGTGTTTCCACCTACAACCTACCGGTCAAAAAAAAAAGAATACCCCGATTGGGTATGAGCACAGCAGAACTTCGAAAGTTCTACATCCATCGGAAGGCAAGACAGTTGACCGGTCAAACCATGGAGTGGGAATTCACCGGTCAAATTAAACTTTGTCGAAGGATTCGTGAAGCCATCCAAAAAGCCAAAGTGAAGTTCAGCCGGTTCTCTTTAGTTCAACCGGGTTGGACTTAGCATATGCAAAAACGAGCCAAGAAAGCGAAAATGGAAGTTTGACCGGTCAAAGTTACTCGAGCTAATCCTCCAGATAAAGTGATCAAAGAGAACTTTGATGTTCTCCCGGTCAGAAACAATTGAGAAGTGGTCTGATTGGGCTACCGGTCAGAATTTATAAGAAGCAAAAGCAAAGTATAAATCAACAAGCAAGCAGATATGGAAGATTAACCGGTAAGGAAATTAAACATGGCATTCAAACGGAACAAGCATGTTAAATGTTTACAGGTACACCGGGCATTCCCGGGGAAATTCCAAAGTATTGCAATTTTACAAGAATAACCGGTAGGAACCGGGGAGATCCTAATCTAGGGGGAAGGGGGGAGTTGGCTCTTCTTCCGGGATTGGAGCCAGGCCGTAAGATGCCGCGCTGAAGCTCGGGTCTCTTCTGAGCAATACCCGGTGAGAGGCGATCCGGTCCTTCTTTTGACCACTCTTGAATCCGAATGATCCAATCGCGGTAATCATTTTCCTTCCTTCAGGCTCCCGGTATAGAAGCCTGAAGGAATCCATCGCGGTCTCCGGCGTCGCCGTCATCACCCGGGCAGCAGCGGCCTTGTTCTCTTCAACCCAGGCGACTGCGCGCCCGGGGAAGGTTTCTTCCTTCTCCGCTGCTTCCCTCTTGGCCTCAGAGACTTCATCCATGAGCCGGCTATTCTCCTCCTTCAGTTGGGAGATCTCGGTCTTCATGGCCCCGGCTAGCCCAGACAGCCTGATCAGCTCATCAGCCTGGCTCTTCAAGATGAGAGCCATCTCCTCCTTCTCCTTCTTCAGCCGGGCAAACTCCGAGGGAGAGCCTAAACCAAGCCGGTCAGCTGTGAGGGGTCCAATCTCCCCTGCCTGCACAAAAGGAAAAATAAGCCCGGTAAGATTTTCAAACAGTAACAAAGGGATCAAGACCGGGATAGAAGCAGAACTTACCTCTTTCAGCCTCAGCCCCAGATTGACGAAAGCCTCCTCGATGGTCTGGCCGGCCGGCTCAGGATCTGACCTTGCCCTCTTCTTAGCGTAAGAAGGGTGCGTGGTGGCCACCTTTTTCGTCCGACGGCCGGTCTTTTCCTTTTCCTTCCCCTTAGACCGGTCGTCTTGGGGCTCATCTTCATCAAGGATTTCCATGGTCTCTGGATTGACCGGGAAGGTCCTGGCAGTGTTGGCTTGGGAGCCCCCGGTCTCCCCCACTGGTTGGTCGTCGGGGATGGCGAACTCCTCGAACTCCATATCTGCAAGATTAGCTAAAACCGTTAAGTACAAGCAATGGTACCGGTCAAAGCGCAAATCACAAGGAGTGAAAAGTACCTGGGTGCTTATGGCCCTCAGCCTCTGCAGTGTTGCCCGGGGAGGTTACCCCGCGCCCCGCTGCTTTATGGGCCTGGGAGGTACCCTCACCACCCGACTCCACCCTCCAAACCCAGCTGCCATAATGGAAGATCCTCCCAGTGAAAGGATCCCCGCGCATAAGGACCTCAAGATTCGCTTCCAAGTCTGGGGAGGAAGCCGGTGCAGCATACTCTTGGTCGAGGAGATGGTCGTTCCATTTCAGACCGGCCAAAGGAGTGACGAAGGGGGGAAACTCGATGAAAACAAACTTTTCCTTCCATCCCCGGTTACTCTAGGGGACTTCGGAAATGAACTTCCTACCGGTACGGGCTTTGAAGAATACAAAACCTTCGCAGCCAGATCCGCCCGGTAGGACTTCAAAGCAAAAGAGAAAAAGACGCAAAGAGGGGAAGATTTTCAAATGAGTACAAATATTTACAAAGGAATGGAGATACCGGTGGGCGTTAGGTGTTATTTGACCGGGCAAAATCCTAAACGCATGGCAGACTTCGGTAAGGAGGGGGCGAAGGGGAAAAACTATGCCCGCATCTATTGATATGGTATGGAACCCTATCCTGTCCTCCCGGTGGGGTTCGATAATGTTGGGCCAGTTGGGTTCATACAGGAGGGTATACCCATCCGGGAGCCTCCTACGAATTTTATTCAGAGCGATTTTGGATACACGGGAAGGGATGTCAAGGACGTAGAAAGTGGGAAGCGGAAAGTAACTGACAGCATGAAGCCGCTCCTCCCATGCATCCCGGGTTTCGTTTTCAGGGTCGTAGGGACCCGGTTCGTCATCGACCGGGTCATCCCTCCCCACGAAAGTTTCACCGGGCATCTGGTTAACAGGATGCGGGTTGGGAATAGAGAAGTTGGGAACCTGACCGGGCGTGGAGTCAAGAGAAGAAGACCCGGTCGAGGAGGAGGAGTTGGAGTCCTCAGAGGAGCGGTCCTCTGAGGACGAAATCCTACCGCTAAAAGAAGACATGACCGGGAAAGAAAGTAGAGGAGGAAGGGGAAACTTACTTGACTTGGAGGGCTGGATAACGAAAGAGAAGGAACTTGACCGGTGAAAGCTCTGGAAGGCGAAGTGCGAAAAGTGAGAAGAGAAGGGGGTTGGAGGCCTTTATATAAGAAGAGGAGGGCTGAAAGGAGCGACGTGGCCTCTTCAGGTTGCGCCGCGTCAGGCGGCGCAATGATGACCCACTGGCAGGCAAAACGACGGGTCTGCAGCCGACTAATTGCAACGGTTGATGCGCGACACGTGGCAAAAATCAAAGTTTGAAATTTAAATATCAAAAATTTTAGGCGCGAAGAGCCAAAATTTCAAAATTAGAGTCCTATTTCAGACTTTTTACTTCCCGCTCATGACAAATTGCATGACCGAGAAGTGGAGGGCTTATTGATGGGTGTATTCCACCCACGACCGGTCAAAGGAGAAGACCAATTATTTGACCGGTCAATCTCGAAAGTTTTGGAAGGGAGACTTAAATCGTCAGCAAAACGATATATCATCGGCTAAAAGATGACCGGTATACTTCACAAAAAAGTATACCGGTCAAACTACGTTGTCATCCTATTTATTCCCAGACTTCGATGAATTCATCCCTCGGAGATTACCCGGTGTAATTTCTAGGGTTGAAAAGTGTCGGCAGAAGAGAATCTACGAGGGCTTGGCGTGTAGCGACCCATGTCAGTAGAGGACAACTAGAGATGCTGAAGAATCCATCCAAGACACTACTCGACAAAGGGAATAATCCCCCTCACAAGGCGACAAGGCAGCTCAAGGACGAAACCAGTCACCTCGCACCACATCAGCATCGTGCCCTCACGTGGGCGCACATGGTCTTGTCCCCCATAGCCTAGTATAAATACTCATGTAAACCTCATAAAGAGGGATCCGAATTCATTCTCTCTAAACTCCCATGTGAAAGCACCCGTGCATTCTCCGTTATAATATAAATTGGGCTACAGGTGTTCCACCTAAAGTCCTACCGGTCAATCTACGAGTTTTTACCTTTCTTACTTTGCCAAATCAAGCAAACTATTCTAGACCCGGTCTAGTATAGTTTCACCGGTCAAGTAATTTACACCATCAACCTCTACTTTCTATTAAAAACCACTTTTATTCCAACTTTTTCATAGCATACCTATCACATCATACTTTTTAACTAATAACCAAACTATTAAATCTTACTTTTACCCATAACATTATACTCGGGTGGAACCTTTATACTCCCTTCGTCCTAAAATTAACTTCCCAGTTTGACTTTTGTAGTCAAACTTTTTAAACTTTGACCGTTTATTACGGAAAAAATACATTGATATTTCATATAAATTTATCAGCAATAGATTCATTTTGAAACATAGTTTTGAAATATGTAATTTTTATAAAATATTATATAAAAATTGAGATATTGATGGTCAAAGTGTCGCACTGGAGACCGTGAAAAGTAAAATGGGAAGTTAATTTTAGGACGGAGGAAGTATCATGCATGCATACATTGACAAAGAGTTATTTTTTCTTCTCTACAAAGTGTGTAGCTAGCAAGCTAGAGGTAGAAATGTGTAATGTCCTTCTTGTAGACCAAGGTCAATACGAATGCACATGTCTATTACTCCCTCCGTCCCAAAAAGTCTCGTTTACTGTTACGGCCTCTCGATAACTCTTATTTGTTTGCGGGTTTTCATTGATCATTTAATAAAATAAAATATTCTTGTCGCCTCTCATTTTGTAGAGTTTTCGATGTAGTTTTTAAATATAATTTTTTATGTGTTATTTCCTTACCAATTTGCAAATAAAATTATTTTAAAATTCACGGGGTTTTGCACGTTAATCAAAGTAAGAAATTCTTTTTGGGACGGAGGAAGTAAGTCTTTTCTGGCATTTACACCATCCTTAGTCTTATCAGGAACATTTAAGAGTGTGCCAATAAGACTATCACATACATTTTTTCTATAGGCATCACATCAAGACAATGTATGACAGATAAGCACTCTCAATAAGGTAGTTATCAAAACATTGATCTTTTTTCCATATTGAACTATTTGGATCAACTTTTTGGGTCTTGCCAAAAGTATGGTGTATGTCATTCAACTTTTCGTGCAACGCTTTTCAAGTCAATAATTTCAGAGCAACTTCATTTTCTTCTTTACCAATAAAAGCCTTTCTCATTTGACAATAGGATGATGACTTTTTAAGAATCGACGGTGACTTAAGAACACTGATTTTTTCTGTATGTTTTACTCACACACTTGAAGTATTCTCCTCACATATCAAACATGCATACTTTCACTTAATCTTATAACCGAATAGGTTACCATATGCTGGGTAGTCTTTGATTATCCAAAGAATATTAGCATGCAACGTGAAACACTCTTGACGATAAGCATCAAATACAGTGACACCATGAATCCAAATTTTCTTCAAATTAACAATAATTGGGACTAGGAATACATCAATGTCATTAATCGATTGTTTAGGCCTAGGTATTAACAACGATAACATGATGTACTTGCACTTCATGCACAACTCTAGAGGGAGATTGAAAATGACAAGCAATACCTGCCATGCAAAAAATTGCTGCTAGGTACCCCCAATTTTGTGATAAGAACTCGCAGGTCCCATTATTTTCAAAATATACTTCGGGGTACCTTAAAATTTCCAAAAAGTCACTCCCAGGTGACAATCCGTCTCTGTGTTCGTCAATGTTCCCCTCTCTGTTATCTTGTTCTCCTTCTTCATCCTCTTTCGATCTCCTCCTCCTTTCTTCTTTCTTCTTCTTCTTCTTCTTGATTGGAGAAAAGATTGGATGGGATGGCGTATAAGAAGAAGAAGAAGATGATGATGATGATAGAAGGAAAAGAATATAATTATAAGGGATATTAATGGGGAGAGAGACAGATTGTCACCTTGGAGTCACTTTTTCAATATTTTAAGGTAACTCGGAGTATATTTTAAAAAATAATGGGACCTATGAGTTTTTATTACAAAATTAGGGGTACCCAGCAACAATTTTTTTCCTGCCAAGTACTATGTTAGTTGCATACTCAAGCTTCAAAAAGGATTGATCCCATCAGTACACAATCGTAATCAAAGGTTTCTACCCTCGTCCACAAACTCGGGAAATGTGTTGTCAATCATCCTCCACTACGGGGAATCAACAGGGTGATGAAGGGTTCCATATCTTTCTGATGCTTTGTGTACCACACTAGATTCTTTGTATCTTCAAATCTTTAATTGAAGAAAACAAGCGTTTTAACCTTGGTATTATGGGAAGGTACCACAAAATCTTAACCGATGTCGTTTTATATTTTTCATATTGTCCTTGTTAGGAATGATTTTGGTCAACTTCTTGTATCTAAGAGCAAAACTCTTGGGACATTTGTTGAGATACACGTACTCATCTTGGTACAAAATGCAATCATTAAAACAAGAATGTATCTTCTTGTACCCCTCCCCCATTTGATACATCATTTTCTTCGCCTCATAAGTAGATGATGAAAGTTCGTGCCCATATATAAGAAGTTCACACAACAAACCTAACAAGGACGTCAAGCTCTTGCCACTCCACCCGTTTGCTATTTTTATATTGAATAATATCAAAACCCCTTTCAAACGTGTACAACCATGATACAATGGCCATTTTGAGTTCCCTACTAAGCTCTCGTACATATTACGCTCTTCATCGATGACATCTTGATCAGGACGAAAACCTTGAGTCCCTAACTCATATTCCATTTCAGCCTCAAAACCGCTGATATCGTCAATATCGTCTTCTACTTGTTCGTTATGAGTATAATTAAGGCTACCAGCATTTTCTAAATTTTCTTGCCATTTCCATTGCGTGTATATTGGCTCAAAACCCTTGTGATACACATAAAAACTTATGTTCTTAACGCTATAAACCATAAAATGCTTATGACATAAGTTACAAGGGCAATATATCTTTTTCCCTTCATTGAATGTTTCCCTAAGAAACGAATAAACTCCTACAAACTAAAACTAAAGTCAAGTGATGTACACGGCATATCAACCCAACTTTGATCTGTCATATGAATTAATAGGCAACAAATGAACAACGGAAAAGGATTGGATACAAAACAATGCACAACATAATTATCACTCATTTAACATATATACACATACATATAATAAATACATGTAACACAATATTTCATTTCAATTCTTATGATGAAACAAAAATCTGGCAACATTTCTTCAGCATAAAAATGCTCCTTCTTTACTCTATCCTAGCACATTTTTGAAACGCCACCCCCACTAGTCAATGTATTTAATTTTACGGATTTTTTGAAAGAGAGTTTTTTTTAAAATGTTGTGTTAATGTTCATAGGATTGGTAAGATGGGGAAGGGAAAAATGAAAAGTTTATTCAATAAATTGATAGAAAGTTTCCAAAATAGTACTCCGTACTTTATATACCACAAAAAGAATGTCACAATTCACAATTCAAAAATCACAAGAACTTTTATTTATTTATATGATATTTTATTATTTGGTAAAATAAAATATTCTTCTCATTTTTTCTTTTGAATGACTTTTGACTTAGATTTTGAATATTTAAATTTTATTTTTTCAACGTTATATAATTTTTTAAGTAAGATGACATAAAAAAATTTAAAGCTTCTCTTCATTTTGCGTAGGGAAACTTTAAAAGCAACTTTCATGTGGCTCCAATATTGAATTTGAAATTTAATCAATTATACATCTTTAAAATAGGTTTATAATTTATTTTTACAAAATTTAAAGAATTGTCTAAAAATAGTGTCTAGTCAAAAATAAAAAATATGTGATATTTGGAAGTATGTTTCAATTGGGATTAGAAAGTGAAGAGTGCCTGAAATACTCCATCTTATGTAAGACACTTGATCTAAAATTGAGGTTTTTTTCTAATGTATTTCCTTTGTCTGTGAATTTTTTTATCTAAATTGACATTTTATGCATTTTAAGGCAAATTTAGAAAACAATGTAATTGTCCATTTTACCTTTAATGAAAGTAAGTGAGGTATGTTAATTGAGATTATGGATGTGGAATATATGAGGAAAGTGAATGTAGTTATTACTATTGCGTCCCCTAAAACCTTTTCCATTTTGACTTTTGAAATGAAAAACTATAGAAGTTTGATCAAGGTAAATATGGCGGCAATTGTGCCTAATGCGTAGAACGTAGTTAAGATAGGTTCACTTAGATTTAAGAAAAGTAAAGGCAATTGTTCCTATTTAGCAAAAAATAAAATGTTTTATGAGACAAGCAAGATATAAAAGTTGAAAAGTTTAATTTTACGGGATGGAGGGAGTCTATTTTAAATGTTATACTCCCTCTGTCTCGTTTTAAATCGCTTGTTTTGACTTTTGGGCATGTTTAAGGAAAAGAAAAAATAGAGTTGATTTTCCGAAATTGTCAGTACTTTTTAGGAGGGATGACGATGAATGAGAAGATAAGGTGGAGAAGAGTGACTTATTTTAGAGGTAGTTTAGGTATTTTACTCTTGAAAGTTTACGAAAACAACTAACAGACAACTTATTTTGGGACGGAGAAAAAAGACAAACAGGCAATTTAAAATGGGACGGAGGTAGTATAAATTAATGAGAATATCTTTTCTAGTTAAAAAGAAATAGTAGTTTATTTTTGCGATCTCACGAGTCTAGTGATGAGAAACAATACATGGCACTAGAAATTGAAAAAATTAAAATACATTAGATCTCAAATAAATAAAATCTCAACATGATTTATATATTCTAAGGGCAGAAGGTGATAAAGTAATTGGTCTGACCACTGTTGCAGGTGAAAGTACTTGTCTTGTCATCATAAGCATAACTATACGCATTGGGACACAATCCTTTGAAAAATAAGGAATATTGTGTGGGCGGACATGTTCCCGGCGACCCATGATCCCCCGTGCAACAATACTGGGGTTGTCCTAGTGCCAAACATGCGCTCTTGCATCCCACCACTGCTCCATTTCCATCCCTCAATGCTAGCTCTGCTGGGCACTTCGCGTTCACATCCACCGGGCAATCCGTCCGACGGCAGTTTGGGTTGTCCGGCACCACAGAGACCGGGAGATTGAATCCGTCCACCAAGCTAACGTCGTAGAAATCCTTACCTTGGAAACCTCCCAGCGTGAATTCTACAAGAGTTGCCGGAGGAGTCACTCCGGCACCGTTGCACGCCACTTGGTCAGAGCCACAGTTGGCTGTTGAGCATAAGAACTTTCCTGTTTGGGCGCTACACTCTGTTCTTGCCCAAAAGCGGCCTGTCCATTGAGCGGGGTTGTCGAATGATGTGGATGCGCCATGTGCCAGTTCGAACCCAGTCGGGGCTTGAGAACTGCCACCTCCTCCGGTAAGAGTAGCAGGCCAGATTGTGTACGGACAGTTGTTAACGACGGTAAATTTTGTGGATTTCACTTCTGTAATCATTTCAAAAATAAACTATTAGGAACTTTTAAAAGTATTACTACGTACACTGTACTAAAATGGAGAAATATTTTTTCATTTTAAGAATTGTTCATTATGCACCCATTTGGTCACCTAGTCCACACCCCACGGGCATGCCGCGTGCCCACTTGGTCATCTAGCCCACTTTTTTAATTTTAGAAAAAATGATAATGAGAAAAAGGAAGAAGAATACAGTAATATTTAGTTATTTTGTATAATTAAAATAAATTCTACTATACCATTAAAGGTTCGATGTTAATGTTTTTACTAGTTGGAAAGCTAGCAAGTTTAGGTGTTTGTTGATTTTGTTCATAAGATTCTCTCATTGTCGTGGACCTAAATTATTGACATTTGGTGATTAATATAACTTAGTTTGGTTCAAACATTATTTGTAATTTTTATTTAATTTAAAATATATTAAATGATGCAAAGTGAATAGAAGTTTGACAAAAAAATTACAACAAAGAGAATATATTATAATTTCTTATATTCGAGTGATGCAAAAGAATATATATTATCATTTCTTATATTAACACTCAAAATCAGAGAAAAAGGAAAAATAAAGTAAAATTTCAACATACCAAGGAGGAAGGAGCAGGAGATGATGGCAAGGAGTAGTAGGGAAGGAGATAAAGAATCCATTTAATTTTGTCTTTCTTTACTAAACTGATATGAATTACTGTATAAACCGTAAAGAATGAAAACAGATTAATTCGAGTGATCGACTTGGAGAATTATTAGAGGCTTTAAATAGAGAAATGGGAATTATGCACCACTATTTTACCATGTTAAAATCTTTATATTTGTTTCCTAATTATTCCTAAAACTCAATTGTATAGTAATTAATTAAAAGGTAGTTTTCTTAATGCTACGGTGCCACATGCTACTTTAATTAGGTACGATACTCCATATTAAAAATCTATAGGAAATGAAGGAAAAAATAAAACGAAATTTAACTCTTACTTCTTCCGTCCGTGAGTATTTTTCCACTTTTGACATTTTTTGTTCAAAATTAGTAAATTTAATTTTAAATTAAATAAAAATGATATTAGATATTGGACCAAAGATTGAAAACATTTGAGCAAAAAAAATAAACTTGGACAAATACTCAAGGACGGAGGTAGTTATACGTAATATTCATCAATTATTTTCTAAATTCTTACATTAAAAAATTCAATAATTTTAGCAACAAATGGTGTTTCTGTCCCTAACGATCTATTGCTAGAAAGTACCTTTAATTTTTACTCCCTTCATCCCAATTTAAATCGACTGTTTCAGTTTACGATATTTGAAAGATGTTATTTCCAAATCAATTTATATGAAAAAATAAAATAGAATTAAAAAATAAAAATTACATATTTTGAAACTACATCAAAAGATCTACAAAACTAGTAGTGACATGACTGTTATTTTATCAAATGACTAATGAAAATAGTGACAGAAAGTAAATAAAGTTTGGCTGTGAATAGTAAATAGACAATTTAATTTATGATGGAGGGAGTAACTCTTTATACGTAATTTTCAACATGTTTTCTAAATTCTTATATTTAAAAGATTAAACTTCATTTCCGTTGTTTTAAACAACTTTTATCTTAAGCATTTTTTTCAAATCTGTATGGAAACTATAAAAATTATTTATGGAAATGATCTACATTTGAAAAATTACTAATTTTTAGAATTCATTATCTTTTTATAGTGTTTGGGTGAAGAGTGCTTCTATGGTGCATCTTGGGTGCATACTATCTTTGTGGACCTTCTTGAATAAAAAATCTATTTTTTATAAGAAAAACAAATGCTTATTTAAGAAGTGAGGAAATTCTTGTTTTTTTTTGCACAAAAACACAACTTTATTATTCCAACCAAAGTCAGTTATACATCCAGATGACTACATCTCATCTCAAATTCTACACAACCTTCTTATAACTAAGATAACTTTTCATATAAGAGCATATATAATTAATGACCACATCCAAGTCAAACTCTCCTTGATTCATCTTCTTGTTCCTTGCTCTCCAAATGCGGTATGCTGTAGCTGCCCAGATTGCCATGAACACCGCCCTTCTCTTTCCTTTTATCCTCTGCATGCCTGCCTCTTGTACATTGAAAGTTGAACCTAGTGAAACAACCCTTGTACATTGCTTGCGCAAATCCACATTCCAGAATAAATGTTTATCAGTTTCCTCCTCAGAGTCACATAGGACACATCTAGTATTTATTGTCATAAATCTGCTTAATCTTTCTCTAGTTTGTAATCTGAGAAAATTCTTATTTTGCTCATATAAATGTTAAATTTAAAATTCACATTTTATTTCATCCTGTAATTAATATCTTTATTTTTAAATATTATAAATGGTAAGCACATACTATGTAAAACATAAAAGGATATATAAATAAATGTTAGACTATATTATTTTAATAGGACACATGAATATATGTTAGAGGAATTTACCTAAATAGCACTACATATGTTTTTCTTTCCAATGTAGCACTTTTAGTCATTATGCATTAGTCATTATTCAAGCAAAATTTCGTCATCACTGGACATTATAGACATTATAAGTGCTATTTAAAGAATAAAACAATTTAAGTGCTATTTAGGGAAATGACTTAAGTTTTAGTGCTATTTAGTGCAAATATTTCTATATGTTAATACCATAGATGGTAAAACATAAAGGAACATATCGTAAATTTTTAAAATCATAAATAGTAACCCCATAATGTTTATATAGTATAATAGGAAATTTATTTTTCTTATGTAATTAATATCATATCATATTCTTTTTAATATAATAAATGTTATGCACATTTTGTGTAAACCATAAACGGAAATATAAATAAATGTTAGGTTCTTTTTATAAATCATACCGTTTAAAACATAAAAGGAAATATAATTGATAATTTAGAAGAAAATATAAAAGCACATACGGTTTTTTAATATCATAAATAGTGGGACATATTGTTTAAAACATAATAGAAAACTCAAATAAATGTTAGAGTAATGATAGCATACCGTGTAATTTAATGGTAGCTACATGATACTGTATAAATAAATCATAAAAACAAACATAAATAAATGTTAAATAGCAAGATGCCGTTGACATTGGTCTAGTGTAAAAGGAAACATAAATGATAATTTAGCATTTAGCATACTATATTGTTTCAATTTTGTTTCATTTCCCTTTCTGATACCCGTGCAAAAGTTCCGTATAGATAGTTGGAACTTGATAGAGATGTCATGGAATGATGAAGATTTTGATCGATTGATGATAAGCTTTATTGAATTATGTCTGGCCTTCGAATTTGTTACCCACGACTAAATTGAGAATAATCATGTAGAGTCTAAAGAGGTTAAAATATGGAAGATAATGTTGGGGAATGGATGTTTGTAGAAGTCACGTGTAATATATGACTTTAGATGAATTTATACCTGCACTGGATGAGTGTGTGATTAACGTAGTTTGAAATCTAACAAGATGGGCCTTTGGTGCAATTTTTAAAGTTCAAGGGGAATCCATACAACTTTTGAAAGGTTGAAGGGTAATTGGCGCAAACACCCCTCATAGATATGAATTCATTTTATTTTCTTCTTCTATAATCAAATAAACTGAATTGAAAATAATTTCATTCAAACATCGTAAAACAAAATCGGAAGATCATTTTAGTACGAACGTTGTACTTTGTTACAATTCATCATTTTTACTTCAATGTTGAGATTACTTCATAGATATTAATTTTGTGTGCATTATTGTTCATTATCAGATCTACCCTTTACTTCTGCCTTGAAGCTTCCTTTCTTTGATTGATTCTTTGAAAAAGTAAGAGGTAAAAGTGGTTTTTTAATATAAATGGGTAAGAGATTGTGGGACACAATTTTTTTGAAAGGTGTAAATCTTTTTGGGACGGAGGGAGTAGAAAATAGGGAGCCTCACTGTTTTTTTTTTCGAAACAAAGGCACAAGTATATTCAACACCAAAGTGTCAAGCACATTTATAAACAATCTCGAAGCGGCCCAATTAAGCTACTTAATTAAATTTCCTCATTTTAAAGTCAATATATCTACGAAGAGTAAAAAGGATTTAATCTTGTGAAATTTGCACTAAATAAGACTAAAACATAATCACTTTCCTAATGTAGGACTTAAACTTTTTTTTTTATTCCTAAATAGGACTTAATAATGACCTCGTGGGAGGAATAATATCCAGTAATGCTAAACATTTACTTGAATAATGACTACTTGTTAATGACCAAAAGTCCTACATTGGGAAATAAAAACATATGGTCCTATATTAGGAAAGTCGTTATGTTTTAGTACTATTTAGGTAAATTTCTCTTTAATCTTTAATGTCCTGCTTGATGATGACTTTTTGATGATTGTGCCTATTTCGCAACCTCCAAATCCCAAAAAAACCAATACCCCACGTAGCCAAATTTTTCTTTCTATTGTTGATGTCATACATGTTTCTAATCTCTTCTCCAAATATCTCAATACTACCTAACACTCTATCTCACTCAATATTACACATATAGCACTCCTAAATCTTTTATACGAATTTAGTTATATATAGTGTCAATATCTTCCAAGCATACCCTCTACCTTTTATTATATTCTACTATTTTTAATTTTTTTAATTATTTGATTAAACTTTGGTTATTCGCGTAGCCACTCTTTCTCATACATGCGGCTCCTCCTCATTCGTGCGTCTCATACGTGCGAGAACATCATCCTACGCCGTTTACCATAGCTCTGTGAGATCCTCCTCTTACGCAGTTTACCAATGTATAATGCTTAAACAAGTTCGCACGTATTAAATTACAATGCATTTTTATCCGTTGTGAAAAGTTTATTACAACGCATCTTTATCCGGTTTGTAAGAGTACCAATTTAAAAATGCTATAAGTTACACAACAGATTCTTTTCCCATGTGTAAAGGTACTTAAAAATACTAAACTTTACATAAGATATTTTTGTTCGTTGTGTAAGAGTACATATTTAAACCCATGTCCCAAAGATTTGTTGTCCACGCACTTCATCTAAACTTAATTTTACATAAATATGCATTACAGTTAACATCTCAAATGCACGTTCCATAAAAATATTTCCCACAAAAAAAGTTACAATCAGTATTTAACTTGTACTAAAACATGCCAACAAAAAAGATACGACGTGACCTACTCTTCTACTTAGTATTGCATTCCAAAAAACATATCCATTAAAATATTACATCTCAAAACATATCATTATGCTGTTTAGGTAGCATGCCTAGCAAAACAAGTCATGGTATTGCACAATAAATTTCAACAAAGAGTTGGTTCTTACACATGACATTCTCTATTAGACCATAAGAGCTTCAAGGCTGAATCTTTTGTTGACCTCTTTATAACATTGCTCAAAATGAGCTTCAGTTACACCTAGACATATGGCAAGCATTAAAACTCTCTCACCAAATAAGATAAAATGTGATCAAATAATTTGCAAAGGATTTGAAATAAGAATGCCATCATGCAATAAAAATGTCAAATAATCATGCATTTGTGAAGATTCAATTTGACTATAATTTAAAATCAGAATGCCATCATTCAATTTGAAATTAGAATGCCATCATTCACTCTGAAATCAGAATGCCACCAAATGCAATAAATATGCTTTTTAAGACAAACATAGACATACTAAGATTCCATCATTACCATAAATCTCTAGAATATTGCTCAATTTCATAAATAATGAGACAACTTTCCACTGAATTTTTTGCAGTAAAGGATATGTAATGAATATAATAGTCACTTACTTCATGAATACATGGTATTGCTGGTAGGACCATATCATACCTCATCACAAAATAAGCACCTTGAACTTATTTGTCCTCTACACGGCTCAGTAAAATAACGAAATTCAATCCTTATCTAAACCACCTTTCTCCCAACAAGAAATAACATACTTACTTTCACATCTATCCACTTTGAGTGAACCATCCCAGGTTGCACATAATGTGCTTTGTCTTGATACTTTACGTTGAAAAATACCCTTTGATATTATAAATACGAAATTATTATTGAATTCCTTTTAAAAGAAAGTCATTTCGTTTTAGTCCTATTTAGGTAAATTAACCATTTATTATATGTGTGATGTTAACTTTGCGATGACATGGGGCATCCCGAACTTAATCAAAGGAGAAAATCGTTGCTTGTTTTGGAACAAGTTCACATAGCAACCAATTAGACCTCTATTGTTCACTGCAGTGATACTCTATTGTTCATTTTTTTGCATAACGTTTCTTTCCTTTCATTCCCTTCATTCTTAAAAAAAACTTAGTATGAAAAAAATGTTATTAGTGTTCCAAATTTTAGCTTATCTAGACCCTTAAAAAGAGTAAACTGCATATTCAATCCCTAATTTTTAATATTCTTCCATGTCTCTAACATAGGTAAATTTAAAATAAAATTCTCTAATTAATAATGCTATAAAAAATACATTGCATACAATAAGTTTATGCCAAAATCAAATGTTTATTTATTTTAAGAGTAAATTTCATAAAAAGTCCTCAGTTATAGGTCGTTTTACATATTTAGTCCCTACATATCAAATATTACTAATTTAGTCTCCAATTATTATATTCATTTCCACGAATGGTCCTTTGTTAACATTTCCGTTAAGAATGTGGATAAAATTGTAAATTCACACTCTTTTCTTTCCTCAATTAAGCTTCCTCCCTCCCCTTGCACTCTTTTTCCAAACCCGGCGTTGAGTTTGAAGCTTTGAACCCAAAACCAAAATCATCACTCTTCTCTCAATTGTTTGTCTGACTGGTGGAACCCAAATTTGAAACCAGTAACCTTCATGGATGAATTTTAATATTTATTTTCTTTGGAATTTCTTGAAACTAACAAATAAAACTCATCCATAAAGCTTATTAGTTTTGATTTTAGGTTCCACCACGAAGACTAATAATTGAGAGAGGAATGATCATTTTAGTTTTGAGTTTAGAGCTTCAAACTCAGCGACGAGTTTGGAAAATAGTACGAGAGGAGGGAGAAAGCTTAATTGAGAAGAGAGAGAAGTATGAATATACAATTGTATCCATGTTCTTAACAAAAATGTTAATAAAGGACCATTCATGAAAAATGATACGTATAATAATTGGGGACTAAATTATTAATATTTGATATTTAGGGACTAAATATGTAAAACGACATATAAAAAGCTAACAACCAATTCAAAAGCCCCTTCCCCGCAAATGACGCCATTTCTGGGAAGGAGCATTTGAGTCGGTTGTTAGCTAACAACCGATTCAAATGCTCCTTCCCAGAAATGGCGTCATTTGCGGGGAAGGGGCTTTTGAATCAGTTTCACAACCAATGCAAATAGTTATCTCAGCATTTGCATCGCCGGCATTTGCATCGGTTTCCAACTGATTTAAAAAGGTAAAAATGACCGATTTAAAAGGCCTTTTTTGTTGTAGTGTTTCTCTTTCCCATAAAGATGAGAAAAAATAAGATGTGATGGATAGATTATTATTAGCAAGAAAGTATGATGTGATAATTAGGTTAAAAATTTGTAAGGATAAAGGTGATTTTTTAATAGAAAAACGAAGGAGTTTGTGAGACACGAAAAAAAAGAAAGAAAGGGGAGGAATATAATTTTTGAGAGAGAGGGAGTAGAACTGAAGACTAAAATTATATGCGTGTTACACATAAATTTAATCCAAAAATATTTGACAATGTGTACAAGGAAAGATCTAATGTCAACTTTGATAAGAAAAACCTTTAAAAGGTAGTGCCTTGCACCTTTTGCACTAAGTACACGTTTTCAAAGAACTTAGGATAATTGGTTTTGCAATGAACGAAGATTTTTCTTCTAAAAAAGATTGAGTGTTTTAAGGCGTTCTAGATGCACGTGATCAAGCTCTGGTGGAGTATAAGAACCGTGTTGATCCACCACAACGTACACCTACAAAAATAAGAGATATATAAATTAGTCCAAGTTATCTAAAACTTTACTCAAATAAACTTCTAAGTCAAAGTATGAACCTTAGCTTTGCAAGGTTTCGCTTGGTGAGAAGTTGGTAGTGTCTGTGCCAACTCCTTTGTATTGCTAAGCTCGCAGCAAATAAGCCGTAAGCAATGCCAAAGAAGACACACACGGTCACGAATCCAAAAACCACAACTGGTGCGGGAAGGCACTCCCACAAATAATAAATAATCAAACAGCAGTTTTGACACGTGGCGATGCATTGGTTAGAGACACTACTGAGGGAGAAGCAACGTGGTATGACCATGTAACATCCGTAGATAAAAAAGAAGCCTACAGCCCCTGCATGCAATTCCAAGCAATATCATATGTATGTACACAATTCATAAGAGAGATCACGTTAGCTTTATACTCCCCCCGTCCCATGAAACATGAGACTTTTGCTTTTTAGGAAGGATTTAAGGGGAGTGTATTTTGGTATTGAATTTCCAAAAATGTCTTTTGATGTGACTGGTAAAAGTATGATTTGATGGATAGATTATTAGTAAAAAGGTATGATGTGATAGTTGGGGTATGAAAAAGTAAGAGGTAAAAGCGACTTTTTAATAGAAATGAGAAGTGTTTTGTGGGACGGATAAAAAAAGAAAGGGAAAAGGTTTCATGGGACGGAGGGAGTATTAATTTAAAGTGAATGGCATTTCTCCTAATTAAAGAAATCTTACATACCCATACTGTAATAGAATGACAAGAGACTCATCTGAGAACATGTTAATGTGGTCGTTTAGTGCAATGCGAAATCTTCTTCCGCCATCCATTATGTACAGATAAAACCCAATTGATGCAATTACCTAATTAAGAAAAAAGAAATGTGAAAGCATAAGAGTAAGGATTATATGCATGCATGCGTTAATAATAAGAAGGATAAAAAACGCAAACTAACCCTTGCCACTTCAATGAGATTGTAATAAAAACAACATCCGTCGTCACACTAAAACTATCTATGTTTCATTCTCTAAGTCACATGTATACTTCACTCAGCTCCGTATTATTTTTTTGTTAAAGGAAAAGTAAAGTTTCATTTTATAATACTTACAAGCTGTACAATAAAAAATTGGCGGAAGACATCATTGATGACAAGTGATCTTGTTATAATGTCATCTTTGAAATCCACCACTTCAAATTGAAATTCTGCCTTGCAAGTTGTGCAATGGGAGAAGGCAAATCCCTCCTGCATTTATTGTATGTAAAGAATTAAATTTTAAACAAATTGTATGGAGTAATAATAAATATAGGAATAATATGTATATTGAGTAGCTCACTTTAACAGATCGCCAGTGGTCAAGACAATGGCGATGGACGAACTGTTGCGTCCCCTTGCATAGGCATGGTGATATCAATTCATCTCCTGCATGGTGGAAAATGCATGCATAATTAAGAACCTTTAAAGACTTTGAAAGCTTTCAAGAACATAAATCTAATAAAATTAATTCTATACTTATATATATTACTCCATAGCTCCGTCCCCAAATAAAGTTCTCTTTTTGACTTTTTGAGGATTTAAGGGAGGGATATTTTTGTATTGACTTTCCAAAAAATAACTTTGATGTGATGTGTAAAAATACGATGTGATACGTAGATTATTAGTAAAAAAGGTATGATGTGATAGGTAGGGTATGAAAAAAGTAATGGGACAAAGAAAAAACGAAAGGAGAAGTTCTTTCGGGGACGGAGGGAGTACAATATTTATTTAATTAAAATTCAAAGTTTATCATGTTCGATTATTACAAAAAATCAAAGTAGACAAATACACTAGGACAACTGAAGTATACCATCATTTTCTAAGCATATTATACAGCAAACAGTTGCACCGGTTTCAAGATCCGGGACAACGGCAATTTCATCAGAGTGGTTTCTGGGAGCTCGAAGAAGAGTAGTAGTGGACGCTCCCGCACAAGTAGGTGCCAGTTCAATTTCTGCTGTGGAGGTGGCCATTGTTTCTTATCAGAGGGATAAAAGGAAAATGCAAGAGAAAAGAATGATTATTCTTTAATATTATCTGTTTGGTGGATCGGAATGCTGCGAATAAAATTAAGCCGAGAGTGCCGGTGGGGTTTTGTAGGTGAAGCTCTAGCCTCGTCACAGTGCTGGGATTGACGCCCATTTGTTTGATTTTATTCCCAGATTAGAAAGTAGTGATCATTTGGGAGTTGCTAGCTAGATGAAGATGACGATGCTGGCATGGATATGCATGGGTAGATGGACTTGCTAGAAAATAACTCAAGTCGGAGATGACTTATGTTTTAATTCTATTGACTGCAAATTTCACTTTTCAATACAACACTTTGAGCATTAACATTTTTAATTATATACTTTCTTTGATCTAAAATTTTTTTCTTATTTTGATTTTTTTAGTCAAACACTGACACTCTCTGAACATAAATTAAACATTATCTAAATAAATAAGTGTTATAAAATTTTGCTATATCAAAACTATAACTTAATATGAATCCAATTATATTAAATTTATATTATGATATATACAATATACTTTCATATAATTTATGGTAAAAAAGTGTGAGTTTTTCACCAAAAAATCAAAACAAGATTAAGAAATACTCCCTCCGTCCCTTAAAGTCGTTCCCTTATTGACTTTTTGGAAAATTAAGAAAGGAATATTTTGGTGTTGACTTTCCAAAAATACACTTAATGTGATTGATAAAAGTAAGATGTGATGGATAGATCATTAGTAAAAAGGTATGATGTGATAGCTAGGTAGGATATGAAAAAGTAAGGAGTAGAAGTAGTTTTTGAATAAATAAGGGAAGGAGTTAGCGGGACAAGAAAAAAAGAAAGGGGAAGGAGCCACGGAGAGAGTATGATATTTCAAAACTACGTTTCCAAATCAATTGTATTAAATTTATATTTCAATTCAATGTATTTTTTCATAATTTTGGACAAGCTTAAAAAATGTTAACCACAAAAGTCAAAATGAAAATAATGGAACTGAGAAGTATTATTCACTCTTAGAAGGGTTTGTACAATGTATATATAAGAATAGATTGGGCTATTAACATAAGAGGCCCATAAGTAAATATTTATTAAGAGATATTCTCGCTAACATCCCCCCTCAAGCTGAGTCGAGCATAAGCAAGAGGAAGCTTGGATATTAATGTCTGGAAACGATGTGACGTAAGTGGCTTTGTTAAAAAATCAGCAAGTTGGTCCTCAGAGGAAACATATTCAGCACGCATAGAACCATCAATAACTTGCTCTCGAACGAAATGGCAATCTGTCCCAACATGTTTCATGCGCTTGTGAAACACAAGATTTTTGGTGAGACAAATTGCGGACTGATTATCACAATAAAGTATAGGTGGTTGCGTGGCCACACGCAAATCTGTAACAATGTATGTAAGCCACATGACCTCCGACGCTGCTGCAGATAGAGCCCTGTATTCTGCTTCTGTGGAAGACTTTGATACTCGTGTCTGTTTTTCTGTGCTCCAAGAGACAAGATTATTCCCAAGATAAATAAGATAGCCCGTAGTAGAGCGGCTATCAGAAGGATCATTCGCCCAGTCAGAGTCAGAGTAGCCACGAAGACATAGATCCCCCTTGCGAAACACAACTCCATACGCCAATGAGCCTTTGACATAACGAAGAATACGTTTAAGCGTGTGAAAGTCTTGTTCAGAGGGAGCATGCATTTTTTGAGCAACAAAGTTGACAGCAAACTGAATATCAGGACGAGTTACTGTCAAATACTGTAGACCTCCAACAAGACTACGAAAAAGACGTGGGTTGGCAAAAGGAACATCAGCGCCATTAGTAGATGTGCTCGGACTAATCGGTGTAGGGGCTGGGGTACACGTGTCAACACCAGCCCGATGAATGAGTTCACGAGCATACTTCGCCTGATGAAGAAGAAGAGTATCAGATGTGCGTTCAACTTCAAGGCCCAAAAAATACTTTAGGGAACCTAGATCCTTCATCTGAAATTCCTGATGCATACCCTCGATAAAAACATGAATAAGAGCCGAAGAGGAGCCAGTAATAACAATATCATCAACATACAATAATAAGAGAAGGATTCCCTGAGAAGAATGCTTGATAAAAAGACTTGTATCATGGGTGGTAGTAGTAAATCCCTGTGCCGCGAGAAAAGAGGAGAGTCAAATGTACCATGCCCTTGGAGCTTGCTTTAGCCCATATAGAGCCTTGCGCAACTTGCAAACATACTGAGGAAAGCGCTGATCAATGTAGCCTAGAGGTTGAGTCATATAAATTTGATCTTCGAGCTCACCGTTCAAAAAGGCATTAGATACATCAAGTTGATGAAGAGGCCATCCATGGTGCATAGCAAGCGATAAGACTACCCGAATAGTTTGTTGCTTGACCACTGGGCTGAAAGTTTCGGAGTAGTCAATACCATATTCTTGATCATATCCCTTGGCAACGAGGCGAGCTTTATATCTCGATACTGAACCATCAGAGTTACGCTTAATGCGATAAACCCACTTGCAACCAATAGGAAAACGATCATTAGGGGGAGGAACTAACTCCCAAGTACTCTGTCTCTGTAACGCCTCAAACTCGTCATCCATAGCCTGACACCAATATTTGTTCTGAGCAGCTTGCTTGTAGGTGGTTGGCTCAGTGAGAGGAGGTTCATCAAAAGGAATGGTGGAGACATAGAGTTTAGGTTTAAAAATACCACTCTTGGCCCGAGTGACCATGGGGTGTCGAGAGGTGACTGGAGGAATAAACAAAGGGGAGGGAGGTGGGTTGTTAGTCTCGACAGTGGACTGGCTGGAGGTGGAGGTAAGATGTTGGTCTTGGCAGTGGGTTGTGTTTATTGGCAGTGAGTTGTTGATATCAGTAGGTGTCACACGGCGATGGGGAGGAGTATAGAGGGGAATGGGATGAGATTGATTGGTAGGTTCTGTGGAAGGTGAGTGGGCTACGGGAGGAGACAAAGGCGTGTGAGCAGGACTCTGGGAGAACGAGAAAAGAGGAAGAATACCAAAGTAAGACGAAGAGGAAGAGGAAGCATCTGAGGTCAGAAGCCGACGATAAGGAAACTCAGATTCATTGAAACGAACATGACGGCTGACATAAACCTTAGAGGTGGACGGGTCAAAACACCGATATCCTTTGGTTAAGGGTTCGTACCCAACAAAAACACAGGGTTTGGATCGCGGTTGAAGTTTATGTTTAGCTTCATGAAGAAGATGTGGATAGGCAAGACACCCGAAAACACGTAAAAAGGAATAGTCAGGAGAGTGATTGTAAAGTTTTTCATAAGGAGACATATGGGCTAAAGATTTTTTGGGAAGACAATTGATGAGAAAGTTTGCAGTGGCAAGGGCCTCAACCCAAAAAATAGCAGGAAGATGGGATGTGTGAAGAAGAGTAAGTACAGTTTCGATGAGATGGCGATGTTTGCGCTCAGCCACTCCATTTTGCTCAGGGGTATAAGAACAAGTTTTTTGGTGGAGGATCCCAAGACGTTGTAGAAAAAGACCAAACTGCTTATTAATATATTCTTTACCATTATCAGTTCAAAATAGTTTGATAGTGGTTCCAAATTGATTTTGAACCATGAATTGAAAACTTTGAAAAGCACCAAAGGCTTCCGACTTTTGTTTCAACGGGTACAACCACGAAAACTTTGTAAAATCATCAATAAAAGAGATATAATATCTAAAACCACCAAAAGAGGGAGTAGAAGTAGGCCCCCAAACGTCAGAGTGTATTAATTGAAATGGAAAAATAGCAGCAGTATATGAAGAAGCAAAAGGTAATTTATGAGACTTGGAAACAGAACAAGAGTCACAAGACAATACATTTGACATAGAGGGAAAACCAAGAAAAGAAAGAAGATTATTTGTAACTTCTAGGGAAGGATGCCCCAACCGACGATGCCAATCGTGAGATGTGAGGACTGCATATTGCACAGACGGGGACACCACGAAGGACTTTAACGCATGATAGTTGGAAGGCAACAAATAAAGTCCTTGCTCACAACGGCCTCTGTATCTCACCCGATGGGTGCAGTTGTCTAGGATCTGAAATTCATTAGGGTTAAAAAGGAGGGTACAATTGTTATCTTTGGTAAAACGATAAACAGAGAGAAGATGGGATTTAAGCGAGGGAACATGTAAGAGGTTACCAAGATGGAAAATGCCAGAGGAGGTAGGTATTTTACCTGAACCAACATTTGCAATAGGTAAAGGATGACCACCTGCACTAGTAACAGTCTCAGTACCAGAGTATGGAGTGTGTGAGTAGAGACGAGACAGATCCGGAGTAACATGAGCATTAGCTCCTGTATCTGAAAACCAGCTTTCATTTGGAGCAGAGGATTGACTCGCATAAAATGCGTGTGGAGGTGGGGTGGAAGATGGTCCTGCATATTCAGAGTCAAAACGATGCCAACAATCCCATGCAGCATGATTATACTTTCCACAAATCTGACAAATAATGGAGCTACGAGGAGAGGTAAACCCCCTTCCGCCGGGCTGAGAGAGACGGCCACCAGTCCTACCACCATATGAACCGCGACCGCCGTATGAGCCACGACCACCAGGCCCAGACCGACCCCCACGTCCACGAGAAAAACTACGTCCACGCCCCCGATAGTTAGAATTACTATAAAGTGCTGTGTGAACATCAGACGGGGTGTTGTCACGTAACTGAAGTTTTTGCTCCATTTGTAAAGTTAATTCTTCTTGAAGTAACCAGGACGTGACTTCAGTGAGAGTAACCTAACCAATATTAGTCCGGATGTTCTGTTTTATGGCGGCATACTCAGATGGCAAACCACGAAGTACGCATAAAATTATATCTTGATCAGAAATATCAGATTTCGCGCGTTTCAAATCAGCAACAATTTTAACAGCAGCATCAAGATATTTTTGCATAGAATCTGTGCCTTTATGAAGACTGTGAAGTTGCTCTTTTAATTGAAAAATATGAGTTCTGGACAAAGAATTATACCGTAGTTGAAGATGATTCCAAATGGTTGCTGCAGAGTGTTGGCCCTGAAGATAACTTTGGACTGACGAACTGATGGTGGCAAGCAAACAAGCACATAGTTGAGCATCAATGACTGACCATATCTCATATTCAGGATTGGGAACAGACTTAACAGCCCCTTCCTTGTCAGTAATGCTCACAGTCGACGGAGGGGCGGCAATTGTTCCATCAACATATCCCATAAGACGATGAGCCGATAGATTTGCAGAGATGGTAGAAACCCAGGCCGGAAAATTTGAGTCATCTAGCTTTTTTGGTGACAAAGAATGAAGATTTTTTTATGAAAAGCTTCAAACCTGTTGGAAGAGCATCAAGAGGGTCACTTGAACTGGCCATGGCAGCAAGTCGGCAATTTTGGCAGCAATTTGTAGATGGCAGATGGAGAGGGCAATTTGGCAGCAAGGCAGCAGCAACTTTTAAATGAAAAAAGGCAGCAATTCCTGACCAATTTCGGGACTAATTTGCAGATGGATAAGGCAGCAATTCTTGACCAATTTGTAGACGGCAGGAAACCAATTTGTAGACGGCACGAGCAGCGAGAAGCACGGCAGGGAACCAATTTGTTCTCTCTTTTTTTTGGCAATCGGACAGAGAAGGATTCGCCGATGAAGGAGACAAAAGGAAAAGAGAAGGCGTCGAAGAAGAAGATGAGCAGACGACTCTATATTTTCTCGTATTTTTATTTTTACGGTTTTACCGTTTTAGTTTTACGAATCCTCAGCCCTGATACCATAATGGAACTGAGAAGTATTATTCACTCTTAGAAGGGTTTGTACAATGTATATATAAGAATAGATTGGGCTATTAACATAAGAGGCCCATAAGTAAATATTTATTAAGAGATATTCTCGCTAACAGAAAAGAAAGATAAAAGAGGGAGGGAGTATATTAAGTATAATTGTTCGATTTCAATCCATACTTAAGAAACACTCACTTCATTTCAGAGTTTTTTGTCTTGTTTTGACTTCTTCCAATAAACTAATATCAACATTTGATCTATAATTAAATAAAATAAATAAATTTTCTAAATCATCCTTTGCAACTAGAGGTTTTCCATTTTAGTCCATATTTACTAAATGTTATGTTTGTAGTTCTTATTCATAGGGCAACATTTCATGTTCAGTCCTTCTCAAACAGCACTGGGACGGAAAGATAGACGGAGGACCAAACGCAGAATGATATCCAACTAATAAGACTTTTTAACATAATATTTGATAAATATGGAAAACTCTGAGTTATAAAGGTTTAGTATTTAGAAAATTTACTCTAAATAAAAATTAAATAAAATATTTTTTTAAAATACATGAAAAAGAGATTAATGAAAATATTTTTCTATTAATACCTATTATGAATTTTATTTAATTTATGATAAAAAAAATTTGTTAATTTTGACTGCAAACATACAAAATTAGACAAAGAGTCTAGGATGGAGATAATACTACAAATGACCATACTTATTTAGTAAGAGTAACACACATCTCCCTCCCATCTAATCTAAAGAAATCTACCTTGATAAAACTAAAGGCAAATTCTTTTGTAGTCCTTAAATCTATACTAGTTATACAGATCTTGGGACGTGAAATGATTAAACGAGACGAGCTTGTAAACCAAAAGAGATCTAACTATATTTAAAAATTATGAATATTTTACTCATCTAAATTGACCTGTGGAAAACATCAATATTTTAAATTAAAAAGTACTCCCCCAATCCCTGAATATTTATCTTCTTTTGATACTTTCGGTCAAAATTAGTAAATTTTGACCTTAAATTAACATGATATTAGATATTGATTGGTAAATAGTTTTATTAGATTTATAATATCAAATATTTTTAATATATTATTTTATCTAATTAATAAAAAATATATTTTTTATTTAATTATAGGTCAAAGGTTGAAAATAATTGACTGAAAAAAATTAAAATTGGACAAATACTGAGGTAGTAATAATTATACTACTTTCTCTGTCCCTAATTAAATGACATTTATGTTATTTATGTGTCAAATTTTATTTACTTTTTATACCTATTATGAATTTAATAATAATACTACGTAATAAATAAGAATAAGAATAATAATTATAAGAACAACAACTATAAAAATTATAATAACAATACTATGCAAAATATACATAAATAATTTTTTGAAGTTTTTTTCAATTTTTACAAATTTCATCCAATATTTTCTAGTTTTTTTTTCAAATTTTTCCAGTTTTTCCAATTTTCTAATATCTTCAATTTTTTCATGAGTTACTTCCAGTTTTTCTAATTTCTTTTAACATCTAGCTTTTTTCCGGTCTTACCCTTTGTCTCCAAAATAGGAGTGATATGTACATTTTTATGTCAATAATATGAACAAAATTAGTTTTAAATTTTAAAAACTAATCAACCATTGAGTGTGTCATCAACCATGCGTCCATCCCTGAGTCGTCGCATTATCCTTATTTCCATCCTTCATCTATCTTTCTGGCATGTTTAAGAACACACTTGAATATTCTCACTCATCACTCAATGACAGAACCAATGATGCAATCCACCGACTAGTATTCTCGCAGATCTCACAGTAATTATGAATATAATATTGAATAAGGGATAAGAGTATTCAACTCAAGAATTGGAAGAAAAGAACTCTCATTTATTCAATTTTTTTGGGGGAGTATTTATAACATCCAAGCTTCATAATCATATAAGGCTTTTCTTAGGAAACTTAAGTAAACTTTTCTCAGAGTAACTAATCCAAATCGTATTCGGCCCAACCCAATAAGCATATTCCCTAGCATGGATATAGGTCTCACCCATTATTCACCTATGGGATCACTTCTTGGGCATGGGCTTAAGTGCCAAGTTGATTAATCTGAATAAGTATATTGGGCTAATTAAATTAATAGTTACACCTTGGTCCAATATACCCATCAGTATGTGTGCGTGCACTTAAATAAACACTAGGTTTATTATCAAAATTTAAAATCAGTTAGTTCCATTAGAATGTAGCAAAGTGAAATTTTTAGAATGCGCCGAAGTAAAGCTGATTTAGAATGCACCTAAGTTGAATTTGCCTAAAAATGCACAAAAGTAGCTTCTGATCCTAACCGTATTTAACCGTAGGTCACCACAAATGGATGTTACTTATTAATTATTTGTTCTTATGTGATTGTTAGTTTTTATTAAAGCCAAACCAAGCATAGTAATTATATACCTTAAAAATACTATATTTTAAAGTAATTTATTAAATTGATTAATTTCATATGCAATATCTACATCCATTTTCTTGAAGGAAATTCATATAATTAAAATTAAATGCCCATTGTTTATAATTTGAGAATATCTAGCATATTGTTGTACTCTCATGCCTATAAGTTTCTATAGACAAGATAGAGACTTCTTTAAAAGGCAAATTATTCAAATTAAGATGCTTGAAAATGTTTTGATATCGTACATTAAAACTTGGGATGGACATGATCTGATTCTAGTTCTAAAACCACCGGTTTCTATACCCTAATATGAAAAAATTAGAATCAAATCCTCTAATGACTAATATGATTCTTATCGAGATCCATCTTTCTAGACTCAATCTGTTGAAAACTTTTAACAATATATACTTCATAAAAAACACAAATATATATTGAATTAAGAAAATTTGGAATTTTCTCTCAAATTTAGATTTTTATTAAACTTTTAAAACAATATAATTTAAAAAATCAAATAGAGAACAGGTAGATTCCCATTCAAAAATAAAGAAACCTGAATCGTACCATCTTTATCTTTTTCTAGTTTTCATTCTTTAATCTATTCTACTTTTGGTTCTTATTTCGATTTTATTCATGAACTTCTAATTTCAATTCCAAGGTTGATTCCAATACAAGTACTGAACCAAATCATCTCCATTTATTATTAAAATAAAGTAAATTGTTTTCTTAAAATATATGTGGGTATGGTGATACTCTCATCCAATGTTGTTAAAAGTGAGCCCCAAATAAATAGAATTATGAAAAACTATTTATTTGAATCAAAATGTATATAAATAATTAAATATAAATTTTACAAACAAATAAATTACTTTTTTTATTAAAATTAGAAATTTTCCTAAAATACTTTATAAAATAAACATGTTTATTCTAACCGATAATGAGCAATGCTAGGTTCACACACAAAATAGTCACAAACTTATTATTTATGGTTTATATTCTCATTTTAAAATTATTCTAGACTACTTAATTTTTTATATTGAAGTTCACAAATAGTATGTTTGTAAGGTTTGTGACCATTTTGGGCTTGTTTGGGAATAGCGTTAGAGATTAGCGTTAGCGTTTTGGATAAAATTTTAACGGTGCAAATTAATTTGAAAACATTAACACTAAACGCTGCCCGTAGATAGCCTTTTAAAAACGCTAACGCTAATATCTAACGATATTCCCAAACAGACCATTTGTTTGTGAACCAAGCATTTCTAAATGATAATAACTAATAAGTGCCTTGACACACAAACAAATTATAAACACAACACCCATTCTTAACCATCCAAATAAAGTGTATATAAAAAATTATGAAAAGGTTATAGAAATTATTACCATATTTGCACCGGCAATCAAGGCAGATTCTGCTGAGAAAATAACGTTGTATAACATTCAAATGATCTATAAAGAGAAAAATCATTTTGCTTTAATTTGTTTAGTGGATAAACTAGTGATTTCGAATGGTAGGTTTTGTTGACAAATCGGGAAAGCGAACCCATAAAGGAAACACAACATTCAAATGAATTAGATGAAAAAATCACTTTCGTGCGGTGATTTTAAATGCTCGGTGTTCTACCCAAAACCTACAAAGCAGACACGTAACGGAAACACGTCGGTAGAGTGCTGAGTTTTAGAGTTGCATTTTGTTTTTATCTCAAATTGGTAAAGAAAACATCATTTTGAACTTTCTTGCCTCACGAGTTTCGTGATGAACCTACCCATTGGATGATTATGATAATCGTGAGCATTTCACCGCCTTTAGTAAGTTTAAAAATGGATACATTACTTTGAATGCAAAACAATAATAGCCCAGTTAAACCCCACAAGAGTAGGGTCTAGGGAGAGTGTGTGTACACAGACCTTGCCGCTCTTTGAAGGAAGAGAGGATGTTCCCAAGAGACCCCAGGTCAAGCTACATTGATAAAACAATCACATGAGATACATAAATAAGGGACGGCAGAGACAAAGCACATAGCACATACAAGTAAGGAATGAACTAGAGCTAACTAAAGAAAAGTAATGCAATCAAAGAGAAACAAGCATACAAGACATATAAAGTACACAACAACAAGTACATGACACTAACCCCTAGCCCAAGGTGTCTATCTAAATACTCTAATACGTACTATCTCTCCAAACGCTCGCTTCAATCTAAGTTCATATCCTCACTAAGGCAAAGAATTCATAAGTCGTGTCTAATCATTTCACCCTTCCAATTCTTCATAGGTCTACCCCATCTCCTTCCTCTATAATGGCATATAATTTACTTTGAATGTATAAAGATGCAACTTAGAGGTTTGGCATTCATTCAATTTGGAGAAGTTCATAAATAAAAGTAAAAAAAGTATGAAAATATAAGATTCGACCATTCTTATAATTATCCTTTGAATTGAAGTTATTATGATCTTTAGTATGTTGACCTACATGTTTTGATATATAACTAATTTCATCTGAAAAACTAGTGGAAATATAGTTCTATTTTGGGAATGTAGTTAAACCTATGTAAATGTGTGAATGATAGATGTAAAAAGAAGTTATCCCTTTTATTAATTACAAGTGTAACATTTTCAGACTCACTAATTGATATTACTTCGGAAGTGTATGACCATACGTCTAGATAAACTAACATATGTGATACTAATGTTATTTAAATTCCACAAGTCAATTTGAGAATCAGTAAACTAGTGATTTAACTCTAAAAAGGTGAATCTTCCAATACCTTGTGTTAAGGGAATACATTAGTGATGAAGGGAAAAGAGTTATACAAATTTGATGTATCATTGGAGGTATTATTGCAATGAGCAATTGAGCATAATATTTATAACATGAATAGTGATAATGTGTTGTTGGATATCATTTATCATCCATAATATTATTTGTGATTTAATATTATTGTCAATCTTACAAATACCAAGAAGGGTTAGACACATAGAATGTTATGATACATGTGATGTAAATAAAAATTTGGAAATAATATTTTGACATGAAATTATATGTTAATTAAATTTTTCAGGATTATATATATATATATATATATATATATATATATATATATATATATATATATATATATATATATATATATATATATGTATGTATGTATGTATGTATGTATGTATGTATGTATGTATGTATGTATGTATGTATGTATGTATGTATGTATGTATGTATGTATGTATGTATGCATGTATGTATGTATATAAGTTAAATTAGTACACCAACATTACCCCAGTGCTTCAAAGGCTTTGCCCTTGCGGGGTAAGGGGGGTCAAGTGTACGCAGTGTGACCTCTATGTTTAAAACATAGAGCGACTGTTTCTGCATGACCCATGAAATAAACATTGAATCTTTGGCTCCATAGGAGATTATGGAAATAAACAAGTTAAAATGGTTCGGCATTTGGCAGGTTGGTTGCCTCTCTCTGCATGCCGATGATTCTTCATGTATAATGTGTGTCTCTACTAATCATGCATTCATGCTAGGCTCACTGTGATGATTTGCTTAAGAGATTCAAGGACTGAAGAAATTTGATCCATATCCTTGCATTGCAAATCCAGAACAAACTGAGGTTTGCAACCATGTTAGTACTCTTTTTTCTTTTTGCCAACTAGAATAAAATGATCGGAGCCTCCATAGTTTCTTACACTATGGGCTTTTCTTTTTGTTTTAGTATCTGTAGGTTTAGTGCTTTTCAATTAGCAATTCTTACTAAATTGTAAGTTAAGAACTTCTCGGTTTAGTAAAAACTTTTGTAAGTTTTAGTCCTAAAGGATATACCATTCATTATAGCATAAAAATTGGATTTTGAAGTGGTTAATGGAGCATATGATACCAATTGCTGGCCTCCAGATCAAACAATGGCAGAACCGACCACGCCCCCTCCCCTGCCCTCCAAATAAAACTCTGGATATCTAACAAAGCTGCAATGATCATTTGCACTGCTTGTTTTTCTACCCTGGCCATTGGACTCCCGGGCATTCAGGACGACATGACCTGTACGGCCGTATCTTGGCGAGGCAATTTAAAAATGTATCTAGTATTTTGCAGCCACTTTAGTGTCAATGGAAATAAAAGAGTGAATGTTTCTTTAGCCGACTCTTGATGCTTCATTTTTAATTCATCTTTGAGTAGGGACTATACTATGGTTGTTTTTGTTAATCATCTTGGCAGGCCTAGAAATTTTGGCAGGCTACAATGAAGATATGAATCACATAGAGTTTCATGGGATGATGAAATTAGAGTCGTACCTTGGCAGGGAAAATTGAGATATAACTAATGTTTGCAGCCATGGCAGTCTCTTTTCTTTTACCCACTTATAAAGGAACCGAGCCTCCAAAGTTTGTTATTCTTCATTGAATGTGGAATGAAACTCGGATCATAGGCTTTCTTCAGTAATGGAGTATATGACTGTATATTTAATTTTTGAGCATCCATTATTGGACTCCTTGACAAACCAAACACACTTTTTTGCGTCAAAGAAGAGAAAAAGTAAAAAGCTAATGTGGCTTGTAGAGAGACTTTTATTTCATGAAGGGTGGTCGACCCTCTCTGCTATGTCAAGTCATTAAATATCATCTCTGAATTTTGACAGCCCTTTCATGAATCTGTAAGCATACTTCTGTTCTCTTCAACAACATATAGTAATAGCAATAATGATGTTGATGATCATCAGTTATTCTCTTACAGTTTAGTACACCAGTATTCCTGAGGCTATGATGATATTCTTCACTTTGTGTTTGAACCTATGATCCAATTGATTGGGCATGGGTCAATCTGAAGTGTAATGGGGCGGGGTAGGCATGTAAACGAGCATCTCTGCAGCCATGGTGTGTCGGAACAATCTTTTCCCAGTACTCAAAATTTGAGCCTCTTTACTGGAATTGAAAAAATTAGAATTGAAATTCTATGGAATTGAATTCTCCAATTCCAATTCATTTTTTCCACTACCAATTCCAAATCCACATATTTCTATGCTACCAAACAACAGGATTTGAGTTGAAGACTCCAATTCTAATTGCATGGCTTGAATTCCGTGTACGAAACGGAGCCTTAATGTATTTACGATATATTTACTCATTCATTCTCCATCCTCCTTCACCTTCTTGTTCTTCTTTTAAGCTTCCTCTTCGTTAACTTATTGGTACTTGGCTAAATGATTTATGAGATCTCACCACAATGACCAATTTGTAGACCTCACATAGGTGTCTGGTTTAATTTAAACATTTCAGATTTCCAATTACATCTGAGTATAGATTTCTTCATTTTGCTGCCCATACTGAAAACTCTCCTTCAATGGCACAGTGATCTAGGATTCTGAGATTTTTGTGGCTGACCAGGATTGCAACCACACTAGGTTTTCTTCTCATCCATGGATGTCTTGAAACACAAATCTGAGACTCATGGCCAGAATAATGTTTTTCCGTAAATCTTATGGGGCTGCAGGGGAATGTGAGGTTTCTAAGGGTGGTTTCATTCACTGTAAGCCACAATGATAGTGCTAAGAAGGCAGAGAGGGAAAAGAAGGTCAAGACTTTGATGTCAATGCGGTGACAGGATACATATTCTCTTGGCGATCAACTCAATCAAGTTTGAGGGAGGCAAGTCGATTTTGGAGGGAAAACAGGACAAAGAATAGCAAGCTGAACTCAGAGCATGGGGCTTGATCTCCTTTTTTTATCAATCTCTCTCGGTTTGTGAGTATTAGTATGTTTCTTTTCTACGATCAACTTCTTGGTTATGATGATAATCTTCACTTTGTCCTCGAGCTGAAACAATATACTGAAGTCAATGAGCATGGGTCAATTTGAAGTGTAATGTTGCAGCCTACTTGCAGGGCAGGCATGCAAACGACCATATTGCCTCTTTTCCCAGTACCCAAATTGACCCATGTTCAATGACTTCAATCATTTCCGTACCCAAATTGACCCAGTACCCAAATTGACCCAAATTTTCCCAGTTTCCAAAAATCGTTTCCCAGTACCCAAATTTGAGCCTCGTTACCGTAGTGGACTCAATTTAAAGTGCTAGGTATCAACCTTTGGCATCTTTCTATCTAATTTCCAATTTGCTGTCTTTTTTTCATTAGATATTTAGTAAAAAAGAATAAAACGTTATGAGAACTATGGAATTTTGTGGTGGCCATTGGATTCAAAACCTCTTTTTTGCATCTTCATTTTAAAGAAACCCATGTTAGCCAGTATCTCACATATTACGTATTAAACTGATAATAACAAACACATACAGTACTACACTTGATCTTAGCTAGAGCTAGCAAATTGGTCATTCAGGTCGGGTCCGATCACTTTGGGTTCGGGTTACTTCGGGTTCGGATTACTTCGGGTTTGGGTTGAGAACTGTGTTCATGACCCAGTGTCATCGGGTTCGGGTCACCCCAACGGGTTATGACTTTGGTTTTTAAATTTTTTATATTCATATTAACACTTGCATTTTGCATTGAAAAAATTTAAAATATCAAAAAATATGTATTGAATCTATTATATTATTTTATTTTAATTCTGAAGTAATTTTTAGATATATAAATCAATATAAAAAATTAAAAATATGCATAATTTTTGGAAAAAAAGTAAGATAACTATGCAATATTATTAAAAAATTGTCTAAAAATATACATTTATACACTAAAAACGAGTTGTAAGAAAAAAATAATTATAACCTTATTTTTATAAATTGTAGTTCATACTATAGTATAAAATTTTTAAAAACTCTTACATTAGCGAGTCGGGTTCAGGTTTGGTCGGGTTTGACCCATTTTTAACTTGTCATTTCGGGTTCGGTCATCAAAGCCTTTGTTCAAAACCTAGTATTTTCGGTTTGGGTTTTAGATCAAAAACAGGTCAGGCCATTTTTTGTCAGGTCTAATCTTAGCCAAAAGGCCGAGAAGGCAAGAAGTTATATATGAAGTTATGATTATATTTGGTTTTGTTGTAAAGGATAAGTAACCAACATCCTTCTTTGTTCTTTCTTAGACTATGGGTTTGTTCTCTTCATCTGATGTAATTGATTCTCATATGAATTTATTAAGGTCTATACTGATTTGAATCCTTCTGGTTTGGTCTGATTACAATTAAGTTAAAATTTTTCTGACTTGATTGGGTTTAATCTGATCTGATCTCAACTAAATCTTTCTGATCTCATTTGATACCAATAAGAAAAGGTCATAAGTGCTGGTAATATAATTAAGTTGAAGAGAATGAGCTCTATGTGTGTTGGCAATATGCATACTATGAAGAGGCTGTGATGATTTCCAGGCCACTGACTTTGGGGCTTTTTGTGAGCACAATCTGTATCTTGGTGGGGCAAATTGGAACTCCAATAGTATTGCAGCCATGGCAGCTTTGGCTACATTGCCCCGAATGGAAACAGAGATCTGAGCCTCCATAGAAGAGTCGCCTCATAAAAATCACCATCAATGTCCGAAAGCTCATAAGAAAAGAATGAGGCCTCTGAGGTGAGTTCGAGGTTTCTATTGGGGTGGTTGGTCTCCCTTGCTAGCCAACGATTTCTTTACCTTTGAAGACTCTAACCTACAACCTTCGGTATATTCTCTATGAGACATTGAGAACATATGTGTGTATGTATGAATGAATATGAGTGTTTTATAAAACCTAATTTTCTGAATTCTGATTATTGTTTATTTATAGTTTTTTTACGTGTTTGGTATGCCGCACCAAAATTTTTCTTATTTTAACCAGCTTTAACCTTAGAAGCCAATTAGCCAAAAGTATCACCTTTAACCTTAGAAGCCAATTAGCCAAAAGTCAGTCTTGTTTGGGGCTATTGCCTAGTTTCCAATGGAGCTTAAAGAGTCATTATTGACAACATATAAGATTTGGGTATGAAAAGGCTATGATGATTTCCAGACTGCTACTGATTTCGGTGCATTTTGTGAGCACAATCTCTATCTTGGTGGGGCAAATGGGAATGGCACGAGTATTGCAGCAGTGGCAACTTTCGTTTAAGATTGCACCGAATGGAAACAGAGATCTGAGCCTCCACAGAAGAGTTGCCTTTAAAAAAGAATCATTATCAATGTCCGGAAGCTCATAAGAAAAGAATGAGGCTTCTGAGCTGAGTTTGAGGTTTCTATTGTGGTGGTTGGTCTTCCTCTGCTAGCCAATGATTTCTTCAACTTTTGAAGAATCCAACCAACAAGACAATAACCCTTGTTATATTCTCCGAGAAGTTGAGAACCTATGTATTTATGATGAATGCATAAATATGAGTGTTTTTAGAATGCTTAAATTTCTAATTATTGTTTATTTTGACCTCTTTTACGTAGTTGGAACGTAGAACTAGACTTTTTCTTATTTTAATCAACTTTGACCTAAGCCAAAAGTCGGTCTAACTTGTTTGTTGCTTTTGCCTGAATGCGAATGGAGCTAATAGAGACATAATTGACAATGTTTAAGCTTTGGGTGTGTAATGTACTAAAGCAATGCATAGAGGGTTTGATGGAAGTTTTGCTCCTTTCTATTATGTTTTGGTAGTAAATGCAGCATTGTATCATGGGTCTTATTGAAACAACCTCTCTGTTTTCAAGGGGAGGCAGTCTACATCTTGACCTCATAAACTCCCATAAAGTTATGATTATATTGGCTTTTTTCGTTGCTGAAAAATAAGGGCCTGTTTGGTGAGTTTTGGAGGGTTATAAGATATGGGTTCTGAAATTTAGAAGAAATAATGTGGTTTTGATATCTGAAATGATGGTTGTTCATGACATGCATCATGTATGTAAGTATACATACAAAGAGGCTGTGATGATTTCTGGGCTACAAATATTGGGGTATTTGTGAGTCAGACTGTATCTTGGTGGGACAAAGCGGAATGTCACTAGCTTTGCAGCCATGGAAGGTTGGATTTCACATTGCCCCAAGTGGTAACATAGATTCACAGAGTTGAGCCTACACAGAAAATTTACCCTTACCAAAACTGGCCTTGAGGTGTTATCCTTAAAAAAAATAAAAGAGTTATCCTCAATGTCCGAAAGCTCAAAAGAAAAGAATGATGTGTGTGAGGTGAGTTTGAGGTTTCTATTAAGGTGTTGCCCTCCCTCTGCCAGCCGATGATTTCTTATACTCTTGAATAACAATAACCAACAACCTTAGGTATATTCTCTTTTTGGACGAATGTGGGGCACTTTGTATGCTCGTAGATATATTTAGTGACTAGAATGTTCGTATAGTTAGATCGTTTCTATGTTCATAAACGGTCGTTTGGTTGAGTTTTGTGTTTGACATACTTGAAGCACCAAGAATCATAAAACTTGAAATCGTTGTTAAAACTATGAATTAATAATACCAAAATAATCTATGAACCTTGGATAACCTTTCTATATAATTAAATTGAAGTTCAGTGAGTAAAACTGGTATTTTCGAAATTGGACCCGAACGAAGAAGGAGATGAATAGTGATAAAAAAACCAGCAGGGTGGATCGATCCACCCCACTGGATCGATCCAGATCACTGGATCGATCCCCTGAAGTTCTGATCCGAAAATATTTCTAAAAATGTTATTTTTGAGCTCTAAAATCTTATTTTTTATACCAATTAATTATGAACAATATAAATATGATTTTACACAATGAAAATGATGTTTTTGGCAAATAAAACCTTATGTGATGCATGACGGTAAGTTAGGGTGTTAACACCTGAAACTATGCCGCTATTTGCTATCGGATGTCATGTTGATTGATGATTATGATGAATGATTATTATGCATAATTATGAATAATGAACCTAATGATTAAAATGATTACTTATGATTGAACCATGAGTAAAATCAATACATTGATAATTATGAAACGATTTGTATTGTTAAGGGTATCTAGAAGAACTCTAAGATATATCCATTTAGATAATTGATGTTAAGGCTATCTAGAATATCTCTAGAATAGATCTTAGATTATAATGGATTTGTGAAAATATGAATATTCGATGATTTGGGTAAAAATGTAATAACGGAATTCGTAGACCAAACTAGAGGATTACTTGTTTGGAAATACTTCGACTCAATGATGATTAATCGCTATCTTGTTGCTTTAAACTAATTATAGTTTAAGCATCGGAGAATTGTTGTTTGCCTTAAACTAATTAAAGTTTAAGCGTCACATAATTGTTGCCTGAAACTAATTATAATTTAAGCGTCCGAGAAATGTTTGCTTTAAACTAATTATAGTTTAAGCATCTTAGAAATGAAATTATGATGTGGGCTTAGACTAAGAATAACAAAAAGCGTTGTTATGATGATCTGGCTTTAGACTAATATAAGAATAGCTAAGAGCATTGTTATTATTTGCCTTTAGATTAATCATAATTTAAGAGCACTGTCAAAATAATTTATGAGAAAATTTGAAGCATCTAACGTCATACGTATTTCCTATGCTCTAATACAACTCCCATATAAATAGACACCAGGTCACCAGTAATCTTTGCCATTCTAAAACAGAGGGATGAACATCATCCATTAAAACCCAGAAAGAGCTGAGGCAGAGGAGAGAAATGTTTGGCGTTTCTTCAAAGGGCGGTTTAGCCTCTCTTCTGCCGATGAAGATTTCTCCCATTTACTCCCGGTCCAAACAGCCCTTTGATCATTTCTTTCAGATCCTGAAAGAGAGAGAGAGAGAATGAAGAAGAACAAGACGATGAGCAGAACCAGAGTGATCTATAGATGGATAGATTTGTTATAAGACCATCTCCAGGAGAACCAGAGTGATCTATAGATGGATAGATTTGTTATAAGACCATCTCCAGGCCATATACATATTAACACATACCCTCCTCCCCCACCCTTTTTTTTCTCTGTTTTGCTCCGGAAAAAGCTCCGACGGAGGCTGTGATGATTATTCAAAGTTTCTCCTTCTCCCTCTTTCTGGGATACTGGACGTTTTGGGGGATGACCCGACCCGTATCTTGGCGCGGCAACCCGGTTCGTTGCAGCCATGGCGGCGCCGGCTTCCCGATTCGTCCCTCCGAGAAGTAGATCTGAGCCTCAACGTCCTAAGATTACATAGCTCTGTTGCGAGATTTTGCTCCTTTTTTTCATTAATATTTCTTTTGTGCGATTAGGGTTTCTTCAAAATGTGATTTTAAAAGTGTTTCTCTTCTTTATATTATACAGTATATATTATCGTTTTTAGAACAATATATCATTTTTAGAATAATTGGCCGGAAAAGTAAAAAGTGTTTGAAGAAAATGAAATTAGTTGGAAGAAATGAAAAGAACCAGAAAAAATGAAAAGAAACTGGACAAATTATAGCAGAACTAAAAAAACTGGAAAGAACTTTAAAAAAAAATGTAAGTTGAGAATTCAACCTTAAAAAACAAAGGCTCTGAAAATGAGAAAGAAAAATGAGAGGGAGAGAGAGAGTATTCTTTCTCGTGCGCAACTTTTATGAAACCTTTAAGCCTACTCTTCAATCTCCATAGTCATGCAACCAATTGAGGCCGCAGAGATCCTTTGGGGATTTCTAAGGGTGGTTTTCCCTCTCTGCGTGCCAATGATTTCCCAAAAACACAAACAGCCCTTCATGTTTAATTACTCTGTATTTGTTTATTCATTCATCATCATCATCATCATTAGTCTTCTTCTTCTTCTTCTGTTAACATATTGGCAAATGGCAGAAATATTTAAGAGAATGGGCAGGGGCAGCTTGCCCACCGCCGCCGCCACAAACACCATGTTATCGATGTCCGATTTAACAGCAACGTTTCAGATTACCAGTCCCGTCTGAGTCTGTGATGATACATTTCTTCATTTCTCTGGCCATGGTGAACCCGATCCATTTGGTGGCGCGGCGATCCATGATTGCAGCCACACGGGGATTGTCTTCTCATCCATGCGTGATATAAATCTGAGACTCACTCTGATGATATAAATCTGGTTCTATTGCTACTTGTTTCCGATCAAGGTATTAAGCTCGGACCTCTGAACTTACAATATTCAGTTTTGTTGACAATTTTTCATTGGGCTGTCATCTGAAAATTAGACCTTGTTACGAGAAACATGGATTCCCAAGGTTTTCAGCTGAATAGAACGATTTTCACCTAAATTCTTAGCTCACTGTCACATACGATTTGTATAATGATAATTATAGAGTGAATAAAACTTGTTAATTCAGGCCGGGATCATTATTTTTAAATAGATGTAATATGTACCAAATTACAGCACTTCTGCTAAACCCTAAACATTGGCAGATGATATATTTTTGGCATTTCTTAAGGCTGGCATTGCATATTGTTCATCAATTTATTTGTGGTTGACGTGTTGTCAAGGAAATGCTAAGTAAATAATTCACATCAAATACTTGTTTTTTATGAATTCATGGGCTTGTTTGTGCATTCATCAGTCACTTGGTTAATGATGATGTCTCCCTTGTTTGCTAACTAGGTGATTTTTTTGGTAACTCGTTTTCTTAGGTCAGTTCCTTTATAAAAAAAGCCAATGAGCAAACTTCTTTTATTTTTGGAAATTTGAAGGTAGGTTCAAGTTAAGGGTCATACGAATTCCTTTGTGAATGCAAGTATATCCGTTTCTTCCTATGAGGAAAAGAATCAAAATCAGCAGTCTTGTTGATTACAGGAAGTCCACAGGTGTGTTTGGTCCAAACATGACACTGAAATCTTTCAGGCATTCCTAAGGTTGTGGATGAATGAGGCCACATAGATCTATGATGATTTCTAAGGGCGGTTATTCCTCTATGTGAGCCAATGAGTTCCCAAAACATAAAAAGACCTTTATGTATTTACGAGTATATATCTCTTCCTCCTCCTCTTCCTCTTAAATTTATTGGCACTTTGCCAAAAGATTCATGAGAATGGATGGAAAAAGTTTCGTATTCAACTTTTTATAAGCCTACCTACTTGGCCGCCGCTGCTCCCAAAGTCACGGTTTTGTAGATCTCACATAGGTCTCCGGTTTAACTGAAACACTTCAGATTTTGGGTTATGCATGAGTCTGTGAGGATACATTTCTTCATTTTTCTGGCCATGGTGAACCCGGTCTTTTTAATGGATTTTCCTGGCTGACCAGGATTGCAGCCACACTGTCGTGTTCTTATTCATGCATTTCTGAAACACAGATGTTAGACTCACTCTGACAATAAACTTGGTTCTGTTGTTGGACAGTACTAATGTTTCTACCCAAATCCTATCAGGCTGCAGGGGAATGTAAGGTTTCTACGGGTGGTTCCCTTCACTGTAAGCCAATGATTTTGCCTCTCATAATTAACAAGCCTTTATAAAATCAGTACGGAGTATTTTTTGAGCACTATTAACTTTATTACAATATATCTCTATGATCAATCTCTCTCGGTCGGGAAGTATTTTATTATTTCTTTTCAATGATCAACCTCTTGGTTGAACTGTTGCATTTCTGTTCCTTTTAACCATTGTGGTGCCAGCTCTAATTTGTGGTTGTGATCAGATTTCCATCTTGATACAGCATTTTGCTTGTTTCTAGTATCTTAGTAGGACTTAGAGCAATGGGTTTGTGCAAGTGCAGAATTTAATATCACAGGACAAAGTGTTCTATAAATAAGTTCATTAATTACAATAACAACATTACCCTAGTGCTTCAAAGGCTCCGCCCTTGCGCCCTTGCAGGGTAACGTGGGTCGGATGTACGCAGTCTGACCCCTACGTTTAAAACATAGGGTTGCTGTTTCCGCCTTTCCGGATGACCCATGATGAGCGTCGAAAGTTGCATTGGCTAACTGCTACTTCACTATAAAATAAGCACAACCAATTTAAAGAGCTATTTTGCTTTATTGCATCATACCCCAAAGCCAAAAACAGTGAATCTTTAGCTCCATAGGAGATGATGGAAATAAATAAGTTAAAAATGGTTCGGCATTTTGCAGGTTCCTTGCCCCTCACTGCATGCCGATGATTCTTCGTGTATAAATCGCGAGTCTCTACTTATCATGCTAGGCTCACCGTGATGATTGTATGTTTTGCTTAAGAGATTCACGGGCTGAAGAAATATGATCCATATGTTGGCATTGCAAGTCCCGAACAAACTGAGGTATTCTTATGTCGCCGTATTCTTTTATCTTTTTACCAACTAGAATAAAATGATCAGAGCCCCCATAGTTGTTTACTCTGGCCATTTTTTTTGTTCCTTTTGTTTTAGTATCTGTAGGTTTAGTGCTTTTCAATTAGCAAATCAGACTAAATTGTAAGTTAAGAACTTCAGTCGACACTTTTGAAAATTTTAGTCCTAAAGGATATACCATTCATTATAGTATAAAAATTGGATTCTGAAGTAGTTAATGGAGCATATGATACCAATGGCTTCCCTTCAAATCAAACAACGGCAGAACTGTCCACAACCCCTCCACTGCCCCCCCCCCCCCAAATAAGACTCTTGATGTCTAGCAAAGCTGCAATGATCATTTGCACTGCTTGTTTTTCTACCTCGGCCATTGGACTCCCGGGCATTCAAATTGACCTAACCCTTATGGCCGTATATTGGCAAGGTGATCTGTAAATGTTCCTGGTTATTTGCAGCCACATTGATGTCAGCTTCCTATTTCCTGATCAGAAGTAGATCTATTCCTCAGTCCTCACCAGATTAGTTGTGTTTAGGTTCTTTTTTATTAAGGGAAAATATATTTTTGTGTTTAGGGAAAATATATTTTTGTGTTCGATATTCTCTTTTAAAAGTGAAGGTAAATGGAATATTATTACTATTTCCAAACGTTCTCCATATTTTTAGATGCCTTAATATTTTATATAATAGAAATACTCCGTAAATACATAAATAAAATGAAACTGAACAAATATCTATAGAAATACTACGTAAATATCTTTCTTTTATGTATAAATTTTTTGTTCTCCCGTTTGCCAATGGAAATAAAAGAGTGAGTGTTTTTTAGCCGATTCTTGATGCTTCATGCTTAATTCATCTTTGAGTTAGGACTTTACTAGATTTGTTTTCGTTAATCATCTTGGCAGGCCTAGAAATTTTGGCAGGCTGTGATGAAAGATATGAATCACATAGAGATTCATGGGCTGATGAAATTAAAGTCGTATCTTGGCAGGGCAAATTCAGATATAACTGATGTTTGCAGCCATGGCGGTTTCTTTTCTTTTACCCACTTATAAAGGAACTGATCCTCCAAAGTTTGTTATTCTTCATTGAATGTGGAATGAAACTCGGATCACAAGCTTTCTTCAGTAATGGAGTATATGGTTGTATATTTAATTTCTGAGCATCCATCATAGTTTGTAAGGCGCCAAGGCGAGGCGAGGCGCCAATGTACCTTCATATTGCCTAGGCGACCAGGCGCACGCCTAGGTGACGACTAGGCGACAAAATGTGTGTGTGTGTGTGTGTGTGTGTGTGTGTGCGTGCGTGCGTGCGTGCGTGCGTGCGCGTGCGTGGCAGAGACCGGCAAGGGTGATGCTGCATGGGCCACGGATTCAGGCGAGTTTCACATACGTCACACACAGGTGGACGACGGTTGCTATAGGCGTGGGCAGAGATTGTTAAATTTTTTCAATTTTTTGATGATCGGGACAGCAAAAGCTCTGGCCGACCTAGATGGCAGGTACTTTTTATTTGGTCTTGTAATTTTTTGAAGAAAGTGTTGCAATCTCAATCTTGTTGCCTAGATATTTTTCGAATAGATTACTGTCTCATACTTTGACACATACAAGAAAATAACTTATTTTCCTAAAGTTATTTTTCCAAATTCATTTTAGGTATTGCATTGACAGTAAATGTTTGTGCAAATGTGTTAATAATTTATTTCACAGACGAGATTTATTTTATAATGATTTTCCAGCAATCTGTGTTTTAATAAACAATCAATGCATTCGGCCTAGAAAAACAACTTTGGACCAACAGTTAATGCCCGTGCAAATCTATTAGTGGTGTATTACCTTGACATTATCTGAAAGTTAGAAGTATGGAGTGGTAGATTGGTGTGATAGACATTTTTTAAAAAAAATAATTTACTGACTCTTAAATGAAACTTCTTTTTATTTTGGGCAGCCATATTTGACGGGGTTGGAAATTTGCATGTTGGAACATGTTTCATGAGTTTATTCAGAGACGGCTGTGAAACGCATGACATGAATGCCGAAGGGGTGATGGAGCATGCTTCTTTTGCATTTTGGTCTGTTTTTTTAAATTGAAGGTCTCTGCTACACTTTTGTTCTTGAATATGGATCAAGCTTCTCAGTTCATATTGGCAAAGAATGATTGTGTGTTATGTATTTGTGCCTTTTGTTGCTCGGGCTCACTAGCATAAGACACTTGTGACTATACTTTTTTATTGTGCACGAACACTATCTGCCATGTATTGTCACTGATTTGTATGGTCTGCCAAGTATGACTACTCCATTTTGTAAAACTAGAATATAAGGCATTGCGTTTCTTCAAATTATTTCACCTAATATTAACCATGTATGGTTTCAATTATTTGATGAAATACTAACACATGATGCCTGTTTGTCTTTGTATACATTTTATACACCAGCACAATGTGGTTTTTTTAGATTCAGGTTGTTTCTTGATTGTACTCAGTGTTAAAGATGACCTATTTTAGATTCAGATGTTTTATGTGAAAGTTTTATAAAAAATCTTCATGCATAAGAATAAAATAGAAAGTAGTGCAAAATATTATGCAGGCATGGGAATGGCCAAGGGAAAATGGAGTTTAGGACCTCACATGTGTTAATCTTGATCTAATATAAGATTATGAGGGTGTTCTGGATAAGACTTCTCAGCCCATAGTGGCACAGAATGAATGTGTATTGTTGTTTTTGTTCAACAAACCCACATTTAGTGCCACTGTTATGTAATTGTGCCTTTTGCTACTCAGGCTCACTAGCATAAGACGCTTTTTATTACTCCCTCCGTTCGGGAATGATGTTCCCATTGTACGTTTTTTTCGTCCGGAAATGATATTCCCCTCCCCAATCTTCTTCTCTATTTTTTCTCATTCCTTCTTTTTCTGGCCATCATCTACTCCATCTTCTATTCTCTCTCTCTCTCTCTCTATCGTCGCCCCCCCCTTGTTCTTTTTCTTCTTTTGATTTTCTCTGTTTTCCAATTAGATCTGTGCCCAATTAGATCTATGAGATCTATGAGCGTCCTCGGCTTGATGGTTTTGGCGATTGGAGGAGATGGTTGTGGCTGGGGCGTGGTAGAACTGGCGGTGACTGAGCTTAGCCGGTGGTGGTGGCGATTGACGGCAGGGCTGGTGGCGGGTATCAGCGGGGTGTTGTCTGGTGCAGTGGTGGCACCCAGTAGAAATCGTAGGTCTGCGTTTTGGATTGGGGCATTGAAAGGGCATTTTAGTCCCTTCAATCACTAAGTCAAACTTTCAAAAAAATGAGGAAAAGTCAAAATGGGAACATCATTCCCGGACGGAGGGAGTATGATTTTTTGTTGTATACCAAGACTATGTGTCATGTATTGCCATTGATTTGTATTTATCCTGTTAAAGTGAACCAAGTACGGTCTCATAACTACTATTACCACAGCGGCACATAATGCCAGTTAGTTTTATATTTCTTGGTGTGCATGAACACTATGTGCCATGTACTCCCACTGTTATGTGTTTGTCCCGTTAAGGTGAACCAAGTACGGTCTCACTTATACAAAGTACCAATGCTAAATTAATACCACACTCAAAATATTGAATAAAGATTCTAATTTCATTTTATTAGCTAAAATTGCACTCCCCCATCCCATTTTAAATTGCTTGTTTCCCTTTTTGTCTGTGCCAAAATAAGTTGTCTGATTCTTATTATAGTAAACTTTTAAAGATAGAATACCTAAACTACCTCTAAAATAAGCCACTCCTCTTTATCTTATCTTCTCATTCATCGTCATCCCCCTAAAAAAGTAACGGCATTTTTGGAAAGTCAACACTATTTTTTCACTTCCTTAAATAAAGCTCCAAATTCAAAATAGGTAATATAAAATGGGATGAATGTAGTAATACATTGTCTCAAAAACATAAAAGTCTACCTACATGACTAATGAGACAGGTTCAAATGTTTACATGCATATTCAAATCCAAATCAAAATAAATTTAGGTCATTCCAAATCGCTGCATTAATGAAATCAGAAATCATCCTCTTGTGTCCTCTCGCATCACCAATGTCACAAATAACCTATTGATGGCAATAAACCATCGAAGATCTTGACCGTGGGGTCAGCAAATCACGTAAGCTAGTTATGTAAAGTTTAGAGAGAGAAAGAGAGTGCAAAGTAGGAGTATAATTAACTTGGATTCAGATCCTTTACAATGAGAAGGCTTAGCCCTTTTTATAGATTCAATAATACAACTAGTCAACCCCTGTGACTAATACTTATCGCTTAGTAGATGTCATCTAACCCTCATAGTATAGTCCATATCATACCGTCGTTATCATCCCGTCCCTATCACCCGGTAGCTGTCTCCCCATCACTATCATTCGGTCCGAGCCGAGGTGGGGTATGTCTTTCGGGACGAGCCGAGCTCATACCTACCGCGAGGTTGAAGGCCGAGCCCACTCACATTTGAGGCCCTTTCCTGTGCTTATGCGAATGCGGGGCCCAACAGACGATCAGCCCCTCAGGCTGATGCGAGGTTATCCCCCATCACAAGCCCCCCACTCTCCTGGTTCTCTGACGGTTGAAAGCAGAACACGGGAGAGTAGCGATACCAAGGACAACTAGCGCACGCGTGGCCCCACGTGTAGACGCGCCATGCAATGGTTGTGGCGTTTGGCATTCCCCAAACAATGGGTGGTGACATTTAGCCTTCCCAAGGCGCCCCATCATCATTCATCATTGCGCGGGCCCATCAGTCTCTAGTATAAATACACCAATGTTCCCTTCACTTTCTACTTTTAGAGAGAGAAATCCACCGAAATTCATCGCCGCACGATCGTCTTTTTGTCGTCGTTTATTGCAATCCAACAAGCAGCCCTTCCGGTGATTCTCCTCCCCCTAAGGTAGTCCTCTCACCTCTGCTCTCCAATGTCTGTAGAATCTTCTTCCATTCGCCAATCCGAGGCCGATCACTGGCTCGGGCTCGGAAGTCAGGGTTTTGCCCTTCGGGATGACCAGGAGGATCAATCGAGCTCTCCATCTCTCGAAGAGATAGAGCCGTTGAAGTTCCTAGGACCACCGAGCCTCATTTTCAGAAGCGCACAGTGTTTGTGGACTCGTTCATCTGCTCCTGGAAGTGTGATTTATCGGGCGACGCGTATCTCAAGGCGGTACGCTATGCCGGTCCCGCGGGTGACCGTCTGTCGTCCCACCCTGGAGGATTCGGTCTTCGATGCCCCTCTAGGTTTCTTCGCGATTCATCTCAAGTCCCTTGAGTATGGGTTTCGATTCCCTCTCCACTCCTTGGTCGTCGCTTTCATCAATCACTTCGACTTCCTCCCGTGCCAACTGGTACCGAACTCGCATCGTTACCTGGCGGGATTCCTCATTTGCTGCCGGCAAACGGGCGTGCGATGCCACTATAATTAATAAGTCAGGATAACGGGCGTGCGATGCCAATATATACAGGGAGTATATATACATGTGTCAGCAATAATGAGTCAGTATATCCATCAATGAATGTTGCTATGCCACTATAAATAATATATACTCTGTATAAAAATAGACAACGATTTTAATTTAAGTGATAAAATACGGAATAAAAGATTTGTATATGAAATTAGTTGTACCTATAATTGAAATATGATTTTTTGAAAAAGATATCAACCAATGAGCTATTAGGTTTGACTAGATTGAGTTTAATTTTATTTTGGATTTGATCAATATTGGGTCTAATCGGTTTTGGCTCTATTTCCATCATCTCCGATGGAGCCAAAATTTCACCATTTTTTGGCTTTGGGGTGTGATGGAATAAATCAAAATGGATCTCTAAACTGTCTGCGCTTCTTTAATTAATGATGTAGCAGTTAGTCAAGCAATGCAACTTTCGACGTTGAGCCGGTGGTCTCTTTGAAAACAGCCTCTCTACTTTCGAGTAGGGGTAAGGTCTGCGTGTACAGACCCTCCCCAGACCCTACTCTTATGAGTTTTAACTGAGTTGTTGTTGTTGTTGTTGTCGGTTTTGGCTCTAATCGTTTTCGGGTCTAATCGGTCTCAGGTCTAATCGATTCTGGACTTATTCGATGTGAGTGTAATTGATTCGGGTTCAATCAGATTCAGATCTGAATCAAATCTGAATATATTCGGATCCGTTCAAATCATTTCGGGTATTCGGTTTTAATGTAATTTTTTTAACTTTTCGAGTTATTTCGAATTACTCCGTAGTAGATTCCTAATTATTCTGTTCTTGCCAGATTTTATTGAAGCTCCATCGAACACTAGCCCTGTCAATCCCGCTACATAGTCCGCCACTGCTTTACACTCCAAAGTCCAAGCGGCATTGACATTCCAGCGATACCCCTCATCTAGTCCTCCAATGGCTTCTTCAGTGAAGCAAGCCCTCGGCGATCTGAATAGGGAGCGCTTTGTAGCACTTCTGCGGAATCTGATCGGCGAATCCAAGTATGTGCAGAACAATCCGCCGGAGCTGATTCCCGAGGAGGACAGAGTGGTGAAACACCTTCTCGATTCTCTCCTACCCTACAGCACCACCACCGGTGGCGGCCCACTCCTGATCAACCATGTCTCCTATAAGCCTAACCGTGGCAACCTTATTGTCGAATACCCAGGAACCCAGCCCGGAAAGATCCTGTCCTTTGTAGGAATGCATATGGACGTAGTCACTGCCAATCCTTCCGATTGGGTATGTCACTTCAATCGGTCTTTTATATTCTCCATTTTATGTTGTTGAATGACCCTTCTTTTCATTGAATAGGAAAACCATTGTTTGGTTACTTTGGTTTTACTTTGCAGTCTTTTTGGTGCCAATTCCTTCACATTGTATGATTTTTTATGGATCTTTGATTAGAATACTGCCATCAGATCTTTCATTTTGCCAAAATACATCAAATTGGATGATCTAAAACTGTGAAAACTGAATGCTTGATAGTGTTTTTTTTTGAGTTTTGATTAGTGAAGGTGTAAGCTGTCTTCCATTTGCCTTGATCTGATTTGGTATGATTTTTGAAGATTTAGTATGATCTGATTAGATTTGGTGTGATTAGATTTGATCTGGTAATTGTAATTATATTTAAAGTTGTTTTCAATTTGATCTGATCTAATCTGATTTGGTTTTAATAAGAATAAGTAATAAAGAGAAAAAAATAAGTGAAACAGAACAAACCCTACGGGAAGTTAGGGAACCCATAAAGGTGCTTAGTTTGAGGCTATGTGGTTCATAAATATTCTTTCTCTACAGGGAAGCAATATGAGGAGGTATAAGGTTCAATATGGCTGTCATCGTTAACCTTATACGTTTATACTGCAAATTGCAAACACTACTCCTAATATGTCTAACTAATTTTGTGATTGAGTCATCTGGGAAATGTTCCTTCTTACCAGATTTGCATAGAAATTAAAAGAAAATCAAATGATGCTTCTTTGGTTCTCATAAAAAAGGTTGAACTGGAATCATACTTTACTTAGAACTCCAACTCTATTTTTCCTTTTCATGCTTTCCATGGAAAGTGCTTGAAATCTAAGTAAGGGTAAGTGCCTCAAGAACATGAGGTGCAAAGAAGAAATGAAAGATTAGTGTATTACATATGACAATGCACAGAATCCAAACACTTACAAACCGACCCACTTTGAAAATAAAGTTTTAATGCACTAAAGAGTGCACAACTTTTCATGTCAATTATCTATTTCTCTCTCTTTCAATCTCTTCTGATCTTTGTTTTTCGGGAAAAAGCTCTCTCTCTCTCTCTCTCTCTCTCTATCGGCTTAGTTTTAGCTTCGTCCTTTGCGTCTTTGATCTATTGCATAGTTCATGCCTTTTCTCTTCCTTCTCTCATTTAGGCCCCTCATTTAGTTACTATTTTTTAATCATGTTTTGTTGTTGCTGTGTTTCTTGTGAAGGTGAGGTATTCACATGAAAACTAGCCACAACATCATTATATTGAATGTTGTTTTTTCATTTTCTTGTTCTTAGTATAACTATACTTTTGACACTCTATAGACGAAGACAACAACAAACCGATTAAAATCTCACTAAGCGTGGTCTAGCGAGGGTGAGTGTACACAAACCTTACCTTTTGTGGAAACATGAAAGTAGAGAGGTTGAGTCCAAGACACCCCTGGCTCAAACAAAGGAAATACAAAAAAACATGTAAAGGAGAGAGATCACAAAGGAGGGGGGCACACAAAAAGAAAACACACATGCAGATACAAATAAATAAGGCATTTAGTCCCACACAAGGACAATAGACTATCCAAATGCCTACCATGCCGGTATACCACTCTGATTCTAGACTTCCAGATGTTCCTATCTAAGATCATATCCTCGGGTAGCTCTTGAAGTTGTAAGTTGTGTCTAATCACTTCTTTCCAACTCTTTTTAGCCTCTTAGGTCTATCCCTACCCTTCCTAATGTCCCTTATCACAAGCTGCTCAAATCTCTTTACTAGAGCATTTTTTGCTTGTATTTAGTACGTGCCTAAACAATCTTAGTCTAGCAAGCTTCATGCAATTTATCCTCAACAGAGGCCACTCACACTGTCCATTAAATATCGTCATTCCAAACCTTGTCCAGCCTTGCATGATCGTACATCCTTCTCAAAATCCCCATCCTTAGTACTTGGAGCTTCTGAACATGTGTTTTCTTCACTGCCCAACACTCCGCTTCACTAATCATGACTGGACTTAGCAACATCCCTCTCAGCTTTGTAGAAATTATCTCGTCGCATGATACTCACGAGGCAACTGTCCACTTTGTCCAAGCGACTCCAATACATGAATACAATGAACAAAATATCCATCAATCTTCCATTAGATTGAATGATGGTTCCAAGGTACCTAAACATGTCTCTTTTTGGTATTGGACGTGTCAAACATCACTTCCACATCCAATTGTCTGTGTTCTGCTTAATCTAAAATTTTCAGATTTAACCCTTTGAGTGCGTGTCAAACTTCACTTCTGGAACATCTCCAACAATCTCCCATTGACCTATATTTTAAAGATCTTTTTCACATCAAATTTACTTTAATTTGGACTTCAAAATCCATCTTTTTTAAGAGTCAAAAAAGGAGAAGCAACTACTCCTGCTAAAACATTTGTCCAAAAGTCCTGCATTATTTATTTGCAATTTCTCTTGCTATTTAGGGTTTATTTTGTTGGCATAAATTAGGAAAAAGAGATCTTCGGATGATAGACTCGCGCATTGGTGGCAACATAGACGGGTAATTGCCACAAATTGCAACTTAAAACTTATCAAGAAGGTTAGTGGGACTATTGGGTATGCTACATGAAAAGTAAAAAAGTTCAAGCTCAAGATTTGCTACTAATGTTAACAACATTATATTTGACTAAACTCCTTTCTCACTTCCAATGCTGGACAAGAAATGCAATTTTTTATTAGGGGTCCTGAAGGTGAAAAGCTTACTGTTGTGTTCCCTACATTTATGATGGTCAGATGGTGTGGTTGCTTTTAGCTAAACTTTCTTTCCATATTTAGTGTATGTTTAAGTACATTTAGTCTCTGAACTATTAGTACCCTTATAAGAATTCCAAAGGCATTCTAGGAACATTAGCCTAAATTATAAAAATGAAGTCCCATACTATGTTTGAGTTCTATCAGTATTATCAGTTCTCTACATTACTCATCAAGAAGTAAATAAAATAAAGTCGTCACTTTCTTTGAAGCTTTTTCTTTTACGCATGCATCCACATGGATACCAAGTAACTACAAACATGAGTTCATATATAAATGAACTTCCTACAAGAACTATGTCCCTTCTTTATTTAGTAAATAGTACATTCTTGGTGTACATTAATGTAGTCAGGCTTTGCATGTGTGAAGTACACCAGATGCCGAAGCCTTATACCACCACTATCAATGCAACTTAACATCTTTTAGCTTTTATGTCGGTAATTGTACCAGCAAAAACAAACTACCAAGTTGAGCCCCACAAGTAGGTTCCAGTGAAGTCCCTCCCACAAGTGGGGGTTGTGGATCATGCTTAACATATACAAAAATAAATAAATAATTTTAAATTTTTATAGTTATAATATTTTAAATAAATTTCCACAACTGAATATACAAATATGTCATTCTTACCAAAAATTGTTATTCTTACCGAAATCGTCTAATATAGCTTTTTATATCATAATGCTCATGTAGCACACATGGTTTTTGAAAATAATAATGTGACTGCCTTAACACTATCCATGTTAGTATCCGTGCATCACTCTTCACTCATGTGTTCTGAAGTCATTATTCATCTCAAATGTGAAGTTAGGCCACCTCAATTTCAAAACAATATTGGCAGTAAGGAACTCTTGTTTTAATAATGTTTTAAGGTCGTGGACTCGTGATGGCCTACCATCACGGTTGAGATGCATAATGACTTTAGAGAACAAGAGTGGCATTGCCACAATGGTCAACGGGGGAACTTCAACCAATTATATTGTTTTCAGGGTGCATGCTTGTTACACAAGCACTATGACATAAGGGCTATTTAACAATTTTGGTAAGAATGAAAAAGAGTGTATATTTATTTAAGTTTAAATTTGTGTTTAAATTGTAAACATAGAAATTATTTTTTATTTTTGTACATGCTATAGCCAAAGTTATCAATGCTAAAAATGTTTACTCACATGTGCAATGATGTTGAAAGGCTTAAGCATTACACAACCACTATGACATAAGGGCTATTTTAACAATTTTCGTAAGAATGAGAAAATTGTATATTTATTTAAGTTTAAATTTGTGTCAAAATTGTAAACATAGAAAATATGATTTATTTTGTATATGTTATAGCTAAAGGTATCAATGCTAAAAATGTTTACTCACATGTGCAATAATGTTGAAAGGCTTAAGCATCAGGTGTACTTCATGCACTCAAAAAATGACTCTTCGAGATAAAGAATGGAACAAATAGCAACTAGGTATAAAAGTCATTATCCATTGTAATATTTAATCAATTGAACTTCTATTTCTAGTCCCAAATAGATGCCAACTTGTGAAGAAAAAACATACGAACATGTATGGTGACTAGGGCATGCGATTAAGTGCTATACACAATAAGTTTTTTTAGTTGATAAACTGTAGATTCACAGTTTGCATAGTTTTGAGCAGTTGTAGTGTTGACTAGGTCAAATTACTAAAATAGATGTTTGGTAAACAGCAGTTTAAATTAGCCATTAGACTCCAAAGCGTAAAATTCTGAAATACTGTTTCAAGTAGTGTCTTGTGTTTGGCTATTTGAATACGGAGTATTAGTTTCCCATACTTGCCCCTTTTTTATCTCAATTATTTTAGATTTACTCATTTGACTTGCCCCAGACCCTACTGTTGTGGGATTCACCTGGGTTGTTGTTGTTGTCATTTGACTTGCACCACATGCTCACATGTTTATGAATCAAATGTTTGTTTTTGGCTTCCAAGAATGTTCTTCGGAATTGGGTAATGTGGTTGGGACTTGGGAGTAAGTATTGGTGGCAGGCATGGATATTAAATTTAGTGGAATAAATTGAAAACGAATATTATATTTAGGAACTGACCAAAAAGGAAAAGAGAAGTTAATTTAGGGATGGAATGAGTGTTTTTTATTAACTTCTCATTCAATGTTTGCTTATTATCGATTTTTGTCAACATGCAGATGGTTTTGTACTCTCCAAATAGGAATAATTATATCAATATTTGAAGCGACTAACCAATTGTTAAATAATAACCACAATCGCAGAAGCTATACAAAATAATAATAACAATAGCGGTTTCAAAAATAATAATAATAGCAATAGCAGTAACATTAAAATTATATGCCCCTCCCTTCCCACACATGCAAACATTTATTGAGTTTGTGAATGTTAGTTTTTTTCTTGCATGAGAAAGTACAATATTATGCATGTAGCATTTTATTTCTTGTTATATGAATATATGATCCTCCCCCGTCTCTAAAGGTCTTTCTCCTTTCTTTTTCTCCTTGTCCCAAAATCCCTTTCTCCTTTCTATTGAAAAATCACTTTTACCCCTACTAACTCTTACCCTACCTATTACATAATATTTATTAATTAATAATATACACATCACTTTCTACTTTTATCCATCACATGAAGGGTTCAACACAAAAATATCACTCCCTTATCTTCAATAAAAGTCAAAATAGGACTGAGATTTAGGGAGGGATGGAGTACATTTTATTTTTATTTTCCCATGCCTTGTCCGTGGTGAACACTCTTATGGTATGATGACTATTTCTGAGTGTAGGATTTTGATCCATTTTCGTTGAGCATTGATGGTGATAAACTTTGTGGACGGGGAACAACTGATTGTTTAGGCCATGTTGCTCTTGTTGCTGAACTAATGAGAAAGTTGGGAGAAACAAAACCACAACTGAAGTCAACTGTAGTTGCTGTCTTCATAGCAAGTGAAGAGAATTCATCAATCCCAGGGGTTGGTGTGGATGCATTAGTGAAAGATGGATTGCTTGATAAGTTGAAGCATGGCCCTCTGTAAGTAGATTTTACTCCCTCCGTTAGAAAAAACAGTTCCTATTTTGAGTTTGTACACATTTATTTTCATAATTTAATTTAACACACACACACACACACACACACATATATATATATTGATAGAATTTAGGATAATGTTTGAATAACTAGATTCGGTAATAAGACACTTGGGTTGAACCAAATTAAAAGATTGAATCCAATCTGTTACTTAGTTCAACTCAAGGACTTATATACCAGTTTATTTTCTCTTCAAATTCCAATGTGGGATACTCTTTAACATATATATATATATATATATATATATATAAATATATATATATATATATATATATATAATATATATATATATATATATATATATATATATTCTTAGCGTCAAAAAAGAGAGAGACAAATTACATAAATAACTTATTTTGGTAATGCAAATTTGATACAGTATATTCCAATGACTTTATTTGGAAATATTACTCTTTTTTTTTGCAAAAGTGGAAGTGTTTTGAAGAAAATGAAAAAAATGAAAGAGAAATTGTTTTAAAAATGGAGGGAGTATATTGTATCCCAAGGGAAAGTTAGGGCATGTTTGGTTCCCAGAAAATGCTAGGGAAAGGGGAAAAAATATAAAGGAAAGTTGTTTTCTTTTATGTTTGACACTTTGACTGTACCCTATACAATGCAAATGAAAAACAATATGGTTAATATCTTCTTTAAGTTTACCACATTTAAATTTCCTAGCAACAAATAAGGCGATTTTGAAATAACATATACCAAGTATATTGAGTTTGACTCTTTTTGCTCCATATTTTATTTCCTTCCAGTTATCCTCTATTTTTTGTCCTCGTTTTCTCTCCCTGGCATTTTCTATGTTTGAGACAAGCCTTGAATTTCCCCTCTTTGTTGATAACTTTCTTCATTTAGGTTCTGGATTGATACTGCTGATAAACAGCCTTGCATTGGTACTGGTGGCATGATACCATGGAAGCTTAATGTTACTGGCAAACTTTTCCATAGTGGTCTGGCTCATAAGGTGTCTTTTTTTCATTGCCAGCTTACAGATATCTTTTTAACTTATCTCAAATGTTAAGGGGAATCCCCATATTATTCACATTTGCTTTGATGCTAATAAATACCTGTGGTTTAAAGAAGAATAAGATTTATTGTAAACTGTCCAATTATTTTAGGCTATTAATCCACTAGAGTTGGCGATGGAGGCACTTAAAGAAATCCAATTGCGGTTTTACAAAGACTTCCCTCCCCATCCTAAAGAACAAGTATATGGATTTGCAACACCATCAACTATGAAACCAACACAATGGAGTTGTAAGTTCTTGAGCTCACATGGATTTGTTAAAAATATTTTTCACGCGCAAGTTGCCTTTGGGCTTTTCTTATCGTAACTCATTTTGTTTTCCAGATCCAGGGGGTGGTATCAATCAGATACCAGCTGAGTGTACCATTTCAGGGGATGTGAGGTTAGTTTTCTGATTCTCTCTATTGAAAAAAGCTCTCTAAGGAGCCTATGAGCTAAAAGGTCTTCATTTAAAATGGTATCTGACAGTCTTTGTACTTTGCAGGTTGACTCCATTTTACAGGTATAAGTTTTGCCTTTGTGTTTCTATGTTTCTCTCCTAATTCTGATCATCACATAGTTCTGTTCATTAAACAACACACATATGTCACAATTAATTATTTGCGGTAATATCATTGCCCAAAAATATGATATATATATATATATATATATTAAAAAAAGCTTTTTTAACTTTTCAGTGTATCTGATGTGATGAAGAAGCTACAAGAATATGTTGAGGACTTGAATGCAAACATAGAGAAGCTTGATACAAGGGGGCCAGTTTCAAAATATGTGCTGCCTGATGAAAACCTTAGGGGCAGGTGATGCATTACTTATTTCCTAGAAAGGGCAGTGTTTTGTTGTGCCACTAACTAGAGTTGATCATGAAAGGATGTTCTCCAGATTAAGCACATAATATAAACTATGTTAACAAATAAGTTTCCAATTTCTCAAACCTATGCCTTTTCTTCTCCAGATTAAGCATAAGTTTTGATGAGGCAATGTCAGGAGTTGCTTGCAACCTTGATTCTCGCGGTTTCCATGTACTGTGCAAAGCTACTGAAGAAATAGTTGGGCACGTAAAACCATATTCTATCACTGGTAGTCTACCACTGATAAGAGAACTGCAGGTTATATAGTCTGACTTGTTTTTGTCTTTTACCTCCGTGCCATTTTTCATTTATGTATACACTGCTCACACTGCCTTCCAATGCATCCAAATGTACCACCATAAGTGTTCATATTACATTTGCAAATGAACATTCTTTAGAAGAAAAAAGCAATCATCATATTCCAAAGATAATTTGCCTTTTCACTACTTGTCGTGGTCTTCATGGAAACAATGTGCTCTATACAGTATGTTTGGTTTTCCTTCTTAATGTGTTGTTTTATGTTGCAGGAGGAGGGGTTTGATGTCCAGACATCAGGCTATGGTATTATTTTTTGTCTTGAGTTTGAATTTAGAAATGCTATCTCATTTATTCATACTCCCTCCGTCCAGATTCAATCATATTCTAGTCCCCTTTCAGGAAAAATAAAACATTTTAAGGAATGAACGTAAAATAACAAATGATTACGCGAACTGAGTTTGTCCTTTGTTAATGTTAACAATGCTAATTTGCATTGAAGGAGCATTTTCGTAATTCAAAATCATTTCTCTTACTAAATCTGTAAAGTGGACAAATAATATTTTCACACGTCGCTACAAAAAAAAAGAGACAACTGAATCTAGATGGGAGGGTTGTATTTTTTTTCATTCTCTTTCTTTTATACTTTCTTTTTCTTGTAACAAACTTGCAGGCCTAATGGCTACATATCATGCCAAGAATGAGTATTGCCTTCTCAATGACATGTGTCAAGGATATGGTGTCTTTGCAAGTATCATATGCCAGATGGAAGAATGACTTGCCATAACACACTGATTAAGAGAAAAAAGAATATGTATTGTCTACGTTTGTAAAACAGAGATTCGTTTCTCGATGTGGCATTGAGGGTGAACGACTTGTACCTTATTGGATTTCTTTATGAAACGGATTGGCTTGAGTTGAGGGAATAAAAGCGTACGTCTAACACCAATAACTTCATTAGAAATGGAAAATTTATAGATGGATCTTAAGCATACGTATTCCAACCCGAGTTGACTTGGAGTATGTACGTTTTATATCCATCTATAAATTTTCCATTTTTGATGAAGTTCTTGGTGTCAGACGTACGTTTTTTTCCTCAACTCAAGACAACCCGTTTCACAATGAAATCCAATAAGGTACAGGTCATTCACCCTCAATGCCACGTCGAGAAATGAATCTCCGTTTTGCAAACGTAGACAATACAAATTCCCTTAACAGATAAATCTTGCCATCACCTTAAAATATGCATTTAGGTTGACTTGCAATCAACATGAACACCTTCTTCTATCTCTATCAAATGAGTTAGATGGATCCTTGTATTAAAGGGAGACCCACTTAGGGACCCATGTGCCATAGGACGCAGTTTTAATATAATACATACTCTGCAGTCTGCATTTAGTGATACGGAGTACTCACCAATATGTATACACGGAATGCCTTGCCATGTCGCCTTAGTTTCAAGGAAACATGATGTCACCGGTTTGATTCTCCCATGGTGATATATTAACTTTTTTTTTTCTTATGAGATTTCTCAACCATTAGCCTTTGGCTTTATTGTTCTTTTTAGAACTTTCCAAATATTTCATCAGTTTGTGCATTTATTACTATATTATCCTCACTAAACAATTCTCTTTTCTTTTTCGTCAACTAAAAAAATTTATAGACAAATATTATGTGGTTGGAATTTAAATATTTTTTTCTTACAAGTAATACTTTTCTAAAACTCTATGACAGTCAATCGTAAAAAATTATGATATGTATGAATTAATTCCTTCCGTCGAATTTAGTCATATGCTTGCTTATTTTCATTCTTTTTTGTGATAAGTTGTTGACCTTTTATATTCAAGTTCAATTTTTAAAATGAGTTTTTCTTATGTAATTTTATGTCTATTATTATTATTAGTATTATTATTATTATTATTATTATTATTACTACTACTACTACTACTACTATTATTGTTATTGTTATTGTTATTGTTGTTGTTATTATTATTATTATTATTATTATTATTATTATTATTATTATTATTATTATTATTATTATTATTATTATTATTATTATTATTATTAACTCTTACAATTGTGGTATTGTTTATATGCAACATGTTTTCTCAATTTATTGAAGCATTGAGAACTATCACATCCATTGAGGATTGAACCAGTAACCATGGTCATTAGGTTCCCATTTTTTAGTAGATTTGCTTCGTGTCCCGAATAGATCCAAGCTCTAATCCTAGAAGTGTGACATTTGCAATTGATCTGACTAAATAGTTAATGACTAAATAGTTAATGGGGTAGAGGATAATTGATGGAAAAATCCTCGATCTTGCCTCTTTAGCCTCTAATGACTCGAATTCAAGACCTTTTAAGGAAAAATTTAAGTATTGGAGGTGATGACAAAGTGGGTTGTACACACTCGCGTAATGCATTGACAAAAATCTGCCATAATGCATGGACAAAAAAAAAATTGATGTGGGTGGAGTACATTTAGATCATCAGTTTTCGTTTTCTTTAACACTATGTTTGGTTCAAGGATTTTGAAATGGAAAAGAAAAGAAAATGAGATAGAAAATAGCATTTCATGTTTGGATAGAGAGGAAAAAAAAAGAAAAGTGGTAGGAAAAGGAAATGAGGGAACAAAATATATTAAGAGGAGGGAAAATCAAATTCCTCCCATTTTGGTAAGGAAAATGAGAGAAAACCATTTTCTTTTTTTTTTCTTCCAAATTTTTTGAACCAAACATAGTGTAAATATTGCTTAGAAAAGCAACTATGGAGTATATCTTAAGTAAAAACTTTATTAAGTAACTCTCAATAAAGATGCTTTTAACAATTCATACAAGGATTGTCTTAGTTTATACATTTTTTGCCCCCAAAAAAAATAAAATTGAGAAATATACATTATGCAAAGTGACTTAAAACTTCAAATGTTTTCAATTCAATTCAATTAAAGATTGATACAAATATAAGGTGACAAGAATATTTTATTTTAATTACCAAATAATTAATGAAAATGTAGAAATAAATATAAGTTCCTGTGATTTTAAAATTCCCTTCGTCCATAAATTTCTTTCTCACTTTCTTTTTTGAGATATCAAAAATTTCTTTTCTGTTTCTTATTTTGAAAAAAAGCTTTTAATGAATGTGTTATTATACTCTTACTTTTTTTCTACACTATTCACTTTATTGTAACGCATCAAGGGCAAGACATGAAAAGTTTTTATATTTTTAACCTTTCTTGATTTCCGTGTCAAGTTAAATTGGGAAAGAAATTCTTAAATGGAGGGGATAATATTCTTTTTGGGCTGAAGAGGATGTGATTCACTCTCTCTTACGTTTCTCCAACAGGGCACCTTCATTCACCCAAACAAGGGTATGTTCTTGTTCTCATTTTCTTGTATGTTGTCACTGTTGTATTAGGCATTTAGGCCTCTACATTATCAATATTGCTTAACCCTTTGGTTTATTATTGACAAACCATTTGTATTTTATAAGTTGTTTACTAATTTTTTTTGTAAAATGAATTAAATGAAAAATGGCCATTTGAGATATTCATAAAAGGTTAGGAATAATTGTAATTGATTTAGTCAAATTGGACAAAAATAAATAAATAAACTTGACAAAATAAATAGATAAAGATCAACTTATTATTCTGTACTTTCGACTTATAAGTACAAAAACATTGGTCATCAAGTGACTTATAATTTTATTCCTAACCTTTCATGAATGTCTCAAATAGCCATTTCTCATTTAATTGTATCCATACAATTTGATGGAATTTCAAATTGTATTTATCATTGTATAATATAGAGTTTGGTTTGGGTGGCGAACTTTATTACTCTCGTCCCACAAATATGTAATATAACAAAGAAGCCTTTTGAAGAGAATCAATGCAAGGGAAGATGAAATCAAGGAGCTAAGAGAGAAGATGAAAGATAATAAAGGCTGGAAGATGAGCCATAAATGGCTTGGTTTATATGTGTTGTGTGTGTTATTATAATTGTATGTCTCTACATTGTCTTGTTTTAAGTAATGCACTTTGTGTGTGTTTTGCATCCGTATACTTGGTTGTCCTTGAATGACACTATTGTGTTTCTTGCACCTGTTTATAAAGTGTTTTTTTACTCCATTAAAAATCATAATTTACCAAGTTAGGAATTGGCTCAAGGGAATATATGTTATTTAAATTTGATACACTAACAACAACAATCCAGTTGGATCCCCCCGACTGAAGTAGTACATAAAAATGATCATAATAGAACATAGAACAAGGAAAGCATAGCTACATCGGAATAAAGCTCCTAGCGCAAAGAATTAAAACTAAACTAAATTAAGTAAAGTTATGAAATGAGAGTATTGCAAGCAAATAGCGAAAAGCACTAAGCATAAAAGGCCTACAAAGCACACAACACCCTCTAGCTCAAGGCACCTACCCATCTACTCTAATCTTATCTTTTTAAACGCTCATATCTAAAGTCATATCCTCAGTAAAAGCAAAAAGTCCCAAGCCCTGTCTAATAACCTCATTCCCACTCTTCCTAGGTCTACCCCTTCCCTTACTCCCCCCTACCAATGTATGTCTCTCGCATCTCCACACTCGAGTGTCAGCATTTCACTGTACACAGCTTCCCGAAGATTATCTTCCACTAGTGTCATGCCTAACCGACCTCGAATAACTTCGTTTGGAATTCTATCCAGCCTCGTGCGCCCACACATCCACCGCAATATCCGCACCTCTATCGTATGCAGATGCCACACATGAATCTTCTTAACCGCCCAACACTCTGCCTCATAGAGGATTGCTGGCCGGACTACAACGCTGTAGAACTTGCCTTTCATCCTGGGTGAAATCTTCTTATCGCACAACACTAATGAAGCCAACCTCTACTTAGCCCAAGCTGCTCTAACACAGTGCACAACATCCTAGTCTAACTCTCCATCTACCTGAATTACCAAGCTAAGATACTGAAACTTGTCAACCTTGGGCACAAGGTGAGAGTCAATCCTCACTTCCATCCTTGACTCTATCTCCTAGCCACTGAAACAACATTCCATGTATTCTGTCTTTGTGTAGTTTAAATCCTTTGGTCTCCAGGGAAAGGCGTCAAAGTTCTAACTTATCGTTTAGGCCCTTGCATGTATCACCGATAAACACAATAGCATTCAAAAAAGGTTTGGAAATCTTTGAATAATAAAATAGTTTTAATTAAAATTGAATAAGTTAAATGAAATAGAATGGTGAATTTAGATCTGAATTAAACTCCCAACGGCTAAAACATACTCTAAGACAATACAAAGAGGCTTGAAGGTGTTAGAAACTTGTTTGGAGGATGAACGGTGCGAAGGAACATTGACAGTATGATGAACGAAAAAACATATGAATTATGACTTGAGTGTTTAATGAATCGTGTAAATGCTTTGAGGTCAAAGTTATTTTGGGGTATACCAAAATACTTTAATGAAATAAGACGTTAATCGAGAACAAACACTTATAATTGTATCCTCAACCATACCAGCGAGACTCCATTTATAGAGTCAAAAATTGGAGACAGTCATGAACTATAACACCCTAATTCATCCAGGTTTGCAGCGCCTTCAGACTAAAGTATTAACTTGGTAACGTCAAAAATTTTAAACATTTCAAATTTTCATTTCAACACAATAAAATATTCATAACTGTAACAGAGCTTCATAAATTCGCAGAAGCTTAAATAATTGTTTCAACATCATAATCATCAAATACAAATTATTCGTTTTGAAATATTTATTAAAAAGTTGGAAATCATCACACGTCCTTCTGAAATCTCGTCCCCATCTGCCACCAAGATCAACATCACATCATTCTTTATTCTATTTACTGCGTGTAGCAAATAAAACATAATATACGCTTAGCGATGGAGTTGAGTGGGGATATCTAATATGTCGAAAATCCACATAAATAAAATCACAATTCACAACTAAATCATATGATATCATGCAAATAATATACAATTTAAATATTTAGTATTCATGGTATCAACAATACTCTTAAACTATTCTTAGTCTAAGGTCAAATCATAATAGTGCTCTCAAAGTATTCTTAGGTTAAGGTTAATTCGTATTGATAACAAAGCTCGACAACTATTCTTAGTCTAAGCGAGTTCACAAAATCATGACCTATCCTAGGAGTTTTATAGGTCATGTTCAGGAATTGAACAATGGTCTGCTCACTGTCGGGTTGGGTGGTATCCCCAAACGAGTTATCCTCTAGTTTGGTTTGTAGGTCACATACGTACGTTTTAATCCTGTCCACCAAATATCGTACCCGCAAGGCCTAACTAATTTAATCACATGGGGTCTATCTTAGAGTTCTTCATTATAGCCTTAATTAATTATAATCATAATTTAATCAGGATATTTATTATTTAATCAATGCTCAATCATCACAATCAATAATCATCATAATATTTGAATAACAAGTAGCGACCTAGCGTCGAGTGTTAACACCCTAGCTTACCGTAATGTATAAAATAAGATTCTTGAATTTATCACAATATCATATTTAATTTGAAAATGATAACATTACTAATTTACAGTTGAAAAGTAGTAAAATATTATATTTACAGCTTTAAAATTTGGATTTTCTAATGATGAATAGCCCGTGACGGTCGACCGTTACCGCCACCGTGCTACTGGGCATGCGACGATCAATCACTGTCGTGCGATGGTCAACCGTAACTGGGACCGCAGTACTTGTTGAGAGAAGGTCGACCATACTGTAGAACGGTCGACCTTTCTGCGACTGGCTTGAAAATTTGCACAGTACTTCATCCTCAACCTCGGTTAAAACTTCCAAAATACAATTTTAAGCTATCAAACTTTAATTTAACTATATAAAAATTTCCTCTAACATCCATAATTTTTAAACCATAAATTCGAAGCTCTAATAGAAATTTCAAGGTTTATGATTTTCGGTTCATCAAAAACATATTTTGAGCTTTTCTAACACATAACTCAACCAAATGACCGTTGTGAAAGTAAAAACGATCTATATGAACATTCTAATAACTAGATATATCTAGGGTGTCACCTTGAGCGTAAATAAAGGAAATGATGATTTTTAAACGAAACTTCCTGTGACCACCACGGCTATCTCTGGCAAATCCGATGGCAAAGCGAACTACTGCGGCTTGCTCTCCTCACTCTCAAGAACACAATGGAAGAAGAAATTTGAAAGGATGGTGCAGAAATGAAGGAGAATCAGAGCTCCTTATAAAGGTGAAGATGGAGGATGAAGCCAAGGGAATCCACATATGGTGATCGCCGCCAGCGGCTGAGGCCTGAGTGCGACTTTAGATGATTTCATACACCTCTCCCTGATTGGAACTAAAACGGTCCCAATCGGGATATCCTTTTTTGTCCAACTTTCCCCAAATTGAAATCCGGTTACACCGTTGCGATCAAATAGTCAAACTCTACATAACAATATAATTTTCATAATTAATTGACAAACTTTTTGTATCACTTATTTTTTAGTCCCTCTCAGTAATTAATTAATTATTAATTAATTAATTCTGATAGGCCTATTTTTGGGGCATTACATTTCTCCCCCCTTAAAAATAATTTTGTCCTCGAAAATACCTCGGTTATAACTCACTGGAGAGATTCGAGTATTGGATTCTCATTGATTCTTCGATTTCCCAAGTTGCCTCTTCAGTAGAATGATTCCTTTAGAGTACATTTACCAATGGGACAGATTTGTTTCTTAATTCCTTCACTTCTTATGGAAGTATCTAAATACGTTCTTCTTCGTAGGTCAAACGTTCATCAAGGGTCGAATTTTCATCGAGCAGTACATGTGATGGATCTGAATGATAACGTTTCAACATAGAAACGTGGAATACATCATGGATTTTGTTTAATTCTGGCGGTAGTTCCAATCGATAGGCTACTGGTCCAACTCATTTATTGATTCGATAGGGCCCAATATACCTTAGCTCAGTTTTTCCTTTTAAACTTTAGTACCTTTTTCCATGGTCAAAATATTAAAAATGCCATGCTGTCCACATTGTATTTTATTTCTTGGTGTTTTAGATCGGCATAGGATTTCTATCAGTGTGAAGCAACATGTAATATATCTCTGATCAAACGAACTTTTTCTTCAGTTTCACGGGCTATGTCGGGTCCTTCAAGTTTTGTTCACTTAGTTTTGTCCAACACTCGGGTTCTGCAACCCCTTTCATACAATGCTTCGTACGAAGCCATCTATATTTTAGCTTGATAAGTATTGTTGTAAGCAAACTCCATTAATGGTAGATTTGATGTTGTTCCCAATTGTTTCCAAAGTCGATAACACAGGCTCTCACCATATCCTCCAAGATTTGAATTTTCCTCTTAGATTGTCCATCTGTGTGAGCATGAAATACAGTACTGAAGTTAGGTTTAGAACCTAGTGCTTTTTGCAGGCTCATCCAAAATTGTGATGTAAATTATGGGTCACGATTTGAAATGATAGACAAAGGTACTCTATGTAATCTCACAATTTCACGGATATACAACTCTATCAATCTTTTCAATAATGTGTCTCGTCTAATCAGTATGAAATGAGTTGATTTGGTCAATCGATTCACAATTACCCAGACAACATTATTCTTCCTAACAGATAAGGGAACTCCAATCACAAATTTCATTGTAATCTGTTCCCACTTCCGTTCAGGAACTGTAGGTGGATGCAATAGTTCACTTGGCACTTAATGTTCGGCTTTGACTTATTGACATATCAGACATTGCGTAGTAAACTCTGAGATTTCCTGTTCCTTTGTGGGTGACCAATATGTTTTCTTCAGATCTTAGAACATTTTGTTGCTACTTGCATACATGGTATACGTGGTTTTGTGAGATTCACGTAGGAGACATTCTCTCACTTCTCCACTCGGGACTACCAATCAATTCTGATAGAACAATACTCCAATGTTATTGATAGTAAACTCTTGTCTCTCCCCCTTAGAGACAAGTGCATAGGCTTTCAAGCAATATTCATCATGTTTCTGCCCGGCATGAATTTCACTTTCTAAGGTAGGTTGAAGTCGGAGTTCGGCTATCATTTTCCAACTTAATGTATCGGCTACCACGTTAGCCTTTCTAAGATGATAATCGATTTAGCAATCATAATCCTTGACCAATTCCAGCCATCTCCTTTGTCTGAGGTTCAATTCTTTCTGACTCAATATGTATTTCAGACTTTTATGGTTTGTGTTAATATATGTTGTTTCTTCAAAGAGATAGTGACACAATATTTTCAATGCTGTTGAAACACAGGTTTATCACGTTTTCGTACTAAAGCCGTGTTCGTTGTTATGACAGGTTTTGATAATGCCAAACCGCCGTGAACGAGACAAGTCATTGAATATACAAGGCGAGAACCAAATATGAGAAGAAAGAGAACAAGGGCCAAAAGAAGACCAAGAACGAAGACCGTAGTCTTAGTATCGTTGAGTCGGTCACAATTGTGATCAAGACCGACCCAATCTTTACACCTTGGCTCTTTAGGCTAAAATTATTTTCATTGCATTTCACATCATAAAAATGTTTTTCAAACATTTTTAAAACATTAAAAACACTAGGTGTTCGCCCAAACCAAAAACCAAGCCATCCGACGTTCGGCATTCGGTTTTTGGCGTTGGTTTTTGGCGTCCGAACTAATCAAGTGGTTTTCAACTTTTTATGATTGGTTTTTACTTCTGGGCCTATTTAAATAGTTTTCCATAAAAAAGACTTCAAAAACCACCTTTCGTTTTTTGTCATTTGATAAAAACCATGCGAAACGGCATAAACTTGGCTAGCCGTGGTTTTTACGTAAATGAAGTGGTTTTCAAGTATTTATGTGTAGGAATTGTTTTTGAATGCATTTAAATGGTTCTCCAATCAAAACATCATGAAAACCACCTTTCGGTTTTGTCTTTTGGTAAAAACCACCCGTGTACGGCGTTGACTTGGTCATCCGTGGTTTTTACCTTAACGACGTGGTTTTCAACATACAAAGCTTATTTTGACATCAAAATACATTAATAAGTGTTTTAAACACTTAGTTTTTATTTTGGAGAACTTTGCATTTTTCGGTCGGGTTTCAGTGCCGGCCGGCTAAGCCATGGTTCTGGACTAGCCATCTACCCAGCGATGGTAGATTTCACCCATGCATGGGAAAGTGATCCCGGGATTCCAGAATCATCTTACCCAGCGATGGGAGATATTACCCATCGATGGGTAAGCAGCCTTCAACCCAATTGAATTCCAGAACCATGCCAAACAGCAATGGGAAGCTCTACCCATCGCTGTTCAAGCCTTGGTCCAACATTATCACAAGGCAGAATGCCCTTACCCAGCGATGGGAAGCTTTACCCATCGATGGGAACCCAGCGATGGGAAGGCTTAACCATCGATGGGAAGGCATGACCGTTGGGAGTCATTTAAGGCTGATTCTTTCCTTGTTTGGAAGTCAACTTCCCACCCAGCGATGGGAAGCTTGTACCATCGATGGGTAGGTGACCGTTGGCTTCAAAACTGAAGGAAAATTGGCTTACCAGCGATGGGTAAGTCCCTAACATCGATGGGAAGCCAATATCCTGCAGATCCCAAATCTTTTCAATCCCATAAATCAAGCCAATCACCCCTTTAATGTATTGGTCCGTTGGAGCCTTTTTTGGCACTATAAAAAGGGGTGTTTGGGTCTGCATTACATAAGTATTCACTTCACTTTATTCATATTATCATTGCATCCAAACAACATTATTTTCCATAGCTTTCTAGAGCCAATTTGTGAAGTTTGAGTTGTTCTTGAGCGTATATAGTTTACTCAACATCTACTCTTAAAGCGAGTCTTGTTCTTGAGTGCTCTTAGTGTTGTAAACACGTTTAGGGAAGCTTGTTTCCCTTGGTTGTACGAAGGAAAGGTATTTTCCTTCGGGTTGAAGTCTTGGAGTGCGGTATCTTTGAGCAAGTGTATTGAGGCTCGTGGGACTCGAGTTCTCAGGTTGTAATAGTTTGTTAAGCACCCGTAAGCTTAACGGAAGTAGTGTAGCTCGAGAGAGTCTCTCGGGAGGCTGGATTAGCCACAAGTTGTGGTGAACCAGGGTAAATCTTGGAGTGCTCCCTTTACGCTTTCTACGCTCTTTATCTTTCACGTTCTTAATTTTTTATTCCTGCGATTTCTATGATCAAACGCTATTCACCCCCCCTCTAGCGTTGGTCACTTATTCTAACAAATGCGAATACAACTACTACTAAATCAAGGTAATGAGTAGGGTAATTACACTCATGAGGTTTTAACTTTCTTGAAGCGTAAGCTACAACTTTTCCTTTTTGCATAAGTACACATCCCAATCCAAGATCTCACAGATATTCGTAACACTCCGAACACAGTATTTTTTAGGGATGAGCAAGGATCGAACCCATCCCAATATTTCCCAAAAAAACCAAGAATACCGAACTGAAAAATACCGAACCGATTAAGTACCGAAAAGAAACCGAACCGTACCAAACCGAATGGTCGGTCCGGTATTTGGGAACGGTACGAGGTTATTTCCCATACTGAAATTCCCGAACTGAACATATATACTAATATATTATAAAAATAATAATCTTTTTATATTTTTTCATTAAATAAAAAATTTATATAGATAATTTAGTTTAATTTCATTATGTTTAAGTTGCACTTTAATAAGAGTTTTTTTATTTTTTGTAGATCAGTATAAGAATATTAACAAATATTTGAAATAATACGTTGTTATCACTTGTTCTCGTTAGTTTGTGAAATATAAACTAACTTTCATAAGCATTTCTTGAATTTTATTATTTCATTTTAAAATTTTTTATCTTTCTTTGGTTAAATGTACTTTCGATTTTTCAAAAATAAAGGTTTTGTTACATTTATGATGTAAACTAGGTACATATATATTCATCTCGATTCGTACCGAAACTGATATCGAACCATCCCGAACCATACCGAACCGATGCTTCGCGATCGGGATCGATACAACATAAAATTCCATACTGAACCAAAATATTTGGTACGGTATCGGTACGAGCTAAATACTGTAATTTCGTGGGGACGCAGCGGAAATCACCTATTAAGAGCAATGCAAACAAACAATCCACTATGCTGCAGAGAAGACGCTGCATCACTGTCACAGTACGTGATGACGGACAGTGTGCTATAACACTTCTCTGTCACAAGCACGCACACAGAAGAAGATGACGCAGAGAGCGTTACAGCGCCTACTAGACAGAATGCTGTAACTATAAAAAGCGTAAACAATAACACCAGATATGTTTACGCAGTTTGGAGCAAATTCTCCTAGTTTGCGGGGCCCACGTCCGTGTTATAGCCCTCCACTAAATCACTAGATGCAAGTTACACCGGTACATAACAACATGATGAGACACACTTCTCCGAATTGGTATGACAAAACTTCTAATCTAGGATTTCTAACCCGAACTCTGTTCAGATCCGCTTTGGCTATCACATCTCCACTGAGATCACGAGGACAAACATGTTGGCAGCCCACTCGTTCAGCTCTAATTCATCTCCTGGACGTCGCGATCTGTTTGGCGTTGAAGATCTCCTCCTTCATGTAGATCGCAACCTTCTTCACGCATGGGAAGCTCCGGGACGCGACGGGAACGCTCTATATCATCGTATATTCTTTGTTTTCCTTCTCAATCGCTCCGAGTAATTCCAGGGACCTGCTGCGTTTTTATAGGCTCCTCTTAACACAATCCTAGTAGGAATAGGATAGTAGAAGTTGGCTTGGACTCTACTTCCTTAATCTTGATCCACAAGTAGCCTAAAGAGTTGGGATTCCTTAGCATGTACCGCTGGAGTTATTATCATGTAATCACAATCCCAATAGGTCTCTAAATCAGATTGCAGCTTAAAATCCCGTGCTGAGACCTCTGATTCAGAACAGTGTGTTGCAGCATCGTGCTGTAGCATCTTCTGTGTCAACCTCAAAAACTGCAGCAACTCTAGAAACATAAACCTCTCCTAACAAATAGAGGTTTCTACCTAGTAAAACACCTAACAAATATGAGATTCTATTTTGCCAAAAGATTAGCCAACACCATGGAACTAATAAATACCGTATCATACCGTACCATGCTCACCCCTGGTATCTTTCAATTGTGGTTTGTTATAAGTTACGAAAGATCAAAGTTTGATCTCATTAAAGAATTAAGGCTCAATTGGAAATAGGCATGATTAAGATCACAATGCATGAAGTTTCTAGTTACACATCCATACTTGATCTGTGTCATTGATTATATTTATTAAGGTGATTATTGATGGATCTAGTTACGCTAAATTGTAACAAAGGTCTCCTTGGTTCCATATTGATATAAGAGATGGACTAGATTGACTAAAGGAGATGTATCTTTTCATAATATTAGCAAATCTATGTGCACTAGGGTTATCAAGTGTAATTGTCATTTGGGATAATATGTATATTGATACGTTACAAATTGTCATATTTTATTTGGTCATACTTTAGTTCTTTATAAAGAGAGAGGAGCCGCATCTCAAAGAGAGGGGGCTGGAAACGGAAAAAAACGGAAAAAAACAGAGCAGGGAACAACAGAGAGCAGCTTCCAGCGGCGGTGTCGACGGCATCCTGGAGCAGCGACTCAACAGCCTGCGGTTCTCCTCTTCCTCCAATTTCAGAGTTTAATTCTCCCCTTCTTCTTTAATTATGTCAAGTTTTACTATCAATCTTGTTGAATTTTACATTATGTTTGGCTAAACTCCATAGCTAGGGCAAGGATGAAACTTATATATTCTATTTGACTTTTACTCATGATTTATTTTTCCATATTGATCTTAAATGTTTATTGTCTATTTTTCCAATTGATTATTAGGGTTAATTTTTAGATGAGTTCAATCATGTCTTTCTCAGGCTTTGAATAATCCTGATAATTGTTTGACAAGTTAAAAGAGCAGATATTAGTTGTGATTTCTTGATGAGATACAATTAATGATTTGAAATTCTCTTGAAACTTTGAAAAATAACATATTTTAGAAATTGTTTTTTTAGAGCTTAATTGATATATCCTCCATGATAACGAGACTTGGTTGCGAGATTATCATGCGTATTAAGTTTGAAAAAAATAGTGATTGAGTAAAAATTAGATTTGAATATATAAGTGGATTCCAAGTCCTAGTTCTTTCTCATATTTGAAAACTTATTTTTAATCTCTTAATTTTTTTAGTAGTTACAAAAATCTTTAGTTTTTGTTTAAATAAAGATTTCTTTAAAATTAGTCACTTTCATATTTAGTTGTTTTTTTTAAAATATTAAACTTTGTCCAACTAGATTAGAAATATTCAATTGAATCTAGAATAAAATTCTTCACATAATCAAGTCCCTGTGGGATCGACCTCGTATTTGCGTTGCTATACTTTCGTATGGTTCGTGCACTTGCGAGTAAATAAAATATCACAACATATATCACGAGTAGAAGATCGTTAGGTTATTTTAATAACCTAATATATGTGCGCTAACAAATTAAGATAATAATACTTGTGCTTATATTAATACTTATATTGGGTTAGTCTAGTGATCTCAATTTATAAAGTAGACCTAATTAAGCATCTTATCCGGTATGGCTTTGTAATGTGTAAAACTTAATAGTGTGAGGAAAAAAATTGGTATATAAGCTCTTGAGTTGAACTAACTAATACATTGGATTCAATCTTTTAATGTGGTTCAGCCCAAGTGTCTTATTGCCCAATCCAGTTGTCCATACCCATCCTAAATTCTATCATGGTATCGGAGCCTTGTTGACTAAGAGGTCACGGGTTCGAAACTCAGCGCCACCCAGTTTTAATAAAATTAAAGTTTCACGTGCAAGGCTCGAAAATGATTACGCCTTCATGTGAGGGGGCGTGTTAGAATATAAATAATTCTTCCTGGGCCACAACCATAAGCTTGAGCTTTTGGTTGAGTTGGTTTATTGACAAACATCTTGAGTAGTACACCCGAACTCATCTCAATATCATCTTCTACTTGTTCGTTATGAGTATAACTAAAGCTACCAGCATTTTCTAACTTTTCATGCCATTTCCATTGCTTATGTATTAAATCAAAACCCTTGTGATTCAAATAAAATATTATATTCTTAACGCTATAAACCATAAAATGGTTATGACATAAGTTACAAAGGCAATATATCTTTTTCCGCTCTTTTGAATGTTTCCCTAAGAAACGAATAAACTCCTACAAACTAAAACTAAATCCAGGTCATGCACACGGCATATCAACCCAACTTCGATCCGTCATATGAATTACTAGGTAACAAATAAACAACTGAAAAGGGTTAGATACAAAACAATGCACAACATAATTATCACTCATTTAACAATATACACATACGATACACATAATAAATACATGTAACACAATATTTCATTTCTTATGATGAAACAAAAATCTGGCAGCATTTCTTCATCATAAAAATGCTCCTTCTTTACTCTATCCTAACACATTCTTGAAACGCTACCCTCACTAGTAAATGTATTTCATTTTATGAGTTTTTTGAAAGAGGGGTTTTTTTTTGAAAATGTTGTGTTAATGTTCAAAGGATTGGTAAGATGAGGAAGGGAAAAATGAAAAGTTAATTCAATAAACTGAGAGAAAGTTTCCAAAATAATAATCCGTACTTTATATACCACAAAAAGAATGTCACAATTCACTATTCAAAAATCACAAGAACTTTTATTTATGTATATGTTTTTTCTATTATTTGATAAAATAAAATATCATCTCATTTTTTATTTTGAAGGACTTTTGATGTAGATTTTGAATATTTAAATTTTATTTTTTCAACGTTATATCATTTTTTAAGTAAGATGACATAAAAAAATTTAAAACTTCTCTTCATTTTGAGTAATGTGACAACCATTTTGGGACGAAGAGAAACTTTAAAAGCAACTTTCATGTGGCTCCAATATTGAATATGAAATTTAATCAATTATACACCATTAAAATAGGTTTATAATTTATTTTTACGAAATTTAAAGAATTGTCTAAAAAATAGTGTCTAGTCAAAAATAAAAAATATGTGATATTTGGGGGTATGTTTCAATTGGGATGTGAAAGTGAAGAGTGCCTGAAATACTTCATCTTATGCAAGAAACTTGATCTAAAATTGAGGTTTTTTTCTAATGTATTTCCTTTGTCTGGGTATTTTTTTTATCTAAATTGACATTTTATGAATTTTAAGGAAAATTTAGAAAACAATGTAATTGTCCATTTTACCTTTAATGAAAGTAAGTGAGGTATGTTAATTGAGATTAATGTGGAATATGTGAGGAAAATGAATGGAGTTATTACTATTGCGTCCCCTAAAACCTTTTCCATTTTGACTTTTGAAATGAAAAACTATAGAAGTTTGATCAAGGTAAAAATGACGGTAATTGTGTCTATTGCGTAGAAGGTAGTTAAGATAGGTTCGGTTAGATTTAAGAAAAGTAAAGGCAACTGTGCCTATTTAGCAAAAAATAAAATGTTTAATGAGACAAGCAAGATATAAAAGTTGAAAAGTTTAATTTTACGAGATGGAGGGAGTATACTTTAAATGTTATACAAATTAATGAGAATATCTTTTCTAGTTAAAAACAAATAGTAGTTTATTTTTGCAATCTCACAAGTCTAGTGATGAGAAACAATACATGGCACTACAAATTGAAAAAATTAAAATACACTAGATCTCAAATAAATAAAATCTCAACATGACTTATATATTCTAAGGGCAGAAGGTGATAACGTAATTGGTCTGACCACTGTTGCAGGTGAAAGTACTTGTCTTGTCATCATAAGCATAACTATACGCATTGGGACACAATCCTTTGAAAAATAAGGAATATTGTGTGGGAGGACATGTTCCCGGCGACCCATGATCCCCCGTGCAACAATACTGGGGCTGTCCTAGTGCCAAACATGCACTCTTGCATCCCACCACTGCTCCATTTCCATCCCTCAATGCCAGCTCTGCTGGGCACTTCGCGTTCACGTCCACCAGGCAATCCGTCCGACGACAGTTTGGGTTGTCCGGCACCACAGAGACAGGGAGGTTGAATCCGTCCACCAAGCTAACGTCGTAGAAATCCTTGCCTTGGAAACCCCCTAGCGTGAATTCTACTAGAGTCGCCGGAGGAGTCGCTCCAGCACCATTGCACGCTATTTGGCCAGAGCCACAGTTGGCTGTTGTGCATAAGAACTTTCCTGTCTGGGCGCTACACTCTGTTCTTGCCCAAAAGCGGCCTGTCCATTGGGCGGGGATGTCGAATGACATGGATGCGCCATGTGCCAATTCGAACCCAGTCGGGGTTTGGGAACTGCCACCTCCTCCGGTAAGAGTAGCAGGCCAGATTGTGTACGGACAGTTGTTAACGACGGTGAATTTTGTGGATTTCACTTCTGAAATCATTTCAAAAATAAATTATTAGGAATTTTTAAATGGGAATTTACGTAAATAGCACTAAAACATAATGACTTTCTCTAAATGTTCGTCATCACTGGACATTATGAACATTATTAAGTGCTATTTGGGAAATAAAATAGTTTAAGTCCTATTCTGGGAAATGACTTAAGTTTTAGTGCTATTTAGTGCAAATATTTCATTTTTAAAAGTATTACTTCACTGTACCAAAATGGAGAAATATTTTTTCATTTTTAGAATTGTTCATATTTGGTCACCTAGGCTTTGTTTGGTAACAGCGTTTTCGATTAGCGTTAGCATTTTGGATAATATTTTAATGGTGCAGATGAATTCAGAAAACGCTAACGCTAAAGGCTACCGTCGGATAGCTTTTTCAAAACGCTAACGCTAATCTCTGACGCTGATGCCAAACGGGGCCCTAGTCCACGCCCCACGGCCATGTCTCGTGCCCACTTGGTCATCTAGCCCACTTTGTCAATTTTAGAAAAAAATGATAATGAGAAAAAGGAAGAAGAATACAGTAATATTTTGTTATTTTGTATAATTAAAATAAATTCTACTCTGCCCTTAAAGGTTCGATGTTAATGTTTTTACTAGTTGGAAAGCTAGAAAGTTTAGGTGTTTGTTGATTTTGTTCATAAGATTCTCTCATTGTCCCGGACCTAAATTCTAGACGTTTGGTGATTAATACTCATTATTTAGCTTGTTTCAAACATTATTTGTAATTTTTATTTATTTTAAACTATACTCCCTCCGTCCCAAAAAGAATGGGACGGTTTGACTTTTTTGGAAATTAAGGGAGATATATTTTGGTATTGACTTTCCAAAAATACCCTTGATGTGACGGGTAAAAGTAGGATGTGATGGGTAGATTATTAGGAAAAAAGTATGATGTGATAGGTAGGGTATGAAAAAGTAAGGGGTAAAAGTGGTTTTTTAATAGAAATGTAACGGACTTTATGGGACGCTGTTTTTTGTAAACGTAACAAACTTTTTGAGATGGAGGGGGTATTAAATTATGCAAAGTGAATAGAATTTTGACAAAAAAAATTACAACGGAGAGAATATATTATCATTTCTTATATTCGAGTGATGCAAAGTGAATACTCCCTCCGTCCCACTATATTTGTCCACTTTCATTTTTGCACACCATCTAATGCACTTCTTTAATCCATTTTATCTTGTAATTTGTATATTAAAAAATTATAGAAATTATATATTAATAATCTATATGTTAAGACAAATCAAACAAGATCACACATGACTATATTTAGGCTTACACATTGAGAGAATTTGATGAGTCAAAGTGCTTAAATGAACAGTTCCAAAAGTCAAAACTGGACGAATATAGCGGGACGGAGGTAGTATATATTATCATTTCTTATATTAACACTCAAATTCAGAAAAAGAAAAAAGGAAAAATAAAGTAAAGTTTCAACATACCAAGGAGGAAGGAGCAGGAGATGATGGCAAGGAGTAGTAGGGAAGGAGATAAAAAATCCATTTAGTTTTGTCTTTCTTTACTAAACTGATATGAATTACTGTATAAACCGTAAAGAATGAAAACAGATTAATTCGAGTGAACGACTTGGAGAATTATTTGAGGCTTTAAATAGAGAAATGGGAAATATGCTGCACCATTTTACCATGTTAAAATCTTTATATTTGTTTCCTAATTATTCATAAAACTCAATTTTATAGTAATTTTATTAAAAGGTAATTTTCTTAATGCTACGGTGCCACATGCTACTTTAATTAGGTATGATACTCCACATTAAAAATATCTCAGAAATGAAGGAAAAAATAAAAAGAATTTTAACTCTTAAATCTATCACTACTGTAATAGGAAACATGAATATATGTTAATACCATAGATGGTAAAACATAAAGGAACATATCGTAATTTTTTTAATATCATAAATAGTAACCCCATAATGTTTATATAGCATAATAGGAAATTTATTTTCGTTATGTAATTAATATCTTATTCTTTTAAATATAATAAATGTTATGCACATATTGTGTAAAACATAAAGGGAAATATAAATAAATGTTAGGTTCTTTTTATAAATCATACCGTTTAAAACATAAAAGGAAACATAAATGATAATTTAGAAAAAATTATAAAAACACATACTGTTTTGAATATCATAAATAGTGGGACATATCGTTTAAAACATAATAGGATACTTAAATAAATGTTAGAGTAATGATAGCATACCGTGTAAGTTAATGGTAGCGTAGTAACATACCGTGTAAAACATAATATCGTATAAATAAATCATAAAAAGAAACATAAATAAATGTTAAACAGCAAGGTGCCGTTGACATTGGTCTAGTGTAAAACAAAACAGGAAACATAAATGATAATTTAGCATTTAGCATTTAGCATACCATATTGTTTCATTTCCCTTTCTGATACCCGTGCAGAAGTTCCTCATAGATAGTTGGAACTTGATAAAGATGTCATGGAATGATAAAGAGATTGATCCATTGATGATAAGCTTTTTTGAATGATGTCCGGCTTTCAAATTCGGTTACCGACGACTAAATTGAGAATAATCATCTAGAGTCTAAAGAGGTTAAAATATGGAAGATAATGTTAGAGAAGGGCTGTTTGTAGAAGTCACATGTGATATATGACTTTAGATGAATATATACTTGCATTAGATGAGTGTGTGATTAACGCAGTTTGAAATCTAACAAAAGGGGCGTTTGATGCAATTTTTAAAGTTCAAGGAGAATCCATACAATTTTTGAAAGGTTCAAGGGTAACTGGCGCAAACACCCCTCAGAGATATGAATTCATTTTATTTTCTTCTTCTATAATCAAATAAATTGAATTGAACAGAATTTCATTCAAACATCATAAACCAAAATCAGAAGATCATTTTAGTACGAAGGGTGTACTTTGTTACAATTCTTCTTTTTTACTTCAATGTTGAGATTACTTCCTAGATATCAATTCTGTGTGCATTATTGTGCATTATGAGATCTACCCTTTCTTTCTGCCTTGAAGCTTCCTTTCTTTGATTGATTCTTTGATTTCTTTTAAGATGTTTTGATCGTTAAAGACTATTTAGCTTTATATTTTTATGAAAAAATTCATGATTTTTATAAATTTATTGTGCATGGTTTGTAGAATTGGCAACTTATTGGATGACTCTCGGATGAGTTGATATAACTGTTAAAATAAAGGTTCAACGCTAGAGAGGGGTGAATAGCGTTTAAAACAAAATCGCAGATAATTAAAAACGAGAGCGATAAAGTAAAGAGCGTAAGGAAGGAGCACACCGAATTTTATCCTCGTTCACCACAACGTGTGGCTAATCCAGCCTCCCGAGAGACTCTCTCGAGCTACACTAACTCCGTCAAGCTTAAAGGTGCTCAACAAACTGATACAACTTGAGAACCCGAGTCACACGAGCCTCAACGCCTTTGCTCGGCGATACCACACTCCAAGATTTCTCACGAAGGAACAAAAAGACTTCCTTCGAGTTTACAACAAGGGAACAACTTCCCTTATGTTGGACATGAATTCAAACTCCTTTATTATTATTCTGGAATATTGTTTGTTTTGATAAATGACAAACAAGATGATTAAATTCAACGATGATCGAAAATTCATTTTTCGTATCAAGAAAAGAAAAGAGGCGTATCAAGAAATTTACCGTGATAAAAATCAACGTTCTCCTCTACGCAGATTTTTGAAGTGAAGTGAAGACTCTGAAGACTTTTTATTTTTATTGAGTCTAGGAATTTTTGTAAGGATGACAATAATTTTTGCATAAACAAATTATTTTTGAGGGATAAAAATTATTATTTTCTGAACCAGTTGAAAAATCTTTTTTCCTCTGTCTAAAAATATTTTACTGAGTGAGTTTCAAAATAGTGTGTCAAAATCTCTTAAAATATTTTTTTAGGGATACACAAATTTTTCTTGGTAAGAAAAATATCTTTAAATACTTTTTCTTGTACATTGTTTGACGACACACAAAATATTTTTTGGACTCACTTTTACTCCCTTATTCAAATTCATTGAATAAGAGTCTCTTGATTGTGAGGAGCGTGCTGCCTATTCCGTTTGTCTCAAACAAGGAACAAAGGCCAAATTAACTCCTCATCGCAACTTGGCTTGGGCCCTTTGTGTTTTGTGCATTATTTTCTTATTAATCGATTAACAGTCTTAAATTAATCGATTAGATCCAGTTCCTTAGCGCTGGATTTCTCAGGCCTTTTATTTAATCGATTTTTATTCTTCCTTTAATCGATTAGTGCTCACAGCGCCGTCTAATTGATTTTTCTATCCAATTTAATCAATTAAGTTGCACCCTCAGCTGAAGACTTTTTCCACCGAAATCGATTATACCTCAATGTTAATCAGTTGTTTTTATCTGGTGCCAGCTCTCAGCCTTTTCCAGTGGCTCCAACGGTTCTATTTTTCTTCAGCCTATTTAATCCCTCATTCTCCTTCATTTTTAACACAACTCTTGCACTCTAATATCTCTATTGATTCATATTCAATTCTTGCTTCCATCTTCATCATCAAATATTATTTTGAGAGTTAGAAATATTTTCATTGAGTGTTAAAGATATTGTCATCCATAGAGCTTTAATCTTTCAAACACTACTTGCTCAATTGTGTGAGCTTTCATTCTTGTGTTGTAAACTCAATCTTTTGAGTGTTGCTAAGACTTGTGTGATTCAAGTCTTGTTGTTGTTAAGGCTTGTGTGACTCAAGTCTTGTTGTAAGAAGTTGAGGCTTGTGTGATTCAAGATCTCGAGTTGTATTGGTTTCTCAAGCACCCGTTGAAGCTTGAAGTTTAGTAGAACCTTTGAGAGAGTCTCTCGGAGGACTGGACTAGCCACGAAGTGGTGAACCAGTATAAATCACGGTGTACTCCTTTCCATTGCTCTTTACATTTTTCCTGCGATTTTTTTAATTATCACACACGCGATTTACGCACATTCTAGCAAACAACTCTATTCACCCCCCCCCCCCCCTCTAGAGTTGCACTTTTGTCTAACACCTTAAAGTGTATAGAAACACTTAAACACTCAGGAATAAAACTCTCAAAAAGAGTAGATATGAGTGAACTAGTAAACGCTCAAGAACACAACAATTTCTTCAAGAATTAGCTCTCACGAGATGTAAGCTCGGTGCTTCTTGAACGGTTTCTTCTCCTTCTTGTTTTTTGCATTTGGGCATTTTTGCTTGATATGCCCAATTTCTCCACACCCATAGCACTTGGGTGGTCCTATATATTTCTTGCTCTTTTGTTCATACTCCTTTTGCATGAACTTGTGAAATTTTTTTGATAACGAGCCCAAACTCGTTGTCTTCATCACTTGATTCCTCCATGGCGGGTTCTTGGGAAGCCTTGAGTGCAATTCCCTTCTTCTTTTGTTCTCCTAAAGAGGGGAAAAGTATGGTAGACTCATAGGTTTTGAGGTTACCTCTAAGCCCGTCGATGGTGACGTTGGTGATGCCGATGGACTCTTGGATGGCATCGGCTTTGGAGCGCCATTCCGGTGTGAGACTCCGCAGGATTTTTCTCACAAGTTCATTGTCCGTGTACGTCTTTTTGAGAGCGTGGAGATCATTGACGATTTTTGAGAATCGTTCAAACATCTCATCGATTTTCTCATTCTCCTTCATACGAAACAATTCATATTCATGGGTTAGAAAATCTATTTTAGCTTCTCGGACTTGATCCGTACCTTCATAGGTGATTTCTAGCTTGTCCCACATTTCCTTGGTGGTGGAACAACAAGAAATCTTCCGGTAGTCATCCGGGTTTACGGCACAATAGATGATGTTGATGGCCTTTGCATTGTTCTCCACTTTCTTGATGTCTTGCGCATCATACTCATCCTCGGTTTTGGGGACATTGGTTTCCCCAACCTTCTTCATGGGCACATCTTTGCCGTTTTTGATGATTCTCCATAGGAGAAAGTTGGTGGATTGGATGTAAATCCTCATCCGCTCCTTCCAATAAGTGTAGTTCGTTCCATCAAACAACGGAGGCCTCGTGGTGGATTGCCCTTCACCTAAACCTGCGTATAAGTTTTGAGTAGAAGCCATTGATCGTTTCTCTCAAACGGTTAAGTCTTTCAGAGAGTAAGGCTCTGAAACCAATTGTTAGAATAAAGGTCCAACGCTAGAGGGCGAGGTGAATAGTGTTTAAAACAAAATCGCAGATAATTAAAAACGAGAGCGATAAAGTAAAGAGCGTAAGGAATGAGCACACCGAAATTTATCCTGGTTCACCACAACGTGTGGCTAATCCAGCCTCCCGAGAGACTCTCTCGAGCTACACTAACTCCGTCAAGCTTAAATGTGCTCAACAAACCGATACAACTTGAGAACCCGAGTCACACGAGCCTCAACGCCTTTGCTTGGAGATACCACACTCCTAGACTTCTCACGAAGGAACAAAAAGACTTCTTCAAGTTTACAACAAGGGAACAACCTCCCTTAAAGTGTATAGAAACACTTAAACACTCAGGAATAAAACTCTCAAAAAGAGTAGATATAAGTGAACTAGTAAACGCTCAAGAACACGACAATTTCTTCAGGAATTGGCTCTCAAATAACTAAGAAAATAAGAGAATGCTTATGCAATGAAAGTGTATTGAAATGGTGAATAATTTTGTGTAAAATGAGAAGATTTGAGTGCCGTTTTATAGGCTAAAATGGGATAAACCTGTTGCAAACATTTCCAACAGGAAGAAGACAAATTTTTCAGAGACACGGGGTAATAGTCGATTGTCAAAGCTTGATAATCGATTACAAAAAGATTCCATGTCCAAAAATTTAAAATTCTATCCGTTGGAGGGCAACGGTCACACTGATAGTCGATTGTCAAGTACTGCCATTCGACTATCAATCCTCTCTGAAGTTTCTGGGTTTGAAGAAAAACGCAAACAATCAATTGACAATAAGTGTCAGTCGATTATTGGATGGTTCTGAACTTGAGGTTCAAAACTGCAGCAGCCAATATTCGAATGTCATTTACTGACAATCGATTATCAGCTCGGCTAAAACCATCCTGGCGAGAAACTTAACCCGAAAAGCCGAGGTCCAAAAACGAAGTGTTCCCAAAAGTAAAAACCAAGTTTGAAAAACATTGTATATGGTATAAAATAGTGAAACCAAGACTTGTTTGATAAAAACCATGTCTTCGAGGTCGTTTACCACGTGTGTACGGTTTTGATTGTTTTTCACGTGTTAGACCTATTGACCAAGATACAAAAGTGGTTTTTATAAAATAATTATTTGGGAACCTTTTAAATATGCCCAGAGGTAAAAACGAGGTTTAAAATATTGAAAACCACCAAGTTGGTTTGGATGCCAAAAACCGAACGCCGAAACCCCAAATGCCGGACGCCGATGTCGAACGCCGAACGCCAACCGAGGTGGTTTTTTGTCTGGGCAAGGACAAGGGATTTTAACAAATTAAAACTTTATTAAACGTTTATTTTGATGCACAAAAATGTTTTATGATTTTGTAAAATTATTTTTACTCTTTGAGAACCGAGACTTGAATTGATGGTCGGTTTCGGTCTAGTCTGATCTGATCTAATATGAATTTGATTGAAATTAAAATTAATATTTTTATTATAGTAGTTATAATAATAATAATAATATAAATATTAATAATAATAGTAATAATAAAAATAAAATTATAATAATACTAATATTAAGAATAATAATAATAATAGTAATAATAATAATAATAACTATAATAATAATACTAATAATCATAGTAATAATAATTATAATAATAGAAATAATAATAATAATAGTAATAGCAATAATAATACTAGTAACAATGATAACAATAATAATAATAATAGTAATAATTATAATAACAATAAAAATAATAATTATAGTCATAATAGTAATAGTAATAGTAATAGTATTAATAATAATAATAATAGTAAGAGTAACAATAATAATAGTAATAATAATAATAATAATAGTAATGATAATAATAGTAATAATAAATATAATAATAATAATGATAATAATAATAGTAGTAATAGTAGTAATAATAACAATAATAATATTATTGATATGAATAGTAAAAAGAATAATAACAATAGTAATGAACGTACTAATAATAATTATAATCATAATATAATAGTAATAGTAATAATAATACTAATAAAAGTGGTAATAATAGTAATAATAATAAATAATAATAATAATTTTGTTTAGATCCAATCTAACTTGATCTGATTTGCTCTATTCTGATTGTATCTGATCTGATCAAATTGGATGTGATCTGATTTTAATAAGAATAAGTAATAAGCAGAAAAAATAAGTTGAACACAACCCTACCTTAATGTGTCTAAAATTTGTGTCTTGCCATGTGGATATTAATTAGCCTTGATCTAAACTTTCTATTTGTTTCCGCCTTCCCTATCTTCCGCATGCGGTACGACCTTCTTCCCCTTCCAGAACGGGGAGTAATAAGAGCATTGGGAGCGGCAAGGCAAAACCTTTCCACTCCATGCCACATCAGATTTTGTAAGGCATTAGGCTAGCCAAGCCGTGTCACCCCTCTTTGTGAGGCATCACCCAGGCAATCTAGCTCCTTTCTTTGTTTCAGTTGTATTCTTCAATTTGATCCTCTTTTTTCTCTCTTTTTTCAGCTCTTTCCTTTGTGAAGTTTGCTCTTGGCCAGCGATAAGGTTTCTCGTTTTCTTTTACCTAAACGAGCAATTCAGTTAAAGAGTTAAGATTAGAGAATGGCGAACTGTTCAACTCAAAGTTCGTCAGTTGCTCCGCGAAGATGGATGATCAACATCAAATTTTCCTGTAATTGTTATGTGAATTAGAAGGTACTGAATCTGGAATTTAAATTTTCAATCAAGTTGTGATGTTGGCATGAGGATTAATTCTTTGATGCATTGTGTGACAATTAAAATTGTAACTGTAACACCCCGCCCGAGTGACCCGAGACACCCAGACCGGAGTACTAGCAATACCGGGTTTACCTTGTGAAATAGTATTTTTTTTTTAAAATAGATTCTCATTTTAATAACCAAGATGTTTTTAAAATATTTGAGTACACATAAAATAATTATAAAATTGAATATAAAACACAATTTATGATTCAAGCCCAAAACAAAGTAAAATAAGTCCAAAGATTTATTCATTATCAAATACTAATTTAAGAAAAAAACGATGCTTGACTTGAAACGGCTCCACGTCTATGCCTTCCTTCCTTAGCAGTTGTTTCCTTTGTTAGTACCTGCGTGTAGTTAAACACTACATGCTCAACATAAAGTTGAGTGGCAAAGAACCAGTAGACATATATAACATGTACATATATTTTGGCCATTTTAAGATATTCAATTTAAAAGCTTTTTGCTTAATTAAAATCATTGAGGAAAAAAATCTCACTTTGAACAGTTACTTGGGGACATTTAGAAAACTTTTGACCTACTAGGTTAACCACAGATTAGAAACTAAGTCGTGACTAGGTTGGAACCCCGCACTAGTCGATACATAGTTTTACTTCAGATACCTCCCCGTGACCTCGGGTCCAGTAATCAGAAGTGAACCCTAGATTAGACCCACGGGGTCATTGTCAGATTCTTGTGCACATGTTGTGGTATGATTATTTGTAGGCTCATCCACTTGGACACATACGATCCGGCCTTATAGATTGTGGTTTTATTCACTTAGTAAAACATGACAATACCTGGTTAGGGTATGTCGTACTGTTAACTATAAGATTATACTTCGTCCAATAATTGTTGGGTTAACCCTACAAGGGTCGTTTCAATAAATCACTTTTTGATATCTTTCAATGACCGTCGTTACAAAACCCTTAAACGGTTTTATGTCCCCTTTTAAAACATCATATTATTTCAAAACGAATAAATCATGCATCATTAGGACATTGGAAGTGTGTAAATTCACACACATATATTCATTGGGCAATTATACAAAAATTATTATTTTTTGTTATACTACGGGGTACATATTTTTTTTAGAGAATTGACATACTGAATTATTAATTTAATTATGTGTGCCTTCGGCCTCCTAAAAAAATCAATAATAAATAACAAATTATAAAACAAGAAGTATGTACATTCTTTTTAACACACATTCCGTATATCATTGTCAAAAATAAAGAGTTATTAGGGTCTGATTCTAAACTTCGTCTTTAGTGGGGAAAAAATGTTTACCTAATAATTTTTTTTAGAACAATTGCTCCTGAGTGCTCGGAAATAGGGGAACGAAAAAAAATGTTATTCACATACAACTAAACTTTACATACTCGTTTACAGAAAACAAAAAAAAACAAGAACATATTTCCTTTGATTTGTTTTTTGTATATGCGTGCATTATATTGACTATACTGGTAACCAAATTTATATGTAAATACGTAGTATTACTGGTTTATTTCTATTTTACTTAATTTCAATACATTCTTATTATAAAATAAAAATGCACAAAAACACATTAACATGAGATATATATATATATATGGCTAAAGATTAGAGTCAACGGGCACACGCACCTTCAATATTGTTAACGTGAAATGTAATTTTGACGATACGCCGACCTCACCGCCCCGCTACCCCCTTCAAGCTATAGCCTCTCCACCACCCTCACCGGAAAAGTACCCTAAGCTACCCACCTTAGGCCCTTATTTATAGGTGGAGGGAAGGGGTAATGGATGGTCACAATATTATAATAATAATAATAATAATAATAATAATAATAATAATAATAATAATAATAATAATAATAATAATAATAATAATAATAATAATAATAATAATAATTTATATTTATTTATTTTCACCTCATTAAATGTGATAATTGAATGGAGGAGTTACAAAACTCATTTGTTCCTTTGGCTTGGCGTGAGTAACAAAGGGAAGATTAATAATCTTTCTCTGTTTGTTTAGTATTAGGTGTCTGATTTTTACTTTTCAGGTGCCATGTATTTTGAGAAAAAATATAAAACTTATACAGTTGAGTTCCATTTTTCACACATCATTTCAAGGCAAATTATATCGTACACCCAGTTGTACCTAATTTTAGGTACAACCGGCTAAATGAAGAAGGAATGAATTGCCGGAATTAGTGTCGCTCCTCCATTTGCCGGGTCGGGCCACCGGAGACGAAAGAAGAGCAACGAAGACGGAAGACGATGGAGCAGCGAAGACGGAAGATGATGGAGCAATGAAGATGACGAGGAGCAACAATGGCAAAAATCCGGCGGAAACGGTAGAGAATGAAGATTTATGGAGCACCGAAGGTGGTGGCGGCGTTACAATCTGAGGTCGAGGGTTGGGTCGCGTAGATGGAGGAAGAAAGCAGCCGCGGAAGAGAGGCGGGGATATGAAAACACTAGTTGCACAGAGAAAAGATTGTTTTATGGTATGAGTTTTATTTTATTTGAGAACGAACATTAAGTTATTTGAGAATGAGTACTCATAGTTTTAAAAATCGGACCGGACTGGCCGGTTCGGACCGGGAACCGGCGAACTTGGGGTCAAACCGGCCCGGTCCAACCCCAAAGACTGGTAGGTGCACCGAACCGATACGAACCGGTAAGAACTGGGTTGAACCGGTCTGGTTTAACCGGTTACCAGTTTTTTTTTCTTTTTTTTGCACAAATCTCTCAAAAATTATTATTAATGGGTTTCAAACACACAACCTAATGCACACTAGTTCGGCTATATACCATTTAGCTACCATCCCTTTTGTTACATGAAGACATTATTAGTTATATATTGCATTCTTAAAAATAAACAAATATACAAATTCTAAAAAGACTTTTTTTATGTTTAAAACTTTTAAAAATATAATGTTGAAACTTTGATTCAAATTCTAAAATATTGATGCAATTGATTCTAATATGAACTTCACATCACAAAACTATCAACTCATTTAAATATTTTAAAAATATTGTGTAAATTATAAAATAAAAAATATAACTTGTTATTTTATAATTTTTTATTTGTTTCAATAAATAACTATATATATATATATAATTATTAAATATGCGTGAACCACTGGTTTGACCACTTGAACCACTGGTCCGACCAGTGAACCAGTACCTTGACCGGTTTGGTCCCCGGTCCGGTTCTGAAAACTATGTGAGTACTATTTTTATGTAGAATGAACATTACATTATTTGTGAATAAATATTATAATTGTATTGAATAAATGTATGAAAATGAGTACTACATTATTTTGGAATGAATACTAGTTTATTTTACAATGTATCTCAAGGATAACTAACATTAATTTAAGCATTACTCCATACTTCTTTATCCTAAAAGAAGGCGGAACCTATGTTAGACTCATTTGTCAAGAAGAAATGAAGGTGGGGGTGTGAGCACACAAGTTTGATGCCATGTGTAGGAAGCTCTAGTTTTGCTTCCAAGCACCTTCGACTCCATAGTCGCTAAATCGAGGCATCCCACTACATTTTCAGAGCCTTCACTCCATAGAACGTAGAGAATGTTTGAATTGTTGGGATGGATGGCCAACGACTTAAGCAATACCATCGATCTAAGTAATCTCATTTCAAAGACGCCTCTTATACAACACTGTTTGAAACGATGCCTCACGATCCAGCCATCATAATAATCCGGACTTAGTTGCCAAATCAACCAGCCTTTGGGAGGGTGGTGATGTGGCCTGTATTGAGCTACCCATAGAGACCCACAAGATGCCCCGAGGAGACTCAGACGATGGATCATTGGGGCCGCTTCTGCTGGCCTCTCAATTATGGCTTTCACCTCATTCATGTATGGATCATAGACAACGAGTTGCCCACTGTGACAAATCAACCAATGCAGCAAACCATTGCACGCAACAGCATGCTGCTTGCGGTTCCAACTCCTGGGTTCCTTCCACACTAATGGTTGCGGAGCCCAGGGCCGGCCCATATAGGGGACAAGGTGGCCGGTCGGGCCGGGCCCAAAGAATTTGGGGGCACAAATTTTTTTTTAGTAATATATATGTATATATATGTATAAGCCCAGGCCCAATAGTCTTAGACCAAAAAAGAGAACGGGACAGAACTACGGAAGAAACTGCTTCATTCCGCCATCCGCCCGATCGTATTCACGAAGTGACGAACCAGAGACGACGTGCCACCGCCGATTGAGTTGCCGCCTCCACCGCCGGATGTCGAGTCGCCGATTTGCACGCCTCCAGGTAATTATTCATAGCCTTCCCTTTCCAATTTTGTAATTTTTATTTCTCAAATCTTAATTTTCTTTCATTATTTCATTATTTAGATTTAAAATCTAAGGTTAGTTATTAGGTTTAAATTTGAAATCTTTTCTAATTTCATTCTTTGAGATAGAATGAATGAATGGTTCTATATGTTATTTATTTGATTTGGATGAATTGTTTTGAATTTATTATTTATGATAATTATATATTTATTTTTTAAAAAACTGAAAACTGAAAAAAAAATTAAAAACTGAAAAATTGTTGAATTGATATGAATTTATGATTTATAAAAAAATTAAACTGAAATATAAAAAAACAATTTAAAAAGGACAAATTGACGAATTGATATTAATTTATGATATATTTATTTATTTGTTTGTTTGCTTGTTTTTTTCAGTTTTTTATTCTTGATTTTACTTAGTAGAATTTATGATTTTGGATTTTATTTCAAAAATAATTCAATAGCTATGGCTCCTAAACAATTATCCGGTAGTCAAAAAAGAAAAAAGAGAAAACGAGATGAAGAAATGAGAAAATCTCAAGCCGGAGCTCTATATAAGTTTATGAAACCTGTTGTTGAAGACGAAGAGGTAAAAGAAGTAAAAGAGATGGAAGAGCAAGAGCATCTACAAATAGAGCAAGAACATGTCGAAGAGGGTGAACATTTAGAAGAAGAGAAAGAAAATTTAGAAGAGACAGAAGAACATCTTGAGCCTATGGTTAGTGTAGTGCATACTGTTGTTGAAATATTTGATCCAAGAAGATAGGAAGGACTTAATTCTGAAGAGATTAAACTTTTGGTGGAGAAAGGTTCAAAAAGAGATCATAGTATTCACTAAGGCCCATACGACAAAGATGGACAAAATGGTAGATGCTTTTCTGCAGCATTATATAAAAAAACTTTACCAAACATGGAGAAGTGTGATAGAGAATGGCTTGTATATTCGAAAGAAGTAGACAAGATATTTTGTTTCTGCTGTAAACTGTTTAGAACAGGAATTCCAAAAGGAAAATTGGATGGTGAAGGTTATGTAGATTGGCATCATGCTCATAGAAGAGTCAAAGAACACGAACTTTCAATGGATCATCTCTCTAATGTGAATAGATGGCTTGATATGCGTAAAAGATTGAAGCTAAATGAAAAAATTGATAAAGTTCAGCACGAGCAATTCAAGACGGTATGTAATGCGATTGATAAAGTTCAGCATGGTAAATGAAAAAATTGATAAAGTTCAGCACGAGCAATTGATAAAGTTCAGCACGATATGTAATTATAATACTTTAATTTTGTCATTTATTTTTTTCTTTTAATAATATTGCGTTAATTATTATTTAGATATAATTAGTTTACATATGTGAATTTTTTTAGATCATTAAATAAAAGATTTTTAGGGTCTTTCCCAGGCTGATGAATCCTCGGGACCGGCCTTGGCGGAGCCAACACCACCACCTCACTCCAGTCCCATTGCCCATAATCACAAGATAACACCTCCACCGTGAACCCATCACCACCACCATCGGTGGTGGTGTCCACCGGCACAGGGACACGCACCACCCTGAATCTATGGCGGGATAGTTGGTCCATAAATAAAGCACAATCAGAGTCCTGTGGTTTTTAGCCCCTTAGGTACTCAGTAGTCCTTATTAACAACAGGATCACATATCATCCCAAGTACAACTTGGCCACCCTTGGAGGGGGCAGGAGGCAGCTGGATCCATTGCTTGATTGCATAAATGATAGACACCCTCATCCACATAGTTTTTACGAGGTGAGCATAGTATCAAATTGTCACAAGATGCCAAAATGTTTCCTCCACCTGCCATTCCATCATTAAAACATGGCAGATGATCAACAGAGATTGATAGCGCTCCCGACCGTTCACCGCCTTAGGGTGTAGAATCAATTTACTAACGTAGCACTTGGGTTGGAGCTCATCGTATTTTGCTCCTCCTCCCTCCAGCTTCTCTTCAGCTGTGATGACCATCGTTGTTGTAAACCTATAAGTAGATCACCAATATTTAACCATTAGGGACTAAATTTGAAACACAATATTCGGGTTAAATGATTGATTACTGACTGGTTTTCAAATATAAAGACCACAAATGTAATTTCCGGAAACTGCAGAAAGCCCGCGATGAACAGCGACCAATCCACCCCTACCAGACAGCAACCCGGCGATCAGCAACATGGCGAGCCCAGAAGTGCAGTAGCGATCAGAGGGGTTACGGCAGAGAACAGAGAAGAAAGAAAGAAAGAAAGAAAGAACTAGAAGATGGCAGAGAGAACGACGTGAGCATCAAAACATCAAATCCAAATTCAAAATTTCCAAATCAAATTCCCAATTCAATTCAATCAATCAAAAGAATCAATAATTCAATTCACAAATTCAACATCAATTGCCAAGAATATATATTCATGAATCATTTACACCAGATCTAATTAGAGAAAATCAGATCTAATCAGATCAGATCAGATCCAATCAGATCATATCAGATTCAATCAGATCAGATCAGACCCAATCAGATCAGACCTAATCAGATCAGATCCAATCAGATCAGATCAGATCCAATCAGATCAGATCCATTCAGATCAGATCAGACCCAATCAGATCAGATCAGAACTTCAAAAATTCAGATCAGATTCAATCAGATCAGGAGTACGGAACAGAGCCTTAAGGAACAGGGGGACGTATATATTGTTGTTGGGTGGGCTTGGGCTTTTTCCAAATTCCAATTGCTCCGCATAGATTTAGGAATGGGGAAATTATTATTATTATTATTATTATTATTATTATTATTATTATTATTATTATTATTATTATTATTATTATTATTATTATTATTATTATTATTATTATTACTCTGTATTATTGTTATTATTATTATTATTATTACTCCGTATTATTGTTGTTATTATTATTATTATTACTATTACTATTATTGTTGTTGTTGTTGTTGTTGTTGTTGTTTTTGTTGTTGTTCTTATTATTATTATTATTAAAACTACTACTACTATTATTACTATTATTATTATATTATTGAAATATTTATATTTATTTATTAAACTATTACGCCTATTTCTCTCATAACTTTTTGCATTCAGTTCTAAGTTTGAAAAATAATATGTTGTTTGTCACCTTTTCACAAAACCTAACCAATGATATCAATATTGAATATATATTTTGACTATATGACATACTTCTATTTTATTTGTTTACTTTATTATCTATTCAATTTTGTCCAATCAAAGCACCAAGATTCCTAACTCAGATATGTGCGCGAAATATGTCATTGAACTCACCTTATCATTCAATTCGAATATAAAAGGCGGCCATTGAAGGGTTGGGAGCGACAGAGACGCAGCGAAGGTGTGGTAGAGGAGGAGGTGCTTGACAAACCAATATTTATTAATAATTTTTTACCATTATTTATTAATAATTTTATTAAATTTATGATCATAGATTATTAATTTTGACAACAAAAATTGAAAGTGAAGTATCACTCCGAGACGCAGTTCTTGGTGTTCTCTGTAAATTGTTTTACTCGAAGTGTTTATGAGATATATTATGTACTAAACTCAATCTATAAAGAAGTTTTTGACATTGAGGATATATACTTCATATTTTTGATCAAATGGGGAGGGGGAAAACCCCGAACTAACTCGTCTCCTCAGGAGAAGTAACTCTGCGAATTCTGGTAACGCCTATCTTGTCCCTTGTAATGATGTCCTCCATCCCAGGTGGGGGAACTTCATGCTCAATCCAATCAGCATGCTGAAAAGCTCCAATACTAGCCATGTGGTCAGCCGCAAAATTTTGTTCGCGGAATATTCTCTTTATCTTGATCCTTCTATACTTAGTTTGCCACTTCTTAATGTTATCAACGATGTGACGAGTAGGTCCTCTAATTGAATTATTGTCAGCAATCCACGACAGAGTATAGGATTTCAATTTGACGTTTGCGACGATGCAATCAGTGACAGAATTTACTCGCCTACCAGTATTAACCTCGGATTTGCCATTCCATCGTTTCATATACGCGGGAAGTACTCCGCACCATATTTGATGATGGAAAAGTTCTGTCTCCCGTTTGGGGATAGAAAAAAATTATCGCTTAATGCTAGTCAAGTAAAACACTGCGTTTCGATTTGACAATGGACATATTCCGTCGCTACCTTCTTTCTGTCGCCAACAATCAGATATTATATATATAATTAAAAATTGAGAAATCAACTAAAACACAAAAACTTAATGAAATAAAATGATAATCAATAAAAAAATTAACCTCATACTAATAAGAAATAAAACTAAAAATAGAAATCACCCTAAATATAACTAAAACATGGAGAAAAATACCAAAATATGACTTTCATGTTTTTTTTTCGAAATGTAACACTGTACATGTGCACCTTACTATACTTTTTGGTAATGTACACGCTCATGTTTGGTAATGTAATGCATTTTAAGTCCTATTTTGAGAATAAAAACATGAAAATATATTCTATGTTGGTATATTTTCAATGTTTTAGTTCTACTTTGATCTTTCTCTCAACTAAGAGCCTGTTTTTTAGGGCTTGAACTCTTAACTTCCAATTTCTTCCAGTTTTTTCCAGTTCCTTCCAGTTTCTTCCAGTTCTTCCAGATCCTCCCAGTTTCTTCCAGTTCTTTCCAGTTTCTTCCTGTTCCTTCTAGTTTCTTCAAACTACTCTCATTTTCTTCAAACTCTTTCTACTCCTCAACCAATTACTCTAAAAACGATATATTTTAATGTGATTATTATTATTACTATTATTATTATTATTAAAACTTTTATGTTCATAACTATAGTTTATAATATTTTTTTCATCTCACTATTTTACGATTCACACTCATAATTTTTTTCTTCAACTTTTTCATATGAATAAGACAATTCTTTGTATATTAGTCTACATGATAAAACAGGAAAACATCAATATGTTAAATTATACTAAAGAATTATGGATAAAATAGTTACATTGAATGTTTTATTAATATAACTTTTTATAAGACATCTCAGTTTTCCCTTTATTACTTAAAAATTGCTCATTTTTCTAATTTTTATAAAAAAAATTGTAAGTCAAAAGAGCTTAGAGAAAAAGACTAAAATATGAGTAAAACATAAAAAATGTAAACAAAAAAGTTCGATGTCTTTATTCCAAAAATAGGAATTCAATGAAAATAAAATGTCAATAATGAAAGAAACAATAGGTTTGATTATGTGACATGTATGATATTTAAAACAAAATGTTTTAATATATAAATTATAATTACAAATATATTATTTATAATAAATACTGCATAAATAAATTGAGGTGCAATATAACTACACAGCCTTTTTAAAATTTAATATTTTTATTATAATTATTTTTTGTAAAAGTGGTTTTTTGTATTTAAAAAATAACAATACTTTTTTTTATATCTTAAAGACATTGACTAAGATAATGTGATGATGATGATGATGATGATGATGATGATGATGATGATGATGATGATAATGATATGATAATGATATGATAATGATAATAATAATAATAATAATAATAATAATAATAATAATAATAATAATTTATAACAACAAGAATTTAAAATAAACATTTTTAAAGTTTTTTTAGGTTTTCTAGTTTTTTTCCAAATCCTTCCAGTTTTTTCTAGTTTTTTCCAGTTTTTTCCAGTTCCTTCCAGTTTTTTCCAGTTTCTTCTAGTTTTTTCCAGTTTTTTCCAGTTTCTTCCAACATCTAGCTCTTTTTTATAGTTCTAAAGAACAGGCCCTAAATAGTCTCAGTGGTTGCCACAAATCATATACGGAGTATTTATTGGAGTATTACAATGTACTCCGTAGCATCTAAATAGTTTGAAAAGTACTCCCTAGCCTTTTATAAAGGTCTAGTTATCATATTTAAATGATTTGTTTGAAAAGTACTACCCCTACAATATCTTTTGTTAACTTTAATAGTCAAACATAAAATCAAAGAATATGTCAAAAGAGTTGGACAATCAAAATTGGTTAGCTTACTTTGCTCCTAATCCAATACAAAGTTAGTTGACAACATAAGCACTGCCTTTTGTCTTCAGAGATTGGTTTGGTACCATAACAAAGTTAGAAAACTGAAAACCAGTCAGAAAAAAGGTACTGAAATCATCTGGCAACCCATTTGGAGCCCAATTAGTTTTATTTGAAGAAGAAAAGAAGGCACAGGGGACCATGCAAATGTCATGAACAACTGCACCAGGCAAAGAGCACTTTGTTTCTCTATTTAGAAGCCTGCCATTTTACAATCAACATTAGGCAAACCATATGTCTATGTACAGTAACCAAAAGACCACTAAGAACATCATAGTATAACATCATCATATAAAGGCCAAAAAGAATCTCAGTTCAAAAACTCCAACCACACAAAAACTTGATAGTATAATGTTTGTTTATTGCCCAGAAACATATCTCGACGAATTATATGGAGCTCAGGTGCTGAAATGGAGCGTCCCAATGCAAACCATTCAAAAATTTTCTGCTAGTTTGGTCATCAATGCTCGGCGTAGCTGATCATGAGTGTAGAATCTATGGGCAGGTCCTATCCTCACAGCGGCTTGTTGGATCATCAAGTCATTCACGACTGAGACGCTGGCATGGGTAACATCCAAGTCTAGCTCCTTCAGTGCCACCATGAGGCGGGCGGCAGGGTGGTGGTTGTTTTTATTGCATTGTATCCGGATCATCGCGTCCCAACCCATGATCTTCACCTCCACATCCATGTCTTGCACCACCACCACCACCTGGTTTGGTGGTGGTGGTTTCTTGGATGGTGGCTCCTCTTTGTTGCCACTCAGTTCCCTCAATCTCATCTTCAAGTCCTCTATGTAGGATTCCGAGTTCTCAAGCTTGGATTTGAGCTCGTTTATGTACGCAATGGCGTCCCCAAGGAGGGAGGCTTTGTCCATTTTTGAAACATTTGGGACCACGGCTCGCAACGAGTAGAATCTTTGGTTCAGCTTCTCCCTCCTCTGCCTCTCTGCCTCCACGTGGTTCAGTGGCTCCTCTCGCCCGTTTGCCGGTTTTCTCCCCCTCTTCCTCGGCCGTTTCTCCCCCTCCACCTCCACCCCTCCTCCTCCTCCACGGCTACTCTCCGCCTCCTTCACCACTGAGACTTCTACATCTGATTGGTCCGAAACAAATGAGAGCATTCCTTCCTCATTGCTCGCCCTAGACGTGGCGGGTCTTTTTACGTTTTTGCCCTCGTCCGCTCCAGCCCCAGCCGGAAAATGGCCGGAAAATGGATTCCCGTTCTCGCCTGTCTCGGGTTTGCAAGAATGTGATGAATTCCCAAACTCAAAGGAATTGAGATCCTTTGGTGAGTACCCTTTTGTTTGTTGGGATTTAACTTCGAGATTGTGATTAAGGGCGATGGAATTCTCACTGCCAAACACGATTTGTTTTACGCCGCTGGAAAGATATGAATTCTCTTGGACTGATGTGTTGGAGGAATCTTTCACCTCAACGTAGGAAGAGGTTGGGTGGGTGAGCCAGGTGGCTGAGGGGTCGGCTTCCGGCGGCCAGGAGATCGAGGTCGGGACGGGATTATGATTGTTGTTGTTGTTGTTCAGATTGAACAGGAATCTAACCTTGTTCGCCAATTCGAAGCTCTGGTGAATCAATTCAGTGGATCCGAGTTCAACCACTCCGTTGGGTGAGGGAATACAGACCATGGTTTGGAGTCCGAAGCTCTGCGCTTGCCGGGCTCGCTCGCAGGGAGACGAAGCGAGGTTATCCTGGCCGGAGATCCAAATTGGGCTCGAACTGGAGAAGGCCCGACCCGGGAGACCCGACCCGGAAGCAAAGGAGTGGGTCATGGAGACGAGAAAAAACCACTCGGTATCGGTGACTTCTTCGTCCACGGAATCGTCGCCCGATCCAGGACCGGCGATGAGTGAATTGAGATCGCGGAGAACCCTCTTCCGGTGAGCCTGTTCGGCGGGAGACGTCGCCTTTCGCCTCGCCCTGGCCTTGTCGTCCTCACCCTTGTAGTACCCGTCGCCCCACCCCAACAGCGACGGAGACGCCAGTTCAGCCACCGACGCCTGCCAGAAAATCGCGTAGGTCCACGACTCCCGGGCGCCGTCGATCACGATTTGCAGGCGCTGCTGGAGGGTCTCCTGGCTGAGGACGACCGAGGAAGCGGCGGCGGCGGCGGCGGAGGAGGACAGATGATGAGGCGGGCCCAACGCAGCCCGATGGAATTTACCGGCAGGCGAGACCCAGAAGGGAGGCTGATCGGAGGAAACGAATGCATCCATCATGGAAGCGTTGTGGCCGGAGGAATCGGCCCAGAGATTCATCTCCGGTAGGCTGTAATCAGTCATTCCATAAGCAGCGGCGGCGGCGAGAAAACAGAGGTTTTAGAGAGAAAAAGAGGGAGAGAATAATGTGAATACAGTTATAGGCGGCTATGATGGACGAGACTGTGTTTGGTAGGCGAATAAATTGGAATGGAGAAGATATGGATGATCCTGAGAGCGGAAAATGAATGGGGGTAAGGCGCCGCGGATTCCACCAAGACTAGTACTCTCCCTCGTCCTTTATAAATTACACTTCTAAATCTAATAGTTGGAGCATTGTATGTCATTTGAATTTTGAATGGAATAGTATAACAAAAATCTAAAAAAAATTGGAGTTGAAAGATTAGAATTTAGAGAGTAGAGTCTAGAGTTTTAGTATTGTCTAAAAATCGATACCTAAGAGCAACTTCAAAGGACAGTGTATAATTGAGTAAATGCAAAAAAAATAGATGGTATACTCTTTACTGTTCAAAAAAGGCTCTCCAACGCATTTTTCAAGAATACACCATAGGTTATTTTTCCATTCCTAGCTTGTAAATATAGCAGGTCCAATAAGAAGTGGAAAAGTCCATCTCAACTCCTTCTAGCCGCAACAGATCAACCCCTACCATCATCTTCAAGTAAAAGTCATCTTCTTCAGCTACGACAATTCACTCTTGACGAAATTGACAATCTTTGATATCACACCTTTCCCCTTCTGTGTTGAGTAGGTCATCACAAGTTTGAATCTCGCAAAAAACAGAGCTTCCTTCTTCTGCTCCATCTTCTTCTCAGTATGTTCTTCTTCCCTAATTGCCTCCATTGATTTGCCCATCAAAATATTAAATATTATAAATTAATTTGAAGATTTTATAATAATGAACAGTTATAAAAAAAGTATAATATAGAAGATGTGGTTGGAGTGAGTACAAAAAAGTGGAGATGTAAAACACTATTGATAGTGTAAAATAAGATTTACACTACCATTTGTTCCACTATGGGTTGGAGATGCTCTAAGAACATTTCTAAAAACATTTTTATGGGGGATGTGGGAAGTGAATTGTTTAGCTAGTAAGTGGAAATTATTAGAGGAACATGGAGATGGGAAATTAAATGGGGGAATAAAACTCTTGATAGTATTAATTACTTGGATCAGACTTATTGTTTTAGATAGGGTTTAGAATGATACTGAGGGGGAACAAAAACTTCGATCGTTCCATCTCGCCCAGTAAAAATGACTCTAAACGAGATTCGTTATTTCTTATCGAGAGATACACTATGGTCTATGATTATTGTTTGCGTAATATCATTAAACCCCATGGTAGGTTCTTGCTCAGCTTTCACTATAGCTCTCTCAAGCTTGTGGAATGCTTCCCCCTTCACCTTCTTAAGGTCCTAGTGTGCGAGCACTATTGTATCCTCCCGGGTCAACTCACCCGAACATCTACTACCTTCTTTATTAATTCATAAATATCTATTGGCTCAAGTAAATCCCCATATTCCTTTGCCTTTTCGATCACATGCTCGACGTCAAACTCAGGATGAAGGATTGTTTAGGGTTTGTAGTCTTCTCTGGCCACCGAGAAAGGGCTTTCATATCTAGTCTCTCTGGCTCAAACAATGGTTGGAAGCGCTTGTTCACTTTTGTTCAGTTTCCCTAGCTCAATTCCCCTTCATGAACAACCGCTAGATTGATCGCTCAAAGGTCTAAGTGAAGTCAATTCCTTTTGACACTCTTTGGGCCTTGGGGAAACACCTTAGCGAGAGGGATGATGATATAGGGGGGTTGTACGTAGAATCCTAACATGTGGAAGGTAAACCCGGGCAATCACGAGGATCTAGTGGCCTAGATGTTTGAAGATACAAGAGCCGGTTGACCACTTAGCATCGATCCTCTCACCAAGATCGTCAGGTAAAGGTCATGTTAAGCTTGCAATCATATGGCTCGAGCCTCCCACCTAGGTCACACAAGGTTCATTGTGTTCATGTTTATTTTAAGTGTCTGATCTAACCTAATTTATTTGTTTTACAGATATGATCTCTAACTCCCTTTGTGATCTCGCCTCTCGCAAGGTACCAAAGAAATAAGAGGTCCGACTCTAGGTCCAATGCCAAACCACACAAGATGCGACCTCGGGATAACTTGCCCAAGATATGGCTCATGATCAACCTATGAAAAGCCTGGCATAGGATCAGCCTACGCATGATGCCCCTTGGGATAAAGGCATCTTGATCTTAGGGTCCTTGGAGATAAAGCCTTGCCACGACTAAGTCCCGGGTGGAGAGAAGTTTGAGCCAAAGGTTTAGCCTCCCCTCGAGTTGGGGCTTTCTAATGTGGAGATAAGTCCACCTAAATAGTCCTTCAAGACCTCAGAGAAAAGGGGTGGGTAACAATCAGTCGGGGAACCCTTTGGGCCTAAGGGCCTAAAACTGACCCGTAGGGACCCGGTTGTCATAGAGCATACAGTGGAGGAACTCTTCAAGACCTTCTTAGGAGACCTGCATGCCCCAAACAATTTGTTTCCCTATCCCTCAAATTAAGTTCTTTTTTGCTTCTACAAATTTTTCTTAGCACTCTAAGCAAATAGTAACCATCAAGCAAGAGTTCGCAACTTGGGTGATTGTGCCAGGATGACGAGATGACTCATTGGAGGCCATGATACTTTAATGAGATTGAGAGGCTATTACACCCATAAACCTATCCCTAATCAAAATTAATTAATTAATGGGACATACTCGAAGTCTATTTTAAATATTCGTTAATAAAATATAAAAAATATACCGTTGTGTAGGGTTCGACGAGACGAATCCAACGGTATCGGACCTGAATTCGAAGCAAGTTGGCCCGAAAAGTGTATTTCTATCGAGGTATGTTATTTAATTACGGAGCACAATACCCTATGATCATATATACTGCTCTAATCGCCTAAACCGACCAATTGTCGCCCTATCTCTCTTGTCTTGCAAACAGAATAGAGTCGACAAGGAACGAACAACGCAGAGCAACAAGGAGGAAGAAACAACAAGGAGGAGGAAGGAGAAGAAGAAGAAGGAAGAAGAGAGGGGTCGCCGCTGCCCGTTGCCACCATCTCCACCGTCATCTTTGCCGGTTTCTTTCCTTGTTTTCTTCGTAGTTAATCTTTCGTCAATTTGAGGTGAGTATGTGAACATCAAGTGCTAGATTGTATGTAAGGGTTTGAAATTCAGGTTCATGATTTTGTTTGATTGATTTATATGAAATAAAATTCGTTGTTTGAGAAGATTTGAGAAGTGTTGGTGAATTATTTGGGTAGGTATTGCATGATTAGGCGTCAATTACTCAATTGGTTTGGTTATAATATATTAAGGTAAGTTATGTATGTGTTTGGACCATTAATTATGTGAAAGTAGCCTAGGAAGATATGGAATTTTGACTGGTACGATTGAACTAGGTTCAACACAGACGGATGGTAGGCTACTACCGCTGGTCGGTAGCTTGTTACCTCCAGATGGTAGTATGCTATTGTCAGCTGATAGTTCGCTACCGTCACAGCGCGATCAGTGATGTCCGAATTTCAAACTTCCGTTTTAAATGTGAAGGATGTACTCCAAGACTTGTTTGATGTATGATGGTAAGCTTGGGTGTTCACACCCAATGCTAGGCCACTATTTGGATTGTAACACCCCAATCCGTATAACCCGGAATTACACGAATTAAGGTGAAACGAGAGTTAAATAAAAATTTCACTTGACATTTGAATATGACAATTACTTAAAAATATTAAATTTACAGACTCTGGATCGCGACCCATTTAAAAATATTTTCAGAGTAATGCGGAAGTACAATAATAATCAAATCATGACACATTTTAAAATCTGTTGACCAAACATTGCCTGCCATCCTTGCATCTCCTCTGACTCAATGCCCTCCGGGAAAGGTTCCATCATTGTCTTCTTGTTACCTACGTGTAGTCAACGAAAAATACAAACTACACGCTCAGCGAAACCGCTGAGTGGTACCACGCTAGAATTGTAGAATAATTCATAGACATATATGTATATATATGTCCACAAAAATGTATAACAATATTCCTGATATGACACTTTATATCCTATGGTCAATTTGATGAATCATGATGATAAATATTTAATGATAATTGCATGATTATGGCACATTTAATTTAATCAATTTGATTGTTCTTAATGATGATTACATGACGCCTATGTTATCAATATAATTGTTCTTGATGAGGATTACATGATGCGTAATTGATGTTACACATAGTCATGATGATTTTACTTGATGATGACTTCATGCTGTATGATTCTAAGTCAACAAGGAATGACCTTGCAACTATGAGATTCGCCCATTTGGTACGACGAACTCATGTCCTTCTTAGTCTCACGAGGGAGACTAGAAAAATAGAGGTGGTACTCGAAAGTCTGAATACCATGTACGTACACTAAGCCCGGTCAGGGTTGTCGGACTACTAAGTCCCGCACAACCACGCTATAAGAGACGCAATTACGCATGATCTCTTACGCATGCATATGATATGATATGTTACAATATGTGTGATGATATGAGTCATATTATATGAACAATTTGTAAATAATATGAATGGATAAATATACTTTATTTTATTTGGGTGAAATCTGATAAAAATATCATTTAATTAAGCTACGGGGCTCGGAACGGTTGACCGTTTGGCGGGACGGTCGACCTTGATCTTCAGCAGGTCGGATTTGGCGGATCACCGTGACGATCGACCGTGGTTGACCGGCAGTCGACCGTTGTTGACTGCTTCAGTGTGGCTGCATTTGGCTGAGCTTCGGCGGTCGACCGTTTGGCTACGGCGGTCGACCGTTCTATCGACAGTAGTAGTCCGTTTTGATGTTTAACATGACGGTCGACCGTTTGCTTCGACCGTTTGGGTCTGCGAAACTTTCTCTTAATATTTTGAGTGTCCAAAATACTTCTTTAAGTCTTTTAAACACCTCTGATTGAAATATACATATTATTGGGTCGATTCCCAAAGTTTATACTTACTTATGTGTATATTAATTTTATGGATTTGGTGCATTTTGGTCTTAACATATAGATGACTTATATATGCATCACCTATATAATTTGGGATGATTTAAACATATGGATTAACATATAAGTTCATGTACGTATGTGATGAATGATTCGACAAGTCTAACGCAAAAATACAGACCTGGAAATCATAGGCCGAAACCTTACGGATGAGCGGGAGTGGAAACAACATCGTAATTTGCCAACTTTGTCATTTCCGTCACAACTGGACAACCTACGGTAATTTGGGCATATCTCCATCGTTTCTTCACCAAATTGCAAACCGTTTGATTCTGTGGATTCCTAAGATGTAAGGCTACAACTTTCGTATAGAAAGTATTTCGTTTTAACATATGTAAGATAGCGTAAATCAGACCTGAAGTCAATAGAAAGTTGCTGTCCAGAATTTCGGGTATGTCGATAAACATGATTCCGACGATTAACTCACTAACTTCGACATTCCAACGCCGAACTTTCTTTGCAATACCTTCCGGATGTTCCTAATAATTGTTAGAGAGTTTATGGTAAGTATTTGGGATGAAATAATATGAATTTTGGTGAAGAAAAACATGCCAACCCGAGGAGCTCGCCACCACTGGCGCAGTCCCGGTATTTTGGCCATATCTTCTTCGTTACTTAACGAAATCGCGAGCCGTTTGTTGAGTTGGATTCGTAACGTCCGGGGCTACAACTTTGGTATAATAAACATTTTGAGAAAATGAACGGAAAATTTCAGAATTGACTCACAAGTGGACTGATTGTCTTATGTTCAGGATTTTGGACACTTGAATGATTTTCTTGCTCCTTCTTCTTCCTTAACATACTACCATGGAGTTGGAGTTTTCTTTTCTTATTCTTGTTGCTGCCGACAGAGAGAGGGAGAGATGGAGAGGAGAAGATGAATGTTGATGATGGTGGTGGAACATGATGATAATGATGATAATAATGGTGGTGAAGTATTATAAAAAAAATTTGGATTATTGTGGTGTAGTGGGTGGCTTGTAGACTTTAAGGGATTTCACAAGGTGGCTTACGTGATTGAGAGGAGGTTTTGGAGATTTTCATATATTCTCCTACTCCGTAATTGATAAACTGGCTAAAACGGTACGCGCTTTTTCGCCCAAACTGCTCCGAATTGAAAACGGATTTTGTTTTTGGAATTAGACTGTCAAAATTAGAATTTCGACGTAATCAAAATATTTTTCTAAGAACTTTTATTTTTTTCTCAGTGTTTGGGTCTGTCTCAATCATAAATTAATATAATAATATAAATGATATAAAAATATATGAATTAAATCCAAATGATTAATATGATGTTGTCAAGTGTCAAAAATTAAGATTTCTAATCTTATAAAATCACTTTTGAATTGAGTTTATTTAATGGGTCAAAGTTACAAATTTTAATATTTAAAATTGACATAACTTGAAATCTATAAATCAGATTGGTTTATAAAATGTACCGTTGGATTCGTCTCTTCGAGACATATCCATAAATATAACTTTTTAACAAAAAGTCATTATTTTGAAAATCCATTTATTTTTTGGTCAAACGTATAAATATTTCTTATTGGACAAAAATTACTTTTGTTTTATAATAAATTTTAGGCCATATTTTGTGGCGTTACATGGATAGGGTTTTATATGTCAGATAACCTGATTACATTGCTAGAATTATGAAGGTTATAAATGATTGAATTAATTTACATAAAAGAACTCTAGGACTGACCTGAATGCAATAGAGGCAAGTCATGCCATAAGTATAAAGAGGTTAGAGCAATGTGGTAGGGGTGAGCATGGTACGGTATGGTACGGTATTTAGCTTGTACCAATATCGTACCAAATATTTCGGTTCGGTATGGGATTTTACTCCGTACCGATCCCGATCCCGAAATATCAGTTCGGTATGGTTCGGGATGGTTTGGTATCGGTTTCGGTACAAATCGGGATGAACATACATACCTACTTTACAGGTTACTCCGTAATATTTAACAATACAACATTATTTTTGAAAATTAAAAGTGAATTTAAATAAAAAAACCTGAAAAATAAAAACAAAAGAATATTTAAATGCAAGAGATGTGTATCAAAATTTAGTTTATATTTCACAAACTAAAAAAATGAATGGCGACAAAGGAGTATTTCGAGTCTTTGTGAATCTTTGTGAATACTTTTATGTTCATACACAAAAATTAAAACACAAATAAAAGTATGATTTACACATCATAGAACTTGAACCAATTTTTTTTTTAAAAAATTATTATTAAGTGAAGGAATATAAAAATATAACTCCGGGGTATTATTTCTTATAATATTTTAGTATATATGTTCGGTACGGGATTTTCGGTATGGGACGTCACCTCGTACCGTTCCCGAATACCGTACCGACCATTCGGTTCGGTTCCTTCTCGGTACTTTTTCGGTTCGGTATTTTTCGGTTTGGTATTCTCGGTTTTTTCGGGAAATTTCGGTATCGGTTCGGTACTTGCTCACCCCTACAATGTGGTACCTGCTGGATCCAATGTTTATTTGCGTACATATAGATTATGTGTGAACACTTATTAACACTAAGTTTACAACAGTAAACACTTATTATTTTTACTGAATAATATATTTTTAGCTCCTTTCAATTTTTTTATGGTATGTTTGAAAACATGGATTTAGATTTCAAATACAGATTTGACTCAAATTTCATGTTTGAAAAATTTAAAAATTTTGAATATTGATTTGAGTCAAATTCCTCTTAATCATAACAAAGCTTAATTTGAAATCTATGCCCCTTGTCATTTGAAATTCAAGATTTCAAATCTTGGAATTGAAATACATGAATTAAAACGAAATGCTAGTTGCCAAACACTACCTACTTATTTCATCTCTATTTTTATATATACTCCGTACTCCGTATGAGGTAACAGGCAATACTCTGTAAGTCTGTATATAGCTTTTCTTCCCTTTTTTGAGTACTCCGTATTTTGTTTCTCATTTTAGCGGTTTTACATATCTTTCTCAGGCTGCGTTCCGTTTCATAGGTGCCTCCGTAGCGTCGTTCCCCGAGGAGGCCTCTGTCGATCTCTTTCTCGAATTGTTTGCAAAGCTAATTTTCATTCATACACCTCCTCTTGGAACTCCATTTCCTCTCCCTGCTGCAGCCATGGCTTCCGAGGGTTTCAGCGACAAAAATGGTATTTTCCGGAAGCTTCGTGCGAAAGCAGAAAACAAAGTTCGTATTCTCGATTCTTTCTTATTTATTTTTGCAAATTTATTCTTTTAACCCTTTACATTCTGGATTTATTTTTTAAATATTAAAATCACGATCTTCTGAATTTTTTCATTTAACATTGTCAGATCTGTTTCAGATCTGGCATTTCTGTTACCCGGATCTGCTACTTCTGAACAATTTGTTGATATTTCTCTGTGTTGTTTTGTTGAATTCCCCTACTTCGGTAGATTTGTTTTGATTGCAACGCGAAGAACCCAACATGGGCCTCGGTGACTTATGGCATCTTCCTGTGCATAGATTGTTCGGCTACTCATCGCAGACTTGGCGTTCACATCAGCTTTGTCAGGTGAATGCCTTTACAATAATTGGTAATTGGTCTTGTTGCTTAACCTTGTGTCTTTTGAGGGGTTTTGTAATTCTTATAATCATGGCAGGCTAAATGCTTACCTATTGTACCATTTTACGCGTATATGTCCCCTTTTATCATTTAAATCTTTACATCAGTTCTATACATTCTATTAAATTCATCATTGACATCACCATTAGCAACAAAAATGGTACAAAGATTAATTTTATCATTGTATTTTCAGAAATTCTTCTTTTGTAGATGTACTTTTTAGTTCCTATGTATTTTGATGTAGTTCTTCTTGAGATCACCATACCAATGAAATAGAGCATGCAAATGTTTTATAGGATTTCAGAATTCAAATTTTACTCTAGAAATTCCCTTTGACAGGTTTGCACAATGAGCAAGGATCTTAGTATTATTAGTTAGAGAAGAGTTTGAAGGTTATAATTTATAAATAATTTGATCTGAAGAACTTGTGTCATGTCAGGTTATGACTGCTATTGGTATATTCCCTGTTTGTTGTACATTAAGATAAAGAAGCTGTCCATTTTAGATACTTGTTAAAGGAATGTTGGAAGTGCAGCTGTCATCTCACGGTCTCACCTAACTAACAAGAAGTCCAGCTGTCCTTCGTTAAGTTCAGCTTTTTCTGTTTCAGTTGGTTAAGTTTGTTTTGCTGTTTATATATACTGGTGTATTTTCATTCTTATAATGATGAACTCTGTTGAAGTAATCCGTCTTCCTTCTTTCTCCTTCATTCTGCGTGAGATCCTGACAGTCCCTTGGAGTGTTTTTGAAGTAAGCTCATGTCCCTAATGGTATCAGACTAGCAGATACTATGGAATTTGCATTAACTTTGCCAATAAAAGTATTATGCATTTACTTGGACTTATTGAGGGATTTTTATTGTGGACAATCCAAGATGATGCAGTCTATTTTTACTGGTATGATATTTGTTTTTTTTAGATGAAATTTGTAATTGACAATTTAAGACACATGAAATTAAGTGGTTTAAACTTGAAACTAATGCAGAGGAGATAGAAAGATTGTGAGCCACCCCAAGTTTTCCAAAACTGGAAAGAGGAGTCTTTTTTTGTGGACATCCCGAAAAGGAAAAGGAAATAAAGAGTCTTTTTTTGGGACAGAGTACTATTAATAACAAATATTAAAAAAATTCTTTTCTCAAAAGTTTATAAGAATTGCGTTTGGAATTAGAAATTGAATACAACCACTCACTCCAAATTAATCTGTCAGGCTAGGGATTGATCTACTCTTAGTTTTCATGTTAGGTTTTCAGCAATTTGTGGCTCAAAATTCTCTTCTATGTAGGATTGTACTTGTTCAAGGATTCTTATGTAGGTTGTAATAAATGAAGATATCCTAGTTACGAATTGAATCAGCCTAACCTTTTGATTGATTTCTTTGTAAAGTTTTGACTATGTTATCCTCATTGGTCACTGTGTGTAACATCTCATGCTTATGGATGCTTTGTTCCTAAGATAGTTTGACTGCTTACTTACAGTTCTATAATTAGTCACGTCAACCATCAATTGTTGTATCATGTATGATATGTGTAACATGATGTATCATAGTGTATGCCTTCCATTCTGATTTGTATTTATGGAATAATATCATATTTTATTGAGTATTAGATTCTCAATAAGAGTATTATACTTTTGGTCCTTAGACGTTCCGGCTCTTCTACTCTAGGTTCTTGATTTTTTATCATCCACTTCAAGGCAATGTTCATACCACAAATATAAGTAAAACTTTAAAATTATATACGACACTTGAAATAATTTAAGAAAACATCTATTGAACTCCAAGAAACTTACTTAAACCTAACAACTCAACAACAAGTTCACATGCATGATGTTGAATAGTGCATACTAGAAAAAGGGTGAAATGCATTTGATAGATCCTAGATGAATGTAGAAGTTTATCATCAATAGCAACTGGATTGAAATTTGGATTATAACCACTTGTATCTCCTACACAGCATTTATAATAAAAAAGAAATTGAAATCTATATAAAATATTAAATAATATTGAAAAGTTAATTTGGGAATTTGAAAATTGAAATAGAAAATGAAACAAAATTTACAAATGAAATAAATAAGGGAAAAAGTTACATACCTGACAAGTAGTAATAGGGAGGAATTAGTGTAGAAGTAGTGTAGAACAAAAGAGTTTGGCAGAGTTGTGATTGGAAAAGAGAGCCCTTACACAAGTTGGACGTTTTATTTGTTACAACTGGGCAAGGTAGGGTCGTATATGTCGACTATTTTGCACAAAATCTTCATTTAAGTGCTGCTTCCCGCCCCTGAAACGTTTTGGTTTGAGTACTTGGGGATGCTTCCCGCCCCTGTCACTAGCCTCAAGTTTCCTCCCCAATAAAAGCCCAGACATGCGCCTTTTCGCCCTTTCAAACCTTGCTTTAAGGCATAGACCCAAAAATATATATTCCGTATCACTTTGGTCCAAACTACACATTGAAAATTCCGTACTTGCAAATTTTATCTGACCCTATCTCAGACCATTTCAGTTATTTTGGATAAAAAACAAAATGTTTTGTTAAGCGGCTGATCACACGTAAAAAATCAAAGTTGGGGATTACCGGATTAGAAGTGGGAATTCCAGTAGATGAGAGCTAAAAGTAGAATAAACTCATTTCAACAATATTAGGAATTTATTTGCCCGTGCACATTTTTTTTATTATTCATATACTTTTTGTATCTTTTTCAAGCAAGTTCTTTTATGAGTTGTGTTTTATTTAGGTCAACTAATTTAGACTCATGGACTCCCGAGCAATTGAAAATGATGTACTTTGGTGGGAATAACCGTGCTCAAGTGTTCTTCAAGCAGCATGGATGGACGGATGGAGGCAAGATTGAGGCCAAGTATACTTCCAGGGCTGCTGAACTGTACAAGCAGCAGCTCTCAAAGGAAGTTTCTAAAAGCATGGCTGATGATTCAGGCTTACCATCATCACCTGTTGCTTCTCCTGTATCTCCAACTAATGGATTTTCTGAATTTAAGACAAATGAAGGAGATAAAGAAAGTGCTTCTATTAAGGATGAAACTCATGTAGTTCCTGCCTCACCTAAGGCTTCTCATTCAGTTGTTTCCACATCTTTCAAGAAGCCTATGGTTGCAAAAAAAGCTGGGAAGTCAGGCGGGCTAGGTGCTCGGAAGCTCACTACAAAGGTATACAATAAGTTAACAATCATGGTCAGAGTCTTAGGCCGCATTTGGGAGCACGGGCCTTATACTTTAAACAATGCATCCAGAGTAACCTGCCCACGTTTACTGCCCAATATGGCCCACCAGAATTGCTATACTACACATTCTTACTAGACCTCTTGTATTTTTATTAATATTAACATTATTGGGAAAAGTTCACATAAATACTTTAAAAGATAAGGAATCTTGCAAGACTACGTTCAAAAGACTATTTACATGAATACTTCGAAATTTAATGTAGTTTTGTAAATACTCCCTTCGTCACCAAAGTTGGAACTCCAACCAATTTTTTCCTGTCACTTTTACAACATGGCCTGGGATTGGCTTTTAGATAGAGCTTTCTAGTTTTCTGGGAAAGAATGAAAATTTTGAAGGACTAATTTCTCCTCTAAATTTTAAAGCTGATGAAGTAATTATGTTTTCTATTTTCTGAAATTTGAAAAAAAAGTGATGAACCGAACATGTTTTATGTTTCCATTTTTCTGACAGCAAACAGTTTTTTAGCTTAGTAAACAGTGCTGATTTTTTTAGTTGAAGGGTTTTGCCTCAAAAGTCAAAAGATTTGTTTTTTTAGAATACAACTGTCTGTCTATATCTACACACTCACACACATACAAATATTAGTTGTTGTTAACCAACTGCACATTTGACTAACAGACAAGCGAAAGTCTCTATGATCAAAAACCAGAAGAACCACCAATTCAGTTGCCCTCTGTCTCTGCTAGTAACACCCCTTTAGCTGGTTCATCATTTACTTCCCGATTCGAGTACACAGAAAATGTGCAATCTGTGCAGACAAATACTGGAGGCTCTCGTGTTCTAAACCACATTGCTCCTCCAAAGGCATCCAATTTTTTTGCAGAGTATGGGATGGACAGTGGTTTTACTAAGAAGACTACTTCTAATTCATCAAAAGTCCAGGTAACACGTGATTTAACAAAAAAAACCATTATGACGTTGAAGTGTTCTAATCAAGGATCTTGTGTGTATATTACACCCCCTCCATCTCTCTCTCTGGATATGTGTAAATGAGCTTGTAATAGCTCCGTATATGTTGTATAGATCATTAATTTTGAGAAATTTTCTATGTATCAGGTTGAGGAAACTGATGAAGCAAGGAAGAAGTTCTCTAATGCCAAATCTATTTCGTCAGCACAATTTTTTGGGGATCAACAGAAAGCTGATGCGGAAGCTACGGTTTCCCTGCAAAAGTTCTCGGTATGCTTTGTTATCCCTTAAATATATTACGCCATTTCTCCACCCTCTAGTGGCTGTATATGCTTATAACTTGATATCGTCATTCCAAACCGAGTTGTTCAAAGTTCAGTCTCTATAAGTTCACACCTTTTTCCAAGCGCTCTCAATGTACAACTTGTGAGTTACTCCTTTGACTATTATAGTCTTTAACTTGTTATCGTAGCTGACATTTGGCACACTGTCAGGTGGTTTCTTTTTTGACATTAAGTCAACCAATCTACCTCATTTTTGGCACATAGGTTATGCTTAGAGTTCATATAATTGCCCCTTCAAATTGTTTTTATGTCAAAGCCAAGTCTTCATGAATTACTATAATTTTTTTGTTGTAACTACAATTTTTTGTTATTTAAATTGGTTGTCATTCTTATTCTTGTTAATGTGACAAGCATTATTGTTGTCATCATCTTGCAATTCCATTTCTTTTTGAAGAGTGATCCCAGTTTTCTGGACTGACTATTGATGTTGATGCCAATAAATTGTGATTTCTACTACTCAGGGTTCAAGCTCAATCTCCAGTGCTGACCTATTTGGTCATGATGATGATAGATTGGCCCTTGATGTCACTGCAAGTGACCTCATAAACCGTCTCTCTTTCCAGGTACAGAGGCTTCATATGCGTTCGCTTGCGGTTTTTATTTCTCACGCAGACTTCATTCTTTTTATTTCTTTTGGATTCATTGGGAACTGTTTGGGTTTTATGTCGCGTTTATTATTTTCATTTTCAGGCACAACAAGACATCTCCTCCCTTAAGAATATTGCTGGAGAAACTGGAAAGAAGCTGAGTTCTCTGGCTTCCAACTTGATATCAGACCTCCAGGATAGAATTCTGTAATTGTTTTTTTTTTAAAAAAAGAAGAAAAAGTAAACCAAAAACTCGAGTTTGTGTCACATACTTGCGGACATTCTATGTAGATGTAAGAAAGAGCCTTTTGAAATTCTTTATTACTAAGAGGGGAAAAAACAAACAAGACATTGGTACCTGCAGAACACATTAAATACTTGTTTCTGTTTTGTACTGTAAAATGTTGAATATATGTATGGTTTTCGTTCTTTTTATTGCTTTCTGGCTTTCTTTCAAACAAATTACGTACTAGAACTTTTGATAGCTTTTGCAAAAGAATATTTGTATCTTTATGAATTTTTATTATTATTTCTTACATTTTGTGTGTATGTATGGTGCTGGTCACATTTAAGGTAAAATTATTTAAACAGAACTAAAAGATAAACATTTTTCCCTGAAAAGGACAATGTGTTTTTCATTCCACAACATAGGATCTAATTAGTTACAACGTAATAATCATTTTATTATTATAAATGTGCCACAATATCCATTTAGGTTTAAAACTCTAATTTATTACTTTATCCAACACAGTCGCCGCATACTGCCATCACAACCGTCAAGCACAGCCCACCGTCCACCACCACCGCCTGCCATGTCTTTTTATCATTAAAGGAGAAGAAGAATGTCCATAGCATTCAATCGTCCTTCACCATCCTTTGTGATCTATTTTCATTGTAATCTCATTCACCCCAATTTTCTAAAATAATGTCTTCTGTAATAAGGTCCTCTACTGCATAGACATTGCCTACTACGGAGTATGTTCAAAGCTTTTTATCTACCAAAAAAAGATCATAGTGTTTAATGTCCTTGCAGTAACGAAGAGTAACACTAAAAGTTCAAGAGAATGAAGACATTCTCAAAACAAAAAAAAAGATTATCTAGATGATTGCTTTAATTTGGTTGTCCCTAAATGTTGAAGCATAATTGCGCAACCAAATGATCAGGAAAAAAAATAACTTGACAGTGAAGCAAAGTTTTTACCAAAAACAAAGATGATGATGATGATGTTGTCGGGCGGTGGTGGTGAGTGAGGGGGCGTGCAACGGGGACTGAGGAGAATGTCTTAACATGTGGTTGTAGGTGGAAAAGAGGCGTGACGATGTTTGGGAAGAGATTGGTCGAGAAGTGGCGGTGGTAGAAAAAAATTAGGGTTTGGGAGGGTTGTTGAGGGGCGGCCCAAAGTAATAGCCCAAAGGAGAGGCACGGTGAACTGAAAGGTGAAATTCGGACAGATAAATATGCAGGCTCGATTCCTTTCTTTACAAGAAACGCTAATGAAAGAGACCCGGCCTACCCTCAGGAGACTGATCAGAACTCGAGGCCCAAGAGCCGATCGGGTCATACTTGGAGGCTAGCTCCATCTTCAAGGGACATATCAGAGGGCAGACTAAGAGTCACTCTGTCTCGGCTCAGTCACTTCGAGGTTACTTGTCATTGAGGACATCTGTACAAGACCTTAAATACTGAGGGAAGAAGGGGATTATTTCTAGAGGTGTATAAGAAAGAGAATATCACTTGCATTGAGGGAAACATTTTTAATCGTGTTCAAGGAACTCGGTCGCCCATACGTTATATACAATAAAGTATCCACTCACACCATAACATTAGAATGTCCTTGCGATTATCCCTCTTACGTACTCATTTCTCATTCTCTCATCTTTACATCGGTCTAAATGAAAATGTTAGTGTTTTGGTCCACCTCCAAAGTATTAACTCCAATATTGGCCCCACCCGTGGACCCGGTTCAAAAAGAAGCCAAAAGAAAAAATGAAACCATACCGTCTGAGACTCATCTAGCAAAAGAAGCTCCAACTATTCGCCCTCATCCAATAGTGCGCTGCAGACCTTCGTGATTCCTTATCTTCTACAAAGCACAGCACCAAACCAAGGAAGGAACATCCTTTGATTCTGATTCTAACGTATGATTTAGGCTCTCTCCCAACTCTCTCCCTCTCTCTCTTTCTCTCATTTTTTGGATTGATCTTTTATGATCCGCAAAATCTTTTTTAGACGAAACCATTCAATTTTCTTACAATGCAGGTATAGATAGAAATACAAATCGTAGAGTCGAGAATATGACGGATCCGAGTGTTTCCAATTTCACAATTCAAGAACACATTCGTCGTTGATGTGAGTGGTTGATATCTTTCTCTTCCTAAACTTATTCTATAAACTATAGTTTGGGAGAAGGGTTTTGTAAGGATTAACGATTGAGAGGGACAACACAATGACATTGAGCTTGGGTGGTGATGCCTTGTGTGGCATGTTTATGCATTACTTTAGTTTAGATTTTTCTTTTGTTTATATCTGCTTTAACTTTCTTTGTTTAATCATATGGATCTTACAATTCTTTATAATTTTATTCCTTAGAGAGGTGTCTAGCAATTCTTTATTATTTTTATGGAGTGTGTATTATATAATACGGAGTACTTGCTACTCTGCACTATGTACAAATTGTAGTGCAATATGTAGTTGTAAATTCTACATAGCTCTCATTTTTCGTTGTTTTGCCACGACTTGTGTTCAATGGTGGGAACAAGGCGAAAAAGAAGCCGAATCCTCCCAACAACGGACTCGGACCCGACGACAACGTTTAAACCGGGATCGAGCGGCCGCCCACGCTTCACTTTTCAACGACTACTTTAATACTCCGTGTGTTTATACACCGGAGGATTTTAGTAATCATTTTCGGATGAGTCATTCTCTCTTTTTACGCATACTCGCCGATGTTGAACGCGAGGTGCCTTGGTTCACCCAACGCTTTGATGCGAGAGGCCGACGCAGGTTTAGTAGTGTCCAGAAGTGCACTGCCATGCTCCGTCAGATGGCGTACGAGATGACATCTGATATGTTCGACGAATACTTGAAGATGTCGGCTCGGAGCATCAGGTCCTGTGTTTATAAATTTTCTAAAACTATTATTCAAATTTATCATAAAAGATATTTACGCAAGCCTACAGCGAGCAACATTCAGCAGTTACAGGCAAGGCATGCCGCTAAACACGACTTTGTCGACATGCTTGGAAGTATTGATTGCACGCATTGAGAATAGAAAAATTGTCCCACAGAGAGAAATTTTGAAGTCCCGAGGCTTCAAGAGTATTTCGAGTTCTCTTAACTTGAGTTCGTGAAAAGTGTTAATGATAAGTTAGTCTCCTCCAACCTGCCACATTTATTCAAAATTTGTCTAAACCTAAATGGCGGGATGCTTTTATTAGTTTCAGCAATCCCGCCTTTCTCAGATTAATTGCGGCCTACAGCTGTATTAACGAGGACCAAAAACAAAAAAACAAAAATCATTTCAATTTCAGTCTTTCCCCCCTTTCTCGTCCTTCTGAAATTCCCCAAATTATTTGCTGTTCAATCTTTCCCTCCACATTTTCACTCTCATTCCCAAAGTCTTGAATGAAAACCCTCCCATCCCTCTCCTCCCATATCCATTTCTTCCAGAACGTTTATGCGAATTTCTGAGTTCCGATGGAAACCCAATCCTCAGAAACCCTAGAAGCTCCGTCTCGAGAACTCAGTTGCCCCGGTTCGCCCAATACCCGGCCCGGATCTCCGATCACTTCGTCCGGTGAGGTCAATGTGGACTCTGGTAGCACGCCGGATTCCGATAATATATTGGATTGGGATGATCAGATGGAAAGAGAAGTTCCTCAAGACGAGAGGCATTCAATCGTGGTTAGTTACTACTCATTGCAAAACTTTTTTTACAGATCTATTCCTGGTTCGCTTGAGCTTGTTTCCAGTAACCTTTGATTTCGCAATCATTTTTTGGGTTAATCAATGTTTACAGGGCGGGGGATTTTCTAATCTGGGCAATACCTGCTTTCTAAATGCGGTTTTGCAATGCTTCATGCACACAGTCCCTGTTATTGAAGGCCTACTAGGTCTCCATCATCCGTCTCCTTGTGATGGTATGAACCTTTAAACCCACTTGAGAACAGTAGTTTTGCTATGTACAATGATGATTTGCATTTATTGATGGACTAGTTAATGGATTTTGAACATGATTTTATTAAATATCATTTTACAGAATTTACCGTAATTTGCAGGCTATATTAAAGAGTTCTGTATGATTTGTGCTCTAAAGGAGCTTGTGGGAAACTTATTTGCTTCCGATGGCAGTACTGTCTTCCCTTGGAAACTCGTCAACAATTTAAACTGTATCCTTTTGTAAATATTCTGTATTTCTATAATTCTATGGATGGAATTTTAATTTAGTCCTCTTGTTTCATTTTCATGTTTTATTTTTCATAATTTTCCACCATTTTTAATCTAGCCTATTAGTATAATATTTTTCCTTCATTTTTTTCTTCCAGAAATGGAGTTAATATGATCATTTTGTTCCTAAGATTACTAATCCACCTGTGTTTGATTTCTTGCGGGATCAATTTAACCAGTCATCTCTTAAGATAAAAGAATAAATACTCCGTATCATTATCTTTTGCCCAAAAAATAAATTTCAATAGTTAGACAATTATTTCTGGGTTATGTTTAGATCATGAAAATGATAGAGAAAAGGAAAATAATGTTAAGAAAAACTATTTGGGTATGATTATTTTTATCACTGAAAATAGAAAGAAAAACTAAATACCCTTAGTTTTTATTTAACATTTCACACACATAGGTTTTTCAACAACAATAGCAACAATCTCACTCAAATTCCGCAGAAGAGGTTCTGAAAGAGTGGATAATCATACAAAAATAATTTCTCTTAACATTGTTTTCTTTTCCCAATCATTTTCATGATCCAAACACAACCCAACAATAGATTATCTGACTAATGAAATTTATACCTTTTATATTTAGAGTTGACTGGTGAAATTGACCCTATAAGAAATCAAACACTTGGTTGGATTATTAAATGAGTATTCTCGAACTAAACAACATTTATTAGCCCATCTTTTGTTCCCGTATGTTCTTTCTTTCCTATTTGTCCCCCACCCGGCACCCACTTCTTCCCTTGCTGTTTTGTTTCTCTAGTATTTTTTGGGTTCCAAACATACAATATTGTTGTTTGAAACCAAAGTGCTATACGAGTAAAACCAAATTTGTTCTTCACTATCCTGTTGATAAAACTCTTTATATTTTCATATATGATGATCCTATTAAAACTAAATATTCATTACTCAATAATGGAATGATGGATGGATCTGGATCTTCAGGTTTCCCTGTGAAATTGCTCAGATCCGTTCATTAAAAAAGTCCAGTTAGATTCTTGATTAGAGACTCCCTATTGATTGCTCTATCGATCATATGTGGTGAGAACCAAAGGACATAGAATGAAAAGAGCAAGATATGGTAATATCATTTGATTAATCCTAATTTTTTTTGCAGAATGGTAACATTTTTTATAATTTTGAAAATGTATTAATACTGACCAAACAGAAATACAGTAGCAAATCTGTGATAGGGAAAAACATAATCATTTACATGGTAGTCTCTATTTACTGAAAATATTCTGCATTGGCATTACAAACAATTTTAAACCGTTATGGAGCATTTTATTTTCATCCTTAACTTTTATAATCCAGACTTTTCATCTAGTTTCCAGCGTTACCAACAGGAAGATGCTCATGAATTCCTCCAGTGTTTTCTGGATAGACTTGAAAGCTGCTGCAAGGATACGAAGCAGAAGGAATCAATGCCCCCACAATATGTCAACCTTGTCACACAGACCTTTGGAGGTCGCCTCGTTAGCAAAGTAACCACTCGAAAAACACTTTGATTTGCACTCTTACTTGCGCCATAGATGGCTAATCATCGATAAACAATTTTCATTATTTGCAGCTACGGTGCTGCAATTGTGGTCACTGTTCTGACACATACGAGCCCTTGATTGACTTGAGTTTGGAGATCGAAGACGCAAACAGCATTCCTGCTGCTTTGGAGTCTTTTACAAAGGTTGAAAATATTGAAGATCTGGAGACAAAGTTCACATGTGATAATTGTAAAGAACAAGTGCTGGTTGAGAAGCAGCTTTTACTGGATGAGACCCCTTCGGTAGCTGCATTTCATTTGAAGAGATTCAAAAATGATGGTTCTGTTGTTGAGAAGATTGACAGACATGTTGCATTCCCACTTGAATTGGATTTGCTTCCATATACTGCTGTAAAGAATCAAGGAAGTGAAGTGAGTTTCTACTTTATTGCATTCACATAGCTTGTGCACTAGTTTTGATTCATCTGGCATAATATTTTAACTATGATTAGTTCTTGGTCTTATTGATTTGTATGCCACCATCTACTCACCCCTTGTTGGATTTTTTGTGGGTCAAGAGAATCATGTGGAGTGTCGGGTGGGATTTACCAATTTTTCATATAAAGTCGGGATTTACTTTCTAACCCAAAAGCTTAAGCCAATAGGTAGTGCTTCACCTTTCTTTATATGAGAGTAATATTTGTTACAGTTATCTGGTGTGGGATGCTTGCCCAACACACGGACTCCCAACACCTCCCCATCAAAACAATAGTAAAATATTTCCTAGGCTTGCTGAATACTTGCCGACGTTCAACTTATATGAGAATTGATCTGCCTAGGTGACTGAAACAACCTGAAAACACAATGTTGCATGGTTGCTATTACTCTATTAAACACATCTCTTATCCTCTTTTATGTTTCATATGCAGGGAGATTCAAAATATTATCTTTATGCTGTTTTGGTGCATATTGGATTCTCATCTTGTTCTGGGCACTATTACTGCTTCATCCGTGCTGCTCCAGATGTGTGGTACAAATTTGATGACTCCCAGGTATATCCCATTCTAAAAGGTTTCACCTTTTAGTTTTGATCTTCAAGAGCGAATCGTTTCATACTGCTTATTGATATGCTGGACATCAAGATTTGAAGCTACTGATTTGATTTGTAGGTGAGCTGTGTTACAGAAGATTATGTCATGTCTCAAGAGGCATACATTCTTTTCTATGTGAAATCGGGCATTCCATGGTTTTCAGATTTTATCGAAACGCAAAAGCTCTCTATATTCAAACCCGTCTTTAACACTTCTCCCAAGTCAGTCCTAGAGAACGTGGATGCCACCACTGTCCCACCACGAACGTGTAGCAATGTTGCTGACATGGCATCACCAACAAGGTTTTGCGAAGAGAACCATGACAACTTCAAGGAAAGCAAAGAAAATGTGGGCCCACAGATGATGTCCCCTCCTGCATTTCCTGTTGAAACAAGGTACTCGGATGCCTCAACTTCTGCAGAAGTTGAGGTAATGCTTTCTCCATCTCCACTGAGAGAGAGGAGCAGACAGTATAATGGCATTTCTAAGCTGCGTGCGTATATGACTCCGAAAACACCAACAAGATCTCCAAGCCCAGATTATATATACAAAGATGAATCCCCCGGTAGAGTTACTGTGAATTTAATGCTATTTCTGTCGATTTTTTTAAGAAACAGAACGGATAGGGAATAGAGTAATAAAAAAGTCTCCCTTTTTTGAGCTGCAGAAAATGTCTATTCAATCCCTCGCGGGCATTTGCGTGTGGTGGATCAGAGTTCTGGTCGAAAAAGAGATTCCCAGAAGGAAGCAGAGGCAGACGAGGAGAGAAAGCATGCACTTTTGCTGGTCAAGAAGACAGTGCGCGGCTCAAGAGGGCATCAATTAATGGCTGCTCTGAGAGGAACACAGAGCGAAAGCTCTGTCGACAAGAAGAGGAGAAGAGTGATCGCTTCTCCCCCACTCAAAGAAGGCAGCAACAGTTCTAACCCTTTTCACAAATCCCGTCATCCATCTGGTTCATCACGTCCTATAATAGCCAGTGGCCCTAGATGAATTTCAATTTCACTTGTACACACCAATATATATAATTAGCGAAGAAGCCCACCAGTCATTGAATTGTCTGGGGAGTTTTGGTATTATAGAAGAGATCGTAGCTGATCATTCCAGAAAAAAACAGTTTTAGCTTTTAGAGTAAATTGAATTGTTTAGGAGAAAGATTGGGAATGAGAGGCGATGAAAGGAACATAAAGATGAATGCCATGGCTTACATTACATGTGTGTATCGAGAAGTGGCGACACCAATGGATTCGTTTCAAGTGTGTTTGTTGCACGCTCGTTGAATGAATTCAATGTATTGGAGTGGACGGTGGTGTAAATTTGCCCCCACCAATACCATCAAGAGCCCAACAACCCCCACACATACGCATGGGCGGATCTATAGTATACTCTTTACGTAGGGCTTGTTCTTTAGGACGGTAAAAAAAGAGCTAGATGTTGGAAGAAACTGGAAAAAATTGGAAGAAACTGGAAGGAACTGGAAGAACGGGAAGAAACTGGAAGGTACTGAAAAAAACGGGAAGTAATTGGAAAAAACTGGAAGGAACTGGAAAAAACTGGAAGAAACTGGAAGAAACTGAAAAAATTTCAAAAAATTGGAAACCTAAAGAAACTTTAAAAATATTTATTTTAAATTGTTGTTATAAATTATTATTATTATTATTATTATTATTATTATTATTATTATCATCATCATCATCATCATCATCACGACCACCATCATCATAATCATTTATATAATCATCATCATAATCATCAATATAATCATCATCATGTTATCTTAGTGGATATATTTAAGATATAAAAAAATGTATTGTTACTTTTTAAATAGAAAAAAAAAATTTCAAAAAATAATTATAATATAAAGTTAGCATAAATTTAAAAATATTAAATTTTAAAAAGTCTGTGTAGTTATATTACACCTTAATTTATTTATGCAGTATTTATTATAAATAATATATTTGTAATTATAATTTATATATTACAACATTTTGTTCTAAATATCATACATGTCACATAATCAAACCTATTGTTTCTTTCATGACTGACATTTTATTTTCATTGAATTTATATTTTTGGAATAAAGACACAGAACTTTTTTGTTTACATTTTTTTATGTTTTACTCATATTTTAGTCTTTTTCTTTAAGCTCTTTTGACTCACAATTTTTTTTATAAAAATTAGAAAAATGAACCATTTTTAAGTAATAAATAGAAAACTGAGATGTCTTATAAAAAGTTATATTAATAAAACATTCAATGTAACTATTTTATCCATAATTGTTTAGTATAATTTAACATATTGATGTTTTCATGTTTTATCATTTAGACTAATATACAAAAAAAAATATCTTATTCATATTAAAAAGTTGAAGAAAAAAATAATAAGTGTGAATCGTAAAAAGAGTGAGATGAAAAAAATAATTTATAAACTATAGTTATGAATATAACAGTTGTAATAATAATAATAATCACATTAAAATATATTATTTTTAGATTAATTGGTTAAGGAGTAGAAAGAATTGGAAGAAAATGAGAAAAGTTGGAAGAAACTGGAAAGAACTGGAAGGAACTGGAAGAAACTAGAAGGAACTGGAAAACTGGAAGCAACTGGAAGAAACTAGAAGAAACTAGAAGGAATTGGAAGAAACTGAAAGTTAGTAAAGAGTAATAGTTAGGAGAAGACCCTCTATTACTAGCATAGGTAAAAAAAAATTAAGACTTAGCATTAGAAAGTAGAAATGCAAGGTTTAAAGTGGAGCTTCAAATTTTTTAACACGTTTGTGTCACATAAGCTTTGACTGATAGGTCAAGGATACCTACAGTAGGAGAACTTCGAGTGACTCCTTACTCCGTGCGTGTTTACAACCCAGAGGGAAGAGAAGGGAAGGGCAAAAGGCTAGAGGGAAGAAGAGAGAAACGGCAGTGGAAGGAGAAGAGAAAGCCACACGGCTGGGAAGGAGAAAAGATTGAGGAAAATAATGATTGCTTATTATTGATAATGATAATCATCTCTATATATAGTAGAGACTCCCCAACCTAATTACTACGTTCTCTATCCTGACGGTTCAAGAAAAAGCGACGAGGTAAAGAACCGTAAAGAAACCCTCGAAGGAGCTTATAGTTCCGCTCACCTAATAAAATCTAAGTACAAGAATAATAAGAATAAAAAGAACAAATTATTAATTAAGTTCAAACTCCCGCTGCCAAGCCGGTGCGCGCCTAGGTCTCGTACTCTGGCGCCTTCCTCCTTTGCTAGTCGTCTCGCATGGCTCAACGGTGGCCTGCGAGCCCGTAACACTCCCCCGCCCTTCAACAAGCATCTTGTCCTCAAGGTGTAGCTGCGGAAAATGTTGACGGATGCTCGAAGCGGGCTCCCATGTGGCGTCATCAAGTGTGCCATCACTCCAACTCACCAAATATTGCTCCTCAGGCGACCCATTCCGAAGCACCGTGCGCACACCATGAACAACGATGGGCGTGGAAGAAGGCCGACCGTCCAAAAAAACATCAGGAAGAGGCAACATCTTATATTGTAACATGGCGCCACGAAACGGCCGTAAAACTGAAACATGAAACACTGGATGAATTTGCGCCCCATCCGGCAACTTCAAACGATAAGCCACTGGGCCAATTCTCTCCAAAACCTCATAGGGCCCATAAAACTTTAATGCCAACTTTTAGGACGAACGTCGAACCATAGAATGCTGCCGATAGGGTTGGAGGCGCAACAATACCAAATCCCCAACCCGAAACTCCACGTCCCTGCGTTTGGCATCCGCTATCTGCTTCATCCGATGTTGAGCTTGCAAAAGGTGATGACGCAATTCCCGCAGGAGAGTATCACGCTCAGCGAGAATGTCATCTACGGCTGGTGCACGACTGGTCCCGGGGCAATAAGGAACCAAATCAGGAGGTGGACGCCCATACAGTGCCTGAAAAGGCGTCATGCGAAGCGCCGAATGATAGCTCGTATTCATGGAATACTCTGCCCATGGAAGAAGAACTGTCCAACGCTTCGGCCGCGCATGCGTGAAAGACCGTAGATACTGCTCCAGTGTTCGATTCATGACCTCCGTCTGACCATCCGTTTGCGGATGAAACGCAGTGCTATGCCTCAATGTGGTGCCGCTAAGATTATGCAACTCACGCCAAAAAGTGCTCATAAAAACCTTATCTCGATCCGAGACAATCGTGCGAGGGATGCCATGCAATTTAACCACGATGTCGGTAAATAAGAAGGCCGTGCGATGAGCATCGTATGCAGCCGGCAATGCCCCTGAAGTGAGTGTACTTGGTCAGTCTATCAACAACGGCCATAATCACAGAGAACCCACGGGACACGGGAAGTCCGGTAACAAAATCCATGCTTATGTCCTCCCAAACGCGCTGTGGAATAGGTAGCGGTTGAAGGAGACCCGCCGGTGGTAGCGTGGGGGATTTGGCTTTCTGACACACCTCACATCGGCCGACATAAGAACGAACATCCTTGCGCATTAAAGGCCAATAAAAAGTCGCGGCCAGACGGGAAAAAGTACGATGAACACCCGTGTGTCCCGCAATCGGGGAATCATGATACTCCCGTAGAAGCTCCGTACGTAAGGAGGAAGCCCCGCCAACACACATCCGGGTTCGATAAAACAGCACACCATCCACCACCAAGAAAGGGGCAGGGAGGGAGCCTTGACGGTGAAGCTCGTGCAAACGGACGAGGTCAGGCTCGGTACTATTTTCTGCCCGAATGCAACCAAAAATCTCAGGAATAGGTTGTGAAAAATTAAAAAACTAAGCTGCCCCAATGGTTGTAACTCCAGCCGATGCACCCTGCTCCAAGTGTTGCCACGATAATGCATCTGCCACTACATTCGTTCGGCCCGGCTTATACTCAATGCGAAAACGATACCCCATAAGCTTGCGGATATAAAACTGTTGATCGGGCGTTTGAATGACTTGTTGCAAGAGTTCTCTCAAACTACGCTGATCCGTACGTATCAAAAATTCACGCCCCAATAGATATTGTCTCCATTTTTGAACAGCCTCGACTATGGCATAAAGCTCCTTGTGGTACGTGGACGCCGCTAATCGCCGAGGACCCAATTTCTTACTAAAGTAAGCAACGGGCTGCTCTTCTTGGAGAAGGACCGCACCAATGCCGGAGGACGATGCATCGGTATCAACGACGAATAACAAAGAGAAGTCCGGTAATCACAACACCGGGGCTGTCGCTAGGGCCTGCTTGAGGAGCTCAAAAGCTTGTGTAGCAACATCAGACCAATGAAAAGAATCCTTTTTTAGGAGGTCAGTCAGCGGCGCGGAGACGTGAGCATAATTTTGAATAAACCGACGGTAGTAGCCCGTTAAGCCCAAGAAACCGCGAAGCTGTTTGATAGTTTTAGGCAACGGCCATTCCAGCATGGCCGCAATTTTGGCGTTATCTACCAGAAGACGCCAAGCACTGATGACATGCCCCAAATAATCAATTGATTTCACACAAAACGAGCATTTAGACGGCTTGAGAAAAAAGTGATTTGAGCAAAGCAACCCCAGGGTGACTTCGAGGTGGCGGCCATGATCCTCCAATGACGAGCTGTATATCAAAATATCATCAAAAAAAACAATGACAAATTTCCGTAAAAATGGGGCGAACAGCTGATTCATACACGCTTGGAAAGTTGAGGGGGCATTCGTGAGACCAAAAGGCATCACCCGAAACTCATAGTGGCCTTCATGGGTACGGAAAGCCGTTTTATAGATATCCCGATCGTACATACGAATCTGATGATACCCCGAGCGAAGATCAAGCTTTGTGAAGAATCTAGCGGAACCCAACTCATCAAACAACTCGTCTGCGGTTGGAATAGGGAAATGATCCGGTATAGTAACCGCATTCAATGCGCGATAATCAACACAGAATCTGTACGTGCCGTCTTTTTTTTAACCAGCAGGACTGGAGACGAGAAGGGACTCCGACTCGGCTGAATCAACCCTTGATCAAGCATTTCCCGAACCAAACGCTCAATTTCGGCCGTTTGAAACTGAGGATATCGATAAGGACGAACGGAGACTGGTTTGGACCCGGGTTGAAGAAATATCCGGTGATCACTAAAACGGCGAGGCGGCAGGCCGGTCGGTTCCTCAAAAGCTGCTGGAAAACGCCGGAGTACGGTAAGATTGTAAGAATATTTGTAGGCAGCCCCTTTGGCCACAGTTCCCGATTAGCAGCCTCCTCCGATGATGCCTCGACGAGAAAAAGTTCAAAGTAAGCCGTCACAGAATGGTTGGCATGCATCATTTGACAATGGTGCAGGGAAACTTGTTTCACCTCCGGCGATCCACCTTGCAACGTTACCGGAGATCCTTTCCAACAAAAATCCATTGTCAAATTGGCATAATCATGTGTGACCTTTCCCAATAATTGTAGCCACTGCACCCCCAACACCACGTCCGGCCCATGTATAGGAAGAACGAAAACGTCCACAGAGAAAGAAACACCCTGCAGAAGCAATTCGGCATCCCCACATTGTGTATCACATAGCAGAGAAGCACCATTTCCCACATAGACTCGAAAAGCGGCTACTTTGACGACCGGCAATTGCAATCGTTCCACCACCCGCGGATGTACAAAATTGTGGGTACTCCCACCATCAATGAGGACATCAACGACGCCCCCCGCAATCATTCCCGATAAACGTAACGACCGGGGTGCCATGACACCGGCCATACTATTCAATGTCGAAACGTCGGCCACAAGCAAGGTTTCATCTATCGTCTCTGGCGAGAAGCCCTCCTCCTCATCTTTGAGCAACAATAAAAAACGGCCACACCGATGACCTTTGGACCACTTCTCATCACAATTATAGCATAGGCCTTTGGCGTCACGCTCTTTTTTTCGGCGTAGGTGAGACGACGAATCGGTGGGGTGGGAGGCGTTTTATCCTCTGGTTGTGGCGCTCCAGGAAGTGGCAAAAGCGGCTGTGTTTGGGCCTTATTGAACGGTCCTGACGACGGCCGAGGACGTGACCCAAGAGATGTAGCCCAGGCGGCGTGCTTAGCCTCTAATTCCCGCGCGAGGGCAAAAGACTCCGATAAGGAAGACGGTTTGAGAAGCATAAGTTCATGTTGCACATGCGTCTTTAAACCAGCATGAAAGAGAGACTGTAAATTAGATTCTTCGACCCCCGTCACATTCACCAGAACCTTCTCGAAAGCCTGTTGATATTCAAGTACGGACCCCGTCTGGCGAACCTTAGATAGAAATCCGAAATAATCTACATAATTCAAGGGATCAAACCGTAATTTAAAAGAGGTAACAAACTCCGTCCAAGACGGCAGCAAGTTGTTCCGTTGGCGCCGCCGGAACCAGTCCAACGCCTGTCCTTCCAACATCAAACAAACCACCGACAGGCGGGATTCTTCCGGAACGGCATAAAAAACAAAATATTCATGAATCTTGAATAACCACCCCAAAGGGTCCATCCCGTCGCACTTGGGCATATCAAGTTTGAGCTTTGTCATGGAATTCGCCGATACGGCGAAGCCGTCGTGGGTCTCCCGACATGGGTGAGGTCCCTCGAACGGCCGTTTTTCCGTCAGCAATGCCTTCAAATCCCGTTGGAGCTGTTGCATGGCTTGGTTTAATTGTTGCATGGCGGCCGTATGCGATTGAATTTGGCCGTCAATTTGGGATTGGAATTCCCGGAAGACGTCCATGCCCACCACGCTGGAAGTCATGAAGACTCAATGGAAGCACCAGTGATAGGTCAAGGATACCTACAGTAGGAGAACTTTGAGTGACTCCTTACTCCGTGCGTGTTTACAACCCAGAGGGAAGAGAAGGGAAGGGCAAAAGGCTAGAGGGAAGAAGAGAGAAACGGCAGTGGAAGGAGAAGAGAAAGCCACACGGCTGGGAAAGAGAAAAGATTGAGGGAAATAATGATTGCTTATTATTGATAATGATAATCATCTCTATTTATAGTAGAGACTCCCCAACCTAATTACTACGTTCTCTATCCTGACAGTTCAAGAAAAAGCGACGAGGTAAAGAACCGTAAAGAAACCCTCGAAGGAGCTTATAGTTCCGCTCACCTAATAAAATCTAAGTACAAGAATAATAAGAATAAAAAGAACAAATTATTAATTAAGTTCAAACTCCCGCTGCCAAGCCGGTGCGCGCCTAGGTCTCGTACTCTGGCGCCTTCCTCCTTTGCTAGTCGTCTGGCATGGCTCAACGGTGGCCTGCGAGCCCGTAACATTGACATTTTTTAACTTACACCACATTTTCACAGGAAATACTTGAATATCAAATCTTTATTATTTTATTTTTGTTACATTTTATAAATTAGAACTAATAAGATTTCATCAATAAAAACATAAATAAATAAAAATTATATTAGTTTTAAATAAAAAAACCTTAAATAAAGTTACATAAAATTCAAATAAAGCCCATTAAAAAAGTTATAAATTAACTATCATTTGAACAACTGGAAATATGTTTAATCAAGTCTGCCGTTAGTGCGTCATTAATCTCTTGGCTTTGAACTTTTTGGTGGTTTTTTTGTTTTTTTATTTGTTGATTTTCTTCGTAGGAAGGTGTGTCCTCATTTGTGTTATAATGATAAATTGCAAACTCATTGTCTACTATAATCATATTATGAATAATACTCCCTCCGTCCAACAATACACTTCCAGGTTATTATTACAACATCTTGATAATTTATGTTTGTATATTTGATCAATAATTTGATAAGATAAAATATTTTTATCACATCTTATTTTGTAGAACTTTTGATGTAGTTTTGAACAATGTAGTTTGTACTTTTTAATGATATACCAATTTGTAAATAAAAAAATTTAAAAAAGATGGGATTTTGCATGTTGCTCAAAATGAGAAGTTCCATATCTTTTCTTGCCGCGTCATGAGTTTTTTTGTAAGTTTTTTTGTTAAAGACCGATCATTTTCGAAAATAAATTGACAATTTGAAATAATTTGGATATATTCCATCGGTAAGGTAATATCCACGTTTGTATAGTGTCCATGTAAGTTTAAAAGACAAATCGGGTGAGGTCTCGTTAACCCAATCGTCAAGTATGGGATATTGATCAAGAACATTTTATTAGCCACGGCACCATGATAGCATACGGTATCCCCTACCGTGAAAGGGTACTGGAGCCATTGCGTGCACTATTTCTGATTGCTGAATTTGAATTAAATCAATCCTAATCACATCTCAACGGAAAATTAACCTCTTCAACTATAATTGCAAGTCTAATCACTCGTCTTTCAACAAGAAACAAAGCTCCAAACATCCTACTTTTATATTTTAACTGTGTTCATCCTTTTATTATTAATTTTTCATATTTTGGCTATTTCAAGAGCCTTATTCTCTTGATTTTTATACACACATTTTTGAGCTTGTGTTTTACATATATATACTCTCATATTCATAAGTTCATATTGTATTTTTGAGGGAGTATAATTTCATTTGACACTGGCTAAATCTTGTTCTTTATTCTTGTATTCAAGCCGTTGTATAGAACTCTTTTTGTGTTCATGAAACACACTTTTAACGGTCAAGAATAGCCGTTAAGTTCTCATGTTGTAACGGTCGAGAATAGCCATATAAATCCTTGGGTAAAGGTTCAATGATAGTCTTTGAAATCCTTGGGGGGAACGATCAAAGATAGCCGTGAAATCTTCATTGTAAGTTGTTTGAAATAGTCGTTGTAAAATCTCAGAGTGAATCCTATTGGCAAGGGTTGTTTTTCAAAACTAGTGTGGTGCTTTGACGGAGTTCAAGAGCCCGAGACTTAGTGCATTCGGGAATCCTTAAGGAGGAGCCTTCAGGTACTAGAGTAGGGGTTTCCCGAACCAGTTTAAAATTTGATGTGTTTCTATTTTACATTTTTATTTTTGCATTTAATTAATGCTTCTGCATTTACCAACATCAAATATATTCAATTACGAAAAGTTTTTAAATGCATTATTCACCCCCTCTAAGGCGGGGGTACAACAATTAACAAGTGATATCAGAGCAGTTTCGTAGTTGAAAGTGCTTAACCGCATCTACGACAAAGATCTACTTGTTGTGTCTCTTTTTAAAATTCAATTTTAAAATTCCAAAAATTTATCCTTGATTTTCAAAAGAAATATTTGCATTAAATAGCACTAAAACTTAAGTCATTTCTCAAAATAGCACTCAAACTATTTTGTTCCCTAAGCCTAAATAGAAGTTAATAATGTTCATAATGTCTAGTGATAGCGAATATTTGCTGAATAATGACTAATGCATAATGACTAAAAGTGCTACATTGGGAAGAAAAAAACATGTGGTGCTATTTAGGGAAAGTCATTATGTTTTAGTGCTATTATATATATATATATATATATATATATATATATATATATATATATATATATATATATATATATATATATATATATATATATATATGAGAGAGAGAGAGAGATAGTGATACTCTCTACAAAACCTGGAATCGTAAATGATTTTAGAAATGAGGAATTTACTTAAATAGGACTAAAACATAATGACTTTTCCAATAAAGGACCATATATTTTTATTTCCCAATGTAGGACTTTTGATCATTATCAAGTAGTCATTATTCAAGTAAATGTCTATCATTACTGGACATTATTCTTCTCACTAGGTCATTATTAAGTCATATTCAGGGAATAAAAAAGTTTAAGTCCTACATTGAAAAAGTCATTATGTTTTAGTCATATTTAGTGCAAATTTTACTTTACAAATATTGTTTGTTTTATAGAAATAAAAAAAGCATTATAGAATAAAATTAAAAAAAATTATACCTTGAAAATGGAAGAAAACAAAAAGAGAACAATATCGTGAAAAAAACTTAAGTAGTGCTAGAGTCACAAACAACTTGGACATAGACTATACAAACTTGTCATTTGTGTATTTTAATTTTTATTTTATAATTATTTAAAATTATTTTATTCTCATAGGAAAGTGTACAAATGACAAGTTTGTAAATTTTGTGTCTAAATTATTTGTTACTCTAGCATTTTTCAAAAAAACTTGCAAGAAGCAAAATTTGAACAAGTGAAAAAATCTCCGTACAATATTTATGATATGAATTACACAAAAATACTCCATACAATGAATTATTGCAAAAAAAGCCCAGATTCAAGGCTTGAAGGACACTGCAATTCCTTGGAGACACAAGATCGATCGTTGATGAAGGCTGTGAAGCACGAAGGAGACGAAACAAAAGGTGAAGCAGATCAGTTTGGATATGAGAAGGAATAGAATTCAACAAAATATTTACACAATAATTGGTCCATGTAATTTGAAAAGAAAGGAAAAGAAAATGATTTTCTCTAACGGTCCGTTTGGTATACGGAATTGACGGAATTGAGATTGAATTGGAACTGAGGCCCCGTTTGGTACACAGAATTCAAACTATGAAATTGGAATTGAGGACTTCAATTCCAATTCTCATGTTTGGTAGCACAAAAATTATGTGGACCAATTCCAATTCATTTTTTACCCTATCAATTTCAAATCCACATAATTTTTGTACTACCAAACACTAGAATTGGAATTGAAGTCCTTAATTCCAATTCTATAATTTGAATTCCGTGTACCAAACGGGGCCTAATTTTTTCTCACCAAAATGGGATGAATTTGGTTTTTCATCCACTTAGAGCACTGGTAATGGTCATGAAGCCCCGGGGCTTCAAACTTTCTCTCTTTGTCATGTCAGCTTTAACTTACACCCAAAATTCACTGGAAATGGTTTTGAAGCCCCGGGGCTTCAAACTGGGGCTTCAAACCTTCATTTTTTACATTTTTAAATATACATCTTCTAAATATAAATTTATAAATTTAAATTAATTTATTATTTTAATTAATCGCAATGACACTATTGCATAAAAAAAATTAAATTCATTATAAAAAAAATCTTACATTAATAAAAAAAACATTAAAAAAAATTACATAAAAAAACAACAGTACAAAGAAATCACTAATTATTCGAACGATTAAAGATATGCTCGATCAAATCCGCCGTTAGTGCATTGTGAATCTCTCGGCTTCGAATTTCTTGGCGGTTGCGTCGCTTCTTTTCTTCGGTGATTTCTTCGTACATTGGCACCTCCTCGTCCGGGTTGTATTGACAAATCGCAGACCCGTTATCCTCTATGATCATATTATGAAGAATAATACATGCGTACATGATATTCCTCATTTTTGTCTGAGAATAACATTTCGACGGACGATCTAGAATGTGCCACTTAGCCTTCAAGACCCCAAAGGCTTGTTCAATATCTTTTCTCGCCGCCTCTTGAGCTTTTTTGTAGGTTTGGCGTTTAAGACCCATTTGTTCGGAGAGAGATTTGACAATCGTGGAATAATCCGGATATATTCCATCAGCCAAATAATATCCACGCTTGTAAAGCATCCCTCTAAGCTCAAAAGTGGAGTCTGGTGCGGTCTCATTAACCCAATCATCAAAAACAGGGGATTGATCGAGAACGTTGATGTCGTTGTTCAAGCCCGCGACACCGAAAAAAGCATGCCAAATCCACAAGTCATTCGAAGCAACAGCTTCGAGCATGATGGTAGGCTTCGAATGATCTCCCCGGGAGAATTGACCGTGCCACGCAGTGGGACAATTTTTCCATTCCCAATGCGTGCAATCAATATTCCAAGCATGCCGACAAAGCCGTGTTTTGCGGCATGCCTCGCCTGCAACTGCTGGATGTCACTCGCTGTAGGCTTGCGTAAATATCTTTTATGATAAATTTGAATAATAGCCTTTGAAAATTTATAAACACAGGACCTGATGCTCCGAGCAGACATCTTTAAGTATTCGTCGAACATATCGGATGTCGTCCCGTACGCCAACTGACGAAGCGCGGCAGTGCACTTTTGGACGCTACTAAACCCGCGTCGGCCTCTCGCATCAAACCGTTGGTTGAACCAAGGAACTTCGCGTTCAACATCGGCGAGTATGCGTAAGAACAGAGGACGACTCATCCGAAAACGATTACTAAAATCCTCCGGTGTATAAACACATGGATTATTAAAGTAGTCGTTTAGAAGTGAATCGTGGGCGGCCGCTCGATCCCGGTTAAGACGTTGGCGTCGGGTCCGTCGTCGGGAGGATTCGGCTTCTTCTTGGCCATCTTCCCACCATTGAATACAATTCGTCGCGAAACAACGAAAAATAAAGCTCTTCTTTCATCGTCGGAAGATGAACCCATTTTTAAATTATATTTTATAAATATTTATAATAAATAATAAAATTTTTGAGAGAATATATAGTAATAAAGAGAGATTTGTTAGAGAGAGGTGTGAGGAAGATGTATGAGAAGGGGGGATTTTATAGGTTTTTTTTTAAATTTAATTTTTTTTTTAATGGGGGGGGGGGGGGGTAACGGCATTATAGCCGTTGGGAAGAATAAACGGCCCTCACGCCGCGTCATTCGTTTGACGCAGGCGCCCTCACGCCCTTTTCACGCCGGCGGGGGGCGGTGTTTCACGCCCCCGGGGCGTTAAACGCCCCGTAACGCCAGTGGGCGTGAGGAGTATTACCGGTGCTCCTAGTACATTTTATCTTTTCATTTTCTTTTCCTTCTATTTTTCCATGCTTTTCCTGTTTGATCAAACAAGAAAAAGTGATTTCCACTTCATTTTCTTTTCTTTTCCCTTTTAAATTTTTTGAACCAAACAAAGTGTTAGGACTTTTTAGAGATTTGTAATTAGGATTTCTATTTATACTCAAGCCCAATAATCCTTCACAATCTATGTTTTATGAAAATCTTTGAAAATCTACTATATTTTTAATACCATTGGATTTAAAAGGATATTTCAAAATCTGAATTGAATACACTTACACTATGTTTGGTTCAAAGAATTTGAAAGGAAAAGAAAAGAAAATGATTTTCTCTCATTTTCCTTACCAAAATGGGAGGAATTTTGGTTTTTTCCTCCTCTTAGTACTCTTTGCCTTCTCATTTTCCGTTCCTCCTACTTTTTCTTTCTTTTCCTCTCTAACCAAACAAGAAAACTTATTTTCCACTTAATTTTTTTCTCTTTTCCCTATCAAATTCATTGAACCAAACATAGTGTTAGGGGGGTGCATTGATTACGGAGTCTATAGGATTTTTTGAGACTTTTAAAATTTGAGAGTATTCAATCCGGATATTTTAAAATCCTTAAAAATTTTGAGATATTCAATAAGGATTTTAAAAAGTCTTAAAAAACCACTTTTACATCTTTAAAAAAAATTGCGTCCCACAATCTCCTACCCATTTCTATTAAAAAACCACTTTTACCCCTTAATTTTTCAAACCCTACCTATCACATCATACCTTTTTTCTAATAATCTACACATCACATCCTACTTTTACCCATGACATCAAGGGTATTTTTGGAAAGTCAACACAAAATTATCCCTCCCTTAATTTCAACTTTAGTCAAAACGTATAAATCTTTTTGGGACAGAGGTAGTATTTAAGTAGTGAAATTTGTACTAAATAGGACTAAAACATAATGACTTTCCTAATGTAGGACTTAAACTTTTTATTCCCTAAATAGGACTTAATAATAACCTAGTGGATGGAATAATGTCCAGTAATGATGGACATTTAGTTGAATAATGATTACTTGATAATGACCAAAGGTCCTACATTGAGAAATAAAAACATATGATCCTATATTAGAAAAGTCATTATGTTTTAGTCCTATTTAGGTAAATTTCTCTAATAACTATTCAATAGTCTATGGATTTCCATACTCCATAGATTTTGTTGGATTTTCTCCCAAAATATAAAGAGATTTGACTCTCTAAAATCTTCAATAACCACATGAGATTTCAAAGTATTCTTCGTCCCATGTTTTTGCAAGATCAATCCTTTTCTTCTTTCATATGTGGACGGTGTTGCAATCCTCCTATCCTAGCATAGTGCCTGGAAGAATATCTTTCATTGACTCCACCAAAGATGTAAATTGCATGTTCCGTTGTTCATTTGCTTCATCAATTTTGACTAGCATTTCGTGTTTTCATTTTTTTTTGCTCAGTGCACTTGTGTTTTTCAGAATTTTGTTGGGGATTTTTAAAGACTTTCTTTTTTTATTTAATATTTCTTAGGTAATTAAAGAAATTTTATTTTTAGGTGAATAATAAAAAAAAGTAAAGATTTTTTGTTTAATTAATAGTTCCATTGCCAACCGTCCAAAAAAAGTCAAATAAAATCTCAATTGAATACACCCTTCTTAAATTTTAACTAATATTTTAAAATTTTAATTGAATACATTCAGATTATAAATAATTTTTTTAAAATCATAATTAAATACACTTAGATTTTTTATTTTTAAAATCTAAATAATCCTACTAAGTTTTGATTGAATACACCCATTGGTAAATTTCTCCAATAACAATTGAAGTCCATTGTGGGAGACAGCAGAGGCACACTAGCTAAAATGTGCATGTGCATGATGGAGAATTAATAAATTGTGGCGTCATTATGAGATAATAAGTGACCATCTTTTTTTTGTCATTTAACGCGCTTCTAATTTCATCCTTCTCTTTCCCGTCCCTATAAATACCCATTAATCCCAAACATTAATTCGTCGAACAAATAATTAAAACCACTAATATTCATTACCATTGCAATGCCGCCGCCGCATACAGCTATTAATATACTCTTCCTTGTGTTGGTGGCCGTCGCAATATGCTCGGCGGCAAGAACGCTCGTCAATCTTGACGTGGGAGTTGGGGGCGTCTCTGATCTCAGCTTCGGGGGCTACGGGGGAGGAGGTGGTGGTGGAAAAGGAGGTGGTGGTGGGTATGGTGGAGGAGGGGGAGAACATGGTGGTGGCGGCGGCGGCGGTGGTGGTGGTGGCGGCGGTGGCGGTGTTGGTGGGGGAGGAAGTGCTTATGGGCATGGAGGTGGAGAGGGTGGCGGTAGTGGATATGGTGGGGGAGGGCATGGTGGTGGTGGTGGCGGGGGAAGTGGCGGCGGCGGCGGCGGTGGCGGTTCTTCTCAAGGTGGAGCATATGGTGGCGGATATGGTGGGGGTGAAGGAGCGGGAAGTGGGTATGGGAGTGGAGGCATTGGAGAAGGAGGTGGCGGCGGTGGAGGCGGAGGAAGCGGCGGTGGTGAAGGTGGCGGTGGTGGAGCACATGGTGGAGGAAGTGGTTATGGGAGTGGAGGAGGAAGTGGCGGTGGTGCTTGGGGTGGACATAGCGGTGGCGGTGGAGGAGGAGGAGGATCAGGTGGAGGTGGTGGGTATGGCGGAGGAGGTGAACACGGAGGTGGATATGGTGGCGGTGCGGGAGGCGGTGAAGGCGGCGGACATGGTGGCTACTCGCCATGAAAGCCCAAAGCAATAATTAGTACTGTATTACTGTAATGCGGAGTACATAATTTTCTTAAATACCCATATAGAATAATGTTAAATAACAATGATATACCCTATATATATATATATATATATATATATATATATATACTCCGGTAACGGGTATGAAAGAAGATGATATGGCATGGCTTTATGAAGCATAATTAAGCTGATGCATGCAGCATACAATGCATGGCTGCAAATGTATTTCCCACTGTGTATTGATACCTATATTTCCACATCAATAATGAAAGTTTATTTAGTTATATTACCCTCAATATACTCAGGGAGTCAGGGGTGGGAATAATATCCATTGAAAAATTTGACCATATGGGAGTAAAAGGTACTACATTTCCCTGAATAGGACTAAGTATGTTTTATTATCTTTATGGTACAAAATTCCATATGATCTGTCATATTATATGCCTTCATTAGCAAAAAAGTGTTGGATAATAACTAATTATACGAATAACTCTACGAATGTGATCTTTAACAATAAGTGTTAGACAATGATTACTTCAATGATTATTCAAGTTGTTTTTAATAATGTCTTATTTTACTTGAATTATGTAATAAGTCATTTTCTCAAGGGCAGGTTATTTTAGAATTTTACATTGTCAAACGTTAAAATAGATAGGACTGGTCCTATTTTGAAAAAATTAAAGTGATATATTTAAGTCCTATTTAGGAAAAAACTCGTTCCCGTTGGCCCAACTCGATACCGTTTTGATATTGTATCATTATATTAGGGATATTATTTTTTGTCTCGAACCCGTCCTATCCCCAATCTAAACCGTACATTAGCGAGACCACATAAGGGTATATATACTGTTCCGTTCCCTTTTGTCCTATTTCTTATACTATAAAAAAAGTATACTCTGTATTTGTCAACACTTTTATTAATAACAAGACCAGACATAGCTAGGTAGATGATATGAGCTTCTTTGGTAGCCTGGTTTGGTGACTGTAATTTAATTTTCTCATGTTGTTTCTATAGTGTTGTTTGTGTTTGTTTGTGTTGTGTTTGTAATTTTTGTTCTACATTTTGGAGGATTGAATTTATTTTCTATTGGTTCAAAAATATTTAAAAAAGATTTTATATGTACTCCGTATAGTACGGAGTAGTAAAAAGGGGCAGACCTAGGGGTCCGGTGGTGTCAACACCACTGAATTTTTTTAAAATCGGTATTTGGTATTGACAATAATTTTTTACTCCTTCCGTTCGAAAATAAACTTCCTACTCTACCTTTTCTTTTGTCTGAAAAATAATCTCTTATTCTACTATTTTATACCACTTTTACCTAAATTACCTCCTCTTTTCTTTTTTCTGCTGCCGTCTCTCACTCTCTCCCCTCTTCCACTTTTTCTTCTTTTTTCATTCCTTTCTTTCTCCTCCTCTCTTCCTCCGTCATCTCATCCTCCTCTCCTCTTCTCCACTCAATTTTCTTTTCTTTTTTCTTCTTCTTCTTTCTCCTCCTCTCTCTTCCTTCGTCATCTCCTCTTCTTCACGTACTTTTCCCCTTCATCTTTTCCCTTCTTTATCTCCTCTTATTTCTCTTATCTCTCTTCCAGATCTGAGCTTGGCAGCGATGGAGGCGGAAGCAATGGTGGCGACGACGATGGTAGGGGGTAGCGATGGTGAGGATGCGTCCGTGGTAAGCCTAGATCTGCAATCTTCTTCTAATCTCTTTCTAATTTCTGTTAAGAGTATCCCACATCGGAAAAGTGTGAGAAAAATAATCGGTATATAAGTTCTTGAGTTAACTAACTAATCGATTGGATTCAATCTTTTAATGTGGTTCAACTCAAGTGTCTTATTACCCAATCCAGTTGTCCATACCCATCCCAAATTCTTTCATGGTATCAGAGCACGTTTTGGCCCACCTCGTTTGTCAAAGTGTCCGTCTAGACGTTCATTCCTAGCGGCCCGTTTGTCTTTAGCCCAGTTGTCCGTGTGGAGTTTGTATCCAACGGCCTGTGGCCCGTTTAACACGATTGCTCGTCTGGAAGTCCATACCCAGCGGCTCGTGGTCCTTTAGGTGTTGGCGCTCAAAAAAAAAAGTCAAGGGAATGGGAGTTCATTTGCAAGTGGTCAACCGGTTAGATTCAAAATGGCCAGGTTGTCCACTTGAGGGGGAGTGTTAAGAGTATCCCACATCGGAAAAGTGTGAGAAAAATAATCGGTATATAAGTTCTTGAGTTAACTAACTAATCGATTGGATTCAATTTTTTAATGTGGTTCAACTCAAGTGTCTTATTACCCAATCCAGTTGTCCATACCCATCCCAAATTCTTTCAATTTCTTTCTCATAATTCTTTATTTCTTTGAGATCTAATGGTAGGGCTATGTTGGTGATGGTGAGAGTGGAGCAATTATGGTGGAGGGGGATGGTGGAGATGGTCGGAGAATGGATCGGTGGTGGAGCTGACGACAATGGCTGGGCTGGTGGCGAGGAGGGGAGGGGCTACGGTGGAGGCTGTGGTGGGTTCTCAATGGTGGCAGGGTTGGGAAAGGAAGGGGAGGGTAATTTAGGCATTTCATGCCTTATTCAAGCCTCCACTAAAAATGAGGAAAAGTCAAACTAGGAAGCTTATTCCTGGACAGAGGGAGTATATAATTAATAATAATGCTTTCTACTTCATAATTGTGTTATTTAGAATCATTTGAATGTTTGAGGAAAATTTATTACTCCATAGTTTTTTGTTGTTTCTTATTGTGTTTAAAAAAATTAGTCATCTACTAGTGCGATGTGTATTAACTTCAATATTTTCTACTGCTATAAATTTTTAACATTTTTATAATTAATAATAATTTCATTAAATTATGTTATTTTAATTATTAAACGTTAAAGATAAAATTTATTAGTTTGATATTTTCTGTTATTTCTTATTGTATTTGTAAAAGAAATCTGGAGACGCTACCTCCAAACTCTCGTCACATGCACACGGCTCAATCAAGAAAGGGAAAAAAATTGCCGATTCCCTTCATCCCTTCCGCTAATTCCCCTTCTTCCGATTCCCTTCCCTTGATCAATAACAATTGCCGGCTCATGCAGCACCATCGCCACCACTGTCGCCTGCAACATCTCAGTTCGTCGTGCCACCGCACACAGACCTGCCATGTCGCCCTATCTCCCTTTCTTAAGTATTAGATTTCAGAAGTATTTGGGTTCCCTATTGACATATTAATTGAGTTTTTCTTTACCTTGAGCTGCGTTTGGATGCTTTTGGATGGTGATTTGGTGCTGGAAAATGAGGGCCAACCGTTGTCAATGACGGTTGGTCATTCGGCTGCCATAATGGGAGCCGTGAGATGGATGATGGTCATCGGTAGTATTATTGCAGGTCAGCAGTTGAGTTTGATATTATTCATTTATTTGACATTTTGAATTTGCAACATTGACATTATATATGGTAATATGTGGCATTGTGTATTACCATATGTGATATTATATGACAATCTGTGGCATAATGCATAACCATGTGTGACATTATATGTGGCCATGTCTGGGATTATACCTTTGTTGCGGTTAATGTGGCACTGCATCGGAGACTATGCAGAGTGAGATGATGGTCTCAGCAATGGTGCAGAGTGTGATGGTGGTGATTTTGATGTTGGTGAAAAATAAAGGGCAACAATAATGTTGGCTTTTTGTTGCGGTTGCAAATCATCCCCGTGTGGGCAGAGTAAGGCAGCAGCGGAGATTCAAGTGACAGTGGCATGCAGTACAAACGCAGTGGGCCACGATGACGACGACAAGAAGCCCTAACGGAGGGTGGCAGGGAATTTTATCTTTCTACTCCTATTTTATTTGGTGTATAGTCAATGGTTTGCTTCTATTTTGGTCCTTAGCCAATTGAAGAGTAGAAGCTTATAGAACCCCTCGCCTGGAATGTTCTCAGTCGTTATTTTTATTGTCTAAAAAATAATTCAAACATCTCCTCATTCTGTGAACTAATTGTCTCTTCTACTTACTGCTAATCACTCGATCATTTCATCCAAAGTTAGATGTGGTTTTAAATTTATTGTCGGCGAAGATGAGTGCGTTGGTGGATGCGATGGCTCCACTCCTATTTTGGGATTTTATCTTTCTATTCCTATTTTGATATATAGTCAATATTTTACTCCTATTTTGGTCCTTAGCCCCTCACTATATGGAGAGCACCACTGCATTCTTCACACTCAGAGCAATAGAATATGAGTAGCAATTATGAAGATTGGTGAAGAAATGAAGGATTTGCGTACTCCTTATATAAGAATGGTGAAGGGAAGAAGATACCGCGGGTTCTGCGTTAATGGCACTGTGCGTTCAGCTAGGGCGCTAGGAGGCGATCCGGGAGTTCTTCACACGTCTCTCCCAGATCGAGACTAATTTGGTCCCAGTCGGAATACACTTTTTGGTCCAACTTTCTCAAAATTTAGATCCATTTGCACCGTTGCAATCAGGCAGTCAAATTCTATCCAACGATATAATTTTTATATTTATTTATAATACTTTTCCCGACATCATATTTTTGGGTGTTTGACTTGATAGAGTCAAAATCAATTTAATTAACCTTTGGTTTGAAAGATTCTTATATTCAATTAATATTATTTATTCTCATGATTTATTTCAATAAATCATCTCAAAAGTTCACGGTACCTTGGTCCTGGTACACGGTACCTCAGTATCGTCTAGACGATATGGGGTATCGCTTGGTGTCAGGTACCGCCAGAGGAAATTGGCTTGTGACGGTAGCTGGCCTACTGTTACCGGCGGTACGACCTACCATTCCAGCAGTACCTAGGTACCGTTCGAGCAGTAGTTCGATATCGTGTCTGCGTCAGTTTTGAACAATTTCATATTCAACCTCGAGCCAATTTTTGAAAACTTCATTTTTAGTCATCAAAATTCAATTAAGCTATATAGAAATATTCTCCAGATTTCAAAAATCATTTTGGTATCATTAATTTGAAGTTTTAACAATAATTTCAAGGTTTATGGTTCTTGGTTCTTCAATCATCTCAAACACAAAACTAAGCTAAACGATCGTTTATGAACGTATAGTATAAGCGATCTATATGAACATCCAAATCACTAGATATATCCAAGGGCTTACCTCAGGAGAAAATTGAGGTTTCAGGAAAATTTAAGCGAAACTTCCAGCGGCGATTATATTACTATCAACATACTCTGGCAACCTCTCACTATATGGAGAGCACCACTGCGTTCTTAACACTCAGAGCAACAGAATAGAAGAAGAAATTATGATGAATGGTGAAGAAATGAAGGAGTTGAGTACTCCTAATATAGGAATGGTGAGGGGTAGAAGACACGAGTTCTGCGTTAATGGCACTGTGCGTTCGGCTAGTGCGCTAGGAGGCGATCCGGGAGCTCTTCACACGCCTCTCCTTGATTGGGAATAGTTTGGTCCCAGTCGAGGTACACTTTTTGGTCCAACTTTCTCCAAATTGAGATCTGTTTGCACCGTTGCCATCCGAGAGTCAAATTCTATCCAACGATATAATAATTTTTATATTTATTTGTAATAATTTTTCCGACATCATATTTTTGGGTGTTTGACTTGACCGAGTCAAAATTGATTCAGTTAATGTTTTATTCGAAAGATTGTCATATTCAATTCATATTATTTGTTCTCATGATTTATTTCAATAAATCATCTCAAAAGTTCACATCATAAATTCAATTCTCTATTTATTTTTGATTTGGGTCTGTACTCTGGTTCCCAAGCAAGATCACGCAAACAATTAACATATTGAATTTTATCTCCATGAGATTCATCAAGATTGGATATCAACACATTCAATTTCGATCCAAGACCCACCAATAATTTATTTTAATCAAAACAAAATTTGTTTAATTGAATAATAATTCAATAATACTTTTAAGTTGTGTTTTGGGGCGTTACAATTTTTTGTACGTAAATCATTTATTGGCAAATAATATGTCGTTAGAAATCTTTTCACGAGATATACCCAACCAAGGGCACTAATATTGCATATTTAACTTTTACGTAATGTTTCACACTTTGGCTTACATCTTTTGCCCAAACACTTCCAAATTGAATGAACTATATTTTGTTATTATAATAATTTTAGAATGAAACTTGTTTTAATTAATTACAAATTATATCTCATTTATATTTTTCACCCGAACACTTTTGAATTGAACGAATTATGGAGTGTTTTATTGTTATTATTTTTAGAATGAAATGCTTATAATTAAGGATTATGTTATCATGCTTTTTACTTTTTAAATTAAACTAGTTTATGCTAATAGGTTTTTTTGTTTATTATTATGCTAGAAAAAAGTAAAAGAAAAAATATACAATTTTTTTTAAATGTGTCATATGACGCAACATAATATAAAAAAAAGTAATCCCAACAAAAAATATAAAAAAGTGTAAAGAAAAACAATAAAATGGTTTGGATGAAAAAAATTACAGCAAAAAAAGCATTGGACAGAACAAAATAAAATAAAAAAATCAAGAAATTTTGAAAATATTAAAAATAAATTATTTATTTTTATTTAAAAGATACTCCGTATAATTTAATTTAAATAAAAAATAAATAATTTTTTTTAACAAATACTCCCTCCGTCCCCCAGTTTTTGTCCACTTTTGACTTTTAGAATTGTTCATCTAAGCACTTTGACTCATCAAATTCTCTCAATGTATAAGCCTAAATATATTCATGTGTGATCTTGTTTGATTTGTTTTGACATATAGATTATTAATATATAATTTCTATAATTTTTTAATATATAAATTATAAGATAAAATGGATTAAAGAAGTGCATTGGATGATGTGCAAAAATGAAAGTGAACAAAAACTGGGGGACGGAGGGACAACAACAACAACAACTCAGTTGAATCCCACTACAGTAGGGTCTGGGGAGAGTGTGTGTACGCAGACCTTGTCCCTACTCGGAAGTAGGGAGGCTGTTTCCAAGAGATCCCTGGCTCAACCTGTACAAAATTATGGAAGGGAACACAGTATAAGAGGGAGGATTAATCTTTTAATCATTGCAGTGCAAGGGGAGGACGATGTATATTATTGAGTGAAAGAATGAGTGCACTCAACGGTGATTGGACGATGTATATTTGAAGTGAGTGAAGTAGAGGGATAGAGATAGTCTTTGTTGGGAAACTGATCACTAATCCTATGGAGTTACCCTTGTTTAGATGTACAAGATGTATAAATTAAATAATCTTTATTTAAACGAAAAATTATTTCAAATAATCCAATCTTTTCGTGCTCTTTCAAAAATAATCTCACTTTTCTCTCTTACCACAAATAATCCCACCTTTCCGCATATGTGCGAGTTTTGGATCACCGTTAAAAAAACTAACGGTTACTTAACAGAAATTTTTAAAAAAATGCATGTTTTTCGCAAATAAATGAAAAGTGAGATTATTTTAGGTAAATTCTCCCTTTTTTGTTTTTTAATTTCTAACTTTAAATTTAAATGTATTTTTATATTATTTTTTTGGGAAAAAAACCCAAATGTAAGTGTTTTTAGAGTGAAACTAATTGTTTTTTTCAATAACCAATAATCTGGTAATAATTATAAAATAAATTATTCTACACAATAGAGCTAATTTATTAACTTCATAACTATCTACATTTTTTTGTAAGTTGCATTTACTGTATTTTTCATGAGCTGCACTTCAAATTATTTTTTGATACTATATTATTATTATTTCTTAAAAAAATGGCACTACAAAACTTATGAGTATTTTTCGATAGTTCTATATAAATATTTTTTGTAAAACAACATTACAATAGTTGTGAAAATAACAAAACAATTGTTTCTCTAAAATAGAACTTTTATTTTTATAACTCACTACATTTTCTGATGTATTGCAATTTTTTAATGAAGACACTGAAATATTTATTGATAATATTATATTGCCAAAATTATTTTCTTTCTAAAATGGAACTACCCAATTTGTGATTTTTTTTATAATTCAATACAAAGTTTTCCCCAAAATAGCAATTCAAAAGTTGTGAAAATGACACAATATTTTTTCTTCGAAAGGGCACCCATAAATTTTATAAATCACTATAACTTTTTTATTGTAATTTCTTTGTTGATCGAAACTCTGAATTATTTTTGATAATTCAATATTATATTTTCCCAAAACAGATAACAAAATTTGTAAATCGTTAGACAAATCTCTAACAACAGTGTATTGTTATATTTTTAACAAAGTTAATTTTAAATTTAAAATTAAAAAGTAATTTTTCCTAAAATACACCTTTCATTTATTTGCGAAAAACAGACATTTTCTAAAACTTCCGCTAAGTGGCCGTTAGTTTTTTAACGGCGACCCAAAACTCGCCCACATGTGAAAAGGTGAAATTATTTCCGGTGACAGTGAAAAGTGAAATTATTTTTGAAAGAGCGCGAAAAGATAAGATTATTTGAGACAATTTTCCTTATTTATAATGAACACAACAGATCTACCGGCTTTTACCCTCATTTACAAAAATGCATCCATTTTTCTATTCACTCCTAAAATTATTTTAAAGTTTTGCTAGCTTAAAAAAACATACTCCCTCCGACCTACAAAAAAGTTCCCATTTTGACCATAAATTGGTCAAATAGTTACACGTTTTGACCATAAATTAAATATAATCTAAATAAAGAAATGCTACAAAAGTGAGATATCAAAACTAGATCTTAAGATGAATATAATTATATTAAATTTATTTTATAATTCAATGTACCTTTCTCACAATTTTTAGTCAAAGCATGTAAATATTTGACTAAATACTATTCAAAATGGGAATTTTTTTGTGGGACGGATGGAGTATTAAAACAATGGTAAAAAAGTGTCCCAAATAATATTAAAATCAACAAAAAGTTTAAAATTTAGAAGTACCTGTCGAAATGGATGTTTTAGTAATTTACAATACATTAGCTTTTTTAAGTGATCAACTGCCAAACGACAAAAAATCAAATAGCTAATCACCAACTCCAATGTAAATAGCTAATCTCTAACTCTAAACTCTGACTCTAAACTCTAACGTTGTTCCCAAACAGGCCCACTATACATATGGTCAAACTCTAATCACACTCGTTACCTGTTTTCATTAGTTATATGATAAAATAATATAGTCATGTAATCTCTTATTTTGTAGAACTTTTGAAATAGTTTTTAAATATATGATTTTTATTTTTAAATTTTATACCTATAACCAAATAAACTGAAATGAATAATTTCAGCCAAACCTCGTAAGTTGAACTGAGAAGAAAATTTTAAGAATGAGGGAATACTAAAATGTACTACATCCGTCCAAAAGTATATGTCCCGTTTTAACTTTTTTCAGGCAATCATTTTCAACTTTTGACCTATAATTATATATATATATATATATATATATATATATATATATATATATATATATATATATATATATATATATATATATATATATATATATATATATATATATATATATATATATATAAAGTATTGATTAGATAAAATAATATTTTGAAAATGTTTCAAATAATAGATCTAATAAAACTATTTTTGTATTAATATCCAATTGTTTAATTTAAGATCAAATTTTACCAATTTTAACTGGAAAAAGTTAAAAGTGGACAAAATACTTAGGGGCAAAGAGAGTATATCTTTTCTTAATGTATTACATGAAATTTTTTATTTTCTAAATAGGACTTCAATAATGTTTAGTAACGGAAACAATGTCTAGTGGCGATGGACATTTACTTTGAACTAGAGGTGTAACGGATATTAATCGGATCGGATGTGTCATCACCAAATCCGTATCCATTTATTTTTGTCGGGTATGGAATTCGGGTATGGATCTTGACGGATACTGAAAATCAAAATCGTATCAGCATCTGTCGGATATCGGTCGGATATCGGATATATCCGTATACGTTTCCAATTTTTAAAATCAAATTAAAAAATACTTTAATTTTAAAATAGATTAAAATCAAAGTATTATTAAATCAACTATAATTTGTTATGAGATGATTATTTTCTTTGTTTTCATTATTTATGGTATTATACGATAATTTCGTATGATAAAAAGATATACATAGCACACATATACGCATATTTTTATATGTCTGCACATATATTTTATATAAAAAATTTCTTATACTTTCAAATATCAATAGAGAAACAAAATATAAACATTAAAAAAATTAGGAAAAACTGTATATAACGGATCAGATATTTGGATAAACGGTTATTTAAACGGATGCATATTCGGACGATAATCGAATTTTCGGCTATCCGCTGACAGCCCTACTTCAAACAATGTCTAGTATTAGTTCAAATTTACTTGAGTAATGTACACTGGACATTGAATAATAATACTAGATTGAGAAATAAAAATATATGATAATCGGTATATTTTAGTACTATAACCCCTAAATTATATACGGAGTAACTTGTTAAAAAAAAGTATAGAAATACCAATCCGAAAAGAAAAGAAACTATGCTCTGTATAACCAAAGCAGTAGTCAAACATTACACGACGGTCGACGGTTAACGCTCTTGAACCACTTTCGCCGGCTTGGAATGCCGGGAAATTGCCACCCTCCACCCTGTTTACAATTTCCGAACCCGATCTCGACCTCATCATTAGCCGCGTGAACTCCGCGATTTTCTCGTCCCGGTAACCGTTTTCCCTATACTCCTGGTTCCCTCATGCTCTTGCTCGACGGCAAGACGATCGACCAAAACGACGGCGTCTTGCTCTTCCCGGTCGCCGTCGGGTTCTTCCGGCCGGAGAAAGAGCGAGCGTAACTGAACCGGAGAAAGTTGATCCCGGCGGATCCAGACCGTCGTAATAAGTTCGGCTGTCCGTCGGAGGATGAAGAAGACGAAGTGGTGGCGGCGGCGGCGGCGCAAGAGCAGGGGCGCACGTTAGCGCAGTCGGGGCAGAGAATGACGAGGCGGTCCTTGAGGCAAACGGGGCAGACTCCGTTCCTACGACGCTTTGAGGGGTGTTTTGGACATTTCCACACCTCTTCTTCAATATAGAACGCCATGAGAGAGAGAGAGAGAGAGAGAGAGAGAGAGAGAGAGAGTTACGTGTTAATCTTTGCTCATGTGAATTGGTATGGTTCAATTCTGTCGTCTGTTCGTGTCGTGTACGAATGCCCATTATGTTGTGCAAAGTAACGTTTTTAAAAGGACCCGAGTTTAATGTAACCGTGGTTAATAAATTGCCTGACTATGGTTGGAAAACATGTTTCGCGCGTAACATCATGATGGATGGTGGATAACCAAATTAGCACCTTCCTCCTCTCACAATTATTAACCTAGCTACTACTCCATCCCATTTCCATATAATCTTCCCAATATGACTCTCATGATTAATTTTTGAAAATTTTAAACTATTGAAAAACTACATTAAATTGTGATGCAAACTTAATATCAATAAATTTATTTTAAAATATAATTTTGAAAGATTATATTTTTATAATATATCTAAATAATTTCAGTGCTTCTTGTGATTTGAAAAATTTGAATCAATATCTCTTATGTTGTCAAAATTTATTTCTAACGTTCTTGTGATTTCAAAATGTTGCACTCACACCTCTTATGATCATTTTTTGGTCATTTTTCGATGAAAAGGGTTATTAGTGCTTACTTTCTAAATCATAGGAACACTCGATCATTGTTTTTCGTTTATTATTTGGTTTTTATTTTCCTTTTTTATTGCTTTTGTTAACAATTTGTTTCCTTTTCATAGATTTAATTTTCTTTTTAATTTTTATAATGTTTAGAAAAATTCTAAATTCTTTGTGTTTACAATTAACATATACTCCATCTATCTCAAATTCTAAATTCTAAATTGTAATCAAATTGAGGACGGCGAGAGTATTTTTTTTATTCTGAATTTTCTTCTTGGACTTGAAAAATTTCCTAGAAAAAAACACCACTTCAAAGCATATAGAACAAAAACTAGTATTTAACCCCGTGCTTCACATTGGCTGGGGTCGTGTGCTCTCGTTGCCTTAGAAGGTGTTTCTCCAAACATATATATGCAGCACATAAGAACTTTTGTTAAAATGTATATTTGAAGTACAAAAAATGTATCTCTAAAATTTTTTATATAAATATTGGTAAGCTTCGTAAAGTCGTCCATATGTAGCTATTTTACTTCACAAAATTTGATGCATTTAAATAAATCATCAATTCTCTTCACAACTATTGTATCAACATCAAAATACACCATTGAGTGAAGAAAAAGACCACATATTCTAGTATCCAAACGGAGAAAATAGCATTTTAGCAGCATAATTATGCGAACAAAATGACCAATAATCACTTATTCCGCTTATGCAGAGTTTAATAATAATAATTAAATGAATTGGAGTACTAAGAAATCAAATCACCTTTTATGTTGTGCGTGAAAATGAGATCACCATGCTTCGATCCCCTTGAATAACCCACGTATATTAGCATTTATTGCCAGGGAGAATGAAGTTAATTGGGCTTCACTCTGCAAGACCCCATCATTAAAACTATTCTGGAAGTCATCAACAATAAGAACATTTTATAGAAACTCTCAAGGAACTGAAACTTATGTCCATTTCTTATACAACTAACTTCATTTTTACCTTTAGTTTTTAAGATGACAAAATTTGATTTAAATGGTCATCATGTTGTAAAACAGATTCATAATCAACTCAAACACTTTACCCATATGAATATGTAGTGTTTACTCATCAATATGACCATTTTTTGAAATTGCGTAATCAATTAGAGCATGAGTAGTTAGTATAAGTTTAAAGCATAATGTCCTAAATAATCACAAATAAAAATCAAAAGGGGAGAACCTAGAAAAGTATCTAAGACCAAATTGATGTCAAAACATGAGGGGTGAATAAATAAGCAACTGCTAAACCCCAAAAAATGAAAATAAGGGAAAATAAAAAAAACGTAACTAAAAGAGTTTAAAAACATATTCAATATAGATTCCCTTGGAATTTATAGTTAAACATTTTATTATAGTTTTTCTCTGGTTTACAACTGTGTCATACAACTACACCTCTGATTTTGATGATTGTAAAAAAATGCAAAGCACGCAAACATTAAAGCAAAGAGCAGTGTAGAAATCATTTTCATGGGGAAATTGGTTTTCTTATATTTTTTAGGTTGATTCCTAGTAAATTAAAGTCTCATAATTCTGTATAAAATGATTTAAATTGCAATGACGAAAGACTTCATTCCTAACTTGTCTCTATGACATCCTAATGAGCCCTAAACAAAGAATAGTTTTGCCAAAAAGCTGATTTGGCCATAGGAACTAAACACATTAGGCCCTCTAAACATGATCAAATTAAGAAGCATCCTTTGAGCCTGAGACAAAGACGTAGAACATACCAAAACAGTGTTTACATTGCACCAAATAAACACAATTATTAGAATTTATTCTAAGAACTCCTGAGATTTTAAGAATTTTTTTTAAGAAGATACCAAAACAGTGTTTACATTGCACCTCAGGAGAAGGATTTTAAGATTTTTTTTTTTTGTTTTGAAAATGAGGTATTTGTATTCTCAACTCACACGGACCACTTCTCTAGGTTCATCCCGCCTAAACTACGAAGTACACTCCCCCCATTTGAAGTATACAGAGTATAGTTCTTATTTGTAAAGCATGAACTTTATATACACCCTCTTCTAAAAACATATCATATTGCCATGTACTTCAGATCTATTCGAAAAAGTTGTATGAAAAAAAGAGTAAATTCCCAAAATGGTCCTTTGTAATAAGGTGTTTTCCCAATTCAATCTTCAATAAGTTTTAATTACCTACATGGTCCTCTATAATTGAGATCTATTCCCAAGATAGTCCTTCGTAAATAATGTTATCCAAATGATGATTAATTGGGAGAAATTTTGGTATTTTGATAATCCAAGTTTAAAGTATATATTTTCGAAACATTTATTTCTGTACAACTAAATGTAAAATTTAAAAAATACATTGACTATAAATAGTTCATGAATTATTTAAAACTTAGAAAAAATATTTTAAATTTCTAATCAAATACACATCTTTAATTAGAAAAACCATTTTGGGAAAGCGTTTCATTATAAATGATCATTTTAAGAATTAATTCAAAATTTAGCGGATAAAAAATACCCAAATACCCTCAATTAATCATCATTTGAGTAACATTATTTACGAAGTACCATCTTGGAAATAAATCTCAATTATAGAGGACCACGTAGGTAATTAAAACTTATTGAGGACTGATTTGGGAAAACACCTTATTATAAAGGACTATTTTGGGAATTTACTCAAAAAAAAAACAACACACCTAAAATTGAATGATTTGGAGAAAATGAAAATATTTAAAAGAATTTATGAAACACAAATAGCTTCTCAAGATTCGGGGTTTTGGTATACCATTCGTGTACTGTAAAGAAGTGATAGCTTTCCTGTAGAATCACCTTAAGACATTAAATGATGATCGCTATCTTGGGGAATATTGATTTGGTTTCTTCACCTGTTTCTTTTGAATTCACCTCGAAATCCAAATCTCTGCCTGAAATTCACAAACCAATTTTGTAGTAACATAAACATATGATCATCAAAATGATCCTAATACTCGATCAAAATTGATAAACAAAAAAGTCATTGGTTTCAAGGAACTAATATTGCATCCCCTCTTTGTTTCTTTCACACCTTCGTTGTGGTGCTTCCGTTTTGTTTCTTTGGCACCCTTGTTGAAACTCTTTGATCAGGCTCTGTTCATATTAGTTTCTTGCACCAAGATATACAGTATATTGTTAGCTGCAAGTGTGTATCGATCTTTAGCAGAAACAAACTAAGACAGCAAAGAGCACAATGAACACTTAGATTTAATTTTTTTTTAGTAAATACAGTTAAGAAATAAATGAGTAGAATCAAGGTTTTAAAAGGCGAAAACTAGCCTCGAGGCGGTAGAGGAAAATGCCCCAAGGCGTAAGCCTCGAGGCGGAACAAGGCGTAAGCCTCAGATCAACTTGAAAAAAAATAACAAAGAAAACAACTTTTAGGTAAACAAAATGCATAATCCATAATTATGTCAAATAAGTCATTAAGTAATACATAAGTTTTCATTTAAAGCAAAAAAGGGGGGCAAAATAAAAACGCAATAAGATAATCATGATTCATGATATCATTTTGAGACTATAATTTAAGTCTCCAAGTTCTTGTTTAGAGTCCCGTAGAGGCGTAGACTACTGAAAACTCAATTCCATCTCCATCATCAGCCCCTGCATCATCATCTCCATGCATGTCATTTGTAACATGTACCCCTACGAACATAAGTTTAATTTAAACAACTAATCAATTGACTTTATTGCAAGCTCATTCTTAATAAACATTAACTGACCTCTGAATTCATTATTCATTTCATCAACATCCAATGCAAGTTCATCATCTCCTCCGGTGTTGTCGTCAACAATCCACTCATCGTCAGAAGACAAAGCTTCACAAACCAAAGTATCCTCTCTCTTTTGCAATCGACTTTTTCGAAACTTTAACCTTTTGTTGAACATTATGAAAACCAAACTATTCAACTTCACCGTTGATAGGCGGTTCCTCCTCTTGGTGTGAACTTGATTGAAGGTGCTCCAATTACGTTCACATGGTGAAGAAGAACAAGTCAAACCAAGAATCTTAACAGCAAAAGCTCTAAGCTCTGGAACTTCATCTCCAAAGTGATCCCACCATTCCACTACAATATATTTCATTTTATTAACATATATAAATAACACTTAAAAAGGTAAATATATTCTTAATCACAATTTACCTGGTGGACGAGTCTTATATGAGCTTTGAGCTGCTGTCATGCTAAAAAATCCTCGCTTGTATCGAAACTCATCCAGTTGACGGTCGGCCTTCAAATAATCAGCTCTGCTCCAAATGAGCCTTTCCATACACCTAAACAGTCCTTCTTTCACCTCTAAATGGGTGGAGAATCCATCCTCCCATTTGAATCTCGGATTCAAGTAATATGCAGCAGCATGCAAATCACGATGTAATTGACGATCCCATTTTGCATCAATGATCTTCCAAATCTCACTGTAAGTAGAGTATTGATTGCCAAAATTTTCAGCAATTTTCTCTTTTGCTGAATCCATAGCCCCATAAATGAACCCCATCGCAGGTTCATCTCCATCAACCAATCTCAACACCTCCACTAAAGGTTTTGTACTTTTGACTGCATACGCAACACTCGGCCAAAAATTTCTATCATCCATGACAATTTTCTTCACCTCTTTGCCTTCGGCCAGCTTCGCAAACCTGCTCTCCGTCCACTCTTTTGAAACAAACATTCTTTGTAGGCCCTCTCTTGCGCTACCAATGCACTCTAAGGTCAAATATGCGGTTGCAAATCTTGTGATACCTGGGCGAACAAAAAATAAGAAAAAAATTGTTTAACCACTCTAAAACACACTATGTATTATTGTGAAGTCATAACCAAGAGTTGTAATACCCATCGCTGATTGCGATACCTGGGCGAACAAGATCTTTCTTGATAACCTTCCTCATTAGTTGCAAAACCCATCCACGATTGTAGATGAAAGTGCACACTTTCTTTGCTTTCAACAGAGCATGTTTGTGTTGAGGTAGTTCTCCAATCTTCTCCAACATGAGATCAATACAGTGTGCAGCACAAGGAGTCCAATACAAGTGTGATCTTTTCTGCATTAGCAGTTCCCCAACAGCCTTGTACGCGCTCGCATTATCTGTCACAACTTGGACAACTATTTCTTCCCCAATTTCTTCAACAATACCATCTAGCAATTGGAACAAATAGTCTGCATCTTTAACTTTATCTGATGCATCAACCGATCTTAAAAATACTGTCCCAAATTGATTATTGACAAGGATATTTATAAGTCCTCTATTTCTGGTGTCACTCCAACCATCAGACATAATAGTCACTCCAGTATGTGGCCATGTCTTTTTCACTTCTTCCACAATATCATTGGTTGCATCGTACTCTGCTTTCAATATCCATGTACGGAGTTCATGCATAGAAGGGGGCTTAAAACCTGCTCCGTAATTGCTAACAGAACGCATCATGGCATAGTACGATGGACTATTTGCAACATTGAAGGATATGGCATTCTCAAAGATAAATCTTCCCACATCACGACATACTAAATTGCGTTGTTCACGAACAGAAGCCTTAGGGGGTGTTTGTTTTTATGCCAGAAGACCTTCTGGCGTCTTTTGTCTGCGCCGCGCAGACGCGCGCAGACGATGGACTCTGCAGATTGTTTGTTTTTTGGAAGACATTTCACTCAAAAAGGTCTTCCTGGCATCTTCTTGGAGAAGACATTAACCAATGTCTTCTAACATCTTCTAACATCTTCTCCTTTTTTTTTCTACTTCTCTTCACCACCACAACCGTCCACCGCCACCGTCCACCACTACCACCGTCCACCATCACCGTCACCGTCCATCACCATCGTCGTCCACCACCACCGCCACCATCTACCGCCACCACCACCACCGTCCACCACCACCTCCGTCAACGTCCACCACCACCCTCCACCACCACCACAATCGTCCATACACCACCACCATACACTACCACCATTAATTTATATAGCAGTCTACAGACATTAAAAAAACAAACAGTCTTCTTCTTGCAGACCGCAGACCTTCGGTCCACCACTTCTCCTGCAGATGTCTACAGTAGTGGTCCGCAGACCGCAGACCTTTTCCTGCAGAAAAAACAAACACCCCCTTAGTCATTTTCAAAGGTAGGGCGTCACCTTCTTTGTTTGAACCATCTTCAGACGTCAATCCACAACGGCCAAGAAAACGATCCATCGGTCCACGAGGGTTTGGTCCAGTGCCTAAAACAACATCATTTGGAGCACCAAAGTATGCTCCTGAATCAACCATCTCATCAAAATACTTCTGCTTAATGTGTTTTTGTTCTGCATAACATTTTAGAAGTGCTAACATTTCCTTCCTCACTGGATCAGAAACCTTTGGACATGGCGCAGAATTTTTACGAGTTCCAACAAGATGGTCTTTTAACCTGCTTATACCACTAGTGATAACATTGTTGCAATGATGGCATTTGACATACACATAACCACTTTTTCCATTAGGAGGATTAACTCTTGTTCCATGCGCCCAAGCAGGATCCTTCGACTCCTTTTTAGAACTAGAACTTTGCCCTTGCTCAATGCGCGATTTAACCATGATGTTGGAATCTAAAGCAGTAATATACAAAAAATTAGGTAATTCACAACCAAAACGCTAAAAAAGTTTATATAAAACCAAACTATATGTAAAAAATTAATTTTAAAGTAATTATAAATTATAATATAAACAATTTAATAATGAAAAATCTTAAAATTATTCAAGCTGCTGGAATTTTGGAAAATAAAATTACCAGAGTAAAAAAAAAGTTAAAACAAATCTTCAAGAAATCATAAATTCGTACCTTAAGAGAGAAACGAGAATCTGAAGCCAAATTGCACAGAGAAACCCGCGACCAGAGAGAGAAGCAAGAGCGAAAGAGAGAGACGGTGAAAGAGAGAGAATCGGAAGCTGGACAGCCGTGCAATTGGAAATTTGGAACTTAAGAGTTTATTTATTTTTATTTAAGTAGTGGTTTCTGCCTAACTTTTTCAAAGGGGCCAACTATTTGAAGGCCCAATAACTTATACGGACTATATTTCAAGGCGTACGCCTCGTTTCCGCCTCAGCGCCTTACCGCCTCGAACCGCCTCAATAAATCAAGGCGTACGCCTCGCGGAAATCATCTGGTGCGAACGCCTCTGGGGCAAAAAACTACCGCCTCAGCGCCTTACCGCCTCAGGGCGGACCGCCTTTTTCGCCTTTTAAAACCATGAGTAGAATTAAGACTACATACATGGATGAGTGACACATTTCAAAAAAAAATTAAAATCAAAGCCTAGAATTGTAAATTTGAGTTCAAATAGTTTAAGAATATAATGTCATAAGATAAACAGAAGCTAATCTTCACATACACACACCAACCAACCTAAACGATGGACAAAGATGAGCGCAATATGCTTGGCTTTACTTAATTTATGTCAAACAAAGTTGGTGGCAATCTTCAAGATCTATAAAGGATAAGATCATTATAGGACAGAGTCAATGAAGGAATTAAGCCAACAAATTGCCCACGAAGATCTCATTACACATACTGGCCCCCCAAGTGGATATTAAGTTTAGTGTACCTCATTATGCACCTTTCTCGTGTTTAAAATTTTATGCAACAATAAAAATATGTATTTTCAAAACTCAATCACAATTTTATTTCACACAAAAAAAACCATGCTTAAAGTTCACGATTTGGTAATCACATTCATTTATAGTGGGTGTCTAAAATTCAGTTTACTCCTCAAAATTAAATATGTATTTGTTTTCAACAGACCCCATAGCATAGCAACTCATACATCCATGTTTAGATAAGATGTAAATACAGACCCATAAAGCTCATCTCCATCTCTACCAGCTCATTCATCCATGTTTCTTTATCTTATTTTTTTCTTTGAAGATAGAAAATACTGTCAAATGGAATTAAAAATCACTATCCTCTTGGATCTTTCGTGAACCTTAAAACTTTAGCTTTAATTTTTAAAAATCATTCTTTCATTAAATTGGGATGTAAACCGGAAAAAAAAGACCAGTGGTAAATTTAACCCTTTGCAGTGGTTGAACGACCTACAGTGGATACGGCAAACCCTTTGGGCGAGAAAAGATGGCCAGCGATTTCTGCTTCTTTGAGTATACGGAGTACTGGAGTAGTATATAGATAAAGCTAAACTAAAGCATATATATACTTCAAGATCTATATGTCAAATTTCAGGAAGAAATCTGAACTTCTTTATATGATCCAATCCCCAAAATAATAAAAAAATATGTAACACGTAGTAAAAAGAATCAAGATCTAATTTAATAATCTAGAATAAATTAATTAATTAAATAATAACAACAACAACCCAGTTGAATCTTGCAAAATAAATAAATAAATAAATAAATAAATATATAAATAAAGTACCTAGAGCTGCTGCAAAATTCATAGAGTTTTTCTCTATTTAAAGCAACCTTAGAATCACAAAATATAGAAAGCTCATAGGCCTTCTTCAGTGATCCATTTCTTCACTTTGCAAATGTCACCAGCATGTTTGGGACAAAAATACAGATAATTGAATCTCATAAATGATATTTTTGGTTATGAATTCCTTCCTAAAATATTACTCCGTATGTAGTAAGTAATAGGAGAAAATGTTGAGCAAACCTTTTTAAAATGTAAAATCGTAATACAAACCAAGGCATTTAACAATATAATAGATAGATTAGATTAATTCACATCTATCATTGACAGAGAATATAAAAGAGGAAGATTTAGCACAATGCATACCTTTCAGAGTAATTACACTGAACCTTACTGAATGGGGAAGAAGAACCTGCCAAGAGAAACGGCAATGGGAAATTAGGGGAAATGTTGGGAATTAATTGTGCTGTTTTAATGATCTCATTCTACCTGATCTAGGGGAAAATGTTGGGAAAGTGATGATCCTTCACCATTCATAGAATTTCTTTGATTTTCAGTGTTCACATTAATAAAATCAAAACTACTATCTAATTCAGATATGTAAAATGACCAAACAATTGTGATCTTATCATTGTCAATTCAATTTTCAAACAAATAAGGTGCAGATCAGATAAAATAGGAAACTTTCATCTAGTATTTTTTCATATAGGGACTCACCTTCCACGCAATCCTTGAACATCTGCTCGGACTCCTCGATTCGGCACTGCATCCTCATGACTTTTTGGGTGGCGCACTTACTACCTCCCCCGCGGAGGACCGGCTAGGGTTACCTGAGCCAATGTTGATGTAAAAGCCGGAAACCGATAAAACTGTCGCCATCGTCTTTCCAAACCCAACCTTCTCAGTGGTTAAATAAAGGAATTAGGGGAAAATGGGAATAATTTTGATTCCACATGGAAATTAGGGAAAAATGGAATTAACTGGATGCAATCATGCAACCCCCGACCTTATCAGCGGAATAATCCAGCAACTGTGGGAAATAATTAAAGAAGAAAAAGAACAGTTGAACTGGATGGAAGGCGGAACAAAAATAATTATGGAAGACGGAGAACAACAGTTGAAACGTAAGCTCTCGTGGCAGTCTAAACATCTTGCTGAATAGGAAAAATTCCATGTCATATGCCATGTCAGACGCCAAATGCCAACACCACAATTAATATATATATAGGGTGGTTTTAACAATTGACATACAGAAGATGCTCTAATTTGCAGCAGCTTTAAACGCAGCTTTTAAATACTCCGTACACAATAGCATCAAAAATCAAAATGGGTGAAATCAAAATACCATTCTAAAATTCATTAAAGATCAAGTTTCAGTAACATGATGCATTTTTTCATTTAAGATTGAGTCTAAACAACACATCTTTTGATAAGTCTATTTTGGGTAAAATCAAAACACAATTCTAAAATTCAAAACAACTCTCTTTTTTGGATGATTCAAAATGCCCTTCCTAGAAGCAGAGAAAGTGTGATGGAGTAAGAAGAGATTTACAAACTGGACTACTGAAGGTTGGAGGCCAGAGATGAAGTGTAGGATAGATTAGATTACTGGAGGTCGGAAGGAGAGACTTCGAAGCAGATGGTTTCCGTCGAGCTACTGCTGCTGCCTGGCGGAAGTCGGAGAATTCTCACAGTTGCTCTGTCTGTAATCTGTATCCGGTGAAGAGCCAAGCAGATCGAAATGGGGAAGGCACTTGTTATCCAATAAGGTTGAACAACATGCGGAGAATTATTCATCAGTCCATCGGTCCAGACCGAATTCTTATCGGGTTTGAACCGGACTGGACCGAAACCCGAAACCTGAAAAAGCTTGGACCTAAGACCAACCCTAAATCTACTTGATCCGGGTTCAGTTCGGACCTAACGGTCTGGTTCGGTTGGTTTTTTGGTCCTAACATAAACATGAACAGCCTTAATTTGTGCACTGCAGTTAAAAATATTTTTACCCCAGCCGTTTAAAGAAAAAATGTCATTAAAACTTGGGAAGAAATGACTACAACCTCCAGCATAAGCTCATGTGGTTCCACAAATTTAAACATTGATTAAAAAGGGTGTAGTGTGCCTTAAAATTACAAAACCATGTGTAAGTTACCTAAACCTTCCGAGCCAAGGTTCGTTGTTTTGTTGCGTGTTGGACAACTTTTTCCTCCACAGGAAGACCCTTCCTCCGTCTCACATCATCAATAAGCTTTCTTGCTGTGTTGTGCAGGATGCTAGAGCCATCGCCAAACTCTTCCAACTCTTCTTCTGTCTTGGGTACAAAGAAAGGGTCTTCGGGAAGTTCTTCCCAATGGCTGAGGACAAGTAAAGCACTTGCAGCACCAGAAGTCCATCTCCTCAGTTCATCAGCAAACCCAATGCTCTGTTCAACTGGCAAGTATGCATGGACTGTGAACAATGGAGATCCCTCATGCATTTCTTCCTTGATGACCCTGGCTCGTCTCCGGGAAAGAACTGCATACATGGGGCCCAGAAACTCAGTTGGTGTGTTGAGCTCACAAAAATACATCCCTTCCACTAATCGAGGTTTCTTCTGAAGCACGGCTGCTCGGCAGGCATCCTTGACAGCTGTCATGACCTGTCCAGAGAAAATTCCATATTGGTCCACTTGGGGAACCGATGAGTCAGCATCAGTAGAATGCCCATTCTGTGGGTATATTAATGCCTCGATAGAGAACACCAGACCCCACATTGGTTCTTCACACAAAGGTCCAGCTGCAGTAGCTAGCTGAAAACCTGACATTACGCTGCTCTCGAGACTCTCTGCTTCTCTTGATAATGTTTGATCTGCATCTGATGATGGTTCACGTGGTGAAGTGCTATTGTCAGATGTACACAGAAAACCCAGTTTTTCAGATACATAAGGGAAGCCTTGGATGAGAACTGAGGAACCATCGCTGTTCTCCTTCACATCTGGTGTGAGAAGAATGTTAGGGCCAACTTGCCATGGTCCGAGAGCCCAAATCCTCTTAACAAACTTCTGCCATGTTTTTTGAAATTTTTCTATCCTGTCGGGTTCTGTTCCTGCGAATATAGTTGAAAAGTCAATCTCCACAGCATCCTTCATGCGTTTCTTGAGTGTTTCAATGGGATTCTCATCTTCGACGATCCTAGCTCCCAGGGTTTCCATGCTTTTACTAGCATGCAATGATTTACCTCCAATGATATCTCCAAGCACACTTGAACTTTCATCGAGTAACTTGGTTAATGCTGTTGGAAGCTTCATGACTCGCACTCGAACAACACATCTTCCATTTGGTGTGGTTTTCTCAATAACGCCAGGGCCATGGCTCAACAGTTTCAACTTTTCAAAAAGATTTGCTGTGTCACCTTCGATGGTCTCCCTGTATGAGACAAGAGGTTTCGAGACTTGCAAACTGACCTTTGCAAATCTCTCCTCCAAATCTTTAATGCATCTCTGAAGATGGACCTCTCCTGCTGCAGAAAGCACATGTTCTCCTCTAGCAGAAACAGTAACCTCAACAAACGGATCCGCACGGTTTAGAAGCTTCAATCCCTTCATGAGTGCACCCATTTCAGCAGGATCAGACGGCTCAACTGCAACCTTAAGAGTGGGCGCAACCTGGAAAATCATACTCGATAATGGCCAGCAGTGTAGCGTAGATGAAAGGGTGGCACTCTTCAAAATGTGTTGGCCAAGACCTCTAATAGCAATAACATTCCCTGCCTTGGCCGAAGCCACTGGTTTCAACCCTTGGCCCATCATTAAATATAAGCCATGCAACTCGGCCTCCTGGACATGTTTCTGCACCGACTCAGACTTCAATGGATCATAGAGAGCAGAAAGAACAAATATCTTCTGCCCGGAGTGAATAACACCACTAAAGATCCTGGCAAATGCTAGAAAACATTCTTCCAAATTGTCGTTTTCACTGTCATAAATAATCTCTCCGCGAGGAAGCATTTTAGATGGAACAGCAAACATCTTTGCCACATATGCAATGCAAGGTGCCTCGTCACTGGAATTACAGGTCTCAACAAATTTCCTTACAAGTTCTGCTTGAGAAATAACATCAGAGCTACCCCTGCTCTCTTCTCTCTTTGGAAGCAATCGAGATATTCGAAAAGACTGAGCAGAAGCCGGGTCAGGCATGCATTTAATGACCATTGACAATACTGTGTCAGCTAAGGGAAGCCAGCGGCTCATAACTGATTGAAGCACTGCTTTTGGATCCCTATGCTGAAGTTCGCGAGAAGGTATGGACAAATTGAATGACTTGATAACTTTCTCAAGCATCCTCTTACCACCATCTGCTTCCAGGGAAGCTTGATAAACCTGCCACAGTGGCTCAAGCACAAATTGCACAAACATTGGCCGAGCTTTGGTTCCACTACTAACCCCCTTCTTGCCTACAATCATCTTGGTCTTGGCGTTATAATACCTGGGACCCCACAATGCCTTTCGTAATACAGATGAACTTGCACCAAGTTTTGAGGCGTAAAATTCAGCAAAATCACTAATACTAAAGCCCCACCCATCAAGTGCGCATACAAACACTACATTACCCTTCTGGGGTTGAAAAGTATCCTCTTCATCATCCTCCATAAACTCAAAACTTTCTTCATTCATATCTCCAGTTTGAACAGACAGAAGTGAATCAACATCTGACAAATACTTCTCAGCCTTGTACGCACTCACAATACCATTCACGTCATGAACAATTCTCTGCAGACGTGTATGTGCCTCCATAGGACTCATTTTCAATTCTGAAATCAACCTATCAATTTTATTCAAGACCAAGCATGGTGTAAGCTTCTCAATCCACGCTTGGCGCAAAACGGCATGGGTCTGAATATGAACACCCTCTACTGCATCCACCAATACTAAAGCTCCATCACTCAATCGGGCAGCAGTGGAAACCTCACTGCAAAAGTCCATGTGTCCAGGAGAGTCTATAAGATTGATACAGTGATCCTGATATTGAAGAGCAATGGAAGAACTTTTCATTGTTATAGCTCGCCTCTGCTCCTCATCCAAGAAATCCATAAACCTAAGCCTGCCTGCCTGCTTCGGGTGAAGTACTCCTCCTCCGGATGAAGCAATCAAGTGGTCCGCCAATGTGGTCTTACCATGATCCACATGTGCAAGAATGCATATATTTCGGAGCTTTCGACATTCAAAGTTACTCATCTTTATTGTGTTCTCCTAACTACCTGTTCAATCGAGATGCAAATTAAAGAAAACCAAACTACATCATCAAAAAAATCAATATATATATATATATATATATATATATATATATATATATATATATATATATATATATATATATATATATATATATAATGCAATTTGTTTTGCGGATTGAAACACATATTTCCCTATATAATCAATTCATCAAAAACCAGATTTTTCTATCCACATGTTCCTAGGGGTGGGCACGGACCGGGCTAATATATTTCAAACCCGGACCCGGCTTGCTTTTAATTTTTAATGATACGGTTTGGGTAGGGACGGGTCTTTCAAATTTTAATATTGGAACTGGACCTAACCCGGCTTGTTTGAAACGGGTCGATTCGACTGGTCAATAGGTCGATCCTATCATGATCAATTTCACTTGCTACCCCACAACATTGAAGTTTAAAAATGTTAATAGAAGATAATAAACTAATAATGCATTAAATCTATTAATGCTCATTAGCCACAACAAACCAAATAAAAGTGTTACTCCCAAAATCTCAAATGTCCAATACAGTTTTTAAAATCCAAAAAAAAGTCAATAAAAGAAAATAGATGTAGTCTTTCGGGCTTTCAGCTGCTTTTGTGAGTACAAAAAGAGAGCAAAAAGTATTTGATCATGAAGTGTCCAATAGATGGTCTCCAAAAACTAAGCAAAAAATGTGGAACTTGTGTCCAGTAGATGCTTTTGTCCAAAACAAAGTAAGCATGAAGCATTGAAGTATTCAATCTGTCCAATAGATGCAGTATCCAACAAATGCATAGATAATCTGGAAACACTCTTTAACATGGTAATATGATTGTTCCAAATTAAATGTAATGTTTTTTCATTCAATTTAAAACATAAGAATTTAGGGATGCTTAAAAAGGGTGATTTATATGCCTAAGAATTTAGAAGAGTTACGTTGGAGTTCGGCGTGTGATTGCTGATGCCCTTAACACAAAGTGAGAATCACTATAAAGTAGTATAAAGTACGAGTATGAATCTCATTCAAAATAGAGGTAAGGTGAAATACTGAAATATTGAAATCAAAATTCGTAAAATCTGAGCGGTGGGGGTAGAAGATTGAAAAAGAAGATGCAAATGAATTATTTATTAAAATTGAATATGGGGATGGATATGATTGAAATAGAAGATTGGAAGAGGTGAATACCATAATTACACATGAGATAGGAAGCTTACCAGTGGACACTACTCGTCGCAGATGAGAACGAAGTTCGCTCGCGGGAAAAGAGAACGGAGATGGGAAGCGGCGCTGTGATGAACGAGATGGGATGTGTAGGTCAGTAGGTGTGAACTATGCGGTGAATCAGGCTGGATCACGCGATCAAGCCCTTTTTGAAAACAATTCTCTAATATTACCTCGTAAAAATCACTACAACAAGATAAGTGTGGTAATAAAATTCTAACATTTTATCATTCCCTGCATTTAAAAAAGAGGTAAAAAGCGATTTCATTTACCCACCCTAAAAAGTGTGTCAAAATAACATAATTATACTTAATTATAAAATAAACATATATATACTATCATTATTAGTCCTCTTTTATTTGGTAACATAGAAACTAAATTTTTTAATTAAAATTGTCTTTAAAAAATGGAAAAATTACCCAAAATAATCTCAACTTTACTCGGTCTTTCAAAAATGATCTCACCTTTCACTGTGATGCATAATAATTCCAACTTTATTGAAATTCGCCAGTTTTGGGTCGCCGTTAAGTTTCTAACGGAGGGTTAATGGAAATGCCCGTTTTAGGCAACAAAATGAAAGTTGAGATTATTTTTGATGAATTTTTGTTTTTTAATTTTGTTTGAAATTTTTATTTAAAATTTTTGAATTACTTTCAACCTCAATTTCTTTTTCTTTTTTAAAGATTATTCTTACCTTAGAAAAAATAGATATAAAAAATAATGAAAATGAGAAAAATAACTAAAACCATACAAAATTAATCAAATAAATAATGTAATCAATAGAAATTAAACAGAAACTGGTAAGAAATAAAATAAATATATACGGAGTGGTGGGTTTTAACATTTTACACACTATACGGAGTCTTAATGTACTACTTCTTCCGTCCCAGAGTATTTATCCACTTTCATTTTTACACATCATCCAATACACTTCTTTAATCCATTTTATCTTGTAATTTATATATTAAATAATTATAGAAATTATATATTAATAATCTATATGCTAAGACAAATCAAACAAAATCACACATGACTATATTTAGGCTTATACACTGAGAGAATTTGATTAGTCAAAGTGCTTAGATGAACAGTTCCAAAAGTCAAAAGTGGACGAATATAGCGGGACGGAGGGAGTACTTATTTTTTAAAAGAACAAGCCGTCCGGTAAAGTTGGAATTATTTTAGATAACTTTTTCTAAAAAAATAAGAAGTGATATGTTAATACTTTGTATAATGCGTAAAATATTAAAACCCACCCGTATATTTTTATTTTACTTTTACCAATTTCAAGTTAGTTTCCATTGATTACCTTATTTGTTTTATTATTTTTGTATCATTCTAGTTACATTTCTCATTTTTTCATTTTTTATATCTATTATTTTTATTTTTTAAACTAAGACTAATCTTTAAAAAAGGAAAAAGAAATGACGATGGAGGTAGAAAGTAATTTAAAAAATTTAAATGAAAAATTTAAAAAAAATAAAAAAAAATGAAAATTCATCAAATATAATCCCAACTTTCATTTTGTTGCCTAAATAGGCATTTCCGTTAACCCTCCGTTAGAAACTTAACGGCGACCCAAAACTGACAAATTTCAGTAAAGTTGGGATTATTATGCATCACAGTAAAAAGTGAGATTATTTTTGAAAGACCGGGTAAAGTTGGGATTATTTTGGATAATTTTTCCTAAAAAATTTCAATGGACGAAATTTACAGAAAATAATTCCCCAGCGCTCACTTTTTCATTCCAGCGCCTAAATTATTCATCCGCCTAAAAAAATCTAAGAAATCCGATCCGACGCTCGCCCCCATCGTGCATCACCGATCTAAGGTACGTACATGTCATCGATCGAATTATTCCAGCCGGCTCCTCTAAGAAATCAAGTAATCGAGGAAGCAATTCGATCCTTTTTGTTCGAGTGAATTCACTAATCGAGTGAATTCATGAACGAGGAAAGCCTTTTCGTTCAGCTCTCAGTCCTTTAGCGCGCGTCGTTATTCACACTCCATTGCGTAGATTCGTTCTTTGGTCAACAGCTTCTTCTCGATCAATCGTTTGGCGAGAATCATCGATCCTCTTCACAACCGTTCAGCCCCCTTCATTCATTCAAGTATGACACCGGCCCCTTCATTCTTTTAGTTCACATCTTATATACCCTTTAATTATTAAAGTTGTTGTTCCTAAATTTATGCATTGGGGCATGATTCTATATCCAAAAAGCAGTTGTGAATGGTTTGACGGTATGAATTTTATTTTCTGAGTTTTTTGTGTGAAGTAATGTGTTCAATAGGTTGAATGTATGAAGAAATATAATGGTGATATTTTCTTTCTGATTTTTTAAATTTTAGTTTCTGATATTGTTTTTTAACCCTAAGGTTACAGAGGAACACTCAAGCATTAGGCTATGTTCTAATTACTTCACCTTCAATTTTTTCTAGACAAAAATTGCTTCATGTTCTAATTACTTCACCTTCAATTTTTTCAAGTTTATATTCCAATTTCAAATTTTTGTCCCTTTTCCTAGTACTACTCTCCCTCTTCATCTATGGTTTTTCTTTGATTTGTATTAAGGTCGCTTAACTACAAATTTCATTGTATTATGTAGTGAAAGTAAACTTGTCAAATTTTGGTTATGAAGTAGAAAAAATCATGAAACATTATCCATTTTATCATGTTTGGAGATGGATTTGAGGCGTTTGTGACCTTGTATTTTATGTTATTGTTTTTTTGGGAGTAATTCTCTCTTTTTCTGTATTTTAAAAACTAAGATAAGATACTACTTTTTGTAAAGTCAGGAACTGAAGCATTTAGATTTCATCATCATGATTATGGATTATGTATTCTGTATTTACCATGGGTAATTCATTTTAGATTTAATTTTTCCAAATTGAACTTAGGCATACGCCTCATTCCGCCTTAAGGCCCATTTTTGCCAAGGCTTACGCCTCAAGGCATTTTTCTCAACTGCCTTAAGGCCCATTTTTGCCTCTCAAAACCTTGCAGTTAATGTTGTATGCTATTTTCTTGAATGTTATATATAAAAAAGATTATTGAAGTTTTAAATTAGAAATTAATGCATGTTAATACTGATTTTTTAAAGGATTACAAAAAGTAATCAATGCATATTTTGTACTGATTTTTAAAGGATCACATCCATGTTTTAAACTGATTTTTTTAAAAGAATTTTAATTTCTAAAGGATTAAAAAAAGGATCATCAATGCATGTTTTATACCTATTTTTATTCAAAAAGGATAACCAATGAAGCAGAAATCACTTAAATCATTTTAATTGCCACTTCCATTTTATTTTCTTGAATGTTGAAAGAGAAAGCACTCCTTGCATACCTTGAACAAAACTAACAACCACGAATGGAGAACTTGCATACCCGTCATGAAGTTTGCAGTTAGTAATGTAAGTACATTATATGGTTTGAACAAGAAACTTTTCAAACTCTAGACACTGACATTATTGGTTTAGTTTTTGTTTGTTAGGTTTTAGATGAACAGATTATCTAATGAATACTTTGGATTTTGGTTATGTTGGATGGTTGTGATTTGAACTCTTGGTTGTGTGCTGCAAATCATGGTGCTTAAAGCTAATGTAAAGAAAAATAATTTTATTGTTACATGCCAACTGACCTCTGTTTGGTTTGAGTGGTGCGGGTTGCGGATGGGAGGGGATTTGTGGGAAGAAAACAAGTGAAGGAGCAGAAGAATTTTTTAAATTAATATTTCAGGGGAAGCTTCCCCCATAGCATCCCTTTCCTAAAGTATTTTGGTAATTCCAAATGACGTATACTAGAGTCCCTCTCCCTCCCTCCATCATATGCATCACATCACATCCCATCCCATCCCATCCGTCAAATCAAATAGTGTTAATGCTTCATATGTTAATGGAAACAAATTTATTTCATTATATGGTAGATATTATAATTTCCATGTTAGTAGAATGGTGAAGAATTTAATATGGGGTCGTGAGTGAAGTAATAACGACGTTATAATAAATGTTAGTAGCCATTAAATCACAAATTTTTGTTGTTTAGAATTAATGGCAGATCATGGTTCATTTTCTCTAATTTTAATTTCTATGCAACTAGATTTACGAATTACTGTTGATGTGTCCTTCATTATCCTGTGCCTGCTTCCGGTGGAAGAATAGTTACTAAAGCAACTTTGTTTTACTTAGTTGTGAACTGTGGTTAGGCTTGTATTTTTTTTAAAGACAGAAAATATGATGTTTCTTTCTTGTTTGAACATGTAGTTTCACCACCCTTTTAACAATGCCTTTTCCTTTTCATCGTTCTTTTTTATTATTTTCTGTGCAATATTCCAGAATGAGCATTCCTTTTCATCAATTGTTATTAGTTTTTCAATTGTGGTTCTAACTAGGGGTGGACACGGTAACGGTACAGTACCGGTACCGGAAACGGTACCGCCGGTTCCGGTACCGTTACCGTCGGCCGGTACGGTCCACCGGTTCCGGGAACCGGTACCGGTACCGCCCAATCCGGTACCGGTTCCGGTGCCCATTTTTCGGTACCGGCACCGGCGGTTCCGGTTCCGGTACCGTTACCGTTTTTTTTTTATTTTTATTTTTTATTTCATTCTTTCCTTTATCAATTTCATTTTTAGATTTTTTTATTTCATCATTTCCTTTAACAATTACACATTTACAATTTTACATTTTAAAAATATAATAAAAAAGCAAAAAAAAAACAAAATTAGGGGTGGCCGAAACGGTACCGGAAACGGTACCGGAACCGGAACCGGTACCGGTACCAAGGGGTGGCGGTACCGGAACCGGCGGTTCCGGAACCGGAACCGTCCCGGAACCGTACCGTGTCCACCCCTAGTTCTAACCTTGATAATTGCAAGTTTTTGGTGTCATTTATATTTTATAGGACAAGGTGGCCAAGTTTCGGGTAAAGGAACTCAAGGATGTTCGGACTAAACTTGCTCTGCCAAAGCAAGGAAAGAAACATGTATGGTTGTCTAAATCTCTCTAGCATTGTCATATAAACTGCCTATCAACTTTTCCCATTTGAGAACAACAGTATATCATATGTTTACACTATGATGAAAAATTAATACCACAATTAGTTTGGAACCTGTAGGTGCAATGTCAATCAAAGAAGGATATCCTAGCTTGTAGAGATGGTGTCAATTGGTTCAAGCTTGTAGAGATGGTGTCAACCTAGCTCTACAGAATTTTTTGCACACATTAATTTGTTCATATCTCTTCAATTTAGATACATTTGGATATTTTTATAACTCATGTTTTTAAACACAAAATGTTGGATGATCGACTTATTGTTAGATGTTAGTATTTGAATTCTAATATACTTTTTATTCTTGTATATAAATCAAAAGTTGCATATATTATTGAAATAATGGTTACTAATTAATTATTATAATGATTTTGGAGTGTGCATATGTGTGTGTGTCTATATATAAGCCATTGGTTAGAAGCCCGACGGCAGTGCCCTAGGGGTGGACACGGTACCGGTACAGTACCGGTACCGGAAACGGTACCGCCGGTTCCGGTACCGTTACCGTCGGCCGGTACGGTCCACCGGTTCCGGGAACCGGTACCGGTATCGCCCAATCCGGTACCGGTTCCGGTGCCCATTTTTCGGTACCGGCACCGGCGGTTCCGGTTCCGGTACCGTTACCGTTTTTTTTTATTTTTATTTTTTATTTCATTCTTTCCTTTATCAATTTCATTTTTAGATTTTTTTATTTCATCATTTCCTTTAACAATTACACATTTACAATTTTACATTTTAAAAATATAATAAAAAAGCAAAAAAAAAAAACAAAATTAGGGGTGGCCGAAACGGTACCGGAAACGGTACCGGAACCGGCGGTACCGGAACCGGAACCGGTACCGGTCGATCCGGTACCGGTACCGGTACCAAGGGGTGGCGGTACCGGAACCGGCGGTTCCGGAACCGGAACCGTCCCGGAACCGTACCGTGTCCACCCCTACAGTGCCCTCGGATTTTTTAATAAGCTATATAAAATGACGAAAAATCATGAATTTTACTTTAAACATTTATTGAACGTAAAATATGTTTAAAAGGTAATGTGAAATTTTGTTTCATAAATAATTACTTATATGCAATAAAATACACTTTACTAAAAAATCAAACAAAAAATTTAAATTTAACCTATTTAGATGAGGTCATATTAATTTTTGTTGTAGGCATATATACATAAAATTTAAAAATAAAAAAATAATTTACCTTATTAGAGAAAATTAGTAGGGGACATTTCCCCCGAACTCCTATTCAGTGCATCCGCCCCTGTCCTTGATGCGTTAAACATTTAACGCGATGAAGGGCAAAGAAGAGAGTCGTTGCATCCCACCCCCAATGGTCCAAAATCTAGTCGTTGCCCAATTTTAAAAAAATTAAATTTTCAACTAAAAATACCCTCTCAAAAAATATAAACATACACCTAATCTCTCTGCAACTCATCCAAAAATATAAACATACACCTATTATTACGAGGGATTTTAAACGTGGTCTCACCTATGGTATGTGCCGCACACATACACTAGCGAACATCATTCAATCATACATTCAAATATACAAACACGTATAATGAATAAAACGTGACATGGTTGTGGCTAGGGATGAGCATGGTATGGTATGGTATGGTATTTAACTCGTACCAATACAGTACCAAATATTTCGGTTCAGTATAGAATATTACGTTGTACCGATCCCGATCCCAAAAAATCGGTTTGGTATGGTTCAGTATAAATTTAGAATAATACATACACTTAGTTTAAACCTTAAAATGTCACAATGAAATGGAGAGTTAGTTACCAAATATTACAGAGAAATACTAAGCACCAAATATGTCATCCTTATATGTTATAGAATTTAAAGTGCAATAGTACAATATCCTAGTACTATATCCTAGAGGCAAATAAGATCAAAATGCTTGCAATTGTTCACAATCAAAAGTGTCCCGTAGGTCTTTCATGTTCACTGGCAGTCATGTGAGCAAAAAGAAAACATACAATAAAATCAAAATGCTTGCAATTGTTCACAACCAAAAGTTTACAGCAATCCTGTGACCAAAAAGAAAACATACAATAAACAAATGCAATTGTGCAATATTTCTATACTTCTAAGAAGAACAAGTAAAAAGAACACAAGCATGAAAATATATCATGTTACCATTTTAATAATCTTGAATTTATTCTTCCAAATACTTTGGAGTATTTGCAAATTCATCTACAAAAAATAAAAATATTACATTAAAATATACATTTATATGGAGAGTTAGTTACCAAAATAAAATAATATTTAGACTATATGAAAACAAATTTACCTATTTCAATTTCTTTGAGTTTCTTTTTGTACTCATCCAATGCAATATCAGTTTGATTCTGAATATCTATTGGGTTTGACCTTAACCAATCTTGGGAACATATGAGAGCTTTTGTCGTTCTTGGGCTAAGTGAACTCCTAAATGGATCTATAACTCTCCCACCCGTACTAAATGCTGATTCTGAATGGATCTATAACTATCCCTCCAAAATGGATCTATAACTTGTTAGACGCCTTTCACACCTCTAGAGGAGGGGGGAGTGAATAGAGGTGTTCACGAAAATAATAAAATTTTTCGTTTAAAGAAGAAAAAGCACAGAAATAAAATAAAAGATTAACGGAAATAATGAAAGCGAGGAGACAACGATATATCCTGGTTCGGCCTAATGCCTACGTCCAGTCCCTAAGGCAAACGTGCCCGAGATTCCACTAATCCTTGTTAAACTTTGTTGGACATTAGTTCAAACCCCTTTATTATTTTTTCTGGAATATTTTCATGTTTTGATAAATGACAAACAGGATGATGAAATTCAAACGATGATCGAAAATTTACTTTTCGTACCGAGAAAAGAAAAGAGGCGTATCAAGAAAGTTACGGGATAAAAATCAACGCTCACCCCCACGCAGTTTTTTTGAAGTGATGTGAAGACTCCGAAGACTTCTTAATTTTTATTGAGTCTAGGATTCTTGTAAGGATGACAATATCTTTTGCACAAAACAATTTAATTTCTGAGGGATAAAAATTATTTTTGAGTCAGTTGAAAAATCATTTTTTTTCTGTCTAAAATATTTTAGTGAGTCAGTTTCAAAATAAGTGTGTCAAAATTTCTTTAAAACATTTTTTTTAAGTTACACAATTTTCTTTGGTGAGAAAAATATACTTTAAATATTTTTTCGTGTATTGTTTGACACACAAAATAATTTTTTGGACTCTCTTTTTCTCTCCCCTACTCAAATTCATTGAATAGGGAGATTTTTCAAAAGGAGCGTGCCTTGTTATTCTCGTTGTCCCAAACAACGAGTTAGAAGCCAAAGTGCTTCCAATCGCACTTGGTTTGGGCCCTTTGTGTTTGCGCATTATTTTCATTTTAATCGATTATATCCTTTAAAATAATCGATTAGATCCAGCGCAATTTCTCAGGTTTGAATTCTTAATCGATTTTTTCTATTAAAAAAATCGATTAGCTTGGACAGAACCTCCTAATTGATTTATTGCTTCAATTTAATCGATTTTTAAGCCTTTCGTTGGGCTGCTCAACCTTGATCAATAATCGATTATTTATCCTCCATTAATCGATTAGTTAGTACCGAACCTCCTAATCGATTATTTGTCTTCATTTAATCGATTATGATTCAGTTTTCTTTTCAGGCTTTTCGCTTCTGTACACTTTAATCGATTAATTCTCTCTGGTACAGAACATCAGCTTTCTTCAACGGCTTTATTTTCCTCAGCCTATTTAATCCCTCATTCTCCTTCATTTCAATACACACCTCTTGCACTCCAATATATTTCTTTGAGCTATTCATCCTTTGCTTCATCTTCCTCATCAAAATATTATTTTTGAGAGTTAGAAATATTTTTTTCTTTGAGTGCTATAGAAGTTGTCATCCATAGAGCTTAAATCTTTCAAACACTACTTTGCCCAATTGTGTGAGCATTCATTCTTGTGTTGTAAACTCAATCTCATTTGAGTGTTGTTCAAAAGACTTGTGTGACTCAAGTCTTGTTGTTGTAAGAAAGTGAGGCTTGTGTGATTCAAGTTCTCAAGTTGTACCGGTTTTTCAAGCACCCGTTGAAGCTTGAAGATTAGTAGGACTTTCGAGAGAGTCTCTCAGAGGACTGGACTAGCCACGAGGTGGTGAACCAGTATAAATCCCGGTGTTCTTCTTTCCTTTACTCTCTTTACTTATTCCTGCGATAATTTTTTTTTACGCGAAAAACGCACATTCTTGAAAACAACTCTATTCACCCCCCTCTAGAGTTGCACATTTGTCTAACAAACTTAACGAAGTTTAACAATCTGAATACAACTCGAGAACTTGATTTCACAAGCCTCCAACCTTTCCACCGAAGTCTTGATTTCACAAGACTTTGGATTTCAATCCAAAAACTAGAATTGTTTCAAACTCAAGCTTTTTACAATAATACAACTTACAAACAATTTGCACAGCGGATAATACTCCTCAAACAAGAGCGGATTTGTTGCAGATTACAATCACCGTATAGTGTATGGCACACAAAAACTTTCCAACTCAAGGTGAAGAAAGATTTCTCAAATGAAGAACTTGAATATTGAGTGAGAAGATGTAGACTTGAATGAATCTCTTTGTTTAATCAAAGGAATTTAATTCAAAGTGTTCTTTGAAAGTTCGTGGGGGTGCAGCGGAAATCACCAATTAAGAGCTATGCAAACAAAACAATCAACTATGCTGTAGAGAAGACGCTGCAGCACTGTCCAGTAACAGATGACGGACAGTGTGCTATAACACTTCTCTGCCACAAGCACACATGTAAAATATGAAGTAAAAAACAGCAAGCAAGACACCAGAATTGTTCACGCAGTTCGGAGCAAATTCTCCTACGTCTGCAAGGCCCACGTCCGTGTAATAGCCCTTCCACTAAATCACCGTAAGAATTACACAATCAATCACAACAGAACCTTCTAATGTATTGATTTGTCTACTTACGAATGACTTGACGACGAACTCGGTTTGCGTCTATCTCCACGGCTTGTTACACCTTCTCAAAGATCTTCTTCAAGGACGTAGTTTCCAATACACCTTCAAAATAAAGATTCTTCTTGATTTACAAAAATATGCAGGCTGTTCAGAAGCTCATAACTCGAGATTGAACCGTTGAAATTCGATCTCCACCGTTCAGATTGAAGCTTCACGAGTCCTTAGACTCCTCCTAAAATTTCAGCACGATCAGACAAGATTTGGTACTCCAACCATCGAGAAAACCAGGGCAGTGTTTTCTGCAAAAAATCAGCAACAATGTGTAGATTGTAACTTCGATAACAGAAGATCCGTAACTCCGATTGACGTGAAAGTTTAACACGTTGAAGACCTCTGTGTTGGAAACACTCTCTGAAAATTCCAGCAAAACCCAACGGTCGGATCTCTAGCGATGATCAAATCTGTGCGGCTGTCCAGAAACTTTGCACTATCTAATTTTGCACGTTGTTTTTCTTTTTGATCGAACTTGATTCAGGTTCTTCATAATTTTTCACGTCCAAAACCTAAGGGAGGGTGAAGATAATATATAGAGCATATTAAGCTTGTTAGAGTGTGCTTAGGAGTCTCAACCATGCATTCCTCCTCAAGAATAGTAAACCAAGTAGGATTAGACTTCTTTCTTCAAGCTCTTTCCTCTTTCTCTTTCTTCACATGCTAGAACTCTAAGTCTAAATAAAATATCTAAAATAATTCTAGGTAAATCTATTCATTTGTCAAAAAATAATGCCAACACAATATGGAACTAACAATCTCTCCCTTTGGCAATTTTTTGACAAAAACGAATCTCAGCTGTTTTGAACCTCTTCTCCCCCTTTTTTGCATAAAAAATGCCAAAGGTTTTATTAAGATTATGGGGGAAAAAGGAGAAGAGTAACATTCAAGAGAGCTTGAGGATTACAATAATGAACACAAAAATAGACCTAGACTTTGTCACATCAACCTTTGCCACACTTGAGCGACTCCCCCTCGGACGATGCATCTGAAAAAGTAACAATCTGCAAAAATAAAGACATTTATGCAACCAGCAAAAACATCTATGCTCTAAGGTATTCCACGCTGGAGATGAAACACCTCTTAGAGCATCCTCTAAATCAGGAAGAGATAGGTGTGCACAGACCCAAGCGGGATCTGAGTATACCAAACCGATTCCCATCAAATGCTCTTTTACACATGCCCAATGCCCGTTTTTTCATAGCCATAAACTTCACACTCTCATGAGTAGGAGGTGTCACTTCATCACACTTATGAGATGATTCAGCATTGTTAACAGCACAACGATCTATCTTCTTTTCTTCTTGATGCAAGCTCGCACTACTAACATGGCATTGATCAGAAGCAACATCATTCACACAAGGATTATCACCTTTTTTGTATTGAATCTTAGGTACCCAAATCATCTTTGTTGTAACATTCTTTTTTCTGTGTCTTTGCTCTTTAAAAATCTTGCATTTCCTCTGAATGTGTCCCCTTTTTCCACAGCAAAAACAAACATAATTAGCATAGACATTAGTATAAGAATACCTTTCAGGTTTAGCATAATGATCCTTGTGTCTTCTCATACTAGATTGTGTCACAACTCTTTGCCTTTTTGCATAAGGTGCTGCATAAATTGTTCCAGCAGAAGCTTCATTACATGCTTCAGCGGGTTTGGCAGAAGATGTTCCAGCAGATGCAGCAGCTTCTGTTTTCCTTCCTTGTGAGACTTTTTGGGCAATTTCCTTTCTTCGATCAACAAACAAGTCAAGTGGAGTCTTATTGCTTTCAGAACCTGAAAATCCGAGACCCGTCTTGTCTCCATAAAATTTTGAAACGTTCACTTGTTCCTCAATAGCTTTTGCTCCAGCACTTCTCATCCACTTGTGAAAGTTTTTGAGTTTATTTAATTCATACTTGGGATCTGATTGTTTCCCTTCTAAGTCTTCAATCTTCTTTTCTAGTTCTGAAATACTCTCCTTTAGTCTGTTGCGCTCGGCAACAAGTTGTGGATTCTCCAAAACAGTTTTCTGGTTGGCTTGAACAAGTTCTACCCACTTCTTTTGGAGAATAGCTAGCTCTTTTGCTGTGTCAACCTCCGTGTCATCATCTGTATCATCCTCTGTGTCATCCTCTGCTGTAACTTTACCTTTGTATCTCTGTAACTCTTTGATGAGTTGTTCCACATCGCGTTTTGATTTAGAAAGTTCACGTTTGAGGCTATCATTTTCCAAACATTTTTTCTTGTTGACCCGTAGAGACTCTTGAAATTTTTCTTCAACAATTATAAGCATCTCCCTAGGATCTACGTCACTATCAGAGTCACCATCAACACTATGGAAAGTTGGAAAAGCTGTTCTAGCACTATCTTTAACACACTGCTTCTCTTTTTCAACGAGGATGACATGCTGCTTTTTACGCCGTAGATCTTCATGCATCTCCAACTCAATGGTTTCTAAGTTCCCCATCAGCTCGTCAAGAGACATAATATTTAGAGATTGTGTTTGTCTAATAGCTTTGACATCCATGGAGTATTTTTCTGGAAGAGAACGTAAAACTTTCAACACCAACTTGTGTTCTGTAATTGGTTCACCAAGCCTTTCAGCCTCATTTGCCAACTCTCTAACTCGCCCATGAAAGTTTGTGATAGACTCAGTATCCTCCATCTTAAGATTTTCAATTTTAGACATCACGATCTGAAGTTTGGCTGTCTTGACTGTTGTAGTGCCTTCATGAGTAATAAGCAAAATGTCCCAAGCTCTCTTAGCCTCTGTGCAATTTGAGATAAGACGGAACTGATTTCTGTTAACCGCTCCGAAGATTGCATTCAAAGCCTGATCATTCGATTCTGCAGCATCCTTTTCTTTCTTGCTAAATCTTTCGTAAGGTTTCTGAATTAGTTCTCCATCTGTATTGGTCATAGTAGGAGCTGACCATCCAACCTCTATACTTCTCCAAACCTGTCCACCAAGAGACTTGAGAAAGGCTCTCATTCGACACTTCCAAAAAGTATAATCATGACCGCATAATAGTGGAGGTCTAAAGACATTAGCACCTTCTTGAATATCTCTCATGGTGATAGATCAATCAAGCTAATAACTTAAGCTTGCCATGCTCCGATACCAATTGAAAGTTCGTGGGGGTGCAGCGGAAATCACCAATTAAGAGCTATGCAAACAAAACAATCAACTATGCTGTAGAGAAGACGCTGCAGCACTGTCCAGTAACAGATGCCGGACAGTGTGCTATAACACTTCTCTGTCACAAGCACACACGTAAAATATGAAGTAAAAAAAAGCAAGCAAGACACCAGAATTGATCACGCAGTTCGGAGCAAATTCTCCTACGTCTGCAAGGCCCACGTCCGTGTAATAGCCCTTCGACTAAATCACCGTAAGAATTACACAATCAATCACAACAGAACCTTCTAATGTATTGATTTGTCTACTTACGAATGACTTGACGACGAACTCGGTTTGCGTCTATCTCCACGTCTTGTTACACCTTCTCAAAGATCTTCTTCAAGGACGTAGTTTCCAATACACCTTCAAAATAAAGATTCTTCTTGATTTACAAAAATATGCAGGCTGTTCATAAGCTCATAACTCGAGATTGAACCGTTGAAATTCGATCTCCACCGTTCAGATTGAAGCTTCACGAGTCCTTAGACTCCTCCTAAAATTTCAGCACGATCAAACAAGATTTGGTACTCCAACCATCGAGAAAACCAGGGCAGTGTTTTCTGCAAAAAATCAGCAACAGTGTGTAGATTGTAACTTCGATAACAAAAGATCCGTAACTCCGATTGACGTGAAATTTTAACACGTTGAAGACCTCTGTGTTGGAAACACTCTCTAAAAATTTCAGCAAAATCCAACGGTCGGATCTCTGGAGATGATCAAATCTGTGCGGCTGTCCAGAAACTTTGCACTATCTAATTTTGCACCTTGTTTTTCTTTTTGATCGAACTTGATTCAGGTTCTTCATAATTTTTCACGTCCAAAAACTAAGAGAGGGTGAAGATAATATATAGAGCATATTAACTTTGTTAGAGTGTGCTTAGGAGTCTTAACCATGCATTCCTCCTCAAGAATAGTAAACCAAGTAGGATTAGACTTCTTTCTTCAAGCTCTTTCCTCTTTCTCTTTCTTCACATGCTAGAACTCTAAGTCTAAATAAAATATATAAAATAATTCTAGGTAAATCTCCTCATTTGTCAAAAAATAATGCCAACACAATATGGAACTAACATTCTTAGGTGTTCTTATCTTTTGAAAAACGGAACACGTTATATTAAATAAGGATGGGGTTGAGAAAACCTCCAAAGGAATTCAAAAATTGATCGTTTGTTGTTAAAAACTGTCAATTTATTCGAATAAAACACAATTTATTCGAATAGTTTGGATAACATATGATTTTTGAAAACACAGGGCTTATTCGAATAATTACTGGATTTATTTGAATAAAACAGAACGAACTGCAAAACTGGGAGCCTACTTATTCGAATAAGTAGCCATTTATTCGAATAATTTTCAAAACTTTGGAAGAACTGGAATCAGCCCTTATTCAAATAAAACAAGCATTTGTTCGATTAAAACAGACTGAACTGCAATCTGCAAAAGTCCCTCTTATTCGAATAAATCTCAATTTATTCGAATAAAAAACTGGGAAGAAACATTTTTGAAGAAAGGGTTTGAGAAAGAGTTTTGAAAATAATCAAAGAGGAATTCTTGTAGGAAAAACAAAGTATTTGAAGAATAAAGATGTGCCAAACACTTTAACATGAACTAAGACTCAAAAGAAATAAAAATCTAGAAAACCTTTAATCTTCAAATCTTGTTTTGAATCTCTAAGCAACGTGCTAGGCAATCCACATGAAAAGATTCAGATCTAAAGCTCATCCCATATGCATGGTTGCCATTGTCAAAACACAATGGTCAACAATTTCCCCCTTTTTGATAATGACACTACAACAGAACAAGGAATACACAGCGGATAAATTTGACCTTTCCCAGCGGAAACCAACCGCTATGTATCTAGCCGGTGGGAAAGGTTTTATGTTTACACAGCAGATAAATATCCGCTGTGTATTGGCTATGAAAAAATGCTCTTGATTACACAGCGGATAAATATCCGTTGTGTAAGGCTACATAAAAAACTCCAAGGGGTTCCGCTGTGTAATGGTTGCAAAAACAACAGTGGATTTTTATCCACTGTGTAAGCGGAGATTAACAACGCCAAATACTTTATATGATGGATATATCCGCTATGTAAAAACATAAATATCCGCTGTGTAAGAGTAGTACCCTTTTCAAATTCCATACATACTTTATTTAAATCATAATGTGATACTAATCGTACTTTCATACTGCTTAAAATAATACAAAAATTAAAGTTTTCAGATTCAGTATACTAAAACTTGATAACAAATAAACATCCAATAAAATCTTCTACTTAATATTGTATCCCAAAAAACATCCAAAAATAATATTTTATCTCAAGAATTATCATTATGTGTAGCAAACCAAATCTTGATATTCTACCCCATATTGCAACAAAAAGTTAGCTACAACACAAAGTCATGCATCCTCTAAGCTTCAAGTCTGCCCCTGATTTTTTACCGCCTTAGAAGAGTGTTCAAAACCAGCTTTTGAATACACCTGCACATATGACAACAAATACATGATCTCCCTCCATTTATGATCAAACAAGTATCAAATAAATAGCCACTTCACCAAGTATTTTAGAATAAAATGAAATCAAATGTGAAATTAAACATTTATTCAACAAACAATTCTACCAATATCAAACCAAATCAAACATTATTCTTACACCACTAAGAAATACTTGGAGAAATAGCTAAAATTTCAGGAACTGTGAATTTTATAAGGATCAACAAATTTAGGAAAGGTTGCAGGCAATTTAGATGGTTCTTTACTGGTGCCAGGATTTGGAATATTCTCTGTAGAACCTTTAATTTCACAAACAAAATTTGCTTCTGAAAAATGGAATCTGTCAAGTATGGAACATATAAGCCGCATTAACATCTTCTGTTTGTCAGGTTGTAGAGTCATCTTATGAAAGCATCTCAAAAGTAATCCATAGTATGCCTTCCAGTCTATCCACTTTGAAATTGATGCAAGAGCATTTATGCATGTACTTCTTATATTTTCACCATTCCCTTTTTCTAAATCTAATAGCATATTGAAAATGAGAGGAACAAAAACTCTCTCAATAATACCCTGCAATAGTTTTTTACGGCATAATTTTAGATTCTTGGAGGAGGCAAAAGTCAATTCATACTTCTTTGGACATGACTAGTTGTGTTAAGTGATTAATAGTATATAGAGTATAGTACTACATGAATTTAGCCATGGACAAATTCAATCACAGTGGTTGATTTTCATGTTCATGTTTATGCAATGGAACATGACTACAGGTCTACAACTTCCTAGCTAAGAATTTTCTGTCATTTACATGTCAAACAAATAGTCCGTATATAATTGAATCGGAAAACATACCTGCCATGAGAAGAACATCATCAATTCAAATTGTCTTTTACTTAGCGAAGCCGAATACTGATCGTATATCTTCTAGAGTGTATTGAATTAGCTCATTATATTTTGAATTCAAGTGAGCACAAAACATTGATCTTATTTCATGGATGTCCTTCCTTTGAAAAGGTGATGCGTCATTGCCAAAACTCTATCAATATTTAATAAAATTACATTAAGAACATAGCCTTCAATTAATTTTTTTTTGCATAAAATAAAAAACACTAAATATATATAACAGTGACTTTACTTTATCAATACATGGTAATGTTGCTCGGACCATGATATCATACATCATCCTCATCACAAAATAACCACCTTCAACTTGTTTGTCCTGTATACAACACTATAAAATAACAAACATCAATATTTACCTTACCCATGCTTCACAAAAAACAAATAACATACTTACTTTCACATCTATCCACCTTGGGTGAACCTTCCTAAGTTGTACGTAATGTGCTTTGCCTTGGTACTTTAAGTTGAAAAATGCCCTTTAAGATTATAAATATAACATCAGTATTAGAGTGTTGTTAACTCTTTGCATTAAAAAGTTGTTCTATCATTAGCTTACGAGTTTATTATATGTTTGAGATCAACTTTGCGACATTCGGCATCCTGAACCGAATCAAAGCAATAAATAGTTGCATATTTTGGAACAATTGCACACAACATCCAATGTGACCTACGAACATAATTTAAAATATTAGTAAAAAAATTATGGCATTATTGGAAAGAGATTGCATTTCTTGTTTTATGCACTTATCCTGCATCAAAGGGTGCCAACTAACATTCTATAGAGTCATCCTTCAAGGTATTTTCAACATAACGGATGCGATTGTTATTGATTTCAAGAATACTCTTACCATTGTGACTCTTTACAGAAATCTCTCCAAGATCTAGAAATCAATATGTCTTTTTTCCACATAACTCGAACCGATCATAAAGAACCCTGGACAAAATAAAAATCAATTAAATACTTATAAATATTTCTATCAATCCAATATCTCAAATCATTTAAAATTTAATTTTTAAATGCAAGGGATCACTCTCTACATACCAGATCCAATATTGAAGAATAGAAACATTTAAAGCCTTCATTTCCATGAAATCTTTTAAATCATCTTTTGAGATGAAAAAGTAAATCTCATGTCGCATAATATCACTAGTGATGTGAACCATTGGCTCTTTTTGAGTAGCATCTATAATGTGATAGGTGGTTTTCATCCCATGTAGATGGCCCAAAGCTATCACATATAGGCCTTGCACTTTCTTCCTTTCGTTTGGATACCTTAATCATTTGGTTCCCTTTTCGTTTTGCAAAAGTTTCAGTTGCCTTCTTTTCCTGTATTTTCTCCATTTTTGCTTTGGATGCTTTCGTATTCTTTTGGTGTGAAGATAAGCGCATCTGATAAATTTTAATAGCAAACATAAGTATATACACATGAACATGGAGCATGATCACATCACAATTTAGAGACACTAATACGAAGATGAATGTATATAGACTAGTGGCTCTTAGTTTTGTTCTCTAAAGTGATTAGGTACCAATCTCAATCAAATTTTCTCTAAAGTCATACCTCAGAAGGCTCCTCAATCTCAATCAAATTTTTTGGCCAAGCAATATAGGTACCAATCGATGAAGATAAAACTTGAACTTCATCAGTCACATATGGTACCATTGAATTTTCCTCACCCAAGATTATCTCCTGCACACACACCCTTGCTTGTGCCTCATTTAGTGGTTTGCCATATAGCAATACGCCTTGTCCAAACACTTTTGCATGAGTGACTAGACGCTTCGTAGGAAGGTTTAAGTATAGCTTGCAACATACTCCTAACTGAGTATTTATAATTTAAATTCATTAAATTTTAATCAAAAAAGTAGTGCAACTAAAAATTAAGAAGCAATTATGAAATTTATGGGTTACCGGTGGTATGCTCTCAAATGCACCATTAATACTTGGATGACTCTGGGCTGTCTTTTTTTGATTTGTTTCCTCTCTTTGAATCTTAGAGATTTGACTTTTCATTAGCATGGACTTTGAAGCTAAAGAATTTACCTTGTCATCTAATTGGGTTAGTTTGATCTTTTTTGGTGAAGATAAGAGAATCTGCAAAAAAAATATTAACAAATGAAGTCTTTGCACATATGTGAAAATGGAGCATAATTAAATCACAATTTCAATTCATTTAATTATTCTCAATATAGCGCAAATCTCATAATTTTGCGCTAGACCCAATATCCATTACAAAACTCCTAATTTCTTAAGTAATAGGTCACTATAAAACTAATGATGAGAAAATATGGTTATAAGAATGAGATAAATAAGATTATGTCTCTATAAAAAACAAGTACATGGATCATTATTATCACTCATTGTTCTCAAAAACAAATAATAAATTAAATGTTTAAGATATAAAATTATTTTAGCACATTACTTCATATTGAATTGCATTTGTCTCTGCATATTTGGAACATAAAAGAAATACGTTCAATTATTTTTAAAAAGTGTAAGACACGTATTCAAAATGCTAAAGTTAAATATTGTGATTCTTGTCAAACCAAACACTTTAAGATGTACACATAATACTTAGGCTATGTTTAATCGCTTTAACGTTTAAGACGTTTTGTTGTAATGATACCTTTTGGAATCTTTAGCCTTTTGATTTTGAACTTCGAAATTTGTTGTACTTGTGTCACAATCATCGGGTAAATTTCAGTAATGGTACCTCAACTTTCACTGGAATTTTGAAGTGATACCTAAACTTCAAATCCTTTCAAAAAAATCCCTGAATTTACATAATCCTTTCACTAAAAGTCCATTTACCCATTTACGGGTAAACTTCCGGTCATTTGGGTTAAAATTAGAATTTTATATATTTTAAAAGTTTCAATTTGACGCCATTTCTTTTTTTTCTTTTGTCCCCCCTCCCATCCCTTCTTTTTCTTCTTCTTTCACCCCTTTCTTCTTCTTCCTCTTCTTAAAATACGGAGTGAATTCCAGTGGTCTCCCCACCTCCATGCCTCCTTTCTTCACGCCATCCACACCCTCAGCGGCCCCCATAGTACTATATCTCCCTACTCCTTTCTCATTTATTCTCTTGTAAATTAAATTAAAATTAGATTAAATTAAAATTATTTAGTAATGGAATAATGAATAAATGGATTGGGGCAAAGGAATAAAGGCAATGTCGAAGAAGACACTGACAGAGGGGAGTGGGTTGAAGCCAGGAAGTGGGTAGCGGAAAAGAGCGTACTCCGGCGGGGAGAGGAAAGAGGAGGGTTTGATGTATAATTTAATTTGTTTTAAGCAACCATATACGGAGTATATATGTAAGAAATGAGTTAGTGCAGTTATGAGGTCTTTTTCAAAATTAATTTTAATTTTATAAAATTAGTTTATTGAAGAAGAAGAAAAAGAAGAAGAAGAAGAAGAAGAAAGCGAGAGACAGGAAACGCATGACTGACTGTGGCTTCGCCGGAGAATATGGAGGTGCTCCGCAGTGCAGTTCGATCGCAGGTGAGAAACACGAGACTCCGGGATTCTGCTTCTTCGCCGGAAATAGATGGAGAATCGGTGGGAGCGATGAAGAGGAATGCGAGAAGGGGAGCGCGCAGAGGGAGGCTTTACGGCTGAAAATTTGACACAATGGTGTTTTATATTACATCACCTCACATTAATATGGTGGCAAAAAAAGTTTCTTCGTTTTTGTTCCTTTGTTCGATAATTTATTGCTATTTAATATTGCCCAGTTTTTATAAATTATTTAATAAAGTAAAAAAAGGGATGAGTGTTACGAGTGTCTCCTCAGACCCGATCAGATATTCACTGAGAGGAGGTAAATTGGATTTTAATCACAGATTGGTAGACTTTAATCACATTTTGTTTATAAAATTTTTGATATAGTTTTAAAATAATAATTTGTATATAGTACTTTTTTATTTCTATATAAAAAATTAGATTGGAAAGAAAAATATAAATATAAAATTAATCAACTCAAATTAATTTATGTTCATTTACCAAATTTAGAAAAATAAAAAACGGTTCAAATTTAATTAGAAAAGAAAAAAATACTAAATTACATATTTTTTTCCTAAAAATGAATTAATTGAATTTTATTTTAGGAGATGAGTGCGCGGGTGTGTAGTTCAAACGTTGAATAGATCGAACACATTTAATTTGTGAGGTGTAAGTGTCTCATAGATTTGTATATAAACTTATAAATATCCATGATTGGCTCCATTGACACGATCATCGACCCACATATCTAAGCCTAGCGTGCAACCCATCTTCTAGCGTGTTAGAACAGAGGGGAAACGGGCCTCCTTCTGGCTCAAAGTCTTTAAACCTGTTGGAACAATCAACCAAACACATGGTGAGCAAATCTCATAATTTTGCGCTAGACCCGATATCCATCACAAAACCCCTAATTTCTTAAGTAACAGGTCACAAAAAAACTAATGATGAGAAAATATGGTTATAAGAACGAGATAAATAAGATTATGTCTCTATAAAAAACAAGTACATGGATCATTATTATCACTCATTGTTTTCAAAAACAAATAATATATTAAATGTTTAAGATATAAAATTATTTTAGCACATTACTTCATATTGAATTGCATTTGTCTCTGCATATTTGGAACATAAAAGAAATACGTTCAATTATTTTTAAAAAGTGTAAGACACGTATTCAAAATGCTAAAGTTAAATATTGTGATTCTTGTCAAACCAAACACTTTAAGATGTACACATAATACTTAGACTACGTTTAATCACTTTAATGATTAAGACGTTGTGTTGTAATGATACCTTTTGGAATCTTTAGCCTTTTGGTTTTGAACTTCAAAATTTGTTGTACTTGTGTCACAATCATCGGGTAAATTTCAGTAATGGTACCTCAACATTCACTAGAATTTTAAAGTGATACCTAAACTTCAAATCCTTTCAAAAAAATCCTTGAACTTACATAATCCTTTCACTAAAAATCCATTTACCCGTTTCCGGGCAAACTTTCGGTCATTTGGGCTAACAGTGAAATCGGATTTGGATTTGGAGCCAGTGTGCCCGGAAAGTGCGTTTGGGCTAGGTACGTTCAATTAATACGGAGCCCAAAACCCCAAAAGTATAAATATACTCCCTACACGTCCCAAACCCTCACGCCACACCATATTTATGTAACCTCCTCCCCACTCTCTCACGTCTCTCTCTCTCTCGTCTCTCTCGATCGAAGCAGCAGCGGCGCACAGTAGTGAGGAAGAAGAAGAAGGAAGAAGAAGGAAGAAGGAGAATTCGAAGCCGTCGTTCGTGGGTATTGTCTCGTAGCTTTTAATCGTCGAATTCGAGGTGAGTACGTGATCATCTAACGTATGGTTATATTTGTAGGTTTGAATCTTACGTTCGTAGAATCGTTACGGTTGATCTATTTGGACTATACATGAATTATGCCTTATTTATGTAGTTTAGGATGTGAAAAACATGATTTGGGTTAGAATGATTAGATAATGTTGGATTGATGGTGTATGATCTGTTATGCTTGTATTTACTGGAACTAATGCTGCTTGACGGACGAAAACGGAGCTGGTGCAAGTCTGGTGTTCACCACGACAGACGGTAGGGGGTACCATTGGCACGGTACCGGGCTACTGCCAGCCTCCCCGGTTTCGTTCTTCTCTGCTGGTACCTGTCACCAAACGGCACCTAGGTGCCGGATGGGCGGTATGCCCTACCGCCGGGTCGGTAGAGACTACCGTGACAGCCTACCGGTAAGGTAGGTCAGATGACACAATCGGTACCCCCGTACCGTGGGGACGGTACCTTGGTACCGTGGGGTCGGTAGCCCCTAGCGCCAAGCGTACCGTGAGGTACCTGAACCGGTCTGTATTTGTCGTTTGAGTCGAGGATCCATTCCAAGCCTTTGTGTGTTGCATGACGGTAAACATGAGTGTCAATACCCAAGGTCAGGCCGCTGATTGAGTATGTTGGATGAGATGAATTATGTTGTATGGTGCATGAACATGTATGCTATGAACTATTGGTAATTAATGGATGAAATACCTAGACCGAACTCTAGGAGCTTACTTGAATGGAAATAATGTCAAGTTATGCCATAAGTTAGTAAGTTAGAGTCATGTGGTACCTGCTGGGTCCAATGACTGTCCGGGTAAAAACGTGTACACGGGGATCTAAGAACTGTCATTCCGAAGGGGAAAGGGATCTCACCCACCCAACGTGGAACTCCCGAGTTGTTTTGAGTTTGACCTTCGTTCCGAATGGGAAGGTCATGAATCCCATAGGCAAGTCATATACAGTTAAGCTTTTACCTAGCATAGGTTAAGAGCCGAGTATAGAAAGAAAGTAAAGTAAACAAAGAGGAAAGAGTTTGTTATTATATCTTGTAAATTGTACCCCTTTAATGATGATGTTACTGTTTGCATGTGTTATATCCTGTATGAAGTATGATTGTGTTGAGCATGTTGTGTGCATGATATCGTATAAGGATATGGGCTAGTTGGATCATCTATGGGTATAGCTAGTTGGATCTTCAATGCTGAGCGTGTAGCCTTTTTCCTATTTGCTACACATGGGTAATCTAGGAAATGATGAGCTTGGAGCCAATCTCGGGGGGCGATGAGGAGGCAGAGATTTGCATGGCGGTGTTCGGCGATTTTGAATTATTACTTCTTATTTAAATATCTTATTACTATTTCGCGCATGATTCCCAAGTTGTGTTTTGAATTATGAATTAAGCTTTCGCAACCGTTTTGATTTACTCCGATGGATATTTAAACGTTGTTTCAATTTAATAGTTTTGAACTATTTTGAAAGTTAAATGGTGTTTGGATACCAAATTAGTAGCAACCCGGGTCGTTGATCCGAGTATTCGGGTTATGCGGGTTGGGTGTTACATTTTGGTATCGGAGCATATGGTTTTAAAACCGATCTTCGGATCATAAATAGATGGCTTCCAAAAGCTGCACCACATCTCTTGCGACTCATCAACCCCGGGAAGGTAATAAGTTTATATCTTTGTTTGTTATGTGCTAATGACTGATTAGGAATTTATGTGTGTAATTTAGAATGAGTAACGCATTGACGCACGCTCATGAGAACACCTAACACCTGGGTGACGACCACAACGATGCTGAGACGGAGGTGTCTAGCTTCATACCTCAGCAGAATGCTGGGCAGCCCAATGTGCCACTGAACGCGGGAAATAATTAGAACTTCGGGAACCCGCCCGAGAACATCATGCCGACTTTCATGGCTCAATTTTTGCAGCAGATGGCGAACGCGCCGATGTTTTAGCAGCCTCAACCACCTCACCGACACATCACCTTCAAAACTCTAAAGGACAACAGAGCAGAGGAGTTCCTTGGGGACCGGGTGAATGTACCGATTACAGACCATCCAAGGTTGGAATCTCAGCTGCTCCGCAAGGGGGCATACGAATGGTGGAAGGGCACCGACAGAAAGCCACAGACACCGAAGCCTTGGACATGAGCCTACTTCGTGTTAGAATAAGTGCCCTTCACTAGAGGGGGGGGGGTGAATAGTGAGGCACGAGAATGTTTATAGATTTTCGCGGAATAAAAATCACAGGGATAAAGTAAAGGAGTAAAGGGAGCACACCAAGATTTATACTGGTTCACCACAACGTGTGGCTAGTCCAGTCTCCCGAGAGACTCTCTCGAGGTACACTACTTCCGTTAAGCTTACGGATGCTTAACAAACCGTTACAACATGAGAACTCGAGTCTCACGAGCCTCAATACACTTGCTCGGAGATACCGCACTCCAAGACTTCAACCCGAAGGAAAATACCTTTCCTTCGTACAACTAAGGGAAACAAGCTTCCCTAAACGTGTTTACAACACTAAGAACAACTCTCTTTAAGAGTAGATGTTGAGTAAACTATATACGCTCAAAACAACTCAAACTTCACAAATTGGCTCTAGAAAGCTATGGAAAATAATGTTGTTTGGATGCAATGATAATATGAATAAAGTGAAGTGAATTCCTGAGAAAAGAAGACCCAAACACCCCTTTTTATAGTGCCAAAGTAGGCTCCAACGGACCAATACATTAAAGGGGTGATTGGCTTGATTTATGGGATTGAATAAATTTGGGATCTGCAGGATATTGGCTTCCCATCGATGTTTGGACTCACCCATCGTTGGTAAGCCAATTTCCCTTCAGTTTTGAAGCCAACGGTCACCTACCCATCGATGGGTACAAGCTTCCCATCGCTGGGTGGGAAGTTGACTTCCAAACAAGGAAAGAATCAGCCTTAAATGACTTCTAACGGTCATGCCTTCCCATCGATGGTTAAGCCTTCCCATCGCTGGGTTCCCATTGATAGGTAAAGATTCCCATCGCTGGGTAAAGGCATTCTGCCTTGTGATAATGTTGTACCAAGGCTTGAACATCGATGGGTAGAGCTTCCCATCGCTGTTTGACATGGTTCTGGAATTCAATTGGGCTGAAAGGCTGCTTACCCATCAATGGGTAATATCTCCCATCACTGGGTGAAATGATTCTGGAATCCCGAGATCACTTTCCCATGCATGGGTGAAATCTACCATCGCTGGGTAGATGGCTAGTCTAGAACCATGGCTTAGCCGACCGGCACTGAAACCCGACAGAAAAATGCAAAGTTCTCCAAAGTAAAAACTAAGTGTTTAAAACAATTATTTAATGTATTTTGATGTCAAAATAAGCTTTGTATGTTGAAAACCACGTCGTTAATGTAAAATTCACGGATGACCAAGTCAATGCCGTACACGGGTGGTTTTTACCAAAAGACAAAACCGAAAGGTGGTTTTCATGATGTTTTGATTGGAGAACCATTTAAATGAATTCAAAAACAATTACTACACAAAAAGACTTGAAAACCACTTCATTTAAGTAAAAACCACAGCTAGCCAAGTTTATGCCGTTTCGCATGGTTTTTATCAAACGACAAAAAACGAAAGGTGGTTTTTGAAGTGTTTTTGATGGAAAACTATTTAAATGTGCCCAGAAGTAAAAACCAATCATAAAAATTTGAAAACCACTTGATTAGTTCGTACGCCAAAAACTAACGCCGAAAACTGAATGCCGAACGCCGGTTTCTGAAACCCGAACGCCGGATGGCTTTGTTTTTGGTTTGGGCGAACACCAAGTGTTTTTAATGTTTTAAAAATGTTTGAAAAACATTTTTATGATGTGAAATGCAATGAAAATAATTTTAGCCTAAAGAGCCAAGGTGTAAAGATTGGGTCGATCTTGATCACAATTGTGACCGACTCAACGACACTAAGACTACGGTCTTCGTTCTTGGTCTTCTTTTGGCCCTTGTTCTTTTTCCCTCTCATCTTTTGTTCTCGCATTGTATATTCAATGACTTGTCTCGTTCACGGCGGTTTGGCATTATCAAAACCTGTCATAACAACGAACACGACTTTAGTACGAAAACGTGATAAACCCGTGTTTCAACAATTTCCCCCTTTTTGATAATGGGAAACAAGACAGGGTTATGCATAGGAGGATTGATTTGAGACTTAAAAAATGTTCCCCCTTAATAAATGCAATTTAGAAATAGTTCCCCTCAATCTATGCATAACCTTTATATCTTCCCCCTTTTGACATTAGCAAAAAGCACTTCAAAAAATTGTAAAAAAAAGAACTCCTTGAACATTGATGTTTGATACTGAACATAGATGTTTGAAAATGTCCTGGAGCATCAATTGTCAACAATATCGTAAAACGAGCTTCCCCCTTGATGCGGTTCATTGGGTTTCGTGCTTTGAGCATCCACTACAAGTTTGTAGTCTTCAAGCACACCCTTTTGTGCATCTAGTAATACCATTGAGGTACCGAATAGCTTTTGGGTCCTTGGAGGTTAGGCAAATAAAAATCATAATCATAATTATAAGAAGTGTCCCTATGTTTAGCAAAACAAACGGGAGCTATGTGTCCTATCTTAGAACAATAATGACATACTACGTTTGGATTATGCATATGCCTAGGTTGAGCCAAAAACTTTCTAGGTGATCTAAGATCATTATTCATAGAATTATTAACTAAATTCCTAGACTCATTTCTAGGTTGTCTCAAAATATTTCTACCATTTGTAAAAATCCTAGAGTCAATTCTAGGTTGTCTCACATTGTTACTTTTATTCTTTCTAAAATTAATTTTTTTATACCTAGGATTATTAGTTTTTCTAGGTGGTTTATCATTCTTAACTTCTTGACAAAGTTTCTTAGGCTCTTCATTCTACCTTAATTTTTTCAATGATGCTCTTAAGTTCTACATTCTCAACTTTTAAAAACTCACAAGAGAAACAAGTAGAACTTTGGTCAAAGAAAGAATCTTCATTCATTGCCTTAATTTTATTTTTGAGGTCAAAATTATCATTTACCAAAAATTTATTTTCCTCTTCCAAAGCATGAATTTTTGCCTTAGCCTCTTTGGCAATTTTTGAAGTTTTCTTTAATTCACCAAATAATTCTTGAAAGGCTTCTTGTAATTCTTCAAATGAGAAAGAGTTAGAAGCACTTACCTCTCCATTTCGTTCATGAGCCATAAGACATAAGGTGGCAGTTTCGTCACCAGAACTTTCCGAATCACATGCCATGTATGCTCGTTCCTTCTTTTTCTTTTCCTTGCGGTTTGGGCAATATGGCTTTATGTGGCCAAGTTCTCCACAACCAAAGCACGTTGGAACGGGTTCCCCCTTTCTTTTACAATCTCGGGACCCAAGTTCTTCCTTTAAAAATTCTTGGAACTTCTCGAGCAAGTTATAAGAAGGATTATGGTCATCGCTATCGAAGTCACTTACCTCTACCCTTTTTGAGGATGAGGCTTTGAGAGCGAGACCGGGACTCTTGTCAAGAGAAGGTTTAAGAATAGTGGATTCATAAGTTTTAAGATTACCTCGAAGACCATCGATGGTGACATTGGTGTTACCAATCGACTCATATATGGCATCGGCTTTTGAACGCCATTCTGGTGTTAGGCTCCGAAGGATTTTTCGAACAAGATCTTTGTTCGAGTATGTTTTACCAAGGACATGGAGATCGTTGATGATCTTTAAAAATCGGTCGAACATTTGATCAACGCTTTCAATTTCCTTCATTTTAAACAACTCATATTCATGGGTTAGAAAATCAATTTTAGCTTCACGAACTTGAGGTGTACCTTCGTATGTCACTTCAAGCTTATCCCACATTTCTTTTGCGGTGGAGCAAGAAGAAATTTTTCGGTAGTCATCCGGGTTAATTGCACAAAAAATCATGAGTTTAGCTTTTTCAAAAGCTTCTACCTTCTTGATGTCTTCAGCATCATATTCTTCCTCCGTCTTTGGGATGGTGGTTTCACCAACCTTTTTCATTGGCATTGTCTCACCGTTTTTGATGATTAACCACAGTAGAAAGTTGATTGACCGAATGTAAATCCTCATTCTTTCCTTCCAATAGGTGTAGTTTGTTCCATCGAAGAGTGGAGGTCTAACAGTGGAGTGTCCTTCGCTTAATCCTGCATACGACATTCTCAACAAGAAAATATAGATCGTTCTCTCAACCGGTTAAGGCTTGTAGAGAGTTAGTCTCTGATACCAATTGTTAGAATAAGTGCCCTTCACTAGAGGGGGGGGGGTGAATAGTGAGGCACGAGAATGTTTATAAATTTTCACGGAATAAAAATCGCAGGGATAAAGTAAAGAGCGGAATAAAAAGGAGTAAAGGGAGCACACCAAGATTTATACTGGTTCACCACAACGTGTGGCTAGTCAAGTCTCCCGAGAGACTCTCTCGAGCTACCCTACTTCCGTTAAGCTTACGGGTGCTTAACAAACCGTTACAACCTGAGAACTCGAGTCCCACGAGCCTCAATACACTTGCTCGGAGATACCGCACTCCAAGACTTCAACCCGAAGGAAAATACCTTTCCTTCGTACAACCAAGGGAAACAACATCGTTAAGTAAAAATCCACGGATGACTTCAACCCGAAGGAAAATACCTTTCCTTCGTAAAATAAGCTTTGTATTTTGAAAACCACATCGTTAAGGTAAAATCCACGGATGACCAAGTCAATGCCATACACGGGTGCATACACGGGTGGTTTTTACCAAAAGACAAAACCGAAAGGTGGTTTTCATGATGTTTTGATTGGAGAACCATTTAAATGCATTCAAAAACAATTACTACACAAAAAGACTTGAAAACCACTTCATTTAAGTAAAAACCACGGCTAGCCAAGTTTATGACGTTTCGCATGGTTTTTATCAAACGACAAAAAACGAAAGGTGGTTTTTGAAGTGTTTTTGATGGAAAACTATTTAAATGTGCCCAGAAGTAAAAACCAATCATAAAAATTTGAAAACCACTTGATTAGTTCGTACGCCAAAAACTAACGCCGAAAACCGAATGCCGAACGCCGGTTTCTGAAACCCGAACGCCGGATGGCTTGGTTTTTGGTTTGGGCGAACACCAAGTGTTTTTAATGTTTTAAAAATGTTTGAAAAACATTTTTATGATGTGAAATGAAATGAAAAGAATTTTAGCCTAAAGAGCCAAGGTGTAAAGATTGGGTCGATCTTGATCACAATTGTGACCGACTCAACGACACTAAGACTACGGTCTTCGTTCTTGGTCTTCTTTTGGCCCTTGTTCTCTTTCTTCTCATCTTTTGTTCTCGCCTTGTATATTCAATGACTTGTCTCGTTCACGGCGGTTTGGCATTATCAAAACCTGTCATAACAACGAACACGGCTTTAGTACGAAAACGTGATAAACCCGTGTTTCAACACTTCGACTGGGCCTTCAAGAAGGAGTACATCCTGGCCTGTTTCCGGGAGGAGAAGCAAAAAGTATTTATGGAGCTGCAACAAGGGGACATGACCCTTGCCGAACTACGACAGAAGTTCGAACACTTGGCTCAGTTTGCACCCACGTTGGTGTCCACGCCAATCGACAGGATTGAAGAGTTCAGGAAGAGGTTGAGCCCTGACGTGCGACCTTATGTATCTACCGTGATCACCACTGACTTCTCTGAAACATATGATCTGATGGCTAAGGCGGAGAAGGACGTGGACGATCTAAAGGCGAGCATGGATGATGGAGGGGCAGGTTTTAGCCAGCGACCCATGACCAGTGCGGCGCCAAGTGGGAAAAGATCCTCTGGGGTTGCTAAATGTACTTAGAACTTTAAGAAGACCAAGTCCGCACTGGCTCTGTCGCAGGCGGCAAGCAACCGGAGCAAGCCTTCCAGGCATCCAGTATGCAACCTCTGTGGAAGAAATCACCTTGGTGACTGCTGGTTCACGCATGGCTTATTCATAGGTTGCGGGAAGGAAGGACACTTCCGTAAGGACTATCCTACCAATCCAGGACGTGCCTTCCCCAAAGCAAAGGTGCAGACACAGACGGCTGGACAGAGGCCAGCGAAGAGTCAGAGGTCTACCGCGGGCTCAAACCTGCCGAGAGGACAGAATCAGAATCAGAACCGTCAGCATGGACGCATGCATGCACGCACTTATGCCATGCCTGCAAGCACGCACTTATGCCATGCATGCAAGCACGCACTTATGTTTTCATTATTCGACACTCCTATGCTTGCATTGATTGATCCAGGATCTACATTGTCTTACATATGTGTTCCTATGCCTGAGAAATCTGAGATCCAGAGAGGCGATATGGAATATCCTATGGTAGTATCTAATCCGTTAGGTCATAGCATGCGACTTCACCACTTGTACCGCAACTGCCCATTGATGGCGCAGGGACACCGTTTGTCCGCGAACTTGATCGAGCTACCATACAAGGAATTTGATATTATCCTTGGTATGGATTAGTTGACCAAGCGTCAAGCGATAGTCAATTGTGGTTTGCGCACCGTACGACTGAAGACCGGTGAAGGTGATATCGTAGAAGTTAAGGGGGAGCTGTTCCCCCAGCCTCCAAAATTCATATCCTATATGCAAGCAAAGTGACTTATCCGGAAGAAGTGTGAGGCATTCTTGTGCCACGTTCACGATACCATAAAAGAGACCCCCAAGCAGAAAGATATCCCAACGGTTTGTGACTTCCCCGACGTGTTTCCCGATGATCTCACTGGCTTGCCACCACCAAGGGAGGTGGAGTTCTCGATCGATCTGATTCCTGGAACGGAGCCAATTTTGGAAACACCTTACCGCATGGAACCAGCGGAGATGAAGGAACTGAAGGCTCAGTTGCAAGAATTATTGGACAAGGGATTCATCAGGCCGAGTGTGTCACCGTGGGGAGCGCCAGTCCCCTTTGTTAAGAAGAAAGATGTATCCATGAGGTTGTGCATCAACTACAGGCAGTTGAACAAAGCCACAGTAAAGAACCGCTACCCATTACCGCGGATTGATGATTTGTTTGACCAGCTTAGGGGAGCTACGATGTTCTCGAAGATAGACCTCAGATCAGGTTACCATCAGATTCCTGTGAAGAAAGATGACATACCGAAGACAGGTTTCCGGACGCGTTATGGACATTATGAATTCACGGTGATGCCGTTTGGGTTGACGAATGCTTCGACAATTTTCATGGATTTAATGAATAGTGTCTTCCGTCCCTACCTGGACCAGTTTGTGGTAGTATTCATCGACGACATCTTGGTGTATTCTAGGACACCCGAGGAGCACACGGAACACTTGCAGACAGTACTTGGTGTGCTAAGGGGGCACAAGCTCTATGCCAAGCTGTCAAAGTGCGAATTTTGGCTCGATGAGGTCACATTCCTTGGGCATGTGATCTCCCATGAGGGCATCAAGGTTGACCCCAGCGAAATATCAGCAATAACAGAGTGGAAGACTCCGAGGAATGCACGAGAGGTGAGGAGCTTCCTCGGCTTAGCTGGCTATTACCGGCGCTTCGTGGAGGGCTTCTCATCCATAGCATCTCCGTTAAATAAGTTACTGCAGAAGGAGGTGAAATTTACATGGACAGATGCATGTCAGCAGAGTTTTGAGAAACTCAAAAAGTGTTTGACTGAGGCACCGGTGTTGGTACATCTAGTGCCTGGCAAGGATTATACAGTTTTCAGTGATGCATCTCACAGTGGACTTGGTTGTGTGCTTTTGGAGGAGGGTAAGGTCGTCACCTATGCCTCCTGGCAGTTGAAGCCTCACGAGGGTAACTACCCTACGCATGATCTGGAGTTAGCAGCGGTGGTTTTCGCATTGAAAATTTGGCGGCACTACTTGTTTGGTGAGACTACCTATATCCACACAGATCACAAGAGCTTGAAGTACTTGCTAACCCAAAAAGAGTTGAATCTGAGACAACGAAGATGGTTGGAGTTGATCAAGGACTACGATTACTATATCAACTACCATCCAGGAAAGGCCAATGTCATGGCTGATGCCTTGAGTCGGAAGACTATGGCTGAACTACGACTCCAGCCGACGCTGGATAATGAGATCCGCACGGCCCAATTTACGAATGACTTTTGTGTGGAGACTCGTGAGCTTGCCTCTAAGGGGGGAAAAGACAAGACTTCACCATTGATGGTAGTGGAGTGTTGCTCTATAGGGATCGCCTGGTGGTACCGAACGATGAAATAAGAGAACGGCTGCTACGAGAAGCTCATGAAACTGTGTACACCATGCACCGTGGCAGCAACAAGATGTACTAAGATCTCAAGAAAGCTTATTGGTGGCCAATGATGAAGCGAGAAATTTCAGAGTTTACGGCTAAGTGCTTGACGTGTTAGCAGGTCAAGGTAGAACATCGGGTTCCAAGTGGGCTGCTACACCCACCAATTATCCCTAAGTGGAAATGGGAGAGGATCACGATGGACTAAGTGATAGGCTTACCCCTGTCGAACAAGAAGAACGATGCAGTATGGGTCATAGTGGACCGGTTGACTAAGTCAGCTCACTTCCTACCTATCTGACCAGACTTTTCCTTGCAGAAGTTGGCTGAACTTTATATTTGGGAAATTGTGAGACTACATAGAGTGCCTGTGTCTATCATCTCCGATCGCGACCCGAGGTTCACATCTCAGTTCTGGAAGAGTCTGCAAAAGGCTCTTGGCACTAAGCTCAATTTCAGTACAACATTCCACCCTCAGAAGGATGGCCAATCTGAGAGAACGATTTAGATTCTGGAAGACATGATGAGAGCTTGTATTATCGATTTTGGTGACGGTTAGGAACTTTATGTATCGTTGATGGAGTTCGCTTACAACAACAACTACCAGGCTAGTATCCAGATGGCACTGTACGAGGCACTGTACGGGAGACGTTTTAGAACCTCGGTCTGTTGGACCGAGCTGAGTGAGCCCAAGCTCGAAGGACCCGACCTTGTTCGTGATGCAAAAGAGAAGGTTTGCATAATACGAGACAGATTACGAATTGCTTCGGATCGGAAGAAGTCTTACGCTGATCTCAAGCGTAGAGAAATTGAATATAATGTGGATGACTGGGTGTTTCTCAAGGTTTCTCCGTGGAAGAAGGTGTGAAGGTTTGGTAAGAAAGGAAAGCTAAGTCCTAGGTTCATTGGACCATACCGTGTCCTTGAAGGAGTAGGACCAGTGGCTTATCGGTTAGTGTTACCTCCAGAGTTACAGAAGATCCATGACGTGTTCCATGTATCGATGCTAAGAATATACCGATCAGACCCGTCACATGTTCTACCTGAGGGAGAAGTCACCCTCGATGAGAGTCTTACTTATGAGGAAGAACCCATACAGATCTTGGCACGTGAAGCAAAGGAATTGAGGAACAAGACAGTTCCCTTGGTCAAGGTGCTTTGGTGAAACCACGTAGTGGAAAAAGCTACCTGGGAGACCGAGGAGTCCATGAGAGCTCAGTATCCTCAACTCTTTAGTGACCAATGACTCAGGTAAATTTTAAGGACGAAATTCTTTTAAGGGGGAGAGAAATGGAACGCCCCGAAACCCGGCCTATCAAAATTAATTAATTAGAAATAATTAATTAATTATTGAGACGGACTAAGTGAACGTTATAAATACTCTTCGTTTGAAATTAAAGATTATACCGTTGTGTAGGGTTCGATGGATCGAATCTAACGGTGAAATCGGATTTGGATTTGGAGACAGTGGGCCCGGAAAGTGCGTTTGGGCCAGGTACGTTCAGTTAATACGGAGCCCAAAACCCCAATAGTATAAATATACTCCCTACACGTCCCAAACCCTCACGCCACACCATATTTACGTAACCTCCTCCCCACTCTCTCACGTCTCTCTCTCTCTCGTCTCTCTCGATGAAAGCAAGAGCGGCACACAATAGGGAGGAAGAAGAAGAAGGAAGAAGAACGAACAAGGAGAATTCGACGCCGTCGTTCGTGGTTATTGTCTCATAGCTTTTAATCGTCAAATTCGAGGTGATTACGTGGTCATCTAACGTATGGTTATATTCATAGGTTTGAATCTTATGTTCGTAGAATCGTTACGGTTTATCTATTTGGACTATACGTGAATTATGCGTTGTTTATGTAGTTTAGGATGTGAAAAATATGATTTGGGTTAGAATGATTGAGGGATGATTAGATAATGTTGGATTAATGGTTTATGATATGTTATGCTTGTATTTACTTGAACTAATGCTGCTTGACGGACGGAAATAGAGCTGGTGCAAGTCTTGTGTTTGCCGCGACAGACGTTAGGGGGTATCGTTGGCACGGTACATGGCTACCACCATCCTCCCCGGTTTCGTTCTTCTCTACCGGTACCTATCACCAAACGGCACCTAGGTGTCGGATGGGCGGTAGGCCCTACCGCCAAGTCGGTAGAGGCTACTGTGACAGCCTACTGGTAAGGTAGGTCAAATGACACAGTCGGTACCCCCGTATCGTGGGGACGGTACCCTGGTACCATGGGGTCGGTAGCCCCTACCGCCAAGGGTACCGTGAGGTACCTGAACCGGTCTGTATTTGTCATTTGCGTCGAGGATCGATTCCAAGACTTTGTGTGTTGCATGACGGTAAACATGGGTGTCAATACCCAGGGTTAGGCCGCTGATTGAGTATGTTGGATGAGATGAACTATGTTGTATGGTGCATGAACATGCATGCTATGAACTATTGGTAATTAATGGATGAAATACCTAGACCGAACTTTAGGAGCTGACCTGAATTGAAATAATGGCAACTTTTGTCATAAGTTAGTAAGTTAGAGTCATCTGGTACCTGCTGGGTCCAATGACTATCTGGGTCCAATCGGACTAGTCCACGAAGGAGAGAGAAAAGATTTCTCTCTTGAGAATGAGAAGATACTATATTTTAGAGGACGATTAGTAATACCAACAGGTGAGGTGAAAGAATGAATCCTTCGAGAAGCTCACGAGGCAGGATATGCTATGCATCCCGGAAGCAACAAAATGTTCCAAGATCTGCGAGTCAAATTCTGGTGGCCATCAATGAAGAAAGAGATCACTGAATTCACTTCTTGATGTTTGACTTGTCAACAAGTGAAAGCAAAACATCAAGTCCCGACAGGTTTACTACAACCCATGATGATACCGGAGTGGAAGTGGGACCGAATTACAATGGATTTTGTGACTGGTTTGCCACTCACACCAAAGAAGAACGGCGCAGTATGGGTAATAGTATATCGACTAACCAAGTCAACTCACTTTCTGCCGATAAGACGAGATTTCACCCTTAAAAGACTGGCAGAATTATACATCCAAGAGATCATGAGGTTACATGGAGTCCTCGTATCTATCATCTCGGATAGAGATCCTCGATTCACATCTCAATTTTGGAAAAGCTTACAACAGGCACTCGGAACGAAGTTACACTTTAGTACGACTTTTCATCCACAGACAGATCGACAGTCTGAAAGAGTTATCCACATACTTGAAGATATGATGAGGAGATGTGTTCTAGAGTTAGAAGGGAGTTAGGAAAGATACTTGCCGCCCATGGAATTCGCATACAATAATAGTTACCAGGAAAGTATACAAAGGCTCCTTATGAAGCTCTTTATCGAAGAAAGTGCAGAACACCTCTATGTTGGACGGAACTCAGCGAAAACAAGCTTGTGGGACCTGATCTTATCAGAAATGCAGAACAAAAGGTAAAATTGATCAAAGAACGATTATAGATCGCATCAGACCGACATAGATCTTATGCAGACTTAAAAAGAAGAGATATTGAATACAGTGTTGGTGATAAGGTATTTCTACGCGTGTCACCATGGAAAAAGGTGTTACGTTTCAGGAAGAAGGGAAAACTGCCACCTAGATTTATTGGCCCCTATGAAATTACTGAACGTATAGGACTAGTAGCATACCGGCTAGCCTTGCCACCAGAGTTGAGCAGAATCCATAATGTATTCCACGTATCTATGCTCAGACGATATAGGTCGGACGGAACCCACTCACATAATCCAGTCAGGCGCGGTAGAATTGGATAATAAGTTATCCTATGAGGAAGAGCCAATAGAGATTTTAGCCCGAGAAACTAAAGTACTTAGAAACAAGACGGTACCAATGGTCAAGGTACTATGGCGAAATCATAGAACCGAAGAAGCTACTTGGGAAACGGAGGAATCAATGCGTATACAGTACCCTCAACTTTTTCCTACTGCATAATAAGGTAAAAATTCAAGGACGAAATTTCTTAAGTAGGGGAGAATTGTAACGCCCCGAAAACTGGTCTAGATGTTTCAATGAATAAAATAAATAATTAATAATTGGACCACTTAAGATTAGAAAATTTAAAATACTAAATTAAAAATTTACGTCAACTAATGTAAATGGACATAATATTTTCGAAAATATCAATGAGTATTTTATTGAAAAAAATATAAACCCAAACAAAATTGATTGAGATAAAGTAAATTAATTATGGAATAGTTAAATTGAAGCTTATCCTATCCTATGAAGTTAACCGACTGTAACCCTAGGCTATACTAGGATTGACACTAATCTAACTCTAACCAAGCCACACAACTAAAGTTACTGTTCATCATTATTTCATCTTCAAATTTTAACAACTAAGGCTTATACATGTAGTAAATACTCCCTCCGTCCCAAAAATATTTACACGTTTCAAAAAAATTGCGTCCCACAATCCTTTACTCATTTCTATTAAAAAACCTCTTTTACCCCTTACTTTTTCAAACCATATCTATCACATCATACTTTTTTCCTAATAATCTACACATCACATCATACTTTTACCCATCACATCAAGGATATTTTTGGAAAGTCAACACAAACTTATCTCTCTCTTAATTTCTACTTTAGTCAAAATGTATCCATCTTTATGGGATGGAGGGAGTAGTATAAATAGAGAAGTATGGGTGAGGGTGAGCAATACGAAAGAAAGAAAAAAAACAATAGAATACTCTTGTACTTCAAGAAAGAAAGAAAGAAAAAAAAGAAGAGAGGTCGAGCAAAAACGTTGGAGTAGCGGCCTGAAATCCCAACCTTACCGGAAAACGCCACTTCCCGTTCTAAGGTGAGTACCGCTGCCCGTATAATGTTAGAGACATTATATAATGCGTTAATATATTCTATAAAAAGTTTGTATTCGTTTTTTTAAGACTTCCGTCGTCGGACTTACTGAAAGATTTAATATTTTCCAATAATCATAATGTGGGAATACAAGGGATATTATATAGTAGAGTAGTCTTAGTTATAATAGGAAACCTACTATGTTAGGAATCCTTAATTAATAAGGACTATACATGTATGGAAACTACTATATACACAAGATACTAAATATATACTTAATATATTTAACATGCTCCCAACGGCACTGGTGCGGAATGCCGAACGCCCAAGCAATCCCGGAATTCTGAAAAAATGATGGATGGAAGACCCTTCGTGAAGATATCAGCATACTGGAGAGACGAAGGGACATGTAGTACGCGGACCTGTCCGAGAGCCACGTGGTCTCTAACGAAGTGTATATCAACCTCGATGTGCTTCGTGCGCTGATGCTTAACAGGATTTGCAGAGAGGTAGACTGCACTCACATTATCACAAAAAACAAGAGTGGATCGACTGAGTGGTTGCTGGAGCTCGAGGAGAAGATTACGTATCCAGCTGACTTCGGCTACCGCGTTGGCTACTGCTCGATATTCTGCCTCGGCACTGGATCTGGACGTGGTGAGCTGGCGCTTAGAAGACCAGGAAATGAGATTATCGCCAGGGAATATGCAGTAGCCGGAAGTGGACCGGCGGGTGTCAGGGCAGCCGGCCCAATCGGCATCAGAATAGGCCCGCATCTGGTCTGTGTGAGATCTGGAGATGGAGATGCCATGTGATGGTGTGCCATGAAGGTATCGCAAAACCCGCTTCATGGCCGTGACATGGGGCGTGCGTGGATCATGTAGGAAGAGACAGAGCTGATGCACGACATAAGTGATGTCAGGACGAGTGAAGGTGAGGTACTGTAGGGCTCCCACAATGGAGCGGTAAAGAGAGGGATCTGGCGCAGGTGTTCCTCCTGAAGCTGACAGTTTCCCGCGTGTATCAACCGGAGTGGAAACCGGTTTACAGTTGAGCATGCCCGCTCGATCAAGAATATCATAGAGAAACTGAGTCTGTGTCAGGAACAAGCCACGGAAGGTGCGCTGAACATTGATCCCGAGAAAGAAATGTAGGTCCCCCATATCTGTCATAGCAAACTCACCCTTCAACCGCTGTATGACCCGCTGTAGAAGATCCTGCGAGGAAGCCGTGAGAATGATGTCATCAACATATAGAAGTAGGAAAGCCATCTGAGACCCCTGGCCATAAGTGAACAGTGAGGTGTCGCTCTTGCACCCGCGGAAGCCAATCGTGAGAAGAAAGCCAGTAAAACGCTGATACCAAGACCGCGGTGCTTGTTTCAGTCCATAGAGCGCCTTGTTCAGTTTTCACACATAGTGGGGTCGGGCAGGATCCTGAAATCCAGATGGTTGGGCAGTGCATACCGTCTCTGTGAGAGTGCCATGAAGAAAGGCATTCTTGACATCAAGCTGGTGAATTGGCCATCCTCGTGATACGGCTAAACTGAGAATGATCCGAATAGTTGCTGGTTTGACCACCGAGCTGAATGTCTCATCATAATCTATGCCATGACGCTGATTGAATCCTCGAACAACCCATCTGGCTTTGTACCTGGACAGTTCACCTGTAGGGCTAAGTTTGTGTCTAAAAAGCCATTTACCGGAGATAATATTTTGGTTAGGGGAGGGAGGTACTAAATCCCATGTATTATTAGCAATCAAAGCATTATATTCATCTAACATAGCATTGTACCAATTTTGATCTTTACGTGCACTACGGTAGGTGGGGGGAATGGGAGAGATGCTAGCAACGGTGTTTAGGTTTAGGACTCGTTTAGGGCAAAAGATCCCAGCCTTAGCGCGGGTGGTCATGGGATGAGTGGGATGAGGATGCTGGGTTGCTTCGGGTGGGTGGGCCGTGTCATGTGGACTGGGAGGAGATTGAGCCGAGGAGGGGGAAATAGTGGAGGTGGGCTTTGGGAGGTTTGTTGGGCTGCGGGGAGGAGAGGGGTGGGGATGTTTGGGCTGCTGGGCCGTGGGTGTTGGGCTGCTGGGCCACGGGTGAATGGGGCTGGGCAGAATGGGGGTAGGCTGGGTGGTGAAGGGCGGTGTTGAGGGGTGGGCTGTATGAGGGGAGGTGGGGCCGGTGGGGGTGTGTGGGGTGTGGGGAGAGGGTTGGCTAAGGAGATGTTGAAAATGGGGTGGATACTGTCCTCCATGGCATCAAGAAATGTGTAGTTAGACGGAGACTGTGGTGGGGCATATGGGAAGGTAGACTCGTCAAACGTGACATGGCGTGACACGATGATTTTCTGAGTAGTGAGATCATAGCACCGATACCCACGTTGAGACTCGGGATAGCCTAGGAAAATGCACCGCGCAGAACGGGGGGCTAATTTATGAGGGGTAGTGGCGGATAAGTTGGGGTAGCAGAGACATCCAAAGACACGTAGGTGGTTGTAGGGTGGAGGGGTGTTATATAAGGCTTCATGGGGGGTGCGGTTTTGTAAAGTGGTGGTGGGTAGAAGATTAAAGAGATGAGTGGCCATGTGAAGGGCTTCAACCCAAAATTGGGGTGGTAAGTTGGCTTGGAACAGGAGGGTGCGCATGGTGTTATTTATGGTGCGGATGGTGCGTTCTGTGCGGCCATTTTGCTGGCTAGTGTAAGGACAGGAGAAGCGAAACAAGATTCCCAAGGACTCATAAAATGTGGCTAATGGGTTGTTACGATATTCAGTGCCATTGTCACATTGAACGGCTTTGATGGTCGTATTGAATTGATTTTTGACAAAAGCATTGAATTTGACCAAATGAGAGTAGACATCAGATTTGTGACGTAACGGAAAAACCCATAAGTAATGCGAGAAATCATCAAGTAAGAGCATGTAAAGTTTAAAACCAGTCACACTGGGAACAGGAGATTGCCATAAGTCTGTATGCATTAATTGAAAAGGAAACTGAGAAATACGACTCGAAGACTGAAATGGTAGGCGAACATGTTTGCCTAGTTGACACGCATGACAAAGAAAATCTAACTTTGATTTATTATTGCTATCTAAAACAGAAGAGATGCCATGGAGCACAGCTGGGCTTGGGTGTCCAAGACGGCGGTGCCATGTTGGGAGGTCGACTTTGGTGAGGTGGAGTTGTGCTGGGGGGCAGGCTTGAGAGAATGGATAGAGGTGTCCGTCACTACTGGATCGATGAATCACGGCTCCCGTCAGGTTGTCCTTCACAGAGAAACCAGATGAGTCAAATTCAACTGAACAGTTGTTATCACGAGTAAATTGACGGACAGAAATAAGGTTGTGAATAATGTGAGGGGATACAAGGACATTGTTTAGGGAAAGGGGAGGGTGAGTTTTAAGGAATCCGTTGCCAGAACCCGTAGTGCTTACTCGAGATCCATTGCCTACAATAATATGAGAAGGTGAATTAATGTTCGAAGGAAATACATGAGATAAAGTACCTGAGTCGGCGGTGATGTGGTGTGAAGCTCCGGTGTCCATGAACCAGGTAGGGTGGGAGTTGAGGTGTAGGTTTTCAAGGCTATGGGTTAGGTTTTCAAGGCTCTGATACCATGAAAGATTTAATATTTTCCAATAATCATAATGTGGGAATACAAGGGATATTATATAGTAGAGTAGTCCTAGTTATAATAGGAAACCTACTATGTTAGGAATCCTTAATTAATAAGGACTATACATGTATGGAAACTACTATATACACAAGATACTAAATATATACTTAATATATTTAACACTTACGTCAAAAGTACTCCGAATCAGTTCTTAGGGATTTTATAAAAGCCAAAATAAGTGTTAAACAAAGAAAAATGATGTTTTGCATAAAAACCTTCAATGACCCGACAAAGAAGATGACCGGAAATTGGGTCTTGATAGCGGTGTGAGATTTCTACAAACTTTTACGTCCAAACCATTTTAATATATATCATAAGAAGTATTTTGATAAATTTTTTAAGAAAAATCGAGTTTTGAACGTAGAAATTGTTGGGATTCCTCCAAGTCCCACACCGGATGAGTAGGAGTAAATGAACCAAAATATATAGGTTCACCCAACCCCATTAGTATGAGGCCTTTTGGGAGGTGCCCAAAAACAAATCCGTGAGGGCTTGGCCCAGAGCGGACAATATCATACTAATGCGGGGTTGGGGTGAGGGCACGCGCAGTCCCAACATGTGGTATCGGAGCCTAGGTTCTTGCAGGCGGGAGTAGCGGACTGTGCAGTGTGGAAAAATCTCGGTGTGACGGTGTAACTAGGACCAAGACCAAGAAAGAGGATCTGCAGGTGGTGCCTTGTGTCGAAAGTCTTCCCGACGAGAAGAGGTCGGGCGGCGCGTCCCGTGAAGTTATAGTCACGGCGGTACAAGATGATTTGGCGGATCAAATGGTGTAGCCCAGTGAAGGAAAGATCTGCAGTTCGAGCCTTGCGTTGAAAGTCTTCCCGACAGGAGGTCGGGCGGCGTGTCCCGCAAAGAGTGTGCGGCGGTGCAAGATGGTTAGCAGATAAAGAGAAAAAAAAGGGATTACCGCTGGAGGGGAGGTCGGAAGTTGTGTGGTCCTTGGATGAGGGGAGGTTTGTTGGGATTCCTCCAAGTCCCACACTGGATGAGTAGGAGTAAATGAACCAAAATATATAGGTTCACCCAACCCCATTAGTATGAGGCCTTTTGGGAGGTGCCCAAAAACAAATCCGTGAGGGCTTGGCCCAGAGCGGACAATATCATACTAATGCGGGGTTGGGGTGAGGGCACGCGCAGTCCCAACAGAAATATAGGCGTCTCATTGAAGAAGATGACCAGAATCCGGCCAAGGAAGAAATCATTTTCATCTGATCTTAACGTGTTCCTAATAACTTCTTAACTGAGGAAAACGAAATTTCAAAATGAAATGATGGTGAGACAAATTGGGGGTGACTTTGCCGGAAAATGTTGCCGGTGAGGTCGCTGGAAAATTTGCTAATCTGAACCCAGTAGTGAAGCTCCCTTTATACATATTTATTAAGTTAAGTTAATATACATGTTTATATATGAATGATGTTATGCTTTTTAAAAAACAAAGATAAATACTACGTATATATGTATGTATATATAAGTGCGTATATACTCTCATAAATTTTAAAGTGGAGTGTTTTGTATCTTAAATACGGAGTACATATTAAGATATGAAGTTATAATGAAAATATTAAGGTACATAGATCATAAATTCATTTCAAAAAAAAGGGAGAGAAAAAAAGATAATAATTTCTGAGATGTGAATTACTGTTCACAACTTCCAAAGGGTTAACCAATACCCCTCCATTGACGTATGTACGAGCTCGTAATAATGGACTCGTCTTGTACCCAAAGTACTTGAAGTCTCAGAAAGAGATAATGGACTTGTCTTGTACCCAAAGTACTTGAAGTCCCATAAAGAGATAATGGACTCGTCTTGTACCCGAAGTACTTTACGTTATTATATTTTGTACCTATTGTTATAATTGGTACCACTCAGGTTTTGTTGATCGGGTTGGCTCCATTTTTTAGGTACACAGTCAGAAAATGATAACCTTGCCGGAGGACAGTACTGATGTGGAGGGCACTAGACGAGTGGGTCAAAATGTTTTTATCAATATTAAAATAAGTCATGTTATGACAATTTAATAAAGTTTTAATATTTTCAAGTTTTATTGCTTCCGCATGTAAAATATTACTCCGATATTATCAATAAATAAATAAGTTTTGTTTAATGCTCCATTTTCCTATTCAAAAAGTTAGACCCGTTAACACCGCGAGTCGAATATTCGAATAAACTCGAGTATTCGGGTCGTGGCGTTACATTATTTGCTACACACAGGTTAATGGAAAGAATGATGTGACGTGATCCTCGAGACAGATGGAGGCGAGATTTTTTTCGAAATGGATGTGATGGTTTGAATTGAAGAACATAAATAAATTATGCGTCTGATTATGATTTGTTAAGCTTCCACAATATTGAAAACTTCGTACTGTTGATGTTATGAAAAATATTATTATGAAAAAGAAGTGTTTGAAATGTTTTATATTTTCACGATTACCAAGTTAATACTTTAGTCCGAAAGGGGCTGCAGACCTAAACGGATTAGGGTGATACATGTGTTCAGAACCAGCGCTAGGCTGATGTTTGATCATTTTTTGTTTTGTTTGGATGTGATAATGACTATTGTATATGTTATGCAATTATGAATGGTAATGCAACATTGAAGTAATATATCTCTAAAGGAACTCTAGGATTGACCTGAATGGAATAGAGAAAAGTTATGCTATAAGTATAGATTGGTTAGAGTCATGAGGTACCTACCGGGTCCAGTGGCTATTCGGGTACAAACATGCATACGGGGATCTATGAACTATCAGGGGATAGGGATCTCACCCACCAAACGAGAAACTCCCGAGTTGGTTGAGTTTGACTTTCATTCTGAAAGGGAAGGTCACGACTCCATAAGCAAGTCAGAGTTAGTATAAGCCTTAAAGTAGAATTGGTTATGAGCCTAGTGACTATGTAAGTGAGATGAATAAAGTAACGAGGGCATAATATCTTGTATTATTGATAATGTTCATTGTTATGAAATGTTAAGCTGATATTTGTGTTGTACTTTTATGAATGATGTCGTGTGATGTTATCAATTAGTGAGATCGTCTATACATACAACTGAATGTTAGATATTTCTCACTTAGCTTCAATCCTGAACGTGTATCATTTGTTTTTTTGCTGCACGTAGGTAATCAAGGTCATGATGAACTTAGAACCAATCCTGAAGAGCGATGAGGATGAAGTCATGTGCATGGATGTGTTTGAAGACTTTGAATTGTTATTCATTATTTAATAACTTATTACTTTTACGGGCTTGAATCCCAAGTCTTGTTTCTAATAATGACTTAAGATTTCGCACTATTTTTAATTACTCTGATGAATGTTTGAAATTATATTTTGAAGTATTTATATAAAATTGTTTTGGAATTGTTTTATGTTGGGATGCCAACATAGTAGCAACTCGGCTTGCTGACCTGAGTAATCGGGTTATACGGGTTGGGTGTTACAAATAAGACAATTGAAAATTATGTAATGGTATGTTTGGGAACATGGATTTGGATTTCAAATCCGGATTTGGCTCAAATTCCATGTTTGGAAAACTTAAAAATTTTAAATTTGAAATTGAGTCAAATTCTTCTCATTCATAACAAAGCTTAATTTGAAATCCATGCACCTCCTCTTGTCATTTGAAATTCAAGATTTCAAATTTAGGAACTGAAATGCATGAATTGAAATGAAATGCTAGTTGCCAAACACTACCTAATAAAATTAATTGGTAGTTGGGTATATCATTCCTCCCAATTACCATATTATTTTTCTGTAGCGAGGATTCAGGCACTCCAACACTTCTTGTAGCTCACTAGGACATAAATTTGAGACACCTCTTGCCTTATTAGTTTCACCTTGTATTCTAGATCAACACGTACTTTAGAAACAATGATTCGTGATATGAACTCGCTCGTTCTATTGATGTCATTAGAGCCACGAGAGTAGTCTAAACGACAAGTGTGGCGCGAAATATATAATTTTTACCTTCCAACCACTACCGTGTGCGTCTTTTTGTGCTTGAACACAATAGTGGCATGGTGAGCTTTTAGAGTGGTATGAACATCGGGCAGCCCAGACCGTCACTTTTTTGTACTCGAAGACCCAAAATCTATGATCTTTGATGCAGTCTTTTGTTACCACGTCTTTCAACGTCTCGAAATTATCAAAATGCATAGATATACTTAAAGACACTTTGTTAGAGTAACGATGTATACCTTCCCTTGCATTAGCTTCCATACGATGAATCCGGCCATGTGAGTTCATACTCATCATGATCACTATTACTACTCTCACTATGATCATCACTAGCTAAGTTGTAAAGGATTGCTTCAAGCACTTTAACCAATCTACGATCCGTCTGTGTTGGTGGATTGCTCTCTTTTGTTCTTGATTGACCGTCTGATATTTGGATTTCTAATATACCAAACGACTTATTTTTTTGAAAAAATAAGTTTCATGTATGCTGGTTGTCGATTTCGGTCACACGGAGACCAGACTCGTCGCCCATAGCGTAGGGGAATTCGCCAAAACTACTAAAATTTGCTGGTATCCAGCTTCGCTAAAATAAACTTAAATTTCATCTCTTATGATATCCCAATATAATTGAAGAATAATTAATTTCTGTAAATAACAACGGAGGGCTAAGCCTCGTATAAATAGATACAATAGAGTCCTAACTACGTAAGGTAACTATACAAGGAAACCTACCATGTGTACAGTGGCGGAGCCAGGGAAGACTTCTTGGGGGGGCAAAAATTCATTTAATAAGGCCTTGTTTGGGAAGAATTCTTTTCGTTAGCGTTAGCGTTTTGGATAAAATATTAACGGTGTAGATTAATTCGGAAAACGCTAACGCTAAAAGCTACCGTCAGATAGCCTTTTCAAAACGCTAACGCTAATCTCTGACGCTGATACCAAACAGGACCTAAATAAACAAAATTTATAACAGTAACTACGATAATTGGCAAAGTGCAATTCAACATACCTTCTATAGAAGAAGAAATTTCTTTTTCATTGTCTTTATCACTTACAAATTCTAAATTCTTTTTTTGTTAATAACAAATTTATCCATCTCACGTCTCAAAATTTTCTATTTCAATAATAAAGTAACAAAATAAAATATATATCAATAACCTTAAAATAATAATTCGTATATCTTAATCTCTAGAACTTAAAATTACATTAACATTTATCAAATATTGAAATATCAACAAACACACTACGACCAAGGAACAAAACAAATATTCAAAATTCAAAACCTAATTTAGCAATATTCAAAACCTTCAAATATTAAGAAACAAATCTCAAAAATTAAAATTTACATATAATACCTAGACAATGAGAGAAGATGAAGAAGCACAAAAAAGAGCTTGAATCTGCCTTCAGCCTTCGCCCTTCTGGTTTCGGTCCTTCAGGCAGTGGCGGAGCCCTTCTGGAATGTGGAGCAGTGGTCTTCCGTTTTTTTGTTCAATCCTCATCCTCTCAAGTCTCATCCTCCATTTCTTTTTAATTTTTTGGGCATTTGGAGATTTGGGCTACTGGGCCGTGGATTGTTGGGCTGGGTCAAATTAATTTTTTTAAACCCATTCACCAAAACGACGTCATTTCGTTTTGGTGATTTTTTTCTTCCGCAGCAGTTCATCTTCTTCGTTGGACCTGTCTGCCGCCGGGAGTTCTTCGCTGCGAGTCTGGGATCTGGGGGGGCAAATCCGGCCTCCCGTCGCCGCGGGTACCATATTCCTATTTCGCCGGAATTTTCCCGGGGGGGCACTTGCCCTGGCATGCCCCCCCCTCCTCCGCCCCTGCATGTGTACAAGGATTACTACATTAATATTAAATATACACATACTATATTTAACATGCGCCCAACTACGTGACCGGTGATGGGCGAATGCCAAGACTGTGTCTGAAATCGGAGAAGAGGAGTGAGGGAAGCCCTTTGGTGAATATATCTGCATATTGAGAAGATGATGGAACATGAAGGACCCTGACATGACCGAGAGCAACTTTGTCTCTAACGAAGTGAATGTCGACTTCAACATGCTTGGTGCGCTGATGCTGAACGGGATTAGACGAGAGATATACTGCACTGACATTATCACAGAACACCAATGTGGCACGTCACAGAGGCTGATGAAGCTCAAGAAGAAGATTTCGGACCCAACTCGCCTCAGCCACTGCATTTGCCACGGCTCGATACTCTGCCTCAGCACTGGAGCGAGAAGTCGTGGCTTGCCTCTTGGAGGACCAGGAAATGAGATTGTCTCCAAGGAAAACACAATACCCGGAAGTAGAACGACGAGTGTCGGGGCATCCAGCCCAATCAGCATCTGAATAGGCTTGTAAAGCATCTGTGCGAGTGCGGTGGAGAGTGATCCCATGTGTAGCTGTGCCGTGGATGTACCTCAGGACCCTCTTCATGGCCGAAAGATGAGTGCTGCGGGGCGCATGTAAATGAAGACATAACTGCTGGACTGCATAAGTGAGGTCGGGACGAGTGAAGGTGAGATACTGTAGAGCGCCGACAATGGATCTGTAGATAGTGGGATCCGGTAGAGGAGTGCCAGACATCGCAGACAGCTTAGCTTTGGTGTCCACAGGTGTGGAGATAGGCTTACAGTGAAGCATGCCAGCCCGCTCTAGAATCTCGTGTGCAAACTGAGTCTGATGAAGAAAGAGTCCCCTAGCACTGCGCTGGACATTAATGCCAAGAAAGAAATTGAGATCCCCCATATCTGTCATAGCAAATTCCCCTTTAAGTCGCTGAGTGAGAGATGTGAGGAGGGCAGGAGAGGATGCCGTGAGGACAATGTCGTCCACATAGAGTAGGAGATAGGCCATGTCTGTGCCACGGGAGAAGACAAAGAGCGACGTGTCACTCTTGCAGCTACAGAACCCTAGAGTGATGAGATAACCTGCAAATCGTTGGTACCAGGACCGGGGGGCCTGCTTGAGACCATAGAGGGCCTTCTTCAACCTGCAAACATAATTAGGCTGTGCCGGATCCTGGAAACCTGAGGGCTGGCTGGCATAGACTGTCTCGTGAAGTGTGCCATTCAAGAATGCATTCTTCACATCAAGCTGGTGAATGGACCATCCGCGGCTGAGAGCAAGAGTGAGAACAATGCGTACCGTGGCCGGTTTGACAACCGGGCTAAAAGTCTCATCATAGTCGATGCCGAAGCGCTGATTAAATCCACGGACCACCCATCTAGCTTTGTACCTGGACAGTTCACCTGTGGGGCCAAATTTGTGGCGAAAAAGCCACTTACCGGTGATAATGTTTTGAGTGGGGGAGGGAGGTACTAATTCCCATGTTTCGTTTCTGATCAAAGCATTAAATTCATCACACATAGCACTGTACCAGTTTTGATCCTTGAGTGCACTGCGGTAGGTGGGTGGGAGAGGAGAAATTTGGGCCATGGAGTTAAGGTTAAGGATCTGTTTGGGTTTGGATATGCCGACTTTGGAGCGGGTTATCATGGGATGGGTGGTGGTGGTGGGATTGGGCTGTGTGGGCCGAGGGGGATGGGGGGAAGTTGGTTAGGCATTTAGAGGGCTGGCAGGCTGGTTGGGTTGGGCCGAATTGTTGGGTGAGGGGGAGTATTGGGCCGCAGAGGGGGAGGGAGGGTTGTTTTGGGCTGGCTGGTTATTCAAGGACGGGAGGGTTGTTTGGGCCGAGGGAGTGGGTGGGGAACGGGGTTGGGGTATGTGGGCCATGGGGGTTGGGCATGGAGAGGTGAGGGGGTAAAATGGGTGTGGTGTGGGTTTATGTCGTTCTCCGTGGAGTCAAGAAAGGCAAAATCGGGAGGTGAGACCGGGTGAGAGAAAGGGTAGGTGTGTTCATCGAAGACCACATGTCGGGAAATTATAATTTTATGGGTGAGAAGGTCAAGACAGCGGTAACCCCGTTGGTTGGATGGGTACCCAAGAAAAACACACCGGGCCGAACGGGGGGGCGAGCTTGTGTGGAGTAGTAGCGGAAAGATTTGGATAGCAGAGGCACCCAAAGACCCGGGGGTGAGAGTAAGTGGGTTTTGTACCATATAGGGCTTCATGAGGGGTGTGGTTTTGAAGAGTGGTGGTGGGTAGAATATTGAAGAGGTGGGAGGCCATATGTAATGCCTCAACCCAGAAGGTAGGTGGGAGTTGGGCTTGAAAGAGGAGGGAGCGGACAGTATTATTTATAGTGCGAATGGTACGTTCAGCCCGTCCATTTTGCTGGCTAGTGTGTGGACAGGAGAAGCGAAAAAGAATGCCCAAGGAGTCGAAGAAATTCCTTAGTGGAGCGTTTTTATATTCGGTACCATTATCACATTGTACAACCTTAATAGTAGTATTAAACTGATTTTTCACAAAGGAAACAAAGGTGTGAAGATGTGAGTATGCTTCAGATTTACTTCTGAGAGGAAACACCCATAAAAAATGAGAATAATCATCTAAGAGCAACATGTAATGTTTAAAACCAGTAACACTAGTAACAGGCGATTGCCACAAATCGGTATGTAAAAGTTCGAAAGGAAAAGTAGAAATACGACTCGAGGACTCAAATGGGAGACGAACATGTTTTCCCAACTGACATGCATGACAAAGAGAGTGCTGTAATTGAGTAAAAGAAATATCAGAGGAGAGACTAGAGATTCCACGGAGAACGGCAAGGCTCGGGTGACCCAGACGACGATGCTAGAGCTCCGGACTTCCGCTGACAACGTGGGCCTGGGCGTGGGCAGGGGCTGCGGTTGGGCTCATGGGGTAGAGTGGGCCGGCATTATTGGACCGATGAATCACGGTTCCCGTCAGCATATCCTTCACAGAAAAACCAGTGGAGTCAAATTCAATTGAACAATTATTATCACGGGTGAATTGTCGAACAGAAATAATGTTGTGGATTATGTGCGGGGAGACAAGGATGTTGTGTAAGGCTAGGGGGAGGGGAGGTGGGGAAGTGGTAATTACCGGTTGCCGTAGTGCGTACTTTAGAACCATTACCTACAGTAATATATGATGATGAATTTAAAGAATGAGTACGAACATGAGAAAGAGTACTTGGGTCCGAGGCGATGTGGTGTGTGGCACCGGTGTCCATGTACCAGTTTGGATCACGGAGGGTGAGGGTGTCAAAGGTGTGGGCAAGGGTGGTGGATGTGGGGGGGTTGGCACCGGCTATGTAGGTTGAGGGGGAGGGCAGAGGGGCCGGGTGGGGTGGTGCTGTCGGGTAAGGGTGTGGGTATGGGCTGTTTTGGCCATAGGGTGAACCAGGTGAGGGGGGGAGGTGGCGGGTAGGTGTATGGGGTGGAGAAATAGGCCTGCGGGTAGGGGTTATGTGGGTGAGGGTTTGGGCGAGGGCCAAGAAGACCCGGGTTGGTGTTTGGGTAGTTGAATTGTCCAGAGTTTTGCCCGAGGGTGTTTCGTGCATTTGACCCGAAGCTTCGGCCGCGACCACGACCACGATGTTGTCCGCCACGCTGCCGCTGCTGTCCGTAGCCAGTACCACCGCTGGAGTCTGTACGGCCGCCCTGTCGTCGAGTTCCACCACTGCCGGCGCCTCCACTGCCGGCATAGAGGACTGTCCCGCCGTCTCCTGCGCCACCACCGACCCCCAACTCAGCCCGTTGTTGTTCAATGAGAAGTAGGGTCAATCGAGTTTGAAGGAAGGTGGGGGGCGGCGTTTGGTATTGGAGAAATGAGGTTTGTGACCGAAGATCGTCCGGGAGGCCACGAAGAACTTGTAGAACCAGTTGTTGCTCGGAGACGGGGGCGTCTACATCGTCCAACCAATCCGCGAGATTGCGTAGGGTTTGGCAATACGTGGTCATAGAGAGAGAACCCTTCGTTGTCGTCCGGAATTGGTGCTCAAGTTGCATAGCCCGAGCCGGTTTGTTGTCGTGAAACATATTGTAAATAGATTTCCAAAGCTCCGAGGCTGAATTTGTGATGGAGAGTACGAGATCGCAAACTTCATCGTTCACCGTAGATAGGATCCAACCTTGGATGAGTGCGTCAAGTTGGAACCACTCGGAGTCGTCGTCGCTTGAAGGAGAGGACTTGCCGGTGAGGAAATCTCCCAAAGAGAACCGCCGGATGAGAAGGAGGAAAAGCCGGCTCCATTTTTTGTAGTTTCGTTCAGAAAAACTGAGGAGGATCGGTCGTTAAGTTTCACGTTAGAGATGGTCGTGAATGCCAAGTGGGGGGTGGAGGAAGATGATTGAGCCGCGGTGGCGGGTGTTTTCTCAGACATGGTGACTGCAAAGAAAGAGGAAGAAGCCTGCCTGGGGGAGAAAAGCGCCGAGAGTCTGCCTTGGGGGAGAGCACTGCCGTGTAAAGAGAGGCGGCCTGGAGTCGCCGGCAAAGGACTGCAGCGGCGAGAGGCTGCTGTACGGCGAAGGAGAGAGGAGAGGGCTGCTAGGGTTTGCAGCAACGTTCGTTGGAACGTGAGAAAAGCTCCGATACCATGAAGAATAATTAATTTCTGTAAATAACAACGGAGGGCTAAGCCTCGTATAAATAGATACAATAGAGTCCTAACTACGTAAGGTAACTATACAAGGAAACCTACCATGTGTACAAGGATTACTACATTAATATTAAATATACAATTACTATATTTAACAATAATATTTCATCAATAACGAGTGTTTTTTTACTCCAGTTGTGTATGAAATTACATCTCTACCCCAATACAGATTCATCATATGGAGAGGTGATGATAGAGTATGCGATCAACACAAATAAATAGCATAGCACTAACAATTCTTTTGAAAAACACCATCTCTCTCAGGGTGAAAAATAAATAAATAAACAAAAACGCCATGTAGCATAGCGAAAATAAAATAATAAAAAATAACTTATTAAAAACGCTATGTGGCATGACGAAAAAACAAAAAAAAAATATTAAATAACGCTGTGTGGCATGGCAAAACAAAAAAAATTAAAATAAGTTTCGCCATGGATCAGGGCGTATTTCCCTCTAAGAAAACATGTTTTCTACTCTTTGTCTATGAGGTAATTGATTCTAAATGATATAAAATTTATGAGATACGATAAATAAATCTTTTGAGAATTGCTTTTGGCGGTAACAATTTAAATTTACGTCAAAAGAAATTTGAAACAAATGACTAAAATGGAAAAAAGTAGGATTGGTTTTGCAAAATGAATCATAACCAAATTATCTGCAGAGGGAGGAGTGATCGATGAATCTCCTAGAGAATCGAGAATAAAAGAACTCTCACATGAAAAATAGGAATGATTGGATTATCAATAATAAGAATATGAATGTTCTTGAAAATTTAAATGAATGAGTGATACAGTCTCTTATACTTCTTCCGTCCTAATTTTAGATGCATGTTGTTTTTTATTTGCTTTGACTAAAATTGCTTTTTATTAAATTTATTTTAAAAATTATTATAGAATTAAAAAAATAAAATTTATATATACTTAAAAACTGCATCAGACCCTATAAAATAAGATGTAACAAGACTATATACGGAAAATTATTTTATCAAATGGGTAGCTAAAATGGGTAAAGAACGTGGTTAAAGTTTGATCACCCTGTGAATAATAAACAAGCAAGTTAAATTGGGATAGATGGAGTAAAAAATTATTTGAATTTCTAAACTCGTTTTTAAAAACAGACAAATTTTAAAACTATTCTCTCTCCGTCCTAAATTAAATTTCTTGTTTACTAATCACGTACGTGGTCTAACTTCACTCATTTTCTTTATTTATTTTAGTTACTGACTTGATAAAATAATACCGAGTATAATCATGCAGTTCACCTCTTATATCGTAAAACTTTTAAATTTTGTTCTTTAGAACTCAACTCTTAACTTCTAGTTTCTCCTAGTTTTTTCAGTTCCTTCTAATGTTTTCTAGTTTCTTTCAGTTTTTCAAGTTTCTTCCGGTTCATTTATGTTTTTTAAGTTTCTTCCAGTTTTTTTTCCAATTTTTCTTCTTATTTCTTCTATTGTTTTCCACTTTTCCCTAGTATCTTCATTCTCTTCAATTTTTTTCCTAAATAATGACTCTAAAAATAATATTTTTTTCATGTATTACTACCATTATTATTACTATTATTATTATTATTATTATTATTATTATAACTATAAGTTATAATTTATTTCAATTTTTCGGTTTTATTTTTTCCCATGTCACTATTTTGTGATTCATAGTCACTATTATATTTCTTCTATTTTTAATATAAATAATACCTAGTACAATTTTATTAGAAAAAACTGTTCTTTTTTTATAATGTGCATAACACTAAACTATGTTCTAAAAACTATGCATATTTTATGTAAGGCTTCGAAAATAAGTCTATCAAAATTCATTAATTAATAATTTATTAATTACTAAGAAAGACCCTTAAATAAGTGATTTATAAAGTTTATCATTATTAATGAAAATTATATTGTTGTGTAGAGTTTGTCTGGTCGCAACGGTACAATTAGATTTTAATACGGAGAAAGTTAGACCAGAAAGTGTACCCCGACTAGAATTACATTAGTCCCAATATGCTATGATGTGTAAAATCTCCGTAAGTTGCGAATTCGCTGCTCGCTCTACTAGCTGACACAACATAAGATAAAATGATCTCTCTCTGGCTTCTTCCCTTACACCTTGGCTATATAAGGTCAGCCCTCTTCACTTAAATCCTCACCATTTCTTCCAAAATTAGTCTCTTTGTGTTCCTAAGAGTGGGGAGAGTATGCTGTGAGAGTTTGTTATCGCCAGAGTCACCGGTGTTGGTAGCAATCCTCGCTGGAAATTTCACCAGAACTTTTCCAAAACTTCCATTTTCACTCGAGGTAGGCCCTTAGTTATATCTAGTGAGTAGAATGTTCATATAGATCGTTTGATTGAGTTTTGTGTGTTGCCATGCTTGAAGAACCAAGAATTATAAACTTTGAAATTGTTGTAAAAACTTCGAATTAATGGTACCAAAATGATCTATGAACCTTGGAGAACATTTTGTATATAGTTTAATTGAAGTTTGGTAGCTTAAAATGGTGTTTTTGAAAATTGGACTGAGGTTGAAGACGTACGAAGTACTGTGTTGAATTTCGAACCATAACGGTAGCAACCTACTGCCAGATGGTAGCTAGTTACCACCATTCTAATTAGGTCTCCATTAATGGTGGAATAAGCAAAGGAAGGAGATCACCAAAGCTGAATGAAATAAATAATGATGTGATTGATTTTGGCGACAGACAAGGGCGAGATTGTCGGGACGGATGTGATAGTTTTGAATTGTTATTTCAAAAGACATGAATTATTTATATTTTTTATTGTGATTTGTTAAGCTTCTACAACATCGAAAACTCCGTACTTTTTCTATTATAAATATAATTTTTAGTGAATAAAAGTGTTTGAAATGTTTTAAATTTTATGATTACTAACTTAATACTTTAGTCCGAAGGAGTTGCAGACATGGACGGATTAAGGTGTTACATTTTATTAATATGAATTGACCTAGGAAAAATCTAAATATTTTAAATTAAAAAAATATTAATTATTCTACTCTCTTTGTCCCTAATTAAATGACATGTATATTATCAACGTGGTCAAATTTTATTCACTATTTTACCTATTAAGAATATGATAATAGTAATGATAATTAATAAGAATCATAACAATTATAATTAATAAGTAGTAAGTGATAGTAGTAGTAGTAGTAGTAACAACAACAACAACAACAATAACAACCACAACAATTATAATAAGAATACTATGTAGAATGTACTTAAATAAAGTTTTGATGTTTTTTTCAATTTTTTCTAGTTTATTCTAGTTTTTTTAATTTCTCCCAACATTCGATTTTTTTCAGCCTAAAAACAGGCTCTTAATGCACTATAGTTTTTAAATATCCGTATTTTTTAAATTTTACCACAATTTTTTAACAAATTATACACTATATTAAATATAACTTTAACCAAACATCATAAACAGAAACAAGTGATTTATATTTGGAAGTTGATAACAATAATTAGCTACTCTCTTTCTCCATTAATTTCTTTGCCGCTTTACTTTTTAGGCCGTCCATAAATATCTTTTCATTTCATATTTTGGCATATATTTTTAATAAATGTGTCACTGTATCACACTTTTCATCTACACTATTTACTTTATCACATCACATCAAAAGTAATGCATGGAAAGTCTTTATATTTTTTAACTTTTCTATTACAATTCTCGCACGGATTACAACGGACGGGGAAGATAAACAGCCCCAGAAAATAAAAAATAAATAAAATTCTGAATTTATAATTTATTCAGAATTTAACTAAATAAAAAAATTGAAAATAAATCTCTAGATCTTCAAAATGCGTTGTTGTATGAGGACATTATGCACTGGATCGCACGAACATTATGCACCGGGCTGAAGGAGATTGTATGGGACGAAGACACTATGAGACACAGCGAGGTCACTAATGCAGTGGAAAGGACATTATGGCTTGGACAGATCACCAGTGAAGACATTATGGCCTAGGGCAGAACTCAACGAGTCGCCGGAGATGTCCTTAAGGTAGTAGTGCCCGCCTACCGTACCGGAAAAATGTGGGCACTCTCCTCCTAGGATAAAACCGCTATCGTGTGCGGAGATTGTATGAAACAACCACACACCAACGAACAAAAACAACGTAGGAACGTTGGCAAACAAAACATTGAAGGGGATTGCCGGAAATTCAACCGATAAATCAAAAGCTCTCTCTAAAAAAACAAGAAAGTTTTTCCTATTTTTTTCCTTTCTTCCTCACGCATAAAAGCACACCCCCACAATGGAGAGCCCCCTTGATTTGTTTTTATAACTAAGGAATTTAAAAAAGTGTAACTTATACACAATTAATTTTTAGCATTAAACCATGGCATTTGTGGCACACTAATGACGTGCTAATGGGGATTAATTAGCTATTAACACGTCCGTTACGCTACGCTCTTTTTAAATTTTTTCCCAAATAATTGGAGATTAATGGAGAGTTACCTCCGTAAAAATGGACTAATTTTAAACAATACATAAAATTAATAATAGAAGATTGGTTTAGTAAAATTGCAAAAATTGCAATCCTTACCATATTCTTCTATTAACGGGTTAACTCTAAGAATCAATTTCTCATTCACCCTCTACCATTGTTGGCATATAAATTATCAAAAACATTAATATCGTTTAAGAGAACACACGTCCATTAATTAACGGTTAAAACCGTTAGTGGACCTTTTGACAAATATACCCAAGTTCGTCCATTTAATGCCTATTAAATAATGCCAAAAATTCCAACAATCCCCCACATGAATGAAAAAATTGATTTGGGGTCGACAACATCCCACGGTTGAAAACCTGCAAATAACAAGTAAGTTTATCCACTTTTGAACATGTCCCTTGTAAAGTATACCTTCTTTACTGGCTGTTCAGTAGAACGCGATGTTTTTGAACTGTACTGCCGTTTGTGTAAACGATAGTATATCATACATAGATTCCAACCAAATGTCATTATGTTCTCATGGTTGTGCCCATTTTGGTCATGGGACATGCGCCTGGTTCTGCGAGAGTGTTTCGAGGATTAAGCCCAAGATCCTCCATTTGAAGCGACCACACTTCACTCTTACATAGGTGATTCTTTAAGAGTTTCCCGATTACTCTACTTAGACCACTGTGTCTATTTGTTAAGAATAACTAAAGCATATTTATATGCAAACCTCATCATTTTCAGGAGTCACAGTCTTCAGCAAGAACAGAAGGGACTGACCGGAGATTCCGATACCACCCCCACAGTGACCACGCTCCATCCTATAAGTAGGTTGTCCCATTGAACCTGGGTACCAGCCAGCTAGGTTGGATTTTTCTTCATAGTACTGTCCTAGCACAAAGGCTTCAAACCCATTCCTGCCAACAACTTATCATGCAACTCATTTGTTAACCCTTTGGTTAGCGGATCCGCCAGATTATTTTTTGACTTCACATAGTCAATTATGATAATCCCAGTTGTGAAAAGTTGTCTAATGGTTTTGTGTCTACGACAAATATGTCTACACTTACCATTATACATGTTACTCTTTGCACTTCCTATTGCCGATTGACAATCATAATAGATGCAAACTTGTAGGACCAGTTTATCCCATCTTGGAATGTCCTCTAGAAAGTGGTGTAGTCATTCAGCTTCCTCACCACATTTTTCTAAATCTATAAACTCAGATTCTATAATGGACCTAGAGATCACTGTTTGCTTTAAGGATTTCCAAGATATTGTTGCACCCGCTAGCGTAAAGACATATCCACTTGTGGACTTCAAGTCTTTACTATCAGATATCCAATTCGCATCCATGTATCCTTCCAGTACCGGTGGATATCTCGAGTAGCATGATCCATAGTCACGTGTACACCGCAGGTATCTCATCACACGTACAATAGCCTTCAAGTTCTCATCACTCTGATTGCTGGTGTATTTACTCAGCTTACTTATGCCACAAGCTAAGTCTAGTCGAGTGCAACTCATTAGATATATCAAATGTCCAATAACTCTCGCATACTCGATTTGAGAGTTACTGGAACCTCGGTATTTAGCCAGATGTGCGTTGGCGTCCAACGACGTCTTTGCTACTCTGACGTCATCCTTGTTGAACTTGTCAAAGATTTTATCAATATAATGGGATTGGATCAGTGCTAGAACCCCAGGTCTTCTCACAATTTTAATTCCAAGAATTACTTCAGCCTCACCCATATCTTTCATATCAAATCACAAGTTTAACATGTCTTTGGTAGACTTGATCATCTTGTCATTGCTACCAACTATGAGTATGTCGTCTACATAGAGACACAACATGACATACCCTTAGGATGTGTTTTTAGATAAACACACTTGTCTGATTCATTAATTTTGAAGCCAGAGTTCATCATTACCTGGTAAAACAACTCATGTCATACTTTTGGCGCCTGTTTAAGACCATATAATGACTTAACAAGTTTACATACTTTCCTTTCTTTACCGGGAACTATAAACCCTTTTGGTTGTTCCATGTAGGTCTCTTCTTCTAGATCTCCATTAAGGAAAGTCGTTTTTACATCCATTTGGTGAACTTCTATGTTTCGCAATGAAGCTATTGCAAGTATCATCCTAATGGAATTTATCCTTGAAAAAGGGGCATATGTATCAAAATAATCAAAGCCCTCACTTTGATTTTAATCCTTAATTACAAGTCTGTCTTTGTACTTATCAATGGAACCATCTGGTTTCATTTTCCTCAAAAAGATCCACTTAGAACCTAACGGTTTGCAACCAAGAGGTAGATTCACTAACTCCCAAGTGTGATTCTGCATAATAGAATCAACTTCACTTTTAATTGCCTCTTCCCTCGACTTTACCGAAAATATATTTTCGAAGAATGTTGCATTCCTTGATTCCATTATCGTGTTCTTATGTAATTCTCGATTTTCAACCTATACACTAAGAATTGATACGCGCTACCACTGTAGCCAATAAAGATTCCATCAACGGTCTTTGGACCAATCTTTATTTCCTTTGGTGGTGGTGCTAAAACTTTTGCAAGGCACCCCCACACTTTCAGGTATTTATAGGAAGGTTTCCTATTCTACCACAACTCGTAAAGAGTCTTATCAAGTTTCTTTCGAGGTATTTTATTTAACAAATAATTACTAGATAAAATAGCCTCCCCCACATATTTTGGGGTAGCCCCGAACTGAGCAACATCGCATTCATCATATCTTTGAGAGTGCGATTTTTCCATTCCGCCACACCATTTGAATGGGGTGTGTATGGCGGAGTTACTTGATGCACAATTCCATGTTGTGCACATAATTCGGAAAATGGAGCTTCGTACTCCCCGACCCTATCACTCCTAATCGCTTTAATTTTGCAATTGAGTTGATTTTCTACGTCATTCGTATACCGAATAATGAAAGTGTCCAACGCCTCATCTTTACTTTTAAGTAAATAAATATAGCAGTACTTCGTGCTATCATCGACAAAAGTGATAACATATAGCAGTACTTCGTGCTTTAAAATCACACATATCCATGTGAATTAAATCTAGTGGCTGAGGAGTTTGTTCAATCGTTTGAAACGAACTTTGTGTTGACTTTGCTTCGACACATGTCTCACATTTGTGGGACAGGTCGACGTCAAACTTAGGATATATTCCATGTTAATTAATTTCCAAATAGATGCATAATTAACATGTCCCAGTCTACCATGCCACAAATGGGAAGACTCACAAACATAGGCAATATGAGTTTTATTAATTTTCTCAACAACAATGAGTACATTAAGCTTAAAAAGCCCATCAGAAATATAACCTTTGCCTATGTATATTCCTTTTTTTCTCAAGATTAGCTTATCAGACTCGAACACCATGCGGAATCCATGTTTGTTCAATAGTGAGCCTGACACCAAGTTTTTTCGTATGTGTGGCACATACAATGCATCATTCAGTGTGAGCTCCTTGCCGGATATCATCTCCAGCTTCACTTTGCCCACACCTTGAACCTCGGATTGGGCGGAGTTGCCCATCCACACCTTGTCGCCAGAAGTCTCCTTAAAGTCTAAGAGCATGGCCCGCTTGGAGTAGATATGATGAGTGGCTCCAGTATCAACCCACCACTCCTTTAGGTTAGACCCGACCAAGTTGACCTATTCACGACCGCACAAAGATCCATAGCATCTAGCTCCAACCAGAGAGCTTCTTATTTTGAGGCTTTTTGCGGCGGTCTGAAGAACGGTGGCCCGTAATGCCACAGTTGTAGCATTTCCCTGCGAACTTAGTCTTCGCAACGCCTCCTTTAGGACCAATTTTCTTCTTGTCCTTATTTGGCTTTGGCCCTTTGGAAGAACCCTCTTTGGGTGGATGCTCCACCACATTGGCCTTAGCAACAGCTTCTTTCTTCTCGTGAGTGAGACCCTCTTCATGGATCTGGAGACGAACAAGCAACTATTCTAAGGTCATCTCTTTCTGTTTGAGCTTGAGATAGCTCCGGAACTCATCCTAAGCCGACGAGAGAACATGAATAATCGATTCCACTTGGAATGCCTCACTGACTCCCATTCCCTCGTCAGTGCACTCATTAAAAATGAGGATCAATTCTTCAGCTTGACTGACCACGAATTTGGAATCCACCATCTTAAAATCCAAAACCTTACCGACAACGAATTTCTTCGCACCGGCGTCCTCGGCCTGGTATTTGTTGGAAAGTGTAGTCCATAACTCCTTTGCGGATGCAGGCCTGCTATAAACAGCATATAAGGCATCGCTCAAACAGTTCAGGAAAAGGTTATGGCACATATAGTCATTCACTATCCGTGCCTCCTTAGCCTAAACTGTTGGCTTGTCCGCGTTTTCCCCCACAACAGGGGATCCTCCCTCAAGTACCTCGCAAAGTTGAGGGTGGTCAGCCAAAATAACATCCTTTGATGCCATATTTTGAAGCCAACACCTGTGAACTTTTCCGAATCTTTGACAGAGTTCGCAAGCAGCATGACATAGGATGTCTGACTAGTTCGGATGTGAAGACACCCGTGTTCGGTCCAAATGGGGGAATGACCGATATGGTTGAAGCCATATTCAGTGATAGTGGGGTGACCGTTGCGGCAGTAGCCGCGGTCGATCCATTAAACGAGGTGACCGGAGCAAACCCCATAGTCGCGCTCGATCCAACGAAGGTGAGGATCAGAGTGGACCCCACGGCCACACTCAATCTTAAAAGAACGTTGATCGGAGTGGTCTGCCCAACAGAGCCACCTAATCCAGCCGAAACGTTCACAACCGCAGTCTCGGAACTACTCCCGTTTCTGGTGTGAGCATCAAAACCGAAACCGTCCATATCCACCATCGTGCACGAATATGACTACTACCTTAAGATTGTTACAATTTTCTCACGGATTACAACGGACGGGGAAGATGAACGGCCCCGCAAAATAAAAATAAATAATATTCTGAATTTATAATTTGTTCGGAATTTAACAAAATAAACAAAATCGAAAATAAATCTCTAAATCTTCAAAACGTGTTGTTGTATGAGGACATTATGCACTGGACCGCACAGACATTATGCACTGGGCTGAAGCAGAAACTCTGGGACGAAGACACTGTGAGAGGCAGCGAGGTCACTGAGGTAGTGGCGAGGACATTATGGCTTGGACCAGATCACTAGTGAAGACATTATGGCCTAGGCAGAATGCAGCGATGTCGTTATGAGCTAAACCTGCAAAACAAAACACCGTGGAAGGACAGCGGAGTCACCAGAGCTGTCCTTAAGGTAGTAGTGCCCGTCTACTGTACCAGAAAAACGTGGGAACTCTCCTCCCAGGATAAAACCACTATCGTGTGTGGAGATTGTACGGACCAACCACACACCAACGAACAAGAACAGCGTAGGAACGTTGGCGACCAAAACTTTGAAGAGGATTTCCAGAAATTTGGCCGGAAAATCAAGAGCTCTTTCTAAAAAAACAAGAAAGTTTTACCTTTTTTTCCTTTATTCCTCATGCATAAAAGCACACACCCACAATGGAGAGCCCCCTTGATTTGTTTTTATAACTAAGGAATTTAAAAAAGTGTAACTTACACACAATTAATTCTTAGTATTAAACCATGACATTTGTGACACACTAATGACGTGTTAATGGTGATTAATTAGCCATTAAAACGTCCGTTACGCTACGTTCCGTTTAAAATTTGTCCTGAATAATTGGAGATTAATGTCATGTTAATTCCATAAAAATGGACTAATTTTAAACAATACGTAAAATTAATAATAGAAGATTGGTTCAGTAAAATTGCAAAAATTGCAATCCTTACCATATTCTTCTATTAACTGGTTAACTCTGAGAATCAATTTCTCATTCACCCTCTACCATTGTTGGCGTATAAATTATCAAAAACATTAATATCGCTTAAGAGAACACACGTCCATTAATTAACGGTTAAAACCGTTAGTGGACCTATTGACAAATATATATCAAAATTAGTTCATTTAATGCATATTAAAAATGCCCAAAATCCCAGCATTTTCTTAATCCCGTGCAAAGTCAAAGGGAGAAATTTTTTGGACAGGGAGACTAAATCATTAAATAATATCATTAAATAATACTCCCTCCGTCCTTTAAAGTCGTTCCTTGACTTTTTGGGAAATTAAGAGATGGATATTTTGGTATTGACTTTCAAAAATACTCTTGATGTGATTGGGAAAAGTAAGATGTGATGGATAGATTATTAGTAAAAAGATATGATGTAATAGCTAGGGTATAAAAAATAAGGGGTAAAAATAGTTTTTTAAAAATAGATAAAGAAAGTAATTAGTAAGACAAAAAAAAATGAAATGAGAAGGAATTTATAGGACGAAAAGTGTAGAAGATACGTGCTAGTTTGAGAGAATGCTAATTAAAGGGCTTCTCTCAATACTCGAGGTCAACGGTTGAAAAGTTGGACTCAATTAGTTAAAGTAGATGGGAAAAATACGCACATTGACAATTCTTCACCTACAAATTAAAACATTTTTCAACTATTTTTTTTAATAATCTAGCATAAATTTCTACATTCTTTTGCCTATAAATTAACAAGCCTGGAAGAAATGCTTCATACTCTCACCTCATTCACTCATTCAGCATTAAGAATAGAGCTTTGCCAAAAAAAAAAAAAAAAGAAAGAAAAAAAAAGAGAGCTTAATTGGCGATGGCTTTACTTCGCGTTTTTGTCTCTTCTGGCCTTTTGTTTCTCATATGTCATGCTATGGCTGCAGCCAGAGATCTCCCGGAATCTGCTCAGATTAATACACGTGAGTCCATATGTATATACTCCGTACTATGGGTGGGGTTCACATGACATTGGAATCCAATGTTATGGGATGATCTGGGGGCGCTCCGATGTCCTGTTCGTAAAATTGACGGTTCTTACCCCCTAACCCCCCGGTAAACCCCCCCACCCCGCCCCAATCCGAACACACCCCCTACCCCCGTCAATTACACCCCACAAGTTGATTTTAACTTTGGAGTCAAATTTTGACTCCAAAGTCAAAATCAACTTGTGGGGTGAAATTGAAGGGGGTGGGGGTGTGTTCGGGTCGGGGCGGGATGGGGGTTTACCGGAAGGGTTAGGGGTAGGAACCGTCAATTTTACGAACGAAGCACCGGAGCACCCCCGGGTCAATTAGACATTAGTTCCAATGTCATGGGAACCTTGGTGCCGTACTATATATAGTGTGTATTAGAGTATACAATATCTTTTGGTCTATGACAATTAACCTAACTAGTGCATCACTCGTGTCGTGCACGGGAATATAATATATCTATAATTAGAGTAATCAACATGATAATGTTGCTTTGTTTATTTGTAAAATTAAATGCTACAAAAATGATAAATGAATATAACACTGTGAAATGTATTCATTTAATATTGTTAACTTATATTTTCTCCTTTCAACAAAATACTTCATATTTCATATTTTACAATCCACCAAAAGACTTCCGGTCCACTTTTTATTAAAAACTCATTTTTAACTCTACTTTTTTACCTATCAATTACATCTTTTTTTTTCCAATAATAATATATCTATCACATCTTACTTTTATTATTACATTGATGGCAAAATTGGAAGGTCAACATCAATTTAATTATTCTTTATTTTGGTATTTCTAAATATTTGACTAAATTTAAACACTTCATCATATGTAAATGTGTAAACAAATTAACGTGTAGATTTTGATACTTCGATTGTCATCTCAACGGTCAATATTACTCTTTTTGTAATTATATTATTTTCAACACGAGTTATATAAATGCAGGTTAAATTGTTTCTACCATGTTTGCTATTCGATTAGTGTTCAGTTCAAGACATTTTGTTCTAACATGAGCATTTTAAAATTTGATTTTTATATATTATTAAATTTTGACTTTTTGCAGTAAAAAAATTATATTGGATATGGATAAAAAATAGTTTTATTTTGTAAAATATTTTCAAAATACAAATTATTTTTTTTATCAAATTAATATATCATGTTATTTTTATTTAATTACAGGTCAAATATCGATCCTTGTTAACTGTAAAAAATAAAAAATAAATAAATACTTTAAGACGGTAGAAGTATTGCGGAGTAGAAATTGAATTACGTGTTATGGCATACTCCCATCCATCCAAAATTTCATGCCCACTTTCTTTTTTGAACCATGCTATACTTACACCAAAATTATATCCCAAACTTACACCAAAGGTATACTCCAACATTTTGATGACAGTGACACAAAGTGTTGTTGCATTAACAAAAATTTACATTGAAACAAAGTATTGGTGCGTTAACAAAAATTAGCATTACAACGGCTTTGTTTGGTAACCGCGTTTTCGATTAGCATTAGCGTTTTGGATAAAATTTTAACGGTGCAGATTAATTCTGAAAACGCTAACGCTAAAAGCTACCTTTGGATAGCTTTTTCAAAACTCTAACGCTAATCTATGACGCTGATGCCAAACAGGGCCAACAACACAAAATGTTAGTGTACACTTACCGTGTACAAATGGGGTAAAAACCCTTGGAATACAAATAGCTTTATCCTTATTTTTTTTCTATCTATAAATTTTTTTCTTTTACTTTATTTGACAAATTTTTATGTGTAAAATTTCTTATAGAGAGAGTATATTTGAAGCGTACATAGTGCATTTTACATGGTTATTTGTAAACCCTTCTGATCACAACAATATAAACGCATTGAATTTAGGTTGACATAATCACATGTACTCCCTCAGTTTCTTAAAGCGTTTCCTATTTTGACTTTGGGGTAAAATAAGAAAAGTGTAATTTTAGTTGACTTTCCAATTTTACCCCTGATGTGATGGGTAAAAGTAAGATGTGATAGTTTAGTTATTAGTGAAAAAGTATGATGTGATAAGTAGGGTATGAAAAGTAAGGGTAAAAGTGGTTTTTTAATAGAAAAAGGAAGTCTTTTAAGGAAAACAAAAAAATGAAAGAGGAAAAGTTTTAAGAAACGGAGAGAATATTATTTTTTGCTTGTGAAACGGTTGTGTGTGTATGTGTGTACTAAAAACGGACATCCTTCGGATGAAGTTGAGGGTACAATCACAGCCGTTGAAGCTGGGCGCCCAATATGTCGTCGTCATGGATGCCCTCCGGCAAGTCAGCCGCCGCCGCCACCGACAATAGGAAAATGTTCAAACAATGATGAGAATCAAAAGATGAATGCTGCTAACTCTATACACCTTGATGATGGCCGTGATGGATATAATGGTTGTAATTAGTGCAATCAAATAGTAATGCAATACACACACACACACACACACATATATATGTATGATCAAACAATAGTGTACGAATAAATAAATACTCCGGATAATAATAAATACTCTCTTCGCGTCTTAAACAATGTAATGTTGTACTCTCTCCGTCCCTAAATATTTGCCACATTTGCTTTTTCAGCAGTCGCAGAAACTTTTGTTTATTTATACGTTTTCATTGGTTATTTGATAAAATAAAATATTCTTGACACCTCTTATTTCGAAAAACTTTTCATGTAGTTTTTTGATATGTAAATTTTATTTTTTATTTTTATATCGATATGTAAATAAAATGAATTGAAAAAAATTGATATTTTACCTCAGTAATAGAAGTGTTACAAATATTTAGGGACGAAGGGAGTACGTTTTAGTTGTTCTAAGAAAAAAAGATATACTCTCTAGCTATTATGATGTGGTTATAATAATAAATCTATCTCTTATACTACCTCCGTCCCACTGTCTTTGTCCACTTTTGACTTTTGAAACTGTTCATCTAAGCACTTTGACTCATCAAATTCTCTCAATGTGTAAGCATAAATATAGTCATGTGTGATCTTGTTTGATTTGTCTTAACATATAGATTATTAATATATAATTTCTATAATTTTTTAATATACAAATTACAAGATAAAATGGATTAAAGAAGTGCATTGGATGGTGTGCTAAAAGGTAAGTGGACAAAGACAGTAGGACGGAGGGAGTAACAAGAGTTGAAGTGAACGGCTACGCACGTAAGCACTTTTTTTCTGTCTCAAAAACATTTCCTCATGCTTAAAATGCTGCTAAATTGCCTTTTTATTCTTTAGAGACATTTTCTCTCGTCAACTATGTATTATACTCCCTCCGTCCACAATGAAACTTTACACTTTCCTTTTTCGTCTGTCCACAAATAAACTTTACATTTCCTTTTTAGGTAAGGATCCCATACTAAATGACTTTTATACCCCTCATTTTATTTCACATCACCCAATCCCCCTACCCACCTTAATTAATCTAAACTACCCCGGCCACCTACACCTCCCATGCAATTTACTCGGTATTTTCTTTTTTTTTCAAACAGAAGCCTTCATCGCCTCCTCTCTCTATGTGAGATCTAGATCTCAGATTTCTCTTCATCCCAAACTTACCTCTTTGACTGAAAGAAAATTCGATTTCTCCTTAGTTGCTCTCACCCACACCAACAACCCTTAATCCTTTCTTCTTCGATGGAATCTGAAGATTTGCGGAGTATAATTTCTGAGACTCCAAATTTCTTCACTGATCTGGACAAATCTGTTAATTCTGAAAAAATCATCTCTCCGGTAAGGAAATCGGTGATTGAGCAACTTCCCTCGAATGTACCAGCTGATGAGGTTAAGAATCTCGAAGAGGTGGTACCTGATTCAAAGGAAGACGAAAACCCCGTTGACTCTTGGAAGGCCCCTCGAGCTTTGTGTGTGTTCGAATTCATGCATGTGATGACTTCTTAAAGATTCTGATTCCAGGATGGGATTTACCTAAGTGTGTCCTCTTAACTCTTCTCTTCTCAGTATTTTTGATTTTCTGCTATACTTGAGCCTGCTGTGATTTGGTTGGTGCTTCTACTTTTATGTATGTTTGCCCATTAAATTCTGATTACCTATGTGTGAGCACATAATCTGTCCCTTGATACCCTTGAGCATACTATGATGTGGTTTCTGTTTCTGTTTTAGTGTGTGTGCGTGCCATTACCTTCTGGTTGCATATGTTGTTAGAATAAAGGCCCAACGCTAGAGGGGGGTGAATAGCGTTTGAAACAAAATCGCAGGAAATTAAAACGAGAGCGGTAAAGTAAAGAGCGTAAGGAAGGAACACACCGGATTTTATCCTGGTTGACCACAACGTGTGGCTAATCCAGCCCCCCGAGAGACTCTCTCTAGCTACACTAACTCCGTTAAGCTTAAGGGTGCTTAACAAATCGATACAACTTGAGAACCCGAGTCACACGAGCCTCAACACCTTTGCTCGGAGATACCGCACTCCAAGACTTCTCACGAAGGAACAAGGAACTTCCTTCGAGTTTACAACAAGGGAACAACCTCCCTTAAAGTGTATGAAAACACTTAAACACTCAGGAATAAAACTCTCACAAAGAGTAGATATGAGTGAACTAGTAAACGCTCAAGAACACGACAATTTCTTCAAGAATTGGCTCTCAAATAGCTAAGAAAATAGGAATGCTTATGCAATGAAAGAGTATTGAAATGTTGAAGAATTGTGTGTAAAATGAGAGGATTTGGGTGCCATTTTATAGCCCAAAATGGGATAAACCCGTTGCTAGAATTTCCAACATGATGAAGACAAATTTTTTCAGGGACACAGGCTGATAGTCGATTATCAAGGCTTGATAATCGATTATCCAAAGATTCCCCGTCCAAAAATTTAAAATTCTATCCGTTGGAGGACAACGGTAACCCAGATAATCGATTGTCAACAAGTGATAATCGATTATTGGTCCTCTCAGAAGATTCTGGATTTTGGCTGCAAAGACTGATAATCGATTATTGCAAAGCTGATAATCGATTATTGCGTGCTTCAGAACTTTGGAAGTTCAAAGCTGCAGGGGCTGATAGTCGATTGTCACTAACATGTACCAACACGCGTGTTTAAGTGTTACCTTGGCCAACTCGTCGTTTTGCGGTTGGCGGGTTCCAGTCTACTCGAACCGAATGTCTATATCTCGGTTTGATTTGTGTGGGTTCTGGAAGTGGTATGTGAATCTTCTTCTTTTCATCATAATAGAAGAAGTAATATGGTTTCTTTTGCGTTGATTCCTGCAGGGATTGGTTAGAGTTCGAATATCCTTTTTCAAAGTATTTCATTAGGTTAGTTCCATGCAAAGTGTGTGTTTTGTTATACGTGTAATGCCTATGCCTACTAAAACACACGGGTGCTATATGACCTACCCTATTGCAGTAATGAAATATAACATTTGGATTATGCATTTTCCTAGGTTGATAATAGTTGCTAGGTTTTCTAACTTGACCATTGTTCATCCTAGTGTTCTTTCTAGGTGGTCTAGTGTTCCTAATTGTTCTAGGTTGTCTATTTTCTTGATTTCCATTATTCCTAAGTTGAGCTTTAGGTTTCCTAGATGGTTGCTCAACTTTTTCTTTATTATTAGGTTCATTTTCAAAACCTAAGCCATGTTTAGTAAGTTGCAAATTGTCAAGAACATCATTAAGGTTTTTATGAGAAACACCAAACTTCTTCAAAGTTCCTTCAAGTTTTGCAACTTGATCCTTAAGTGATATGCAAGAACTACATTTTGAACTTTCCGGTTTGTCGGCGCTTCTTTCTCCGAAAAACTTATTTTCTTCTTTAAGTTTTTCATTATCTTTTGATAGTTTATCAACTTCCTTCTCCATGGAAGTAAGTTGTTTCTTCAAATCCTTGTTAATTTTAGAAGCGTTGACATATTCATCATAAAGTTCATTAAAGGCTTCTTGCACATCATCAAAAGTATAGGAATCTTTAGAAGTGGTACATACCTCTTCCGGTGGTTCCTCGTGTGCCATGAGGCAAAGGTTGGCGCTCTCATTTTCTTCGCCTTTCGATGACTCGTCGCCGGAATCACCTCCCCATGAGATGTAGGCTCGGTGCTTCTTGAACATTTTATTCTTGTTCTTGACGTTTGGACATTTTGGTTTTATATGCCCAACTTCTCCACACCCATAGCATTTGGGTGGACTTCCTTGCTTCTTTCCTTTCCGTTCATACTCTTGGCTCATGAACCTATGGAATTTATTGAGCACGATCCCGAACTCGTCTTTGTCACTCGAGTCCTCCACATCACGTTCTTGACTTGTGGACGCCTTGAGTGCAATTCCTCTTGAGCACGATCCCGAACTCGTCTTCGTCTTCCTCTTCTTCTTCCTCTTCTTCTTCCTCTTCCTCATCGTCCACCTCGTCATCTCTACCAACGTTTTGAGTCCCACTTTGTTCACCTCCGAAATTCGGTGGAGGAACGTAAGGGACCATTTGAGCGTACGGGTAATTGACAAAGTCAAAATACCCGTGAAGTTCACGGCTCAAGGTATTGATGTTGTGTGCCGTTTTGGAGACGTTGGTGTCAATCCGAGAGAGAGTGGCGGTTAAGGCTGCCATTTGCTCGGCGAGAGAAGGATTGGTCGAAGTGGTGGAGGTTGAGGCAGTGGCTCTCGGTTGGCGGCGTGGACGAGGCTGTCGAAACGGAGTCTCGTCGGTGCCCGAGTGGAAAGAGGATTCATCAATCTCCCAATGCTTTGTCCCCTTTATCTTTGGTCCAACATCGGTTTTGATGTTATATTCTTCAAGAATAGCCATGACAAGGAGGGCGTAGGGGAGCGGCCGATTGTCGGAGGTGGCCGTGAACATGTGAGTCCTCACAAATTTACACCAATTGAGATTGGCGTTGTGAATCATCGCATGAATTGTCTTCGTGTCCTCCTGGAAGAGAGTGGTGTGATTGAACTTCCTGGGCTTGAGAATCCGTGTCAAAACATAAAAAATGAATCGAAACACGGGACTCATGGAAGCAATCGTAGGGCGTCGCTGTTGGGGAATGGGTACGAAGTGTCGGATGCCCACTTCCTCCAAGAGAGCGGTCTCGTTGAACCGTGCTCCTTCTTCTCCAACGTAGAGCCCGAGATCCTGTCCATCCCGACGAAGCCCGGTGAGGATTTGAATGTTTTCCTCATTCAAATAGATGTCCACCCCGTTGACGTTAGAGATCAACGCTCCGTCCTCATCCTTTTTCAAGTTCGAGTAGAAAGCTCGAACAAGAAAGGGGTGATAATTGACCTTCTTGATGTAGAGGAGATCGAGGAAGTTTCCACGTTCGAGGATAACCCGTGCTTCACGTGGAATGGAGTCATGAATGAAGCGGGCGGTGGAGAATCGGGAGGGAGAATCTCCCGGTGCTCAAATTTCTTCGAGAACCGTGTCGCCTCTGCGTGGTCGTTGAACCAAAGGAACGACCCGTCGAGGTACTTGTGCGCCGGTGGTGGAGGAGCCGAAGAAGAAGCCACGTTCTTGCCGGTGCGGGATCTTTTTCTTTGACCTCCTGCCATATCAACAAAGAGAAAATTGCAGAAAGTTGGACAGAAAATGAAGAATAGGAGCAAGAATGATGAATTATGATGAATATTTGGAGAAAGTATGGTTTGAGTGAGTATAAAATGAATAGAGATCACCAATTTATAAGGGAGTGGGCTGGAGATCCGTTGGGGAGTTCAAAACATGCATTAATTGCTCTCCAAACGTCTCTGCAACGGTCAGATTTTTGAAAAATCGTCGTTGATAGTCGATTTACACTCCCTGTAAATCGATTATCTGAGGCTTCAGATTCTTCGCCAAAGAAACTGCAGGCTTCAATAATCGATTTCTGCCTTGGTTGTAAATCGATTGTTGGAGAGGATTTGCCTCAAATTTCTGAAGGCTTTAATAGTCGATTTACATGTTTTTTTTGTAAATCGATTGTTGATGTCTCCAGCTAAGTTTCCTCAAACTCCTGCAGGCTCAGATAATCGATTATCTCAATGTTGATAATCGATTGTTGGCTCTTTCAGTTTCTTTGCTCCAACTCCTGTGGGTTGTGATAGTCGATTATCACAAGCCTGTAAATCGATTGTTCACATTCCCCCTGACTTCAACCCCTACAATGAAAACATTTTGGTACCCGTTTGGTCTTTTGAGTCCTTGAGGATTAGTAACCCGACTTTTTAAACTAATAAACACACGCACCCATAATCACATACACATGGTACGCAAACACACACAGACACACACATGTACCAACACGCGTGTTTAAGTGTTACCTTGGCCAACTCGTCGTTTTGCGGTTGGCGGGTTCCAGTCTACTCGAACCGAATGTCTATATCTCGGTTTGATTTGTGTGGGTTCTGGAAGTGGTATGTGAATCTTCTTCTTTTCATCATAATAGAAGAAGTAATATGGTTTCTTTTGCGTTGATTCCTGCAGGGATTGGTTAGAGTTCGAATATCCTTTTTCAAAGTATTTCATTAGGTTAGTTCCATGCAAAGTGTGTGTTTTGTTATACGTGTAATGCCTATGCCTACTAAAACACACGGGTGCTATATGACCTACCCTATTGCAGTAATGAAATATAACATTTGGATTATGCATTTTCCTAGGTTGATAATAGTTGCTAGGTTTTCTAACTTGACCATTGTTCATCCTAGTGTTCTTTCTAGGTGGTCTAGTGTTCCTAATTGTTCTAGGTTGTCTATTTTCTTGATTTCCATTATTCCTAAGTTGAGCTTTAGGTTTCCTAGATGGTTGCTCAACTTTTTCTTTATTATTAGGTTCATTTTCAAAACCTAAGCCATGTTTAGTAAGTTGCAAATTGTCAAGAACATCATTAAGGTTTTTATGAGAAACACCAAACTTCTTCAAAGTTCCTTCAAGTTTTGCAACTTGATCCTTAAGTGATATGCAAGAACTACATTTTGAACTTTCCGGTTTGTCGGCGCTTCTTTCTCCGAAAAACTTATTTTCTTCTTTAAGTTTTTCATTATCTTTTGATAGTTTATCAACTTCCTTCTCCATGGAAGTAAGTTGTTTCTTCAAATCCTTGTTAATTTTAGAAGCGTTGACATATTCATCATAAAGTTCATTAAAGGCTTCTTGCACATCATCAAAAGTATAGGAATCTTTAGAAGTGGTACATACCTCTTCCGGTGGTTCCTCGTGTGCCATGAGGCAAAGGTTGGCGCTCTCATTTTCTTCGCCTTTCGATGACTCGTCGCCGGAATCACCTCCCCATGAGATGTAGGCTCGGTGCTTCTTGAACATTTTATTCTTGTTCTTGACGTTTGGACATTTTGGTTTTATATGCCCAACTTCTCCACACCCATAGCATTTGGGTGGACTTCCTTGCTTCTTTCCTTTCCGTTCATACTCTTGGCTCATGAACCTATGGAATTTATTGAGCACGATCCCGAACTCGTCTTTGTCACTCGAGTCCTCCACATCACGTTCTTGACTTGTGGACGCCTTGAGTGCAATTCCATTCTTCTTTTGTTCACCTAAAGAGGGGTAAAGAATGGTAGACTCATAGGTTTTGAGGTTACCTCTAAGTCCGTAAATGGTGACATTGGTGATGCCGATGGATTCTTGGATAGCATCGGCTTTGGAGCGCCATTCCGGTGTGAGACTTTGCAGGATTTTTCTTACAAGCTCCTTGTCCGTATATGTCTTCTTGAGAGCATGAAGATCGTTAACGATTTTTGAAAATCGTTCAAACATATCGTTGATTTTCTCATTCTCCTTCATATGAAATAGTTCATACTCATGGGTTAGAAAATCTATCTTAGCTTCTCGGACTTGATCCGTACCTTCATATGTGATTTCTAGCTTGTCCCACATTTCCTTGGCGGTGGAACAACAAGAGATCTTCCGGTAGTCATCCGGGTTTACTGCACAATAAAGAATGTTGATCGCCTTGGCGTTGTTCTCTATTTTCTTGATATCCTGCGCATCGTATTCATCTTCGGTTTTGGGAACGGTGGTTTCCCCAACTTTCTTCATGGGTAATTCTTCCCCATTCTTGATAATTCTCCATAGGAGAAAGTTGTTGGATTGGATGAAAATTCTCATTCGCTCCTTCCAATATGTGTAATTCGTTCCATCAAATAATGGAGGCCTCGTGGTGGATTGCCCTTCTCCTAAACCTGCGTATAAGTTTTGAGTAGAAGCCATTGATCGTTTCTCTCAAACGGTTAAGTCTTTCAGAGAGTAAGGCTCCGATACCAATTGTTAGAATAAAGGCCCAACGCTAGAGGGGGGGTGAATAGCATTTGAAACAAAATCGCAGGAAATTAAAACGAGAGCGTTAAAGTAAAGAGCGTAAGGAAGGAACACGCCGGATTTTATCCTGGTTGACCACAACGTGTGGCTAATCCAGCCCCCCGAGAGACTCTCTCGAGCTACACTAACTCCGTAAAGCTTAAGGGTGCTTAACAAACCGATACAACTTGAGAACCCGAGTCACACAAGCCTCAACACCTTTGCTCGGAGATACCGCACTCCAAGACTTCTCACGAAGGAACAATGAACTTCCTTCGAGTTTACAACAAGGGAACAACCGCCCTTAAAGTGTATGAAAACACTTAAACACTCAGGAATAAAACTCTCACAAAGAGTAGATATGAGTGAACTAGTAAACGCTCAAGAACACGACAATTTCTTCAAGAATTGGCTCTCAAATAGCTAAGAAAATAGGAATGCTTATGCAATGAAAGAGTATTGAAATGTTGAAGAATTGTGTGTAAAATGAGAGGATTTGGGTGCCATTTTATAGCCCAAAATGGGATAAACCCGTTGCTAGAATTTCCAACAGGATGAAGACAAATTTTTCAGGGACACAGGCTGATAGTCGATTATCAAGGCTTGATAATCGATTATCCAAAGATTCCCCGTCCAAAAATTTAAAATTCTATCCGTTGGAGGACAACGGTAACCCAGATAATCGATTGTCAACAAGTGATAATCGATTATTGGTCCTCTCAGAAGATTCTGGATTTTGGCTGCAAAGACTGATAATCGATTATTGCAAAGCTGATAATCTATTATTGCGTGCTTCAGAACTTTGGAAGTTCAAAGCTGCAGGGGCTGATAGTCGATTGTCACTAAGGTGATAATCGATTATCACCCAGCTAAAGTCTAGCCACCTGAAACTCGTTTTGAAAAACCGAGGTCCAAAAACGAAGTGTTCCCAAAAGTAAAAAACCAGGTTTGGAAAATATTGTATATGGTATAAAATAGTGAAAACAAGACTTGTTTGGTAAAACTCAAGTCTCCAAGGTCGTATAATACGTGCGTACGGTTTAGACCGTTTTTCACGTGTTAGACCGATTGACCAAGATACAAAAGTGGTTTTTATAAAATAATTATTTGGGAACATTTTAAAAATGCTCAGAGGTAAAAAATAGGGTTTAAAAAATTGAAAACCACGGAGTTGGTTCGGGCGCCAAAAACCGAACGCCGAAAGCCGAACGCCGAAAGCCGAACGTCGAAAGCCGAACGCCGACTTAGGTGGTTTCAGTTCTGAGCAAGGACCAGGGATTTTAACAATAAAAGAAATCATCAAAAATGTTTGTTTTGATGCACAAAAAATATTTTATGATTTGTAAAAATTGTTTTGACTTTTTGAGAACCGAGACTTGAATTTATTGTCGGTTTTTATCACAAAAGACCGACTCGACTAAGTCTTCAATTCTTGATCTTGTCCTTGAGTCTTTTAGGTCTTGTTCCAAGCCATTCTTCACGCCTTGAGTTATTCAACGAAACTCTTTATATCCACGGCGGTTTGGCAATTATCAAAACCTGTCAGAAATGAACACGACTTTAGTTTATCGTACAAAGTGTGTTCCAACAATTTCCCCCTTTTTGATAATGGCAAACAAGACGGGGATATGCATAGGGTTTTGATCTTTTTGAAAAAAAATTCCCCCTTAAAAAAAAATTCCCCCTTAATATATGCATAGCCCTTATCTTCCCCCTTTTGACATTAACAAAAAGATTGTTAACAACAAAAATCATAAAGGTTTTTATTAATTAATTAAGGGAAATAGCGGAGTACATAACGAAAGCATATTAAAAGATGATAAAATAAGGAAGAGAAGAAAGTAGAGCTAGAGCTCTAGAAATCCGGGGAAAGATCATTGAGAAGTTGTTCTTCGTCAATGTCTTCTTCTTCTTCATCTTCATCACCATCGCCATCATCATCATCATCGGCTTCGTCTTCCTCTTCTTCTTCCTCTTCTTCTTCCTCTTCCTCATCGTCCACCTCGTCATCTCTACCAACGTTTTGAGTCCCACTTTGTTCACCTCCGAAATTCGGTGGAGGAACGTAAGGGACCATTTGAGCGTACGGGTAATTGACAAAGTCAAAATACCCGTGAAGTTCACGGCTCAAGGTATTGATGTTGTGTGCCGTTTTGGAGACGTTGGTGTCAATCCGAGAGAGAGTGGCGGTTAAGGCTGCCATTTGCTCGGCGAGAGAAGGATTGGTCGAAGTGGTGGAGGTTGAGGCAGTGGCTCTCGGTTGGCGGCGTGGACGAGGCTGTCGAAACGGAGTCTCGTCGGTGCCCGAGTGGAAAGAGGATTCATCAATCTCCCAATGCTTTGTCCCCTTTATCTTTGGTCCAACATCGGTTTTGATGTTATATTCTTCAAGAATAGCCATGACAAGGAGGGCGTAGGGGAGCGGCCGATTGTCGGAGGTGGCCGTGAACATGTGAGTCCTCACAAATTTACACCAATTGAGATTGGCGTTGTGAATCATCGCATGAATTGTCTTCGTGTCCTCCTGGAAGAGAGTGGTGTGATTGAACTTCCTGGGCTTGAGAATCCGTGTCAAAACATAAAAAATGAATCGAAACACGGGACTCATGGAAGCAATCGTAGGGCGTCGCTGTTGGGGAATGGGTACGAAGTGTCGGATGCCCACTTCCTCCAAGAGAGCGGTCTCGTTGAACCGTGCTCCTTCTTCTCCAACGTAGAGCCCGAGATCCTGTCCATCCCGACGAAGCCCGGTGAGGATTTGAATGTTTTCCTCATTCAAATAGATGTCCACCCCGTTGACGTTAGAGATCAACGCTCCGTCCTCATCCTTTTTCAAGTTCGAGTAGAAAGCTCGAACAAGAAAGGGGTGATAATTGACCTTCTTGATGTAGAGGAGATCGAGGAAGTTTCCACGTTCGAGGATAACCCGTGCTTCACGTGGAATGGAGTCATGAATGAAGCGGGCGGTGGAGAATCGGGGAGGGAGAATCTCCCGGTGCTCAAATTTCTTCGAGAACCGTGTCGCCTCTGCGTGGTCGTTGAACCAAAGGAACGACCCGTCGAGGTACTTGTGCGCCGGTGGTGGAGGAGCCGAAGAAGAAGCCACGTTCTTGCCGGTGCGGGATCTTTTTCTTTGACCTCCTGCCATATCAACAAAGAGAAAATTGCAGAAAGTTGGACAGAAAATGAAGAATAGGAGCAAGAATGATGAATTATGATGAATATTTGGAGAAAGTATGGTTTGAGTGAGTATAAAATGAATAGAGATCACCAATTTATAAGGGAGTGGGCTGGAGATCCGTTGGGGAGTTCAAAACATGCATTAATTGCTCTCCAAACGTCTCTGCAACGGTCAGATTTTTGAAAAATCGTCGTTGATAGTCGATTTACACTCCCTGTAAATCGACTATCTGAGGCTTCAGATTCTTCGCCAAAGAAACTGCAGGCTTCAATAATCGATTTCTGCCTTGGTTGTAAATCGATTGTTGGAGAGGATTTGCCTCAAATTTCTGAAGGCTTTAATAGTCGATTTACATGTTTTTTTTGTAAATCGATTGTTGATGTCTCCAGCTAAGTTTCCTCAAACTCCTGCAGGCTCAGATAATCGATTATCTCAATGTTGATAATCGATTGTTGGCTCTTTCAGTTTCTTTGCTCCAACTCCTGTGGGTTGTGATAGTCGATTATCACAAGCCTGTAAATCGATTGTTCACATTCCCCCTGACTTCAACCCCTACAATGAAAACATTTTGGTACCCGTTTGGTCTTTTGAGTCCTTGAGGATTAGTAACCCGACTTTTTAAACTAATAAACACACGCACCCATAATCACATACACATGGTACGCAAACACACACAGACACACACATGTACCAACACGCGTGTTTAAGTGTTACCTTGGCCAACTCGTCGTTTTGCGGTTGGCGGGTTCCAGTCTACTCGAACCGAATGTCTATATCTCGGTTTGATTTGTGTGGGTTCTGGAAGTGGTATGTGAATCTTCTTCTTTTCATCATAATAGAAGAAGTAATATGGTTTCTTTTGCGTTGATTCCTGCAGGGATTGGTTAGAGTTCGAATATCCTTTTTCAAAGTATTTCATTAGGTTAGTTCCATGCAAAGTGTGTGTTTTGTTATACGTGTAATGCCTATGCCTACTAAAACACACGGGTGCTATATGACCTACCCTATTGCAGTAATGAAATATAACATTTGGATTATGCATTTTCCTAGGTTGATAATAGTTGCTAGGTTTTCTAACTTGACCATTGTTCATCCTAGTGTTCTTTCTAGGTGGTCTAGTGTTCCTAATTGTTCTAGGTTGTCTATTTTCTTGATTTCCATTATTCCTAAGTTGAGCTTTAGGTTTCCTAGATGGTTGCTCAACTTTTTCTTTATTATTAGGTTCATTTTCAAAACCTAAGCCATGTTTAGTAAGTTGCAAATTGTCAAGAACATCATTAAGGTTTTTATGAGAAACACCAAACTTCTTCAAAGTTCCTTCAAGTTTTGCAACTTGATCCTTAAGTGATATGCAAGAACTACATTTTGAACTTTCCGGTTTGTCGGCGCTTCTTTCTCCGAAAAACTTATTTTCTTCTTTAAGTTTTTCATTATCTTTTGATAGTTTATCAACTTCCTTCTCCATGGAAGTAAGTTGTTTCTTCAAATCCTTGTTAATTTTAGAAGCGTTGACATATTCATCATAAAGTTCATTAAAGGCTTCTTGCACATCATCAAAAGTATAGGAATCTTTAGAAGTGGTACATACCTCTTCCGGTGGTTCCTCGTGTGCCATGAGGCAAAGGTTGGCGCTCTCATTTTCTTCGCCTTTCGATGACTCGTCGCCGGAATCACCTCCCCATGAGATGTAGGCTCGGTGCTTCTTGAACATTTTATTCTTGTTCTTGACGTTTGGACATTTTGGTTTTATATGCCCAACTTCTCCACACCCATAGCATTTGGGTGGACTTCCTTGCTTCTTTCCTTTCCGTTCATACTCTTGGCTCATGAACCTATGGAATTTATTGAGCACGATCCCGAACTCGTCTTTGTCACTCGAGTCCTCCACATCACGTTCTTGACTTGTGGACGCCTTGAGTGCAATTCCATTCTTCTTTTGTTCACCTAAAGAGGGGTAAAGAATGGTAGACTCATAGGTTTTGAGGTTACCTCTAAGTCCGTAAATGGTGACATTGGTGATGCCGATGGATTCTTGGATAGCATCGGCTTTGGAGCGCCATTCCGGTGTGAGACTTTGCAGGATTTTTCTTACAAGCTCCTTGTCCGTATATGTCTTCTTGAGAGCATGAAGATCGTTAACGATTTTTGAAAATCGTTCAAACATATCGTTGATTTTCTCATTCTCCTTCATATGAAATAGTTCATACTCATGGGTTAGAAAATCTATCTTAGCTTCTCGGACTTGATCCGTACCTTCATATGTGATTTCTAGCTTGTCCCACATTTCCTTGGCGGTGGAACAACAAGAGATCTTCCGGTAGTCATCCGGGTTTACTGCACAATAAAGAATGTTGATCGCCTTGGCGTTGTTCTCTATTTTCTTGATATCCTGCGCATCGTATTCATCTTCGGTTTTGGGAACGGTGGTTTCCCCAACTTTCTTCATGGGTAATTCTTCCCCATTCTTGATAATTCTCCATAGGAGAAAGTTGTTGGATTGGATGAAAATTCTCATTCGCTCCTTCCAATATGTGTAATTCGTTCCATCAAATAATGGAGGCCTCGTGGTGGATTGCCCTTCTCCTAAACCTGCGTATAAGTTTTGAGTAGAAGCCATTGATCGTTTCTCTCAAACGGTTAAGTCTTTCAGAGAGTAAGGCTCCGATACCAATTGTTAGAATAAAGGCCCAACGCTAGAGGGGGGGTGAATAGCATTTGAAACAAAATCGCAGGAAATTAAAACGAGAGCGTTAAAGTAAAGAGCGTAAGGAAGGAACACGCCGGATTTTATCCTGGTTGACCACAACGTGTGGCTAATCCAGCCCCCGAGAGACTCTCTCGAGCTACACTAACTCCGTAAAGCTTAAGGGTGCTTAACAAACCGATACAACTTGAGAACCCGAGTCACACAAGCCTCAACACCTTTGCTCGGAGATACCGCACTCCAAGACTTCTCACGAAGGAACAATGAACTTCCTTCGAGTTTACAACAAGGGAACAACCGCCCTTAAAGTGTATGAAAACACTTAAACACTCAGGAATAAAACTCTCACAAAGAGTAGATATGAGTGAACTAGTAAACGCTCAAGAACACGACAATTTCTTCAAGAATTGGCTCTCAAATAGCTAAGAAAATAGGAATGCTTATGCAATGAAAGAGTATTGAAATGTTGAAGAATTGTGTGTAAAATGAGAGGATTTGGGTGCCATTTTATAGCCCAAAATGGGATAAACCCGTTGCTAGAATTTCCAACAGGATGAAGACAAATTTTTCAGGGACACAGGCTGATAGTCGATTATCAAGGCTTGATAATCGATTATCCAAAGATTCCCCGTCCAAAAATTTAAAATTCTATCCGTTGGAGGACAACGGTAACCCAGATAATCGATTGTCAACAAGTGATAATCGATTATTGGTCCTCTCAGAAGATTCTGGATTTTGGCTGCAAAGACTGATAATCGATTATTGCAAAGCTGATAATCGATTATTGCGTGCTTCAGAACTTTGGAAGTTCAAAGCTGCAGGGGCTGATAGTCGATTGTCACTAAGGTGATAATCGATTATCACCCAGCTAAAGTCTAGCCACCTGAAACTCGTTTTGAAAAACCGAGGTCCAAAAACGAAGTGTTCCCAAAAGTAAAAAACCAGGTTTGGAAAATATTGTATATGGTATAAAATAGTGAAAACAAGACTTGTTTGGTAAAACTCAAGTCTCCAAGGTCGTATAATACGTGCGTACGGTTTAGACCGTTTTTCACGTGTTAGACCGATTGACCAAGATACAAAAGTGGTTTTTATAAAATAATTATTTGGGAACATTTTAAAAATGCTCAGAGGTAAAAAACAGGGTTTAAAAAATTGAAAACCACGGAGTTGGTTCGGGCGCCAAAAACCGAACGCCGAAAGCCGAACGCCGAAAGCCGAACGTCGAAAGCCGAACGCCGACTTAGGTGGTTTCAGTTCTGAGCAAGGACCAGGGATTTTAACAATAAAAGAAATCATCAAAAATGTTTGTTTTGATGCACAAAAAATATTTTATGATTTGTAAAAATTGTTTTGACTTTTTGAGAACCGAGACTTGAATATATTGTCGGTTTTTATCACAAAAGACCGACTCGACTAAGTCTTCAATTCTTGATCTTGTCCTTGAGTCTTTTAGGTCTTGTTCCAAGCCATTCTTCACGCCTTGAGTTATTCAACGAAACTCTTTATATCCACGGCGGTTTGGCAATTATCAAAACCTGTCAGAAATGAACACGACTTTAGTTTATCGTACAAAGTGTGTTCCAACATATGTGTGCATCCATAAGGTGTCCCTTGAATCCCCGCACCGATGAGGCTAGTGACCGGATTGTGGTTCTCCTCCGCAGTGGAATTAGTGTAATGGATTCGAAGTCCAGTGCTGCTCTTTTCCTTCCAACATTTCCTGCCATTCGACTACTTACGTCATTTAAGGCACCTACTTGTAGTTGTACCTTAGCATTTCTCCACAGGGAACTAATAGTCTGCCTACTAACGTTGAACTCAGCAGCAACACTTTGCACAGCACCCCTCTGAGCAGTTTGTGTGCCCATTAAATTTGTTTGTGCACATAGTAACAACTTGTCAATTATTCATTGTCTCTCTAAATTTGTTAGCCTTTTTTTCCTTTGAGCCGGTGTGTTTTTGAATTGTGGGTGCAGTGTTTGTGTAGGAATTGATGGCTCCATTCCTGAAATTGATATGGCATCAAAGGCAACTTTGGCTAAAGGAAAAAAAGGCTCTTTCTCCCCCTAAGAAGAGAAAGAATGAAGAAAAAAATGTTTCTCACATGGCTGGAAGAGAAAAGCAAAGAAAGGAAGATAATGGCAGCAAAGAAGGAACTCTGGATAACCAAGAAGAGAAAAGCAAAGAAGGAAATATGTAGGAAATTTCTAAAAAAGGAAAGGCAGTATTTATAGCCTAGGAAGTTTTATGTTTGGGTGGGAAATTTTGACTTAATGGAGGGAAAACCCACCTTTTTTTTGGCTAATTTGGGCAATGAAATTAACGTGTAATTTGAAATGTGGTGTAGTTGATGTGGACATGTACTTTAAGAAACATCTACTTTTTGATTTGTAATCATTATCTATCAAATCACTACTTTTCCATTCAAGTTTGGCTTTAATTACTCCCTCCGTCCCAAATTATTTGTCACATTTGCTTTTTCAACAGTCGCGGGAACTTTTGTTTATTTCTACGTTTTCATTGGTTATTTGATAAAATAAAATATTTTCTTGACACCTCTTATTTCGAAGAAGTTTTCATGTAGTTCCTGATATGTAATTTTTATTTTTTATTTCTTTACCAATATGAAAATAAAATGAATTGAAAAAACTTGACATTTTGTCTCGGTAATAGAAATGTGATAAATAATTTAGGACGGATGGAGTACTTAATACACTCCGTATAAATTATTGAAAGTGTAAAGGGAAACTTTGGAAAGTCAAGGGGTTTTTGCTTTTCTTAATTTGCATGCCCGGTCAAAACGTAAAGTTAAATATTGGACGGAGGGAGTATTGAATTAAGCATGTAGAAATGTTTTTATTACATTGATTTATTTGTAATTATGTATTCTAAAAATAGATCTGACAAACAAGTGAGTATCAATTCACTCAAAAATCACAAAATACAAATGTCAAATTAAATATTCCCTCCTTTTCTTTAAACACTTCCTATTTTGACTTTGAGCCAAAATAAAGAAAGTGTAATTTTGGTTGACATTCCAATTTTGCCCCTGATTTGATGGGTAAAAGTAAGATGTGATAGTTTGGTTATTAGTGAAAAAAATATGATGTGATAAGTAGGGTATGAAAATGTAGGGGTAAAAGTGGTTTTTTTAATAGAAAGTGAAAGTGTTTTAGGGAATTGGAAAAAAATGAAAGAGGAAGGGTTTTATAGAACGGAGCGAGCACAAAGTATGAGATGCTTTTGCTTTCAGCCAATTCCAAGTGTTTTCCTAGTTGGCCTGGTTGACATGCCAAAACAAAGTCTTTTTTCATCCGTCCCAAAAAAAACTTCTCATTTCTATTAAAAAGTCATTTTTACCCCTTACTTTTTCATACCCTACCTATCACATCATACCTTTTTACTAATAATTTATCCATCAAATGATACTTTTACCCATCACATCAAAGGACATTTTTGGAAATTCAATACCAAAATACACTCCTCTTGAATCTCTCTCCAAAACCAAAACTCCCATGTTTTCCGGGACAGAGCTGAGGGAGTATCATACATAGATGAAGTGATTAAAATATATGTCTCCTTATACACTCTCTGATCTAAAACACAAATACTCAAAGTGATTAGAACAATGCAAATCACTCCTTTTCTCCTTGACCCCCTCTCTGGGGTTTCTTAAGTTCATGACCCTTAGATTTGAGCACATTGACCTTGTAAAGGGCATAACCCTCAAAACAACAAACCCCTACCAAAACCAGAAAGGCAATAACCAGAATGAAACATGCATCTTTTCCTGCCTTCCCAATAGTGACTACTAATCCCGCCTTACAAGAATCACAGGAGTAGCAAAGCTGGTTTGGGTCATTGTTCCATTTAACGCAGTCAGGGTCTGCCCCGGGAGCCACTGGGGCTATCCAATTTGTTGCATTTTGGATTGTAAACTCGCATGGCGTTGGTGGCTTGCAGCATCCTGACTGCACTTTAGAAATTCAAGTGTAATTATATATTGACAATGGAAAATATTATTGTACTAAAATGTACTTTTATGTAAGTATGAGATCTCAGGCTGAGAGTAAAATGGATTTGGTAAAACTAAATAATACTCCGTAAGTTAAATACGGAATATAAAAATTTGAGGTGGCATTGATTCAAACTCCACTCGGACTATGCGTCTGTTTGGGAAAAGCGTTAGCGTTTTGAAAAGGCTATCTACGGGCAGCGTTTAGCGTTAGCGTTTTCAAAGTAATCTCCACCGTTAAAAGTTTATCCACAATGCTAACACTAATCTCTAACGCTATTTTCAAACAGACCCTATAACTCTTTGTGTTTCATTAAGTTGAGAATAAACTTGATTTGGGTAAAAATATGTTAAATATAGAGTTTAAAAATTACTACTTTTTTCCCTGTGTATTTGTCTATTTTTGACTTTTCCCAATTAACCATTTTTAACATTTGTTAAATAAAATACATATTGTATATTAGTTAAATGAAATAATATTTTGAAAATATTTTACAAAATGAATTTAATAAATTTAGTTTGGTATCAATATCTAATACTACCTTTGTCCCAAAGCATTTTTCCAGTTTTGACTTTTTTTAGTGAACTGTTTTCAACCTTTGATTTATAACTAAATAAAATATATATTGTATATTAATTAGATAAAATAATATTTGAAAAATATTTTATATACTAAATCTAATAAAACTATTTTCGTATCAATATCTAATATCATTTTTATTTAATTCGAGGTCAAAATTTTCCAAATTATGACCGAAAAAAATCAAAAGTGGACAAATACTCAAGAACGGATGGAGTATCACATTTATTAAATTTGTGATCAACATTTAACAATTTTGACCAAAAACGGTTAAAAAATTGATAAAAACTCAGCCACGGAAAGAGTAAGGGGCTGTTTGTTTCAGCCTCTTAATGGTTCAGATGTCTGAATGGTTCAGCACTTAATGGTTCAGACTGTTTGTTTCAGCCTCTTAATGGTTTAGATGTCTGAATGGTTAAGAGATTTGCCTCTGAATGGTTAAGTATTATATAGACTCTGAATGGTTAAGACCTCTTATCTGAATTGATCAGACATTTGCCTCTGAATAGTTAAGCAATATACTAGCTCTTAATGGTTCATACCTCTTACTGGTTCAGCACTTAATGGTTCAGACCTCTTACTGGTTCAGCACTTACCTATTCAGAAGTTGCCAAACAGCCCTAATTGGAGTAAGATCCATTTCAAAATATTACAGTTTTAATTAAAAATGCAAGGGGTAGAATTTAGATTTTCTTAGGGAGTATCCTACAAGAAAAGTTCTATTATGGACATAAGTTCACATAACACATAAGGTTCACAAGATCCACATTGACTTTCTCAAACATAATTTTATTTATTTATTCATTTGTATAATTAAATTATTATTTTAAAATTATTTAAAAATTATTTATTCATTTAAGAAAATGCACAAATGAAAAATTTGTATAATTTGTGTCCAAATTCTTTGTGAGTAAATAGCCACAATACCACTCTTTCAAAAATCTTTCATAAGACCCAGTACTACTCTATTGTACATTGAGATCCAATTCGAATGGACCTAAAACACTAATTATATACTCTCAGATAAATAAAATATTCGTTATTTAATAGGGGAAAAAACTAAAGTAGGACTAAAACATTAAAAATATACTTCCTCCGTCCCTGAATAAAGTTCCATTTTTGACTTTTTGAGGATTGAAGGGAGGGATATTTTGGTGTTGACTTTCCAAAAATACCCTTGATGTGATGTGTAAAAGTAAGATGTGATAGGTAGATTATTAGTAAAAAGGTATGATGTGATAGGTAGGGTATGAAGAAGTAAGGGGTAAAAGAGGTTTTTTAAGGGAAAAGAGAAGTTTATTTAGGGACAAAGAAAAAACGAAAGAGGAACTTTATTTAGGGACGGAGGGAGTATCAAAATAGAACTTCCATGTTTTTAATCCGAAATAAGACTTAAAATGCATTTATATTATTCAATATGGCCATGTACACCTTCAAAAATTATAGTAATATGCACATCTATAGTGTCAAATTACCACAGTGCGAAGTCTTATTTCGGAAAAAGAAATATGAAGGTGCTATTTTGATATTTTTCTCTATGTTTTAATTTTATTTAAGGTGATTTCTATAAATTCTTTGTGAGTCTAGCATCACATACTTGAGAAAATAGCCACATGCAATATCACTCCTTTTCGAATGGGCATAAAACACTAACTGTATACTCCCGGATAAATTTTGAATAATGCTTGGTTCACAAATAAAATGGTCACAAACTTCACAAACTTACTAATTGTGAACTCCAATAAATAAAATTAAATAGTCTAAAATAATTTTAAAATAAAAATTTAAACCATAAATAGTAAGTTTGTGAAGTTTGTGAGTATCCTATTTGTGAATGTAGAATTGCTCTAAATAAAATATTCATTATTTAATACTCTCACCGTCTTTTAAGTTTTGTTTTTTAAGGGATTTAAGAGACATATATTTTGGTGTTAAATTTCTAAAAATATCCTTGGATGAGATGACTAAAAGTAAAATTTGATGGATAGATTATTAATCAATGTATGTGATGTGATAGGTAAGGGTAACAGTGACTTTTTTTATAGAAATGACAAAAAGTTTTTGAGACGGATGAAAAAAAAAGAAGAAAAGTTTTCAGGCATGAAGGGGGTACAATATTTTCTCGGTCTATGCTGAATTTTCTCATAAACTATTTATATGATCAAACTTTATTCTATTTATTTTATAATGTAATATAGTCATAGTCTTCTAAAACTTGTTGTCTAATTTTTTAAATATTTAAATTTTATTTTTAAATTTTACACAAACAATCAAATGAACTGAATTGAAAATAAAATCAGTTTAGTCACGTAACGCGTAATGAGAAGGACCAACTACGACGGAGGGAGTATATCATATCAAACTAAAAATTGCCAAAGGACTGATGTCATCAAGCAGCATAACTGTAACTCTCAAACGAGAGGTCATTTGTTTGAAGCCCAGTGCGTTTACCGTTATTTTAAAAAGAAATGAGTAGTTGTAGAGTATACAAAATTTTCTTAGTTTTGGTTACTTAATTTTTGATATGATTTTAGAATTTTGTTGATAAAGAGATCACGAGAGTACAAAACTCATCGCTATCCAATTTTTTTTAAAAAAAAATCATTTTTCACAAGGTTCGAATAAAAATAAATATCATCTACTCATGAGGAGGCTTTTGGTTAATTGGTTCCTTATCAATTACTCCCTCCGTCCCATAAAGTGTTACCCATTTTGACTAAAATTAAAATTAAGGGAGGGATAATTTTGTGTTAACTTTCCAAAAATACCATTGATGTGATGGGTAAAAGTAGGATGTGATGGGTAGATTATTAGAAAAAAAGTATGATGTGATAGGTAGGGTTTGAAAAAGTAAGGGGTAAAAGTGGTTTTTTAGTAGAAATGGGTAAGGGTTTGTGGGACACAATTTTTTTGAAACGTGTAAATCTTTTTGGGACGGAGGGAGTATTTTTTTTTAAAAAAAAAAAGAAGAAAAATACGGTAGTACCTCAAAGGCTGTAAGATTTGTTTTGAAGAAATCTTCAGGCCCAGAATAAGCCTGATCCAACTGAGCACACTTTGGAACACTGCTGGCGAGACATGTTGCGATAGCATCATCCCAGTGATCAAGCATCCCACGGAGCCAGCCCGGGGCCCCATCGTCCGGGTCGAGCCGATACTCCATGTAACTCCGGTTCACGGCCAGAGCCCCCGGTTCCTTAATGCTGGAGATTTTGTACAAGAAAAGGACAAAGTATGCGAGATATAGGATGATGGCAAGCATGGCTGCGAAGTAGACAACAAGAAGAGGAGGAAAACACTTGGAATTGGCCGCCACGAGGCCGATGAAACCAACGAGTAGCAATAGGATTCCCAAGGTGTGGGGTTTTGAGAACTGGGGAATGTGGACGCAGGGGGAGTAGTCGTCGAGATTGCTTTCTAGCGAACTGCCTATGAGGAAGAAGATGGCAAGGGCGACTGCGGCTACAATGAGGAACGGTACGAATCGCACCATCTTCGCGCCCGGCCGGGGGGGATTGGTTTTATGGCTTTGGTTAGGAAGATGTGTGTACAAGACAAGGAGTTGTGTTTATGCACAATTCCGTGCTTTTTTGTAGCTTGGCACCTCATTTTTTTCAAACATTTCTATAGTTTTATTTTGTCTTTTATCATTAGTGAGAGCACGGTTCTTTTGACATTGGCTGGTGTCCATAGTATATGTTCCATAGTATATTTTACACAATTTTTTTGTCCCGCCTTTATGACTTTTTTTTAATGTTGTTAACCCTACTTCAAAGTAGTATCTCCCCATACTATTTTCAATCTAATAACTCTACTTCAAAGTAGTATCTCTACATACTATTTTCAATCTAATGACGCACAAAGAACAAATGCTTCTACCTCTGTTAAGGCTCAAATATGGTGAATTTCCACATGAATCCTGGAAAGTAAATTTCTTATCACTTAAGCCTTGGGAGAAGTTTCCCGCTTTAATTTTACGACTTATTTCAAGCATTTTCCCATCACTTTTAGAAGGTGTTTTGATTATGAGAGGACTTATGGAGTCCTTAGCTTCCACTTTTAAGTCCTTAGCAGGTGTAATGTATTCAAATTTAGATTCCACTTTGCAAAATAGAATGTCACGGAATATTAGACTATCCCCAATGCATGAAAAGATCGAGGAGTTTTAATACAATATTTTAATTATTTTATCATCAAGAACACAATCTATAACCCACAATGAAAGATGATGTTTGGAATTCTCTTTGAATATTTTATTTTAAGAATAGTAGATGTATTAGAAAATAGATTGTTAGAATATAAATAACTTCTCTTGGACCACAACCACAAGCTTGAGCTGTTGGTTGAGTTGGTTCCTTGATATGGTATCGGAGCCTCGTTGACTAAGAGGTCACGGGTTCGAAACTCAGCGCCACCCAGTTTAAAAAAATAAGGTTTCACGTGCAAGGTTCAAAAAAGACTATACCTGCACGTAAGGGGGCGTGTTAGAATATAAATAACTGTTCTTGGGCACTACCACAAGCTTGAGCAGTTGGTTGAGTCCGTTCCTTGACATAGATTATTATTATTATTATTTATTATCTTCTTTATTATACTTTACACGATTTTGTTGTCCGGCCTTTACGACTTATTTCAAGTATTTGCGCGTCACTTTTAGCAGGTGTTATGATTATGGGAGGACTTGACTAAATTTTTTTTTGTTTTATTGTACTACCTCTGTCCCATTTTATAACGCCTGTTTCGGTTTACGATGTTTGACTGAAATTATTTTCAAACCATTTTATATGACAAATGGTATATAATTAAAAAATAAAAATTACATATTAAAAAACTACATCAAAAGATCTACAAAACTAGTAGTGACAATAATATTTTATTTTATCAAATTGTTAACGAAAATAGAGAAAGAAAGTGAATAAAGTTTGACCATGTGAATAGTGAACATGCATTATATTTTGGGACGGATGGAGTATAAGTGCATGGGTGACCTGGAGGGTGTGCAAATTGGCCAACCGCACAGGGCCCCTAAAATTTTAGGGCCCCATATTTTTAAATTTATTAATAATTTTAAAGGAAACGTATTCTAAAAAAATAAAATAGGGCCCAAAATGTAAATTTAGGACCGGGCCAATTTTATTTTTTCATTTTTCGGGGCCGGCCCTATATAAGTGTATAACTCCTAAATTGGAAACTTAAAATCTAAAAGCAAACTTAAATTAGAAAAGTTCATTATGGAAATATGAAATTGCAACAAGGGTTGCAATGAAAATATCGTTGCAATACACAACCAACGGAATTATTCAAAATAACTATAGAAACTGTTGTTGCAATTTTGTCTAGTTCTTGTAGTTTATATTTCATAATAAGTCATTTAGAAAACTTATTCCATAATAAGTCTTTTATGCACTATACGAGAAAAAACTGTTCTCTTCTTAGTCCTCTACAAATGACTTATTATAAAATATTTTCAAGTATACTTTCTCCGTTCCTTTTTGTTTTGTATTTTATAAAATTCAAAAAAGAGATATTTTTGTATTGATTTTTTCAAATTAATCATTATGCAAGGTCTAAAAGTAAGATATAATGAGTAGATTATGAGTAAATATATAAATATGTTGGATAGATAGAAAAATACTTACGAGGGACAAAAATAGTTTTTTAATATAAAGAAAAAAGAGATTGTGAGATAGAGAAGAAAAAGGAGAAATAGTTGAGTAGAAGATAACGAAAAAATAATTTGGAATATGGACTTTATTCAGAAACCTTCCTATTAAAAATATCACTATACAAAATTAACTCTCGAAGTAATAAATTCCTCAAATCATGTCGGAGTTATTTCAGACTCTTTCCCAAGTCTCTAGAGTATCTTTTTCCTCTTTTCACAATTCTTGTATAATAGTTCTTCTGTCCCCAAATTAATTACAAATAAGAGTTTACGAGGAGAAATGTCTTACTTTTTGAAATCATTTTATTTACAAATTGATATATTGATAAGAAATAAAAATTACATATTTCAAAACTACGTCAAAAACTCTACAAAACAAAGGTGACAAGAATATTTTATTTTGTCAAATATTTAATGAAATCGCCTAAACAAACAAAAGTTATCAAGAGGAAAGAAAAAAATTGTAATCAAATTGGAGGCGAAAGGAGTATATCAAAGTAATACTTCACTCCCTCCTAACATTAATTTTTTCATTTGACTTTCGTGGTTAAAGTTTTTTAAATTTGACAACATATTACGAAAAAAATATATTAAACTTTTATGTATATTTAATATCAAAAGATTCATTTTGAAACATAGCTTTGAAATATTTTATTTTTGTAATATATATTTATTCATAAATATAGATATTAATGATCAAAGTGTTATATTGGAGACTGTAAAAATTAATGATAAGTAATTTTAGACCGGATGGAATAAAAGAAGTGCGGAGCACGACATTTAGGCCTCGTTTGGTACATGAAATTCAAAGTATGGAATTGGAATTGAGGACTTCAATTCCAATTCTGGTGTTTGGTAACAAAAAACTTATGTGGATTTGGAATAGATAGTACAAAAAATGAATTGGAATTGCTGAATTCAATTCTATGAAATTGAATCTCATGGAATTTCAATTCCAATTCAATTCTAGTTCCTTCAATTATATATACCAAACAGACTCTTATAGACAGGAGAAGTAAGAAAAATCCAATTCATTTCGAATGTATGCATTTCCGAATTAACATATGCAACTCTTTTAAGTAATTAACTTTATACTATCAGAAGCAACAAAATTGTGTGTGGGGATGGGGGAAGAATGGAAGATGATATAAGGAAGTGTTTGAAATAAGAGTAAATTAAAGTATGAAAACAACAAAAAAAATTTTAAAAAAAGAAAAACTACCTAGCTATATACGGAGTATATGAGTAACTTGCATGTATTGGCTTTTGGGCCAAATTAAACCTGACTAAAACCACTAATAATGTTTTCTTCTGTGGGTTTTCTCTTTTTGCGTTCTCCAAATGTTGTGCAACTCTTGGTGGCATTATGGCCCCTTATAATTTTAGCCCTCACGTGTAGAGGCAATCTTAATGTAAACCTATCCTCATCTTCCCTAATCTTAACTATTGAATGCCCTGTTGAATGTGACCTTGGGTACTTCTCTTCCCCACTCTTCTCATCCTCCTCATCATCATTATTATCTGCATTTTCATGATTTAACGTTACAACGTGCTTCGTTAGTGAAATATTTTCACGTTGATCACTTCTATTCTCAACACCGACTCTTTTAGCCTCGTCTTCTTCTGCTTCCACTCCTTCATTATTTCCTACGTCCCCTTCGCGATCATGTATATCGATAATGCTATGCATGTCACACGCCATGCGCTCGTCTTCTTGGAAATTCTCATCTGGACCGTTCCCAAGAGACAGTGCTGGCGAGTACGGTGTGTACTTTACAGGAGAGTCGAGGGCCTGGCGACAAACAGGGCAAGTCTTGTGGGATTCCATCCACAGATCAATGCACTCTTGGTGGAACACGTGGTTGCACGATGTGAGGAGACGCAAAACGCTCTCGTCCTCAAACTCGACCAGACAAATCGCGCATTCCAACCCGTACTTCTCCTTCCGGTAATCCTTCACGCTTGAGTAGCTGAACGCCGGGAAGGACTCGACAATCTTCGGGTCGATCCCGAGCATGTCCCCGTGACCTTCTGGACCGACCGGAGATCCGGCCTGGACCCGGTTGTGCCACAAGCTCTGGATGCAATACTTACAAAAGATCACAAAGAAAATACCCAAGAAAAAGAAGACAAGGAGGAAAGCTATTAGGAGGAGAGTGATCGGCGGCGGAGATACATATTGTGAAGGTGGCGGAGCGGCCTTCATAGACATTGGCCGGAAAAGAAAAAGCCAATTGGGGTTGAACCGACGATCTTTCCTTCGCCGGAGATGGGAGAATATCTAATTTAATATGGGAATCAAATGAATGAAAATGTGCGCAATTAAAACACGTTATATATTTTTACATGTGAAATCCTAAAGTTTATGATGAGTGAGAGTGTTTCATGAGAACGAGTGACGCAAACTCAAAAGAAAGAGAGGCATGGCTAACTTTGCAAGCATAACAAAGTAATGTGGTTGAGTCAGTTTCTTGGTGTGTGGCCAAGAGAAAAACATGGCAGGTTGCGTTAATGGCCTCAACGCCTTTCTTTCCTTTGATTAGTGTTCAAAAAAAGCTTTTTTTTGGAGAGTACAAGTACATTAGTGTGCAGGGTAAGTTTTTTTATTATGTGGTCTGAGTTATTATTTTTCTAATTGATTGATCATTGACCTATAAAATATCCTACGTATTTAATTGATAATTATTTGATGGACGTAATCATCGTTACGACCTAATTAGGGTTTCCCCTTGGGTGTACATACAGTGGCGGACCTAGGGGGGTCCGGTGGTGTCAACCGACACCACTGATATTTTTTTAAAACAGTATTTGGTATTGACAACAATTTTTTTATATAATTAATAATAATAATACTTTTTACCCCATAATTGTGTTATTTTGAATCATTTGAATGTTCGAGGAAAATTTATTATTCTGTATTTTTTGTTGTTTCTTATTGTGTTTAAAAAACATGGTTATCTACCACTATAATGTGTATTAACTTCAATATTTTCTAATGCTATCATTTTTTATCATTTTTATAATTAATAATAATGTCATATAATAATGTTATTTAAATTATTTATTACGAAGTATTTCTTATTGTGTTTGTAAAAGAAATCTGGAGACGCTACCTCTGAACTCTCGTCACATGCCCACACAATCTGCCTAAGAAGTTCTGGCATCTCTACTCTAGACACGGCTCATTTGAGTGTGGTCTTCCACTGTGTATATTAGGTATAGTAGTGATTATCACACCAATCATACGCCTCCCTCTGCCTATCTATTCTTGTAAGTCTAATCCTCACCTTACTAAAAGAAAAATGTCTTATAGTGTGTGTACAAACCGTAGTTAAGGTAAAGAATTGATACGGTATCGTATCGGGATAAAGAAGGATTACACCTTCGAGCTATGAAATTGGGGAAAAAGAAGAGAAGAGAGAATCGCACGACACTTTGTTCGGCGGAATAGAAGAACGAGAGAGGAGGAAGAGACTAGGGTTTAGGAAAAATGATTTCTTTATTGATTGAATAATAAACTCATGCATAATGGCTACATATATAGATGGTTGATCTAAAGAGTCCTAGCCATAAAAGGTAACTAAATAAATTAAAATACTAAATAATAACCTAATATAATGATACTTCCTAATAATAATATAATTATCTAACCATAAATAATGATAATAGTAATATAATAATGGTAAATAACTAAATATAGTCATGTATCACTCTTCCCGCCTCGAAAACCAACTTGTCCTCAAGTTGGAAATCAAATAAAGAACGGGAAAAAATACACCGTTCATCGTCCATCCTCCGGGGTCAAACACCTTGATCCTTGGAGCACCAAAAGAACGAGTCACGCCGAAAACATTCCCAGTGTCAAGTAAACAGTTCCAGGCAACCATGAGTAGGAATATTATGCAATCATGTGCAACATCCTTAGAATTATAAAGGACAACAATGTCACTTTCTGACGTCCCAAAAGTTTTCGTGCATCCATAAAAAATGACACCATCACTTGAATATTTTGCTTGGACAGAGTGGTCTCGTTGATCGTCACCAGAAACATCAACAGCAACATCAACAACGGTGATAGGAACAACATCTATGGGATCAAGAATAAGATTATCATCGGGAACACCAACAGGATCAATAAAAATTTCCTTTTCAAATTCCTGGTCTTGTAAAGTTGTGTTCTGCCCAGGTACTGTATGGGCCGGATCTCGTGGAGTGCCGATGAATTTCCTTATAGAGCGCATCATGGTTGTTTTGAAAATGTATAACTCTATAGGAATCAGGCTCGGCATAATTGGTAGGTCACGAACTAAATTCTGTATTGAGCAAAAGGCCTCTACGGCGAACACATTTACTTCGGAATCAAATTTTGGCTAACCTTCAATTTGACGGAATGCCTGAAGTTGCTTTATAATTTCATCCACGGAATCTTCAACTGCACACACGACTTCATAAAATTCAATTTGTTCTCGTAGAACTTTCTCGAGTAAACCAAGAACTTTGTCCAACAAAGAATCCATTGCCAAAAGAAACACCACCACACAAAAATTGAATTGAATTTTGTGGCCGATCTTTTTTTTGTATAGAAGTGATAAAGCAATGCAAATTGGGAATTGAAAATGCAAATCTTCTCTGCGTGGGCCGAAGCAACCAAATTGAGGCTATGATCACCAAAATATATTTTTCTTTGCCAAGCAATTATGCGCAAGAAAAAAAACCTGATGGAGTTCTTCACAACTCAAATAACCTTGCAACAGTCCCTTGAATTGCGGCACGACTAAGAGAAAAGAGCCCGACGACGGCAAGTTTGATGGCAGTGACTAATCTTTTACTCTTTTTTGGGTGAGTTCAAGAATGAGAGCACCAATTGATACGTATCGTATCGGGATAAAGAAGGATTACACCTTTGAGCTATGAAATTGGGGAAAAAGAAGAGAAGAGAGAATCGCTCGACACTTTGTTCGGCGTAATAGAAGAACGAGAGAGGAGGAAGAGATTAGGGTTTAGGAAAAATGAATTTTTTATTGATTGAATAATAAACTCATACATAATAGCTACATATATAGATGGTTGATCTAAAGAGTCTTAGCCATAAAAGGTAACTAAATAAATTAAAATGCTAATTAATAACCTAATATAATAATACTTCCTAATAATAATATAATTATCTAACCATAAATAATGATAATAGTAATTTAATAGTAATGGTAAATAACTAAATATAGTCCTGTATCAACTCTCATATATTCAATTATTTCTTGAATAATACAAATATTCCATTAGTTAATACTTAACAATTATGTTGAAGCTGCCTCGTAGTTTGGGTTTTGAAAAAGTCAGAAGTTTATGAAAAAATTTAATTTTTAAACTTCTTAGTAAAAAAATTTACAAAGATCTTCAAAACTACTAGTATAAAATTGGGTTAGCTACAATGTAAAAACATACTCCTCAATGCTTAATTCAAGAAGTTAACCATTGGGTGTATATGTGTGTATGAAATTGATATACTCCGGGGTACTATAGCATTTCATATGTTGGTGATGCAATATAGAAATTTTGTCCCAATTTTACTTATTCAGTCTTTGTTCATTTTTATTTCCTTCTTTTAAATTAAATTTTTCCTTTATGTGTAGAAGTTAGTTACAAGTCAATAATAAATGAATTCTTTATCTTAATTCTATGTGTTATCACCAATTAATTTCGTTTGAAGACACCATTACTTCAATTGACGCTAGAGTTTATAACCCATGAGCAAAGAAAGTCTAGTGGGCTAGTCACCCATGAACATAAGACAAAGCAAAGAAGGAAATTGAGGCAAAGTAAAATTCATGAAAGAGCCCACATAAAAAATAAGTGAAACTTGTACGGAATAAGACTAAAATATAAGTCATTTCTCAATGTAGGACTTAAATTTTTTCATTCACTAAATAAAACTTAATAATGTCTAGTGAGAAAAATAATGTACAAGTGATATTGGATATTTAGTTGCATAATGACTAATAGATAATGATCAATGTTCCTACATTAGGAAATAAAAAAATATGGTCCTATATTGAGAAAGTCATTATGTTTTAATTTTATTTAGGTAAATTACCCAAAAAATAAAGCAAGAAGTGTTGCCTTGCTAAGCCAAATAATATCAATAATAGACTAACGTTTCCAGCACGTTGAGGTCGTAGTCTCCATTAATCCAGTTCTGCCTCATTACCACACGTGTCGTTATTGCATCCCTAATGTTTACACTAATCTCCATCGGGTGAATTTCACAATCCAACTCTCCTTCTTGTGGTAGAAAACACACTACAAATAAGAAAATAAATATCCAAAATGAATATAAGACTTTGTTTCGGATACAAAATTCAAACTACATAATTAAAATTGTGGACAACCATTTATTTTTGCTTTTGGATAGCATAAAAATATATGGATTTCAAATTTGTAGTCCAAAAATAAATTGGAATTGGAGAATTTAATTTTACCTAAATCAATTCAAAAAAAATTTAATTTACAAATTACAATTCAATTTCAATCTCGTCTATTCTATATATCAAACGAACCCTAAAAATAAACATAATTTTAAATAAGATATGACTAAATTCACCTCGAAATCCACTCTTTCCATCAAAATTTGCTAAATCCTCCCTAGATGAAAACTAACAAACTTATTAAGGTGGGAGTGGATTTAGCAAATTTGGATTAAAGATTTAAAGGAGTGGATTTAATCATTTTAGGAGTGAATTTAGTCTCACCTCTTTTTAGAAAAGTATACGGAGTATAAATTATACGGAGTACTACATATAATATACTCTGTATTCACTAAGTTAATGAATTACTTCGACCTTTCGGTATTTGTGGTACTGAACCAATTTATGCACGTAAACAAATTTTTTTTTTTGAATAAAAACACTAAAAGGCTAGCAGCAATATAATCATAGAGAATTTTTGTTAGAATATAAGAAGTATTTCCTGGGCCACAACAAAACTCTATTTAAGATACCAACAATGCTCCGTCTTAAAAATTATAGTTTCTAACCCTCCTAACCCCCGGTTTGACCTATCTCTAACGCACCCCTGCACCGGCTCTATTTATACCACACTTTTTATTTTTGTCAAAAACAATAGACAACACAACCAACAAAATAAAATTTGGTGCAATTGGAGAGGGTACGTCGGGCTAGGAGATTTACCATGGTAACCATCAATTTTACAAATGTAGTATTGTATGTACTCCAATTGCATTGTTGTACGAATTGTTGGGTAGAGCATTTTTGTAGTAGTAAGAATAAGGGGCTTTATATTTAAAAAAAACTCCTTATACTTACAGCGAGCATATCCACCAGTTTGAAAATCATGAATGGCAGCATAAGAGCTCTCGATGCAAGTGCTAACGCTCTCCTCGGTGTCAAATTCTCAGAATATCTACACAAATTTTTACTTAGTTTTATTGTACTCCAAGGACAATATAGATTCGTATGAAATTATGATCATCTTTAGAATATAGATGGAACATCAATTACTCAGCCTCTAGTATTTTGTGAGCGAAAGGACCTCCAGTCCCATGAGCCATGGTAGCAGATTCAATTTCCATTACCTCCAGGTTAATGTCAACATGATAGATTTTCGGCTCCTACATGATACAAGAATATAAGATTATTGTCAAGTAGCATTTACAAAGAGTAGAGTTTACAAATCTTAAAAGCATCTTCATTCATAATAGAGAAAAAACGAAACATTAATGTAATCATAGAAATGAATTCAGGTGCATCTTGTACTCCCTAATTACAATCTCCTACCTCTTCCTCAGATTGCCACATGATTGGCCAAAAACTTTTAGTGGGCAAGTTTTAAAAATCCCTAAACACGAGTACAAATTCTCTTTAAGTACATATGGGTAAAAAAAGAACTTGTGAGATAAAGTGAGGTAAAAGAGGATATAAACCAATACATTACATAGAAAGATGAATCTATTTTAGTAATGTTTTGAAAACAAGATCGAACATCGAACTGGCAAGGCAAGTGGGTCTGGATAATTTAATCTAACTCTATACAAAGCTAGGATGAATTTTTGAATAGGATTTCCACCTAAATGTATGGGCTTTCTACTTTGGTTTTAGGCTTGGCGAATTGGGCCTGAATGATGGGTAGTGTTCTATTGTGGATTCGCGTGCATTGTAATCACCTTTTATAGATATTTGAGAAAAAAAGTAAAAGTTGGTGTGTGACTCCATGCAAACTTTATGTCAAATCAAATTGAATAAATAGATTCACAAAATCCAATGATTTAAGAGGAAAAAGTTGGTGCATAACTTCATGCAAACTTTATGTCAAAACAAATTAGTGTTTGTCTCCATCAAAACAATAGATTCACAAAATCCAATCATTTAAAAGAAAAAGAGTTAGTGTCTGTCTCCATGCATACTTTATGTCAATCAATTAAATAAATAGATTACAAAATCCAAGCATTCAATAGGAAGGTTGATTGTCCAATTATATGTACTACCGATACCTTCAAACAGCATTCTGTATTGTTGGATTATCTACTTTGTGTGCAGGGCACGAGGATTCATGCTCATCTCAATAAACCTTTAAAATGTTTTGAAACTAAAATCGATCGGTCATGAAGAAAGATATTTTGAATTCCGAAAACACCATCGGTCAGTCATGTCAGATTCGGGTTCGGTCACTTCAAGTTTAGGTTCTGTTCTGTCTAAGGCAATTCAAGTTGGTATCTATATGTTCATGAGCCAATATCATTAGGTTCAGGGGAACCCAACGGGTTATGACTTTAGTTTTTAAAATTTTTAAATTCATATTAACGCTTCCATTTCACATTAAATAAATTTAAAATATCAAAAAATATGTATCAAATCTATTATATCATTTTATTTTAAATTATGAAGTAATTTTAGGTGCATTAATAATCACTATAAAATATTTAAAAGATAATTATGCATTATCATTAAAATTTTGTCTAAAAATTTAAATTTATACATTAAAAATGAGTAATAAGACAAAATATATGATTATAATTAACCCGATTTTTATAACATTACATTTCCTAGTAAAGTATATAATTTTGAAAAATTCTTACATTAACAGTTCGGTCAAGTTGGATTAGGTCAGGTTTGATCCATTTTTAGCGAATCATTTTGGATTCGGTCAACTTCGAGTTTGGTCAATAAAACCTTTGTTCAAAATCTAATATTTTCGAGTCGGAGTTCGAATCAAAAACAAGTCAAGTCATTTTTTGCTACATCTACTAGTTTACATATATAAGAGTAAAAACACCAATTTTCCCTTAATAGGAGTACTCCTATTTACAGAACTACTCCTATTTACATTATCGCATAATAGAGCTGGCAAATCGGTCAGTCAGGTCGGGTTCGGGTTCAGTCACTTCAAGTTCGGGCTATTTCAGGTTCGGGTCAATTCGGGTTCGGGTTAAGAACTCTATGTTCATAACCCAGTGTCATCGGGTTCGGGTCGACCCAACGGGTTATGACTTTGGTTATTTAAATTTTTAAATTCACATTAATAAATTTAAAATATCAAAAAAAAGTATTAAATCTATAAAATTATTTTATTGTAAACTCTAAAGTAGTATTTAGATATAAAAATCAATATAAGGAATTTAAAAATGCTTATGTTTTGGGGAAAAGTAAGATAATTATGCAATATCATTAAAATTTTGTCTGAAAATATAAATTTATACACTAAAAACGAGTAAAAAAGTGTACAATTTTGAAAAATTCTTACTTTAGCGGGTCGGTTAGGTCGGGTTCGGGTTCGGTCGGGTTTGACCCATTTTTAGCGGGTCATTTCGGGTTCGGTCAACTTCGGGTTCGGTCATCAAAACCTTTGTTCAAAACCCAGTATTTTCAGGTCGGGTTTCGGGTCAAAAACAGGTCGGGTCACTTTTTGACAGGTCTATCGCATAATGCTAGAAAATTACAAAAATGTCCTTATGAGCAAAAAAGAAAACCTCCAAATCGCTTTTTCGTCCAGGGATTTTCTCCCATAGATGATTTAGGGAATGTCCATAGAAATAGGAAAAAATTAATCATCCAATTACAAATCTAATTTGAAAGGTAAATTTCACGTTTAGTAAATGAACCCTCAGCTACTTTTGTTTGGTACTTAGACTTTATTTTCTTTCAAAAACACACTTGAACTTTGAAAATTTTTCACAAATGGTAAGTGGAGTCGATTTTCAGGTAATCATCCAATCATTTGGACCAAATTACAATTTTATATATTTTAAGATATTTAATTTGACCTCATCTCTTTTTTTCTTCTTCTCCCTCCACTCCCTTTCTTTTCTTCTTCTTTCACGCCTTTTTTTCTTCTTCTTCCTTCTTTCACCCTTCTTTTTTTCTACTTCCTTCTTCCACCCATTTTTTTCTTCTTCATTAAACCATCCACTCCCTTCTTGTTTAACCCCACCCCCCTTCTTGAGTCCCTCTTTTTTGTTTAATTTTAACTTCCTGTTTAAGTATTTTTTTTGTTTTCAATTTGTTGTTGAATAACTTTTTTAATTTTTTTTAAAAAAATTCTGATATATGTCATTTTAGTTTTTTTTAATTTCGGTCTTTTATATTTGTAAATTTTTTTTTTTTTCTATTTTTTCTCAATGTTTCAATATCATTTGTTGTTTGTTTACGTATTTTATACTAACTTTTTTGTTAGTTTTTCGATCTTTTTGTTAACAAATTTCTAATTTTGTTTGTTTTTTTGTTTTATTTTTTATTATATTTTTTTGACTTATTTTTTTGTTTGTTTTCTATCTTTGTTGTAAACAGTTAAAAAAATAGTTAAATAAAATTAGCCCAGAACAAATAAAAAAGTGAACTAGAAACAATAACCGTAATGTTAAAAAAATTACTAATTAATGTTTTGTTTTTGTTTTCTATCTTGTGTTAACAAACATCTTATCTTTTTGTTTGCTATTTTATATATTTATTTTTTCCATAAAAAGTAAAAAAAATAATTGAAACTCATTCTTTTTTTGGTTTATTTTATATTTTTTGTTTGTGATTTTATTTTATTTGTTTTCAATCTTTATTGTAAGCAATTAAACAAAAATAATAAAATAAGTATAGTTAATTAAGATAAATTGAAGTATACTTATTTATAATTAGTGAATATTACTTGATTTTTTAGGACGATAATAATTTTTAGATAAATTGTTCATATTTATTTTTGCATAAAAATATTTTCTTTTTTTAACTACTTTTAAAGTTTGTAAAATAAGTTTACATTACACAAACGCAACTTTTTTTTTCTAAAAATTGAAGGTAGTTTCAGATAATTGCAGGACATGGCCATGTTTCAAAATCTATTACGTTATACACGGATTATTAAGCAAAAGGAGCAATAACCTAGTTGGTTGCATGGCTTGGGGAGTGAAACACTTAAAAATTTACACATACCCCAAATTGACTGTACTCGAAGAGTGTACGATCACCCAAGCTTCGGATGATTTCCACCGCCCAAGTAACAGCTTTATTGATCACATAACTCTCGCTCTTCTGGGGAATCGATTTGCATACTCTCGGTACTACAGAGTATATTTTAACAATAGCCGAAAAAATAATTAAACAAAATTTCAAACAACTAATAATAAATTAAAAACAATATATATCAAGTAATGAATAACTTATTACTTTTTCTTCTATGTGTTCGTGAATTCTTACACATCCTTCATCCCACCATCCGCTAATGGCACTAGCGAATCCTTTGTGCCGCATCAATTTCAGTGATGGATTTCCGCGTAATATGAAGGGTGTTCGGTTAATCACCCCGGTGAGTCTTGAATCAGTCCCCACAACAGTCCCATCTTGGATAAACATTCCCACCACCGAGGTGTGAGACATTGCAGCTTGGAAATGCTCCTGAGTACAATTACAAAACAGAAAAAGTACAACCCCTCACCATTATTATATTCTTCTTGATCATCAAATTATAAAAACGAATAAGATTGGAATAATGAAAAAAAATAGGCATGCACCTCATCATCCATATGACCGTTGGATTCGTCATCTCTTGTTCTTGGATGATTTCTGGAAAAACAATTCCCCATTGAGATTAGAAGGAAAGGGAAGAAGATGATCGAGAAGATAAGGCAAGGAAAGGGAAGAAGATGGATGGAGAAGATGAGGCAATTCCGTGCCTCCACCATCCGTATATATACAATAAAAATTGAAATATGATGACAATTGCCAGCTCAATTTGGATGTAGTGAATAGAGAGAGAGAGATAAAGAATACTCCGTACATAAATGTGATAGAAACTACTTTTAAATTAAAGCAAGATAAAAAAAAGTTTTGTGGCCCTGCCAGTGGCACGCAAGATAAAAGAAGAAGGGTCAAGCAATAATGGAGATGGATGACTATAGAATTTAGAATTGGGCATAAATAAATGGACTGGGTAATAGAATACTTGGGCTGAACTATATTGAAAGATTGAATCCAATCGATTAGTTAGACTTCCGATGTGGGATGCACTCTAACAAATGAAGACCTTGTTTTGGATGCATTTGATTTCCTAGAGGATGAAAAGAGGGCAATGACATTTCTGGCACTGGATATTAAACTACGCAGGAAGTGGTTAATTAGGAAGCTTAGACCCCAACCGGGGTAAGAAGAAGAAGATTATGATGGATTGACGACGTCGTTGGTTGTAGATGCTCAAATAATGTTAATTTGAACCGTGCTACGCACCCCCCACCCTTGCTAACAACCTTGCATCCACCCATTTCTCCACCACATATTTATCTCTACCCATTCTCCACCTACTATACCCTTTAATTTTAATTTTTTTGCCTCCATACCACGTGTTTATGTAGGGGGCATGGTTGGTAGCAACGGTGGAGGGTTTTAGCATTTTCCAATGTTAACTTTGGCTTTGATTTCAATTCAATACAACCACAATTGAGGAGTACTAGGAGTATACCACACGTACACTATGTCTAAAATAGGTACACGTACACACACACTTAGTGTCTGTTTGTACCTATCTTGAACTTGGTGTGCATGTGGTGTATCTCAAGTGTGTTCACCACCAAGCATTTCTCATCACAATTACAAGAACAAAAATGCTAGGGGTACACTTTTAGTGTACCCCAAATGTACATCACCTCCTCCATTACTACATATTTTGGTATGTAAAATAAAATAAATAATTTGAAGTACACTTTTGGTGTATCTCTGGCATCCCTCTAAGAGGAATATTGTACAATAATTTTTCAAGAGAGGGACGACGCTAATCAGAAAAGATTTGTTCACTAGATGTGCAGGTTATGTAGGGTAGGCTTTTGGGTAATGGCGTAATGCTCTACTCTTGTGAAACATTTATTGTGTTTGTTCGTTGAATTATGCTACAATTACACCAAAAAATGTACCCCACTTGTACACCACAGCTTTGCACAGACATTTTGATGATTTACACCGACATAAGTGTTGGTGCATTAACAAAAATGTACACGGGCACAAATGTTGGTGCGTTAACAAAAAATTAGTTTTACACCAACACAAAATGTTGGTGCAAACCTGCGGGGTACAAATTGGGGTATAAATGTTGGGGTACACATAGCTTAATCCTTGTTCGTTGTATTTACGGCTTTTACGCCCATGCTAATTTCCGGGTCGGGCGCCGGGAATATAACTTTGCAATTGCACGGGAATATAATTTGTATCCCGTTTCTACACTAAAATTACCACCAACTTTTTTTTTGAAAAATGCCCAATGGCCATAATTTGGACTGTTGGTGGGAGGTGGGCAACGGGTTTCTAGCAGCGATGCTGCGTCAAACCTTTAACGCATGACGTTTGACGCCCTGATGACGGTGGAGGGGGGCGGTGTTTAACGCCCCATGTGCGTTAAATAAGGCTTAACGCCTATGGGCGTTGCATCATTTCTGGTGTTACGTTCTAACAATTCTCTCCTAAACGAAGGAGAAAACAGAAACATAGGAGAGAAAACATGTTAAATTATTCAACCACGTTAGGAGTACACCAAGAAGTATACCCATGACGTTTGACGCCCTGCATGTTAAATTATTTCACGCAGGACGTTTGACGCCCTGATAACATAATAATATGTTAAATTGTTTAATATAGGACGTTTGACGCTCTAATGACGGTGGAGGGGTGGTGCTTAACGTCCCCCGTGCATTAAATAGCGCTTAACACCTGTGGGTATTGCACCATTTCTAGTGCTCTAACAATTCTCTCCTAGACGGAGGAGAAAACAAAAACATAGGAGTGAAAATGTGTTAAATTATTCAACCATTTCAGGGTACACCAAGAAGTATACCTGAAGTTCTGAAGTTGTACCCCAAATAGATTCACCGGTATTTTCACGGTTCACACTGACATAAAAAGCTAGTGTAATAAAAAACGTACTGACATTTTATGTCATTGTAAACCATTACACTAGCATAAAATGTTGTTGTATGCTAATATGCATTTGAGGTATGAAGTGAGATATCTTTTTTGAGATACAAATAACTTAATTCTAAATTATTTTTGCCACCTTTTTGATACCTTAGCTTGCGTTTTTCTTCTACTCGTATATATCAAATTTTTACAATTAAAATGCAATAATGATAAAAATATTATTTTGCAGTATTGCATTTTCTTTCCTCGTTGTTTCTTTCGATTTTCTACCCACCAAAACTTTAATTACTTTCTTTCTATTCTTTCTTCATTTTCTTAACAACTATGCTACACTTACACCAAAATGTGTACCTCAACATTACACCAAAGGTACACACTAACACAAAATGATGGTGCGTTAACAAAAATTTGAACTAATATTTTATGTTTGTGTGAACTAACAATCTAGCATTACACCGACACAAAATAGGGAGAAAGACCAAAATAAGACTAAAACATTAAAAATATACCAAAATAAGATTTTCATGTTTTTATTTCTGAAATATGACTTACATTATCAAACATGGTCATACACATTACCAAAAAAGTATAGTAATATGCACATGTACACTGCCACATTACCACAGTGCAAAGCCACATTACCACAGTGTAAAGTCCTATTTCGGAAAAAAAAACATGAAAGTTCTATTTTGATACTTTTCTCTATATTTTAGTCTTATTTAGGGTGATTTCTACACAAATAAAGGTAGAACTCTGCGGTGTACAAATAATTTAATCCTTTTCTTAATTCTCACTAAATTCGTACCCGTGTGATGCAAGGTCAAAAATTTAATTATAAATTTATGTAAAAATGTTATTACTACGTATAAAAGATTTATGAAAATAAAAATTAATGATTACGAACTATTTTAGATTGAAGCAAAATAAAAATAAAGAAAATATTATATGAAATTATTCATTATATATAGACATGCACAGAGGTATAATCTAGATACAATAACCAATGCATAAAAAAATTTTCAAACTTTATGGTTCTACATAAATTCAATTATAAATTTATATAAAAATGCATCAAATTTTTACATTTTGATGTTCACATTCACATGCACAGAGTTATACAATATGTAGAACCAATGCATAAAAAAATTTTCAAACTTTTATTCAAATTCTAGTGTAGTACATAAAGAAAACAATGCATAAAGCTTCCTCTAAAGTGGAAAATTTATGAGTGGGGCCGTGGGGGTTATGGGACTGCAATTAAAGTGGGGTGTTTTGGAAAGAAAAAAAATCCAAAAAAAAAGAGTACTCGTAAAAAAACGGGGGGTTATTTATGATTGGACAAATCAATGCGGGTTTCCTGCGAAAAAGGCAAAAAAGTACGGAGTAAAGAAAACAAGCAATGCTAGGGTACACCAAAAGATGTATCCCAAATGTACACCACCACTTCTCCACCACCCATTTGGAGTGTTAAAAAAAGGATTGCTATAACTTGTGTAATTGTGTTCTACTGTTTGTAAATATTCTTTTTTGAATTATTTTCTGATTTCTTTATTTTCCTCTGCTCTTTCTCTCTCCTCTGCTCTGCCATCTCTAACGGTTACTCTTCTTCCTCGGAGTAGTCGCCGGTGCGTCGACAGCACCCGTCCTCCCTGCCGGCGGTTTAGACGGTAGTCCGACGGCGGCGGGCGGCGGCGGAACCCAGGTAAGTACACACCTACCCCCACCCCCACCCCTTCTCCAGACCTATCTCCCCCATCCGAACCAGATCCGTTCATCTTCCCTTTGCCTCGCCGAACCAGATCCGTTCACCTTCCCTTTGCCCGCCGACCTGTCCCCTGCCCTACCCCCTCGCTGTCGACCTGTTCCTCGCCCTACCCCCTCGCCGAAACCGGAACCTAGCTACTACTTACCCCCACCACCTGTCAGCCCGGCTTGCCGCCGCCGACCAGTCCCCCCGGCCTCGCCCTTCGTTGCCGACCAGCCCCCCCATCATCACCAGCATCACCCCCGCACCCTCCCTCTCATACCCCCCTCAACCCACTGCTTCCCCACCCCCTCACCCCACCCACCCTCAGATACCCCTCTCACAGCAGCGGAGCCACCCCCCAGCCCCCTCCCCACAGCGGACCCCCCCACCCAGCGCCCCCCAGCCCCAGCGGAACCTTCCCCCCCGCCAGCCCCTAGTCAGTACACAACCCAGCCCCCTCCCTCACCACACTCTAGCTACAGTCCCCCACCCAGGCTCCGTCACCAGCCTTCCCTGCTCCAAACCTTCCCCGGGTTCTTATTGCTTTTACTGCTTTTATCGCTCTTCTGTGATTTGTGATTTGATTGCTGTTATTGATCTACTGTGTTAAGGTGTTGCTTTGATTGTTGACTTTTTGTGCTACTACTGTACTCTTTTACTGTTATTTGCGTTGTTGCTCTTACAGTCTTTAGTAGTGGTTCGTACCTTACTGTTTTTGTGTTAGTTGCTTCGTCTCTCCTTTGCTTTTTGGTGTTGCTGTGTAGGTGTAGTGGCGTGGGTTAGCAATGTAGCTATTAGGGCATATCCTGGGGTTGGGACGAGGGTAGGGGGTACGGGGGTAGGAGGGTCGCAGAGGGGTAGTGTAGTGTCACATGTGCGTTTCGGCTCATGGAACATAGGGACCCTCACGGGTAAGTCGATTGAGTTGGTGCAAGTTCTCAAGAGGAGAAGGATTCAGGTGGCATGCGTGCAAGAAACCAGGTGGGTGGGCACTAAGGCGCGAGAGGTTGATGGTTTCAAATTGTGGTATTCAGGTTCAGCTAGGGGAAGGAATGGAGTTGGCATTCTGGTGGCGCCGGAGCTGCGGGAGTTTGTGGTGGAGGTGAAGAGGATTAGTGATCGTCTAATGTTTATCAAGTTGGTTTTGGGTGGCTGTGCGATCAATGTCGTGAGTGCTTACGCCCCGCATGTTGGCCTGGCAGACGAAGTTAAGAAGGAGTTTTGGGACGCCTTGGATGGGGTGGTTGTTGGTTTTCCACTAATTGAAAAAGTCGTCATTGGAGGCGACTTCAATGGCCATATTGGAGAATCGGCCGATGGCTTCGAGGACGTGCACGGTGGTTTTGGCTTTAGCAGCAGGAACCCATCAGGAGTTTCACTCTTGGAGTTTGCCAGAGCGAGTGATTTGGTGGTTGCTAACTCGTGTTTCCCTAAACGAGACGACCATTTGGCTACATTTGTTAGTGGAGTAGGGACGACACAGATCGACTATCTTCTCTTGCGCAGGTGTGATCGGGTGCTCTGCAAGGATGCTAAAGTAATTTCGAGTGAAAACGTCACTACCCAACACAAGCTTCTCGTGATGGATGTTATGATCAGGTGGGAGAAACATAGGAGAGCTTTGAGTGGCAACACACAAATCAGGTGGAGGAGACTAAGTGCGGAGAACATCACTGAGTTGACCAGGCGAGTGCAGGAGAAAGGTGCGTGGGAATCGACCGGAGAGGCTACAGATATGTGGGTGCGGACTGCTAACTGCATCAGGGAATCAGCCAGGGAAGTGTTAGGTGTGAGCTCTGGCTCTGGGAGTAGGCGTCAGGGTGATTGGTGGTGGAGCGATTCCGTCCGAAGTAAGGTGGAAGCTAAGAAGGTGGCGTATTTGAGGTACATGGGCTGCAATGTTGAGGAGGAAAGAGCGGCGTTGCGAGTGGAGTACAAGAAAGCGCGTAAAGAAGCTAAGTTAGAGGTAACGAGGGCAAAGAATGCCGCTTTTGAACGCCTTTACAAGGATATTGAGGAGAAATGCAGTGTTAATCCACTGTGCCGGCTTGCTAAGGTGCGCGAGAGGAAGGCCCGAGATCTAGACCACGTGATATGCGTGAAGGACAGCGATGGTAGAGTGTTAGTTGAGACTGCCAAGGTGGCTAAGCGCTGGGGGGAGTACTTTAGTGAACTCTTAAATGCGGGAGGAGACCAGAGGCTAGTTCTTGATGAGTTGGGACATCCTGGGGCATCTCGTGTGTATTGCCGGCGCATTTGCTTGGAAGAGGTGGTTCGGGCTCTCCGCGTGATGCGTAATGGGAGAGCTGTGGGACCAGATGAGATTCCAGTGGAGTTTTGGAAGCATGCGGGTCGTGATGCGTGGGTTTGGTTAACCAAACTCTTCAATGTTATCCTCCGGACAGCATGGATGCCTGATGAGTGGAGGGAGAGTCTCTTGGTCCCTCTGTTTAAAGGCAAAGGTGACATTCAGAGCTGCGAGAATTACAGAGGCATCAAACTGCTTAGCCACACCATGAAGGTTTGGGAGCGAGTTATCGAGTATAGGGTGCGGAAAGAGGTTTGCATCTCGGAGAACCAGTTTGGTTTCATGCCTGGCAGATCGACTACAGAGGCCATTCATCTCGTGAGGAGGTTAATGGAAGAGTATAGGGCTAGGAAGAAGGACCTTCATATGGTGTTTATTGACCTTGAGAAGGCGTATGATAGGGTGCCAAGGGAGGTCTTATGGAGGTGCCTTGAGGCGAGAGGAGTGCCCATCGTGTACACTCGCGCGATCAAGGATATGTACGATGGGGCTATGACCAAGGTAAGGACTTCCGGGGGCGTCTCAGATTCCTTCTCGGTAGGGATGGGGTTGCACCAAGGGTCTGCTCTTAGCCCTTTTTTGTTCGCCTTGGTGATGGACGTCCTAACTCAAGGTGTTCAAGACGGGGTCCCATGGTGTATGCTTTTCGCGGATGATATTGTGCTTATCGACGACACGCGTGAGGGACTAAACGATAAGTTGGAATTATGGCGCCTTGCCCTTGAGACTAAAGGATTCAGAATAAGTAGGAACAAGACTGAATACATGGAATGTCGTTTCAGTGGCCGGGATACAGAATCAGAGGTGGAAGTCAAGATTGACTCTCACCTAGTACCTAAGGTAGACAGGTTTCGTTATCTTGGCTCAGTAATTCAGGCGGATGGGGAGTTAGATGCGGATGTTGGACATCGGGTTGGAGTGGCTTGGGCCAAATGGCGGTTAGCTTCAGGGGTGTTGTGTGATCCGAAGATTTCGCCTAGAATGAAAGGTAAGTTCTATCGATCCGTCGTCTGGATGCGGCGGAGATGCGGATGTTACGATGGATGTGCGGGAAGACAAGGTTGGATAGGATTTCGAATGAGGTTATCCGACGTCAAGTAGGTATGGCACCGGTGGAAGACAAGTTGCGGGAAGCGAGGCTGAGGTGGCTTGGCCATGTGAGACGGCGGGATGCTGACGCCCCTGTACGGAGATGCGAGAGGATTACAGTTATTGGGGGAAGTAGGGGAAGGGGTAGACCTAAGAAGAATTGGGAGGAGGTGATAAGACACGATTTAGGACTTCTCGACCTGACTGAGGATATGGCCCTAGATAGGAACCTTTGGAGAACTAGGATTAGAGTAGCTGGATAGAAGCTCGGTGTTGTAGAGGTTGTTTTGTAGTGTGTTGTATTTGTTGGGAATCTTTTGCTATTGTTTGTACTTGTTGCTTGTACTTGGTGCCTTATCTGTGCTATACTGTGTTCTCTTCCATATTTTTGTGCAGGTGGAGCCGGGGGTCTCTTGGAAACAGCCTCCCTACTTCCGAGTAGGGGCAAGGTCTGCGTACACACACCCTCCCCAGACCCTACTGTTGTGGGATTCAACTGGGTTGTTGTTGTTGTATTTATTTTAAATTTTTTTGCCTTTTTTAGTAGACAAGGAGGGGGTGTGGGACATATGGGGTACACCAAAGGTGTACCCCTAAGGTGTACCCCTAACATTTTTCAAAGAAAACTCAATGCGATTAGACAACTCCATGCGGGTTATATATTGATGGTGTAAATATAGCGGGGTGGGTTAACCGGGTTTGACCTGGACACACTCGACCCGTAATATAAAACACACAACAAGAACACAAAGTATGACCTAGACCGGGTAAATCTCCTCAGTCCGAATTATATTTCTTACTCTATCTCAAGAGTGAACTTTAGTGAGAGAAAAATTGGATCCCCTCCTCTATCCAATATCATCATATTTATAGAGGAGGATTTGTGACCTTCCCCTGTTCATCCATGGACAAAATAGGAAGCTCGTGGGAAGGTCACTGTAGATAATGGAAACACTGTAAAATCATGGACTTGCTACTAATACAACCAAAAAGCACTGTTCAATCAAAGACTAAAATGGATATTCTCAATCCAATCAACCCTGCAAAATGACAAACATCCCTTTCACTGTGTGCCTCGTGATGGATGAGCGGCGGGGTGTCCCCTTGACCTCTGACGTGGTTCACCATGCCTGAGATACTGGACCAATGTTTGTCAAGTGAGATGATATGACCGGTCACCTTCTCTCAAAGTTTACCCGATCATTCTTTGTGCTCAACCCGTCTCTGGTCTTCTAGATTGTTCTTTGTAACATTAGGCGACATTTTGGCTAACGCCCAAAATGTGACCGGTCACTTTTTTAGTGGAAGTGACCGGTCAACTTTTGACCCGTCCCAATCGAAGAGTTAACTTCATTTGGTGATTGATAAAAGTGACTGGTCATATTTTGACCTGTCCCTTTCGGTTGTCCGGGTCGGGTATCGGAATATATCCATCAAGAAGTCCTCCACTTACCGGCCTTGTGAGGAAGTCATCAAGGGCGGGAAGTATATTTATGTTGATTTATCACTTTTGAAATCATCAAGTCATTCTCATGACCTGTCTATCTTTGAAATCACCAAGTCATTCCCATGACCTGTCCTTCTTTGAAATCATCAAGTCATTCCCATGACCTGTCCTTCTTTGAAATCATCAAGTCATTCCCATGACCTGTCCTTCTTCTAAATTATCAAGTCATTCCCATGACCCATCCTTTTCTGAAATCATCAAGTCATTCCCATGACCTTTCCTTCTTTGAAATCATCAAGTCATTCTCGTTGACTTGTCCTTCTTGTTGACCTGTCCTTTTAGACCCGTCACTTTTGTAATTATCAAACCTTTCTCTTTCAAGACCTGTCTTTCTCTGGATTGCCAAGCCTTTCTTTTTCAAGACCTGTCCATTTTTTGGATTCACCGTCTTCATACCAGACCTGGCACTTTTGGATTTGTAGACTACGCTGCATGACCTGTCCGTTTGGATTTGTGGGAGTCCAAACGTTGAGTCTGGCCTTTTAGTTTTGGAATTTCCCCCCAAAACCTCTCACCTTCCACATTTAAAATTCAAATTTTCCCTCCTAATCATAACCTCTTCCACGTGTCAGGCGCTCCTTCTCCCACCTGTCACCTCGAGCTCCAAACCGCCTCTCTCTCTCCTATAAATACTCCTCCAACCCATCTCATTTCTTCACTTCTCTCCTTCGCTCCTCAAGTTTTAACCGGTTTACTTTCTCTCTCTAGCCTTCTGCCAAGTAAGTCCTCCAGTCCTCCTAGTCTTTTAATTCTTCCATCTTTCCATTTTTGACCGGTAGGCTGAAGTCATGTCTTCCTCTGACTCACAAAATGTATCCGGTCAATCTTATGGATCGGGCTCTCAACCCTCTTCCTCTAACCAATCTGAGTCTTCTTCTCCCCCTTGTCACTCCTTTGATTCGCCGCCCCTCTCACCAATCTAGCTCCCAGGCCCAGGAAATAGTTGCCCAGGAGCCTGTTCCTTTGAACCAACTGCCCGGTCGATTCAATCCCAAGGTCCTCAGCTGGGAGCAATGGGAAGAACGACTGGGATCTTTGGGCATCCTAGCCCTTGATGTTAGACCGGTATTCAAAGAGTCCTCTAGGGTTACCAAAATGGTCCTGGCCGAGGTGGGCTCCGTCCTTCCCCCGGGCTATAAAGTCCTTTCTAACACCACCTGGCCCAACATCATAGAACCCCACCAAGGAAACCGGTTGGGTTTTCACATCGCTTCGCTAGAGGGGGGCATCATCTTTCCTCTTCGCCCCCTCCTTATTGAAATTTGTAAAAAGTTTCATATTTTGCCCGGTCAACTTACTCCAAACGCTCACCGGTTCTTAAATTGTTTTGTTAATATTTGTGAAAATCTGAAAATCAACCCTTCCCTTGAGCTTTTCCTCCACATGTACGAAGTCTTGCCCGGGACTAGTAACTGCCTGGGCTTCGTCTATTTCCATTCTCGTAATAAGAGATCTTTTGTGACCGGTCTTCCCCCTAGTCACAAAAGGTGGAAGAAAAGATTCATTTTTTTTGAATTCCCCCCTGACCAATTTCCTCTCTCAAACCCTGAGTGGGCTGACCGGGTTATAAAACCTGAAAGGGTTCAACCGGAGCCCACTAAAGATCTTGAGGACGCCTGCGAGAAACTTTTCAAGGGTGATCCTGTGACCGGGAAACCTTATGCCTATGGGGGCTGGGTATTCCGGCTAGCTAACCCGGATGGGGGTGCGTCTGCGACCCATGATGCTGAGGATAACCGGGCTGATTCCCCGGATGGTCACGCTGAGGCCGGCTCTCCTCATCCAGGTTGGTTAATTTTCCTCAACCTTTTGATTCCACTTTCATTTTGATAAGGTGTAAAATCTAACCGGTTACTTTGTTCTTTTTTGGCAGACATGAACTTCAACAGGATGACCACCATCATTGAGGATGACGACGATGATGTCCAAGTCCTCCACTCCAACCGGTCTCCTCTCTCCAACTCTCCTTCTCCTCCTAACTTCCCTGGAATGGATGGGGCCACAAGTGCCCGGTGTAGCCCTATCCATGAACAGAGCCAAAAACCGAACTCTCCTCCAGCCACCCATCTCTTTGAAAGTGACCGGGTTCCTCATCCCAAGAAGGATGTCAAAGCCAAAGGGAAGGGGACCGGTCATTCTTCTTCTCAGAAAAGGAAGAGTTCCCACAAGACTTCCAGGGGGGAAAGGAGGAAGAAGGTCAAGCTATCAGATCTAGAAGGGGAGTCCATTGAAGTGACCTTTTTATCCCTGGCCCAGAAACTCAGCAAGGTATCCGAAGAAGCTGATTTTCCTCCCGGTTTAATTTTTTCCTTCGCTTTTACTGACAAGCTTGTTTTCCAGGTTGGAGTTCTATCCGAAGAAGTTGGCCGGTCACTCCTGGAGTCCAAGGACCAGGTCTCCGAACTTACCCTCCTTCTTGATTCTGCCAAGTTGGAGATCAAAGGAGCAATCCTTTCCTGACGATGCTGCACGATGGGCGGCCGGGCATCATGTCGAGACTGCCCGGTCCATTCTAGTTGGGCCAGAGGAGACAATGGCCTTCTTCAAGACCATGTACAAGGAGCCGGAGGGCAAAAAGATGATAACCGATATCGGTTCATATGGTTTCCAATGCGGTCAGAAGGATGAGAGGTCACTCCTCTACTCCAGGCTTCAGAAGAGGGACCCTTCCTTTGACCCGGCCAAAGTGAAGCTCCCGGCCTTGTATACGGAAGAGCCAGCTCCCCCCTTTCCCCTAGAGTAGGTTAGGGTTTGATTTGAGAAAACTTTGAATTTTCCCAAGGCCTGGGGGATGTCCGGCCTACTCCTGACTTGCGTAATATTATCTTTTGTTTTGTATGGTTCACAATTTACCGGCTTGTTTCTTCTTTTAGTTTGCATGGTTTGATTCCTTTTTCTCGCTTGCTCAATACTTCTTGCATGGTTGTTTTCCTTGTTTGGTCCTTACTTGAAGTTGCATGGTCAGACTTGCCTTTTCTTGAACATGCTGGTTTAACTTCCAAGTAGAAAACAATAACCGGCCTTATACCTCAGGAATCGTTTTAAAGAACGTCCAGGGCATCTCATGTCCTGGTCCTGAAAACGTCCAGGCCTCATTGGCTTGGTTGACGATTTTATTGAATATGCTTGATTCCAAGTCAAAAGAAGTAACCGGCTTTATCCTTTGTAGTTGTCCAGGTCACCTCATGTCTTGGTCTTTGGTTAACGCCTTAGAAATGTCTAGGTCTGGTAGGCTTTGTTGACAGCGTCCAGGTCTTTTCATGTTCTGGTTAATTCCATCTCTTGAAAATGTCCAGGTCATGTGGCCTGACTAGTCTCCTGGACCGGCTTGTGTCTAGGTTGAACTGCAACAAACGTCCAGGTCATCTCATGTCCTGGTGTAGTAGGCTAGGTAGGAAGTTTTGAAGACCACTTTAGACGCAAGGCTTGAAAACTTCCAGGTCATCTCATGTCCTGGTTTCTTGACTTGAAAACGTCTAGGTCGGTTTATTCCTCGCCTGTTTTCTGACCCAGTCAACTTCCAGGTTCTGATGGCTTGGTTGCAATATGTAACCAGCATGACGTCAAATTTCCTGTCCAGGTGCCGGGTCAAAAATGTGACCGGTCAAAAAATATTTTTTCCAGTTTTGTCTGATTTCATCAAATCCGCCAACTAAAAAGTGACCGGTCGCTTTTCTCAAAGTTGACCGGTCAAATTTTAATTTTTTCCCATTTGCATTTTCTTGTCAATCCAGAACATCAAAAAGTGACCGGTCACTTTTGACCATGCCACTTTCTTTTCCCCCTCTAGCCTTGGTGTCATGCCTAACAGCAACCTTGCTCAAATTTCGAACGAATAATCCGAAACGGTTTTGGAAACATCAAGTCTCAACATCAAGACCCGAACTTTCTTCGGAGATTTTGACCATGTCCTATGATCGCGAACCCTCTCCAAGGTTCAGCCCTCTTCCAGGCAACACCCTTCTTCCAGGGCCCCTCTTCCAGGTTTTAAGTTTTTTAATGTGCCATTCTCTAATCATTAGGTTGACCTAGCCAACCCAATCTTCCCATCGTGGGGGTATGCCGGTGAGAACCAGCCCTCATCCAATCTTACATGTCCATATGTTATGCGTTTGAAGTGAATTCTAGTCTTCCCTAGACCCTTCAATCCGCAAAGGATGGCTCATGCGAGACGGTAATCATTTTTTACTTTGGCATCTTTTTGCCCCTATGCAAATGAAAATTTGGTAGGGATCCATGTAAGTATGGACGCGAGTCCTCTTCCAGACCCAGCCTATCTCAAGGCCATACCTCAACATCAAGGCCCCTATCTCAAGGGTTTATCTTTTTTTTTTACCTTGCCTCTTACATCAAGACATTAGTTTAGTATTACTGACCCAGCAACACTAGTATTGAAGAAATCTCTTATTTATCATCGAAGGGGTATTACAAATACATGCCCTGCCAATTTGGTCTATCAGTAGAATTTTCTAAGGTGGTGGGAATTCCAGCACCTTTCCAACTCTCGACCTTCCGTTGTTTCTAACTTGTATGTCCCAGGGCGTAATATTGCCTTGACCCTATATGGGCCTTCCCATTTCTTCGCAAGCTTTCCACCATCACTCGGTTTGCTGGCCTCCCTTCGTCTCAAGACCTCATCACCGACTTGGAAATAACGAGGCCCCACCTTGTTATCATGGTAGGCCTTGGCCGCTTGCTGGTACTCTATCATTTTAGCCTCAGCAACCATCCGCCTTTCCTCCAACAAGTTCAACTCTGCCAAATGGTCCTCTTCATTCCCTTTCTCCTCATAGATCTTTTCCCGGAAGGTCATTATCTTTGCTTCAATGGGTAGTCTGGCCTCACATCCATAAGTAATGACGAAAGGTGTCTCCCCGGTGGCCCTTCTCGAAGTGACTCGGTAAGCCCAGATGATATGTGGCAATTCCTCTAGCCAATTCGTTCCTGCCTCACCCAACCGCTTTTTGATCCCATCGACTATTGTGCGGTTCGCATTCTCCACCTGGCCATTCCCTTGCGGGTAGGCCACGGAAGCCCTATTGTGAGTAATCCTGAAGTCCTCCAAGTATTTGGTGAACCCTGGATTCCGAAATTGAGGCCCGTTGTCCGTCACAATGTTTCGAGGAGACCCGAACCTGGTGATTATATTCTTCCAGACGAAGCGCTGGCACTGCTTGGTTGTGATGGTTGCATATGCCTCGGCCTCTACCCATTTTGTGAAGTAGTCGATAGCAACCATGACATACTTCTTCCTCCCTTGTTCTTGGGGGAAGGCTCCAATGATGTCCATCCCAAACCTTGCGAATGGAATAACATTAGAAACTGGGTGGTAGTATGTCGCAGGCCTTCCCGGAAACTTGTAGAACACCTGGCAAGTCTTGCACCTTTGCACATACTTCTCACAATCTTGGTTCATTGTAGGCCAGAAATAACCTAGCAAGATGATCCTTTGTGCGAGTGTCCTGGACATTTGGTGGGCTGCACAGACACCCTCATGAACTTCGGCGATCACTCTTTCCGCCTCCGCCCTGGTCAAGCATCTCAGCAGCGGACCGCCAAATGCCCTTTTGTATAGCCTTCCATCAAGCATTTGGAATTTTGGAGCCCTCAATTTTACTTTTCTTACCCTATCCTCATCCTCAGGGAATTGCCCGGTCATGTAATACTTGACCAAGTCATCCATCCAAATATCATCAGGTTCCACCAGGGTTAGATTGGGCTGTCCATCCTCCTCTATCAGGCTCACAGAAAGCCTTTCAATGCTAGCCTTTTCCAGCGTCTCAATCCTGGCCAACTTGGACACATGCTCCGGGGCTGCTTGCGTCAATTTTGATAGCAAGTCAGCATCCGTGTTTTCCCCCCTAGGGATTTGCTCCATCACATACTCAGTCAGATCCTTCAATAATGCCCTTTCCAAGTCTCTGTACTTCTGCATCTTCTCTCCTTTGGCCTCCATGTTGCCATTGATGTGGCCTACCACCAGGCTTGAATCGGACTTAATCCTGAGGCATGTGATTTGTAGGGTTTTGGCCAATCTCAAGCCCCCTATCAATGCTTCATACTCCGCCTCATTATTTGTGAGTTTGAAGTTAAAGATCAAGGCATGATATACCTTGAACCCTTCCGGAGTTGTGAATACCACACCTCCACCGTAACCTTTCGGTCCAGCGGCTCCATCTACTGACATGGACCACCAAGGCTCTGTGATCGTCCTTGCCGGTTCCTCCTCCTGGTGACCCGTCATCTCCACAAGAAAGTCAGCCACAGCCTGTCCTTTTATCGCCGTCCTCGGACGATATTCAATGTTGAATTGGGTAAGCATCATGGCCCATTTGATCATCCTTCCCGATGAAGTGGAGTCTCTCATGACTGTGCCCAATGGTAGGTCGGTCAATACGACAATGGGATGGGCTTGGAAGTACGACGTGAGTTTCTTCGCTGTTATAAAAAGTGCGTACCCTGCCTTCTCCGTAGGAGTGTACCTACTTTCTGCCCCATTTAAGGCCTTGCTTACATAATAGATGGGCCTCTGGACCCCATCATCCCTCATCAAGACCGAGCTAACAGCCATTTGAGTAACCCCTAAGTAGAGGTAGAGGGTCTCCTTTGTTTCTGGCTTGGACAAGACAATATCCGAAGTCAGGTATGTCTTCAGCTCCTCGAATGCTCTGGCACATTCGTCATCCCACTGGAAGGTGTTGGCTTTCTTTAAGACTTTAAAGAAAGGTAAGGCCTTCTCAGCTGATCTGGACAAGAACCGGTTTAGGGCCTCCAGGCGCCCCGTCAATCTCTGGACATCCCTTACCGAGGTTGGGGGTTGCATCTCAACAACGGCCTTGATCTTCTCAGGATTTGGCTCAATCCCCCTCTTCGTGACCATGAACCCCAAGAACTTCCCCGTCCTCACAGCAAAAACACACTTCTTCGGGTTAAGTCTAAGATTATGCCTAGCCATAATCTCAAAGCATTTTTCCAGGTCCTGAGCATGTGTGCCGCTTGCCCTGCTCTTTACCAGCATATCATCGACATAGGCCTCCATGGTCCGTCCATGCAAAGTCCTGAACAATTTGTTGACCATTCTCTGGTAAGTTGCCCCTGAGTTTTTCAACCCAAAGGCCATCACCTTGTAACAGTATGTGCCGTCCGGAGTGAGGAAGGCCGTCTTCTCCTCATCATCCTCCGCCATGAAGATTTGATGATACCCCTTGAAGGCATCCATAAAGCTGAGCAACTCACACCCGGCAGTTTCATCAACCATTTGGTCCGGGCTGGGGAGAGGATAAGAATCCATTGGGCATGCCTTGTTGAGGTCTGTGTAGTCTACGCACATCCTCCAGGTATCGCCCTTCGGAGCCAGGACTACATTGGCCAGCCATTCAGGGTAGTTTACTTCCCTGATATGACCTACCTCAAGTAGGTCCTTGACCTCTTTCTTCACAAAGTCCCTCCTATCACTTGCCAAAAATCTCTTCTTTTGTCTTACAGGCCTAGACCCCTCAAGAACAGAGAGACGATGGCAAATGACTGACCGGTCAATCCCGGGCATATCAGCAACACTCCAGGAAAATAATGATTTATACCTGGTCAACACCTGGACAATCTCAGTCCTTAGCTCTTCCTGAAGGTCAGCCCCAATTTTGACCTTCCTCTCAGGATTGGAGGCATCAATCTGGATCTCCTCCGTGGTTGCATCCGGCTCGATCCTAGCCTTCTCCTCACCCTTGTCTACCTGCTGGGAGACCAATTCAATTTGTTCGAACTGGCGAGTCATCTTCTTCACTGCTTCCAGGTAGCAGGACCGGGCGTTCTTTTGATCACCCCTTTCCTCCCCGATTCCATTGGAAGTGTAAAACTTCATGCATAAGTGTGCCATGGAAATAATAGCCCTGACCTGGTTGATCCCAGGCCTACCCAGAATGGCATTATGCACACACTTGATGTTGACCACAACAAATCTCATTTGTTTGGTCACTGTCCTGTTACCCGACCCCAAGGTAACTAGTAAGGTGATCTGACCTTCCGCTTCTATGCTAGCTCCAGTGAAGCCTGACAATGGAGTTTGCAACGGTCTCAACATGGACCTGTCCAGCTTCAATTTCTTGAAAGCATCCAAGTATAGAACATTGACACTGCTTCCTGTGTCAACCAGGACCCTGGCCACATCAGCTCCATTGATGTCCATTGTAATAACCAAAGGGTCATTATGATCTCCCCCCGTCCTGGGCAGATCCCTATCAGTGAAAGCGATAGGTTCCCTCCTTGCCTGCTTCCCATGTGACTCCAGGGAAACCACCGCCACGTGCAAACTCCTGGCCCAGTTCTTCCGCTGGGAGGCAGTATCCCCGCCTTCCGGGCCGCCGACAATCATCTGTATAAATTCTTTATCCGGATTGTTGTTATCCTTCCCGGATTTTCTCCTTCCCTGGTCTTTTCCCTGATGACGGGTCCAGGTGTTCGCTTTCGGGTCTTTCTTATTACCCGTCGCGTAACCTTCCCCAAGCTCTCCTTTCAAGGCCATCTCCTTGAGCACAGCCTTGACATTTCGACAATCCGCCGTGTTGTGGGAATCGGATTGGTGGTATGTGCACCACTTCTCCGTCCATTGTCTCTTGGGTTGCTCTCCCTTCTTATCATCCCTTATTTGGTGGATGGATCTGTCATATGTGGCCTTTAGTTTGGACCCTCCTGTCTGCTCATCCTTCTTCGGCTTGTCGGATTTCGACTTTGTGTAGCCTTCTTCCAGCTCCCGCTTATTCTTGTTCAGCACTTCTGCCTCGGCATATTCCCATGCCGTATTGTAGGCTTCCTGATAAGAGGAGGGCGGCCTCCTACAGAATTCAGTGTAGAGGTCACCTGACCGGAAGGCATTCATCAACAAAGACATGGCCGTCTTATCGTCCATCTCTTCTACCTTGTCAACCTCGTCCCTCCAGCGGGTTAAGAATTGAGTCAAGGTCTCCTTCTCCCTCTGTCCTACCGTGTTAAGGTAGGTAAATTTCTTCCTCTTGATGCAGTTGTCCTGGTACTTCTTGCGGAAAACTTCAGCAAGTGTCTCAAAGGACCAAATCCTGCCATGGGGAAGGCCATTAAACCATTCCACTGGCCTCCCTCTCAAGGATGAGAAGAAGAGCAGGCATTCCTCAGCATCAATGCACCCGGCCATCTGTGCTGCATTGTGGAAGGTGTCAAGGTGGACGTTTGGATCCTCCTTTCCAGTCAATTTTTCCACGTCTAGCTTGACCTTACGCCTCAATTTTTGTGCATGTACCCTGGCCGAAAAGGGTGATTTGGCCAGGGTGTGCTTCTTTGTTCCCGCCTTCTCGTCCACCTTTTCTTCCAGGGCACGTAGCTTTCTTGCTACGCTTCCTATCTTGTCCAGGTCATCCTCATCGTATAAGAGCCTGGTGTATGCCGACGCCCTCGGCTGGCTTTCTGCTTCCTCCTCGTCTTGGTGAATCGTCTCAGATTCCCTAGAACGACGAGATTGGGCGTGACGATCCCCGCCAAGTCTTTCCATTGCGCTAGTCCGGCCCATCTCAGGACCAATACGTAGCTTGGCAGACTTGCGGGGTCCATCCTCTTTGCCCCCTAGGCGTTTGAATGCCGAATCTCGAGTCTTGCTGGGTTCGGCTATAGCCTTACCCTTCTTCCTGCGGGCCGCCTCCTGCTCCGCTTCATTGATTTCATGGACATTTGAGGGCGCTGCTTCATTCAAAGTCCCCGTCAAATTCACCGGATGTATAGGGACCATCCTAGGGACAAATGTCGACGGGGTCGACACCGGAGGTGGCATGATTGGCGGCGTCATACCAGGATAGGAAAATGGCATGAAGCCACCTGCCTGTTGCATCATGGCCATCACCTGTTGATAGCCCTGTAGAGCCTGAGCATTTGCCGGGTCAGCAGCAAACTGAGCCCAAGCTGACGGGTATGGTGTGAATGCTCCACCAGGCGTTGTTATCGAGCCTGGAAACATTGTTGTCGTCGGCGTAGGAGTTGGGGTTGACATGATTGGGATCATGCCAATTGATCCTACAGTAGTGATCGGAGCAAAGGTCGTCCCCATGCTCGACATCATCAATGGGATGGCAGGAGTGCTTTCACTCGCAGCCTGGCTTGACACAGCGTTGTAGTTGCTCGAAGACATGATTGTGGATATTTAGTGGGGGTAAAGTTTTGACCTGGTCGAAAAAACTTTAAAAATCGGCCCCACGGTGGGCGCCAAAAATGATGGTGTAAATATAGCGGGGTGGGTTAACCGGGTTTGACCTGGACACACTCGTCCCGTAATATAAAACACACAACAAGAACACAAAGTATGACCTAGACCGGGTAAATCTCCTCAGTCCGAATTATATTTCTTACTCTATCTCAAGAGTGAACTTTAGTGAGAGAAAAATTGGATCCCCTCCTCTATCCAATATCATCATATTTAAAGAGGAGGATTTGTGACCTTCCCCTGTTCATCCATGGACAAAATAGGAAGCTCGTGGGAAGGTCACTGTAGATAATGGAAGCACTGTACAATCATGGACTTGCCACTAATACAACCAAAAAGCACTGTTCAATCAAAGACTAAAATGGATATTCTCAATCCAATCAACCCTGCAAAATGACAAACATCCCTTTCACTATGTGCCTCGTGATGGATGAGCGGCGGGGTGTCCCCTTGACCTCTGACGTGGTTCACCATGCCTGAGATACTGGACCAATGTTTGTCAAGTTAGATGATATGACCGGTCACCTTCTCTCAAAGGTTACCCGGTCATTTTTGTGCTCAACCCGTCTCTGGTCTTCTAGATTGTTCTTTGTAACATTAGGCGACATTTTGGCTAACGCCCAAAATGTGACCGGTCACTTTTTCAGTGGAAGTGACCGGTCAACTTTTGACCCGTCCCAATCGAAGAGTTAACTTCATTTGGTGATTGATAAAAGTGACCGGTCATATTTTGACCTGTCCCTTTCGGTTGTCCGGGTCGGGTATCGGAATATATCCATTATATATATATATATATATATATATATATATATATATATATATATATATATATATATATATATATATATATATATATATATATATATATATATATATATATATATATATATATATATATATATATATATATATATATATATATATATATATATATATATATATATATATATATATATATATATATATTATATATATATATATATATATATATATATATATATATATATATATATATATATGGGCCGATTTCTGTGAGAATGACCCTTCATGAAAGAAATAAGAATGAATGACATACGTTGATCTAAAACATTTAACGGCCAGATTTGTTCTAAAATAGTGCTACGTGTCTAGGTTTAATAAGGCAAGCAATTATTGAATTAATTTTATATCAAAGGCTAATCAACTCAAAGGGCATTAATGTAAAATTTTAAGCCACTAAAAAGGCAATGAAGTGACGCATCAATCAAATCCCCACATTACCTCAATTACCAATTGCAATAGAACTCTTTAGAGATTCTTTTTCATTTCAAATTCATTGGCTGAAAATAAAAAATGAATATAATACATAAATTATATTTAATGTCACCTTTTTGAATTTATCTGCAAATCTCGATCAAATGGAATTGCACTGTGATGGTCAATATATGCACTATGGCCTATCAGAAATGCATATCAGTTTTTTTAATTTTTCATCATTCCAAAAGTAATTAGTCTTTAAAAATCAATTTAGATTCTACATAATATGCACTACAAAAACTTTCAGATGCGTTGATTGTTTTATATAATGCATTAAAAACGTATACTGTCAGAGTTCTCAAAGTAAGAAATTGAAAAAAGCTAAGAATGCATTGTACTCAGAACAAGTGTAATACAGATTTGAGAAATAATTTGCCTATGCGGGATTCGAACCCACATCCGTAATACATACTGCTCTACCAGTTGAGCTAATAGGCAATGCTTGATTTTTTCAAAGTGACTCATCTTGCACTTAAACCCATTAAATACACATTTTAATTTTTTAAAATTAATATCATTCAATGTATATCTAACTCATATTCAAATGTACTAGAGAATATTTCAAATGCATCATCGTTTGCAGAATATTCACTATTTAGAATATACATATGCATTATATTTATGTTAAAAAAATTCACCTCAATTTTCTAGCGGAAGCAATTAATAATTTTCCCGTCTTTGTGTTGTCAAAATGGGCAAAATCATATGACCAATCAAGAATAGCAAACGCAACAACAAGCAATCAATCAAGCGATAAACGAACACCAAGATTTAACGTGGAAACCCCAAATTGGGGAGAAAACCACGAAGCCTTCCACTTATCACCAAGAAAATCAGTGGGTACACAAAGAATCCTCTCTAAATCAATTAGAGGTACACACAATCATCAAGTAATAACTTGGAACACCAAACAACAATAATCTTCACTCAAAAGTGAGAAAACCCCAATAAAAACGCAGTAGTAAACAGAGGCGATTTTACCGACATCGAGAGGTCAAAACAACAATCCCACCTATATATATATATATATATATATATATATATATATATATATATATATATATATATATGTATATATATATATATATATATATATATATATATATATATATATATATATATATATATTACTAAATAGGGAAACCCCTGTTATAAAGGACTAATTATATAATTTAGTCGGGCCGAAATAAAGAGTTGGAATTGAAGGAGATATGATGATTGGTAGTTGGTACACCACTTTCAATTGATCCATCTCCATCCTTGGCCGAAAATCACAAAAAGGGGAAAAATATACTCCGTATTTGATATTTTTCTTGATCATTCCTAATAATTTTCTGTATTCAAGTAATATTATAGGAAGAATTTACGAGCATAAATTCTTCATAGAACGTGTTCGTTGTTCGTGTGGATGCGGTAGAGGTTGGATTCGTTTGTGACTAGTTCGTTGCACCAATCCCTTCACCTACACCGTCCGATCTGTTTTTTTACGAGAAAAGGCATTCTTCTCAACAATAATTTATAGTTTTCGTAAGGCGATTGTGGGTGGTAACAACGATTGGATATAAAAAATTTGTTTGTTTTTTGCTGTGTTATCCATGCATAATTACCCAACAGTGGTATCGGAGCCGCTTACGAAATTATAAATTTTGTAGATTTGTTATCGTTAAGGTTTTTTATACTCCCTCCGTCCGGATTTCAAGCTCCCACTCTACGCTTTTCTCCGTCCGGATTTCAAGTTTCCAGTCTACGTTTTCATACTCAATCTTCCTAAATTACCCCTCCCTCATCCGTTCTCGTCATTCTCGGCCTGCCATCCCACACAGCACCACACAGGTATTTTCTCTCTCTTCCCTCCCCCTTTCATCTTCCTTTCCCGTCTCCTCTCTCTGTCTTCCTCTTCCTTCCTCCCTCCTTCTTCCACTCTTTCTCTCTCTCTTCCTCTCCCCCTTCCTTTTCTTCTCCTCGTCATCTTCTTCCTCCTCTTCCTTCTTCTTCTTTCCATTCTTTTCTTGCTAGATCTAACCTTCTTTTTGTCATTTTCTTCTTCTATTAGAGTTGGATCTCGTTTTTTTTTCAGATCTAAAAATTTAGAGATCCATTTGTGCGGGGTTGCCGGCGATGGTGTCGGCGGTGGTGATGGTGGCAAGTGGAGCTGACGGCGGTGGCGATTTGCACCTCCAGATCTGTTTCCTCGGAAAGCTCCGGCGGCGGTTGGGGCGGTGGTGGGGGTTGGGCGAAGGTTGGGGTGGTGGTGGGGGGTTGGGCGACGATGGGAGTTGGGCGACGGTTGAGGCGGTGGTGGGGGTTGGGCGACGGTTGGGCAGTGGTGGGGGTTGGGCGTTGGGGCGGTGGTGGGGGTTGGGCGACGGTTGGGGCAGTGGGAATGGGGATTGGGTGGTTGTGGTGTTGAGGGTTGCAGAGATATTTTGGTGTAGGGGCAGGGGTATTTTGGTTAATCTAACCCATTAGTCAACACTCACTAAAAGTGACTAAAAGTCAAACCGGGAACATATAATCCGGACGGAGGGAGTAATTGATAAATTTAATCCAGATATCTATGAATTTTTAAAATCATCCAAAATAATATAAAGTGTCAGAATATGATTTTGGACTTTATATAATTCGAAAATATGATTTTTGGAATTAATTTTGGATTATTTTTCTATTTTTTCTATTAAGTGTAGTTTTGTAGTTTAATTGGTTAAAATACAAAATAAATACTTAATAAATTAGAAAAATAATTTTATGATTATAGAAAGTTAAAATATGATTTTAAGAATTATGGAAACATAAAATTAAATTTTAAAAATTAAATTCCTTATTTTGAGTATTGATTTGATTTTGTAGTTAATTTGATTAGTCACCAAATAAATACAATATAAATATGTAAAAATAATTTTAATTATTCTGGAATGTTCAAATATGATTTTAAGCATCCTGGAAAATTAAAATAAATTTTCGTATTTTTTTTCTATTTTCCGGATTTAATTAGATCTAATTCTTCATTAATAGTGATTAATTAGAATTAAAATTTAAATCTTGAATAAATAATTTTATAAATTTGGAAATATTATTTCCAGATAGTATAAAATTATTTGGGAATATATCCTGAAATTAAAATAATAATTTTGTATTTATTAATAATCCAATTTCGGTAATCTTAGAATTACTGTGTTAATTATTAATTAAATATAAATATAATATTTTATTTTCTGGAAAGTTATTATATTGGAAATTAAATCAGTATATTTCTGAAATATAGATTTTTATAAATTTATGATTTACGAAAATAATTTATTGAAATTATTTTTAATTTCCTTGTGTAATACGGAGTAATTGATATATTTAAGAAAATAAAACATACCAAGATGGAAATTTAGTTTCCATGTTCCAGTAGGAGACAAAGTCTATATTTTGGATAAATATGATTTTTTTGTATATTTGGAATTAATTTTGGAAATTAATTCAACTCCTAAAAGGATAAGTATGAAAATTTCAAAAATAAAAATTATAAAAATTTGGAAATTCGATTTCTATGATCAAGTAGGAGACAAAATATTTATTCTTAGAAAATAATGATTTATGTGTTAAATATGGCAGATATATTTCTCATTCTATTTAGAATATTTTGTTTCCTTATTGATCTAGACTATACCTCTTCCCATGTATGTATAAATACCCCCGTATATGATGAATAAAGTATCGAGTTCACAACACGTTATCAGTACGAGTCTCAAACCCTAAATTTTTCTCGTCTGCCTCTCTTGTTCCTTTCGCCGTTCTCCGCTGCGCATCACAGAAGTTCGCATCTGTTCTTCTTCGTTCCACGCTGCGCCCAGATCTGCAATTCCCCAAAGCTCCAGCCTCCATAAAAGAAGCAGAGAAATTGTCTGACCACTTGCGGCTAAGGTTTCACTGTCGAAAAAAAATTTCTGGACTCTACACTAAGTATCAATTCTTCACTGCATAGTAGAGTTAAAATGTCAAACCTTTCAAAACTTGATTTTCTCGAACTCGACATATCCGGGAAAAACTTCCTCACATGGACCTTAGATGCCAAAATTCACCTTACGGCAAAGAATTTAGCTTCCAATAAAATAATCATTATTTTATTTCTTGAAGAAATATGAACACAAGCTCCACCAGAGCTCTTATTGGTGATGAATGTTTGGTAGATAGTGGTAGCACCAACACAATCCTAAAACATAAGGAATATTTCTCTGAATTATTTGCAATCAAAATACTTGTTGGTACTATCTCGGGTGCTAGTGACCTAATTGAAGGCTCCGGAAGAGCATGCATCATATTGCCCTCTGGTACCAAATTAATTATAAATGATGCATTATAATCAAGTAAATCCAGAAGAAATTTACTTAGTTTTAAAGATATAAGACAAAATGGTTACCACCTTAAAACCACATCCGAAAATAGTAGAGAATACCTACAAATTATTTCCAATGAGGACACTTTAGAAAAGCTAGAAGTTTTATCCTCTGGTTTATATTGCACTAGTATTAATCCTATTGAGTCATATATGGTAAGTAACCAGAAGTTACTAGATAGAGACAATTTTACCATATGGCATGACCGACTAGGTCACCCTAGCAGTACCATGATGAGACGCATAATAAAAAAATGCGAATGGGCATCCACGTAAAAATCTCAAAATCTTACTGCCGCAAAATTTATCATGTGCAGCATGCTCTCTGGGAAAATTTATAACACGGCCCTCCCAAATAAAATTGATACATGAAAATCCTTCCTTTTTGGAAAGAATCCAAGGGGACATCTGTGGCCCATACACCCTCCGTGTGGACCTTTCCGCTATTTCTTAGTGTTGATTGATGCTTCCTCACGATGGTCACATGTGAGTCTTCTAGCTACTAGAAATGTAGCATTTGCGCGACTTTTAGCCCAAATCATACAATTAAGAGCGCATTTCCCAGAAAATCAAATTAAAAATATTCGCATGGATAATGCAGGAGAATTTACATCCCAAGCTTTTGATGATTATTATATGTCAATTGGGATAAATGTTGAACATCCAGTAGCTCATGTTCATACACAAAATGGTCTAGCTGAATCATTAATTAAAAGATTACAGTTAATTGCTAGACCGCTTCTGATGAGAAGTAAATTGCCATCTTCGGCATGGGGGCACGCTATTTTACATGCTGATGCACTGATCCGACTAAGACCAAGTGCTGATCAAGAATACTCCCCACTTCAACTAGTCTCTGGAAGATCATACATTTACAGCGCATAGCAAATGAATTACCAGATGCATTCATAGATACAAATAGACAAAGTCACATATACCAGCATCTAATGCACTTGCTCGTATTGAAGTAATCCCAGAAGCGATTACCATACAAAGAAAGCGTGGGAGACCAATCGGTTCCAAAGATAAGAACCCACGAAAACGAAAGGAGCAAAATTGTGCAGTTGGTGAAACCAAAGAGAAGATTATGAAAGATACCCATGTAGAGGTAAATGTCCCAGAAGAGACTAATACATTTCCAGAGGAAAATGATATCCCTGAAGAAAGACAGGTACCAAATGAAAATGAGATCTCTATCAATTATGTACAAGACAGTACAATATGGAACCGACATGAAACACGTGTTGATGAAATTTTTTTCATATGCTATAGCAATGGATGTACTCAATGAGAATGATTACGTACCTAAAACTCTAGAAGAGTGCATGCACAGAAATGATTGGCCAAAATGGGAAGAGGCCAATCAGTGTTATCATAAAATTAAATTTTATATAATTGTTTTCTTTTAATAGTTTTATTTCGGACAATACTATATTTATCTTTCACAAATTTAATTTTATAACTTAAATAATTTTATCACGTCATAACAAATAAATAAATGAATTGCTTTTTAAAAATAAAAAATATAAATACTCAACTAATGTCACGAAGTAATGAATTATTTATTTCTACTAAATCTTTTTACATAAAAATTTTCCAAAATTTGAAATCATTATTAAATTTCTATTTTAAAATAAAAAGAAAGATCGATTCATCATTAATAAAATTTGCCACATAAGCAACCAATAAAGGCTTGCCATCTCACCTTAATATAGCCACATAAGCTTAGCACTTGACGACTTTCTAGCAAACGGAGTCTCAAATATTATATTAAAGAATCAAATATTATATTAAAGAATAAAGATAAAGATATAGGATAGCAATTAAGTTAGCATTTTCAAATACATTACTTTTATTATATGCATGCTCAAAGTCTCTAGGAAAAATATAAGAAATAGGTCTTGTGTAACTTATAAATCTACATATACCGAATATACAATGCTATTGTACATCCAAATTTATAATATACAAATTTTCAAACATAGATAAAGATTTAAATATGAAAGATATATTTCTCATATTATTTAGAATATCTTGTTTCCTTATTGACCTAAACTATACCTCCTCCCGTGTATGTATAAATACCCCCATATATGATGAATAAAGAACCGAGTTTACAACACGTTATCAGCACGAGACTCAAACCCTAATTTTTTTTCTCGTCTCCTCCTGTTTCTTTCCCCGTTCTCCACTGCGCATCGCAGAAGTCCGCATCTGTTCTTCTTCGTTCCACGCCGCGACCAGATCTGCAATTCCCCATAGCCGTCAGAAAAGAAGCAGAGCAATCCTCTGACCACTTGCGACTAAGGTTTCACCCTCGAAAAAAGTTTCTGGACTCTAATCTAAGTATCAATTTTTCACTACATAGTACAGGTATTTTTCCATTACATATTACAATTGAATCAGTTTTGGCATGAGTTTCTTATCTTTCCCATCCAGATATACATGTTTTGATTGATGCCTAATAGACCAACAAACAAAGTAAATAAATTGATATTTCATATTTACACAGTAATAATATTTGTTCTTTTATGATAAAAAAATTTATACAATCTGCATATTTTTACAAATCTAAAAATCTTACTGCCGCAAGATTTATCATGTGCAGCATGCTCTCAGGGAAAATTTATAACACGACCCTCCCAAATAAAATTGATACATGAAAATCTTTCATTTTTGGAAAGAATCCAAGGGGACATCTGTGGGCCCATACACCCTCCATGTGGACCTTTTCGCTATTTCTTAGTGTTGATTGATGCTTCCTCACAATGGTCACATGTGAGTCTTCTACCTACTAGAAATGTAGCGTTTGCGCGACTTTTAGCCCAAATCATACAATTAAGAGCGCATTTCCTAGAAAATCAAGTTAAAAATATTCGCATGGACAATGCAGGAGAATTTACATCCCAAGTTTTTGATGATTATTGCATGTCAATTGGGATAAATGTTGAACATCCAGTAGCTCATGTTCATACACAAATGGTTTAGCTGAATCTTTAATTAAAAGATTACAGTTAATTGCTAGACCACTTCTGATGAGAAGTAAATTGCCACCTTCGGCATGGGGGCATGCTGATTTACATGCTGCTGCTTGATCATACTAAGACCAACTGCTGATCAAGAATACTCCCCACTTCAATTGGTCTTCCGAAGAGAACCAAATTTGTCCCATTTAAAAATATTTGGTTGCACAGTTTACGTCCCAATACCGCCACCACAACGTACCAAAATGGGACCCCAGAGAAGACTGGGCATTTATATTGGTTTTAACTCCGCGTCTATTATAAAATATTTAGAACCATTGACGGGAGATATGTTTACAGCACGGTATGCTGACTGTCAATTTAATGAGACAGTATTCCCAATCTTAGGGGGAGACAAGAATAAAGAAAGACTGGTAACACAAGAAGTAATATGGAATGCATCATCACTATCGATACTCGACCCCCGAAGTGGTCAATGTGATTCTGAAGTCCAAAAGATCATACATTTGCAGCGCATAGCAAATGAATTACCAGATGCATTCATAGATACAAATAAAGTGACAAAGTCAAATATACCAGCATCTATGCATGCATAATAATCATTATTTTATTTCTTGAAGAAATATGAACACAAGCTCCAGCAGAGCTCTTATTGGTGATGAATGTTTGGTAGATAGTGGTAGCACCAACACAATCCTAAAACATAAGGAATATTTCTCTGAATTATTTGCAATCAAAATACTTGTTGGTACTATCTCGGGTGCTAGTGACCTAATTGAAGGCTCCGGAAGAGCATGCATCATATTGCCCTCTGGTACCAAATTAATTATAAATGATGCATTATAATCAAGTAAATCCAGAAGAAATTTACTTAGTTTTAAAGATATAAGACAAAATGGTTACCACCTTAAAACCACATCCGAAAATAGTAGAGAATACCTACAAATTATTTCCAATGAGGACACTTTAGAAAAGCTAGAAGTTTTATCCTCTGGTTTATATTGCACTAGTATTAATCCTATTGAGTCATATATGGTAAGTAACCAGAAGTTACTAGATAGAGACAATTTTACCATATGGCATGACCGACTAGGTCACCCTAGCAGTACCATGATGAGACGCATAATAAAAAAATGCGAATGGGCATCCACGTAAAAATCTCAAAATCTTACTGCCGCAAAATTTATCATGTGCAGCATGCTCTCTGGGAAAATTTATAACACGGCCCTCCCAAATAAAATTGATACATGAAAATCCTTCCTTTTTGGAAAGAATCCAAGGGGACATCTGTGGGCCCATACACCCTCCGTGTGGACCTTTCCGCTATTTCTTAGTGTTGATTGATGCTTCCTCACGATGGTCACATGTGAGTCTTCTAGCTACTAGAAATGTAGCATTTGCGCGACTTTTAGCCCAAATCATACAATTAAGAGCGCATTTCCCAGAAAATCAAATTAAAAATATTCGCATGGATAATGCAGGAGAATTTACATCCCAAGCTTTTGATGATTATTATATGTCAATTGGGATAAATGTTGAACATCCAGTAGCTCATGTTCATACACAAAATGGTCTAGCTGAATCATTAATTAAAAGATTACAGTTAATTGCTAGACCGCTTCTGATGAGAAGTAAATTGCCATCTTCGGCATGGGGGCACGCTATTTTACATGCTGATGCACTGATCCGACTAAGACCAAGTGCTGATCAAGAATACTCCCCACTTCAACTAGTCTCTGGAAGATCATACATTTACAGCGCATAGCAAATGAATTACCAGATGCATTCATAGATACAAATAGACAAAGTCACATATACCAGCATCTAATGCACTTGCTCGTATTGAAGTAATCCCAGAAGCGATTACCATACAAAGAAAGCGTGGGAGACCAATCGGTTCCAAAGATAAGAACCCACGAAAACGAAAGGAGCAAAATTGTGCAGTTGGTGAAACCAAAGAGAAGATTATGAAAGATACCCATGTAGAGGTAAATGTCCCAGAAGAGACTAATACATTTCCAGAGGAAAATGATATCCCTGAAGAAAGACAGGTACCAAATGAAAATGAGATCTCTATCAATTATGTACAAGACAGTACAATATGGAACCGACATGAAACACGTGTTGATGAAATTTTTTTCATATGCTATAGCAATGGATGTACTCAATGAGAATGATTACGTACCTAAAACTCTAGAAGAGTGCATGCACAGAAATGATTGGCCAAAATGGGAAGAGGCCGTGAACGTTGAACTTGATTCACTTCACAAATGAAATGTTTTCGGACCTGTAGTCCGAACACCCATAGACGTCAAACCAGTGGGTTATAAATGGGTGTTTGCAATAAAAAGAAATGAAAAGAATGAGATTATGCGATATAAGGCACGACTTGTAGCACCAGGGTTTTCCCAAATCCCAGGAGTTGATTATGAGGAAATGTACTCCCCTGTAGTGGATGCAATAACCCTTAGATTCTTAATCGGCCTCACAATCTCAGAAGGACTTCAGATGAAACTTATGGATGTTGTCACTGCATACTTATATGGGACACTTGAGAATAACATCTACATGAAAATCCCCAAAGGATTCAAAATGCCAGAATCATTAAAATCAGTACCTCGAGACATGTGTGCTATACAACTCAAAAGATCTTTATATGGTCTCAAGAAATCTGGTCGTATGTGGTACAACCGACTTAGCGAATATCTTGAAAAGCATGGTTTTAAATCTGATGTAATTAGCCCATGTGTTTTTATAAAAAGATCACTCTCTAAATTCACTATTGTAGCAGTTTATGTTGATGATATAAACATCATTGGATCTCCTGAAGAGATAGAAAAAACTGCTGAGCTTTTAAAGAGAGAATTTGAGATGAAAGACCTTGGCACAACAAAATTATGTCTTGGTTTGCAATTCGAACGTTTGCACAATGGCATATTCGTCCATCAGTCAAACTACATCCAGAAGATGTTAGTATGTTTTAATATGGACAAGGCACATCCGTTGAGCATACCCATGGTTGTCCGATCCTTAGATATACATAAAGATCCTTATCGCCCCCAAGAAGAGGGTGAAGAAGTGCTTGGTCCAGAAGTACCATATTTAAGCGCGATCGGTGCACTCATGTATCTTGCGATTAATACAAGGCCTGATATTGCATTCTCAGTACATCTATTAGCAAGACTCAGTTCAAACCCAACACGTAGACATGGGAATATGATAAAGCAAATATTTCAATATATTTGTGGGACACGAGACTTAGGTCTCTTCTACCAGAAAGATGAAAAGTCCCAACTTGTAGGGTATGCTGATGCTAGGTATCTATCAGATCCACACAATGCACGTTCTCAAACAGGTTATGTGTTCACATACGGTGGTACAGCAATTTCCTGGAAGTCAACAAAGCAAACTCTAACAGCAACATCATCAAATCAAGCTGAATTGGTAGCACTTTATGAAGCTGGTCGAGAGTGCGTTTGGTTGAGATCGATGATTGATCATATACAAGGAGCATGCGGTTTGGAAGAAATCAAGAAGAATCCTACAATTATATATGAAGACAATGCAACATGCATAGCTCGGATCAAGGAAGGCTATATCAAGGGAGACAGAACGAAGCACATCTCACCATAGTTTTTCTCAACATCTGATCTGCAGAAAGAAGGAGAGATCAATGTTCTTCAAGTTAAATCAAGCGAAAATTTGGCAGACTTATTCACCAAATCTCTGCCTAGGCACAGTTTCGAGCAACTCATAAAGAAGATTGGACTGCGCAGGCTGAAAGAGATAAATTAGTTTGAGGGGGAGTATAATTTTATTTTGATGGAAAATATTATACACGCTGTACTCTTTTTCCCTTAACTAAGTTTTGTCCCACTGGGTTTTCTTAGTAAGGTTTTTAATGAGGCAGCATAACTGATCCTGCAGTATCAGTTAATATAGGTCCTGAAGAACCTAGCCAACATTATCCAGTAGCATAATGTTGCTAGTGTATAATGCATGATGATATATCTGAGGGGAGTGTTAAATATGGCAGATATATTTCTCATTCTATTTAGAATATTTTGTTTCCTTATTGATCTAGACTATACCTCTTCCCGTGCATGTATAAATACCCCGTATATGATGAATAAAGTATCGAGTTCACAACATTATGGAATTTATAAATATCCAAAACTAATTTTTAGAAATTAATCACAATGTATTAAATCCAAAAACAGATGCAACTTTATTACAACTAATGGGAAAAGAAGAACTAGTTTGTTTTAACAAAAATCAATTTTCACATGTCCGTAATTTATGACAACAGTTTTGTTTTTATTAGAATAAAGAATGGATAAAACATCAAGGGATGGGTGTTTCAAGTACTTTCAACTGTTGATGAAGAACAAAGAGATCAAGAGTAGCTGCTTATGTTAATGCTGAAGAGGGAACAAAGATATACACGCCGAATATGTCCAAACTTTTCATTAGAGCATTAGAAATGGTCATGAAGTTCTAAGGATTATCAAACCTCTATTTTTAAATTTTTGAGTACACATCTTCAAAAATTAAATTAATAAATATTGTTATTTAATTGAATTTAAACGATTAAAAAAACTACATTCAATAAAAAATTACATTAATATAATAAGATTTGAATAAAATGATGATCTCATTTTTCGAATATTTTGTAGAGATAATTAAAAAAATATAATATATTTTAGAGGAATTATGAAGATAATGAGAATAAGTTGTGTGTGTTTGTTGTGTTAAAAATAAGTGTATTTATAATATCGAAAATAATTTATTTTTAAATTAATGCCGAATGGTCCAAATTATGGCCATTGGGGGAGGGAATACCATTGAAAGAGGGAGAACGCTGCGTCAAATGTTTCACACAAACCTTTTAACGCCCGCATAACATTAAAGGGGGGCGGTGTTTAACGCCCCCCATGCGTTAAAACTCACTTAACGCCCAAGGGCGTTGCTACCATTTCTTGTGGCCTTAGCCCTACACAACTTTCACAATATTGAGTTGGTTTGTTGATATGCTATCAGAGCCTTGATGACCAAGAGGTCATGAGTTCGAAATTCATCGTCACCCAGTTTAAAAAATTAAGGTTTCACGTGCAAGGCTCAAAGAGCTCAGGCCTGCACGTGAGGCGCGTGTTAGAGTATATAACAATCATTCTTGGGCCACAACCACAAAGCTTGAGCTTTTGGTTGAGTTGGTTTCTTGATATGATATCAAAGCCTCGTTGATTAAGAGGTCACGGGTTCAAAACTCAGCGCCACCCAGTTTGTAAAAAAATTAAGATTTCACGTGCAAGGCTAAAAAAAAAGACTACGCCTGTACGTGAGGGGACGTGTTAAAATATAAATAACTGTTCTTGGGCCACAACCACAAGTTTGAGCTTGTGGTTGAGTTGGTTCCTTGATATATTTTATCAAATACTCCTTCCGTCCTATATCTTTCTTCCCGTTGCGCAAAACAAAGAAAAATCTCAAGTTTTTCCAATCTATTTTATTTAAATATTGATATAGAAATAAAAAATAAAAAATACATATTTAAAAACTACATCAAAAGTTCAACAAAACAAATTGTGACAAGAATATTTGATTTTATCATATAGGCCATGAAAAAAAACAAATAAATATAAATTCTCGTGAAGTTGGAATAATGCTTTGGGAAGAAAGTTTTAGGACGGAGGGAGTAATTAATGAAAACGTACAAATAAACAAAAATTTCATTGATTGTTGTAAAAGGAATTGTGCCATTATTTTTGGGACGAAAAGAGTATGAATTTTTTTATTTAATTTTTACATTTAATTGATTATTTATTAAAATAAAGACTTTTTGTCGGTTTTTGTTTTGAATTTTTTTGACATAATCTTTAAATATGTATATTTTAATTCTACACCAATTTTTAAATAAAATAAATTAAACAATATACTCCATCCATCCTTAAATATTTGTCACACATGTATTCCTGAGATAAAATATCAAATTTTTTCAAATCATTTTATTTACATATTGGTATAGAAATAAAAAATAAAATTTATATATCAAAAAACTACATGAAAAATTCTTTGAAATAAGAGGTATCAAAAATATTTTATTTTATCAAGTAACCGATGAAAACGTAAAAATAAACAAAAGTTCCCGCGACTGCTGATAAAAGTAAATGTTGCAAATATTTTGAGACATAGTGAGTAAATTTTTGTTTTGTTTTATGTAATGTAACAAATATTTTGGTACAAAAAGACTCTTAGAAACTTTTGTGTTGGGTGCTGTTTTTCTTTTTTGTTTTTTTAAAGTACTTACTAGCTAAGTAGCTAGTATTAAAAATGAAAATAGGTAGCGTGCTAATGTGCTACTCCGGATGTCGTCATAATCCTCCGGATGCAGGAGACTGCCCGAATCTTTTGCCATTTTCCCAAGCAACCCTTTAGTTACTCTATGAATACCTGACAAAAGATTAGTACCTTCACATGTGAACATTGATGTTTTAAATTGTGTAGGGCCAATAATTTGAGATCGAATATGTCCAAACTTTTCATCATCCAACCCTAGCTAGAAATCAATGGTTTTATCACGTTCATCTACATCCCCCAGTTAAATATTCTTTTTTTTTATTGAAGGTAATTATTTTCATTTAATGAATTATTGTCGTTTAAATTTAATTAATTAATGAATTTTTATTAATTTAATTTTTAAAATATGTAATAAAAAATTAAGAAAATTAAGGTTTGAAGCCCTAGTGTGAAGCCCCAGGGCTTCATACCTATTTCCAGTAAAATTATGAGGTAAGTTAAAGTTGATGTGGTAGAGAGAGAAATTTTGAAGCCCCAGGGCTTCAAAAGTATTTCTAGTACTCTAATTCATAAGCAATAGTATGAGAGACAATGTATACTAGGTTGGATGAATTCATCCACTATTAAAAATCCAGCTACAAACAATTTGATTATTAGCATTTCAAGCAGACATCTCATATTCATCGGTGGTTTGGGGACTCTCACGGATGACAAAAACTAGATTTTCCATGAAATGATGTAACACGTTCAAATCAAGTGCTCTACAATATTAAATCTCCAAACCTTGCATGAGAAAAGAATGAGGTATACATTAATCTCTCCTAAACGTAAATCTTCAAACCTTGTATGAGATGTAAAATGTCCCTTAGAAGGAGCGCTCAACACCACTTCGTGCAAGTTCATATTGTTCAAAAAGTTTAATAAGTGCAAATGTTGATACATGATTGAGTAAATTCTTTAACAGGGGAATACGAAGGTGAATTGTGTTAAATATATTCTTACTATATTTAATATTGTAATTATTATATTGTAATTACCTAAAATGTATAGATTACCATATATGTTTCCTACTCTAACTAGGAAACCCTCTTGTATATATACACATGTAATCTCTCCATTATGATTATTGGAAATTAATCATTCTTCATGGTATCAGAGCTCTAATCAATCACAGCTCCCCTCTCCAACCCTAATTCTCTCTCTCTCCTGTTCGGCCGTACCTCCCCCCCCCCACGGCAGTCTTCTTCGCCGCCGGCAACTATGGCCGAAGTCTCTTCCGTCACTTCCGACAACAACACCTCCTCTAAATCTCCCCACCTTGCCTTCACAACAATCTCCAATATCAAGCTTCATATTCCTGTTCAGCTTAGCATCTCTGAACCCAACTACAAAAAGTGGAGTAGACTCTTTCGTCTCCTTGTCCTCCGCTTCAATCTCATGGGATATCTCGGCGGTACCACCTTCGCCTCTTCCAAAGACGACACCGAATGGTTTCAATTTGATGCCCTTCTTCAAGGATGGATTCTATCCACAGTCTCCAATGAAGTCTCAGATCTTGTTCTTGCCAGCAGCCCCTCTGCTTCTGCTTTGTGGACGGCGATCTACAAACTTTTTCATGATAATAAACATGCTCGAGCGATGCAGTTCGAGCACCGGTTCCGAACAACCGTCAAAGGCCATCGGTCCATCAATGACTATTGCCATCTCCTCAAAAATCTGGCAGACTACCTCGACGACGTGGATGCCCCAGTGACCGAACATGCGCTTGTTTTACAGGTTCTTCAGGGCTTGCCTCACGACATCCGGGGCCAAGTGCACTTCTTACAATATCAGAACCCCTTCCCGACGTTCATGGAGGTTCGGTCGGCGCTCCTACTCGTGGAACAACAACAGGCCGATGCCCTCTCCCACACCGGGCCGTCAACCGCCCTCTTCAGCACCGGCGGCGGTGGCAGCAGCACCGGCAGCGGGGGACAGTCACGGCAGTCAGGTAGTGGCGCTGGACGGGGTTCTTACGGCGGTCAAAACCGGGGCAACAACGGACGTGGACGTGGTCGTGGACGTGGCCCGAATCAGCGATAACCCATCGGCCCAAACCCTTGGCAGTTCCCAACCCCCTAACCCGGCATCCTAGGCCCACGGCCCACCTACAGCCCCAACCCACACAGCCCAAACCCACACCCAGCCCAGGCCCACTATACCCAATACCCGAACCCACCCACCTACTCCTACTACCCACCCGCACCACCCAGCCCAACCCCACAGCCCCTCTACCCGCACCCCACAGCCCCCTCCCACCTGTATCCATCCCCATACCCGACACCCACCTCACCCACCGCCCTTGGCCATGGGCTTGAAACCCTGACCCTAAACCCGCATCCCACTTGGCTCATGGACACCGGCGCCTCCCACCACATCACCGGCAACCCAGGTACTTTATCTCATGTATTTTCTTCAAACATTTATTCACCTTCTCATATCATTGTAGGCAATGGATCTAAAGTTAGCACCACCGGTTTTGGCAACGGTTCTCTCAAAACCAACCCCCCTCTCACTTAATAATGTCCTAATTTCCCCTCATATTATCCACAACCTTATATCTGTCTGTCAATTTACTCGTGATAACAACTATACAGTTGAATTCGACTCATCTGGTTTCTCTTTGAAGGACAAACTGATGGGAGCCGTGATTCATCGATCCAGTAGTGACAGTCATCTCTACCCATTCTCCTCAGCCCGCCCCCCAGCTCAAGCAAATCTCACCAAAGCCGACCTACCTACCTGGCACCGCCGACTTGGCCATCCAGCTGTGCTCCGTGGCATCTCTTCATTTTTAGATAGCAATAATAAATCAAAACTAGAGTTTCTTTGTCATGCATGTCAATTAGGCAAACATGTTCGCCTACCTTTTTATTCTTCAACTCGTGTATCTCAATTTCCTTTTCAATTAATGCATACAGACTTATGGCAATCTCCTGTTCCTAGTGTGACTGGATTTAAATTTTATATGTTATTACTTGATGATTTCCCGCACTACTTATGGGTTTTTCCTTTACGTCACAAATCTGATGCTTATTCTCACCTAATCAAATTTAATGCACTGGTCAAAAATCAATTTCAAACCACCATCAAAGCTGTCTAGTGTGATAATGGCACAGAATATCGAAACAACCCTCTCGCCACCTTCTTTGAGTCTTTGGGTATCCTCTTTCGTTTCTCTTGTCCCTACACCAGCCAACAAAATGGCCGGGTAGAACGCACCATTCGCACCATAAACAACACCGTTCGCACTATACTCTTTCAAGCTAATTTACCTCCTCAATTCTGGGTAGAAGCCTTTTCACATGGCCACTCACCTCTTCAACATATTACCCACCACTACCATTCAAAACCGCACTCCCCATGAAGCCTTATATAAAACACCCCCATCTACACCTACCTCCGCGTCTTTGGATGCCTATGTTACCCAAATTTATCCGCCACCACCCCCCATAAACTTGCCCCTCGTTCTGCGCGGTGCATTTTCCTTGGTTACCCCGACTCCCAGCGGGGCTATCGGTGTTTGGACCTTGCCACCTAGAAAATCATCGTGTCCCGCCATGTCACCTTTGATGAGTCTAACTTTCCGTTTGCACCTCCACAGTCTCCTTCCGACTACTCTTTTCTCGATGCCATGGAGGACAGCACCCCACCGCATTTCCGCCACCAAATCAGCCGCCAAACCCAGCCCACAACACCCGCCCAAACCCCCACCCCTCTCTCGGCCCAGTTGCTGCCTTCCTCGGCCCGCACACAATCCCGCCCAACCCTCTCCTCCCCCGACCCAGTAACCACACCCGCAAATCCCCCCAGCCCCAATACCACGGCCCACCACCTCCCTGAACCCCACTCACCCACGGCCCATCAAACCCCCCACTCCTCCCTCCCCAAGCCCTTCGCCATCAGCTTCCCCACCCCTCTCCCCCCATTCGGCCCACCTGGAAACCAGCCCCCCCACCCACTGCCACCCAACCCGAGACAGCCCCCCCACCCCAGACCACCCACCCCATGGTCACCCGATCCAAAGCCGGTATCTTTTGCCCCAAAAACATCCTAAATCTTAACACCGTTTCCAGCATCTATCCTATTCCCCCCACCTACCAGAGCGCCTCAAAGATCCAAATTGGTACAATGCTATGTTAGATGAATATAATGCTTTGATTGCTAATAATACATGGGATTTAGTACCACCCTCCCCTAACCAAAACATCATCTCTGGCAAATGGCTTTTTAGACACAAATTTAGCCCCACAGGTGAACTGTCAAGGTACAAAGCTCGATGGGTTGTTCGCGGTTTCAATCAGCGGCATGGGATTGATTATGATGAGACATTCAGCCTGGTGGTCAAGCTCGCGACTATACGGATTATCCTCGGCCTGGCAGTCTCTCGTGGGTGGCCAACTCATCAACTCGATGTCAAAAATTCCTTTCTACATGGAGATCTCACAGAAACGGTCTACACCGCGCAGCCATCTGGTTTTCAGGACCGGTCTCGGCCTCATTATGTCTGCAAACTGAACAAGGCGCTCTATGGACTGAAGCAAGCTCCAAGATCTTGGTACCAGCGCTTCACCACCTTTCTACTTTCTCTTGGCTTCCGTGGCCACAAGAGCGACACCTCATTGTTCATGTTTAGCCAGGGGTCTCAGATGGCATTTCTCCTACTTTATGTGGATGACATCATTCTCACAGCCTCCTCACAGGGCCTTCTTCAGACGATCATCCAGCGGTTGAAGGGTGATTTTGCTATGACTGACATGGGGGATCTTCACTTCTTCCTCGGCATTAATGTTCAGCGCACCACCCATGGTCTGTTTCTCACACAGACACAGTTCCTGTATGACATATTCGATCGGGCAGGCATGCTTTCGTGCAAACCAGTTTCCACCCCGTTTGACACACGGGGAAAGATGTCGGCCACTGTAACGGTCTATTGTCGGGGCACTGCAGTACTTGACTTTTACTCGTCCGGATATCACCTATGCAGTCCAGCAGCTCTGCCTCTTCCTCCATGCCCCACGCACGTCCCACGTCACCGCCATGAAGTGGGTCCTCCGGTATCTCCATGGCACACCTTCACACGACATCTCCATCACTCCGTCGCCAACGGATCACATGCGTGCCTACTCAGATGCTGACTGGGCTGGTTTCCCTGACACTCGCCGGTCCACAACCGGATATTGCATCTTCCTTGGCGACAACCTTATCTCCTGATCCTCTAAGTACCAACTCACCACGTCCAGATCTAGCGCCGAGGCCGAATACAGAGCCGTAGCAAATGCTGTGGCCGAAGTTAGTTGGATCCGGAACCTTCTCCTCGAGCTTAAGCAGCCCCTCACACGATCCACACTCGTCTTCTGTGACAACATCAGCGCAGTCTACCTATCTGCAAATCCTGTCAAGCATCAGCGCGCGAAACATATCGAGGTTGATATTCATTTTGTTCGTGACAAGGTAGCTCTTGGACAGGTTCGCGTCATTCATGTCCCTTCATCACTTCAGTACGCAGACATCTTCACGAAGGGCCTTCCGTCCATCATCTTCTCCGAGTTCTGGGATTGCTTGGGCGTTCGGCCTTCTCTACCAGCGCCGTCGGGAGCATGTTAAATATATTCTTACTATATTTAATATTGTATTTATTGTAATTACCTAAAGTGTATTGATTACCATATATGTTTCCTACCCTAACTAGAAAACCCTCTTGTATATATACACATGTAATCTTCCCATTATGATTATTGGAAATTAATCATTCTTCAAATTGGAATTAGAAAATTAAATTCTATTCAAATCAATTACATAGAATTTTAATTTCCAATTCAATTCTAATTCCATCAAATTCGTATACCAAATGGACCCTTAATGTACTCAACTAATGGCTTCTAATACAAACAAGTTCATCTTGACTTTGAAATTTATCGTGCATTCGTGCTTAATATTGCTCATGTCCAATGAATAAAAGGGCATCGCTCGTTCTTCCCTATTCAACAATTGAGCTTCCAAATTAATTAGTCCATCCACATCATACGTATAACAGTACTCATCAAGATTGTCCATCAGAGATTTGTTTTGCAACAAAATTTTCTAACGGCAAAAAAAATAAAACAAAAGAAAACTCATCACAATATGAAATTGTTTTTGAAATGGTATGAACACTTATTTATCACTATGTATGTTGTGAAAAATTTCAAATACAATGGAAAGTATATCATTTAAAACTTAAGCATCCAACTCATTAAAATCTTTCACAACAAAAAATTGGACGAGGAAGAGAAATCTGTACATTATTGTTAAATATATTCTATATTTATGTTAATTATATATTTTGTATTTATTGTATAGAGATTGTTTCCTATTGTAGATTCCTACCATGATTAGGATTAGGAATAGTTTGTGTATATAAACACATGTACTCCCACATTATTGTTTAAGGAAATTCATAATTCTTCATGGTATCGGAGCCATAATTTCTCAACCCAAAAACCCTAACCCTACCCTTGCTCTCTCTCTCTCGGCGTGCTTTCTCCCAGCGCAGCACACCACCCGCCGTCCTCCTCTCCTCGGCGGCGGCAGCGGCGCAGCACAGCCCCCCCCCCTCTTCCTCGGCAACAATTGCACCTTCTCCTCTCAATATGGCTTCCTCCGATAAAGCCTCAGAAAACTCAAACTCTTCCTCCTCCTCGAATGCTCCTCATCTTGCCTTCACAACAATCTCCAACGTCAAGCTTCATATCCCGATTCTGCTCAGCTTTTCTCAACCAAACTACAAAAAGTGGAGTCGGTTATTTCTCCTCTTGGTGCGCCGATTCACCCTACACGGCTTTCTCTCGGGTTCTTCATCTCCCTCCTCTGCTGATGATGATGAATGGTTCCAGCTCGACGCCCTGATCCAAGGATGGATTCTCTCTACTATCTCTGACGAAGTCTCAGATCTAGTCATCTCCACCACCTCCACCGCTGCTGAATTATGGCAGGTTATTCATGCACTTTTTCATGACAACAAGCATGCTCGGGCAATGCACTCGAGCATCAGTTTCGAACTACTGTCAAGGGTACGATGACTATGGCCACGTATTGTCAAACTCTTCGGAACATTGCTGATTGGTTGGATGACGTTGACGCCCCGGTCTCTGAGTCTCAACTCGTGCTCCAAATGCTTTGGGGGCTGCCCGCAGATCTACAGGCTCAGACGTCGCTCCTACAATTCCAACAACCGCTGCCCAACTTCCTTCAGACCCGATCTGCCCTCCTGCTCCTTGATCGGCAACGGAAAAGCATTGTAGATGACGCCGGGACAGCCATCCTGGCCGGTAGACCCGGCGGCCCCCCTTACGGCTCCAGCGGCGGCGGCTTCGGGCGTGGCAGTGGAGCGCCTGGCAGCGGGTACAGCGGTGGCAGTGGTGGCCGCGGACAGCAGGGGCGCAACTCCGGTCGTGGTGGAGGCGGTCGTGGATGTGGACGAGGAAGAAACTCTGGCTCGCAACGACACCCGCATGACGGCTACGTACCTTGGAACAACTCACCGCAACCCAACCCCGGTTCGGGTCTCCTTGGCCCGCGCCCACCCAACCCTACTCATCCCAATGCCTATGCCTACTACACCTACAACCCTAACCCTAACCCTCCACCCCCACCCTACGGCCAAACAAACTACCCCGCCCAAACCCTACACTCTTACCCGACAGCCCCCCCATACCCATCACCCTACCCGCAAACACCACCCCCCCACCCGCAGGCTCCCAACCTCACCCCCACAGCCCTAGCACACCAATTCGATACCATGACCCTTCGGGAACCCACCTGGTATTTTGATACGGGAGCCACGCACCACATTGCCTCGGACCCAGGTACTATTTCTCATGTCTCTTCTCAATCTTTAAATTTTCCATTACATATTATTGTTGGCAATGGTTCTAAGGTGAGCACTACGGCGGTGGGTAACCACACCCTCCCCACCAAACCCCCCTCTCCCTAAATAATGTCCTTATTTCCCCCCATATAATCCATAACCTTATTTCTGTTCGCCAGTTTACGCGTGATAATAACTGCTCCGTTGAATTTGATGCACATGGCTTTTCTGTGAAGGATCCTCGGACGGGAACCGTGATGCATCGCTCCAATAACTCTGGCCCACTCTACCCCCTGCTCCCTGCGCCCCCAGCTCAGGTCCACAGTACGTCCGTTGACATCCACACATGGCATCGGCGTCTTGGCCACCCCAGCCCGGCGGTTCTTCGTGGTGTCTCCAGTGTCTCTAGTTTATTTAAATTTTCTACCAATAATAATCGTTGTCATGCTTGTCAACTGGGAAAACATGCTCGTCTCCCATTTTCTCCTTCATGTCGTACTTCATCTTTTCCTTTTGAGCTATTACATACTGATTTGTGGCAGTCCCCAGTCCCTAGTATTACTGGTTTCAAACATTATATGCTATTGTTAGATGATTTTTCTCACTATCTTTGGGTATTTCCTTTAAAACAAAAATCTGATGTTTATACTCATCTCACCACTTTCATTAACTATGTACAAAATCACTTTAAAATAACAATTAAAACTGTTCAATGTGACAATGGCACCGAATATCGTAACTCTCCCCTCCGTTCAATCTTCAACTCTCTAGGCATTACATTTCGATTCTCATGCCCCCACACCAGCCAACAAAATGGTCGTGCCGAGCGCTCCATTCATACCATAAACAATACCATCCGCACCCTCCTCTTCCAAGCCCATCTCCCCCCAGAATTCTGGGTGGAGGCCCTTCACATGACTGCTCACTTATTCAATCTCCTCCCAACCACCACACTAAATAACCAAATTCCCCACACCGTTCTCTTCCGCACTCCGCCCACTTACACTCATCTCCGTGTCTTTGGTTGTCTTTGCTACCCAAATATCTCTGCCACCGCTCCACATAAACTTGCCCCACGCTCGGCACGCTGCATCTTCCTTGGCTATCCCTCTAATCAACGCGGTTTTCGGTGTCTCGACCTCCAAACTAATAAAATAATCATTTCCCGTCATGTCACCTTTGATGAAAATATTTTTCCCTACGCCCATCATCCTTCAGCTAACGACTTTAATTTTCTCGACACCACGGAGGACGCCCTACCCCACCCACCCACCACCGAAACCCACCCTCCCCCTCGTCGGCCCAAAACAGCCCCAATACCCCTCAACCCTCCCCTTCTCCCTCGGCCCAACCCAACAGTCCCTCCCCTCGGCCCAGCCCTCCCCCCTCCTTCCCTTCGGCCCAGCCTAGCGGCACTGCCGCCTCATCCCCACCCAACCCGCTACAAGATCAGCCCAGCCCCCCACAACCCACACCCCACGACCCACATCCACCCACCACAAATCAGCACCCTATGGTCACGCGTTCCAAAACTGGCATAACATGTCCCAAACATATCCTTAACCTCAACACCACTGTTCCCATCTCCCCTCTCCCGCTCACCTACCGTAGTGCTCTCAAAGACCCCAATTGGCACAATGCTATGTGTGAGGAATTTAATGCATTGATCAAGAATGACACATGGGAATTAGTACTCCCCTCCCCTCACCAAAACATCATAACTGGAAAATGGCTTTTTAGGCACAAACTTGGCCCTACAGGTGAGTTAACCAGGTACAAAGCTCGATGGGTTGTTCGGAGCTTCAACCAGAGATTCGGAGTCGACTATGATGAGACATTTAGCCCTGTGATCAAGCCAGCCACCATACGTATCATTCTCAGCCTTGCTCTCTCTCGAGGATGGCCGATACATCAGTTGGACGTTAAAAATGCCTTTCTTCATGGCCATCTGCAGGAGGCTGTCTACGCCTCTCAGCCATCTGGATTTCAGGACCCTCACAGGCCCAATTATGTATGCAGGCTCAAAAAGGCTCTCTACGGCTTGAAACAGGCACCCCGCTCATGGTACCAACGATTTGCCGGATTCATCTACACACTGGGGTTTCGAGGGTGTAAGTCTGACACCTCTCTCTTTATCTACTCTCGTGGGACAGATACAGCCTACCTACTTCTCTATGTTGATGATATTATCCTCACAGCTTCCTCTGACTCTCTTCTTCGGCGCTTGACTGAGCGCCTTAAGGGGGAATTTGCTATGACTGACATGGGTGACCTTCATTTCTTCTTGGGTATCAATGTTCATCGGACAGCTCATGGTCTCTTTCTACATCAGACACAGTTTACTCACCACATTCTTGAGCGTGCCAGTATGATCACGTGTCGTCCCATCTCCACTCCCGTCGACACGAAGGCTAAATTATCTGGCACATCGGGTTCCTTGGTAGCCGACCCTGCCCTCTATCGCTCCATCGTTGGAGCCCTCCAGTATCTCACATTTACTAGGCCAGACATCTCCTACTCTGTTGAGCAGCTCTGTCTCCACCTTCACGCCCCTCGAGATGTCCACGTCACAGCTATGAAGCGGGTACTACGCTATCTCCGCGGCACCTCCACCTATGGTATGACTCTTTCTCCGTCTAGCACAGATTCTCTTCAGGCCTACTCCGATGCCGATTGGGCAGGGTGCCCCGACACCAGACGATCCACATCAGGCTACTGTGTCTTCCTTGGGGACAACCTCATCTCTTGGTCCTCCAAGCGTCAAGCCACCATTTCCCGGTCCAGTGCTGAAGCTGAATACCGAGCCGTCGCTAATGCCGTTGCCGAGACCAGCTGGATCCGAAATCTCTTATTAGAGGTACAACAACCCCTACGCCGTGCCACACTCATCTTCTGCGATAACGTTAGCGCTGTTTATCTCTCCACCAACCCAGTTCAGCATCAGCGCACCAAACACATTGAGGTAGACATTCACTTTGTTCGTGACAAGGTGGCCCTTGGCCAGATTCGAGTCCTTCACGTGCCATCTTCCTCACAGTTTGCAGATATATTCACCAAGGGCCTCCCGTCCATATTATTTCAGGATTTCCGGACAAGCCTCGGGATTCGCCCACCATCGACGCCGACGTAGCTGGGAGCATGTTAAATATATTCTATATTTATGTTAATTATATATTTTGTATTTATTGTATAGAGATTGTTTCCTATTGTAGATTCCTACCATGATTAGGATTAGGAATAGTTTGTGTATATAAACACATGTACTCCCACATTATTGTTTAAGAAAATTCATAATTCTTCAATTATCTAATTAAAAAATTGGAGTTTGCCACTGAAATGCGAATTGAGCAGAGGAAGAGGTGTGGACGAGGAGATCGACTAATGCAGTAGATGAGTATGGATTTTTTAGGGATAAGATATTGTGTGGATGGGGGATAGAGGAGAAAAAAGTTAGAGTAAAAAAGATACTCACTCCATCTTAAAATTAACTTCGCAATTTGATTTTTGTAGTCAAATCTTTTTAAACTTTAATCGTATAATACGAAAAAATACATTGAATTTTCATATAAATTTATTAGCAATAGATTCATTTCGAAACATAGTTTTGAAATATATAATTTTTATAAAATATATTTATATAAAAATTGAGATATTATTGGTCAAAGTATCGCATTGGAGACCGTGAAAAGTTAAATGAAAAGTTAATTTTAGGACGGAGGGAGTACTGCACCTAGTTTACTTAGAGGGTATAATTGTCCACATACAAAAAATGGGGTGGCATTAGAAAAAATGTGCGTGGCTATAGCCCCACCCTTTTTTCAAATCATCCCAAATTCGTAAGCAAATAGTATGAGAAACAATACTAGATTGGATGAATTCATCAACACTATTTGATGGACAATAAATCCACCAAATGATCCGACTTTGAACGGCGGATTGAAAGAATTAATAAAAAACGAGAACTTGATAATTATGGAATTATTCAATAGGTTTAGCTTGAGGGTTCCCGTTCGGATCTTCCCTATTTATACATGTCATCTACGTAATTATGATAGTTTACAATTTATGGAAGCTAATCCGAGATTCGCGCGATCCCCTTCCTTCGGCTATTTTTCCGCATCCATCTGTGTTTCCTTCTCCAATTCCGACTTCCCCAGCTGTATTCATTCGGATCGATCTAGGCCCAAGCCTTTGGGCCGGCCAAGGACCGACGCACACACATACGGGTACCCAAGCGCCTCTTGGGCACGAGATTTTGGCCTCCCGTTGGGTATCAGCCAATCACAAGCCCTCCAACTCCTCATTCCTCAAGCGGGCCACGTCAAGGGAGATCCACGTGGGCACCCCCTCAATTGAACCAAGCCGTTCATTGGTATTCGTGTGACGGTTGGCACGATTTCCTTCAAATGCAATAATAACCTGCTCCTTCGCCTTCCCCTTTGCTCTGATAAAACCGACGTTGGATGCCTACTTCCATCCCTATCTTCATCAATCCGTTCTTTCGTTACAACCCGACCCATTTACTTCATCTCCAGGTCAGTCCTTCACTCGCCATCATGTTCATTTTGGATTCAGATTCTCCTTCCCCGTCATCTAGTTCTCTCCAGGCCGATCAATCGGCCCCTTCCGCCTAGGATCAGAGCCGATCCGACCCGCCTTAGCCGTCATCTACGGTCGCAACCGGCCAGAAGTGATGCCGGTTGAGGAAGTTGTTCCCTTCTCCACCCCTGTGTTACGGGGCTCTAGGGTCGAGTTGGAGGAGAACATTATGGCCTTGTGCCATTGTCAGATCTATGGCCAAGTGTTTGCCGACGCTACTGATATGGGCGACCCAGCAAGACTGAAACCGCTCTAGATGCTCCTCTAGGGTTCTTTACAATCCACCTGGCCTTCTTGAAAAAGGGGTTGCAATTTCCCCTACACCCTTTGTTGGTGGAGTTCCTCAACGAAGTGGATCTCTTGCCCTGCCAACTAGTCCTAAATTTCTACCGTTACATCATGGGCTACTTGATTAAATGTCAAGAGGCCAAGCTGACCCCAGCATGGACCAATTTTGTTCCCCTTCAAGCTCGCCAAGGGCCACAAGGCCGGACTGGGCCTCCTACGCCACTCTTTCCCAGCGGTCGATCAAACTCTTTACCAGCGACAAGAAGGGCTCGACCAAGGATTGGAAACCCTTCTTTGTCTTTGTTTCCACGGGGCCCGAATCTCCTTTCACGGGTTCTGGGCACCCATCATTTCGTTGTGTCGCGCCTCCACCGCCAAACACCGCACTTATGTCCATCACAAGAAAGCTCTGCGACGGGGGCGCCGTCGAGATTAGATCAGTGGTCACTGAGGAATCCCTCGCCAAGCTTGGGTTTGAGTTCATCGGGGACAAACATCGCCACCAGCCAAACTTGCTGAGGGATCTCCACGGAAGAAACACCGATTTCGGTCCCTTTGGTAAGTCCTCCCTCCCTTTGACTGAGTATTTCGACATTACCATTTGTATGCTAACTGCCTTCTGTGTTTCAGTTGAGCAATAGGGATCAGAAGGCGAGATGGACGACCAACTGATGTTGCGTTATCTCCTTGGAGGGAAGAAGAGGAAGAGGGACGTAGCCCCCCAAGGCGAGGAGCGCCGTCCATCCTCGAGCCATGAGGATTGCTTCCAGCTCGACCAGGTGGTGATCGAGCGAGGATCAAGAAGAGCCGACCCCAGAGGTGGGGGCGATGGTGACAAGCTCCCCCGCGCACAACGAGTCCTGGGAGCGATCTGCCAGGGTCGTCCTAGGATGCCACTTCAGAGTGACCTCCCACCCACATGCCTTGACCTACGAGGTGGCGACCGAGGGTGGCTCGACGAAGTTTAGAATCCCCCACTGTCCATCTCTGGGCTTGGAAGATTTTCCCGGTGGAGACCACGATCATGCTTCCTTCCCATGATCGGGCCCGTATTTGCGCCAGCTCTCTAAGCGACCTAGCCGATATGGTCCTCTTAAAATTCAGCCAGGTATCTGCCTCGACCTTGTCTTCTTTTCTTTTCTTTATTCTCTCATGCCTTGTCATACATTTTTGACCCTTCATGCCTTGGTACAGGCCTCGTTTGGGATGCTTGAGATCGCCAGCCGGGAGCACCTTCATCGGTCTGCTTGGGATGAGGTGAAAAAGGCGGAGAAGAGCCGCAGCTCTAACCTCGCGAGGGAGCTACTGGAAGAAAAGCGTCGCAGCTCCAACCTCGAGAGGGAGCATCGCAGCCTGCAAGGTTGCTCTGCAAGGTCCCCAAGTGGGTCGCGACCCAGCCCAGGATAGACTGGTTGGTTGGGGAAGCGAAGAAATCCTTCCGATGTGGACTCTTTCGGGCCCAGCACATCTTCCGCAGCAAGCTGGCCCTGCTCCCCAAAGGGACTTCTCTTCCTAACTTCGGCCTCCCTCCCCATTGCAACAACATTAATGAGTTTGATCCCACTCCCTACATGGAGGAGGAGGATTATGATGATTCTGAAGGAGGGGATGAGATGACTGCCCCCCCCCCAACTAAGCACTACAAGAATTTATCTAGTCTGCAATGGATATCTGCTACAGACACGTTTCTGTAGCAGATCTGCAATGAATCAGCGACGAAATAATAATTCCGGAAAAAGACGCAGTATCTGCCACGGTTTTAATTTTTCCGTCGCAAATCTGCGACGAAACATTGTCCCCTGTCGCAAATTCAAAGTGGTCAAATTTTGACCTTATTATCTGCGACGGACATTCAATTCCGTCACGGATCCGTCGCAGATATTTACTCAAAATATAGATTGGTATTTTCTCAGCCATTCGTCCGTCATTCTACCCTAATCCCAAATCTCTCTCCCGCCCAGCCTCCCAGCCCTCCGCCACCCGTTGACGCCTGTCCTCGCCACCGACGCACGTCCTCGCCAGCCCCGCCGTCGTCGCCACCCACGCCGGAACCTTCAGCCACGTCGTTCGCCCAGCCTCCCAGCCCTCCGCCACCCGTCGACGCCCGTCCTCGCCGCCGACGCACGTCCTCGCCGCCCCGTCGTCATCGCCAGCCACGCCAGAACCTTCAGCCACGTCATCCTCCCAGCCGCGCCGTCCACAAGCCGTCGCCACCCCTCGTCGCCGCCGCGAGTACTCCACTACCAGCCGTCTCTTCCCCCGCCGGACCTCCTCTTCCTCTTTGCAGTGAATTTGGAGGTATTTTTGTTTAATTTTATACAATTTATTATTATTATTGTTATTATTATTATTTTTGTAATTTTTGGTGAAATTGAATTTGTTTGTGTGAAATTGAGTGCATTTTTGGTGAAATATAGTTGAAATTGTGTGAATATGAGATGTAATTGACATAAAATTGGGTAAAAATTGCATTACTTTTTGGTGAAATTGATGGCATTTAAGGTATAATTTTAGTTGAAATTGTGTGAGTGAATTTGGTGTTTATTGAGAATTCATGTAAAATTTAGTTGCATTTTGTGAAATTGAGTGCATTATACATTTGTATTTGTAGTTAAATGATTGTTGTTTGTGGCTTAATATGATTTCCGTACAAATGAGCGATAATAAGAACCCCCCTCCCCCCACGAAGACTGATAGAGAGGTGTTGGCACATTTGAGGAGGTTCGTCATTGGTAGATGGAGACCCTCTTCTCTCTAGGGATCGAGCACAGCCACTACATCCACATGCACCCCCTCTATTTCCTCGAGTCCATTCACTGACACACAGGTGTCCCCCTCCACCCCACGTACTACGGTGGTGTTGTTGTCTTATGACAACCTATTTTTGTTGTTGCGTTGATGGTGCTGTCAACAATAAGTATATGTTATGTTGTTATTGATCCATGGTAATGTTAGTTGTTAAGTTCTTGTGTTGTTTGTGTTTTTTTGTTTTTCTTGCTGTTCTTGACGCTATTATTATTGCGTTGTTGTTGTGTGTTATTAACTATCATGTATTTCAGGCTCAATTCTTCAAACTCCGCGGGGAGGCTAGATAGAATGGGCTGCAAGTCACCGACGAAGAAATATGGTACTCGCTAGTTAAGGGCCATAACGCGAAGAACCGCGTTCCTGGAGTTGGTGACTACGAGCGGGAAATGAGGAAGATGAATCCGTCCTCCAAACCTCGCCGTTCCAGCACGAGTAATAGAAGCACAGCGGAGATATCAGCACTCAAAGAGCAAAACCAAAGGCTGTAGGAACAAATTGATACTCTAACCTCGAACTTGTCGCTAACGATTCAGGAGGAGATAAGGAAGCTATATGGTGGTAACCTTCCTCGACGAGGCGATGATGGAACGGGAGGGGCAGGGCAGCCCGGGATTTGTTGAGACATTTACGACCTTAGCTTCCTCCATTTTAAACACTTGACACTAACATTTTAGTATTTATTGTTAGAACATAATGAATTATGTTACATTTGCATTTGAAGTTTGCATTAATCTAGATTTGAATTATCAATTTGGGTGTTGAAATCTTGTTTGGAATTATGTGTGTGAAATTGAATGTGTTTTGCCCCCACACCCTCCCATTTTAATAGCTAGTGCCAAAAACAGGGAAATTCTGGTTCTGTGAACAGGTCATCTGCGACGGAAAGCGCCGTTGCTATATCTATCGCTGATCTGCGACGGAATGTTCCGTTGCTGAGTCCGTCGCAGATCTGCAACGGTTTATTATTTCCGTCGCAGATTTTGTTTGATGGAAAAAATGAAAATCCCATTGCAGGTCCGCCGCAGATCTGCCACGGAATGTAAAGTCCGTCGCAGATATTAAATCTGCCACAACTTTTCTACGACGGAGGAACTTCGTAGCAGATCCGTCTCAGATTAGAAATCTGCCACGGAATTTTAAACTCTGCCACAAATTTTTTCCGTTGCAGATCAGCAATTTTCTTGTAGTGAAGGCGAGCAGGGCAACCAGGAAGAGGGTATCACCTTTTCGGTGACGAAGGTGGGTGAGGGCACTAGTTCCAACGCATGATCGGCCTCCCCTTTCCCTTTCACTTGTATTTCTATTCCATGATTCCTTGTAAAAACTCTTAAGTACTTATACACTTTGCTTTCTCAATTCTTGATCGCTGCTGAGGCTTTAATCTGTTTCGAACTTCGTTTCTTTTTTTTTTGTTTTGGTCCGCTTTGGGCTGGGAACAGGCCTAAACCTAGGCCCAACTTCCCCTTCTAGCCCATTTGTACGGCAAGCCCAATTCAATGATTAGTTGAACGTGCCACCCAGCTGGCCAATCACATCACTCAGGGTGGTTGATTGGGCCGTCTCGTTGCTCGATGTTGCTTTATCGGTTCAGTTGCCTTGGGACTTGACCGTCCTTTCGATCTCTCCGCCTTAAACTCTTTATACACCACCTTGCTCCATTATTCCTTTTTAACACAAGTCCTTTTCTTGTACTTCGTAACTATTCTTTGCCTTGTTTGGAGAAGCTCATACTTCCCTGAATCTTTCCGACGGTCCTATTCCTTTTTTGCCGGAGCCTGCCTCCTCCCCCAAGTTCGTTAACTCCAATGACTGGGGGGCTAGACCCATATGAATTCTGCCCCCGTCTCCCTCGCCGTCGATGGCCTACGATGAAGCATCCGCCAATCCTACCGAATCCTTATGATGAATTCAGCATAGAAACCAAGGTGCTTTTGGCCAACCGCCTCCCTTCTAGGGAGGTAGATTAGGATACTCGCCCTATCCATGAGAGGGATTATGCGGCTTGGAAAAGCGTGCAAGATGAGCATCTGCCCATTTTGGAGCACGAAGTAAAATACTATTTGGGTCTGGAGCAGTGGACTAGTGAGATTCGCACTAACTCGCCGGAGCTTGGTCAAGATGCTGTTGCTGGGGAAGAACTGGGTTCCTCCCAGCGATTGTGGGCTAGCCCTTCGCCTCCTCGGGAGAACCCTAAGTGACCTGGAGTAGCTCTTCCTACTCCAGGGTCTCCGTCCTCGTAGGGGGATGGTGCTCATTAGGACTCACAGTACGAGCGACACCTTTTTTCTACACGGGAGAAGGAAGGTGGGTTTTTGTCACTGGTGGTGGATACCCATCCCTTCTCCATGTTGGAGAATAAAGTTGGGTCTTTGTCACTGGTGGTGGTGGTTGGGGCTCCACGCAACCGTTGGCCACAGAACTACCCTTCATCTTGTCTTTTCCTTGTGTTTTTCTTTTTTCTCAGTAGTGATGGTCGCATGTGTATGCTTAGGTGTAATGAATTTTCCTCACGAATGTAAGTAGATGCCTCAATGTAATGAATATGCGCAAATGTATGAAGTTGCTTTTGATGTGTAATGGATGATTTCATAAGTGTGTTTTGGCGTTACTTGTCTAATCAAATTTTGACAAGTCCTGCCGTATTTCATGGACATAGTTTGGTCTCGTTCGAGCGTCGTCCTTAATAATTAGGTTGCCTCATCCTTTAGTTGAAGGAACTATATACTTATTTGACTTAGGGGCTGTTTGTTTCAGCCTCTTAATGATTCAGATGTCCGAATGGTTCAGCACTTAATGGTTCAGACTGTTTGTTTGAGCCTCTTAATGGTTCAGATGTCTGAATGGTTAAGAGATTTGCCTCTAAATGGTTAAGTATTATACAGAGTCTGAATGGTTAAGACCTTTTATCTGAATTGATCAGACATTTGCCTCTGAATAGTTAAGCAATATACTAGCTCTTAATGATTCAACCCTCTTACTGGTTCAGCACTTAATGGTTCAGACCTCTTACTGGTTCAGCACTAACCTATTCAGAAGTTGCGAAACAGCCCCTTAGCCTTTTTGGTGGCTCTTTCGCCCTGGCGTCGTCTTGTTTTGTCCTGATCGCGCTAACTAGCAGTCGCTCAGGCAACCAACGGGTTCAGTACTTCGTTCCCTTAAGGGTGGCTTAGTACGAATCACCGTATGGACTCGTGTAGCGATTCTTCTTGGTCGCTCCTTTTTTTATTATGGAAGGGAAACAAAATCGATAAGTTGCAAAACACTGACTTTATTGAATTCAAGGGCGCAACATAAGAAGGTTACAACTTATTGGTAAAGTCTAATGAGATTAGCACTATTCCGCACCCGCGGGACTACGTCTCCTCCAGTTGGGGTCTGCAACCTGTATGTTCCGTCGGCCAACACTTTCTTTATAATATATGAACCTTCAAAATTCTTTGCAAACTTTCCACCATCGGTCGGTCGACTGACCTCTCTTTTTCTTAAAACCCAATCGCCCTTTCTAAATATCCTTGGTCGCACCCTCTGGTCGTGATACGACTTGACTTGACGACGAAAATTTTCGGCCTGAATATAAGCTCTCTATCTTCGCCCATCTATCAAGTGCAATTCGGCCGTCAAGTTTCCCTCATTCTCTTCCGCATCGAATGTCTCCACCCTATAACTTAATAATGAGGTTTCAGCCGGAGCCCTTGCTTCAAATCCATATGTTAAGGCAAATGGTGTCTCTCGAGTGGCCTTCCTCGGGGTGGTTCTATAGGTCCACAAAATGTAGGATAACTCTCCTACCCAGGCGCTCTTGCACTCCATTATCTTCTTCTTCAAGCTATCAATGATGGTGTGATTGGTATTCTCGACCTGACCGTTGACCGCAGCATAACTGTGCTTTATTCCCCAACTTTGCAAGAATTTGTTGAACGCCTTAGCTTCAAACTGGGTTCCATTGTTGGTGATGATTTGTTGGGGAGCCCAAAGCGGTACAGGATCTGCTTTGACACGAACTTCCTCATATGTTCTTTGGTGATGGTTGGTACTGGGGCGACCTCAACCCATTTGGTAAAGTAGTCAATCGCGACTACCAAATACATATTGTTCCCCGCTCCTCTAGGCAAAATACCGACCAGATCGATTCCCCAACGAGAAAATGGTATTGTTGTATCTCGTGTATCTAAACATAGCTTTAGTCCATAGACTTAGCGCTCTTGTAGCATAGATTTGAACTACAATGTTCTCATTATGAGGCTTTTACATTTATAGAGGTTTTGTCTAAAATGTCCTTAGTCGAATATTATGATAATACGAACCTCATAATATATTAAGACTAATACATATGAGACAAGATAGCTGCGTCTCATAGGCTATGGATATTGTGAAATCTTAATCTATACGTATGTACATATCTAGAGATATGGTACTGGATTGGCCCACCATAGGAATACTACATGGGTAATATTTTAATGTGTTAGTAGTATTCTCATTCGACCATTGGTATAACTATCCTTAGACTTGAAGTCATTACTATCTTTGATATGCTAACCTATATACTTTGATTCATATCAAATGTCATTAGAAATACTGGTGGACGTACAGTTATGTTTTGGGTATGTAGTTAAGCATATGCAAAGACGTGAATGATGTAGAAAGAATTTATCCCTTCCATTGTGCTGAAGTGTAATGTCTTCAGGCCCACTGATTGATGTGACTTAGGAAGTGCATGACCATGCCCAGATAATTAATATACTCGTATGTGATATTAATATGATCTGAATCCCACAAGTCCATCGGAAAATCAGTAAACATTTTGTTTTGGGTAATCATTATTCAGGTTTTCTTTTACATTTAATTGCCTTCATTCAACTAATCAACGCTTGGTTCAATTCAATTCGAATGGTTGTATTTTAGATTCAATACTGTCTAATTTCTATTAGATCGGAACTTCATGCTCAGCTCGGACGCTTTCCACTTTTAGTTTCCAAGATTTTCAATTTTAGAAACTGATTTACATTTTTTAAATGAATGTATGTGAATGAAGCTCTGAGGGAAGTTTTTTTTTTCCAATTTTTTGTTAATATCAAAATAGATTTTTGAATTCAGATTTGACTTACTACTGGAGTATATTTTTTTTGTTTATAAATGGATGTGACTGGTTATGCTCAATGTATTTTCTTCAATCTTTCCTTAATAGCCTAATTGCCTAAAACCCATTTTGTCATGAAACTGATCAAAGTCTGGTATATTTAAATTAATAAATATGATGTGCACTCTCACCCTAATAGGGTGTAGCAGGATGTTCTATGTGTTCTATGCTTTATGCAATTGAGAATGTTCTATATACCCTTAGGCTTATCATTGAACACCACATGTACTGCACTCCCCTTGCCTTATGCATTCACGTTGAGCTCACACAGATTTTTAAGTTTTTTGGTTATAAAGGTGTTGAGTCTTCTCAAAATGTTTTCTTAACCTTTTCTCAGTTGACATTCATTGCATGCTTACTTGATAAGCAATTTGGAACAAAATATGTGTCTGTATCATGTGATTGAGGGTGAGGACAGGGAGGGGCGTGAAGGATATACATTGGTCAGGCACGTATAGTTTTGCATCTAAAACTTCTTTCATTTACTAGTATTTAGAAAAAAGGAGATATAAGGGTGCTTAACTCTAGCAAGGACTAAAAGAGAGTCACACACAGCAACAGAGTTTCACAGTTATATGGTTCTACAGTGCTGCATCCCAATTGAAAAAACAGCCAAAAGCCATGCTAAAAGCCAAAAACCAAACATGCCCAACAAAAAATCCTAGGTCGTTGGTGGCCATCAACAGACAATTCAATAGCAATACCAGAAACCTGCTACGATTTACCAGCAGTGAACAAGTGCTCTAATTAACGTCTTTGAGATAGTATACATATAATAGAGTTCACACTGCGAAAACGTCTGTTAAGCATCAATGCAAACCTTTGCCTCATATCTGTGTACTGCAATGACTACTGCTTTTATACAGATGGAAGAACTTGTTTTTGATACTTTTCAAGACTTTGTAAACGATCCATCCATTCTCTGTCTTCATTTGTTGGCTCTTCTTGATCTACTGAGTGCACCGAGATAGGATTGTAGAGGCCAGCATTCAAAACATCATCATACAACATTGGCTCCCATCCATGAGGGCCAACATAATAAACTAGAATCACATGAAAGCCATAATATAGGTCAGCAAAGCTGAACACATTTGTCCCTAGTTCAAATGCAAAAGCTGAAGAATTCATATTTATAATAGAAAGAATAAGGTGGCTTGTACCATACTGAATTTATGTGCATACTGCCGTCGGAATGGTGTAGTTCAAGGAAAAGAAGACAAGAAAGCAGCTTATAAGGAGCTCATGGAATGTCGGGTTGGGAGATTATGAGGTATTTACAAGCGGGGTATAAAAATTGCCCATAAGAGGGCGAAATTGATAGTTTTGGCATCTAAGTATGCAGCTTTTTGACAACCTCTATAAGGACTGTCAAAAGAGAGGAGAGAAGAGAATATTTTTGCTAGCTAAGGTGCACGAGGGAGAGGCACGAGATCTAGAACATGTGAGAGCATGTGAGGTGCATTAAATAATGCAAGGATGGCAAAGTTTGGTTTGATGAGGTGGCAGTCACACCTTCAAAATGGAAAAAACATTTGACCCATATGTTTAAAACATAGAGATTTGGCCCCGTCGGAGATGATGGAAAAAACAAAATAGAGGTTATGCATATCAATCCTAATATTTATCTTGAGTGAACAATTTCAGACCTGGTGTTAGGTCCAATGTTAATGTAATATTATCAGAAAATGTCATACCTGACTCTTGTAAAAGTTATGTTTGACATGGCAGAGAAAGGTTTCGGAATTCACATATCAAAACCAGATGAGGAAAATGATGAAATACCCTAAGCAACTCCGTCTAAAATCCCATCTTGAAATGCGGCTCGCCGAATTGCCCATCTGCCAAATGATACTGCTTCCTTAGCTGTCATAGTGGTGGATTTCCTAGTGAAGCAAGGATAACATTAATACAACTTATGGATCAATGTATATCAGCTCTGCAAAAAAAGGTTAACCAACCCGTCTATCATTGAAAGTAATCCAAGCCCTGCCTTAGATCCAAAAGAAAAATTACAGTTCACGGGTCCGTATTCATGGTCAACAAAGAAAATATCTGGATCTTGAAAAAGATGATGTGATTGCTTAATCAGACCATAGAATTGTTTCATCATGTCTTGAAAGAGGAGTGCAGCTAGGAGGTTCACTGGCATCATTCTTTCTTTATGTTTTCTCTCATATAGGCATCACTACAACAAAGATAACCTTGTGAATGATAATTTTCAGGGGAAAATGGCTAGCGTGATGTAGGACTGCATATTTCACCTGTTTCCAGAAGAGTTTGTCTACAGGATCACCGACCCTTGTGCAAAGCATATATGGATGAATTTCCACAAAGTTTGATGCTGAGAATACATATAGTGGTAGAAAAATGTCTGCCCTTAAAATGTTCCACGTTTCATTTGTTATCTATCCCAATATAAGGTTCTACTTTCCTTTAAAACAAGGAAATTTCAATGAGAGGACTTATTTTGCAATGGAGGGAAATTATAAATAATTTTCAACAATATAATGAGTAAGGATTAGAAGCATACATACTTGTTCTAGTGCTCTTGGGAGAGCAAGAAGGTAATATGATCCCATCTCTACACATAAAACCAAGAGAGGTAGTACGATCCTAACACATACAAAATTATAATGCTGTGATTCAAGCATTCATGATGTAGTACGATCCACCTTTTCAATTGTCCTGCTACGGAGGTCGCACGCACGCACGCACGCACACTCGCCCGCCTGCACGCGCACACACACACACACACGGGGGTGATTAGTGGGAATGTTAAGAACATTTTAGGATTGCAATGTCTCACACCTCAATAGTGAGAATGTTTATACAAGATGAATTGTTGTTGGCACTGATTCAAGACTCACGGGGTGATTAGTGAAACTATTACGTGGAAATCAAGCTCTCAAGTTGCTGCATCACAGAGGATTTGCAAGTGCTGTTAGTAGATGGTGGTATCAAGGATGTGTCGAAATTCATAGAAACATAGAAGAAAAAGTAATAAACTATTTATTACTTCGTATATGGCCTTTAATTTATTATTAATTATTTAAAACTTTACTTAATTATTTTTTCGTGTATTGTTAAAACATATTGTCATGAGTATGCGAATCAATTCCAAAGTAGGACGAGAATTAATGTGTATAGAGCTGTTCCTTGGGCAGCGGAAGTCATTCGAAGCTTGGATCTTCGTTCAAAAACATAAAAAAAGAAAAAATCGAAATGATATATCTGTGCCACTCAAAAAACAAGGATCTAAGCTCCCAATGACTTCCACCGCCCAAGAAACAACTCTATTCAAATAAATTCTTGTCATTCTTGGGAATAGATTCGCATACTCAAGGCACTATATTTTAACAATACAAAAAAATAATTAAGCAAAATTTCAAATGATAAATAATAAATTAAAGACAATATATACGAAGTAAAATGAACAGCTTATTAGTTTTTCATCTATGTTTGTATAAATTCTGATACATCCACTAACAGCACTTGTGAATCCTCTATGATGCATCAACTTGAGAGTTGGATTTCCACGCAATATTAAGAGTATTCCATTAATCACCGCCGTGAGTGTGGAATCAGTGCCGACCACAATCCCATCCTGTATAAACATTCCCACTACTGAGGTGTGAGACATTGCAGCCTCAAAATGTCTTGAGTACAAGAAAAAACAAAAAATTACCCCTCACCATTATTGTATTCTTCTGGATGATCAGATTAGAAAACGAATAAGATCGAAATAATAAAACAAATAGGCATGCACCTCATCATCGGTATGTCCACCAGATTCGTCATCTGTTGTTCTTAGATGATTTCTAAACAAACAGTTCCCCTTTGTGATTAGAAGGAAAGATAAGAAGATGATGGATAAAATGAGGGAAAGAAAAAGAAAACAAGCGTCCTGCCTTACACACACACACACTTGGTCCAATGATAAAAGAACGTGGTCAATGGTGAGCGGTTGTAATTTCTGGTTTTTCTTGTACTTAAGAGCATTTCAGGATTGCAATGTCTCACACTTCAATAGTGGGAATGTTTATGCAGGATGTATTGTTGTCGGCACTGATTCAAGACTCACGGGGGTGATTAGTGGAACTATTACGTGGAAATCAAGCTCTCAAGTTGCTGCATCACAGAGGATTTGCAAGTGCTGTTAGTAGATGGTGGTATCAAGGATGTGTCAAAATTCATAGAAACATAGAAGAAAAAGTAATAAACTATTTATTACTTCGTATATGGCCTTTAATTTATGATTAATTATTTAAAATTTTACTTAATTATTTTTTCGTGTATTGTTAAAACATATTGTCATGAGTATGCGAATCAATTCCTAAGTAGGACGAGAATTAATGTGAATAGAGTTGTTCCTTAGGCAACGGAAGTCATTCGAAGCTTGGATCTTCGTTCAAAAACATAAAAAAAAAGAAAAAATAGAAATGATATATCTGTGCCACTCAAAGAACAAGGATCCAAGCTCCCAATGACTTCCACCGCCCAAGAACAACTTTATTCACATAAATTCTTGTCATTCTAGGGAATAAATTCGCATACTCAAGGCACTACATTTTAACAATACAAAAAAATAATTAAGCAAAATTTCAAATGATTAATAATAAATTAAAGACAATATATACGAAGTAAAATGAACAGCTTATTAGTTTTTCATCTATGTTTGTATGAATTCTGATACATCCTTGATACCATCATCCACTAACAGCACTTGTGAATCCTCTATGATGCATCAACTTGAGAGCTGGATTCCACGTAATATTAAGAGTATTCCATTAATCACCGCCGTGAGTGTGGAATCAGTGCCGACCACTATTCCATCTTGTATAAACATTCCCACTACTGAGGTGTGAGACATTGCAGCCTCAAAATGCTCTTGAGTACAAGAAAAAACAAAAAATTACCCCTCACCATTATTGTATTCTTCTGGATGATCAAATTAAAAAACGAATAAGATCAGAATAATAAAATAAATAGGCATGCACCTCATCATCGGTATGTCCACTAGATTCGTCATCTGTTGTTCTTAGATGATTTCTAAACAAACAGTTCCCCTTTGTGATTAGAAGGAAAGATAAGAAGATGATGGATAAGATGAGGGAAAGAAAAAAGAAAACAAGTGCCCTGCCTTAGATCCTATAAAAAAAATTACAATTCACAAGTCTGTATTCATGGTCAACAAAGAAAAGAACTGGACTTGAAAAAAGATGATGTGATTGTTTAATCAGAACATATACTCCCTCCGTCCCCCATAGATCTTCCCATTAGCCCTTTTTATTTGTCCCACATAGATCTTCTCATTACCTTTTTTAATAATTAAAATACTACAACTACCCCTACTTTATTTATTACACCTTTTCCACCTTATTTAATACACACCACCCATTTTCATTAAGGGTATTTTGGTAAACTTTCACCTTTTTTCAACTCTCCTTAAAAACCGTAAAAAGTCAAAACGAGAAGATCTTAGGAGGACGGAGGGAGTATTTATTAAGGAAAAACTAATATATTTGTATATGTAACTTACATATAGCTCCCATCCAGCAAGTACGGAACCAAGAAACTTCGGACCATAGAATTGTTTCATCATGTCTTGAAAGAGGAGTGCAGCTAGGTTCACTGGCATTCTTTGTTTATGTTTTCTCTCATATAGGCAGCACTATAACAGCTAGGACTGCATATTTCACCTGTTTCCAGAAGAGTTTGTCTACAAGATCACCGACCCTTGTGCAAAGCATATATGGACGAATTTCCACAAAGTTTGATGCTGAGAATACAGATAATGGTAGAAAAATGTCTGCCCTTAAAATGTTCCACGTTTCATTTGTTATCTATCCCAATATAAGGTTTTACTTTCCCTTAAAACAACGAAATTTCAATGTGAGGCCTTATTTTGCGATAGAGGGAATAATAAATAATTTTCAACAATATACTCCCTCCGTCCCCCAGTTTTTGTCCACTTTTGACTTTTGGAATTGTTCATTTAAGCACTTTGACTCATCAAATTCTCTCAATGTGTAAGCCTAAATATAGTCATGTGTGATCTTGTTTGATTTGTCTTAATATATAGATTATTAATGTATAACTTCTATAATTTTTTGATATACAAATTACAAGATAAAATGGATTAAAGAAGTGTATTGGATGGTATGTAAAAATGAAAGTGGACAAATACTCTGGGACGGAGGGAGTAATAAGTAAGGATTAGAAGCATACATACTTGTTCTAGTGCTCTTGGGAGAGCAAGAAGCTAATATGATCCCATCTCTACACATAAAACCAAGAGAGGTAGTACGATCCTAACACATAGAAAATTATAATGTTGTGATTCAAGCAATCATGATGTATGAAAAAATATCTCTTTTGACTACAACCACTACAAATGTATGTCATTTGAAAATTAACATTAAATGAACCTGTAACACCCCAACCCGCGTAACCCGAACCAACGGGTAAGCGAACCGGGTTGTTACTAAGTTGCTATTTGCATGCATAATTTTTTTTTAAAACTAAACAATTAGATAAATTGTAAAAAAAATTTAATAATGTCCAACAGACCGTTTAATCAAATAAAATAAAGTAGTTCAATTATTTACAGTAAACGGGAGCCATCCGCGCCGCATCACCACTTCACCGTCCTCCGGGTTGCCCATCCAAACCTGTGTTTTTACCTACGTGCACCTACGTGCAGTCAAGCAACAACGACTACACGCTTAGCGAAACGCTGAGTGAAAATATACCTAATCCAACATTAACTCACAGAATAGCACCACATTAACATACAATTAACAACAACATGTGATCACGGAGAAAAACAGCTTAAATAAACATATTTATACTAGCATCTTCCATTTGAACATCATGTCCTTATTTTATTTCACATCAACTAACTTTGAGTCATGACACCCCAAGCGATGCTATAAAAGGGCCAGCTCAGAAACCCAAAGGAGATTCACTTTGGGCGGGTTGAAGCCTTGTCCCTCCCTGCGATGTCAGGAGAGGTCGCGGACTTCCGTATGTACGTTTTTAACCTAAGACCACCGGGGGTGCGGCGACGCCCCACAATGGCCAATTTCATAACCATATCCTATTGGAGATTCAATCAGTCAATCCAATTCAGGTCCGCCTAATTATACTAGGTGGCCTATTTCTCATACATTTTTCATAATCCACAATATTCACCAATAAGATCAATTTAATTTAAACTACGATTCGCAATTCACAACAAATCACGTAGCGGCCTATCCGGGCTGAATACCCACGATTACCGTCATGCATAATCAAACAACCAAAATGACAATTAACTCAACTTACCTGCGCGGAATCGAGCCCAAGGAATCCATCCTCAGGTCCGCTGCCCCCGCCGGAACAGTATCAATTACCACCGGATCAGCCGACAACCTGCCGGACTAACCCGGTAGCCCCAACCCGCTGCCCGCTCAGGCAACCCCACTCTGCCGGCCCCACGCAGCCGGCCCAATAGCCTAACGCAGCCAGCCCAACAGCCGGACAGCCGGCCCAATGACCCGGTCAGCCCCAACTGCCCGGACAGCCCCAATAGAACCCAAACCGACCCGTTTGCACAAAAATCAATCTCAATTGAAACCCAGTTGCACGAGAGCCAACCCAATTGAACCCGAATTGACCCGATTAAACCAATTGGGTCCAAATTGGATCCGCCGGAAACTGTCCTTACGTCGGCCGCAGCCACCGCCGGCCAATCGCCGGAAAACAGCCCCCAACACAACCCCAATCCAATCTAATGCACAATCAACCACAAATTTCACAATCAAACACAAAATTGATACCACAAGATCCTAATCCACGAATTAATGATAACTATAGGTATAGGAATCACGAATTACCTCGAATTGAAGAATTAAAACTCCAACTCGGAAGAGAGAAGCTGCCGCTGCAACTCCCTGGTGCGGCCGGAACAGCTGCGCGACGGGAAGAGGGGTAACGGCGATGGCGACGGTGGCGTTCCAGGCAGACTCGGCGGCTTGCTGGGGTCGCTGGCTCCTGGTCGACGGCGACAAAACAGACGCAGGGCAGAGGAGAGGAACGCCAAAACGAACTGACGAGAGAACGAGTGAGTCTCGTAACCCCCAACTAGCGGGCCTATTAAAGGCCGAAAGCCCAACTGTCATGCATAATCAAACGAAACCCAATTAATTTGGATTACCTGCCAAAAGTCATAAGTCAATTCAGAACCCAAAACCCAAACCTGCTGTCTCACCTGACCAGCCTGGCAGAACCCTTACTGCAGCCACTGTCGGACAGCAGGTCGCAGCCCACAAATTGCCACCACCCAACCAGCCACTAACCCGGCTGTTGATCCGCCCCCTTTTCTCCTCAGACGACCGGCTGCCTGGACCAACCCCAGCCACTCGCCGGAGAACCCACCCGAAGTTTCACTATGTGAAACGAATTCCATAGTCACGAGTCTGTTTATAGTCGCGACTGTTGTCATAGTCAACAAGGTTGAAACTTCCAGGAAAAAACTTCGAATTGGGAGGGCGATCCTCCCGGTGAACTGACCGTACCCCAAACCGACACAGGTGAACAAGTAGAGTATACTAGGGCGCTTGAGAGAACCATGTCGAAGGAATCAACCCATAACACTATGTTTGGTTCAAGAAATTTGAAAGAGAAAAGAAAAAAAATGATGGGAAAAACAGTTTTTCATGTTTGGTTGGAGAGGAAAAGTTGGAGGAAAAGAAAATGAGAAGACATATGTTCAAAGTCGAAGGAAAACCAAATTCCTCCCATTTTTGTGAGGAAAATGAAAGAAAATCACTTTTTTTTCTTTTCCTTCAAAAATCCTTGAACCAAACATAGTGTAAGAGTTCATACAATACAAGAAGCAATCAACCAGTTTCTGCAAGAATATAAGTGATGGGCCGATATCCAGCGGGCGGCCAAAATTAATCGTCCACCAGGCTCCGGGTCAGGCGCACAGAAAATACCTAGACATGGGCCGGCCCATAACGCGAGGCCCGGTCTACTTCAACCCAAGACAGCTGGCCAGTCCAGGAGAGGAGACTCTGCTGAAGAACGGAGATGAAGCCAGAAAAAGAGGATCGCGCCATTGGCGGGATGGACTCCCTTTGATTGTTATTACCTAAACTGTCTAGAATCCATATATAAATAGAGGAGACCCGAGAGGGGAAAGACCCAAGCTAAATCAAGCTAATAATACACACCCAATTCTCGAGTTCTTATTCCTATTTCATTTCTTACAATCCGTTCTTCTGAATCGGATCATTTGGTGGATTTATTGTCCATCAATAAGTTAGGAACTGCTCATCTACGAATGAACTTTAACGATAGGTATAGAAACTACTACTCACCTTGATTTGTCAAAGAAATCAAAATCATATCGAGAATCACGCCCCCCTCTGTTGTTCCGCTGGTGCCTAACGCGCGCCGCGCCCAAGGAGGGAAAGTCGAACGCAGATGGTGGATGGCGATAAAGAAGGTGGCGGTGAGGAACGGTGATGGCGGGGAAGAATGGAAGAAGAAGAAGAAGACGCGGCTCCTCTGCTCGAGTTGGTCGATCAAAAAGACGGGAAAAGAAAGATGGGGAAGAATGTGGCGTGGGGATATCAAATGGATAATGTTATTTGTACCCCAAAAAATTTATATCTGATTACTTCGTGTTATATAGCAAGGACGCACCAACATTTTGTATTAGTGTAATACTAATTTTTGTTAATGCACCAACACTTTGTGTTAATGTAAATTTTTGTTAATGCACCAACACTTTGTGTCAGTGTGAACCATCAAAATGTTGGTGCATATACCTTTGGTGTACAAATGGGGTATAAATTTTGAGGTACATGTTAGCGTATATATGTATATATCATTTGTGTGTATTATTGGGTAACATTTTGGACCTATCTTGTTGGGCTTGTAACATGTATTTATATCCTCCGGTGTCAATGAAACAACCAAGTCATTCAGTTCACTAAATTCTACATGGTATCAGAGCAAACCCTGGGATATCTGGTAAAACCCTAGGTGGCCGCTACAAATCTGGTCTCTCGTTCGCCGGTTGTCTGCGCCGGTTGTCCACGCCAGAACATCATCAGTCCCTTCCCGGTGAACTGTCCAAGTCTCTTCCGCTGTCACCGTCACGGGATCATCCATCTCTGCCCCGGTTGGGAGTCTCCGTCCAAGTCGCTGGCCCAAGTCGGCCATCGTCGCCCGTTCCAGTTCTGAACGCGCGTCTCCGTCCTAGTCGCCGGCGAATCCCTGCTCGCCCGCCCTTTTCCGTTCATCTGCAAAGAACCGCCGTCCTAGTTTGCCTGTTGAAGTCGCCGCCGTCCATCCCTCTCTATTTCAATCGAAGAGGTTTCCGTCCAATTGCGCAGTTTGGATTTGCCACGCCGCCCAGATCTGCCTCGCTGTAGCAGCCTGTCCCATTGCACAGCAAATTTTCCTCCGTCCAGGTGCACAATTGCGCAGCAGATTTCCTCCGTCCCATTGTCCAGCAGATTTTCTTTGTTTTTTGTCTAAACAAACTCGTTCTTCCTTTCCTGCCAGTCATAATAAACACTACAAAATTTTGCTAAAATTGCGACGGAAAAAATCTGTCGCAAACCCTTTGTTTTGGTCGCAGAGTTCAAAATTGCGACAGCTCGGCGACAGAATCATTCCGTCGCAAAAAAATTGTCGCATTTTAGATATTTGCGACAGAAATATCATTCTGTCGCAGTTCTGCGACGGTGTTAGCGACGACCAAACGAAATTAAGAATCGGCGACAGAAAACCTAGTCCGTCGCAAATTGCGACGGAATTTGCGACAGCACATCAATGCTTTTTATTTTGTACCCTGCGACGGTATTTGCGACGGAATAAATCCGTCGCAAATAAACCAGATATAAGCAACCTGTTCTGCACCAGAATTCAGCAACCCAACAATACAATAACATTACAACAACACAGCATATAAACAACAGCATTGAAACATCACAGTATTATTCAAATTCCTTACGAAACACAAATTATTTCTCAATTCATTGTCAATCACAACACAATATTCATTAAAACATAATTCAATCAAATTCATTTTCAATCACAACACAATGTTCAATAAAACACATAATTGTCATAAGTTGTTCATGTGACACAACCAGTTCCTGAGCCTCCCATCCCATCATCAGGGTCTCGAGGTGTCGGAAGATTTCCACCACACATCATTCGAATTTGTTCAGCAACTATCAATTCAATCTTATCTAACCTTGCCTTCATGACTTCGTTCTCCGCTCTCAACTGCTCAATCTCTGAAATATCACTAGTGCTCTTTCTTCTGCTTTGATATCTAGGTTTGATGGGTTTCATTTCTTCAGCAAGATCTCCGACTCCCTTAATCCTATTCTTTTGATCAAAGCCACCAACTAGCTCAAACAAAATCTCTTGATCCGTGACTTGAAGGCCTGATTCCTCAGCCATTTGTTTCAATTGTACAAAATCAGCCTGTATAATGAAATACATATTCAATATATAAAGAAAAAAAATAGAGTATATGTAATTATCACATTGTGGCATTGTATTTAAATTTAAGTAATAAGAAGTGTGCATAATTCACATTTACCTCAAGTTGTGCATTTTCTGGATCTATCCATGTTTGTCCATCATGTTTCTTTGTCTTGGTGTGCTTGAAAGCATCCACCACTGTTACTGGAGCTTCGGACTTTTGAGCCTACAATATAAAAAACTTTATAAGGTGTTCAGAGAAAGGAATATTAATATGCATTGATTCATTCATTCATTACTTACCAATCGGGCAAGGTGTTCAGAGAAAGGAATCGACCCTCCAGTATAGGTCCCTATAGCTACGCCTTCATTCTTTCCCTTTCTTCTATTCTTTTTCTTCACTTCAGATTCTTGCTTAAATTCATTGGAATTCCAAAACTATACATACGTATAAGATGAGGATTATTAGAAGAAGTTATACATATAGATACATATAACCAGTATGTTTTAGATACTCAATGCTATAATAATAATATGAATATTAAGAATATAACTTATACGCATAGAAAAATTGTAATACATTCAAAACTAAATCACCTTGTCCCAACGACCAATAAGCTCAGCAGGGGGCTTCTTGTGAACCACTCTCGCATTACGTTGATTATACGTAAAGAGACTATAAAATCTCCCCGCCCGACGCATAAAAGCATTCCTGACCATATCACAAGGAATGCGACGATCCCAGCTGCAGTGTTTCTATATTCAAAGAAACCAAAGTTTATGTAGTTATACTTATTTTTAATATAGAATATTGAAGAGTTATAAGTGTAAATACGTATGAAAACCATGCCTGGAACTCTCGCCAGTAAAAATCTCGCGTCTCTGGCTTAACATTCTTCCACTTTGTCCCTTCAGGATCCCCCCTCAGATAAAATGAGGGTGTGATTAGGTGGCACGCAGCAGTAGTGATCTTAACCCTTATATTATTTCAGAAAAAAACATAAAAAATCAATATAAGTGATAATGATATATTAACCTTTTCTTAATTTTCATCATAACTTACTTGCCATCATGAGCAACGTATACATGTTGATCCCTCACGAGTGGGTCCAACTGCTCATCCTCCTCATCGTCCTCCTCTTCTCGGTCATCAACATCATTTTCTCTGTGCTCACTCTCACTTTCGAAAGATTGTAAATTTGACTCAGGTACGAATGTGTGCGATCCTGAAATCATCAATACAAACATTATACATTATATATGAATGATTCAACATGAATAATTGGGAAGATAAATAATCCTACCAGCGGTGCTAGCACCAGAATGCAAAGGTGTGTGTGACGTGGGCGGAGGTGATGCTGATGCATCCATCTCAGGGGTGGACGTATTAACCGAGGGGTTGCTACAACCTGCTTCGGCATCGTCTCTGGATCGAGTCATGAAACTCTGTCGTAGAAGTCTCAAGCTATCCCTCGCCGAACTAACAAAAGATGGCGTCTTCGAGCTCTTTTGCTTCTTACCCTTGCCTTTATCTGTCATCTGCACATACAAAACCACGGTAAAATAAGATATTTTAATTTCATTAGAAACAATAATATTAAGAATTGAAAATAATTACATATAAAGAATTAAAAGAGTATACTTTATCTTGAATTGTTTTCACTATCTACAGACTCATTATCTATTGTTTCTATTGATTCCATTGAATATTCAGAACTTAAAATGGGCTCTTCTTCTTCCATATTCTCAAAATTCAAATCTTCTTCTTCAAAGTCTGCATTTCCTTCACCTATTAGAGTTACAACATCATTGTTTTCCGAAACAACCATGATGCTAGTTGAGTCCGTCACACTTTGTTGGAAAGGATCCTGTAACATTGCATCTTGGATTTCCTTTTGACTCTCAGTGTCTACCCAGCCTCTAGGTTGAACTTTGCAAACTGCCATCCACTCACCTCGATTTCGTTTTGTGCATGGATAGTTGACATACGCCACTTGCGTTGCTTGAGATGCTAAAATGTACGGTTCGTACCTGTTAAACCGTCCTTTCTTTAGCACTTCAACAAATTCGTAATTCTCATGCACTTTTGTACCAACTTTCGGACGAGGATCAAACCATAGACATTTAAACAACATACATTGTTTAAGTGGTAGAGCAGGGTACTCAATCTGTATTATATCCTCTAAGATGCCATGGTACTCCCCGTACTCTCCTGTAATTGCCACACCACAGTTATAAGTTGAGCGCTTAGAACCATGTTTTTCTGTGTGAAATCGATACCCCTTTACAAAGTATATTGGGTATGATTTTGCAACCGGTAAGGGACCTCTTGCTACATCCAGAAATAGATCTCCTATTAGATCTCAACATGTAGGCATTAGCATTTAGTTGTATTCACTCTATAGAGGGGTTGATAATATTAACATTAATTTGTTAAAAAAATTTACATGTTGTTCAAACCACTTTATGAAATTCTCTGTCACTCGGCTCGATATAGATTCTTGTGTAATGCTTGGGTTTGCCTTTGTAATCTCTTCTATATACATCCTGTAATATAAAAACTTCCAAAAAGAATGATAATATATTCTTTATGGAAAGTTTATAAGAAATTATACTATGTAAAATTTTTAATCTTACTCAAAATAAGGATCAATCTCAGGACAATTAAGTAGGATGTATAGATGTGCAGCTTTAACCTCCTCTGGACTTAGATGAATTTTGCGCATCTTTCCCTGTAGCCGACCCCCACTTTGAAAAATGGGAAAATTGTGTGTAGTACATTCTTCACTTACATATTCATCATCATTGCGTGGTACAGAATGCACTCGAGTGTACACATGTTCTTCAAAATAATGAGAACAAAAGAATGAAGCTTCCCGAACTAAATACGCGTTGGCAATTGAACCTTCTACGCGTGCCTTATTTTTCACCATTCTCTTTAGACGATTCAAGTACCTAAATATATTACAAAGTTCATATTAATGCAAGTACAAATCTTTAATTAAGCCACCTAGAAAAGATGAGTACCTCTCGAATGGATACATCCATCGATATTGTACAGGACCTCCTATTCACGCCTCATATGGCAAGTGAATGGGGAGATGTTCCATACTATTGAAGAATCCTGGCGGAAATATTTTCTCCAACTTGCAAATTATAATAGGAATGTCTTCTTCTAGCCTTTTAAGATCATATACAGAAGCTGTTTTGCTTGTCAAAGTTTTAAAGAAGTTACTTAGTTCTGCAATCACTTCCCAAACCACCTTTGGTAAAAGCTCTTTGAATCCAATAGGTATTAGTCTTTTCATAAACACATGACAATCATGACTTTTCATTCCGAACATCCTAAGCTTTGTTGGATCGACACATCTACCCAAATTTGAAACATAGCCATCGGGAAATTTCAACTCTTTCACCCAATCTAGAAATGCCTTACGCTGTATCTTATCCAGTGTGTAACAAGCTTTTGGGTATTTTCCTGTACTAGGATCACGTTCCAAGTCTTTTCTTGCGCAAAAAAGTTTCATATCTTCTCTCGCCTTAACATTGTCTTTTGTCTTACCTTGCACGTCCATTATAGTGTTGAAAAGATTCTCAAAAACATTTTTTTCAATGTGCATTACGTCAAGATTGTGGCGGATCATGTTACTACTCCAATACGGCAAATCCCAAAAGATGCTTCATTTCCTCCATCCGCACGAAGTCGACTTAACGATGTCAGCATTAAGACTATCTGCATTTTCATCAAAAATCTTTCGTAGCCCTAAAAGATCAATCTCATGCAGTATCTCATCCCCACTCTTGTAGACAGGTGCCGATTCTGTCTCAACTCGTTTCGTGATGAAATTTTTCTTATCTTTACGAAATGGGTGATCAGTCGGAAGAAATCGTCGATGTGAGTCAAACCAGGATTGTTTGCCACCATTAGGCAATCTAAAAGACTCAAGCTGATCCATGCAAACAGGACATGCTTTTTTTCCAGATGTGCTCCAACGAGACATCATCGCATACGCAGGAAGATCACCAATTGTCCACATCAAAGCTGCGCGCATTCTAAAATTTTGTTTTAATGACACATCAAATGTATCCACACCTTCACACCAGAGCACTTTTAATTCTGCAAGTACACATCAATCTTTTGCTTTGGATTTGACCTACCCGGAACAATTAATGAGAGGAATATATGTTCCTCTTTCATGCACATATTTGGAGGAAGATTGTAAGGCGTGATCATAACCGGCCAGCAAGAGTATTGAGAGCCTGATTGCCCGAATGGCTGAAACCCATCAGTGCACAAACCCAAACGAACATTTCGAACTTCAGAAGCAAAAGAAGGATGTTTTTCGTCAAATGCTTTCCATGCTTCAGAATCACAAGGGTGACACATTTCATCTGTGTTCGAGTGTTTATGTTCAGCATGCCAACGCATTGACTCGGCGGTGCGCTTTGATGTATATAAACGTTTCAATCGCGGTGTTAAGGGAAAGTAAAACATTTGTCTGTGCGGGACTTTAGCCTTCTCATCTTTATAACGCGGCTTATTGCAAACCTTGCACTCATTGAGACTTTCATCATCTCCCCAAAATAACATGCAACCAAGAATGCAACAATGTATCTTCTGAACGGGAAGGCCCAACCCGTCAATTAGCTTCTTTGTTTGGTAAAAGCTTTCAACCATTGTGTTTTCCTCAGGAAGAGCATCTTTAAATAACTGACAAATTGTATCATAGCACCTTTCTGAGACATTATGTTCGGATTTAATGTTGAGTAGGCGTGCAGTTGCTGACAACTGTGACATCTTAGAGCACCCAGACCACAAATCCTTATCCGCAGCTTTTAACATCTCAAAGAATTTTTTATCCTCCAGATTTGGTTCTTCCTCGGCATTTAAGTTTGCGACAAAAGAGCGTGCAGCATCGTACACCATATCAATATATTGGTCTCTTCATTCGGCTCTTGTCACACGTGTGGTATCCCCATGTCGTTCAACTCGTCGTCGTTTTGGGGGAACATAATCACCATGCTTTTCTCCGTGACAAACCCAATCATAATAATTTGGAGTGAAACCAAATCGCAGGATATGCTCTATAATGGTTGCATTACTTCCAAACTTTAAATTCTTGCATGACTTACACGGACAACGCATGTTATTCTTTAACCGATCAGCATTGGGATTCGAGGAACAAATATCCACAAACTTCATGACATTGTCAACCCATTCTTTACTAACTACACCTTCGGATTCAAATTTATTATACATCCATTCACGATCATCAAATCCAGACATTGTAGCATTAAAATCAACACTGTTTGATCAAAACAAGCACAAATCGAACAATGCAAATAACTATCAACAATTTGAATTCATTCACAACTTAAAATGTACAAAAAAATACCACCAACGATACCCAAAATTTTAAGATAAGTTAAGAAGTTTTTTAATATAAAAACTTTAAAAAAATTCCTAGAATCATATCAAATAAAATTTTCCTACAATCATATAAAATAGAAATTTCTTACAATGAAATCAAAATTTCCTATTATAAGCATATATGATTTAAAAAATGGAATATAAAAAGCATATGATAAATTTCTTGGAATAAATTTAATTCACTTCAATTAGCAAATTTAAAAAAAAATTGAAAAAATAATAAAAACTTTAAACACAATAACTTTTTTAATAATTTACAGTGAATCAATTCATCATTATCATGCAATTACAAGAAAGAATGTTCAAGGTAAATTTCACACTTCAATTGAGGGGAAAAAAATTAGGGTTAGAGTAGGTGTACCTTGGGTCGGCGGACGGCGGACGGAGTTAAGACAGTAGGTGGGTCGGCTGACGGCAGACGTGGCGGCGTCGGAGGTCGGAGGTGGAGCTGTAGGCGGCCGCGGCGGAGGGCTTTCCCTTTCTACGTCATTCGTCTCTACGTTCTGCGTTCGGTTGAGAATGAAAGAATTCACGACTACCGGGGATAAGATTTTAATTTAAACCTGCGACGGATCTCATTCCGTCGCCAAAACCGTCGCAGGCAATGGTCAAAAAAATTGACCGTCGAATATTAGCGACAAACCAAACTTTCTGTCGCAGATCTGCGACGGGTAACCAAATTCCGTCGCAAATATTCCCAGAAATTAAATTCACTTGTTTTTGACGCAGGTTCTGTCGCAATTTGTGACGGAAAAATTCCGTAGCAGATAATCCGTCGCAAATTGGACTAAATCTTGTAGTGAAAGCTGAAGCTATTTTTGATTTAATTCATTGTGACTTATGGGGCCCATATTCCCCTTGTTTGTCCTCTAGTGCTAAAGGGTGGCGGGTATATAATCTCGACACTCACCAATTTTTTCACACTCGGGATGTCGTGTTTGATGAAACTCAGTTTCCGTTCTCTATCCCTTCCACCTCCCGTCCTGTCCAACCCATCTTAAACCCCGCTAACGTCAACTTCCCAGTCGTATCCCAGCCGGCTGCTTCCCTCGGTGACACCGAACCGCCCGAGCAGCCACAGTCACCATCTCCATCCCCCTTCCCGGTCTCGTCCCTGTCACCGTCACCCGAACAGCCTTCCTCCTCTGTGTCTCCAGTCTCCTCAACGGGTGACACCACTTCATCCCTACCGTCTCTCGTTCCTCTGCCTCCCCGTACACGTCGCCTCCCCTCCCATCTTAATGATTATGTCCTCAATTCCGCTACTACCGTCACTCCGTTTCTCTCTTCATCTGGCTCCTTCTCATCTGGTACGCGGTTCCCAATTACTAACTATGTTCATTATGATAAGTTACATAACGGGTACAAAGGCTTTATTGGTGCTATTGATGCTTCTCCGGTTCCTACGTCTTATCGTGAGGCTGTCAAATTTGCCTCTTGGAGCTAGGGAAGCAATGTCACAGGAATTTACCGCTTTGGAGCGGAACCGTACTTGGGAGATCACTGTCCTTCCTCCTAATCGGCAGGCCCTTGGCTGTCAGTGGGTGTACCGCACCAAGTATAGGTCCGATGGTACCAAGGAGTGGGACAAAGCGCGTTTGGTCGTCTTGGGGAACCACCAGGAGCTGGGTGTTGACTTCACTGATACTTTTGCCCCCGTGGCTAAGTTGGCCACAGTCCAGGTGTTGTTGTCTGTCGCAGTTGCACGAGGGTGGCAGGTTGATCAGGTTGATGTCAACAATGCTTTTTTACATGGGGATCTTCAGGATGAGATTTATATGAAGCTCCCCCGTGGGTACTCTCATTTGTTTCTTGGGAAGGTTTTCCGGTTGCGTAAGTCTTTATACGGGTTGCGTCAGTCTCCCCGTAATTGGTTTGCCAAACTCCGTCTGGCACTACGTCGTTATGGTTTTCGACAAGCCCATGCTGATCATACTCTTTTTGTACTTTGTCACGGCCCTGATATGCTTGTTGTTCTTGTTTATGTGGATGATATTCTTGTTGCAGGCAATAATCCCTCCTTGTGTTCTTCCTTTAAGAGGTATTTGGATGCGTGTTTTCAGCTCAAAGACCTTGGTCCTGTCTCTTATTTTCTGGGTATTGAGTGTGCTCGGTCCTCCACTAGTATGGTTCTTAATCAGCGCAAGTATACATTGGATATTCTTCAAGAACACAATCTCTCCGGTTGCAAGCATGCTGACACTCCACTACCCAGCAATCATAATCTCGCCCGTTCTACTAGTGCTGAGCTTCGGGATGCCGCTAAATATCGTCGTCTTGTTGGCCTGGTACTTGACAATTACCAGGCCAGACATCTGTAATGCTGTTCATGCTTTGTCTCAGTTTATGCAGGCTCCGCGTTTGGACCATTGGAATGCCACTCTCCGCGTTCTTCGATATCTTAAAGCGCATCCAGGTCAAGGTATTCTACTTCGTCGTGGCAGTGACTTGACATTGACCGCTTACTCTGATTCAGACGGGGCGAGTTGTCCGATCACACGTAGATCAGTCACCGGTTATTTTGTCCTTCTTGGCGGTTCTCCTGTCTCTTGGCATACTAAGAAGCAAACTACGGTTTCACGTTCCTCTGCAGAAGCAGAATACCGTGCCATGGCCAATGCGTGTGCCGAACTTCGGTGGCTTCGTGGGCTCCTAGTTGCGTTATGTGTTCCTTATGTAGCTACCTCGCGTTTGTATTGTGATAACAAATCTGCCCTCTTCATTGCGGCTAATCCGGTATTTCATGAGCGCTCGAAGCATATCGATATTGATTGTCATATAGTTCGTGAATATCTCCAACGTTCTCATATTGTCACAGCCTATGTTCCTACACGGTTACAGACAGCAGACATCTTCACGAAGGCACTCCCGGGTCCTCTTTTCCATTCTCTTTTGTCCAAGTTGAGCATTTTTGATCTCTATGCTCCAACTTGAGGGGGAGTGTTAGCGTATATATGTATATATCATTTGTGTGTATTATTGGGTAACATTTTGGGCCTATCTTGTTGGGCATGTAACATGTATTTATATCCTCCGGTGTCAATGAAACAACCAAGTCATTCAGTTCACTAAATTCTACAGTACATCTAGCATTCTCCATATTATCAAATTGGATCCAAAACCTACCAGCCAAATAAATATTCTTTTAAAACTTAAATGGGTATTTGTTTTTTTTAATTAAAAAAATTATAAAAAAGTATTTTATGCAAGAAGATTCACAAAAATCATATGTACGCAAAGTGCATCAAAAAAACACTTGATATAATAGACTTTCATCCCTCCTTAACACTAATCTTTTTACTTGTTGGAAACTTTTAGTTATTTGTATTTTCCATGATTTATATGAAAAAATTAAATTTTCTTTTTACTATTTTTTTTTTCTAAATTTTTGATATAGTTTTTAAATACATAAATGTCATTTTTATTTCTATACCAATATTTCAATAAGATAGATTGAACAAATTTGATATTTTTTTTCATTTTGCACAACACGAAGAAAGATATGAAACAGAGGAAGTATTACATTGGGATTCCAATTCTATGAATTAATACGAAACTATTTACGTATTTACTCCCTCCATCCTAAAATATTCTTTCCATCAAATTCTACTTTTACACATTACATCTAAGGGCAATTTTGAAAACTCAAAACTAGAATACACTCTCTTTAAATCTCTTAAAAATTAAAATCTCTCATATATTCGAGGATGGAGGGTGTATTATTATTATATTTTAAAATATTTTACTCCCTCTGTCCCAGAGTATTTGTCCACTTTCATTTTTGCACACCATCCAATACACTTCTTTAATCCATTTTATCTTGTAAATTATATATTAAAAAATTATAGAAATTATATATTAATAATCTATATGTTAAGACAAATCAAACAAGATCACACATGATTATATTTAGGCTTACACATTGAGAGAATTTGATGAGTCAAAGTGCTTAGATGAACACTTCCAAAAGTCAAAACTGGACGAATACTCCGGGACGGAGGGAGTATTTATTTTTTAAAATTGTAATGTGTTCATAATTTTTTATACATAATTTCAAACCTAACAAATAATTTTTTGGAGAATTCCCTAAATAGAAGTAAAAAATATGAAAATACCAAAATAGGACTACCACGCTGACATTGTTATACAGTTACACTCACTATATTATCACATTGTAACTGTCACAGTATGATCGCCACAATGTCGTCTATCACCCGCCGGCCACCAGAGTTCCGCCACAAATCACGGACCGTTGACTGATCCCACTGATATATTACACTGTCATCATTTTCCATCATACTGTCAACGTGTACTCTTGCACTACACTGTCATTATATTCCTACTTTGGTTTTAGAAGACTTGAGACTCCTACTTTTCTATTTTCATACTTTTTACTCCTATCCAGGGAGATTTCATGATAATGTTTCTTTGGTTATCTTTTCATGGG